>JANDEH010000019.1:2939057-4369836 GCA_024610705.1 Tetragnatha versicolor
TAAGTGGGTTTTTTCGAATTTTAGTGAGTTCTTTCTATGGTAAATGTGTTCTGTCAAAATAATGTCAGTTTTTCCCACAGTTTAGTGAGTTTTTCAAAGTTTTTATACCTTGAAAAAACCCACTGAAATTGTAAAAACACCCCTTATTTACTGAAACCTGGTTTAAATTTTGAAAAACCCACTAAATTTAAAAAATATCCTAAACTTTGAAAAAACTCATTCAATATTGAAAAAAATTATTCAACTTTGAAAAACCCACTGAAATTTTAAAAATCTTCCTTATTTTTTATATCTAGTTTGAACTTTAAACGTCCTAAATTTTGAAAAAAAACCCATTCTATAATGAAAAAATCCACTGAATAATGAAAGAACCTACTTAACTTTAAAAAAACTCCCTGAAATTGAAAAAACTCCATTTAATTTTTAAAACCTAGTTTAAATTTTGAAAAAAAAACCATTAAAATTTTAAAAATATTCTAAACTTTGAAAAATCACATTGAAGAACAAAATCATTTGAAGGAATTGCAAAAATCTTGATTTTTCTTGAAAAAAACCCAAAAATGGGTCCAAATGTGGGTTTTTTTGAAAAAACCCATTGGGTCCAATCCAGCCAATCCTGATAATAATTAATAATAATATAATGTAATGATAACTAAGCAATTTCAATTACACTACCCTGCGAAATTTAACTTTTTGAAAAATACAAGATAAGTGTTTAATAATTTTTATGTTATTGGGTGTGCTGATTACGAAAATGACCTCCATTTTCCCCAATCACATCAGGATTTTTTGTAAAATCAATATCCATATTTTTGCTAAAATCCTATAAAAAAGACATAATAGCGAAAAATTGTGGGTTTACTATCTAGCAACTGTGGTTTTATCCACTTAAATATGTGTAAAATAGTCAAATCTTTGTTAGGAAAGTTGGTTTGATTATTTATTGACGATATTTTTATTTTTTATATATTTAAATGTATGAAAATACTGTTGCCAGATCCCATGACCCACCTCTGGTCGAGAAAAACACAAAAAAAACTCAAGAGTTAAAATTTTTAATTAAAAGCATTGTTTCCTCAAAATAAAATCGCCGAAATATTATTTTAGTTTGTTTTTATTAAGATATCTTACATGAAATAGACGATTAATCAATAAATGCAAAAATTATGTTTGTATACATGATAGCTTGAAAAAAAATTAAGCTAATTCAAAAGCAAATAAAAAAGTTTATATAGTTAAGTACGTACTCCTATTCCTCTGAAACTTCTTTTTGTGGCTCTTCTTTTATGCTCAATCTCGGGTCTATCGCGCGTTAGCATCCAACAGTAGTCGGCGAGCATATTCCTGTCCCATCTTCCCTGATACCTGCGTTCCATATCTTTGATGTCTTGGTGGAACCTTTCACCCTGACTGATCCCAAGTTTTCGGGGGGAAAGTCCACATTAGAGTGAATGAAATGTATTTTGACACTCATGGAGCAACCCAAAGCTTGATATTTGTCTAGCACAGTGGTGCCCAACCTTTTTTTTCACGAGGGCCAATTTGCCGATGAAAACCTATCTCGCGGGCCACATAAAAAACACTTTTAAGGATATTTCTAAACAAAAAAAAGTTACCCGTTTTCAATGAGAAGTTTGCATCTGTTTGGAGGACACTAGTTCTTGTAAATTCGGCTCCAAATTTGTAACACATCCTTAAAACTGAATTAAGATCATTATCTTTAAGTCGAGATCGAGCACTAGTTTTTGTTCTTTTCATAACAGATAATGTGTATTCTCAACACAGTCTCCTTACATATAAGACACAACGGTTTATTTCTCGCTGAATAAAGAAATATGAATTTATCCACTTTTCTTGAAAGTTTCGGCATTCCGAGTGAATCTTCAACTTTTTACGATCGGACATCTTTTCGAAGTTTGGTTCTAAAAACTGAAGTTTGGAGTTTGGTTCTTATAAAATGAATTTAAATGGCTAACTGATACTGAAAAATATTTATCCAATGCCAAATTCCCCGTACCTAGAAAAAACCAAAACAGAGAAGTAAAGAAAAAAATTTTACTGGATGTTGAAGAATTCATTTTTTTTTTCATCTTTTTTTAGATTTAAGTGCCAAAATGCACGATTTCGTGGTTTTCTTGGAAGATTTCTGAAAGTGGTTTTTGTTTTTAAGATTTAACCAGTCCGCGGGCCACATTTGGCCCGCGGGCCGTAGGTTGAGCACCACTGGTCTAGCATATTCATCACAATTGGTTTATAGTCAGGATCCTTGTAATTACCGAGAAATTTACTGACGACTTCTATGAAGGCAACCCAAGCTTCTTTTTCTTTTGTAGTCATGGTAGTCTCAAATTCTTTATCCTTCATAAGCTTCCGGATATCTGGACCATTAAATATTCCCTCTTTTAACTTGGATTCGGATAAGCCTGGAAACTTTTTACACAAGTATTTGAAACAATCGCCCTCTTTTGAAACAGCCTTCACAAACTGCTTCATTAAACCTAGTTTGATATGTAGAGGGGGATCTTTACTTTTTTGGATCAACTAAGCTATTCCGAATTACATTTTTGGAGCCTGGTACAAGATTTTCTCTTTTCGACCATTCTTTTTTGACCCAATGTTGAGTCTTATCACTGCTGTCCCACTCACAAATGAAACATGGATACTTTGTATATCCGCCTTGTTGCCCAAGAAGCATGGATATAACTTTCAAATCCCCGCAAATGGTCCAACCGTGGTCATCATATTTTATCTTGTTGAGGACGAGAGCCAGGTTTTCATGACATTCTGGTACAGATGCATACTTGCTTCCGTGATGAAGTGTGACAGCTTTAAGGCTCCTTTTGGACGAATCTATAAACAGCCTCCATTCATCCTTAAAGTATATGATATTAAATTTTCTCATCAATCCAGGAATATCAGAACAATAGACAAGGTTCCCCTCTTCCTCCATGAACCTAACAAACTCCTTTTCCAGATTTCTGTACCAATGAAAAGATGTTCCGTCGTCTCAGTAGCGGATCCAGGGGGGGCACGGGGGCACGTGCCCCCCCCAGAGGACTAAAAATACACTGCATAAAAAGGCATATTTGGCACTTTTTTAGGGCTTAAAATCAAAAATTTTCTGGGGGTGACCCCCAGACCCCCCCTTTCTATAGAGTTCTCGATCAACTGATAGTCATTCAAACCGCAGGTGATCCCTTAGAGCTCCGTAAGTGGGCTGCATAAGTCTATTGAAAAGGAGTTGAGGGACTAGCTAACTTCAGCTACTTTTACATATCGGGTTTACTCTACTTAAAATTACTTTTCATATTAACTAATCGCCCTACCCTATACCCTAAATTCTAATTTTTTTTATTGGGGAATGGCGTTGGAAAGTTTTACGCACAATAAGGGGGTGGTAGCTTTAAAAAGTTTGAGAACCACTGGTTTAGAATTTCTTCTGTCTTAAATTATTATTTAAAATTTAATGCTCACTGTTTAACTCTGAAAATGAAGGCCGCCAAGTACTAAAAGACACTTGTTCATGATACGTTTACTGAAAAGTTATAAGCACTTGAAAGGCTATTTATTTTTAATTATAAGTTGTTTCATGTTAGGAATCTAATAAATTAGTCATTTTGTATCACGACTTAATGCGATTCTTTTAAGTTTTTTAAGGAAAGTTTTCTCTATACGCGTAGCACAACACTTTCTCTATCTCTTGCACCATAGGTCTGTCAGTATATGGCCATTACCTTATTGTTTTAAAACAGAAAAAAATATTTTTTCTAAAAAAAAATGATTTTAGATTCAAAAATCGACACATAAGTTAAACTTTTCAGGTTTATTTCATCAAAATACTGTGTTTTTAAATGTTTTTTACCTTATTTTAAGTTATTCAAAATCCTCCAATATGTCCCGTGCGAAAATATTAACCAATTTTCTTGTTTCTACCAGTGTCTTTTAAATACTGTGAAAATAATGTTGTATATTTATTATTAGTAAATATCATTTGTAAAAGTAAAATTTAAAACATTTATTGTGAAAAATAAGAATACATAACAGTTTTTGAGAGTATCAGCTTTTTATAGGTCAGGGCCGTATCCGAAAGTTTTTAGGAGTTCAATCCCCAAGTCCGTAATTTTGACATCAGATTGTTTTATTTTTTAAGAATTCTACAACTTACAAGGAGCAACCTGAAGAGTCTCAAAATGAGTTAAGACAGCACTTTTTAGAGTCAACTTTCAAAAATTTTCTAGGGAGAAAACCCCCAAACCCCCTCCAAAACTTGACGTCTTTTAACATTGTTTTTCCTTTGAAAAATCTGCCACTTTCTAGAAGCGGTCCTCTTCAGGTGTTTTCCAA
This sequence comes from Tetragnatha versicolor, assembly GCA_024610705.1. Taxonomy (NCBI): domain Eukaryota; kingdom Metazoa; phylum Arthropoda; class Arachnida; order Araneae; family Tetragnathidae; genus Tetragnatha; species Tetragnatha versicolor. Next base: position 2,943,402 of record JANDEH010000019.1, read on the forward strand.
AGAATTTCAAATTAATAAAAAAAAATAAAAATTCTGGGGGAAGACCCCCAACCCTCCAAGCAATTTTGACGTCTATTTATAATTTAGATCCTTCAAAATTTTGTGGATTAAAAGGAGCTGTTATCTTTCGATGTAACCCAAAGGTTCTCAAAGTATTGAGTTGAAACACTACTTTTAGAGACAAATTTTCATAAAATTTCTGGGGTGATCCCGAACCAGTGTTACTTTTAAGTGATTAAAAAAAATTAACGCATATCTGTACTCGTTTGGGGTACCTTAGAATTAACGTTGAGTCAACCCCCCTGAAGAAAAATTCTTGTTATATGCCGTGTCCCAGGTAGGACTAAAATTTCAGTGGTGCCCCCCCCAAAAGAAAATCCTGGATCCGCCCCTGCGTCGTCTAATAAGTTTTTTTCTTTTAATCTGGACCCCAGCAGTTCAGCTGCCTCTTTCGGAAGGCCCAGATCTCTACTAGTAAGATCATTAAGTTCAACCTGAGAGAAGAGCTGAGGTGAATCCCTTCTTGAAGTCCTTCGCGCGTCATTGGTGAAAGCTATTGGTTGATGGTACATAAAGCAGATGTTTAGATGGAGAGGGAGGGATGGCAACATAATATGGAGTTTCTCATATCTGTATTTTGTATGTTTAACCACTGTAGAATAATTGTTAGGCAAAGAGGGAAGATATTCATTGCCAAGAGAATTTTTTTTGGTAAAAAATCATAAAAATCTAAGTAAAATTGAATTTTTCTAAAAAACTTGATGTGATTGAAACTTTTCGTTGGTATTTTCGAAATCAGCACCAAAAACTACCCCAAGAACAGCTGTCAGACCCCTTGTATTTTTTTCATCGCAGGGTAGTGTTATCTTTTACAGTTATTAATCTTTATTGAGAAAAGTTGGCTTTGTTTAGTAAAGTTTTTTATAAGCATTAATCTTTTTAAAAATTTAAGCGGTGCAGCATTTTTAAATAGGTTAAAATAAATGAAAATTCAAAGGAATTAAATAATTTCTGTTATAATGACTAAAATTCTGTATTGTAATTTGGAGGATCTATATGCAAGATCTGAATTTTTAAAAGAATGAAGATTCTTTAATGGTAAGCTTTTAGAGACATTTTACGTAAGAAAAATCCACAGATTTCTCAATTATTTGAATTACTTCTGAAGAAAATCTTAAGAACTTGCCTAAAAAAATCTTACAAAACATTATCTGTGTGTGAAGAATATCTTCAGATTATAATCTGAAGATTATCTTAACTACATAATTTAAAGAAAATATTAAGAAAAAAAAGTGTTCCAAATAACTCGAGTTAATCTTCAATTTTTTTTAGTGGAATGAAAAATGGGTTTAAATACTAAAAATCAGTCGTAATACTTCTGGATGGCATTTCCTTGTGTGTAATATTTCATACAAAATAGGCATCTTTCTATTAAAATATTTATTTACATATTTAATTATGATACAGTCTATCTTAGAATTGTAAAATACATTTATTGTTACATACAAATGAGGCCATATTGAAAGATTTGTCGGAAACACTATATTAAGTAGAGTTTAAATGCAATATTTAAGAATCATTTTTTAAATTTTTACTCTTTTTAGAATACATCTTATTTACCTTAATTGACTAGACGCATAACAGGCATTTTTTTCAGTATCTAAAAAAATAAAACTTACAATCGCATGTTTTTTATTAAATACATAAAAGCAAAATAGAGGGTTAATTATGTTTTTATCTATAACTTGGTGTTTTATGATAAAATAATTTTGAGGATAATAACCTACTGAAAGAAATAAGCTTTATTTCTGATGCTTGATAAATATCATTAAATTCATAAAATATTTAATAGCTTCTTTAAAAAGTTATTAATTTGAAAAAAAAGATGATTTACAAAAAATAGGCAGAAATTTCTTTTGTATGGAAAACGTAGCCAAATACCTTCTACAAAATCTTTACTTAAAAACAATATTCAAGTACATAGGAATGATCACATTTTCATTTTTAAGTATTTACAAGAGATCTAGATAAGATTCTCGAAAATCTTGGTTCTGTCACAGAGATAAAAAAAGACAGGAAGATCATTAACAATCCTCCCCCTAGAGAATATCAATTGCTTTATTTTTTGTACATGTTTAATTTTGATTTTTCAAAACTTGTACTAGATGACAACTTTTCCTATCAGTGATGTCCCTGGTTGACGCAAGATCGCACCACACTTTCTAGCTACCTAATTCTAATTGATGAAAAAGACAAAGCAAGCGAGAGTCATCTCAAACTCTCCGATCAGGAAAGTGTGGTGTGATCTTACATCAATCGGTGACGTCACTGACAAGAAAAGTTGTCTTCTTGCATAGAAGACTTGCGCCTCGCTACCTGATTACTGGTTAAAGAAGTGGATTCCACCAATCAGATTCAACAAAAAGCCAATCTTCTTCCTTTAGCAGTTGATCAAGTAGCAGTGAATAAGGCCGCAAGTCTTAAATTTTGTAAAATCACAATTAAGATCTTTAATTAAAATTGGAAAGAGAAAACCATGGGCCCGATTATACTCTCATTGTCTTATTCTAACTCGTGAATCAAGATTACCACTCCATAAAAACAGTTCAAACTCAAACTTGTATTTTTTTGTTTAGAGAAAAAAAAGTTTTCCCTTGCAAGCGTTTTGCCACTTTTGAAAGACCATTTCCTTCTTATCACTTTAGGTATTTTTGCTCTCGCAGTCTTTGTCCTGCCGAATTCTTCAAGACGAAGATCCATTAGTTTTAATTTGAACTTCTCTTTTGCTATCCCCATTTGGCTGTTCTGAAGGAGTTGCTCCAGTAGTGGTGTTTGGCTGTGTAAGAAAAGAAATATTTAAACATTCCATCTTCACCATATAGGTCATTTAATTACTTCAAAGTACTCTGATAAGGAATTTTTTTTTCAATATTTGAAAGAAGCTTTCAGTAATTCAAGAAGTAGCACCCAATGAGCTATAATAAACAGGACTACTGAGGCGATAAGTATACTTTAAGGAGTATGCATTAAGTGTTAGACAACTCCACACATGTGGTTTTAATTTTTGTGCACGTGAGTTATAAAAATTTTGCAAACAATGCAAATCTCACAAAGTGTACTCCCAGAAAATTTTTTATAAATTTTGCCCCTCGAAATAGTGTTCTGACTCATTGTTGGAACCTTTGGGTTACATCCGAATAGGATAGCTCCATACACTTGGCGCGGTATGCCCTAAAGGGGTTTTGTGCCATTAAACTCAAACCACAAGTCACATAAGTAAAAAACAGTACAGGGTGGTCCTAAACTCGTGGTACAAACTGGGTAGGGTAGGTAGAGTACATCAAGACGAACAAGAATTGGTATAGAAAGGGGGGTCGCAGTTACACCGTTAAAGAGCTAGGACCTAATGTAATGCGAGAGCGTTACAAAAGGACGTTTTGCCAAGGCCCGTTTAACGAAAAAAAACATAATTAAATGAAAAAATTTATTGCATGAGGTACAGCAGTATCCGTACTACTTACACCATAAATTTGATAGAAATTGCACCACTTGCTAAACCGTGGGGTGAGTTTTAAAACGCGTAGTATTAATCTTCTAGCCAAAGAATGGATTTCCCTTAATGGTATTTAGAAAAATGATGATCGGGGAAGGAATTTTCAATGATCATACATTGATCATTGAAACTGTATGATCATTGAAAATTCCTTCCCCGATCATCATTTTTCTAAATACCATTACACTAATTTAAAGGAACTCCATTCTTTGGCTAAAAGATTAATATTGCTTGTTTAAAACTCACTCTACGGTTTAGCAAGTGGTTCAATTTCTATCAAATTTATGATGTAAGCAGTACGGATACTGCTGTACTTCATGCAATAAATTTTTTCATTTAATTATGTTTTTTTTTCGTTAAACGGGCCTTGGCAAAACGTCCTTTTGTAACGCTCTCGCATTACATTAGGTCCTAGCTCTTTAACGGTGTAACTGCGACCCCCCTTTCTATACCAATTCTTGTTCGTCTTGATGTACTCTACCTACCCTACCCTGTTTGTACCACGAGTTTAGGACCACCCTGTATAATATTGATGAGTAAATATTTCGGGGGGGGGGTGAACCCCTACTCTCCCTTGGATACGGCCCTGACTGTTACTGTTAAGTAGTCCAGTTGGAAAACTGATTCGATTCGGTGCCTCATTCACATACCTGTGGTAGGTTATCCTTCATGTAAGTGGGATTTTCAAAGGACACTCCCGGTGAAATGCCCGGTGGCGGCTTCATCAGTTTGGACCTCTGATAGAAGAAAATCCCGAGGCCTCCTATCAGGAGCAGGAATATGATTGTTCCCACTACAGCTGCCGTTGTTTTAGCCACTGGACTGGTGGAGTCTGAAATCATAATGGAATATTATTTCAATCTGGAAAAGCTTTTGACTTTTTCTTTATAGCGATTAAAAAAGAGAAAAATTTATTTTTAACACTCTTTCCGTAGGTTGTTAAATTAAATATAATATGTGACCGTGCGCGGTAGTGTAGGCCTGTCTGGTCTGTGGCTACGACCAGTACAGGCTTCTGCTTGGAAGGCTAGCTGGTCATGGATAAACTCAGCCCTTCATCCTTTCGAGGTTGATAAAATGAGGACCAAGCTCGCTGGAGAATCAACTGGGGGTCCAGCGTCGGGCTATAGCCACTCGGCCTGGACACAAGCAACGTAATTTAACACCAAATGCTAATGAAACGGAGATGGGCCACTAGGCATGGGCGCATATATTTTTTCCCTCGTCGTTACAGAGCATTTCTTAATAATCTCCAAAATCATAATTAATAGCGTGGATTAGTGACCTTGAACACATTAATTATGATTTTGGAGATTATTAAGAAATGCTCTGTAACGACGAGGGAAAAAGAAAATGCGGCCTGGGCAGAATTTGATTGATTGAAAGGATATATACAAAAATAAACTCACATCCAGAAGGTTCTGTTAGAATGTTTCCATTCCTGTCGATACCTGAGGAATAAAATGATTTTAGGATTTCAGACATTTTCATAAACATATCTTTTAAAATCTATGTGTTCTTACGTAATACCGAATAATTTGCCTAAATCCTTTTTTTTGCTTGGGCCTACCTGTAACTGTAAACGTGAGTGGTTCCGAGTACTGGCTGATGCCGTAGTGATTTCCTGCTTTGACAACCACTTCGTAGGAGGTTCCTGGTTCCAAATTTTCAAGAGACATGGAACGTTGCTTAGTATGATTCTAAAAGAGAAATGTCCAACAATCAATAAGTGTTACTATGAATTCATGTCTTAAGGGCGATTGAGGGCTTAGCTGTAAGAACCAGGTTTCAATGCAGTTTTATTTCAGCTAATTTTGGCGATATTTTAAATGCTGGTCTCTATTAAGCAGGGTCAGTCTTATTCATTGCTTCTAAACCAGTGGTTAACCATCGGTTAAAGAATGATTCCATCAATCAGGGTTGGCAATAAGCTTATTCTCTTTCCTTAGCTGCTGGTTAACCACTGTTCAAGTGGCAGTGAATAATGCCGATAGTCTCTCTCAATGGACTTTATCCGTCTGACGTCACATTTTACCCATCATGTGACCTACTGAGCTTGCAATTGGTTACCACAGAGATAGCTTGTGGTGAGATATGATTTGATAGTGAGTTTGTTTTCCCCCCATCACGTGATTAAATGGGCGTGGCACGGATAAGGTCCATTGGCCAATCTTCTTATGAATGTGGAGATGCCTGGTTCTTGGCCCCGAACCCTCAAGTATTCTTTTCTGTATTCTCGGTTTACTACCCCAATAGAAATTTGTATTATTAGGATTTCCAGAAGTGCCATACCCTGAACATCAGCCTTGATCCGATGGGTCTCCAGAATATCTTGTACCACTGAACCACCTTCGGGTTCTTCTGCGGAGTATCCCACGTGACCTCCAACTTGTGTTCTTCGTTCAGGTGGTACTGCACATTCTGAGGAGGTCCGGGTAAGATGGCTGCAATTTTTAAAAAAATAAATCAGGATTTAAAAAAAAAACGAATAGAGAACTCTTTCAGAGAGAATAGAATGGAGAAGAGTTTTTACAAACACAGGGTGTTTCAGATAAAGGTTTCAAAACTTCTAGCCGGGGTAAGGCCCACCTAGGCGACTCAAAATGACATTGGAAAGGGAGAGGGGGTTGGAAATGCACCTCTAACGACTTAGGGATTTCTATAGGTTTGGTTTAGTTGTTTTATGGCGCAAGAATCCAGTTAGATCATAATGCGTCAAGAGAGACAAAATCAAGGAAAAAAAGACATAAAAGGGATTTTTATAAGCGGGCATGGGAGGTTGTATGACCTACAGTAGAAATTGACACGTAACCTTTAACAGGGTGGCTACAGATAAGGGAAAGTCAGGGAATTTCATTCATCTGGAAAAGTCAGGATAATTCTTAAAAAATTTCAAAAATCAGGTTATACTATTTATTACACCTTATACTATACTATATACTATACAACCTTCCATGCCCGCTCGCTTGTAAAAACCCCAGGTCGTTAGTGAGCCCTCCTAGAAGTTATGAAATCTGAAAAACCCTGTATGCAGTCCTTACTCTTTCCCTCCTCGAAGCAGTTGACGATCTTCGCTGCGTGTAAGATGCAGAGCTGAGTGTTGATGATGGGGCGACCCTGGCACCACCGGAGGCAGCTGCGCTGGATGCCGTTGTCGCGGCAACACTTGCGGTGGTCGCTGCCGTCTGAAAAACACATCTCAAATGAATAAACTACAGAAGAGTGTTTCAGAAAGTACTCATCTGCACTAGGGTTAGGATTCTGTGACTTTTTTTTTCGAAATAGCCTGATGTTGCATTTGATGAACTTTTGCCTATCCCTATTATATGTTAATTTTATGGAATTAATTTCTTTGTATTGAGAGAAAAGAACCTTGTGCACCCAACTTCATTTCCCTTTCTCATATAGCATCACACACCAAATCATATATAACCTAGGTGCGCCTTAAAATGCATTTACAAATCCTGGATACAGGAATAATCAAAGCTTGATGTCCCCGATCCAGTATGGTGGCCGAGCGAGCTGTTTAACTGATGGAAGAACTTCGAAACATTTGTATAAGCGGTAAATTCCTAATTAGCAAGTTTACAAATTTAAACCATCTTTATGATTTAATTTGTGTTATATTCCGCTTCAAATAAAATTTCATTTACTGTACTGCCATACAGTACTTAAGTACGGTCTACTACTATTTGGCGAGGGGACGATTCGGCTAAGCAATTTGTATCTACCACTTTTCGTGTAAAGTGTCGTATTTTTTACAGTGCGTGTAGTTAATGAAATTAGCCCAGATAACTATACCTCGAAGACCATTTTTATCTTTCGGAAAAAATGAGGCGTCATATCCGATAAAAAAAATTTTGTTTCATTGCACCATTACACGCTTGTATGCAAAATGGGTATTTTTAACATCTTAATAGTGTTTACAAACATATCCAGATAACCATGTTAATGTTTCCCATAAATCTTTTATTCCTAAACGGATGTGACGTCTTCCTGAAGCGATTTTCTCGATAACTAAGATCCTTATAGTTCATTAGACATTTTAAGGTACTTTTCTGAAAGAATCTGGTCAATGCAGAGTTTGGGAGGGTTTGTTGAAGCACCCTGTAATATCTGTTGCCTGTGAGGTTATTTCGTTTTGCTCACACTTTTTACCTTGAAGAAGATATTGTCATATCAGTGGGAAAACTATCGAAATCTTACCGGCAGCACAATACATCAGTTTATCCAGATCTTTGAAGCATTTTGGTCTGTTGAGAGCAGATTCGATGTCGATGTCAACTGCGCACACATCTTGGCACTCCACACTCACATTCTTTTCTTGGCAACATGCTACAAGCACCATTCAATAAAATTAAGTAAATATTCAACATAAAAATATGAAAGTCATTTTTCAGGATGAGCTTAAAATGATTTTGTTTCTATATTAAAAACTAATGAAAATGCTCGTCTTTTTTTATTTTACTTATTTTTAAAAAAAAGTCTTATAATCTACCATAACAAATTTTCTGTAACAAAATATAATCTTTAAAAACCATTTTACTGATTGATCTTTACGGTTTTTTAGTTTTCAAAGAGTTAGGAGCCATCTATAAGTTAATTTTGGAACTAATTTCCTTCCACCAAAAAATTAACATTGATTCTTCTCTACTCAAATGGAATATCAGGTCCAAGGGCTTCTTTTTTTAGACTTTTGAAAGTGCAACTTTAAAATATATCTGAAATCAATAGATACAGAGGGGGCTATAATTTAACTAAATTGGATTTTAAATTTTGGGCTAAAACTCAATAAAATGTAATAGAACAATGGTCGTCATAGTTTGCATCGTATAACTTTATTTGGAGCAATATCCAAACCATAGACGTACCGGAAGCGTTGGTGTACATCTTGGGTAGAACATCCAGGTTGACAAAGACCGTGTCTTTTCCGTAATGGTTCTCTGCATAACAGAAGTACTGTCCTTCGTGGGAGGTGCTCACCACCGGAAGAGTCAAGGTGGCCAGGTAAGAGTACAGCTTCTGACAAATAGAAATAAAACGCCATGTCAAGGTTATTTTACTTACTTCGAGCATCCAAGGATGTTTTCCTCGATGGCTCGATGCCCCTCATAGGCCCTATAGCGGCCATGGACCACCAACGTCTACCCCTAAGAATGTCCTTTATGGACTCGCCAGACAGTTTAGAGCAAAAGGACGCTCTTACTTAATTTTTACTTAAAAACTAAACTTATCGGCGCAACAGCCCTAGTTCCTTTGTTCCTAATTTCTTTGTTTTCATGACCGTGGAGCCTGTGGTGCATGGCATATGTCCCGGTTGCGTATAGGCATATTGTATTTTGATAAAGCCCCTTTTAAGTTGAAAGCAATCTGGTTGGACAACCGGAAGCCCAGTGACGCCACTGGTCCGGGTTTCAATTCCTGGACTGGGAAAGGTCCTTTGAGTAGACTGAGGGAAAGCCTTTGAGTAGACTGGGCAATGTCCACTCAGCCTTTCTTCCCTTCAGTAGGTCGATAAAATGAGGACCAAGCGTGCTTGGGAACTAAACATTGGGGGTCTCGCGTTAGGCTGACCACCTAACCGGGACATTTGCTTAGCACCCCAGGCCCCTCGGTCGAGAAAACGCCCTCTATGGGCTGTTGAGCCGATGGTTTAGTTAGTTAGGTTTGAACAACCGGCTGTTAGTCATTCTATTTTTCGGTAGAAAAAAAAATGGACCCCCCAGTATTCGGTTCCCAAGCATGCTTGGTCCTCAGATTATCGACCCACTGAAGAGATGAAAGGGTGAGTCAACCTTCTTTAGAACGGGAAATGTACCCCGGACCAGTATTATGCTATTTAAAAACACAAATATCTAATTTCATTAAGATCCGTCTTCTAGAAACATCGCTACGTAAATTCAAACAATTTTTAACTACTATCTGAAATTAATTCCCTATCCGTCAATTATCTCTACTGTAGCAAGTAGAACTTAAATTCCATCGGGGTGCATTCAAACCGCCTTTAGGTGGCGCTACCACGCCTTAATCTGTTTTCACTCGTATTCTTTTTGTGATATCATTCTGAGTTGGGACTCCGTTGATGGAAGATGAATAAAACTACTACCAACCTTTTTTTAATTGATATTACATCGGCGCAGCCGTTAATGAATTAAATATATTTTTGAAATTAAATACATTTCGATAAACAAATTGGACCATACAAGAAGAAAAATTAGTATTCTACTAGTATAAGTCCAAAGAAAAAAGTTTTAATTGAAGTGTTTAGGATTAGAGACGAGCTCTTGGACAGCCGCCATTTTTTTACTCGTAGCGTAATCTGGGTTTGAGATAGTTGTAGTGTTGAACGGATAAAAATAGGACATCTTCAGTTAAGCTGTCTTAACTTCTCTCTTAAGTTAAACTAGCTAAACTTTTCCTTGTGTGAACGTAGTATGTATCACGATAATCTTATCATTTGGTGAATGAGAGGAAAGACGACTCACATCGTGGTAAGGTTTGATTGCGAGGTCGTATTCGGGTCCTTTGGTGAGAGGGTCCCTCAGCCTCCTGTCCCTATACCAGAGCACCCTGGGCTCCGGGTGGCCGGTTACTAGGCAACGGATGACTGCCGGGCTCCCCTCCTCGGCGGGAATGCGCTTGTCCAGCATCTCCACTTGCGGCATGACTGCGGAAAGACAAGTTAGTTAAGAGCAAGAGTTTTAGTACTAAAAGAGATTTAAGAAGGTCTATGAATAATAAGGGATAAATTAGCTCGGTATCATAGAAGCCACAAAGAAATGAATGGCAAGTATGATCCTAAAGGCCAAGGCATCGGTATTAAGCTTATCGTACGAATTATAGTTCATTCGTAATCTTTCGGTGAGAATATAGTCCTGTTCAGAGAACTCAAACATCGAGGATGATATCATAGGGACCAAATTACAATTGAGGTCAGTCGAATTGATTGGATCGAGTACGTATTATTGGGCCTTTAAAGCCTTTATCCAGCCTTTATAAAGCCTTATCCAGCCTTTAAAGCTGAGAAGAAATATATTACTGGCTAAATATTTTAATAAGCTCTACAGTTTTGGTGTTTATAACCGAACAGCAAATTATCTCAGTAATTGGTCAAATAGACAGAGATTAAAGAGAGACAGCCCTTTTTCTCGTATTCACTCGATGGAATTATTAAATAGGGACGTTGAGAGACACTCCTTGAGAACAATCTTTAACCCTTTGGAGGGCTTTCCTGGGGTGCATTTCCAGCCTGATCTTGGAATCCATACCAACAAAAAGCAAGACTTGCCTGATTATCTGCACCAACTTGCTCTGGAGATCATTAACCAAATCCCAAAAATAGATATTCAAATTTATACGGATGGAAGCAAAGACGATAACGACTCTTGTGGTAGCGGAATCTTCATTAAGGCCCCTGACTTTTCATGTAGTCTTAAGATCAGGAATCCAGATTTCTGCTCTGTTTTTAGATCGGAGCTAATTGCCATTGATGAGGCACTCAGCGCTGTTGGGTCTCTAACATCATTCGATAACATCTGGATCTTGTCTGATAGCCGTAGTGCCATCCAGCACTTAAGTAACTGGAATAAGGTTGGCGATAAAACATCTGTGTCTATTCTAAATAAAATTAAACAACTATCAAATCGTCATAAAATCTTTATCCAATGGGTGCCCTCTCACATTAACCTCTTCGGCAATGAAAAGGCTGACCTTTTGGCCAAGAAAGGAGCTTCTGATGGGGCAATTTCAAATCAGTCTTTGACTTTCTCTGAGATTTGCTCCAAAATCAGAGCCTCAAACCTGCGACAATGGAGTGTCCCCCCGACCCACCCTTGGTATGATAGACTGGCTCCTGGTGGTGCCCTTGCCATGAAAGCTGATAGAGCCACGCAGACCAGCATAAGCAGGCTCATAAGCGGACACATCAGGTGTCTCTCTTTTAGGCACGGGCAGAAGACCTATCTCACGTGTACCAGGTGTAACTCTGAACAGGCTTCTCCCGATCACATTTTGCATTGTATTGGTCTGGAGAAAGTTGACCTTTTATCTGATCCCCTTCTGGTGTATGATTTTTTGGGGACGTTTGGGCTCATGGACTTGGTCTAGCCTGCGGCTAGACCATGAGGAATAAGTCAACAACAACAACAACAACGTATTATTGGAGTTCTACAGTAAAACCTCTTTGGGACAAGCTAAATATTATGAGGGAAGAAATTATACGCCTTATTGTGCTAGAAACGTCGTTTAACTATTAAAATAATAGAATATTAGGCATAGCGAAAAAGTTGTCCCTTAATCCTCTCATGCCAATGAGCCTCAATGGAGAGTGCTGAGATTTTGAAACAAAAAAAAACTTACAGTTGACTTCGATGACGCTGGAACTCTGCGCGCCTTGCCCCAGTCCGTTATCTGCAAAGCAGTCCACCTTGGTGACGTTCCTCCCTATGCGAGGCACCACCCAGGCCACGTGACTCTGCTGTTGCTGCACCACCAGCTGTCCATTGAGGAAGAGTGACACCACGGGCACTGGCATGCCAGTGGCCACGCACAGCAGGGTGACGTTGGCGCCCTCCACCAGGGCCTCCGGGGGCACCACCACAGGGGGGTTGACGAAGGCCGGGATGGCGGGGTCGGTCCAGGCCAGCACCGTCTCCGACAGGGGGCTCTGGCGGCGGCCCGTGCGGGCCTCCACCGCCACCGCGTACTGCGTGTTGACGATGAGGCCTGAGAGGGTGGCTCTGGGCTCGGTGGTGGCAGCGGTGGAAGAGTCCTCCTCCAGGGAGGCGCTCTGGTTGGAGACCGCCTTGTAGCGGATCAGGTAGCTGAGGGAGGAGTTGGCGGGCACGTGGAAGGGGGGACGCCAGCTGAGCGTCACGCTGTCCATCGTTTGGTGCGTCACCTCCAGGGAGTGCGGAGGGCCCAGGGTGGCTGCGGGAGGGAATGATGGAGATGAAAAAATAGTACAGATAGTGTGGACTATGTAGTTTAACAAATTCGATTGGTATTTTTCGCCACTTTAAGTATGAAATTACCGTTTTTTTAAATTTTTCTCGCGTGCAAAAATTATATCATTTTTTATTTTTAATGTTTAGTTTTTTTTAATTTTCTTAATAACATGTTTAGATTGAGCTCCACCCCCCAGGTTGACGATCAGATCGTCAACCTGAAATTCAATCATCAACTTCCCTACAACAATCCAACAATCGTCTGTGAAGGCCTTTAGAAGCTCTCCCTTTCAAAGGTCTATATACAATCTTACTGCTTTCCATCATATTAACAAATTCAGTTAACAGCAGTTAATTACGATGTATGTATTGTTTGAAAACTTTTTCCCAAGTAAGGCTAAGCGCGCACTAGAGACTTATGTCGCCGGCGACTGTGACACTTGTCACTCGAGAGCAATGCATTTCTATTAAGAAATTCTTGGCCTAGTGATCTTGGTCTCTTCGCCATGTGCGCGCGCTCTAGCTTCTTGCAATAGCCAGGGAAACAATTTTGTCTCTCTGTCGCCGAGACAAAAGTATCTAGTGCGCGCTTAGCCTAACAGAAAATGTCTAGGTATGTCTCTGGAGTACATAATACATAACTGGGAGAACATTGAAGTACCCACCTTGCACCGTCTCGTTGTAGATCTCGTCTCGCTCGGGGGTGTGCACCAGGAGCACGAGCGAGGGCAGGGAGGCACCGTGCTCGTTCATGGCCACCACGTACACGCTGTAGAAGGTGTCGCTCTTCAGTTGCTGCAGGTCGAACTGTGCCTCCGTCGTGTTCTCGATCTGCAATTAGCAACGGAGCCATAGAGCATTCGCACATGACGTCACTTGGAGGTCAAACGAATGGTTGAAAGCCACAATTTATCAGTGAAATTTCTAAACGCTTTCTCAAAGAGTATCCCTGCATACTCCCAATTTTAGGTAAAAATAACTCAAAACTAAAAGAGGTACGGTTAGAGATTTACCATCTGAAATTTTCATAGTAGTAGGTAGCTGCATAACATCTAACTAACCTTTCTTGAATCCAATCCAATGGATTTATTCCGCTAATAATCAAAATGTTTCGTTCTTTTTGCGCATATATCCATAGTGAACAATTATGGCAAATAGCTTGTCCTTCAACACTCGTGTTGCTTGGACCAAGTTATGAGATGTGAAAAGCTCTAGATTGGCAGTTCTAAATTCTGCTACAGTTCTACTAATTGCTGGACATAATAGCCGACCAAGAGAACTAAGTCTATTGAAGATAACTTAAAAAAAATGTGCATGTAAAAAATTGGAAACTAACCTAGTCCCTACCACAGAGTACTAAAACAGTAGGTCCATGACCAAAGGCGATAATTGAAAGAGAAAAACGAATGGGGGTATGCCTTATGATAGGGGATTGCATCCACAACATCCTGCAAGGCATGCCTCTTTCATCGTGTCACTAAAGGGGAGGAAAAAGAAGCTTGACCATCTAATCGATTCCGGAGATATCTGAGTTATATTAAATTCAGGAGATTAATTAATTAATTAATTCGTTTTCAGTGAAAACGTAAAGCTAATTGGGTCATTTGAGAAATACACTCTTAAATACACAGTGAATAGGTGCAAATTTTCTGTTGAACAGGTTCGACTATGAAATATGGAGCTTCACTTGTTGAACTTATGAATATATCAAGTGAAATGTATCTTACATATCCGTAATCCAGTGGGTGAGGCGGTATCTTTCCCTCAGTCTCGGTGTATCGCACTTCGAACCATATGGGTTCGTCCGACGTGTTGCGCTGGCTCCACTTCAGGTGAATCCTCGTCGGCAACACGCTGATGGTGTGCAGGTTCTCGGGAGCTTCTGGGAGGGTGCCGACGCCTTCAGCCATGCACTAAGAAGAGCAAATGACATAAGTATGTGAAGGGAGAAAATGTGTTATAATGTAAACTCTGATAAGGGGTGAGTCTAAGATCATATATATGGACTACCCCAAAGCAATTCAGAACAATATACATTAAAGTGGGATGGCATATGCACTGCCGAGGTAAGAGAATGCGGACATAAGGTCCCAGTTGCAATTACATATTTTGGGCCAATTATTTGAAGGGAAAATAATATTCCATATTTCATTGTTAATCGTCATGCTCACTGTAAAAAAATACGCCACTTAACACAAAAAGGGGTGCAGGTAAAAATTGCCTTCGTGCATGGAGAGATGTTACACCGCGATAAGGAGGGACCCCCTCCACCTATACTCGGAGGAAGGTCCCTCCGTAGTGGGAATTCCTCCCCCGGAGAGGGACCTTCCTCTGAGTCTAGGTGGGGATCCTTCCTTATCGTGGTGTAGAATCTCTCCAAGTATGAAGGCAATAGGGAATACAACGATTTTTCAAATTTCATTTATTTCGATAGAACTTCTTTAAAAAAATTTTTTTTGAAATCTGATCATTGGTTAATTTTTAAAAAATTAAAAACTACAATGCACAGAAGGGTTTGTGAAAAAAGCGGGATATGGATCATGGCGTCAATTCTGTCTTCGGCGCAACAAGAGCGCTCGTACGAAAGCGTATTCGGAAATGGTTAAATCATTTCCTTTGAAAGTATTGATTGGTTGAAGATTCGGGCGAAAGCAGAAGAGACGTCACGTAGGCCACTCCTCCAATTCTAGCGATCTCTAAAATCTAAAAATTAGAAGAAATGCGTTTTATGACCCCATCATCAATGATTTCCCAATAGTCGAAATCTTGAATTGCCACAAGTGTTGTATTCCCTATTTCTACCAAACCCCTTTTTGTATAAAGTGCCGTAATTTCTAGCAGTGCAGCACTGCAGGTCATAATTTTGTTTGGATACAAAGACCTTTAAATTTGGCAGAGGACTTCCAAGCCTTTTCCTTACATCTAGGAGCAAACTAGCGTGGTGTATGACTAATGTGACCATTTATTTTTTTACTCAAAACGGGACATTGGTTTATTTAGGTTAATTAACAGGAATTCAATAAAAAACACTTTTTAAAAGTTATTTATTCAGAAAAAGTTAGTTAGCTTAAAAGTTACGAATTAAAAAATATATACAGGGTGTCCCACGAGAAGTGGCCCAACCCCTTTAACTTTTGAACCCCTACAGATATAGTCATGAAAGTGGGGTCTAGGTATAGTAAAGTGACCATGCTCTATCCGATGAGATAACTTTCAAGGCCCTCTAGCGGAAACTTTAGGAGTTATAGTTTTTATTTTAAAAACTATTTGAGGTATGTGAAAAAAGTCAATGACTAAGTTGTAGAGCATCATCTATTCAGTAGGAAAAGACACCCTAAGCAGAAAAATATCTTGAATAAAACCCCTAAAATGCACGCTCAATTAGGTTGAATTTACGTAGGTTTTACGTCTTAAGACGGTCCTCACGAGGCGAAAATGCGAAATTTTTATTTTTATGATTTAAGTAAATGACTAAAAGTATTCTTAGATCATTAAATTGAAAATTTCTCATTTTTGCCTCGTGAGGAGCGTTTTAAGACGTAAAATCTATGTAAATTCGACTTATTTGAGCGTGCGTTTTAGGGATTTTATTCAAGATATTTTTCTGCTTAAGGTGTCTTTTCCTACTAAATCGATGATGCTCTATATACAACTTAGTCATTTACTTTTTTCACATACCTCAATTAGTTTTTAAAATAAAAATTATAACTCCTAAAGTTTCCGCTAGAGGGCGTTGAAAGTTATCTCATCGGATAGAGCATGGTCACTTTACTACACCTAGACCCCACTTCCATGACTTATCTGTAGGGGTTCAAAAGTTAAATGGGTTGGGCCACTTCTCGTGGGACACCCTGTATACCCGAAACGTTTAGTTATATTATCAGAGGATCAAATTTGCTTTAATATAGCTGGTGATGATTTCAAGTAGGAATGAAACTCTTGGCACGTTTTTTTATATTCACCTTAATTATCAACATCTCCTTTAGAACTGAAATTTGAAACTGGGTCTTCTCAGATGGCCACAATTTGTTCATCATAGAAAATACTCTTTCTACTAGACTAGAGCATTTATAGCAGGCTACATAAAATATATTAAATTAAAATAGAAAAGTTTTTATCACAGACAATAAGAGACAGACCGGTCAATAGGCGGGGCTTATCCAGAGAGCTCAAGTGGCGCCTGCGACAAGCGGTACCGGCATTAATCGATTAATTTAATATTTTTTAATCGAAATCCTTATACATTTTTTTGTTGACGAAACTTGCAATATTCGATTTCGAAAGTAAACATGAAGTTTGTGTAAATCGTTTAATCGTACTCTTTTAAATTGTTTGCAAGATTTATAAATCATTTTAACAGTGTCTTATTGCATTAAGGCACATTTTATCTCGTTTCTTCTCTATTTTGCAATCCATTGGAAAATCTGTGTTGCATTCTTGAACTTGATTTTTAAGCCTGATAGAATTCAGTATAATTCGCGTTAATTATAGGCTTATGTTTTTAATTCAGATAAAAATGTATACTAGTATTATATATTTTTATTGTCAAGAATTCATTTCAAATGTGCCTGGGATCTGGGATTCGTATTTGCAAAAGATGTGTTCGTTTAGATTCACGAGGATTGCAACATCATTTACACATCAGGATTTTCTTAAAAGGCCAAGGGATTATAACAAATATTTGTAGTTATTGAAACATGAGATTTAATAAAATCATTTAGATTCATTATTTACTTGTGTGATTCTTGATTGCTTTATAGTTAAGCTTGTGTTTTTACAATCGAGTTTTTCATCATATGCGATCACGAAATTTTGTTGATGAATAAACCTTAATGATTTAATTTAAATTTTCTATTATAATAGCAAATTTTAAAAAATTGTTGAAAAAAAAAAGAATTTTTTAGTTTTAAAAACCATTTAATGGGATTATGTGATCGCCAAGGATCGCGATCCTGGTGATCATATGGTCGATGGATTACGTCTTCGCAAAACGTCTCCATGGATGCCAGACCTAAGAGCTTAACTGTAACCACAGTTTTAGTGCAGGTACCGTGGGTTGAGGGCGTTCGTGTCGTAGGCCGCCCATTGACCGGTCTGTCTCTTATTGTCTGTGGTTTTTATGTTGAAGATTGTTGGCTTGAAAGTGTTTGAATACTTCCACCCAACGAGTTTTCGTGGAAACATTTAGATTATTCCATTCGGTTACTTTCTGCGATGTAATGTAGTTACAAATTAACGAAAATTCGTCAAAAACTTCATCTTTATTGCAGTCAGTATATTCCTTTTCAATTAAGATGGAATTTTCAGAAAACGGGACAATTTTGCGTCCCAGAGTTCATTTCGGGGGGACTCGTAACTCTAAAAAGACCCACCTGTATGATCTTTCCGGCGTCCCCGATGCAGGTGCTGACGACGGCCTGCGGACTCATCTCGACGTGCCCCGAGCAGACGGGCAGGCACTCCCATCGAACGCCCCTGCGCTGGCAGCAGGGGGCGTGGTCTCTTCCTCCAGCGCCACACCGCACCAGCACCTCCAGCTGGGTGGAGCAGGGAAGCGCAAGCAACTGAAGGTCCGACATCTTCATCTGCAACCAGAGACACATTTATATTACTTCGCCTATAAGTGGAGTCTCTAATGTAAAATTGTAAAAGTTTCTTGTGAATTTATGGTACTGAGGTTATTTTGGTTTTTTAGGGTATGAAGAGTCAGAAAATCTTTTGCACCATTTTTCTTTTCAATTTCCTGGTGTGGAGGACAAATCAAAGGTCAAATTATATACTTCCATTTTTTGATGGTTTGGCAGGTATAATTGTGTTCAAAAACATTTTCAAATGTTGTAAATTGGTGGAAATAAAGTAAAAAAGGCTAAGCTTAAAAAACATCAAATATTAATTAAATTAATTAAAATTAGTTAAGTGTGGAAAAGATCATTTTTGCTGTTAACTTTCGCCTGACTGTCATTCAAATCGGCAGAGGGGAAGCGAAAAAAGCTTTTTTATATCGTCGTAGAAGTCCAGTCTTTTTTCTCGCCAAATCGTTTTCACGACTTAGTTTGGCGAGTTTTAACCTGGCTGTGCTTTTTTTTGTAAACCAGAAAATTTTCCGAAATTAAGTTTGACTCTCTGAATAAGGAACTTGCATGTGTAAGATTTTCATAAACTTTCAAGTGTTCCGTATGGTTTTTTGTAAAATAAAATGAAATATTTTGTCAATTTTTCAAAAAAGTGTACAAGAAATTAAATATTTTAATTTCAAAGTCGAGAAAAAAATACGTGACTGAAAACGCGAAGTGTGTTTGCATGCACAGTGATTTAGAATTCCATCGGGCAAAATTGCAATCAAAATTGAATTTCTATGTTTTAGTTGATGATTTCTTTTTTCTGAAGTGTCCGATATGAGTGTTTTAATAAATATTTACCTTCTAGACACTTCTGGTGACGGTCAGAAATCCAAGGCAAACATTTTAGGCAAAGTCAATATATTGTGATGTCACTGTGCATGCAATTAAGCGTTTTCAGGTGATTCGGAAAAGACGATTTTTGATAACTTTTTATTGCAATCAAAAAATTTCTCAATCGGCCTCAAATTTTGTGTAGTGGCTAATTTTTGCGTGAAGAATAGATTAAAAAAATAAAAAAAAATCATGCAAGTTTCTTATTATCTTTACTCTGTGGTGTATCCCACAGAGAAAAATCCTAACAGAGGGTCCAACACGATATATTCAAAAGTTGTATGGGTTTGAGGGCGCCACGAGGAACTATAAATGATTGACAGAGAGATCAAACCTGTGATTGGCTGTCACGCAATCTTCTATTTCGAAGGAGAAGGAAAAAGTTTTTCTCAACCAATCAGGCTTTTCCGTCCCGCCTCTCGTGACGTTATGCGATCGCAGCGCCACCCAACCCATCCAACGTTTCGATTTTCATTAGCGCCTATGGCGACGGACTCTCTGTTCTAGTACTCTGTGGTGTATCCCACAGAGAAAAGATTATTCAGAGAGTCCAAAACGCGATTTTACTAAAATAGTTCTACAGTTATCGCATAGTGGCGTTTCGACCCTCCAGCTGTCAATCATTGGTGTGGGCGGGGACTAAAGGAAACGAGTGATTCTCATTGGACTTACAACTTTGTATGGAGGCTGCATTTGAATTTCTCAATCACTTCTATTTTTCCCCTGATCAATGAAACTTTTCCCCTATGGTTGCAAACTTTCCCTGACAGTAACTAAACTTTCCCTATAATAAACATTGATATAGTTTTTTCTGGCGTTTAATATCTCTTATCAGTGATTGTAGTCGCAGAAAGGATCATTAAATGTGTAGTTATATGTTTAAATTGTATTAAATGTGGACTTGGAATTGTGAGTTCGATTCCAGAGGAGCTCACGACCCATCGTCACTTTAAAGAAGATGCGAGAACGCGAGATAGTGACGTCACGGGCAGATCAAGAATATATAAGCCAGCGAGAAATCTGCGCTGGCCAGAACATTAGGTGAGTCCCTGGGAGAGCATGACATCAGAGAAACTTGTGATGTCTAAGAAATTATCCCCAGCGCATGCTCGAAAGAAAAATACACGCAACTGTTTTAATAACCGGGAAAATATATAAAATATTTTTCCCTCTTTAGCGATTTGAAAGTGGGCGGGGTTAATTGAGAGAATGTATGCGGCTGTAGCTCGATTGTAGAGAGTCAACAACGTTACGTCATATTTTCTGGTTAGTTCCACCGTTATCACATAGAAACGCCACCGTCTATGGGAAAACCCATGTTAAAAAAGTTGCCATTAGCGTCTATGGAAATGGACTCTCTGATTAATCTTTTCTCTGTGGTGTATCCCATCACCCTTCATACTATGTGTTAAGACCTCAGAAGTATTTAAAAATTTCAGAAAGAAGAAGATATACGGCATGTAGAAGATCAAGCAAATGTCTCCAACATCCATATCTACATCCAAGAAATGCAAAACGAAAAGGCATCCCATGTCCGTTGGATATATTATTATGCTTATCGATTTTCAATGTATTTTATCAATGGTTTTAAAATAAATTATTGTTAATTGTGTGAAACAAATAATTTCTACTTTTACTTCAGTATGAATGAGAGTGAAAACTTTAATAAAGATAAGCAAGCACCAGAAAACTGTTTGAATACTGATGATGTTTTGAACTCAAAAGGTAAGTTTAAATTTACCTAAAGGTCAATTTTTACTTTCGATCTTTTCATCCAAAGTGAAAAATTGTATCGTCACCTTAATATCAAATACTACTATCTCTGTTTGGAAAACTTCGGGAATCCCGATCCTGGACGATCGGATCGCTGGATAGGCTCATTTGATTGGTTTTGATTTTTCCACCTCGATGATGTCAGTGCTTACGAACGAATCAAATGAGCTTCAACAATCCGATCGCCCAGGATCGGGATTTCGGAAGTTTATTGCCGAAGGGATATAGTAGTCTTGGGTGGCGATATAACTGTTCTTTCCGAATGACTCACTCCTGAAAATCGCTAGTTTGAATAGAATAGTGAAGCAGAAAAGAGTGAAATGCCAATTCACTTTTCACTTTGGATGATTCTCCAAAATGAACACAGAAAGTAATATGTCTGGATGGTGCGTGGGGTGGAAAAATCACGCGACTTTTCAACTGCCGATTCAAATTACACAGATTTATAGACTGGTCGATAATGTCGAAATCTCATCTTCAGATAATCCTCGATCCGTGGTTCTCCAATCGACGGATAATCTCTTAACTGACTCGTGATGGTCAATATGCGTGTTACCAGGGTCTTCCTCTGACCCACAATCCCAATGGTCTCCCGCCCCAACCAGGTATTAACATAATACTAATCTGTAATCATCCATTACCTTCAAGATGGGATAAGGACAGCGCACCGGACTGCGACGTGTCTGATGAGACCAACGTTTTAGCTGGAATGATTGTTGGCTCATACCAATAAACTACAATTAATCTGAATTTTAATGCTTAATGGCTTGATCGGTCACTTAACGAT
The DNA here is from genome assembly GCA_024610705.1 of Tetragnatha versicolor. Taxonomy (NCBI): domain Eukaryota; kingdom Metazoa; phylum Arthropoda; class Arachnida; order Araneae; family Tetragnathidae; genus Tetragnatha; species Tetragnatha versicolor. The sequence continues at coordinate 2,964,912 of JANDEH010000019.1, forward strand.
GACTCGTATACTTATCTTGCAAATCTTTTCCTTTTTCGAAGGTTTTTTTTCTCAGCCATAGACCTATAGTAGATGGCAACTTTCTTGTCAGTGACATCACCGATTGACGATCATACAACACGTTCTAGCTACCTAATTGGCAAGAAAGACAGAACGGGCGAGGGTCATCTCTGACCCGCTAATTAGGTAACTAGGTGTGATCTTACTTCAATCGGTGACGTCACTATAACAAGAAAGTTGTCATTTAGTAGGGTGGGTTGGGGTAAAATGGGTCAATTTTAAGGTACCTTTCAAAACTATTACTTTTTAAGGATTTCTTTCAATTGGATCTTGACACTACAATCCTTCAAAACATTTTCATCTAATTTTATCAACTATTTTTTAGTTATAAGTTGGTTAAACTTAGCATCAAAAGTAATGACCTATTTTACCCCAATGTGGGGTAAAATGGGTCTCATTGCAAAAAGATGTCAAAAATATATTTATTACTAAATATACATGAAAATAAGAAAAAAGGCAATCGACTAAGCCGTTTTTATATGAAGAAATTTGTTTTAAGTTGCACTTTAATGAAATTGTAAACATCCGAAGTTAATGAACATTGTTCAAATGTAGCAATTAAAATACTTTATTTGGAGAAAAAATAAACTTGTTTGACAGTTTAATGTATATTTGAAGGAAATAAGTTAAAAACATTGTTTTTACTTAATACAGAAGGCCTCCTAACTATGACCCATTTTACCCCAAGTACAAAATATCGTTATAAAAGATAAAATATTTTATATTTTTCTAAGCTGATTGGCTTGAAATGTCTCTCAGACTTTCTTTTATGAAAAACTATCACAAAAGTCTGCTGTTATTTATTACAATATATAGTTATTTCGAAGTTGGTAAACCCTGTTTTTTCGATGACATCATTTACGGATCAAATTAAATATTTTTTCAGTCCTCAAATTCATAAATCTTAATTTTTGACAGTCGAAAAAGGTTGCCAACAGATTAAAGAATATAATTTAAAAAATTAGTGAAAAAAAATTCAATTTAAATTTGATTTATATGGAGTTAATTAAAACTGACCCATTTTACCCCATGACCCACTTTACCCCAACCCACCCTATAGGACCAAGCCGCAAATCGGCTATTCTAAAAACCCCACTACCTGTACCCGCATACGGCAGCCCCTCAAGGCTCGCCTTGACAGGTGTTGGTCAAATTAGGAGAGGGGATGAAAAATGTGCTGTTTAATGTATTTGGAATATTAGTTTATGTTACATTAAAATCGATATGTTTTCCTGTTTACATAAAATACCCCATTTTTCCAGTTTAAGAAAGTAATAGAATTCTAAGTAGTAATTTAAAATATGATTATACTTTGCGAATAAAAATGTTTACCAGTAAAACTACCCCCATCATAACTATTATTTGTTTTTCTTCGTCATTATTTCAAAGATTAATTTGAAATTCCATTTGATGGTATATTTCAAATAATAGATAACTGCAGATCTATTGTTTTTTAAATACTAGGGACTCACAGGGAATTGAATGTCGCTCGGGAGATGCTCACCGGTTGCCCAATGCCCATATAGTTTCTGACTCCTCTGGGCAACTCATTGGTTTCCTTTTTTCTCATACATCTGTTCCTTATTGTGTGTTCTTAGTTTTAAATGTGCATACTGTGTGTAAAATAATAAAGGTTCTTTTTATATTTAAAATCGCGAGACATTAATGCGTCTAATCCACAGAGTCCTTCGGCGATAATGGATAACGAAAAAGCCTTGTGGCCCTTTTGACGTTGGGATGTTATCAAATTCAAGCCACGTTACGAGAGGCAGAGAAATAGAATCCCAACCGTCGAATTCCGTTATTTTCGGTTTCCATTATTGGCCACATGGACTCCGTATGAGTAGTTGAGGGGACTCACGTTGTAGTTGCATAGGTCGAGGCAGGACTTCTTGAGCCCTGCGGCCAGACAGCAGGCGGTCTCGTTGTAGGCGGGGGTCTTCTCCACCGCCTTCTCCATCTCCACCTCCTCCGGGGAGGTGGTGAACACCGCACGCACCGACCCCCGGCTCAGCCCGAAAGAGTTCTTCGCCGCCACGTACACCTCGTACCTGCAACGAAAAAGCCTGTTTTAACATTTCCGAAAGATACTTTGCACTGCAAATAAGCATGTCTGAAATTAAGACATTTAAGCGTCTGAAACGATCATTCAGACGCATAAACGTCTGACCCTATATAATTTCAGACACCACAAACATCTGAATTTAGAACATGTAAGTTGTGTAGTATTGAGGAGCTGACTCAAGCGTCTGATTAGTGACAATAAGTCTGAATTTAAGATGTTTGGTTTAAGGTATACAGAAATTCCCATGGCCCGAATGGAGTGGAGTTTTTTCACAAGAAAATAAAAGTAGTTATTCAGAACAAATTGGACGAAGTCTGTGGTTTATATTATTTTAACATGTTCAACTGTAATATAAACTGCTTTTAACGTGTGGATTTAAATTTTAAATATTTTTTTTTAAAAGTTTGAAATTTTTGGCCAAAGTTTCCCAGAATTGGGATAACTTTGATCCAGACCTCAAAAAGTTAAGATTATGAGTTACCTTTAGCCAATGCTATACTATTTAAATGTGTTGCTAAAAGTTAGCTATCTATATAATAACAATAATGATATATTTCAAGTTCTAAGTTTAGTTTATAAGAAAATCACATCATAATTTGAAAACATTCTTCTAAATTAAAATTAATTGATAAGAAATTAATGGAGGTGATTTGCTCTGCTAACTACCGGCAGAGTTTGACGAAATTTTGTTTACAGGGGTTTTCAAGGGTGTCCTCTCCCAATATGTAATAATAAAAGAAGTTTTCCGAAGAACAAAAGAGTTAAACGTTGCCCCTTCGCTGGCGAACATTGTACTCTAGCCCCATCTTCTCTAAAATCTTGTTTGTCATAAAATGACAGGCCTGTGCATGGTAAGTTTAACAACAACCATTTGGGACACAGGGTGTTCGGAAACACCTTGGACAAACTTTGAGGGAGGGTAGTAGAGGGGACCTAGACAAACTCTCAAAGAGCTAGAACCCCTAATGTAGTGCCAAGGCGTTACAAAAGGCGGTTCTCCTAAGGTCCGTTTTACGGACCACTTGTTAACAACCCCTGGGATGAGTTATAAAATATACAGTACTTGTTCCCTTAGTGTAATGATATTCTTTATGGAAGTAGGTTCAAAAATTTCTTCTTCTCGATTCTTGTCCCCTATAAATCTCATTATTATCCCTGGTAACCAATAAAAAAGGTGGTAGAAAAGAAGAGAAAGTCACTTTGTTAGATTGCCTGTTGAATTTGTGATTATAGGTGATCACTACTAATAATTTTTAAACGATTTTTAATGTTAAATAATAATAGGAATACTGAATATACCTAGTTTTTGGCTCTAAGTTGTCCAACAGGTACGGTGACTTGACGTCGTTCACTATGTTGTACTCGATGATTTCATCAGTAGCAACTTCTTTCCAGTACAAGACATAGCTTTTTACAGTTTCGGACAAGAAGCTGGAATAAAATTTGACAAGTGAAGTGACAATCTTTCGGAATAAAAAAAGATTAATTTTTGATTTACGGCCGTATTCACCGGTAACCTGACCGGCGGGCATTTTCGCCGATCCCAACCGTTTCGTCCAACGAAGACTCAGGCGCATGCTTCGCAGTCTGAGGTTGCTCTGTTAACCCTTTATGTCCCGACGGGACTTGTAAGTCCCACTTCCCAATGTTCCAAATTCGTCCAATTTTCGTCATGTAAGGCCAAATTTAGTTTACTTATAGTTGCAGTTACGTAAACTTGACATATTTTGGATGAGGATGAGGAAAATAACTTGGGCCATAAAGGGTTAAATTTTGCTTGGCGATGGCGGTTAAATTGGGCTTGTTCTGAATGGCGATAAAATTACATGGATATATTTAATACTGTGGGTTTTTTTTCGTTTACAAGATTACAAGTTTATACATTTTTAGCGGAATTGGGTGATGGGATATTTTAGATCTCAGCCAATTTTTGTATAGCCATAGTACTTATCTTTACTTGTCAAAGTAAAATTTCATTTAAAAGTTTTCAATAATAATTTAAAGGTTTTAATCTACCTTTGTTCGTAATTGACAGTTAGGTACATAATAAATTTTTTGATCTGGTCCATTATCTAAATTTTGGTATGTAATAAAAATCTCTCCTAATGAGGCTGTATTTAATAAACAGTAATAATAAAGTCATTTTTACTTGAAAATGTGTGAAATTTATAAATAAGGATATTTTCTAATATTATTGATTCATTAATAAATATTATGTTATTTAAGCATTTTTACTAATATAATGTAATTAGGTTTTAATTATGCTTATGTAATATAATGTTTCAAAAGTATGTTATCCAAAGTTTAAAAGAATTATAACTGAACGGTTTTTTTGTGAACAGAAATTTAACTTTTACAGAAAATAATTCTCTGAATAAATGAATTATCTGAATTCAGACTTACTCCCCACATGTGTGTAAGTTTTATTATGAAACGAAATCAGAGTATATAGACCAAAAATTTATAAGGGTCAAGTAAATATCTACTAGGTGTTTCAAAGTCACAAGTCAGTTTCACTGCTTTTATTTGGAACCAACGCCTCCTAGGCTCATGGAAATATGGTCTACCCCTATGTAAGTGACCCTAAAAAATCCAATGAGTAGACTTACAGTGCCTCTAAAGGCAAAATAAAAAAGTTTTAAAAAATAATTAAAAATGGAGGAGATGGGCTCAAAACCATAATGAGACTATTTTTGTAAATGGAATAACTTCAATAAATTCATGAAATTGTCGTGATTATTCGTGGAGATAAATATGTGGCATGTAAAAACAGCACTTTTCAGTTTTTTTTTAATTTTTAATTAAATTGTGTCTTTATTTAACTAAAAAAACACAAAACTACATAATGACACTGGAAACTTGTGAAGTTGCTAACTTTTTTCATTTTTGGGGCCTGAAAAAGTGCTGTTTTCACACGCTAATATATCCAAGTATATTTTGGGTAACATTTGAAGCCCCCCTTGTCAGCAAAGAAAAGCAAACCACAAACATCCCTCCTTCTCCTTATTACGTAAGAAAACTGCCCGATCCCCTTTTTTGTATGAAAAATATTTAAAGTAAAATTTATTTTTGGTTGAATTTTGAATTTATGCAATAGGATAAGAAATACAGTCAAATTTGAGCAACATATATAAGAGAAATATATATAGTGATAATTAGGGAACGTACCCATACTACGTGGCCCATTTTTTACCATTTTTGACCCCCCTCCCCCACTTGGTGACCATCTGTAGTATATGCCAAGACCCCCCCCTCCCCCTCTAGTTTTCACGTAGTAATTCATAAATACGGTTTGCCATCATTTTTTGCAAACAGAAAGTTTAAAAAAATTAATTTTGCTTAATTTGTCTAATTTTAATAATTAATTCGGCTTAATTAGTCTTAATTTGGCAAATTTCAATAATTAATTTGGCTTAATTTTGTCGTATTGACTAGAAGAAATTGACTACGTGACGAAACCCTAAGCCCCCCCCTCCCCCCTGTGACCGAGCGTGGTATTTTGAACACCCCCCCTCCCTCCCCTAAATGGGTCATGCCAAACTGTGAAAAAAATGCTTGTGTTAGGTATAATTAATGAAAGTAAAAATTGTAAAACAGAACATCAGAACAGAATTATCAAAACTTTTAAATATTCCTAAACATATTCTCAAAACTCGCCAAAAACACGCATGCGCCTGAGTCTTCGTTGGACGAAACGGTTGGGATCGGCGAAAATGCGACCGGCCGTCAGGTCAGGAAACCACGGTTACAGCCTCTGATTGGTGGAAGGAAAATATTGAATTATTTTTCCACCAATCAGAGGCTGTAACCATGGTTTCCTGACCTGACCGCCGGTCAGGTTACCAGTGAGTACGGCCGTTAGATAAAGTAGAAATAATATAAGTAAAGTGGGAATAAAGCTCGAAGAATATTTGTGATATATATTTCGAAAAATATAGAATTATTCTGGAAAAATAAAGAAACGTGTTAGGAATTAAATGAACCCAAACTCTATACGGAAAGATTTCTTGTGTGGATTACATGCAAAATGACCGGAGAACTAAACCTCTACGACGATTTTTATTTTTCTAAATTGTGACGTCATTTCTGATGAAAACAAAATTGTTGCTTTCCACAGTGCACATTAGGGTTATGATTCTGAGACTTTTTTTTAAAATATTTAAAAGCCTGATGTTGCATTCGATGAACTTTTGCCGATATGTTAATTTTATAGCATTATTTTCTCTATATTGAGAAAAAACCTTAAGCGCCTAACCTCATTTCACTTTCTAATATAGGAATCACTAGTGTGTCTCGGGGAAAAAACTTTTTTACAAAAACTTCGCTACCCAGGGATTTTCCCATTCCTTTTGGTCCCAAAAGATAGTGTGTGAAGTTTCAGCCCCATAAGTTAACTCTAGGGTGTGCCTATAGAGCCCCAAATTTGAAAAAAAAGCGTGAAAAAACTAGCAATTTTCAGAATAAAAAAAAATATTTTGATATTTATATTGTTATAAAACTGGTTTAAATGTGTTCTTTAGAACATATTTAAATGAATTATAATATTTATGTGCATTAACTGTACCCTATAGCCCCTATAATTTAAGATTAATAAGTGCTAGGGACGTTGCACTCCCCAAAGCTTATAATGCACTACCGGTAGACGAAATGAATTAAATCCGAATTTCTTCGAAGGAACTCCCTCAAATGATGACATTTGTTGTTAAATGATGTTTTAAATTATAAAGACCAGTGAAATTACAGTAATTAAGCCTTCCACTGAACTTTTAATGCAAAAAGTGCTTTTCTGCAAAAATGCTTGTTTCTAGCTGATCAAATCCAAAATTTTCTCAAAAAGAGGGTTATAGTAATTTTTAAGATCAAAAACCTTGAAATACCTTTTTAAACCTTATATTTCATTTTTATAAGTAGATTTTAACATTAAACCATACAGATTGGAAACGACATGAATTTCTCCTACACCAGAAATAAAAATAAATTTTATCGTATCAAATTATGAAAATTACCTCTTTTTAACGTATTAGGGGGAAAGTTTAATTGAAATCTTCTTTCATCAAAATACGAACAAAAATTTACAACTATTAAACAATTTTCTTTACTATAATAAGTTGGATTTGATCAGCTAGAAACAAGCATTTTAGAATAAAAGCATTTTTTACATTAAAACTTCAGTAGAAGGCCTAATTACTGTTACTTTATAGGCCTTTATATTTTAAAACATCAATGTAACACCAAATGACATCATTTAAGGGAGTTCTTTGGAAGAAAATTGGAATTTAATTACTTTCGACCACTGTAGTGTATTATAAGCTTTGATGAGCATAACGTCCCTTAGTAGTACCTTTTACTCTTAAATTATAGACACTATAGGTACAGTTAATAACCTTAAATAAATATAAACCATCTAAAATGTCCTAAATAACACATTTGAACCAGTTTTATATCAATTTAAATATCAAAATATACTTTTTAAAAATTCTGAAAATTTGTAATTTTTCCAATTTTTTCTTAATTTGGGGCTCTATAGGCAAACCCTAGAATAACTTAGGGGGCTGAAACTTCACACACTATCTTTTGGGACCAAAAGGAATAGGAAAAGCTCTTTTACAAATCTATGATTTATGTAACAATCAGCTTCAAAAAAGATTATATTAACTGCCTTTTAGTGCTTCAGCCATATAAAAATCTTATTAGACGCGCAAGCTTTTTTCACAGTTTTCAAAAATAAAAGTTATTTTCGAGAGGACCAATACTCATCATTTGCCACCACAGGCTTTTAAATCTGAAAAAAATCATAACCCTAGTGCACACATACACCGCAATGGATATATTTAACATCTCTATAAAGTGCAAAAAAATGCGTTGTTCACGATATCCATAAACCGTTTTGTTTAGTTTGTACCAGATGTGACGCTTTCTGCTATGATTTGAAAAAACCATTTGTCGTATTTTTTGGGGATTTTTTATGTACTCCGCTCAAAGAATCTGGCTGTTCAGAGTTTTGGGGGACTTGTTGAAACATCCTGTGTGGTGGGTTTTATACGAAATATGATCCCCATTTCTAAATTACCTTGGTATAAATTGAAAACTTAACTCTTAAGAAGATAATTTTTAAGACTAATTGAGGAGGTTGGATCAAGAACCAGGTATTTCAACTTTCAAACCAAATTTATTCACAATTCAAATTTATTCAATTTGGATCCTCCTGAAATTAATTTCTATAAGCGCCACAGGCTCTTCAGTTTCGAGTGATTCCAAGTGCTTTTTTAACAATACCTGTTTAGTTCCTATATGGATATACAACAGAAGGTATTCTTGGGATTGCTCCTAAAGGTAAATTTAAATGAATATTTTATTTATAGGAATCTGTCAAACTAAGCAAAGGATCTAAGAAACTCCCTAATTTATCCAATTTACTTCATTGCCATTCTGTGCACCTAATATCCTAAAATTTTATATGGGGCCGCGAGAGTATTGTGGTTTTGCAAAGTGGCCCTCAACAACATTTGGGTTGGCCCCTGCCTTTAATCATAGATGACTAACTGATGATCCGTTTTCAGTGAATCTACACCTGCTCAAAATGTGGAAATAACATTAAATGTCCCTTTTTTTCTCTCTACAAAAACTTTGGATACAACAAATAGGTTCAGTTCCGTAATTTGTCCCGATAAATATGTCAAATCAGTTTCGGTTGCCAATGATTTGAAATAATCCCAACAATTGCAAACCATACAAATAAATCACACAATTGTATAATTGAAACCGAAAAAATATGATATTTGCATATTTCGTGACCAAATTAAGCCTTGGTTTTATTTAACTAGACACATTGGATTTCTGTCCTTCAAAATGTTTTGCTATTTCCATGAAAACATCTACGTTTTGGTTTAAAATAAAAACAATATCTTTTCTACACACAGATGGTGGTGAAGACTCCACTACTGTATTCTTCCGTCCACTTCCTGGATTCTTCTATCCTCCCCATGGTGTGCGAAGAAACGTGAAAACATACTCCAGAAAGCAAAGCAATCAAACATACTATAGTCCTAAATGCACAGACTCCACCAAGAATGAATCCAACGTCAAGAAGACCGCCGAAATGACTCTCCAGGGTGAGGAACCATTGAATAGCGACCACACTACACAGAACGATGTCGGTGGTTTGAAGCTCATCCACTTTGATGTGGAACTGTTCGTGTGCAGCTTCTGCAACAGGACCTTTGAGGATCAGAAAGATCTCAAAAGACACCTTCTTAAGCACGAAAAGCGTTTTATATGCAATGTCTGCAACAAGGCTTTCCATCAATCGGGCGGTCTCAAATATCATCTTCGCATCCATACGGGAGAAAAACCGTTTATCTGCTGTTTCTGCAACAAGGCCTTTAGAAATCAGAGAGGCCTTAAGTGTCATTTTCGAACCCATACGGGGGAAAAGCCCTACTCATGCGACCACTGCAACAAGAGCTTCATGGATGATAGTGGTCTGAAAGCACACCTTCGCATCCATACGGGGGAAAAGCCATTCAAATGCAACCTCTGCAACAAGGCTTTCAAACAAAAGGGTTCTCTAAAGGCTCATCAAGTTATTCATTCAAGCGAGAAACTATACACCTGCACCCACTGTGACAAAAAGTTTGCTAGAAAGTACGAACTGAAGAGGCATGAAAAAATTCACTCAGACAACAAAAAGCCATATTCTTACAATCTCTGTGACAAGGCTTTCACTCAGATGAGCCGTCTTAATAGTCACCTTCGCCTCCATACGGGGGAAAACCTTACTCCTGCGACCACTGCAACGACGCTTTTATTAGAAACGGAGATCTCAGTCGTCACATGCCCATCCACTTAGGGTAGAAGGTTTCCACTCTAACCAGGCATTCAAGCAAAAAGGCACTCTTTGCACACATAAACACTAGGATGGCCCTTATTATAATGTGAATTTGTTTTCAATATTTTTTATATTTCAATACTTAAATATTGTGAAGGTACTACTGTATTTTCAAAACATTCTCAGGGTGTATAATTTTTTTATCTTATACAACTTTTAACACTAAATATTAACTTAAAAGGGAACTCTTCTTCAAGAAAAATTTCATTTGTTAATTTTCCTAAAAATCAATAAATTCACTTAATTTTTAGGTACTCCTTTTTGTTCCTTCTCGTGAGGTTGTCCAATAGGGTGGAGCGAAAAACTTTTTTTTTGGAAATTGAAAACGCCTGAGGTGGGAATAGGTGCCATTTACGATAAAATTGAATTTACGAAAACTTGAATTTGATTGATTAAGACTTTTCCCATTATACGCTATGCAAAAGATATATTTTTTCACATTCTAGGGCCAAAACACACCTAAATTATCGTTTACGAATTTTTATTATTTTTCCACGAATAAGGAGGGTAAAACGCAACTTTTGAGCTTTATTTGGCATAGATATTCCAAAATTTGTTTTTCGGTCGCTAGCCTATTTTAATAGTATGCGCCCTTATTTCGGGCTTGAAATATTAGGCATTCCCGCGATTTCAGGTCCATGGAAGGTCTTAAAATGTTGTTTGACATCCTAAGAATATAACTTAACCAGCTGTGGTTTGAAAATGGAGCTAAAATTGTGTGGGAATCATTTATAACCCTTTTTACGTAAAATTTGATGAAACTTCGAAACTTTAACGTGAATGTGGAACCTGAAGATATTAATTGATCGAACTCAAGTTTTGAATTTTTAAGTTTTATCGTAAATGGCACCTATTCCCACCCCAGGCGTTTTCAATTTCCAAAGTTGGTCTTTTTTGGCTAGTTTCGCTCCACCCTATTGTCCAAAGCCTTCATAACTCACTCTAGGGGGAATTTCAGGGCATGCCATCTCCCCCGGGCAAAAATGAGGAATTTTCATTTTTATACTTAAGTAAATGATTAAAAGTATTCTTAGTTCATTAAATTATAAAAATTCTCATTTTCGTCTCGTGAGGAGCGTTTTAAGACGTAAAATCTACGTAAATTCAACCCAATTGAGCGAGCGTTTTAGGGGTTTCATTCATGATATTTTTCTCATTAAGGTGTCTTTTCCTACTGAATCGATGCTGCTCTACAATTTAGTCTATGACTATTTTCACATACCTCAAATAGTTTTTAAATAAAAATTATAACTCCTAAACTTTCCGCTAGAGGGCGCTAGTTGTTTCATTGGATAGGGCATGGTCACTTTACTATACCTAGACCCCACTTTCATGACTATATCTGTAGGGGTTCAAAAATTAAATGGGTTGGGCCACTTCTCGTGGGACACCCTGTATATAGTTTTTCTTTTAATAACTTTTTATTTACATTATGTTTTTTTTGTAACAATGGGGTAAGCTAAGCAGATCTCTTTTTGAGCAGAAATAAAGCTATTTTAATGCGGCGAGATTGCTTGGCGAGATTGCTTGGCGAGATTTGCGCCGGCTTTCTAGAGGAGTACCATTATACCAAATGATACCAAAATGAGAACATCGATTTACTCAAATTTGAAACTCATTTCTCTCAGTAAAGATAAGTGGATACACCCTTTAACTTGTGAATCCTTACAGATTGTAAGTATATAGTTACGAAAGTTGGGTCCAGGTATAATAATATGGTCATGCTCTATCCGACGTAACAATTTTAATCGCCCTCTGACGGAAATTTTAGAAGTTAAAAATTTTATTTGAGAAACTATTATAGACTTGCTTTTTTTGTCAATTATAAGTTTTAGAGCAGCATCGATTTAGTAGGAAAAGCTATAAAACAAACTGGAGTGACAACCTCCGATACTATAACAAGCGACCGATCGTGCCAGCGCGGAAGGTTAAATTGCCCCGATTGCTCAAGCAATCGGGGCAAGCTGGAAGCAAAGTTGGAAGAGCATTTCCCCCTTTTAATCCGCCTATGCCTGTTTTTAAAATATTTTGAGCAAAATTTTGATGCGGTTTCGGCACGCTAACTAGTCACTCCAGTTTGTTTTATAGCTCAGCGATTATAGCAACAAGCGGGAACAAAGCACATTTCACGTCACAAGCTGTTTCAGCTCAGACACAAAAGAGGCTGTTTTTAATTGAAAATAACTTAAAATTTAGGGCTTTGAAAAGCAAATGAAAACATTTTTTGGAGGTTTTAGGCCATTCTGAACACATTAAGATTAAAAAAAATTTTGACTGCAGTTATCCATTGAAAGAGGATATGCTTGGTGTTCTTTCCCCAACAACCTAGCTGGGCAATTTCAGTATTTTCAATTTATTTGTTTATTCGATAGAGGCATCCAAGAGAAATATCCGTTCAAAAAATTTTTAAAATTTAATTTCAAAGTTTGACTTTAAAAAGGGCACGAAGACAGATCTGACGTCATTCAATCTGAAACAAGTAAGAGATTGTCGATTTTATTTTAAATACTGAATAAGCTAAACTTTTGTGAAACTTCAAGTCGATTTTTGAGCTTAGATCTATTTCTTTTACTAGAAAAATGCATTTTTTTTCTGTTTTCAAAAAACGCTGGTGATTGCCCAACCGAGACAAAATGTTTAATACCTGGGAGCTCCCCATTTGAAGACGGCCCAGCGCGAGTGAACCATGGAGACGAGGAAGTTCTCCGGGGGGCCTGGGAGCACCTTGTAGTGCTCGAGCAGGCAGTTGCCGTACACGTCCAGGTGGTCGAGGCACACGAAGTGGCGGTAGTCCAGCTGGCTGACGTTGCCGCGGCAGAAGTCCAAGCAGACGTCCGGCAGCCCCCGCTGCTGGCAGCACTGGCTGTGGTCCACGCCGCCCGCCATGCACTCGAACGTGATGTTCACGTACGGGGTGCACATCAGCACGTCTGACAGCCTGAGGGAAAAAGGGTGAGTTACTATACCTATAACCTTGAGCCAATGAACTATTAACCCCTTAAAAGTGACATTTATTTCAGAAAAATTTACCAAAAATGGAAATTTTTTTCACTGTTTAATTTTGTTCTTTATATTATTATTAGTGTTAGAAAATAGTTTTTTTGTAACAAAAATCAAAATTTAAATGAAATTACAAGTGTATTAGTTATTTTAACATACACATAAAAAATTATTGGATTACATACACATATCATTCAATTAGGAGGAAGATAATCCAAACATAATGTCTCCCAATCTCTAAACGAAGAAAAATCACTATCATCATCGAAACGACATCAGTTTGTGCTTCACAAAACGGAAACGTAAATTTTTCTCCAACCCGAACTCAGTTCGGGCATCACAAATTCTGCACGTAGTAGTGTTGCCCGAGCTCAGTTTGGGCGACACTGTTAAGGGGTTAAGGTTGAGCAGGTTAGGAGATTAAAATAGCCATTGTCTATTGACTAGGCATTGTTGTCACACAAGACACCTCAACCTTATTGGTGTTGCTAATAATCCTTTTTTCAAGGGTTTCCAAGAGGCAGAAGGAAACTTATGTTCACGTAACCAGTCCCTAACCAACAAGCTTTCTTAGGGCCTATCGTTAAGATCCTTATCAAGCGGAGGGGAGGAAGGACACTTCAGGAGAGATGTTAAGTTTGTCAGTGCACGCTTGGCGGTGGGAAGCGGGGAAATCCAAGTTCGAGTAGGGGTGCGGGAAATCAGGGTAGTTGGCATGGTTACTTAAGCACCCCATTGGCAAAGGAGAGGGAAGGGAGGTGGAGTACTTCTTGGCGAGAAGTAACCAGTTTGGTGCGCTCTCTCCCTACCTATCCAACCCCAGGGAGAGAATGACCTTCCCCGTTTGGGTTTACCATTACCGCCAAGCGAGCATAGACAAACTTTACTAGATGCGGGTTGGAAGTGAAAAGGATGACACCCGTTTTTCTGCGCTACAGGAGTAGTCTAAGGCTGGTGTGCTACAGACTTTTACCAACGGCCAGAGCAGCCCCGCTTCAGACAGTAGGGTGAGATAAGAGAACAATAGGGGAACTCAGTGGCGGATCTACGGGGGGGGCTTTCGGGCTGAAGCCCCCCCCCCAAAAACGTCTAATATATTTCTCAGTTTGTCAAAACGCAAAAAATCTATATCCGAAATTCGGATGAGGCGTACCAAAACGAGTTGAAAAGTGGGGTTTTTGACTTAAATTTCCAAAAATTTTCTGGGGGAGGACCCCCAGACCCCCCTTTTAGTGGTTTGTGTAGGATAATTCACTACCTTTTACGTATTACCATCCACATGAAAATTCAATTGGATTATGAAAATTCTTAGCCCCCCCCCAACCAAATCCTGGATCCGCCACTGGGGGAACTCCCTGATCGGGGGAGGGGTTTTATGTCGAGGAGGGTTTTTTTTCGTCCCTAATTGACTGCAAGTGGCCTGAGGAGTTTTTCCACTTCACTAGAGGACCGTAAAATTGAGGGCTGTAAAAGTTTAGCCTAACACTATGGGTAGCGAAAACTTTTATGACCGAGTCGACAACGCTCTTTCGGGGCATAGACCTTGCTTCGGGGCGAGGAGGGGAGATAACAATGTCCCCCATCTCTTTGTATGGTCAGGTTAGGTCAAGTAGCGAACAAAAGAGTTCCTCTCCTAGACAGAGATTGGCACTCGTCGCTGGTGTCATATAAGTTTGCGCTGACCCTATGGCTGGTGCTAGAGTTTTGCAACGCCCAGTTTTATGGCCCCACTATCTTTGTGGGGTCAATTAGCGAACAAAATAAATCCCCTCCTTTAAAGGGGGTGCGAGGGGAACCCCCAAGCCTCACAAAGAGATCGCGGCCATAAGACTGAGAGTATTAAAAGTTAAGCTTCACTTTTTTGCATCGCCCCTTAACTCCCCTCCGTCTGATAAGGATCTTAGAACGACATCGAGCGATTCTAGTCACACACCCAGTATGGCTATATAGGCACTTACTTTGCGTCTTCGTCGTCGGAAGGGTCGCAGAGGCTCCTGAGGCACTTTCCCTCTGGTACCCCCTTCTCCTCGCAGCAGCGCGTGATGTTGGGCAGGTGGGCGAAGTGGGTGGTGTCGCCGGCTGAGGGGTCTGCGGGGGCCGCCAGGGTGAGCGCGCGGGCGGCAGGGGCGGGCATGCTGGTGCCGTGCGCGTTCTGCGACGTCACCAGGATCTCGTACATGCTCACCGGCTGCAGGCTGCTCACCACGTAGCTCGTCTTGTTGCCTTCCACCTGAGCAGAGAAAAAGGTTGTTGAAAGAATGCTTGATGAATTCATTGATGAAAACAGAGAGACAGCTTTCTATACATTAAACCTTCATTATACCATCAAGTACACATGCTATATATCCAGAATTAAAATAGCTTAAACAATATACATTTAATAGACCGGATGTTATAATAGTTTTTTAGGGGTGAATGAACCCGTCAAACTAAAATCTGACTTTTAGTTGAACAAATACAGGGTGTCTCAAAACGACCGCATAAACTCTGCGCAGCTAGATTCCTCGTTGGGAGTACATAAAAACTGCCCAAAGAAGCGTTCCTGTACGATCCATAGTTTACGAGAAAAATTCGAAAAACAAAGTTTGACGTCACTGCCGGTGCAAGAAAAAAACACTTTATTGAACATATCAACAGCAGTAATAATGCACAATTTAAAGTAGATGTTCAAAGTGTCTGCCGTATGGGGCCATCTCAAGGAACTGGTGTATCGAGACGTAGTGACAACGCAAATGGACTTAATTGCTCGTCTGCATGCTGCTTGTACTTCATTAGACCCAGCGATGCTGCAACAAATGATATAACAGCCTTTCCACGGAGTGCTCAAGCCTGCCTCGACATTTACGGCTGGCACTTTGAACATCTGTTTTAAATTGTACATAATACTGCTGTTGATATGTTCAATAAAGGGTTTTTTCTTGCACCGGCAGTGACGTCATACTTTGTTTTTCGTATTTTTCTCGGAAACAATGGATCGTACAGGATCGCTTCTTTGGGCAGTTTTTATGTACTCCCAACGAGGAATCTAGCTGTGCAGAGTTTATGCGGTCATTTTGGGACACCCTGTATAGATAAAAGCGCAAAATAAGTGAAGATCATCATACCATGACCATCATAAAGGACTTGATCGAACTTGTAGCACCGGGTTTCTTTGAGTCTTTGGCCACTTTCTTCTGATCACTCTGTCGATACACATCGAACAATCAAAATCAAGCAATATTAGAAAACACAAAAACACTCCTGCCGAACAAAAATTAGCGTTCTCTCACCATTCCTGATTGTAGTTCTTGCAGATCGCTCAGCTCTTTCACCAGAGTGATGTTGATGAGGTACTTTTCGACGGGAATGTCTTGGTGAGGTGGAATCCATTTGATTTTGAGCTCAGTGTCCGAAAGGGCCTCCACCGCCACTTCTTGGGGTGGACCAGGAAGCAACTCTGTGGGAAATAGAGTCGTGAAACTGTATTCAAATACATTCTAATTAATGGTTGTGAAAAATACTGCTATTTCATACGCTCAAAAAATACTTTATGGATTCAGCCGGTTCTACTTCCACATTAAGATGAGATATTTAAGGGTCCTCCCTCAGAAGTTTCTGAATCCATCAACAAGCGAAGCTTGCTTTTAATTCGTTTGTAATATACAGGGACTTTAATTATCAACCTGGTGTATTCTTTCTTTTATGGACAATTTAATTTGTTTTTCGTCATTTTATAGTTCGTCATTTTTGAGGGGTATATCTCACTAACCATTTCCCTGTAGACATCCCAATGTGAAACAGGATGTTTTCCGATTTTATAGTGAAAGATAACCCCAGAACTCAAACCTGGATTCACTCTTGGTGGAATATAGATTCAGCAAAACTAGATATAGGGTGAATACCACAATACCACATATACTTTAATAAAACCTCAGATATTAAGATGAAACCACATCTGAAATCATACTTTTGATTTCATCGTAATACTTTCATACTTTTTATTCAATTTTAATTTATTAAAAATTCTCTCCTGATTCCAAAAATACGCTTGTCTTTCCCCACAAACTTTTTTAAAGGTAATGGATAACTGCAGTCAAATTTTTTTAATCTTAATGTGTTCAGAATGGCCTAAAACATCCAAAAAATGTTTTCATTTGCTTTTCAAAGCCTTAAATTTTAAGTTATTTTCAAATAAAAACAGCCTCTTTTGTGTCTGAGCTGAAACAGCTTGTGACGTGAAATGTGCTTTGTTCCCGCTTGTTGCTATAATCCCGCTTTGAAACAATGAGCACTAGTTTTTTTTACAGACTAGTGTATCGATGAAAACGGCATTTCCCACATATATACTGGCACATGTGACGTCACATTGTTAGGAGCTTTCTGTATTAAAATATGTCATAATTACCTTAAAAATTTTTTGTGGGGAAAGACAAGCGTATTTTTGGAATCAGGAGAGAATTTTTAATAAATTAAAATTGAATATTTAAAATTTTAAGATTTGCTGCAGTTCTCCATTATGACATATTTTATTACAGAAAGGTCCTAACAATGCCTCTTGAAAATGTGGGACTAGTGTTTTCATCGATACACTAGTCTGTAAAAAACTAGTGCTCATTGTTTCAAAACGGGATTATAGCAAAAAGCTAACAAAGCACATTTCACGTCACAAGCTGTTTCAGCTCAGACACAAAAGAGGCTGTTTTTAATTGAAAATAACTTAAAATTCAGTGCTTTGAAAAGCAAATGGAAACCTTTTTTGGAGGTTTTAGGCCATTCTGAACACATTAAGATTTTAAAAACATTTGACTGCAATTATCCATTTTTGTCATGTATGACCAAATTTCGTTTACTTCTCGTAGCCAGTTACGTAAACTTGACATGTTTGGTACGAGCTGTATACCACTAGATATATTCTCACCTATTCCTTCTGCTATGCAGGAGAGGGTGGGTATGGTGTGGTCCATGCAAGAGTAGTGCTCTTTGACGGTCGTCAGCCCGTAGTCCCCGGAGCAGACGGAGCGACACACTTCTGGAACGTTCTGTTTCACGCAGCAGGGCATGTGGTTGCGGCCGTCTGAAAAATACGAGGGGAATTCGAAATTTTCGAAAGATATAGAAGTTGAAAAGTAGTACTACTTTGATTCAAATAATAAAGTGATAGAGTTACATTGGTGATGATATGTTGGCAATAATAACTAAAATATCTGGTTGCATTCGATTCCCCTGCTACAACAGGTTTGTGGTCTGGTCCTCTGCGGCTGGACAATATGTACAGTTGGGGAAATAAAAAACGACTCAGTTGCGATTTCTGGCGAACCACTTGGGTTAGGAAGACAAATGAGGTGTCATTTTTCATTGTTTATAAAGTAATCTTTTACTAAAAAAATTTTCGAGTCCTTAGGGGGTCGTCTTCATATTAAACGAAACACTAACTTTTTTTCCAATGGGGATCCCCAATTATTATTAGTTTTTCTGAAAGGTCATCCCCCCAAACCCTTAAATACCAAGTTTCATCTCGATTGATTGAAAAAAAAATTATTTTTCAAAAATAAACTTTAAAAAAATTTTAAAATCGTGAAATTTTTTTATGGTAATCGATCCTTTTAGTAATTTTATGTAGGAAACCAAAATTTCAATCGATTTTATCAAATAATTTCTGATAAAAACGAACTAGAAAGAGCATTTGCGGTATGCATTCGGCAACGGTATACGGCCCCTTAAGATATTAGTTCGTTTTTATCAAAAACTATTGGATAAAATCGATTGAAATTTTGGTTTCCTACATAAAATTACTAAAAGAATCGATTGCCATAAAATAATTTCATGATTAAAAAAAAAATTTTAAGTTTATTTTTGAAAAATAAATTTTTTTTAATCAATCTGGATGAAACTTGGTATTTAAGGGTTTGGGGGATGGCCTTTCAGAAAAACTAATAATAATTGGGGGTCTCCATTGGAAAAAAGTTAGTGTTTCGTTTCATATGAAGACGACCCCCTAAGGACTCGAAAATTTTTTTTGGTTAAAGAATACTTTAAACAATGAAAAATGACACCTCATTCGTCTTCCTAACCCAAGTGGTTCACCAGAAATCTCAACTGAGTCGTTTTTTATTTCCCCAACTGTACTCAGCGTTTCATACCTTCAGTGGGTCAAAAAACTTAGGAACAGGTAATACCATACAATAATTTAGGAATAAGCAAACAGTCCTTTTGTGCAATACGACAACTTATCTTTTTTACCCAAGGCCTCAAATGACGATAACATGGTTAATCAATAGAAGCACTAGCATTAATGAAAGGTATGGATTCAGTAGTTGTATGCAGATGAACCATGAGATTTTGAAATAAAAATAGTCCACGAACAAGTTAGTGTAATTTTAACCATTTGCGGTAGAAAATGAAATGCTGCTGAAGTCCTTATTTAAAGTATCTTTTTAATTGTTACCAACATATTTCAAACTGTTTAAACTATTTCGTTCGAACTAAATTTGTTATGAGGTTTGCGCTACGGCTTTTAGGTGAGGTTATTTCCCTTCACATGTGATGAATTGTAACAAGATTTAAAAAGAAAAATCAATAACACCAAACGGTATACACGTGATATAAAGCATTTCCTCAATATTGTGAGAACTAGGTTATTTTTAATCAGGTTTAAAAATCTAATTTCTACCAAGGTGATCTGAAGGATAAACCTTGACACTTTCGAACTTCGTTGAACGGCAGGTCTCCGAAACGGGGGCACCAATGTCACGGCTCATCACTCTGTGTGAGAAACTGACTTATTGTTTTCCCTGTTTTCCCACAGTTACATCTTTAAACGATTTAAATAAACTAGTATATTCGAGGTTCTTTACCCACCTGGCGATTTTGCGCCAGATAATTTCTAGGATATTTTAGAAAAGTGAAATAATGTTTTCGAGGTTTTGTGTTGTCGATTAAGACAAGTAATATGTAGAATTGATTTCGCAAAAAAAAAGTCTGTAGGATGTCTGTAGTTCAAAACTAGCTCCCAGTAGCAAATCATAAATGTTTGTATAAAAAGTTTATGTAACGAGGGTTAATTCTAACAGCTTTGTGAAGATAAAGCAGTAATGAAGAAGAAGCATGAGACCTAGACCTATACCTATAAAAGAGAGTGTTTTAACAAGTCCGCCACAACTTTGCTCATTCAGTTTCTTTGGGTACAGACATAAAAAATGCCTATGGAACTATACTTCCACAGCCTATAGCTTTTGAGAAAATTGCGACAGAAAATGTATGACTGTAACACCAATGCCCTGTCTTTTGAATTGCACGCCTCTATAAAATATATGTCTATTTCTCATTTATACCCCGTGAAATGCAACTCAGAGTTATTATTGGTAGTAGGCCATATAAATATCATTCCATGTGAGGAATTACCAATTACTTTGTTAGCGTTCTGATTGAAAGAGAAAGAAGCTTTTATACCTGTAAGGCAGCGCGTTATCTTGGGCAAGTGGTCCATGCATTGCCAGGGATTGGGGTGGACGCCCATTATCACATACTGGAGGCTGCAGAACGTCAGGCACGAGGAAGGGACGCCATGATTCACGCAGCAGTCTAAGAAAGAAAGAGGCTTCTTTAAACAAAAGTGTAAGTTTTTAAACGAAATCCGATACCGACATGATTCAAAGTTTGGACAATTTTTGGAAAATTGTGGTTCTATAACAATGGTTGTTAAGAAAGTAAGACCCTTTTTTTTATAAAAAATAAAAAAAATTTCCCGAAAAATATATTTTGGTATATTTTTTGAACTCCATATTTCTACATACCAATCCACTTCACTTACAATAGACTACAACATTACTTGACCCTCCTATGGCTGAGAGCAAACAAAGTACTGCTAAACCAACGATAGTAAAAGGGTCGCGTGATTTTGACAACGCTGGAACTAGTGTTTCGGAGGGGAGACAGGTGGAAGTTGAGGGGTAGTTGATAGAAAGAGGAAGAGAAATTTTCTTGTGTATAGAAGCAAGACCCCAACTAGCACAGGTTACCCTACTATCGACAGTGCAAAGTCTGTCACGTGACCCTTTTACTATCGTTGGCTGAGCTGTAGTTCTCCACGCAGTGACTGAATTCTGAGAGAAATTAAGATTTTTAATTCAGTTTATTAAACCAAGCGTCTATTTATTTTATTACGATTTGCGTACTGAAACTCCTCCTAGCAACCAACAAGCTTTCTTTTACTCGGTTTTCCTCCCGCGTAGTGACGTCATAGGGTCAAGACACATTGCGCAGTCTAGTATAAATATATTTTTAAATACCCATATTTTACTCCCGTACCATCCTTCAGTCCATCTGATGCTTTACTGCAGCTAAATTGAACATGCCATTTCACTTACCCGTATAGTTGTGGTCCACAGGAAAGGCTTTAGTGTTCGTTGCTACCCTTTCAACCACTGAAAAACAAGTTAACAGAGTTTATTTCAATAATTCCGCAGCAAAAATAAAAACATTGCCTTCAAAAACAATTTACATTGCAGTACCACCGTTACATGCTTTTCTATGCAGTAAAGTGAATGAGTACATTGACATGCCTCCATTTATTAGTTGCTAGGCATGCGGGTACAATGATGCATTCAATGACCTCTTATCTCTACTAAGAGAACACTAGAGATGAAATACCTGAAAGAAGTCGGTATATCTGCATCCTGGGATTCGTGTTTACTTCGCAGATGTATCGACCTGAGTCGTTCACTTGAGCTTTTTGTATTTGAAGGACCCATGTCTCATGACCTAAGGAAAATAGTTGGAATTCTTAAGTGTGCATTCGAAAAGGGATTGCAAACATATATTGAGTGTTCTAGTTAAAAATGTCATTTAAGTACAGTGTTTTGTTAAGTACAGTGCAATTGATGGAAAAGTTGAAAATTTTTATACTTTGAAAAAACCCACTGAAATTGTAAAACATCCCTTATTTATTGAAACCTGGTTTAAATTTTGAAAACCCCCCTTAAATTTAAAAAATATCCTAAACTTTGACAAAAAAACCCATTCAATATTGAATGAAATCTATGTAACTTTGAAAAAACCCACTGAAATTTAAAAAATCCTCCTTAATTTTTTACATCTAGTTTGAATTTAAAAAGTCCTAAATTTTGAAAAAACCCCATTCAAAAATGAAAAAACCCACTGAACAATGAAAGAAACTATTTAATTTATAAAAAAACTCACTGAAACTGAAAAAAATACCATTTAATTTTTGAAACCTAGTTTAAATTTTGAAAAACCCTTTAAAATTCAAAAAATATCCTTAACTTTGAAAAAACTATTATCATTGTTATTACTATTACAAGCTTGAAAGCATTCACTTCCAAGGAACAAGTTTTCCTCACCCTTCTGGTGTAGCAAGGCGAACCTGGAGTCAGGAATGATGCGAACTTCTCCAGCACTCAGGATCTCCGTCTTGTTGGACCCTGGAATGACCCGCCGCCATATTATCTGAAAAGTAAAAAACAACGTGAAAATATTTTTCATCACAGCATGTAGATAATAAAATATTTTGATGAAAGCATTCGAGAAATTCTTTTGGTACTATCAGTTTACACCAGGTATGGGCAACCTTTTCGAATCCGCGGGCCGGATTCAATGATTATAATGACGTGGAGGGCCATAGAGTAGATAATAGGTAATATTTTTTAAGAAAAAATGAGTCGTTTTATTATATATATTTACGAAGTTTAATACTAAAGTTAAAAATTAATCTGAACTTACATACAATAATTATAACGAAGTTACATTAATCTGGACTAGAATAATATTACATACAATAATCATAAAGTTAGTTACATTAAACTGGACTAAAATAAAATCTTGATTACATACAAAAACTATAATGTTAAAGTTACATTAATCTGGACTAGAATAAGGTTATAAACAATAATTATAATGTTTAAGTTGCATTAATATGAGCTAAAATAATATTCAGATATCATAGTTATGAAAAAATATTTCAGGACAGACTTTTAACAATTGTTATTACATGATACAGGAGAATTAATGGAGGAGGAATTAATGTTCAGGAGGACAAATTAACTTTAACATCATTTGGGAAAGGCAGAGAATGAATATAGTCCTTACAAGCCTTTTCTCTACTGCCTAGTTAGGGTGAAACGGAGACTAGAGGGGAATTAAACCGTCGGCGATCGTCCGTCGTAAAGTAACATCTCTCCCACGCTTATAGACGCCTCCCAAGAACGAAATATAGTTGTACAGCGCGTTTTAACTGCTAAAGTTAAGTTCTTTTAGGGGGAAAGTTCTGTAACCCTCTTTCGCTCTTGTTGACGAAAAACCAGAGTGATTTTTTGGTACAAATTTTAAAATGTTCCGCGGGCCGGACCAAATGACGAGGCGGGCCGGAGGTTGCCCACCGTTGGTTTATACTATCCGTTATTAGAGAAATGTATTTTTCATTTTGAGAAAACAGAAGATTACTTCGCATCATAACCTTAGAATCAAACTTAATTTTTTTTATATTTTTTAGCAGTATTCAAAATAGACGGAAGAATCAATGGAAATACATATTATATGAGAGCGACAATAGATTCCGTCCTTGTCAATTATGGTTATGGATGCAGCTACGTAAGCTCTGACATAATCGAATTGAAAGATTCTATTCCAAAGAATGCCGAAAAACTTCTGTTTTTTATTTACGTATTATAGCAGAGCCAAGGATAGTAAAAAATACGCGTACTTTTGAAAAACGAGGTTATTATTTTGGAGTGGAGAAAGGAAGCTGAGATAAATCAGAAGTAGAAAGATTTGAGGGGGCTCAATATTTCAGGTTTGAGTGGTTGTATGAAGTTGCATCCCATCAGAGGACCCCCTTGTTAAAAGACGAAAGCGGACCTCAAAGATTGATCTGCAGTATTTTGATACTAAAGAGTGGGTAATGGGACCTGTTTTGTTGAGAGGGAAGGTCGGTGCTTACCGTGTAGTTCTGTAAGTTCTTGACGACGCAGTCGATTAGCACCGAATCCCCGGCCACTGCCAGCAGGGGCTCGAGGGGGGTCGCTTCGAGGGTGGGGGCACCTGTAGGAAGATTTTGTTCTTTAAGCAATGTTAGAATGTAAAACGAGACAAAACTCATGAAGATAATACAGAACAGAAACAAGATTAACCACAGCTTTCAACAAAATAAAGAGGCCAATTACTCAGAGAAAATATACAGGACTTAACACAAAAAGTGGCAAAAAGTAACATAAAAATTGCCTCTAACATGGAGAGATGTTACACCGCGATATGGATGGACCTCCTACCTAGACTCGTAGGTCTCTTCGTCGTGGGTCCTCCCTCCAACTCTAGATGGGAGAGGTCCCTCAGTATCGTGGTATAACATCTCTCAATATATGGGGGCAATTTTTATCCACCACTTTTAGTGTAAAGTGACGTATTTTTTACAGTGTAATAAACTGTAAACATTTGTTAAACATAGTGAAATATAAACTGTTCAGGATATTTTTTAGCACACACTATGACGGGAACTATAAAACACCTTTGATATGGGATTGTGAATAAAAATCCCTAATGTTTCTCGTCAATACCTATTTGGTTGGATTACTTACAGTAAATTTCAATCTATAACGAATTTTAAAATATTAGTCGTCGTTTGAGTAAAACATGACATAACTTAAATTTTGACCATTTTGAATTAGGCATCAATCTACATGCAAATTTTGACATCTGATCGCCAGAAACAAAGAATTTTGAGAAAAAAAACACCCAAGGACCATTGCTATATCCTAGCTCCCATTCATTGAAATGCATGTATGTAAAGGGTATAAGCTCTTCTCTTCTTCTTGGAAAAATTTAAGTTTTGACTTGTCATGTTGCACCTTATAAGCGACAAGGTGAGAAATAACTCAAGTGCAAAATACATTTTTACCAAGTTATCAATCACCCTACAACTCGAGTCTTTTCTACCGCTTATGTAAAAGAGAATCCCTTTACATTCGTTCTTCGCTCAAAAGCACGCGTGATCTTGCGAACGTCATGATGTTCACGCTGCAGAGACGGCGGCGCGTCCAGCAAAGAATGGAATATTATTAAAAACAAATTGGGTAAAAGAGCGACCCTGAACAGGAGCAAAAATCGGCAACCTTGACGAAAAGAGAAACAGGTCTTTTCTCTCCACTCTCCGATGGTCAGCTTAGGATCATTAGGAGGGATTTCTATACTGATCGCTTTTGGAGCTTTTCTCAATGACAATGGCCTAAGTCCGAAATTTTATAAGTGTGGATTTGGGTTTCTTTTTTTAGATACTTTATTGGAGTAGATGAAAGGAAAAGTGGCCTAACTCGAATTTACTCGGTTTTGAATTGCATTGTTATTGTGGTCCCTGGGGTTCTTTTATAGGAATAGTTGTTTAGCATCAGAGAGATACAGAACTGAATTAGGGGTACGTTCAGTCACTGAAACTGGCTGGTGGACCACAAGGGACCTATAGCCCGCATGTTGCAAAGTAATTTTCTTCATATGAAAATAAAACCAGCCCATACAACTGTTAGTATCAACGATTTACAACTGAAAAGAAAGCTTTCAGTAAACCAATTATTCAATTTTGTATTTTAAATTTAAATGTACATTTTGGACAAACAAAATATGTGATCCTCTTTCTGACTGAATTAAATAATTATTTCTCTCAGTGTCATGGACAAACAATGGGAGAATTTAGATTGATCTCTGACCCATGCGATCAGCTAATATAGAATCATTGTTTCGCATCAAGTCTTTATAGCGTAATTTGACCTGTATCTCGGATAAATTAGTGGGAACCTGGATAAGATAGCCCACTAAAATATACATAACATGAATTTCTCTTAAACAAGTCTTGAACGATTTTAAACGAATTCCGTTCAGCAACTCTTTTAGTAAGGTAGTTGTCAAGGCCAAAATTTTTCCTGAATTGGCCAGTAAAAGCGGCCCCCAAAATGCCTTCTCCATAGCAACAACACAAGAGAGCACCGTTTAAGAAAAACTTTATCTACCCAAAACTATGGTTCAGCGGACATACGTCTGTGTCATTCAAAACAATTCATTTGCAGAAAGCGTTCGACCAAGTCCAACATATTTACGACTTTTTTTCAATGCGTGATCCCTCTCGAAGGCTGTTTTTTGCTGCTATTGCTATTTAATGAAATTGTACAACAAAACCAAGATGGCTCTTTTTGTGCTGTTCCTTCAATATAGCCTTAATAACAGCTATTTGAGAAGATGGTCGTATTGTTGCATTTATGGGCGATGCTTACCTAATTTTACAACGTTAATGATGCTGAATGTTGAAGAGTTTCCTACTGGTGAAGCTTCTAGGAAGTTTATTTGAATGAAAAAAAAAGGATTGGATATCTTTAGAATTAATCTAGATTCCACTTCCTTATGCTTCTTTGAAGATAGAATTGTTTAAAATTGGCCAAAGGAAATAAAAGTTGGACACTATCTCGTTCTAAAAAATTCGAATAAAGTTGATTCATATAGAGAACGAATTTTGATTATCCTTCACATTTGGTATATTCTTTTTATTTCGAAAGCATAGAAAAGCATCACATTGGCGTTAAGTGGTTTATGAATGCATCACCTACTGAAGTATTTTTTCACCGTATTATTTTACAGACATTCTTTTATTTATTCTTACTTAGCTAACAAGTTTAAGATAAAATGGTTGTTTTTTTAAATATGAACTATAAATTCTTTATAATCCTCTGCTATTGTGGTACTGGTACGGTTTGTACAAAATAGAGTTTTGTGCTTTGCCATCTCAAATGATATTTTTTTAGAATATCCAAGCTACAGATAGAGTCTCTTTAGAAGTGTTGTTCAATAAAAATATCGAAACATGCCTCAAATGTAAAAAGCAAACATTCTAAAATTCTACGAAGCATGTCATGGACTTGGAATGCATAATCGATAATTTGCAGGTTACAGAAACCTCTATTTCAGTAACCTCAAACTTCTTCGTGCACTTGAGATAAAATCTTTACAGCCAAGGTTGATATTAAGTAACAACATGTAACTATATCATTAGAGTCTGCCTTTCCCTTGGACATATACTCAAAAAGAATAGATTCACTCCTTTTCTTAATCCTTGGAATTTGAGTAAACCTTCAAAAAATGGGATAGGTACAAGAGTGGTCAAGATTTTTTCCCCCTAGATGTTGGTGAAATGGCCCATGATGGCACACCAATAATATCAATACTTTTTATTTGTTGTTAGAATCGTTTTTATCGTTGCTTTTTGTTTGCCGTCCCTTCTCTGGCTAATAAACTTCAATCCCGTCCACTTATGTCCATATACAAGGTCACTGAAAATACCACCTAGCAGTAGTGTTGTATATCGTGTCGATGTGCTTGCTGCAGTTCCTGCTTCACTCTTCAAGACCTCTTTCTTTCAATGACAGCTCTTTGCTCATTACTGTTCCCTCTCAACCACATGATTATATTATATCCAACCTAACAATAACTATAAAGAAGTGTGACTAGTGAGTACAGAAGAGCCTAATCAGGTTCATTATAAACCCATTGTAACTAACACAAAACGCTTTTAATAATAACCGGCTAATCAGTTGAATGGCCCGCTTCTTGACAGGAGATAAATCCTCTCAATTAGGCAAACAATCCCGTAATAATAGCACTAGCACTTGAATAAATTCAAACCGGATCAAAAAGACAGGACCAATCAGAATCCGTCCTCACCTCTCGTGGACGTCGTCCAGCCAATGAGGAGCAGGGAAAAGAGGAGTCCTATGCGAGCCGCAGACGCTGCCAGGAATTCCATGCAAATGGTTCGCACGCTGCCTTTAACAAAGCGGATCCATCTAGAAAACAAAGGAAAAGGATTTTAGTCCTACTGTTCCCCTTCAACGAGATAGATTGCCAAGGCATGCGTAGATGGCAAGAACAATGAGATGAATGGAGACGCTTTTTATTTTATCGTAAGACCTAAAATGGGGATGGACAGTGGATTTAGGGTGCATAAATTTTGACTGGTGAGAATGAGGTATGGGTCGATTGTTTTGCGAGGGATTTTTGTTGAAGGAAAACGCTTTGAACACATTCTATGAGCTGAATGAATTCTAAGCGAAAGCAGGCTCCATATCAGGGTTATATGAACTTTTACTTTTCCAACCCACACACATGTGAAAAGAATCATGGTTAGGCTCAACACAGGAAAATAGGACTTCCTTTGAAAAATTTTGTTCCATAAAAAATTAACGAATCGCACACTAAAATAAAGCTTAACTTTTGCTTCTGTTTTTATGTCAGGTAGGTTTTTTATAGTTTATTCATTCACAACCTAATTCGCTCTCAGTTTTCCGTAACATACATAAGGTAATTTGATACATGAAATAAATGTAATATCAGTACATACTAGAAGTTTAAATTCAATTATAACATCACAAACATTTGGACGCCCCCACCAAAAAACCTTTTTAATCTTTACAAGGCTGGGTACTTGAGAATATATTGTCCTGGTATCCATCATGTCAAGACGATAGTGCTTTGCGATAGTGTTTGAACCTGAGGATGTTTTGGCATAGTAATAACGATATATAGTTCCCTGTCTTGTCAAAAAGGCAGAATACATTTGTCTGTATAAGTCATATTTTTACTAACAATGTAAAGAAAATAAGAGTTAAAAATTTTTCCAACTAACGAACCCCACAGTAGGTTTCTGTACTTTATCATTCCGGTCATTCGACTGAGTCATTCTAATTGGATTCCAATTTCTTTTCGCATGCATGGGAAAGTTAAAAAAAAGATATCGTAATTTCTCTCTGAACCAGCAACTTAACAAGATTTCCTTGATAAATAATGAAACTTATTTTCCTTACGAAACATGCTTGGTAAAAGGAAGTGACTACCATTCTTCAATGTAATGAACATCACGTAAGATTTTGTCTAAGATCATAAGGGGGCAAACTTTTGAGAAGATTCCATTTCTTAATTGTAAGAGCATCATCATGGACAGGACAGCTTACCCCCAAGGTTTTCAGGGACCCACACCTGAAACCGATCTTTGTGACAACTTTCATATTTGGGAATTTTTTTTCCATTTTAAATTTTATGGTCAAATTTTGGATGAAACACTGAGTGTTTTATAACAAGAATTTTTTCAATTCATTTTAAACACACGGGATTCTTGGAATAGAAATAGACAATAGACAAAGGAGAAATCTACCTCTTGGCTACGCTCCAGAATTTCCAAGGTCAGTATGTAAAAAAATATCACAATATTAGGAGGGGGGATGTTGAATCTAATGAATTTTCAATTGTTGATATAATGTGCAACTTAACACTTTCAGTTAGTTATATTTCGATAAAGTGTTGGTGGTTAACTGGTTGGTTGATTGCTTAAATGAATAAGAGCAATATCATTGTCACACTGGTCAATTTCAGTGTCAACATCTAACCAAACTACCAACAATAAGGAACTTGCATGTGTCAGATTTTCATAAACTTTCAAGTGTTCCGTATGGTTTTTTGTAAAATAAAATGAAATATTTTGTCAATTTTTCAAAAAAGTGTACAAGAAATTATATATTTTAATTTAAAAGTCGAGAAAAAAACACGTGACTGAAAACGCGAAGTGTGTTTGCATGCACAGTGACGTAGAGTTCCATCGGGCAAAATTGCAATCAAAATTGAATTTCTATGTTTTAGTTGATGATTTCTTTTTTCTAAAGTATTCGATATGAGTGTTTTAATAAATATTTACCTTCTAGACACTTCTGGTGACGGTCAGAAATCCAAGGCAAACATTTTAGGCAAAGTCAATATATTGTGACGTCACTGTTCATGCAATTAAGCGTTTTCAGGTGCTTCGGAAAAGACGATTTTTGATAATTTTTTTGCAATCAAAAAATTTCTCCATCGGCCTCAAATTTTGTGTAGTGGCTAATTTTTGCGTGAAGAATAGATTAAAAAAAATCATGCCCCCACTTACAGCCCCCACTTACACGAATACGAATATAAACTTAAATATGATTATGTTCTGTACAGTTTTTGTTACACTAAAGAAATACTGCATTTTATACAAAAAGTGGTGGGTAGAAATTGCCTCCAGAGAGCAATAAGGAGAGGGACCCCCACGTAAACTTGGAGGAAGGTCCCTCTCCGGGGAGAGAGGTTCAACTACGGAGGGACCTTTCTCCGAGTAAAGTGCCGTATTTTTTTACAGTGTATAGTGTTAAATGGACAGAGTTGGAAATTAACAAAGAAAGTCCTAATATAAAGATTTACTAATCATTTAAAGTTCAAAATGAACAGAGTATAATCATTTAAAATTCCTCACGTCCGAATCAAACAACCGTCAAGTTGCACGAAGGTAAAAATAAGAAACCCGCCTAATTGCTTAATCCCAACCGGATCATCATCAGACAGTGCGGTTGACCCTCGAAGGACCCTTTGAAAGCCACTTTTTCCCCCTTGAAAAGTCTGCTGAGAGAACAAAACGGCGAAACCAGTTCTAGAACAACGGCGGCCATAATCATCTACCCTTTTGCAGAACTTTCCGTCTCTATGGTAAACACTCTCAAACGTCACGTTTCTGGCTGCTCGTCACGTATAAGCGGACTTTCTTCGCTACTAACCCACTCTGCAGGAAAGGCTTCGGGGCTATCTCTACTCTTCCTGGTGCTGGGGAAATCATATGATTTGCTCGATGACGAGGATTTCATAAGTTTTTGTCAAACGACTGAGAGAAAAAAAAGTGGGAGACCCACAGTACATGTTTTTTTAAATTAACCGTCTCCTTTTATGGGGAATTTTCGCTCAAGTGTGTTTTTTGAGTCACCCTACATACCAAGGCTTACAATCGTATTATTTTCTCTACCATGACTTTTGGCAGATTTTCAGATAGAACAAGTGAGATGGACCATGGGACAAAGTTGATAAATTAAAAAGTATTATATCCTAAAACAGGGTGTTTCGAAACTAGAGGAACGCAGAAAGGGGCGGAGTACATCCAGACGACTATGGATATTGCATAGCAATGCATAAATAAAATGAGCCATAAAAAGTAGTACAATCCGGATGGTTTTAGGCACTGAATCATCTTGCTTGCTATAGACATTCAAAGTTTGTAGTGTAGATGTTACGGGGCAAAGTGATTAATTGGGCATTATTAATAATGCCCGGACAATGGAATAAATTCAACGAAATTTTTGATTGAATTTATCACTTTGCCCGCTTCCACTCTGGGCATTATTAATAATGCCCAATTAATCACTTTACCCGTAACATAGATACAAAAGTTTTAAGACCCTCCTGTGAATGAAGTTTTATGTTTTTTTTATAATAAGGGGAGAATTGAGCAACTTCATTATCGAAGAAGTCTAACCTTACAGTTTTATTATAAATTTTTATAACTTTGATTCAGTCTCAAACATCTCGATAGAATTGCTTTTTGATGCATTTGCTAAATCGTCAGATGTACCCCATTCGTACAACCATCAGATTACCCAGAATAACCGAATCACGATTTCTATCTATATTCTTATATTACAGTAGAGCCCCGATTATCCGCGGAATTGGGTGGCCAGGGTACCGCGGATAGTGAAAATCGCGGATAACCCGAAAAAAGACTAAAAATGAGGTGAAAATACGGCAAAAATATTTCAGGATAATAACTAGGTTTTATTGTACAAAAAACATGATGAGTAAAACTTTTAAAATATGTACAGTACAGCAGAAACCTTTGCTCCACATCTAAAATCTCTCTAATCTCATCTAAAATTTGCTCTCATAATTAAAATTTGTTTTCTTGGAATTCGCGGATAATCGGGGTTCTACTGTATTTACATTCAGTACACTGAAAATGTACTGCACTGTACAAATAAAACAGTTAAGTTGTGAAAAGATATTTTTTGGACTGATTCTCTTTTTAGTACACAGGTTCGAGGTTCTGTCTCAAACATTTACCTTACATTAAGATCTTATATATATGTTACAGTTAAAGTCCGGAAATCAGTTAATTTACAGATAACCTAGGTAATTTGCAGATTAACGAGGGTGATCCGTTAAAGAGCGAATTTTTTTTCAATTTCTAAGATTACCTAGGTAATCTTGAAATTACCTAGGTATTCTGCACCCTACCGACTAGACACTCGTTAATCTGCATACTACCTGTAATCAGTTATTTTACATATTAACGAGGGTGATCCGTTAAAGTACAAAATTTTATTTTATTTTATAAAAAGTTTAAGGAGGTTGGGGGGGCTGCCGCCCCCCCAAACCCCCCTGCCCTAACTATAACCAAACTCGTTTTGGGGGTAAACAGTAACAATGACGAATCAAAAAAGGGGGATCGGTACTTTTTTCATATTACACAAAACACGCAAATCCCACAAAAATAGTAATGAAATAGCAATTTTAAAACTAGAATATAAAAACAATAATAATAGAATATTAAAGTACCAACTGAGATTTGTATCAATTGTGGTTTTCGATCTCGATTTGACAGCGTATTTCAATGAGCACTTAAACTAGCAAATCTTAATGAAAGCGCGGTGTAATCGGCTGGCAGCCTGCACTGAACTATTGCTAGGATTCGCGATCGATTACATATGTTAAACCCTTGCCCAGGTTCCAGCGATTGTTGAATTAACGTTTGTTGAAAAGATATTTCAACAGCTGGGACATTTGCTTTCGTTAAAAGAAATCTCTGTCACTCTAAAGTCGGAGCTTCAACACAATTGTTTCAAAATACCCGTTTTAGTAGTAATATACTGTACTTAATAATGTAAATTTACAGTACTTACTTGCTTGTATTATTTTGTTTTAACATTCAACATGACAACTACCAGTGCTACGCACTAAATTTGAAATCAAAACACCAAATATGACAACAAACTACGTATTGAAACCCAACTGCGCAGGGGTAAGCGCATGGCGCAGTAAGCACCTCAACATTTTAACAGAAAGTATTGAACGAAACAAACTATTTTGAACTTTAACTATCAAGAGGCCGTTATAGTGTAGATTCCCTAGGTAAAATGCGAAAAACTCAAAAATCCGCACATTAACGACAGAAATCAGTTAATCTTAAGTTTACCTAGGTATTCTTCAGATTAACTAATTATCAACTTTAGCGGTAACATATATAATTCTTGACATTGTTTCAACTAATTTTTTCCTTCTTCTCCTTAATTTGGAAGACGAATGATAAAAATAATTTGAATGAGGGAGAAATCAGTAATTGAATCAGTGAAGAAGACAGATAGAGAAGAGGGAGAAAGAGAAAGATAGAGGATGGAAAGGTGATGAAGATAAAGAAAAGGGGATAAAAAAGAAATTTAAAGGTGTTTAAGTAAGGCACTCATGAATTTCAAATTACTATTAAAGTTTTAATTTGAGATGTGTGTGCAATACTTTGTACTTCACCCCTTCCCCTAAATGCTTAGTACCCAAGTCAAAATAAGAATGGCGGCCAACTGTTTAAAGGGGTTCCCATAATATTTTAATCAAATCTCAATGAAAGTTTAATAGCTTATTTATATCGGTATAAATTTGAATAAAAATGAAAATAAAACTGGGAAAGCATTAATTAAAAATCAAAATATCTGTTAGTTAAGTAACAAATATTTATAAAATGAATTATACCCTATACTCTAGTGCAACTTCAGTTGAGCCTGACGTCATGGCCACGCGGAAGAAAATCTGAGGAAACAGAAAGCTTGCTGGGGTTTGTGAGCTCTTATTGGCTGGCGAGTTTTATTCGAACAAATGTACTACTACACGCTGCGCCACTTGAAAAAAAATAATAATCAACATTTTGAAAATCGGGATGAAAATACGCTTAATATACGTGGATTTAAAAAACTAATCATAATTTAAAATTGAATCTCTTAATTTCACTCAAAATTCCGACATCGCACGGCTACTTTCTTTGGTTGCTCTCAGCATATTTCTACAGGCTCAAGTTAAGTTGCAACCAAGTATAACAAGTTGAGAAATCAAAACATTAAATGATTAATGGACAATTGGACATTGGTTATTTGGGTTAAGAAATTATGGATACTAATGTTTCTCAATCCCGCGTTGCATCAGTGTGTGGCTTGCGAAATTTTTCTGAAATTAATTTTCTCTACGAATGTGATAGGCCTGATATGAATCTCTAATTTTTAAAATTATAGACTAAATCTAAACATTTCCTGATGGGAAAACTTCTTCAGGCCATCTAAGAACCCGTGTAGGATGCGGAAAATTTCCCTTTTATTTCCCAACCAAACAAAATCGAGACTTGAATCCCTAATTCTATCAAATCTGCCGCATTTCCCTGAGGAATGTCAACAGTTGGGACATCAAAACAATCGTGAATGAGATTAAAACCGTGTGCGCCTATTTCCCATCAGGTGTACGTGAGTGGCCATGTGCGGCGTATGCATCCTCCTTCCGAGTTCTTCATTTCTCTTGGATTTTAACGCTTTCCGCATTCTCTCATGAATTGTCTAGTTTTTTATGAGGTGTTATGGGAATATAACGGCGAAATATGAAGAGAACACCTTGATGTTTTTGAAACAATAAAAATTGAAAGTATAAACACTTAGATGTACTTTCAGGTCTCGACTTTGATACCTCATAGGAGACATTGGAAAACTATTTTTCACTTCCCCTACTATAGAATGCCCCTCCCCCACCTTACCGGAGGTTTAGGTACCAGCACTTCTGTTTCCAGAAAAACAAGAATTATTAAGTTTTAATTGAATTATTAGCTTTTATTGACACTCATCATGGTCTGGTTATTAAACAATAACGATTAACAGCTGAACCACCAAAAAAATTCATAGATCAAGCAATTCAA
Organism: Tetragnatha versicolor; assembly: GCA_024610705.1. Lineage (NCBI taxonomy): Eukaryota > Metazoa > Arthropoda > Arachnida > Araneae > Tetragnathidae > Tetragnatha > Tetragnatha versicolor. The sequence goes on from JANDEH010000019.1 coordinate 2,999,724, forward strand.
ATGGAAAATATAACGTTGAATCGGGTTTTCACCTATACCTTGCATGCAGAGATAATTTTAACGCCTTTAAGAGCGTATTTCACGCATAGAAAATTGGAAATACGCTTTAAAAAACTTGCAAGGAGTATTTTCACGCTTTGAATTTTCAACAAAGGTTTAGCTTAAAAAATGCATGGAGCCCTACCGAAAACGACTAATATTTTTTGTCTACTCAAAACACCAACTTTTATATTTTCTACTAATTGTTTTATTTTTTATTTGTTTTAATTTTTCTAATTTGTTTAAAATTTTCTACAAATACTAGAAAATATTCTTTGATTGTTAAAAACTAAATAGCGTACTCATTTTTTTCTATTTCATTTTTTGTCCATTAAAAAAGTAAGTATTTTTATAGAAAATTTGTATCTGTATTTGTAGTTTATGTTATTTCCGTATTTAACTCCTCCTAAAAAAGACAAGGAGTATTTTTACCTCCAAAAAAATCCTAGGAATAACTTTGCTTGCATGTAATATTCGGAATCCCATAATTTTAAAATTTTCCTTCCCAGGTTAAAAAACAAGCGCTATATAAACAAGCGCTTAGTTCTGAATATGTTAGCATTTTTTTAGAACAATATAGCATGGCATAATATAGTAAGAGGATGGGCAACTGACCCTCTCAACACCCTAATTGTGCTCCTGATCCCACCCGGGGATAATCTTGAAAAATCAAACTGCACAAGTCGAGGAAGATTCTAAATACGATTGACAGTCCATCGTGTACTGAAGGCAAAATCTTTTATACCGGACACCTGCGTAGAGAGGACTCTGTTTGTAGCGGGGATTAAAGAAAGGGATTACTGCACGGCACGTGGGTGAAAGGTTGACAAATCTCGGGAACGTGCCAGCTCGTGAAATGAGGGGCCCGAAGCCACAATGTTTGCTGTTAAGGGACAGGTTATTTATAATTGAAAGGATCGAGGGAAAACATTACATGGGTGTTCTATCACTCTTCCAAAGAAACAGGGGGGGGGGGAAGAAACCATGGGCGGATTTAGGAGGTGAACTCTGGGGGGCACACTGGAAAACTAGGGGGCAAGCTGTTCCTGATGGCTTGGGAAACATGATTTTCCCCTATAAAAATGGAATATTTTCAAAGAGTTGGGGGGGCATAGCCCCCATGACCCCCCTTAAATCTGCCCATAAAAGAAACATTAAATAAGTTTTAGATTGGATGGATGAAATGGTGGCGACTATATTTCTAAAAATAAATGTATATTAAGGCGATAACGGAGAAAAAATACGTGTGATAAAATTTAAATGTGTTTTTTAAGATGCATATAATCTTTTAATACAATCTAGTTATGAATACAATGGTGGAATAGTTATGACATGGGATCGGAGATAATGGTATAATATACCCTTCTCCAAAGATTCACCTGTACTCTTTTCCGTACAAGTAAAACAAGTGAACTGACATTTGTTGTGTAAGAAGCATTTTATTTTGACTTTCAAATTAATATTTCTTGTTTTGATTGTGTCTTTGTTAAGATGTATCAAACCACGTTAAACGTCCTTATAAAAAGTAGGCTGTACAGAAAATTAATTACAAAATATTGAAGATTCCAAATACGGTTTGATAGTTACATTAAAGTTAACAATTTAATTAAAACTAATAAATTAACACAAAACTATTATTTAGGACTTTTCTCATTGAATTTTTTAAAAATAATTACTCAGAATAACTAAGAAAAATTTAAATAGGTGAAAAGATATTTTAAAACCATGTGTGATTTTTTATTTTGTGGAAAGTCCCCAATAGCTAACCACTCTATGTTTACCTTTTCTTTCCTATTTGTGACGAGCTTAAAAAGGTGGTTCTATTTACGGGAGAAACAGCCTTGCGCAACTGGTGTATTATAGGGGTGGGGGAGAGAGAACTAATCTTTTGGACACACTATTCTTGTCGTTAATGATAGATGCACTCTCCTCACGCAAGTTGGAATACGTCATCTTTACTGGTTTTGCTCCAAGTATCTTTTCCACAACGTAAAAACGAATCCAAGAAATGTATAAAAATATATAACAGGATATTATCGAACACGTTAAACTAATATAAGTTAAGATAATTAATAATTAAGTTAATATAAGTTACATTAGAACCTTAGAATTATCATAAAATTAATTTTCACAATGCCTCTTTACTTCTTTCTATTTTACTTTTTATGTAGTAGATGTAGTACTATGCATACTAGTATGCATAGTACTTTGCTGGATCTCATTTAAAAATGCAAAAGGCAATTTTACTTCCTTTATCTATAAAACTTTGTTGTTATATGGATTGTTTCATGAAAATTTGGTAACATGCAATTTCATACACAATAAAATAAACAGTAATTATAATTTCCCTTTTAATCAGAAAGGTTTAAAGCAGGGGTTCCCAAACTTTTTTGGCCCGTGGACCCCCTGACGACATTTCTTGTACCCCGTGGACCCCCTGTATTATAGGGACCGTTCAAAAAGTAGCTAAAACTCTTATGTTTATGATATATATTTCTAAAGCCACGCATAAATTTTGTAATTTTTTTAAGAGTTTTTCGTGCATTAATAAGAATTTGATTTCACACTTTCACTATTTAGAAAAAAATTTTGTTTTTGCTATTGATATGGTTACACAGCATTTTTAATGAAATTGTATAACTAAAACGTTTAAAAAGTTAGAAACTAAAAACAAATCTAAACTTTTAATATCATAACATTTCAAGGCACAAAAATTTTTAGCTTTAACGATGAAAGGCAAACTTGTCAAAGTTAATGGGTTATGAGTGAGTTATTTACTCACCAAATCATAAAATTTCAGAAATAATTACAATTAATCTATAGCATGTTAACAAACAATATTTAATTAAGTTCAACAATGAAAAAAAATCAAATTATTCATTGAAAATTGAGTTCTAATTTATGAAATTGAAAAAAAATGTTTCTGCAATAAAAAAATTTGGTTTTTTTATACATGCATTAAAAATATGTTCATTTACATAAATGATGGGGAACAGCATTTATAAATTTTGAAAATAGCTTCATGAGTTTTCCATATCAGAAAAAAATAGTGATAGTTAAGTTTCACCAATGGAGAACCATAATCGCGAAAGCGAATATTAATAAAAATAAAAAAGCGAATATCAAAATTAAAATATAAACAAAATGATGTTTAAATAAAAAAAATTAGGTAATTAACGATTATCTGGGTTCAAATCTTGAAAACACGCCATTATTATTGACGTTTAACAAGTTACACATGATAAAATGACCACCAATGGCTAAGGCTAAATGTGACAGAAGTCAAATGATAGTGTTAGTTTTAATGTTTTAATTTTTTATTAATATAACATTTAATTTATGACAATTTATCATAGAACTTTCCACTAGCACCCGGTTAATCATAAAATATAAAAAATATTAGTCAAAGGTTTTTAAAATGTAAAAACGTATTGCCTAAGCAGCTAAGCACCCTTTGTTCATAAAAACCTTCCTTGTAAAATATTATTGCTATAAACAAGTAATAAAATCCACATTTCAACTTTAACTAATTGAATAGTTATTTCTAAATAGAGAATAGGAATTATATGAAGGTATAAACAACAGGGAGGGAAAACTGGAATATTCCAGCATACTTTTATTGGAAGGGATGAATCTGGTGCTTTAACATTAGGTTTTTAACATTAGGTTTCAACGATGAGATTTAACCTCAAATCATCTCGTACGGTATAATATCCAACCTGTTTCTTTGCTTTGTCAAAAGGTTGGCCACAGCGCTGAAACCTTTCTCCACCAAAAAGAAGAGGGAAAAGCTATAAAAAATGGAAGTTCTTTTGACCCAGCATAACTTGTTTTTGAAACTTAGTATCAAAGTTATTCATTTTAATGAAATTTTTCCCATGGACCTCTGAAAGTCTCTGTGGACCCCCTAAAAGTAGCTGTGGACCCCTAATTTTTATTTTCATGCCTGTGGGCCCCCTAGAAGTCACTGTGGACCCCTGGGGGTCCATATGGACCACTTTGGGAACCGCTGGTTTAAAGTAAGAATTGGTATGAAACTGAGTTTTATTAAATATGTTTAAATAATTTTTATATGATCTGTAATAAAATTAATTGGAGAATCTCACTATAACTATCACATAAGACGGGCGATTCAGATGAAGGGAACATTCTATACCGAATGTTGAATGCAATGATTGTAGTTATGTATGTTTTGCGAAGCGCGAAAGTCTTCTTCCTATGTTGTGTTGATACAAAAGATTAATTAAGAAACACCTTTTCTCATCTAACAGTTTAAATACTTCCCGTTTCTGTTCCATTCACCCGTTACCTGCAAACACGTTATTTGCCTTGGATTCACCGTCTGTTATTTGCTTGAACGGTTTAATAGCTGATTAACTGCATTTAGCTTTAGAACTACTCTCATACCTCTTTGATTCAAACGAGAAAATACGTCATTCACAATTGCTGCTCTCCTCACTTCCTAATCAACTGATATTTTCAAACAATCTGATTTTTGTAGGTACTTTTTTTAAAAAAATCATACAGCAATTAACTTTTTACTCATTCTACTACTAAATTATTCTGTAAGAGAAATGGTATGATCAAGTTATTGATGAAATAATGTAAGAAAAGGAAAAACTATCCAAAATAGTTATGTATGTTAAAATGTTTTTTATATAAATTTAATTTACCATTATTATTATTCCTCCACGTAAATATCTGTATCTTCTTTCTAGCTGCCCACTTGTATGAGTTTGCGACTTCTTGATAGCTAATATGTACCCTTGTGAATTTTTTTTCTGTTTAATCTTGTTTCCCAGTATTTTATGTTATATTTATATATTTTCTGTAAAAAAAATTGGATCAGATTTGAAAAAAAAAAATGAAGAAAATAACCTACCTCACCTTTATAACCCTTTTACACTTTAACCTTAAACGTTTAACAAGTAACCTTTTTAATACTTGATTAACTTTTTAAACTTTACGAATACATACCCTCCATTCTACAGACTGATTATTACAGACTGAAACATTCCAAGTTTATAAACAATGTGTGATAGATAGTAAAATGCTATTTTCAAAAGCGTTATCGATCATAATTCAGTTAAAAGATTCACCATGTAGCATCATAATCTTGAAAAGGAGGATATGGAAGTTGCTAACAATCAATCGCACACTATAATTTTACCTGCAATATATCAATTGCAATGATGGACGATTTGCAAACTGTGTTCGAAGATTTTCCTTTTAAAACGGGTTTTAAATTATTTGACCGAAACTCTGACATAAGCAAAGGACCTTGAATTGTGAAATGCTCAGGGAAAGTCGCTAGACGCCTTTTTCACTTTCAAAGTAGCTTCGCTCTTTCCTCTGGTTGTAAAAATATCACTTTCTCACCCAAGAGGCAAATAATGATTCGATAAAAAAGTATTCAAGTTATTTCCAGGTGGGGGAGTGATTTAAAAATTAAAATGTATGTAACATTGCCGTTTCCATCTATTTTCTATGTTGCTTTGTTTGCACAATAAACTATTCATTAAGCGACGATTAAAAGAGATAAATATTAAAATTAAAATCACGTCGCTCTCAAGGAAAAGTTGTCAAATCAAACAAAATATTTTGTCTCGGAAAGGAAATGATGGACCAAGGCAAAAAAAGGCATTGTTCGATTTCTTCCTAAATTACTTTTGTTCACAATCTTCTATTTTTTCGTTTTAATTTTGTGATGATCCTTGTGATCCTTTAATTTGTGATGATCCTTGAAGAAATGATATAGAAGTAATTGAAAGGGTTCAGCATAGAGCTACAAAAATAATTAAGGGAATGGCACACCTAGATTACAATGAGCGTTTGAGTAGGCTAAACATGTATACACTGGAGAGAAGAAGAAGGAGGGGGATTTGATTCAGCTCTTCAAGTTCGTAAAGCAAGGGGATACAGAAGGTTTAGACTTTAATAGGGATAACAGAACAAGGGGCCATGGGTACAAATTGAATAAGACTCATTTCAATCGGGATTTAAGAAAATACTACTTCTTCAATAGGGTAATAGATATATGGAACGCATTGCCAGAACATATAGTAAATTCGAAGGGTGTATATGAGTTTAAGCTAAAACTAGACAGTCAGTGGGAATGGGTGAATTAATAAAAAATGGACCAGCCTTGTTGGGCTTCGAGCCTGTAGCTGGTCGACAAAATTTGTATTTGTATTTGTATTTGTATGAGATGATACAAATGCGAATTTAAAAAAAATATGTGTTTATCTTGAACTTTTAAACCATTATTACCCACAGATTCTAATTTACCATTAAGACCTAAAAGGCCATCAAGAAACCAGCAAATCTCAAAAAATATTATTTTCTTTTCTTGAATCGATTTCCTATGTTTTTATATGGGAAATGAAAATTTAAACTACATTTTTTGTTATCACCCTTGAAATAGGTAAAAAGTTAAAACAATATTTTATGTTTAATACGTGAAAGTAGATTTTGTTTATAGTTTAAAATTTACTCTCGTATTGCTTAAGACCTTGCTATGAAAAACGTAATCGGAACTTTAAGATGTCGCCACGATTATTTTTTTACTTCTCTTCCTTCTACTTTTTTCTTCATTTCAGAATATTATTTACTTGTCACAAAATTTAAAATCTGTTCAATCTACATTTTCTAATGTGGTCAAAAGGATATTTCACATTCCATATCAGTCCTCTTTCGTCTATAGGGGGTAGCACCACCTCAAGAGGGGAGCCAGGTTTCTCAGTTCAACCTCTAGTCTAGGTGGAAGCCCCATTTTGTAGCAATGGTTGCCAGAACATTTTTCAATCACGGAGCTCAACTACTCAAAAGTATCTTTCCAAAATTTAAATTATTTTGTACACTTAATATTTACATGTTCACTTTGCCTAGGATGAAACATGGAACAGAACCGTTACGACTGCTGGTGGTCTTCATGGAAACTTTATAGAGGGTGTGCTATTAGTATATTTTTTCTGACAAGGGGAAAGGGGTATAATAAGAGATACTTCAGTAAAATATAATAAACATTTAATTTTGGAAAAACCTTGTAATTTGGAAAAAATAGGTGATTTAAAATTTAAATTAATTCTTAATACACTGCTCACAACAATTGAAGGATATTGGTAGTTTTGGTACATATTGGCAAGCAAATAAAATATTTGCAGTGGTTCAAGCATTTTTCATTAACTTAGGACCATTTAAAAGCTAAATCCATGCAGTTATCCAAATAAAAATTTTATTTTACTTTTTTTTATCAAAATTGGAAAATGCACATTTTGTGTAGTTAAGCAAAACAAGTGAAAAGTCAATCAATACTTAATTGAAAACCCATTTCGCTTGGGGTATACTTTCTCCTGACTTAAAACAACGTTGTGGGTCTGTTTGCCACCAGGTTTGTTTGGTTTTTTATGAGGGGCTGGGGTATTTTCTCCATTTTCCCCCTTTTAGAGCATTTTTCAGCACCTGGACTGTTTGGGAGGTATTGGAAGGGCAGCAATTCGTTTCTCAAGCATGTCCTAGACTTGTTCTATTGGATTCATGTCGAGAAAAGTGCCGGTCGATCCCTTTCTAGCGATTTCTTCATCTTGAAGAAAATCTTTAACTAGGGTAGCACAATGTTTTCTGCAATTACCATCCCTGAAAGTTAAATTATCCCCGATTTCTCCTGCATGAGGGGCAACCAGATGTGTAAGGATATTGACCTTATTAACCTGAACCACCAGAAATGGTTCCTTTGGATGTGGGGGGTCTTTATTCCATAGATAGAGATGGTGCTCTATATCATATCTCTCCATATCTTCAAATCTGACTATCAGTTCATCCTGATAACTTCTGATTTTTGCCTGGAATGTACAAGGAACACAAAATAACCCATTTTTTGTGCATGAGGAAGTCAGATTTGTAGATGTGGAGTGATGATATAGAGCACCATCTCTATCCATGGAATAAAGACCCCCCACAGCCAAAGGAACCATTTCTGGTGGTTCAGGGTAATAAGGTCAATATCCTTACACATCTAGGTGCCCCTCATGCAGGAGAAATCGGGGATAATTTAACTTTCAGGGATGGTAATTGCAGAAAACATTGTGCTACCCTAGTTAAAGATTTTCTTCAAGATGAAGAAATCGCTAGAAAGGGATCGACCGGCACGTTCTCTCGACATGAATCCAATAAAACAAGTCTAGGACATGCTTGAGAAACGAATTGCTGCTCTTCCAATACCTCCCAAACAGTTCAGGTGCTGAAAAAGGCTCTAAAAGGGGAAAATGGAGAAAATACCCCAGTCCCTCATAAAAAACCAAACAAATGGTCCTAAGTTAATGAAAAATGCTTGAACCACTGCAAATATTTTATTTGCTTGCCAATATGTACCAAAACTACCAATATCCTTTAACTGTTGTGAGCAGTGTATAATAACGATAGATATAAATTTTAAAAAAAGTTTTTACTTAATAACTAAACTAACAAAAAAACCCAGGGAGATAAGCTGGACAATTGCAAACGGAGTTATTTGCTGCATAAACGAACTATAATTTTAATATTGAACAATATTTTGTAAAAAAAATAGAATGGCACCCAAGACACAAGTTCTTTTTAGCCTTGAATTATGAAATAATCCCTGCAATCTATTGTCAATTGTTGTTTTAGAAATAATTCAATAATTTTTACATTGATCTTACGATCATTTCCATTTTATTATAAACTTCATTTAATTTTTATGATACAATTCCCTGAAAGAGACATAATCCTCCACACAGAATAAATAATCTTCAACAATAAGCTTAGGAAAAAGGAGGGATTAAATACAAGATAGGAAATATTTATTACCTAATAACGTTCAGAGGAGAAAACAAAATAATTCGGTTTGAATCTATAATCCGTGTCATGTTTCTGGATTGAAGCTTATGATTGAATTCAGAGAGACAGGTTTTTTTAGTATAGTTTTTCTAGTTTTCTTTTTACAGTCTGCAACATACCTGGTAAGTACTAAAACTGCTTACGGAGAAGAAAAAAGCATGGAAGCCCCTCTGAAAGGAGTACTGATGGAACAAATGAAAGATAGTGGGATTTAAGCACATTATATCATGGGATTATTTTAGTTTGGAAGCCTAAAAAAGGTGAATTTTGACAATGCTTGACAGTTACACATTTTTTATACATGCATGCCCGAATCAAAGACCTGCTAGCTCATTGAGCGAAAAAAAATTGGCCATGACGTGTTTTTTATAATACAACGACTCGTTGTGGAACAATCTTTGAGCTTGACAGATGACATGAAATCTATGGACGTTTTAAAGATTGTGATATACTGCAGGGGAGAATTTCTTAGGAATGGTGGTTTAATATTTAGCTATTGAAAAATGTCAATTTTGTTGTGTTATGGGTTCAGAGAGTTCAACTTCATAACAAACGAAATAAAAAGGGTAGTATACAAGGGGGGTTAAGATATCCCTTCAAAATTTTGACTTAAATTTATACAGGGTGTTTCAGTTTGGGTGTCCCATAGGATAATTTTTTAAATATTTCTCCTGACACGTACTTTCAATCGCAAATTTTCATTTTAAGAGGTTAAAAGTTAGATGGGACTAGTTTCAAGTCCATGAGGGTCTTTTAAAGAAAACAGAAAATAAAATTTTAAACGCCCCGTAGTTTAAAACTTTCAATTAGCAAAATTTTCTTTATTATTTATTTCCACAAATTCTCATTATCTTCAAAACTAACTGAGATAAGCGTGCTCAAATTTTTAGGGGGTCGTCAAAAATGAATTTCTTAAAAGTTACTCCTTTCACTCCATAAAAACAAGCTTAACTTAAATTTGTAGATGAACCCTATTTTGTGCCAAAAAGGGAATTATAAAGTGTTGTGAGTCACCGATTTAAAATTTTTAATATATCACTGAGTTTTGAAGATATTGAGATAGAATTTTTCGGGTCTCATTCAGGAAATAATAATAAAAACATTTTTGCTAATTGGAAATTTTAAACTACGGGGTCGTATAGAAATTTATTTTCTGTATATTCTTAAGTAAATCCCCGTGGAATTGAAACTAGTCTCATCTAATTTTTCACCTGAAAATGAAAAAAAAAATATCAGTAAGTATACTCGGGTAGTCCTTGAAAACAATTCGAATCAAAATTCCTGCTAAACCAAAGTTTAATCACGGTCTTCTGTAAGACGTTTTATATTTCTGGACAGCAAAGTAACAATTCCAAAATAATTTATCCCCTTTCAAAACAATTCAAATTGATTTATTAAAAACATTTTAATAACTTCTTTTTTTATCATGAAAATTACAGTTTGTAATTTATCTCTTAAGAATCCCTAATTTGGTGAATGCAAGATAATAATAATAAGCGGAGGCGTTAAATTGAGAGATAGGTACAGAAAAATACCAAACACAAAAAAGTAAAACGAAAAGAAGAAGTGAATATCTATTTCCATTCTCTCTTCCAGAACTCCATTTACTTCCATATCGGGAAAGTTCCCCAGAGAACAAAAAAGAAGAAAAGACAACAACAAAGTCTCAAAGTCAACACCCGAGGGGCTGATTTCACTACCTGACGGAGTGATGAAAATTAAAATCAGAGATACCCAATCGGAAAATCATCGCGTCTGAGATGGTCTAAAAGGAAGTGTGCAACTCAACTCGTGGTCACTTGAACGTGACGGTGTCATTGAACCAATAGGAGGAAAGCGGGAGAGATCATAGAGGTTTTTGCTCTGACTGTCGTTAATATCGGAGTAACAATGGTGTCACGTCACACACAAGTCCACGTTTTAGGGGCCAGTAGGTTAATACGGACAGGGGGAGAGTTCGGCAAGGCAGTGTCGTTATTTTGACTATTTTAGGGGCGATTGTTTGTGGACAAAGGTCGGGGTCTTTATATTCAATGTCCTGTGACAGTGCGGGGATCTCCCAGTGAAGAAGTGCATTGTTTTTTTCCGAAGAGTGCTGTGATTAGATTTTTCAATTGCTAACCTATTTAAGTGGTGCTTTTTCTTTTGGGAGGGTGAAGTGGGATTTTTTTTGAAGATCTCTTCTGCTGGTGACGTTGACCTGGTTCTCGTGGACATGGGTGGGGTGTGCCTGATCTCAAAGGAAAATAACGTGCTTTTAGTTCGAAATGTTGTTTTGTTGTAGTTGTTGTTGGTTTTTATTCAATAGAGAGAACTTTGTAACAAATGAGCTGGGTTGAATGGGTAAGGTCACACTCGTGATAAATCTATCATTTTAAGTGTTTCAAAAGATCGTTACCAAAGTTTATGGGGGTAAAGGGGACATCCATAAATTACGTGAGGTGTTTTTTCCGAAATCTGGACCCCCCCTCCCCCCTTGGTGAGATTTTTCTTGACCCCCCTCCCCCCACGTGAGATTTACCTACAACTTTTAAAAATTATTTTCTATCCTATTCGTTTGCATTTTGTGCTTCATAGCACCCAATTAAACTATAATTAAGTTTAAAAAGTTGACGGGAAATTTTAATCAACCCCCCTTCCCCTTGGTGAGATTTTTCAAAACCCCTCCCCCCCTTTTTGACCTCACGTAATTTATGGATTTCCCCAAAGACTTATTTGAGATAGTCTCCGACAAAAAAAGAAAGGCTTTGCAAAGAAGTTAGAGTTATATCCTGTGACCCTGAAACGATCCTGAGGTTCTAGAGTTCGGAAACAAAAGTTGCCAGAAACAATTAAGTATTAGTTGTTGTGAGCAAACGGTCGGGGGTAGAAATTCTAGTGAAAATTGTCATACTTTAACTTGGGATTTTGTCCTTTAGGAGGTCAACTAAAAATGCAGCAGTGACAAAATTTTTACGGCCACATTTTGAAGACGGCACCGTAACGATTAAAGCTTCACTTAGTTTTTATAACATTGTAATAATCGGGTGACTCATTAAATGACTCACTTCCCCAACGTTTCCCTACAATAACCTACTTTTCATTGTTTCTGGCTACTTGAGTGACCTATCTAGTTGCACAGGATTATTTCAGGGACCCCACTTTCTTTAGATATAAGGATTGGGGATTTTTTAAGGCATTGGTCTAGCTCCACGAAAGTAACAGCTCAACTCTAACGAATTTCGTTATTAAAAGCTATGGCGCTGACTAGCTCTATCTTCTCGAAAGTAACAGCTCTACTCTAACGAATTTCGCTAATACTTAACCATGGGTCAACTTTCGTGGGTATTGAGTATAGACACTTCGTTTGTTTTAATGATGTCGAGAAATATGGGTTGCGTTGACCATTCAGCCTAAAATAAAAACAAGTAAGTTGGTTGTAGTTAGCGAGAGGCAAGAGTTAAAAAGAAGTACGACTTGTCTGGTGATTAAAATCTTTCCTCTCTCCAGAGGAACAGAGGTCATCCAGGCGCGTCTTTTATTCCAATTAGGTGAAGGTGCCCTTGGAGGTAGACATACCCGCTTACAATTTGGAAATTACCTGCGAAAACCTGCCTCTAGGGAGATTCATTGGGAAATAATAGGATTAGAGACAGAAAGCTCTCCCAGGCTGTATCCTAGGCATAGATCTCTGTGTTGTGCCTTACATCACATAATGTCAGAAAATATTTTTTAAATTAATATATTATTTTTAAAATTTCTACAAATTCACCTGAAGGTATGGACCCGTATAGGTAAATCAACACACACAAGGACAGTAACACTAACATCCATGCCGAACGGTATTCGAACCCCAGACGTACGGCTTTGCAGTCAGATTCTCTAACCACTAGGCCATTACGTCAGCCTTAAGTTTTATCTTGATCCATAACCATACCTAGATATTTTCGACGGAGGGTCTAAGTATCAGTGTAAGATATTTTAATCCCAATCTTACCTAATATTAGATTGAATGTTGCTTTAGAGAATATTTAAGGTAGTATTTTAAAGGGTAACACCGGTATATATGGTGGAACAATCTTCTTGGGAGGGTCTGGGGTGCTACATGTTGTACATGCCTACACTCTAGTCCATTGTATTTTACCATCCTTTGGGCTGCACCGGCTCAAATAATATTCCATCCAATACCATTACTTTGAGAAAACCGGAAGTGTTTTTTATTTTTTAACAGTTAAGTTGTTTAAGTTATCTCCCAGAATCGATATAGCACATTTAAAAATCACTCAGTAACGGAATAAAGCGATTTCTCGTTTTGCATGCAACGGGAAGTCATCAAGAAACCGGGATCACTCGGCTGGAACTGGTAGATGGATAAATCGATTTCACTTGAATCGAATGCAAATGGGAAAAGTTAGATGTAGGTTGATGTGGGTAATGTTTATCCATCTCGTTTTCTTGTAAACTGTGAAATTGAATGAACTCGTGGTAAGCAGCAGGTAGATGATGAGGGACGAAGAAAGAAAACACAACTCTGGATTCTGTTTTGCTAGGTTGAACTTACGGCACAGTTCATGTATTACATGAAGAAAAACATCGAGAGATGTAAAAACTATTAAATACATTATGTTACGGTAAATTAATTTTGACTCATTGATAGGCAAACAAAGCAAGTAAACAAAGGAACTCTTTTTCCACATCACATCAGTTCAAAGCAGCAAAGTGTTCGACATTTTAAATTTCAACATTTATTTTCCAGTTACTACCTACGAAAATCTGAAAAGAACGTTATTGAAAAACAGATTCATTGATTTGAAAAATATTTAATTTTTTTTTATATTATATTATCCCCACCATCCTTATTCATATAGTTTTTATTTGCATCAAATGAGAAATTATTTGTACAACATACAGTTTAAATAATTTAGAACGAACGTAGGTGTATTCCAAATAGGTGTATTCCTTTCCCAAAATATTGTGAAGTTTCATAACATGAGCGCGGAATTAAAAAAAATTGAAACCGTTATCATTTATTTAAATCTCATTGAAAAGAAGTTAAATTTTTTAGAAGAATAAAATTCAAGTTTTGAAAAGAGGCACGCCCCTTTCATGGGCGGATTAAAGAGGAGAGGGGATACTATGGGGGGTATGCTGTCCTTGATTGAATTGAAAATTTGCTACTTCATAAAGGGAATTTCGTGGAAAAAATTGGGTGAGCGTTGCCCCTCAAAATCATCTGTAAATCCGTCCATGACCCCTTCTATCTCATCTTCCTCTCTTGCTAGGGGATAGGATAGCGGGTTTGACTTTTGGAGGAAAAACCAGTATTTCTCTCTCATGAAATCTTTTTCAATAACATAAAATCAGAGGAACATGTTTAACATTGGTGGATAGTTTTCTTTTTTAGGCCGTATCATGGATAATGAATCTAAAAAAACAATTTCGGATTCATAAGCATGGGTGGATTTACGCATGGTGGCATGGATTTAAGCATTAAGCATGGTGGTCATGGATTCAATGCCTCCCCCAACTTTTTGAGACAATTCCAATTTAAAAGGGAAAATCATGTATACAAATACATCAGGGACCGCTTGTCCCCCCCTAAGTTTCCAGTATGACCCCCAGTTTTCACTTCCTAAATCCACCCATATGTCATTTTACCAACTGCATGTTTTCCCTTCTGGACGTTACATGCCTCCATGAATCCGCTACTATTTGGGAGTCATCTTGTTGTTCGATCAGGACACGAGTTATAACATCCCAAATGGGTGTCCCAACCCTAATCTGTCACCTCACACACATGACGCAGCAGAAAACGTTACAAGTTGTCGGCGGCTTTTCCATTCTTTTGTGCCTAACTTTGGTCCGTCATCCATAGAAACTGGAATAAACTAGTTCTGCTTGGCTTGCTCTCCACAACGTGCGACTGAGCCAAGTCGGACAAAACGATGACTTTGTAATAATGGCGCTTCACACAATCCTCTTTTCGCCACAGAAGGAATAATTAGCTGACCTCCCTCCCGCTGGCCGCGTGACGCATGCCGTGAGGGTCCCGCTCTGATGCCAGAAATATCTGCGTTTTTTAATAAATGAAAGATCCCAAAAGGAGATGTTAAAAGTGGATGAGGTCTGAAAAATAAAATAATTTATTTTGAACTTAAGTTAAAAGTCTATAAGCGACCACCTATAATTTAAATTAAAGAGACGACATGTTTTAGTAATTGTTTAAACCCCTTGTCAGCAAAAACAAGCTGACAAGGGGTTCAAAGGGTTGACAAAGCTCTTCAAATTCCCTCTTATAATTAAAACGCCAGTTTAAAAAAGGAAATCAGTCCAAAAAATAGCAAAATTGACTTTTTGTGCTCAATAATTAATTTCTCAAAAATTCTGTATTATTCTCTTGGTTTTATTTTTTAATTAATTATGGTATCATAATATGGGGAGTTGATTACAAATCATATTTATTGCCTTTAATTTCAATTCAAAATAAGGGTTTTAAAATTCTTGAATCTGGGTACTCTAACCCTTTTAAATTTAGAACATTGATGTTATTACCTTTAAGATATAATTTTTTATACCGTGTTTCATTTTTTTGCACCGTAATAAATCAATTTGTAACTTAAAATAAAACGTATCCCAAAGAAGGTCAAATGAAGTGTACGAAATTCCTTGATTTTTTAAAGAAATTTTCCGCAAGCATTTTTTCTATCCAGCACCCAAATTTTATAACAATTCTCCCCGAGATCTCCAAAATATTGAACAGCTTTTAACTTTTAAGCACAAACTTTTTCTTTTCATTATAAATTTAGACGACATAGAATTTTATTTCTAAAATTTTTATGAAGCGATAGTATATTTGAATCGTCAGTTGGAAGAAGGGAATAAGTCCAAAAACCAAGTTTTGAGAAAATCGAAAAAAAAAAACTGTATAAGTAATGGAATTTTCATTGTATAACCACCAAATTTTTACTGAAAGTTCAGAACCCTATTTAAAAAGCAGATCCATCATCAAAACAAATATAAGTATATTCAAAAATATTTTACAGTCCAAATAAGTGGATGGACTTATTCCCTTCTTCCACCTTATGAAATTTTTCTGATGAAAAAATCTTTAAAAAACCCTTAAATTCACATTTAAATTATATTTCTCCTTAGTTTAACTCCACAAAAGGGTGAAATAAAAAGAATAAGACAAATAAAATTCAGAATTATAGTGAAACTGAAATATTAAAGCAGTATGACATATTAAAGCAGAATGAGTAAAGCAGTCAAACATTCCCTGCATAAAAAAGTTTGAAAACAAAATTTAAATTAAGACAAAATTTTATTTAAACTTAGTTTACAGCACAAATAATATGAAAAGAAAGACAAATTTACTTTAATTCCAAATTAACTTAAAAAATACAATGAATGTACATCGATTTCACAACTTCAAGGGGCGATATCTCCCTATAGAAGTTAGTTATTTCCCCCCTCTTTTCACCCATGTGTAGAGCAAAGCTTGGAGATTGTTTTGAGCACAAAAAGTCAATTTGTCATTTTTTGGACTTATTCCCTCCTTCAAACTGACGATTCATTTGCAGAAACTAGACTTTGCCAATGGGAACAAAATTATTAATATCAATATATTTTGTTTTATTTATTTTTTAATGGAATCATAATGTATTTTTTCATTGATATTTGAATCCAGATGTATTTATTTTATTTGTTCTAGAATTCTTTTTTTGGGTGTGTTTTTGTAGTGTTTTTCTTTTTTCTTCTCTTTTTTTGTTATTTTCCATTGTATTAATTTCTATTATCCCAGAATGGGATCTTTTATTTACCCTGGGCGTATCATATGTTTATTATTTGTTTTTATTTTATGTGTTCCCATTTTTTGTTAAAGATTATTATTATTATTATTATTATTATTATTATTATTATTATTATTATTATTATTATTATTATTATTATTATTATTATTATTATTATTATTATTATTATTATTATTATTATTATTATTATTATTATTATTATTATTATTATTATTATTATTATTATTATTATTATTATTATTATTATTATTATTATTGATTATTGTTGTTGTTGTTCTTGTTGTTGTTATTATTATTATAAAATATCCAAGCTTCGCTCTACACGTGAGTGAAAAGAGGGGGAAACACTACTTTCTTTAGGCAGATACAACCCCTGGAATTTGGCAAAATCGATATCCATCCACGACTGTATTTTTTTATTTAATTTGAAAATTAAGTTAGTTTGGATTTCTTTTTTATGATAATGTCTAATAATATTATGTGGCGTTTTTACTAATGAAATGTCTCAAAAAAAGAATACATATTCGAATGTGAAAAGTGGAGAGGTTTGAAAATGAACTAACACTCTGAATGGGATGAAGATCTTTTGCGATGCTAAGTAACACATTAATAAACACCTCTAATCAAAAGTATGTATGATTGTATCGCTCTTATGTTAAACGACTGTGTTGTGTGGGGAAAAGATAGTGTCCTAAGACAGTTGCTAAAATTTATATAAGCAGGCAGAAAATGTGTTCGTATAGTGTTCATTCCAAATTAAAAAACATTTTCGGATTCTAAACATGTGTGTGTTTTTTACAACACTATATTTTAGAAGTTACAACACTGTAGTATAGAAGTATTGGTGTTAGAAGGCGTATTACTCAGAGAATATACTTTACTTTTTTTTCTCTAGAGTTTTACTCTTTAATTCAGTGTTTCAAATATAGATTTTTTTATTGATCCCTTAATCTAAATTCTTAAGAATTATCTAAGTTGTATTGTATTAGGTTTTTAGTTTGAAACTAACTCATAAAAATGATGAGTAATAAAAAATTATTATAAAAAACAACTCGGAAATAAAAAATATTATATTTTTTAAATGATTGAAAATTTTGAAATTTGTGTAGTTGTAAATCCTTAATATAGAAGAATTTTTTTTGCTTCATCCGATACAAATTTCATGAAAATATTTTAGTCATTTTTACTTATGGAAAAATATAGTTTAGAAATAGGAGAAAAAACATGAACTTAACAGAAAAGTCATTTAAAAAACACTTTAATAATTCTTTCCTTCGGAAAATAGTAATTTTAGAGGTTAAGTTCGCGGTTAATCATCAAAGTCGGGTCAGATGATTCACCTGCGACCAAAAGAATTTATCTTTAGTTGGGTTCGTGCGGTTGACTGGCGCAATTACGTCTTGATTTAACCCCATAAAAAGGTGCAAGGTCTCATGACCCCGCAATCCCTCTACGAGGTTCATGCACCCATAAAATGTATAAGGTCATTCGATAGTTTTCTATTTTGGCCTCTTCTTATTTCACAAAACTTTTATATCTCTTATTATCAATGACAAATAAATTTGTATAACATCTTTCTTTCAATGTCGAATGCCTTCATTTGCACATACGTTTTTACAAAACCGCGTATTTTTATCTTTTTTAGTTTTTGAGTTATTAGTAATTGATTTTTAAAAAGTGTCAGTCTTTTTTGGGACACCCTGTAAAATATTTAGTAAGTATACCTATAAAGGAATTAAGAAACGCATAATTTACATAAACGAGTTTAATTTAATATAGTTATGGATAAATTAAAATTTTCACAAAATACTATTAAAATTATTAAATGAAAAATTGTGTTTTTATTAACAAATAGCATATTGTTTATGAAAGATCTGTTTATCTAAAGATTATATAGCTATTACACCAAAAAAGGCATATAGTTAAATAGTCATTAAATTCGTATTAGGAAAATAGCAAAATGTCCACTTCAAATTTTAACTAAATCCTTTTTGAAAACAAAAGCCGGTTTTGTTTTATTTCGTTAAATTAATTCAATGTTTTGAAGAAGTAAATTAAAAGTGTTGACTGGATTTTTGAATCAGTTTAAAATGCATGAAAACAAGCGTACGGTTTTAAACTGGTTTCGTTAATCAGAATACACTTTATCGATTTAACAATTCTATTATTAGGTTCACTTTGATCTACTTTAAATGTTTCTCAGATGTGCTATATTTTAAATCTTCACGGGTAAGTAATAACTATAACGTTTTTCGGGGGAAATTTTCCAATTTCGGAGCCAATTTTCATTTGCCGAAAATTGCATTAAATTCTTAGTTATTTTTTGTTTAAGTTAGTTCGTTTTGAATAAAAATTAACTTCTTAAATGAATCCTATCAAAGTATAAATATTTATAATTTTTAAAGAATTATTTTGGAATCATCTCTAAAACTTAGATTAAGAGTTTTTAACATTTTCTCCACCTTAAATCATTTTTTAATTATCTCTCTATTCTAAAAAAAAGTTTTTGGTGAACGGTTTCCAGAGAAAGGCTTTTTAATTACTGAACCGAATGACACTTATATGGTATCAAAATGTCCGGATTCTTTCCGGATTTCCGAGTAGGCCCTTCGATTTTTCAAATAAATTCTCAATTTTAAATTATTTCCATTTTTTTAGATGACGGATAAGGTCGCAGTTACAAAGCAAGTACTGTCAATCAAATTATTATGCATCTAATCACAACGACCGATTGACGCTATATTTTAAGATGAAACATGTTTTTTCACCTTTTATACTTTCTTGATGAAATATCACTCAAAGACTGATAAAAACATATTCTAAAAATTTACATGTATGCCATTTTATACTAAAATTTCATACTTTTTGTCCAATATTTATAATTTTTAGTCTGATTTTATCGAAATTAATTGTAAACATAGAGTGATATTTTGTCTCTTTTTATTTTCAATTGCAAAAACGGTATTGTTTAAACAAGTCTGGGTTTAAACAAAAATATGAATGATAAACACTAGGTATATTATACTAACGAGTTACATTAAAATAATGGTTTTTGTTTGGTCCGAATATTGATAAACAATTAGAATAAGTTATTTTTATAATCATAGATTAAAAATAATTAAGATGAATATTTTTAAAAACATTTCGTTTATATTTTTGATAAGTTCGAGTTAATATATATTGAAACTTTTAAGGGAGATTTATTTATGGAGGAGATTTCGTGAAATATTTTTAGAAAGTTGGTTGACGTTTTTTCTGTAAATTTTTTAATTGTTTTATGAAGTGTATTAATTTCAGCGAGTTGGAATTTGTAGGAATTGCGATGCAATTCCAAAAGGTTCTGCGTCAGCAGTTAACGGGGGTTGTCGAGCGATAGCGAGCAGGGGGCGGTAGCTCCCTAGTATCTCAAAACAATTGAAATTCAACAAAACAAAATTTTAAAAATTATCTAAATGCTTTTGAGGTATGATGATTAAGTGTATGATTTCTGAGGGGAAATTTTTACTGGGATTATACTACTTAAAACTTTATTACGTTTTTCTTGAAACCTTGTATTTACTTATGAATTTAATCGTAAAAAGTTTGATTATAGCCTAGAGAAATATAATGTAAAAGATTAAATTAAATTTTTGGATTAATTTAAATATATATCAACATTATATTGATTTTCTTTAGCAAGTAAGATTCTGCAATTTAGGGATTCTTTGTTTTAATTTGAGAAAAATAAGCATCGCGTTTGAACTCTGTTTGAAAATTTTAATCAGTTATTTCTTATATTATTGATGGTATTTCATAAATACATTGATAAATGTTTGATTGATTTATAAATAACGTATAAATGACGTATAAATGAAGAGACGTATAATTGAAAACATCTTTGATTATTAGGTTTCTAATGTGCTCTTAATGCAGATTTTACGCGTTAATACAATTAATTTAGGGTTTTCCTAAAGTAAAAATTATTTCAAAATAGTTTTTAAACTGAAAATAATAATAATTGAATTTTAAAGTAATACTAAAGCATAACATAAAAATGAATTAAACCATACCTTTATAGTATCCTAAGCATTTATTTTATCTTTCATATCTTGAGTACTGTATTGCTCATCCTAAATACCACATTTGAATATAGTATTTGAATAATGGTATTTGAATATCAAATCTTCAATTTATTAACTTTTTTGAAAAAATCTTTCATTAAGACAGTGGGAAACGACGTATAACCGATATTGCGCGTCGTATAAACGAAAAATTTTTGCATTAAAATGATTAGGAATGAAGTGTCATTTTGCGAAAACGACGTATAAATGGGAAAGTCGTATTAACGATAAACGTATAAACGGTGCTTCACTAGTAGTTGATTCATTGGTAGTACTCGGACTTGGATACAAATTCAACACCAACACCATAAATGTCCAAGATACAGGCAAGTTTTCATTTACATTCACCACTTCCTTCAAATAAAATTAAACGATTGTCGAATTAATTAGACGGTGTATTTCAAAAAAATTATATCTTTCCATCCCGTAACGAAATTATGAAATGGAAAAAAATTATCCATAACGTAGTACTATAATATACAATTAATTGTGAACATAAATGTGCCATTTTAAGTGTTTAACTAAATTGAAATTTTGAAAAACATTTAAATATATGTTTTTATTAATAAATTTATTAATGATTCTACATTATAATTTTAAAAAATCAAATATTTTAATCCTGATATATAATATCCAGCCCTATTCTTTCGTATTTGTATACCGATCTTCCCAATAACAGGGTAACAGGGACAAGCACAAATCAGACTGACATAACGTAATTTTAGTTATATTACTAATCCAATCGAGTATCATGAAGTGAAGCTTTTCCTTAACAGGAATCAAATTACTTGATTAAAAATAGTTTTGAATCACATTCAGCTAAATCTGCCTTCACTCGGCTCTCCAATTGTCCCAAAAATGT
This sequence comes from Tetragnatha versicolor, assembly GCA_024610705.1. Classification (NCBI taxonomy): domain Eukaryota; kingdom Metazoa; phylum Arthropoda; class Arachnida; order Araneae; family Tetragnathidae; genus Tetragnatha; species Tetragnatha versicolor. The sequence continues at coordinate 3,021,371 of JANDEH010000019.1, forward strand.
AATAATGTTTATCTTTGTAGCAGAATTTGGAATAAAAGAAAGTTCTAATACTTGTGTGTGTGGACATCCGTTAACCTTCGAGTCCTACCATAAGGTTACCTCAGATCCAGGCTAATGTAGTCCAGAAATTAAACTTTCACCTCAATTAAAACAAATTAATATTTTTTTAAAGCAAACGACGACATCATGCTAATATATTTTAAATCCATCTTTGCATCACATTTCAAAATTCCTTTCGATTCCCCCAACATGGAACATTGCACAAGACTGAATCTGAGGTGCACAAGATAACAACAGGTCCTCACCCGAAATCGTCTGCAACCACGTGAAAGGGAGTTGCGTCCAGGTAATCCAAATAGCACTAAGAGAGAGAGGCAGTCCACAGGTGGTTTGTCGTATCCGAACGGCGGCGGCAACTTGCACTTTCCTGCGCGTCCAACGGACTGGGCCTCGCAACCACCCTGATCCACAGGTAAGTCGGGCTCTCCGGGGGACGAATGAAAAGTGAGCAGGCTTGTTTGCAGGTCGGATTCCACCTCAGTGGGTCAGTTCCGAGACATCAGGAACTTACCAAGCAAAAGTCGGTGATTCTGAAGTCTGCTCGTGCTAAAATTGAATCGTATGACTTACCTTCACCAGAGTTGTACACAGGCTTATTCTAAAAGACGTGCCATAGAGCAGGATGGTGGAATGTTTTTGAAGATAGTACACAGCAGGTGGAAAAAACTTACTCATTTGCAGTAATTTGTTTCTTCAGAATCTGCATTTTCTGTACAGTCGTCTGTCTAGGCCAGGGATGGCGAACCTTTTTCGATTAGTGTGCCAATTATATTACGGTTTATAATTTTAATGTGTCAAGTGTGCCACTTGTTAAAATATTTTTCATAAATCATCTTTGAACCCTTGGAAAATGAAATCCACCTCTGATATGGCTGATAGTGTAGAACAGGGATTTCTCCAAATTTTCCAAAATTTCCTAGATTTCTATTTTTTCTACATGATTAAATTTGATTTTCAACTTGAAATTAGGTAGAAATGTTTATTTTAAAAGTTAAAATGCTTTAAATTTTCTTAATAAAAAAGTTTTGAAAAAACATTTTTGGAAAAAGGTGGTTATGATTCATAATGTGACCATTTATTTTTTGACTCAAAACGGGACACTCTCTACTGGTTTATTTAGGTTAATTAACAGGTAGTCAATAAAAAAACACTTTTTAAAAGTTATTTATTCAGAAAAAGTCAGTTAGCTTAAAAGTTACGAATTGAAAAATATATATACCCAAAACGTTTAGTTATATTTACATTTATCAGAGAAACAAATTTGCTTTAATATAGCTGGTGATGATTTTAAGTAAGAATGAAACTCTTGGCACGTTTTTTTATATTCACCTTAATTATCAACATCGCCTTTAGAACTGAAATTTGTAACTGGGTCTTCTCAGATGGCCACAATTTGTTCATCATAGAAAATAATCTTTCTACTGGAGCATTTGTAGCAGGCAAACATAAAATATATTCATTTAAAATAGAAAAGTTTTCATGCTGAAGATTGTTGGCTTGAAAGTGTTTAAATACTTCCACCCAACGAGTTTTCGTGGAAACATTTAAATTATTCCATTCGGTTGCTTTCTGCGATGTAATGTCAAAAACTTCATCTTTATTACAGTCAATATATTCCTTTTCAATTAAGCAGGAATTTTCAGAAAACGGGACAATTTTGCGTCCCGAAGTTCCTTTCGGGGACACCGGGACTCGTAACTCTAAAAAGGGACAGTCCCGTTCAAAACGGGACGTCTGGTCACGTTAGTTATGATGAACACCAAATTAAAGAGTATGAATTAACGAACAAAATGAGACTGGTTTCAGGTTTATAGTCCAAAAGTTATTAGCTGTTCAAATATGCAGGAAAACCACTTTACAAAAGTTCTTTTGACATTAAAAAACTATCTGCTGAAAGAAGGGTGATAGAATAATGAAACCTGGAACAATATATCTAAAATAATATTAGTTCCTCAGAAAAATTCATGAGCAAAATCTTTGTTTTTTAGTTGTTTTGTGAAAAAATATTTTTTTGAAACTTTATGGGGCCAGCAAGTGTTATTGTTCGAATGAGCTTAAATTTTGCATAATTTTTTGTGACATGAAAATTTGAATGAATTCAAACTTACTTTTGACTTTACATGAATTTCAAACTTACTTTTTTTACCATGAAACTGACCAAAACTACTCCCAAACCTAAGAGATGAATGGGGGTTCGGGGGTCCTCCCCCGAAAATTTTTTTAATTTCAGCAAGCAAAATAGTGTTCTGAAGTTGCATTTGGGGAGTTTTTAGGGGACTTATTTTAAGTGAATATCGCGTGCCACCGAAATACCTTTCGCTTGCCATAGGTTCGCCATCCCTGGTCTAGGCAGTGATTCTCAGTCCGTCGTGGGATTATTACAAGTTTCATTGACTTGGTAAAGTATGTCCTTGAGTATGAAGAGATTGAGGATCACTGATCTTAAGGAAGATCAATTGTGATTAAATTTATTTAAAAATTTAAATTTTGCATAAAAGAGAATGTATGTAGGCTATGTTTTAGTACTGTTTATCAGGCCAGTTTTCAATAAGATTTAGAAAAAGGGTTTTAAATGCTTTAATTTTTCCACACATATTCTCTAACTTTTATTGAAAACTTAGTCATATATATTCGTAAACAGCCTTAAAATATTACCCAAAGACATGTATCACATGCCTAATATTTTTTTAAATTTTCAAGTTATAAATTTCTTAAAAAATTTAATTTTTTAAAGATTGTTCTATTTTCTTAATTCATTATATTTTAATAATCCGAACATTTTAAAAATATTTTCTGCTTCACTTTATTGAAAGATTTCCCATGCATTTTTAATGTTCATTTTAATAAATAAATTAATTAGCTGATAATCCATTTTTTCCTTAGTTTTTAATAGTTGATGAATATGTACTACTTAAATAGCAATGTAGTATTAAGTTCTAAGTACCAATGGGGTCTGGGTGTCCTCCCCCAGCAAATTTCTGGAAATTTCTCTATGAAGAAGGTTTAACTAGTTTGGTACCCCTAGTTGGGAAATTTTGGATATAAATTTTTAGACCTAAGGGGACATTCATAAATTACGTGAGGTCAAAAAGGGGGGGAGGGGTTTGGAAAAATCTCACCAAGGGGAGAGGGGGGGTCGATTAAAATCTCACGTCAACTTTTTAAGTTAGAAATTATACGATTTTCTTTTTTTTAAAGCAAAATGCAAACGAATAGGATAGAAAATTATTTTTAAAGGTTGTAGGTAAATCTCACGTGGGGGGGAGGGGGGGTCCAGCCAAATCTCACTAAATTTCACCAAGGGGGGGTCCAAATTTTGGAAAAAACACCTCACGTAATTTATGGATGTCCCCTAATGTAAAAGAAAGTTTTAAATATAAGCGTTGTAAAAAAGAAGAGATCTTGGGTCATCCCCCTGAAAAGATTTGGAAATTAGACTCTCAAAACAGGATTTCAACTTGGTTTTGATACATACTGGACCAGATTTCAGACAAACATTCTCAGATAGGATAACAGGATCAGATTTTGATAAACTTCTTTTTAAAAAGTCTATTTTTTAAATTTCCCCCCTGGATTGGCTCCACCTGGGGGGCAATTTGATTGAAAATTTTCAAATTGCCCCCCTATAAAATGATATTGCCCCCCGGTGGGGCATGCGCTCCACGTTGGGAAACAGTGCTCTAGATATAAAATTATGGTACGAGACAACAAATAACCAATCTATGCCTGTGGATTACATCTACAAACCACACCCTCAGCAACCCCTCTTTGTAAGCATGTCAAATTTCTCTCTAATTATACTCTATTCATTTAGAATTGGCGCTTGAGAAATAGTGCTTTCCCCCACGCTAAAGCGTAGCCATAGTTACGCTCTTCGTGCAGCCAATAATAAGCCTTCTTCCTCACTTTGACGAGGATAGTTGCTATGGTTACCGATCGGTGGTGGGGGAAGGAAAAATATTTTCAAGTGCCAGTTCAAAATGAACAGTAGGGTGTCCCTTATTTGGGCGTTTTTTCAAAAAGTCAGGGAAACTTTTTTGCTCCAACCCCCAATTGTTTTCTATTTGGTACCCTAAGACTGTGTGCAAAATCTTAAATCGATCAGATAATATTAACACGTGCCCCAAACGGCCTAAAGTTAGAAAAATTTGACTTTTTTCTAATTTTTTTGAAAATTTTTAAAAATATGTTTAAAAAATCCGTTTCCGAATAATAGGCTTCTAACACATTTAAACAATAATATTTGAATGTTTTTCATTGCTAGTTAGGCCAAAATACCCAGTTTGTAACCTAGTCATCAATCAGAAAATCATCAAATTTGTCCATTTTATAAATAGAGGAATCAAAAGGCAGTGGTAAACGACTTAAAACCGCAAAATTCCATGGCTAAACACCATTTGTAGACCATATTGATGTGGATATAAATTTTCTGGAGCTCAAATTAATTATGGGTTGCTTAATTACGGACGCCATATTGGGTTGCATTATAACTAAAAACAATCTGGAAAAAAAGGTATGGGCATGTTTTTATATCGGGTAACGGGTTTTTGAGGTTTCTAAACTCAAGACTGATAAATTTCTCTTTGACAACTTTTTAATCTCTTTACGCAATTGTAAGGGCCACCATATCTCCTAACACAAGTGCAAACCATGTTTTCAGAACTATAGATATGGTAATAAATTCCAAACACATAAAACTGGCAAGAGAAATTCTGGAAACAAGTTAAAAAACAGACTTCAGTGTGTCCACGAGTATTTTATTCCATAAATTAATTGAAAAGCTGAAGTTGTTACAAAATTAACCCCCTCTTCATTATAATTGAGTTATACTATCAGAAGGTAAGCAATTAACTATATTTATAGAGACTGTTCTTCCTATTTTATCATAATTTTATACATTAACATAAAAATACCAGCAGTTCAACATATTAGTGTGTCATTAAAATAATTAAACTACTGTTATTTTGTCCGTGGCTGTAAGAATGTTAAATATTAACTACAGTTTTTATAACTCTTCTACTTTACCCTTAGTTTTTCTTCGCACTGTCAACCTTTCATCAGCGTCCTTGAAGAAGTACTAAGGTTTCGAGTAAATTTTTTCGTGAAAATTGTTTATGGAATTAAATTATTTTAAAGTGTCAGAGACTTCTTTGAGAATATAATGGTAGGAAACTTAAAGCGAAAGATAGCTGACTTACAAAAAGACTTTAAGGAAGGAATGATTTTTAGAAACTGTTGATTATATTTATGATATTTAAATATCCAATATAAGTGTCTTGGATATTAATGACTCTTATTTGTTGAATTGCAGGTATTTTTTATGTTAAAGAATAAAATTATGATGAAATAGAAGAACAGTCTCTATAAACATGGGTTAATTGCTTACCTTCTGATAGTATAACTAAATTAATATGAAGATAGTATAACTAAATTAATATTGTTGAATTGCAGGTATTTTTTATGTTAAAGAATAAAATTATGATGAAATAGAAGAACAGTCTCTATAAACATGGGTTAATTGCTTACCTTCTGATAGTATAACTAAATTAATATGAAGATCGGTTTAATCTTGTATTAACTTCAGCTTTTCAATTAACTTACGGAATAAAATACTTGTGAACACATGGAGTCTGATTTTTAACTTGTTTCCAGAATTTCTCTCTTGACAGTTTTATATATTTATAATTTATTACCATATCTATAGTTCTGAAACCATTGTGTGCAGTGTGCACTTGTATTAGATCTGCTGGGCCTTATAATTGCGTAAAGAGCTTTAAAAAGTTGTCTAAGATAATTTTATTAGTCTTAATTGAGTTGTATAGAAACCTCAAACACCCATTACCCGATATCAAACACGACCATACCTTTTTTTAGAATTTTTTTTAATTTTAATGCAATCCAATATGGCGTCTGTAATTAAGCAACCAATAATTAATTTGAGCTCCAGAAAATTTATCTCCACATCAACATGCTCTACAAATGGTGTTAAGCCATGGAATTTTGCGGTTTTGAGTCGTTTACCACAGCCTTTTGATTCTTCTACTCTCAGTATAAAATGGACAAATTTGATGATTTTCTGATTGGTGGCTAGGTTAGAAACTGGGCATTTTGGCCTAACTAGCAATGAAAAACGGTCAAATATTATTGTTTAAATGTGTTAGATCCCTATTATTTGGAAACGGATTTTATAAACATATTTTTAAAAAATTTCAAAAAAAAATTAGAAAAAAGTCAAATTTTTCTAACTTTAGGCCGTTTGGGGCACGTGTTAATATTATCTGATCGATTTAAGATTTTGCACACAGTCTTAGAGTACCAAAAGGAAAAAAATTGGGGGGGTGGAGCAAAAGTTTCCCCGACCTTCGATTTTAAGGGACACCCTAATGAACAGACTATAAGCATTTATATATTTGTCTCAGAAAATCTCCCTTTCACTCTTGAGACAGTCCCGCCGAGGCAGAGAAACCTGTTCATCCTCTCGCTCAATGCCATTCGAAGGGAGTAACGGACGACTTTTTTACGGCCACCCCCCTCATGGACCTCCCATCTTAATGAAGGACCGTTCTAATCAGATCCACCGCTTTTTTCTTTTTTTTTACATGAGAAGAGGCGTATTAATAAGAATTATGAAGCTGGTTGCTTAGGGTATTTCTGTCTCCATGTGTGCTTTAATAGCATTTCTTTTGGGAATTTATCTTTAGGAAAAGGAAAGATATACTTTTTGATGCATGGGGTAGACCAATCAATATCTTGAAAACCACTAAAGTTATTCAAATTGAAATTTACCAAAAACTGTCTTTACTAATAAAAGTAAACAACAGCTACAAATATTTAACATTTTCAAGTGAGAATTTAAATTTTAGAAAGAGGAAATTCTACTTACGAAAATTTGATTAATTCTTGTTTTTATTTTTTTATGATGGACTTATAAGAAATCTTATGTAAAGTTTATCATTAAATAAAAAGTTAAGAAGGTATAAAAAATCATCCTATAATAACTCAATAAAATAAATGATCTTTTGTCTTCATGATATTCCCGACCACTCTATAAAGGGACCATCACTTCTAATTAAAGGGAATTCCACAAATTTTTGGAATGGGTGAAGAATGGAGACTGAAAGAGTTACGTCAAAGCCAACGAGTCTACAGTATTGGACTCGTTGGCTTTGGGTATTCAATTCATGTTCTTATGTGCTTCGATTAAAAGAAAAAATCCCTATATTCATGCCTTCATCCAAATCAAAAACAAAAACTTAAACAGGGAACGTTTACTAATCATAGATTTTGTGAGAGTAAAATCTTCATGTATATCATCATATGACATATCCTATATCAGATATTCAAGTCCAGCTACCACAAGACTACTTGAGGGGTATGAAGATCAACCTTACCTTGCATACTACTAAACCCTTCTAAGGTTGACGCCTCCGGTGGTTTGCCAAATCCTCAAAAAAGAACGAGATGCAGTTTTATAATAGGTCACTTAATTGAGGAAAACTTACCCTAAAAAGTAGTGAAAGTAGAAATCTTCTCATTTTGCTTATATTACCGGATTTTGGAAATTATACATTTCGTCGAAGACTACGATTTCCGGTTTAATTACTTATACGCTGCCCCCACTTGCATCCTTAAGGAAAGCAGCGAAGCATTGAGAAAGAAAACTTCGATTGTTCCACTAGTAGCCATCAACTGATCAGGATCAAAAACACACCTGTTGAAAAAATGTAGGAGCGACAAAGGTCGTAAAACAGCTTTGCCTCCCTTTCCAAAGTCGCTCCGACTCAATTTTCCAAAAAAAGTCTGCTCAGTAAAGTTATGATTTTTTTTATTCAGATTTAAAAGCCTTTGGTTGGTAAACGATACGATCGGCTAGAAGCCCACGTTCGTTTCTGACGTCAGAAACAATTCTCTTAACTGCGCATGCGTGTGGACTTGATTTTTGCTATTTTTGGAAATTTTAATAAAATAATATTTATTGGGGTTCGAACCCGCGAACTGCTGCATGCTAATCAGGCACGCTACCACTGAGCCAGCGAGGGTTCAGTAACAGTAAAACTTATTATAACATCTTCTTTGTTTGTGACGTCACAAACGAACTTGAGATTCTAGAGGATAATGTAAAACAGATGAGTATTAGTCCATAGCCATCACGAAAATAACTTTTATTTTTGAAAACTGTGAAAAAAAGGCCTGCGCACCTAATAAGATTTTGGTTAAGGAGCACTGTAAGGCTGTTAATAAAATTTTATTTGAAGCGGATTATAACTTAAAGTAAATCATAAAAAGGCTTCAAATTTGTAAATTATAATTCATAAACTTGCTGTTTAGGAATTTTCGAATTTAACAAATGTTTCGAAGCTCTTCCTAGCTCAACAGCCCGCTCTGCCACTATATTGGATCGAGGCACATCAATGGTGAGAAGATTCCTGTATCCGAGGTTTGCAAAGGATTTTTAAGGTCCAGGGGCGTCATTTCATTTTTAAATGTCTGAACCGCGCTGTAACTAGACTTTTTTTTTGGGGGGGTTGCCTCAACTTCATTTTTAAAGTATCCCCAACGAGCACATATATAAGTGTATTGAAAATTAGTATTTGAATATTACATATATTGTCCAAATTTGGGTCTGGGGTTCAAGCCCAGGAAAATTTTGAAAATTTGCTTTTTAAAGTAGTGTTTTAGCTCATTTTGAGACTCTTTGGGCTGCATCCAAAGAGAACAGTTTCTTTTAAACCACAGAATTTTCTATGGAAAAGAGTGGTATTGAAGTAAAATTCCCCTTTAAACTAGTGATGGGCAGGTATCGATACCAAATACTTAAGTACTCGATACCTATAGGTATCGAGTGTATTCGATACCCACAAAAGTATCGATACTTTATTGACATATTTCGTTTTAAATTTTTCAATGAAGTAATCTTTATAATACCTACTGTAGATCAAACGCAGCCTGGTTCCGTTTTCATTTTGCAACGCTCAAACCCAAGTCGTTATCATCCGCGAGAGAAATTTGACGCGGCTAGGTTTTTCCCCCGCCAAATCCTTCGCCTCTATCCACCTCCAGGCCCGTAGCTACGGGGCTTTTTGATGGATCACTTTCAGTTTTTTGAATATTAGTCTGATTATGGATCGGCCCTAAAAAATTGTCCTTTCAGGTTCATTTCCCGACATTGAAAAAAAGTACTCGATACCTAAAAGTACTCGATACCTATAAGTATTCGATACCAAAGTATTCGATACCTATAAGTATTCGATACCAAAGTATTCGATACCTAAAATTATCGATTTTGCCCATCACTACTTTAAACTAGTAAACTAGTGTTTTATCTCTTTTTCAAACTCTTTGGGGAGCTCCTAAAGGGAAAAGCTTCTTATAAGTAGCAAAATTTTAAAGGGAAAAACTGTGTAACCAACGTAAAAGTTTTAGAGGGGGGCTGGGGGTCCTCCCCAGAAAATTTTTTGAAATTTAACTCTCAAAAGTAGTTTTTTAACTCCTTTTGAGACCTTTTGAGTTGCACCCAAAGCTCCTTGTGGAAGTTACAAAACTTTTAGGGGACTTTATTTTTCACATAAGAGTGGAAACCTTGGGGGAGGCGGTTGCCACGCCCATGTTAAGGTCTGAGAGCAATTTTGTTAGGGGATGGAGGATTGATTGGGATTGAGTGGGTGGTGTGTGATTGTTATATTAACTTGTGATTACTTTTTCTCAATACAAAAAAGATAATACCATAAAACTAATATATGGACAAAAGTTCATGGAATGCAACATCAGGATTTTGAATATTTAAAAAAAAGTCTCAGAACAATAACCCTACTGCTCCCGTCAAAGATTGAATCAAATGACTATATTAGAATTTCATCCACAACCTGAATTCAAGATGGAAATAGCCAACTGTAGAAGGTTAACCAATGGCTAAAATGTTTGGTTTTTTCAAAAGTTTTATCAGTTGATTGACCTTTTTATCGAAGTCACATCTGTAATTTTATAAATATTTTTTGCTATAGAAATTGTTTTGTACAGAACGAAGATTTTTCAGATTTCCAACATATTTAACTTTTATTAATTTTTTTCGTAGACTTTAAAAATGTTTGCAGATTTTCACTCATTTCACGGTAATATTCAAAACACAATATGAAAGAAAAACACATGATCGTAAAAAACTATTTATTTACAGTGTTGCTTAAAAGAGAATATGCAGTATCATCAATGATAAAATAGAAGTTAATTTATGCCAATTAATTACATTAAAAAAGTCTTTAACCACTAAACGTCCTTTTCGTAAAATACGTAGAAATTCTTGCGACATCCCAACAGAAAATATTCTCTTTTTGAAGATTCACCTTCTTAGTGAAAACCGAGGTGGAGTGGTCGCACTTGCAAGAATTCTCCACTCCTGAACTATACGACTCTGTGACGAAGAACAGTGGTTCCAAAATCCAAAAAGCTCTGACCAAAAGTCGAAAAGTAAAAATTTGTTCTTCAGGAACTGTAGTAGACTATGAATGCATTTATATAACACATAGCACATATTACCATTAGGGAAGAGCTATAGCATTGTTTCTCAATGAAAGATATAGCATCGCAAATGTTTATCTAGGCCTAGGGTGTACAACTGTACATAAGGTCCAAGGGTAATTTTATTTATTCGAACTAGGGTTTAGTATTAAGTTTTGAAAATACCCGATAGGACAGATAGTTGAAAAATAATAAAACCCGTTACAGAGATCTGGAATCTTTAAATCACCTATTATCAACTGTTTCAAAACTAAACTTGATTTTAAACTAATTTTTTTTGTCTCTGCCTACCTCTGACCAACCCCTGATCGAGAACTGAAAGGCTAACCGCATTTCTTTCAATAATGTTTAAAGAAATCATGATAAAAAAGCAATAAAAGTAAAAAATCTCGTCAGATTTTTCCCTGAAACCGAGTAGAAATTTTTTAAGGGGAATTGGTTGGAAAGCCAATCGTTTTTTACGTTTTTGGCCAGCTTTTTGAGTTTTGGGACTACTGTACGATGGCTTGCAGCGAAAGCCTTTCCACAGTTGTACGGTTTCTCACCTGACCTGAGTTGATGTGTCTAAAGAACGTCTTTTTGGTTGCATCGAATCGGCTTCTCAAGAGAGGGAGCGGCTGTGTGACGAAGGAGATGGACCTTCATACAGCGTCTTGAGTTGAAAGCCTTGTTGCAGATGTCGCAACTGTGCGGCTTCTCTCCCGTATGGATGCGAAGGTGTTTCTTTACATCGCTCCCCGAAGTGAAAGCCTTGCCGCAAAAACAGCAACAAAATCTCTTCCCAGAATGGATGAGTTTATGTCTACGGAGAGTACCCTTTCCACGGAAAGCCTTGTTGCACTGGTCGCAAGCGTATGGCTTCTGGTCTGAATGAACGACTTCATGGGCCTTCAGATTTGCCTTATAGAAAAAAGTCTTGAAGCAGATGTCGCACTTGAAAGGTCGCTCGCCGGAATGAACTACGAGGTGATTCTTCAGGCTGTCCTTTTTGCGGTAAGCTATGCCACAGTGGTCGCATTTATACGACTTCTCTATAGGGTGGACGACCGTCTGACCACCGACATCGTGAAGGCGTCGATGCCTCGTCAGAAGATTCTTTTGGTTGAAAGCCATGTTGCAGATGTCGCACTTGAACGGTCGCTCGCCAGAATGGGTCCGAAGGTGGGTCAATAGGAAGTCATCTCTTTTGTAAGCTTTGCCGCAGTGGCAGCAAACTAATGGCTTCTCACAGGGGTGGATGGGCTTCTGACCACCGACAACGTTCTCTGGAGAGAAAGCCTCGTCACAGAGTTCGCTCTTGAATGGCTCCTCCGTTTGAATGCTTTGCTTTCTAGAGTAGGTTTTCAGGTTTCTATGCAGACCATAGGGTGGTAGGGAGAATCCAGTAAGGATATTACTTTCGGAGTCATCACTGCCATCTGCGTGTAGAAAAAATATTAGCATCCTGTTCTAATGCAAAGCGAATATGTTTTTAATGAAAACATCCAAATGTTTTAAGATTGGAAATCCCTAATTTGGTCCCCAAATATGCAAATATCATCATATTTTTATTGTTTCATGACACAACTGTTTGATTTATTTGTTTTGATTTGCAATTTTCGGTGTTATTTCTAATCATTGGCAACAAAAACTAAGGCTAAGCGCGCACTAGAGACTTTTGTCTCGGTGACTATAAACACTAGTTCACTCGAGATAATGCATTTCTATGGTGAGATTCTTGGCAATAGGCCAAAGAGTCTCGTCGCCTGTGCACGCACTCTAGCTTCTTGCAATAGCTAGGGAGACAATTTTGTCTTTGTCGCCGTGACAAAAGTCTCTAGTGCGCGCTTAGTCTAGTTGGCGATATTTATATTTTATTCATTTCGATAGGTGCCAGAAAATTTTTCCTCCCCCCACCATTGAATCAGTAACCATGGCAACTATCTACGTTAAAGTGAAGATTTACTATTGTCTTCGTGAAGAGGGTAACTGTGGTTTCACTTTTTTCGAGGGAGAAAGCACTATTTTTCAGGCGTCTATATTAATTGAATAGAGTATAATTAGTACAGTCAAATTAGGGTGTGAGGTAAACATTTAGAAATACAAGCAGAAACCCCCTGGGGTGTATTAAGAGGGGTCTGAGGATTCCTCACCTGAGAATCCTAAAAAATCTGGTGACGGGTTTTCCGCCATTTTGAAAATGAAGTCTGCCATATTGGATTTTCCCATAGTTCATAAAAACAGCTATAACAGGCGAACTAAATGGTTTAAAATGTTCGTTCTTATTTTAAAATGCGTAATTCAGTGCGTTCTTGAAGTTTCATGCACCAATTGGTTCTAAAGCATAGATTTTTTTTAAAATTAAACTAAAATAGCAATTTTTTTCGTATTATTATCGGTTGTAGTTTTTTCGTTCAATACTGCGTCGTAACTATTATAAATATCAAGACCGAAACAACTGTAACTTCTTTAGAAGAGTCTTAGGCTATACCATACCAAAATTCTAAGAAATCCCACAATTAGTTTTCCGCCATTTTGAAAAAAAAACGATGGACTTACTGAATTTTCAATATTTCTTAAAAACTGCTTATAACAAGCAAACTTATTGGAATAAAACGCTCAATTTTTTTATAAAGTGCGTGTCTAAGTGTACGTTTTTGAAATATCATGCATTAAGTTATAATAGGGGAGACCGGGGCTAGTTTTCCACTGGGGCAAATTTTCCAACGCCTTTTATTTTTAAAGGAGCAATCAGATAACCCTAACGAATGAACTGGATGATAAAGCAACACTTCATACACATTCTGATGTACTTTCAGTTTCATATCTTTTTTAGTTTAGTCACAAATGCGATTTTTTCAATATTTAACACTTTGCGTAAACTTTTGGATTTTTACTAAAAATGTAAAAAAGCCCATTAAATTTTAACTGACTAATTTGATAATACTTGTACTGAAAGATGATTTCTCACTCTATCGAACCATGCTTTTGTTTTTCATAAACTTGGAACCCCCACTCGTACAGGGGCTCCCAAAGGTCAAAATTTGAGTTGGGGCAGGTTTTCCTAAAGTAGACGGGGCACATATTCCAACGATTTTGTGGATCAGGCACAAACCAAACAACCAATCCGTACCACTAGCTAACGATTCTAAAGGAGCTGTTTGTTCGAGTCCCACTAGAATTTTTTCAATTTCTTTTTAAAAATGGTTTTCTTGTATTTGAAGTTCATATAGTGTCAGTATAATTAGACTTTTCCGGTGCTATTTCTTCTACTACAAGTATAATTAACAATTAAAATTCTGTATCAAAAATTTAAAACGTGCAAACCTCGGATAATTTTTAAGTTGATCGCTTTTGGTGACAAACTCATGAGGAAATCAAATTTCAGATGGTTTTATCAATAGTTTTTAAACTATGAATTTGTCGTATTTTCCATTTTTAAGCTCCTGCTTTCAGCAGGTAATCTCAATTTCAAAACTGGCGCCAATCCTCAATCGCCAAAGATATGACGTGCAAATACTGTGGCAACCTTAACCCGCAATACTTGATCCATTTTTTCGAATTTAACTGAGAAATTCTTTTCAAAGGTTTTAACTTAAATAAATGCGTGTTAGATATATTTTGATTTTGAATCAAGTTTATCAATCCTTTCATCTATTCAATGCAATTCAATGTTAGATTTTACATGAGGATACGGCCTGAAATCTAGATCATAATTTTAAAATATCTTTAAACTATAGAACCAGGCTTGCTCAACGGTTAGAGTGCATGATTACCAAGACATGGAACCAGGTTCAAATCGAGCTCTCCCCCAGCGTAACTGAAAAATTTAATTTTTATACTAATCTATGTAAATTTAGCCCCAATATTTTCCAACTTCTTTAGTTATAAATGTTTTAAATCGAAAAATTTTCACTTACGCTAGAGAAATAAAATCTCATTATATCAATTATGTTTTAGCTTACTTAAAGAGTTTTTGAGCCAAAGAAATCCTCGGAAAATCCGAAAGTAAAATAATTATTATTGTCTCATTTTGAAAAGGACCTCTTTTGGACCAAAACCTTAAGCTTTTATGCAGACCAAATTAATTGAAACTTAACTTCTAATTTGCTCTCAACCGTTAACGCACAATACTCCTTTTCCATTGCTTTTTCTAACTTTTGATAATTCATACGCTTCTTTACGTTTCAGTTGGAACGCCCATTCTGGAATACTTAGAAATGTTTCAGATTATATGAGGCGTTTGCTAACAAAATCAGCTCATTCCATTTTTGGAAATTTTACAGGAGAGACAAAAAACTTCTCACGTCCACAGTTCTAAAGCTAAATTTTTTTAAATTTTTTAATTGTAGTATAACCGCCTAAATTTGATTAGTTTTTAATTTTCATTCCAGGTGCATTACCTTGGCATAATTACACTAATTAGGTTGGAATGAGCTTATTTTGATGCAAAAACACGATTTTTCATGCTTTTTTCAGTTTTTTTGTTCAATTAAGTTGCGTGATTAAATTGTTTTTTTTCCAGTTTACCAGTTAATATTTGTGTCTTTACGAGTTTTAAATAAATGACATCCACTTAACTTTTTGGTTTGATTATTGTTTTATGGCGCATGAATCAATTTTGATCATAATGCGCCACCACTTAACTTTTTCAAATTATACGAAATTTCACAGTTGAGATCACAGTTTCATCTAATTTCGAGTTGGAATGAGCTGGTTTTGATTAAAACGCCTCATATCTACACTCCCTACCATTTCCGCACGGTAATTTGATTCCCCTGTACCCTTCAGACCTTTGAATATCACAAGGTCGAGAGCTGTACATCCCAGACTTTGCAATGAGTATTCAAAGATATTTTGGGTAACCCCAGAACGGATACCTAAACCTGGAAAGCGGTAGATATCATCAAATTAATATTAAATATTATAATGGTGACCATATTCAAAATAAACAAGTATATAAATAAAACTTGACCACCACTTTTAAAAACGTTTTTGTATAATTAATTCAACCCTTGTGTTCATCCAGTCACATTTCCCTTCAGTGATGAGTCACCTTAAACACATTGGAGAGGCTTTGTGCTGTTAGGAGAATATCCTTCAAAACTCGATTTTGATTGATAGGCGAAGTCTATTTTTTTTTATTAAAAGTCGCTAGTGTTTGAACCTGAAAGTAAGAAATTCAACAAGTGATTATAACACCTATTTCAATGGGTTAGATTTTAAATGTCAGAATTGATAGTGTAAAGACCTGGTTTGAGATTATTAAGTACGGTGGGTTGGGGTAAAATGGGTCAGTTTTAATTAACTCGATATAAATCAAATTTAAATTGAATTATTTTCGCTCATTTTTTTGTATTATAATCTTTTATGTGTTGGTAACATTTTCCGACCGTCAAATATTTAGATTCATGAATTTAAGAACTGAAAAAATATTTTATTTGAATGGTAAATGGTGTTGTCGAAAAAACAGGGCTTACCAACTTCCAAATATCTATATATTGTAATAAATTACAGCAGACTTTTGTATTATTTTTCCATAAAAGAAAGTCTGAGAGACATTTCAAGCCAATCAGCTTAGAAAAATTTAAAATATTTAATCTTTTATAACAATATTTTGTACTTGGGATAAGGAGTAAGGAGGCCTTCTGTATTAAGTAAAAACAATGTTTTTAACTTATTTCCTTCAAATATACATTGGACTGTCAAACAAGTTTATTTTTAACCAAATGAAGTATTTTAATTGCTGCATTTGAACAATTTTCATTAACTTCGGACTAGTGATGGGCAGGTATCGATACCAAATACTTAAGTACTCGATACCTATAGGTATCGAGTGTATTCGATACCCACAAAAGTATCGATACTTTATTGACATATTTCGTTTTAAATTTTTCAATGAAGTAATCTTTATAATACCTACTGTAGATCAAACGCAGCCTAATTCCGTTTTCATTTTGCAACGCTCAAACCCAAGTCGTTATCATCCGCGAGAGAAATTTGACGCGGCTAGGTTTTTCCCCCGCCAAATCCTTCGCCTCTATCCATTTCCAGGCCCGTAGCTACGGGGCTTTTTGATGGATCGCTTTCAGTTTTTTGAATATTAGTCTGATTATGGATAGGCCCTAAAAAAAATTGTCCCTTCAGGTTCATTTCCCGACATTGAAAAAAAGTACTCCATGCCTAAAAGTACTCGATACCTATAAGTATTCGATACCAAAGTATTCGATACCTATAAGTATTCGATACCAAAGTATTCGATACCTAAAATTATCAATTTTGCCCATCACTACTTCGGACTTTAATAATTTCACTAAAGTAAAACTTAAAACAAATTTTTTTCAGATAAAAACGGCTTAGCCGATTACCTTTTTTCTTATTTTCATGTATATTTAGTAATAAATATATATTTGACATATTTTTGCAATGAGACCCATTTTACCCCACTGGGGTGGGGTAAAATAGGTCATTATTTTGACGCTAAGTTTAACCAATTTATGACTAAAAAATATTTGATAAAATTAAATGAAAATGTTCTAAAGGATTATAATGCCAAGATCCAATTGAAATAAATCATTAAAAAGTAATAGTTTTGATGAAATAAATCTTAGAATGTGAAAGTACCTTAAAAGTGACCCATTTTACCCCAACCCTCGCTATTGAGTAAAATCGCAAGAATCGAGCCTAGTTTTAATAAAAAAATCATAATCATGTTTGAGTTTGATTAGTTTTGATTAAAAATAATTATTTATTTTGGGCGATAACAATCATTAAGTTATGATAAAAAATATTTTGGTAAAACAAACTCAACAGCAACTCATTCCCTCCTTGCCAAAACCACTAACCTAATTTTTGAGGATATGTGTTCTCTTCAGTATTTTTGATTAATCGAGAATTTCAGAATATCTCAATTGGTAATTTGGTGATCTTTCGTGCAACAAACGATTTTTATTTCCGGAGCAAAATATAAAAATCAAAAAATTGTGCAGACAGATAATCGTCAAAATAACAATCACTAGTAATGATTACGACGTTGAAGCAAGACCCTCTATATAAAGGCCTCCCAACTCGGCCGTGCAACGTCATAACTTTCACTCATCTTTGACGTCACTCCATAGACTTAACATGGCAATTTTCACTCACGTTTGACGTCATCGTCAGGAGTTGGGTGGCCATGTATATAGAGGGTCTTGGTTGAAGCGAATATTTCTTTTCTGATCGCCAAACGATTATCCGTTTGATGAAAAACGCTGTCTGATTCTAATTTCTATGATCTTCTTTCAATCGAAGCCACCCGAGATTTCCATTGAATTATATGGAAAATTCGAAGAGAATAGAATAGAATACTTATTTGCTTTTCAAGCCAAGGCCCGCTAACAAAGGATGCTACATGATTAATATTTAATCCATTAATAGAAACAAAATACAGAAAATTTAAAGAGGCTAGCACTGAAAAGGTTAAACCCATTATTTCCTTAACTTTAAGTAGATCAAACCTCTAGAAACACCCAGATATAATATTAAATAATGATATTTGCTACTACAAAAGACTTGAGACCCATCCCGCAATCTACCATTTCCTTTTCTCGTTTATTTTGAATTCGCCAAATTAGAGATAAGTCGCCAAATTTTGAATACATTACCTTTACGACTAGTATTAAAACCAGCATGATCGTTCGATTCCAGCCTTTATTTCAGATATCTACCTGAAAGACTAAAGTTTCAGCAAAGTCTTACAATCAACCAAACAACTAACTCGAAGGATCGTATTCTCGGGCTTAGAGAGAGAAGAGACACTTATTCAAAGCGCAGAAATAGAAATTGTGAATAACCAATGAGATAGTTTCGCAATCCCATATTAGGAATGACAGTCTGCCGGTAAACCAATCAAGGTTTCCTAAAGCAATCTGTATTACTTCAGCTAGTAGTACTGTAGGAAAACTTGCCCCTTACTGTAGGAAAACCTGCCCCGCATACGGGGCAGATTTTCCAACCTGACATGGTCGTCTTTAATCCTATTTTGCAAAAACACTAATTATCGTAATGAAATTTGAATGCTACATTTTGTAGAGAACAGTCCGAGGATCATAATGAAATCTTGTTTATCCAAAAATAATCAAAAATAAAATGTATGGAAAGAAAATGCATTTAGGTTGGAAAACTAGCCCCGGTCTCCCCTACAGTCAAATTAGGCGAAAAATGGGCCGGAGGTAGACATTTAGAAATACAAGCAGAAACCCCCTGGGATGTGTTTAGGGGGGTCTGAGGATGCCTCACCTGAAAATCCCAAAAAATCCGGTGACGGGTTTTCCGCCATTTTGAAAAAGAAGTCGGACATATTGGATTTTTCCATAATTCATAAAAACAGCCATTACAGGCGAACTAATTGGTTTAAAATGTTCTTTCTTGTTTTAAAAAGCGTAACTCAGTGCGTTCTTTAAGTTTCATGCATCAATTATTGGTTCTAAACCATAAATTTTTTTGAAATTAAGCTAAAATAGCAATTTTTTCGTATTTTTTTCGGTTGTAGTTCTTTCGTTTAATACTGTGTCGTAACTATTATAGATATCAAGACCAAAACAACTGGAACTTCTTTAGAATTGTCTTAGGCTATACCATACCAAAATTCTAAGAAATGCCGCCATTAGTTTTCCGCCATTTTGAAAAAAACTTTGGCTATACTGAATTTTCAATGTTTCTTAAAAACTGTTATAACAAGCGAACTTATTGGAATAAAATGCTCAATTTTTTTATAAAATACATGTCTAAGTGTACGGTTTTGAAATATCATGCAGTAAGTTAATATCCTTAAAGATTTAATTTTAAAAACTGGGAAAAATAGTAATTTTTCAGTCTTTTTCTGTTGTAGTTTTTTATAGTCCAGGCAAATTAGATATTCAATATAACAGGCTGAAAATTGGTGGAAATGTAGAGAATAGTGTCTGTCTTGCTATCCTGAAATTCCCGAAAAATCCCTCCAAGGGAAAATCCGCCATTTTGGAAAAACCAACGCCATCTTGGATTGAGTTTTCAAGCATAGCGACTGACCCAAGGGGCCGATTAAGTTCGTTTTTGTCCCAAATTGTTTAATATTGTGTATTTTAAGAGAAAACATCAAAAAATTCAAAATGAAAAACTTAATTCAATAATAATCAATTTTTATTTAATTACTGATGTGCTGTGTTAAAATGTAGGTAAGCATTCAAGATAACAAGCTGAAAATTGGTGAAAATATAGAAGACGAAGTCCTAATTCATATCGCGAAATTCCCAAAAAATCCCTCCAAGGGAAACCGCCATTTTGAAACAACCGCTGTCATATTGGGTTTTATTTTTAAGCATAGCGACTGAACCAAGTGTTCGATTGAGTTTGTTTTTGTCCCAAATAGTTCAATATTGCGTACTTTAAAGATGAAACCTGAAATAGTTCGAAATAAAAAATTTAATTTAAATAAAATTAAATTTACTTAATTAATGATTTGTCGTGTGTAAATGTAGGTAAGAATTCAAAATAACAAGCTGAAAATTGGTGGAAAGGTAGAAGATAGTGTCCTGATCGATATTCCGAAAATCCCAAAAAATCCCTCCAGGGGAAAATCCCCCACTTTGAAAAAACCACCGTCATTTGGACTCTCAATTTAAGCATAGTGATAATGGAGTTTTCTCTTTCCACAACAATGAAATTTCCCCCAGGAAGGCATTATTGAAGCTTGAAAAAACTGCAATTTTAAAGTCGAATATTTCAAAAACTATACGTGCGATTTAAGTAAATTTAATAGGTTAATTTAATAGGTAGGCTTAAAATGTAGTTTATTTATTAAAGAAAAACATGCAGTTCCGTGCATGGTCAAAATATTGACCGTTTGATTGCTATATCGTTTGAGTATAGTTTGCTTTCTTAAATTTGACCGTTTTGTCCATTCTTTTTTATTTAGTTTCAACTAAACGGTGATATTTTTGACCATGAACGGAACTGCATGTTTTTCTTTAATAAATAAACTACATTTTAAGCCTAAATTTACTTAAATCGCACGTATAGTTTTTAAAATATTCGACTTTAAAATTGCAGTTTTTTCAAGCTTCAATAATGCATTCCTGGGGGAAATTTCATTGTTGTGAAAGAGAAAACTCCATTATCTTTTTTATTTCGAACTATTTCAGGTTTTATCTTTAAAGTACGCAATATTGAACTATTTGGGACAAAAACAAACTCAATCGAACACTTGGTTCAGTCGCTATGCTTAAAAATAAAACCCAATATGACAGCGGTTGTTTCAAACAGCGGTTTCCCTTGGAGGGATTTTTTGGGAATTTCGCGATATGAATTAGGACTCTGTCTTCTATATTTTCACCAATTTTCAGCTTGTTATCTTGAATGCTTACCTACATTTTAACACAGCAAATCAGTAATTAAATAAAAATTGATTATTATTGAATTAAATTTTTCATTTTGAATTTTTTGATGTTTTCTCTTAAAATACACAATATTAAACAATTTGGGACAAAAACGAACTTAATCGGCCCCTTGGTTCAGTCGCTATGCTTGAAAACTCAATCCAAGATGGCGTTGGTTTTTCCAAAATGGCGGATTTTCCCTTTAGGGATTTTTCGGGAATTTCAGGATATCAAGACAGACACTATTCTCTACATTTACACCAATTTTCAGCCTGTTATATTGAATATCTAATTTGCCTGGACTATAAAAAAATTACAACAGAAAAAGACTGAAAAATTACTATTTTTCCCAGTTTTTAAAATTAAATCTTTAAGGATATTAACTTACTGCATGATATTTCAAAAGCGTACACTTAGACATGTATTTTATAAAAAAATTGGGCATTTTATTCCAATAAGTTCGCTTGTTATAGCAGTTTTTAAGAAACATTGAAAATTCAGTATAGCCAAAGTTTTTTTTCAAAATGGCGGAAAACTAATGGCGGGATTTCTTAGAATTGGTATGGTATAGCCTAAGACAATTCTAAACAAGTTCCAGTTGCTTTGGTCTTGATATCTATAATAGTTACGACACAGTATTAAACGAAAGAACTACAACCGAAAAAAATACGAAAAAATTGCTATTTTAGCTTAATTTCAAAAAAATGTATGGTTTAGAACCAATAATTGATGCATGAAACTGAAAGAACGCACTGAATTACGTATTTTAAAACAAGAACGAACATTTTAAACCAATTAGTTCGCCTATTATGGCTGTTTTTATGAACTATGGAAAAATCCAATATGGCCGACTTCTTTTTCAAAATGGCGGAAACCCGTCACCGGATTTTTTGGGATTTTCAGGTGAGGCATCCTCAGACCCCCCTAAACACATCCCAGGGGGTTTCTGCTTGTATTTCTAAATGTCTACCTCAAACCCTAATTTGACTGTACTATTAATATACAGGGTGTCCCACGAGAAGTGGCCCAACCCTTTAACTTTTGAACCCCTACAGATATAGTCATGAAAGTGGGGTCTAGGTATAGTAAAGTGACCATGCCCTATCCGATGAGATAACTTTCAACGCTCTCTAGCGGAAAATTTAGGAGTTATAATTTTTATTTTAAAAACTGTGTGAGGTATGTGAAAAAAGTCAATGACTAAGTTGTAGAGCATCATCGATTTAGTAGGAAAAGACACCTTAAGCAGAAAAATATCTTGAATAAAATCCCTAAAACGCACGCTCAAATAGGTTGAATTTACGTAGATTTTACATCTTAAAACGCTCCTCATGAGGCGAAAATGAGAAATTTTCAATTTAATGAACTAAGAATGCTTTTAGTCATTTACTTAAATCATAAAAATAAAAATTTCTCATTTTCACCTCGTGAGGGGCGTCTTAAGACGTAAAAACTACGTGAATTCAACCTAATTGAGCTTGCGTTTTAGGTGTTTTATTCAAGATATTTTTCTGCTTAAGGTGTCTTTTCCTACTAAATAGATGATGCTCTACAACTTAGTCATTGACTTTTTTCACATACCTCACACAGTTTTTAAAATAAAAATTATAACTCCTAAATTTTCCGCTAGAGGGCGTTGAAAGTTATCTCATCGGATAGAGCATGGTCACTTTACTATACCTAGACCCCACTTTCATGATTATATCTGTAGGGGTTCAAAAGTTAAAGGGTTGGGCCACTTCTCGTGGGACACCCTGTATTACACTGGTCTACAAAAAAAACTTTTTTTTCTGATGGGTGGAATATTAAAGCTGTTTTTGTATATATTTGTCCTCCTGATTCCGAATATGGCATCCGTTTTTGCTCATCAGCTCTAGTTTTTAAGATATTCGAAAATTAAGTTTTTTTCACTTTTGACCTACCTTTTATACAATATGGTGCTATAAAAATGACTTAAAAATAAAAAACCTAACCACCCAAGGCTTTTCCTATTCCTTAGGGTCTCAATAGATAGTGTATAAAGTTTCAGCCCCCCAAGTTAATTTTAAGGGGTACCTATAGGGCCCTAAAGTTGAAAAAAAGTCGAAAAATTGGTCTTTTTTTCAGAATTTTTAAAAAAATATTTTTGAGTTTTTTAATTTGATAAAACTGGCTAATATATGTTTTTAGAACTTATTCAGACCGCTAAAAATATTTTTACTTTAAAACTGCACCTCTTTAGAGCGATTTTTTAGTTTTTAGGCGAGAATTAGGGTCATTTCCCTCAAAAACACTTGGTACCAATAATGGTGGTTGAAACGAATAAATTTCGAATTTTTCAGAAGTAAGTCATCAAAAAAGATGTCCTTTGATGTAAAACTGAATTTCACATGATAAAGATCAGTAAAACAGTAGAAGCTCCTCTCGCGGTTTCAAGCCCTAACATTGGAAAAAATGCTTTTTTTCACTGATCTGTATCATATGAAATTTCAGTTTTATATCAAAGGACATCTTTTTTGATGACTTACTTCTAAAAAATTCAAAATTAATTCGTTTCAACCACCATTATTGGTACCAAGCGTTTTTGAGCGAAATGACCCTTATTCTCGCCTAAAAACTATAAAATCGCTCTAAAGAGGTGCAGTTTTAAAGTAAAAATATTTTTAGCGGTCTGAATAAGTTCTAAAAAACATATATTAGCCAGTTTTATCAAATTATTA
Organism: Tetragnatha versicolor; assembly: GCA_024610705.1. Lineage (NCBI taxonomy): Eukaryota > Metazoa > Arthropoda > Arachnida > Araneae > Tetragnathidae > Tetragnatha > Tetragnatha versicolor. The sequence goes on from JANDEH010000019.1 coordinate 3,045,015, forward strand.
AACTCAAAAATATTTTTTTAAAAATTCTGAAAAAAAGACCAATTTTTTGACTTTTTTTCAACTTTAGGGCCCTATAGGTACCCCTTAAAATTAACTTGGGGGGCTGAAACTTTATACACTATCTATTGGGAGCCTAAGGAATAGGAAAAGCCTTGGGTGGTTAGGTTTTTTATTTTTAAGTCATTGTTATAGCACCATATTCTATAAAAGGTAGGTCAAAAGTGAAAAAACTTAATTTTCGAATATCTTAAAAACTAGAGCTGATGAACAAAAACGGATGTCATATTCGGAATCAGGAGGTCAAATATATACAAAAACAGCTTTAATATTCCCGCCATCAAAATGAGTGTTGACCAGTGTTATTAAAGATTTAATTTTAAAAACTAGGAAAAATAGCAATTTTTTCGGTCTTTTTCTGTTGCAGTTTTTTTATAGTCCAGGCAAATTAGACATTCAATATAACAGGCTGAAAATTGGTGGAAATGTTGAAGATAGTGTCCTTATTGATATCCTGAAATTTCCAAAAATTCTGTGTTGGGGAAAATCCGCCATTTTGGAAAAACCAACGCCATCTTGTATTGAGTTTTCAAGCATAGAGACCGAACCAAGGGGCCAATTGAGTTCGGTTTTGTCCCAAATTGTTTAATATTGTGTATTTTAAGAGAACACGTCAAGAAATTCGAAAAAAAATTTTATTTAACTAAAAAAACCTAAAAAAAGCAAACACCCCAATAGACGTTTCTATACTTTAGAAATGTTTTTATAACATTCAATACCATTCCAAACGTAAAATAACATTTGCTTAAAAATCACACGCCTACGGGGTTTGTATCAATTGGGCCATGTATCACAGCATGTGATACAAACAAGTTTCAAAGGTTCTTGCATCTTAATATTTCATTAAAAAGTTATATTTTTTGTATTAATTGGTTAGCTGATTCATTACAAGAAAATGTATATTATAAAAATGCTAAATTGTATGGATAAACATTTTAAAAATAATTTTATTTCGACTATGTGTCGACATTAACTATTTGGATTTATTTAAAAAATTGAAATAGCACTTCAGCAAGCGAATATCTGGTTTAGCCAAAACTTCTTAAAGTCAAATGTTTTAAAAACGAAATTTATTATCTTTAACTTAACAGCTAGTGAATCCATCATTGATAGTTTAAAAATTCATAAACATACTTGTAGGCTGTGCGATTAAGTATCATCTTGTGATGAAATAAAGCGGGTTGACTCTATTGAATATTTAGGATTACATTTCGACAGTAATTTAAAATGGAAGTCTCATGTAAGTTACTTATTAAATAAATTATGGTTCATTAATTTTAAATTCTTTAAACTTAAACGTATTGTTGACAATAAGGTTTTGACAGCATTATACAGCATCAATCTGTATTTGCCATGGAATAACTTGTTAAGACTCAGATTACCTTAATAATATTAGACCTCTTATCCACTTGCAAACTAAAGTCCTATCTCATATTAATTAACTAAGCCCATATTTAATGTTAGAGAACTTTTTATTTTCCGCTTGCTTCTTTTCATCTTCAACAAAAAATCTTTCTATCAAATCAAATCCAGTAACTTCGCAGTCAGAAATATTCAAGGAAATTATTTTATACCGAAGTCAAAAAAGAAATATTTCACAAATCTCATTTTAGGACCTTATCTCTTTAATAAATTAAATCAAAATCTTAAATCTACTAACAATAAATTTGAATTTAAATTTGGAATTCATGACTTTATAAATGGAATAACTGATACTGAAGCAATGTTTGAAATAATGCAGTAGTCGGCCCAGCTTTGTTGCCATTTTAAGAATTTTTTATTTTTGGTACCATGGACGAGCTTTGCTCTTTTGGTACCACATAACTATTTTTCCGTTTTTTTTGTATGTTTTGCTCTATGTGTTCTTGTTGTATTTGTGTGTTGTGTTAATAAAGATTTGATTTGATTCAGTTTGGATCCCAAAGAGCCTTCTAAAAATCTTTAATACGGCAGAAATATTAATAATCACAACCCAAAAAATTAACGTGGTTTTCTCTTCATATTTCATGTAATACTAGCAGTTTCCAAACTTTATTTTCCATACAGCATTTAAAAAAATCTGAAACTTTTGAATCACATGTGATACAAGGGGACAGAGAAGGCTTTATTGGCCATAGTACAGAGAAAAAATGCAAGGCTAAAAATCATATTTCCATATTTTTAGGTACATTTATGAAAATAGTATGACTTTGGTAGTTCTGGTGATATTCTTTCTTTTCAAAATGGCGGTTTTAAAAGAGATTAATTTACATGCAAACACAAATCTTAACAAAAACAAGTGGAATTAATTAAGACCGCCATTAAATTTCTTTCCGTGAAAAGTTGCTCTTCTCTGATTGTTTCAAATGTTTTCACTGTGGAAACCATGGTGATAGTGATAAAGTTCTCACTTTTGAGCTGGTATCATCAATGTATAATTACTTGTGACGTTTTTTACAGATGGCAGCATGATCACTCGAGCTCTCGAAACGGTCTCTTCGGAGTGGCCGTGAATTTTTTATCGTTCTCGTCTCGTTCCCATCTCGTGTTAAAGTTTCTGAATACGGCCCAAAGGCTATCCCCCGTAAGCAGGAGAAAGTGGCATTTGAAACTGCTATTCTTATTTAGGTATATTTATCAACATAATGGAGAATTTTGGAATGGGAGTCTTGGAAAGTACACCACAAAGGCCGATTTTTGAAACATTTAACTCTTTAAAAACTGGGAAGAATGCATGATTTATGGCTGATAAAAGTTTAGGTGTGTTGAATATGTAAGATATGGATAACATAGTTTCAAGATAGTGTTCAAGGCTTTAAAAGTTCATAAAACTAACTTCTCGAAGGTTTTTTAAAAGTGCGCCTGTCTTTCTGCTGGTATGAAATAGAGTCAAGGCAGATGATTTGGAAGATGTTTGTAAAACTATAATCCGTAATTCGTAGATTTTCCTGGATCTGTTTTCGCACGCAAAAAACAAACTTTAACAGGATCTCAAACGTTTAATATTGATGGTATCAACGTGAAACTTTGGATTTAAGATTTTTCAACTATGCTCTTTCAGAATATTAAATCAATAGAATGAATATCTGAATACAAAATAAAATTTTGGCAGATTTTTCAAATTTTTTTGTGTTTTTTTACTTTACTAGGGGGCTCTGCCCCCTGCTCTCTATCGCTCACCAACCCCCGGAACTGCTTCGCAGTTCGTTGAAGATCGCTTCGCGATCTTAGCGAGCAGAGCTCGCTTGTTTCATCTCAACTATCCAGTAAAACCTGGAACTTGTCGGCTTAGTTTATGATTATTTAAAATCGAAACTTTTATCTCTCGAACTTATCAATAACTTAATTCGGACCATAACTACAAAAATATCAAAATAAAACTGCAACTGAAATATCCTTGTTTTAACTTGTCAATAATTTAATCGAAATGTTTTTTAAAATATCCAGCAAGTCTACAAATTATCATCAACTGTCTTAGAGAAAAAGCATGCCATTAATATCTTTTAAATTTATGAAATGCACGTATATCTAGTGCATCGTTGGAAATAAAAGAAATCAGACTCACATAAAAATCGGCTGTTTCTCTAGTGAACGACCAGAAAGAGATGAAAAAATTGAAACTTTGAATCTTAATAATTCTAAAAATAATTCGAATTTTTTAAAAACCGAAATGCCAATCTTTTTATAAAAAATAATTGTATGTGTGTTTTAAATATCGTAGTTTTACTGTGATTAGTTTTTCTGTTATAACGAAAATACCGAAAAAGGGTAAAAAATTTCGAAACTTTAGAATTTAATTACTCCAAAAATAATTCGAAATTCGAAAAAAGGGCGACGAGGTGCAAAACTTCATACCTAAGAGTATGTGTCTGCAAAAAATCATGTTTCTGCTGTAAATAGATTTTTCTGGGGGCGAACTCGCAGCCGAAAAAAAATAATTTCCGACTTTGACATTAAATAACTCCAGAACTAATTATCTAATTAATTAGGTCTGGAAACTGAAATGACCCTCATACATTTGTCTACCAATGGTCAAAATTTCATAATATTCCTTCAAATAGTTTTTGCGTAGTGATAGTTCAAAGTGTTATAAAAATTATATTTTCAAAATCAGCGGCGGTGACGGCGGCGGCGGCGGTGACGGTCACTGTTACTTTTTTTTAATATAGAGAGATTCATAATAAAATTATTTTTAAGTTAAGACTTTAAACATTATTTTAAAGATCATATTAAACCACAAAATTTGAGACCATGATGATTAAATTTTTACCAATATTAGTTCTTTTGTAAATTAAATTTTCACTAATTTTTTAGGGGTGTCGCTCCATTTTTAGCTCCCTGGGATTTGGTCTGGAACCCCCAAATCCTATATGATTCTGACTCGTCTAGGTGCCTACTATCCCCCCTGAAAATCTGAACCAACATTTATGGGACACCCCAGACAGAAACACGTCTACTTTACTACCATGAACTCGTCTAATCTCATCTAAAAATCATCCACATCCATCAATAACATCTATTACACGTTGATTAGACGTGCATTTTGGGATATCTAATTTTTATATATAAAAGACGTCTATTAGTCGTTTATTAAGAGATGTTTTATAGATCTTCCAAGTTAAGCTCTTAAAGGGACATTTTGTGGAACAGTTTTTTAAGCCATCGTCTGTTGACACAGTGTTTGGAATAAATATAAATTTATTATTTTTATTCATTATGGAATTTTAGTCCCTTCTGTTTCTCATTCCATCTTTGTCTTGATCATAGACTTAGTTTTAATACTATCGTGTAGCTAGGTAAGCCTGTTTAAATATTTTTATGGGCAAAGTGTTCGGCATAAATGCAGCAGATTGCGCCCGCTGAAATTTTTGTGTTGTTGAATGTTTAGTCTCTTCTGTTTTCATCTTGTCTTGATCATAGACTATGTTTTTTTAGAACCTGATTATAATTCAAATTTCTGTATTAAGAAAGCATATTTTGGGTATTGATTGTTTAATTTTTAAAGATGCTGTGAAGCTACGTCTTCCACAAGAGGAATCTTATGAATATCCTCTAGATCTAGACCTAGAGTCTAGATACCTCAATAAAGAATTGGTTTTGCGGCATTCTATAGCCAGATATGATAAAAAAGCATCGAATAAAGAAAATTTAACATTTTATTTGTGTTTTCTTGACTGACTATTTTTATTACTTCATTTCTCAATACACAAAATTCAGAACAAATACATTTCTCATGCATCAATTCAGTACACAAAGTACTTCTTTTATTTCAATTTTTGCAGCCAGAGTCGATAATTTTTGAAACCAAAAAAATTAAAAGTAGGATGAAACCCGTTGGAAAAGGAAGAGAATATAACAAAATAGAAAGGAAAAATAAATTACGGGCGATTTGAGGTCGGAGAGGGGAAGGGGGGGGTAAAAAGGTTTTTTTTTAGAATCTTTTTAGAATTTAGGTTTATCTCGAATTGCAGCAATACTACAAGTCCTATGGAAAAAAACTCAAATGACAAAGTTGTAGGTAATAAAAAGACCTACAACTTTTGTATTCACACTTTTTCACATAAAATCAAAATTTATGTGAAAAATTCAAATCAAGTTTTTGGTTTTTTATTTTTGTTTAAAAAAAAATTTTTTTTCACGAATTTCGGTGAAAACTTACCTTTTGATGCCCTAAACACACTTTAATTTTTTTTATTTCAAATATTTATTTTTTCACCTTATTTTGACTTGATATCGAAAAAACACCCTAATTTTCAATCGAAAATTCTCACGTCAAAATATCTGCTTTTTTAAAAAAAGTCGGTGGGATTTTTGTTCGTTGAAATCTCTGCTTTCTGATGGTGTAAACAATATATGCATCACTATGGTAAATGTTATCAGAAAATGCAAAGAAATGAAAAAAATTCGAAGATAGGTCAATAATAAAAACCATACAAAAATACCATTTTCGAAAGGAAATACCAGAAAAACTGATAACTAAAAGTGTTGTTTTGTTCACCACAATTGTAACTGTGTGTTTAACTTTGTTTTGATATTCTGATTACTTGTTTAACCAATGTAATTTCTGAGGTTAAGAGTTCTAGTGTTATGTATTCTAAGGTTAAGTGTTGTAGGGTCAAAAGTCTGTTTAATTTTGACTGTCTAGTTTTGACTATGTAACTGAAGTGAATTAAGTCTGTGATGTCATCACCTCTGATTGGCTTAGGTTGATATGACATCACATAGTATTTCAGATAAAAGCCCAGTGTGAGGCTGGCTGCTTCTCTTACTTTCTGCACTGTTTATAGAATGTATTCTTAGTTTTCTGTTTTTGTGTCCTTGTTCCTGCTAGTCAGGATGACACGTTTAATCATTATGTTAAGTGTTTAGATATATAGGGGTTTCTTGATAACTAGATGTTTTCTTAGGTTGGCCACATGTCAGTTCTAGATAGATTTGTTTACAGTTGTTAAGTTATGTTTACATTCGTTAATAAATTAATCTTTGTCATTTTTTAAAGCTCTGCTATTATTTTAGTCTACCTTATTAGAGTTTAAGGGTAACAAGGGTTATGGGCCCAGCCCAACCCTGTAGTTGTAATTGATTGTTGTCCTTTTGGATGTCTGCCGTGGATCCCTGGTGACTGGGGGGCGGTTCTTCAAAATTTGTTTGAGTCATGGCTTTGGTCACGCCAAGTATAGCTAAACTAAACGGAAAGAATTATTCCTCTTGGTCGGTGGATATAAAATTCTTATTGATAGAGAGGGGCCTATGGAAAATAGTGAATGAAAAGGAAAAGGCACCCACGAGTGCTGATCAGAAAGACTCTTTCAGCGACAAGTGTGATAGGGCTTTGTCAACCATTTACTTAAACATAGAGCCGGAGTTTAAAAGGTTGATTAAAAATGAAGTTGGTCCTGTCGAGGCTTGGAAGAAGCTGAAACTCTACTTTGAACCTGATGACCGGGTCCGTCATCAGATTCTGTTCAATCGGTTCCTTGAGGTGAGGCCGGCTAAACAAGAGGGGTTGGCTATCTACTTTGCCAAGGTTAGAGAGATCGCAGATCAACTGGAAGGAATTCGCCATCCGATGGACAAAGACAGGATCATATTCCATGTCCTGCGATGGCTCCCTGATGAATTCTCATCGTTAGTACAGGCCATCATGGCCTGGCCTGACCCGAACTTCAGCTTCAACAAGGTCGAGGAGGCTGTCCTGGCGGAGGAGGCCAGACTTCAACAGCGAAAAGCAGACCAGACGGAGATTTCGGTCCTCTTCACCGAATCAGCTTCAGGCTGCCAAGTTCCGGCATCTGACCAGCGGAGGCCAAGGTCGGGGACCCGACAAAGGGCTGTCACATGTTACAGATGCGGAGTAGTAGGCCACATCGCACGGAGGTGCAATGAGCCAAAGGAGAGATCCGTCTCACGGAAGAGGAGGAACGGTTTCTCGCCAGTCATAAGGAACCAGTCACCGGGGGTGCGCGGCAGACATCAAAAAGATAAGTATACCTGCTTATTAGTACAGACTTGCCTTTCAGAGACCGACTGTGATGCGGATGCATTTGTTGTAGACACAGCCGCATCACATCACTTTTGTAAGGACTTGTCTTATTTTTCCACTTTTGAAAAAGTTTGTAATGAGAAGGTCCAGGTAGCTACTAATGACTCAACCTTCATGGTTGAGGGTAAAGGGAATATCCATTTAAAATTTAATGATGAAAATATTGTGTTGAAAAATGTTTTGTATTCACCTTCACTAAGGAGGAATTTGATTGCTGGCAATATTATAGATAAAGCTGGTTTAAGTTTTAATGGAGAGGGAGGTGTAATCAAAATTCAAAATCATGAAAGAATTTTGTTTTCGGCTAAATTGAAAGATGGGATTTATTGCACCTACCCTGAAGTGATCAAAAATTCTAATTTTGAACCAGTTTTGTCAAAACCCAAGAAGTCTGTTACATTTGAGACTTCTGTGTCTGAAAAATCCAGTCCTCAAAAGTCCAGTCTAGATTTATGGCATAGGAGACTAGCCCATGTTAGTCAGGGTTTGATCTTGAGAACTAAAAACAATGATTGTGTAAGGGGACTGCCAGATCTGCCCAATCTACCTATTGAGTGTGAACCATGCAGATTAGCAAAAAGTAAAAGGAAAAGTTTCAAACCAATTGGTGGTGTAAGGTCTAAGAGACCGTTGGAGCTTCTGCATATGGACCTGTGTGGCCCTATAACTCCTGAAGGCAGAGATGGTCAAAAATATCTTTTTGTCATTGTTGATGACTTCTCTAAAAAGGTTAATGTGTTTCCAATTAACAGTAAAGCTGACACCTTTGAAGTATTTAAGAAGTTTTTCACTAGAAATGAAAGGTTTTTGAACTCAAAAGTTGTTTCTGTAAGGAGTGACAATGGAAAAGAGTTCTGTAATAATGAGTTTAACGACTTTTTTGAAAGTCTAGGTATTATCCATGAGAAAACTAATACCTTTTCCCCAGAGCAGAACGGAATGGTTGAGCGTTTTAACCTAACTGTCATGGACTCTGTAAAAGCTATGATCGAAGAGTCAGGTCTACCCCGAGAGTTTTGGCCTGAATGTGCCCTGCATTTCACATACACATGGAACCGGGTTTGCCACTCAGATCAAACTGAAACACCCGTCGAGTTGTTTAGTGGCAATAAGCCCTCAGTGAAACACCTAAAACCCTTTGGGGTTAAAGCGTATGTGGGTATTCCCAAACAAAAAAGGGGTAAACTTGATAATAGGGCCAAACCAGGAGTAATGGTTGGTTATGCTTTGGGTACGAAGGGGTACCGGATATGGTTACCAGATGAAAACAAGGTGGTTGAGACAATCAATGTGAATTTTAATGAAAAAGAAATGTTCAAAAATTTTGGTAACACAACTAACTATTTTGTTGATAAGGAAGAGGCACCTTTAGATTTTGGAATTGCTTACATCCTGGATGATGAGTGTTCTGATAGAGGTTTAAATCAAAGTTTTTCAGATTATCCCAGAGAATATCCTCTAGAAAGTGAACATCATCCCGACATTGCTGGACCGGATTCTGGGAAAGGCGAAACCAGCGACGAAGAGACTGAACCTGAACTTAAAGAAATCCCATGGAGAAGAGACGCTGTAAGAAGATCGGACAACTCACGCGTCGACATCTACTTCTACCCAGGGGACTCCACTAAAAGACTACGCTCATTAAGGGAAGTGGAGGATTATTGTTCTACAAATCAGGTAAAGTTTGATCCTTCAATTTTTGATTTTGCTGGAAAGAACGAGTACGTCGGCCCGATCCCAGTTTCTGATGTCATCCAAAGTTCGGCAAGTTTTACGTCCTGACTAGATGTGGTAGTTCCGAACACCTTCAAACAGGCGGTGAAGTCGGAGTTTAAAGAGGAGTGGCTAAAAGCAATGGAGGAGGAACTTCAAACAATGAGAGACAGGGAGGTATGGGATTTGGTTCCAAAACCATCTGACGCTAATGTTTTAGGTTGCAGGTGGGTGTTCACGGTTAAACGTGATGATAAGGGACAGGTCGTAAGGTTTAAAGCTAGACTTGTGGCCCAAGGCTACAGACAGGTCAAGGGTGAGAGTTACGACGAAACGTACAGCCCTGTCGTTAACTTTAGCATAATTAGATTCTTCTTCTCGTTGCTGGTATGTCATCTAGGATGGGTTCATCGCCAGTTTGATGTTAAGTGTGCATACTTGTATGCTCCTTTGAAAGAGAACATATTCATGTCACAACCCCCTGGTTTTTCTGATAGTCAAAGAGTTAACTTAGTCTGTAAATTAAAAAGGGCTATTTACGGTCTTCACCAGAGTGGTAGAGAGTGGTTTTTCGAGATGGATAGGGTTCTTTTGAGGATTGGATTTACCAAGTTTGATTATTGTAATTGTGTTTACAGTTATAGTAACGATGTGATTCTGCTTCTTTACGTAGATGATTTTGTAGTTTTTAGTAAAACAGAAAGTAAAATTAATAGTGTAATACAGTTATTAAGCAGTAGTTTTGACCTTAAGGCTTTGGGTAAAACTAGGAAACTCCTCGGAGTAGAATTTGAAGAATATGATAATTTCTTGTTTATGCATCAATTAAGTTACATTCATGAAATTTTTGATAAGTATAGATCTTTCAGCATTCCAATAAGGTCTCTACCAATATCAAAGGGTATAATCTATTCAAAGAGTCAATCCCCACAGACAAAGGAGGAAGAAAACCAAATGGAAAATTATCCCTATAGAAATTTGCTTGGGTGCTTATCCTTTTTGGCTAATAGAACTCGCCCTGATATTGCGTATGCAGTCAATATTTTTAGCCAATTTCAGAACTCTCCTGGCCTAGATCATTGGAATGGCTTGATTGGTTTGCTCGGTTATGTTTGGAGTACACGGACATTTAAGTTGAAGTTTTTCTGTGAAAACCCCAAAATTCTAGTTTACTCCGACGCCGACTTTGCGGCCAACCGAGATGATAGGATATCAATGGGAGGACAGATCATCTTTCTCGGTAATTCCCCAATCCATTGGAGGTCGTTCAAAGAGAAATGTATCAGTCTCTCAACGATGGAGGCCGAATTCGTAGCAATGACGGAGGCTACTAAAGAGTTGGTCTGGTTCGACAATATCTTTAATGAATGTATTGCTAAAAATGTTATAAATTTAAAGAAACTAAAATCAATAATGTATATTGACAACCAAGCAACCATAAGTTTTGTTAAATCCCCCATAGAAAACTCAAAGTCAAAACATATTGATATAAAACTTTTATTTGTTAGAGATCTGATATTTAAAGAGTTATTTTCTATATCTTATGTAAGAAGCAAGGATAATTTATCTGACATCTTTACAAAACCCCTAACAAAATTGGCTTTGGATTCTTTTGTTAGTAGAATCTTTGAATTTGGAAATCGATGATTTAAGTTTTGTCTTTTGGAATTGATATGTTTTCTCAATTTTGTTTGAACTATTTTTTAGGAAATAGCGTCGGATTTTGGTGCTAACCTGAATTTCAGATGGAGATTGAGACTTACGAAGAAAAAATATAAGTTTGTTTCTCATCTCCCATTGTAATGGACACCATCTTCCTGACCTCTGGGACTTTTTGTAAACTCATATCTAGTTGGATGTTATGTGAAATGTATGTCTGAGGCAACGATAGGAAATTGAATGTATATGTTGTAAAATATTGATTTGAATGTACCATACCAACTAGTTGTAAATAGTATCATCATGTTTTTAAAATGTGTTTTTGATCGCTCCCCGGGGAGGTATACCTATTTGTATTTTTGATACTAGTGTCAATAGTTAAAGTGTTTTTCTATGTTGAATTTTGTAAGGCTGTGGCCAATCTGGAATGTCTGGTTAGTGTGTAAGATTTTCAGGAATTGTTTAAGTTCTTTTGGTCATCACAATTGTGGTGATGGGGGGCATTGATAACTAAAAGTGTTGTTTTGTTCACCACAATTGTAACTGTGTGTTTAACTTTGTTTTGATATTCTGATTACTTGTTTAACCAATGTAATTTCTGAGGTTAAGAGTTCTAGTGTTATGTATTCTAAGGTTAAGTGTTGTAGGGTCAAAAGTCTGTTTAATTTTGACTGTCTAGTTTTGACTATGTAACTGAAGTGAATTAAGTCTGTGATGTCATCACCTCTGATTGGCTTAGGTTGATATGACATCACATAGTATTTCAGATAAAAGCCCAGTGTGAGGCTGGCTGCTTCTCTTACTTTCTGCACTGTTTATAGAATGTATTCTTAGTTTTCTGTTTTTGTGTCCTTGTTCCTGCTAGTCAGGATGACACGTTTAATCATTATGTTAAGTGTTTAGATATATAGGGGTTTCTTGATAACTAGATGTTTTCTTAGGTTGGCCACATGTCAGTTCTAGATAGATTTGTTTACAGTTGTTAAGTTATGTTTACATTCGTTAATAAATTAATCTTTGTCATTTTTTAAAGCTCTGCTATTATTTTAGTCTACCTTATTAGAGTTTAAGGGTAACAAAAACAATGCAGAAATGATACGATATTTTTGAGGGATTCATATTTGAAACTACAGACGTGAAAAATAGATATATTACATTTCCATAACTTGGCTTTAGAAAATAAATGTCATGATTATTTGAATTTAATTGATTCAAAAGGACCAAAAGATCAATATCTTGACCCACAACAATGACAGTTTTATTAGTATCTCTGTCAATTTCTATCGAGGTCTTAATTATGTCAGCTTGTCTGCGTTTTCTTCTGCATGTTTACAGGAAAATCCTTGTTACTAATCTTTTCATTAACGGTTTCATTATTTTGACCTTGTTTTTCTCGTTAGATAAAAGTTTTTCTTGCAAAAATGGTATTTTTGTAAGGTTTTTATCATTGAACAATCTTCGAGCTTTTTTCGTTTCTTTGCATTTTGTGAGAATATTTACCATAGTGATGCATATATTTTTTACACCATCAGAAAGTAGAGATTTCAACGAATAAAAAGACCATCGACTTTTTTTTAAAAGCAGATACTTTGACGTGAGAATTTTCGATTGAAATTAGGGTGCTTTTTCGATATCAAGTCAAAATAAGGTGAAAAAATAAATATTTTAAATAAAAAAAATTAGAGTGTATTTGGGACATCAAAAGATAAGTTTTCACCGAATTTCATGAAAAAAAATTTTTTTAAAGATAAAAATAAAAAGCCAAAAACTTAATCATTTGAATTTTTCACACACATTTTGATGTCATGTGAAAAAAGTGTGAACACAAAAGTTGTAGTTCTTTTTATTACCTACAACTTTGCCATTTGAATTATTTTTTCCATCGGACTTGTAGTTTTGCTGCAAATCGAGATAAACCGTTTTTTATTCTAAAACAAAAACCCCTTTTTACCCCCCCCTTCCCCTCTCCGACCTCAGATCGCCCGTAATTTATTTTTCCTTTCTTTTTTGTTATATTCTCTTCCTTTTCCGAAGGGTTTCATCCTACTATTATTTTTTTCTCTTTTTACTATTTTCAAAGGCTTCAGCACTGGTTTAATTATGAATTGTTACAAGCAAAGAGCTGTAATTTGAAAGGTTAATTATTGTGAATTAAGGGGAAAATGATGCTATTAAAATTGGTATCCATTTCTTGGTAAGAATTATCAGCAAAGGTGTTGAGTACATTGTTCCATAATAGGACCACACTTGTCTACTTTTGGATGTATAGTAGTCCATGGGAAGACGTCCATTAGACGACTATTGGAGTGACACTTCTACTAGAAATCGACTAGATTTAGAGGAGTTTTCGATGAGCTAGCCAGAATGTGGATTATGGTGGTTCTTCAGGATACATTTTGAACTGATCATGCCTGTGCAGTTCGCACTTTCTAGTGAAAGCCTTGTCAAAGTGGTTGTAAGAGCATCAATTCTCGTGAATCGTTAGTTTCAAAGTGAATGCGTTGATGGACCTTTAGAGTTCTACTACGTTTGAAAGCCTTGTTGCAGAGGTCGCAAATGAATGGCTTTTCCTCCGAATGGATGCGAAGGTGTGCGTTCAGATTGCTCTTATCTTTGAAAGCCTTGTTGCAGAGGTCGCAAATGAATGGCTTTTCCTCCGAATGGATGCGAAGGTGTGCGTTCAGATTGCTCTTATCTTTGAAAGCCTTGTTGCAGATGTCGCAATTGAATGTCTTTTTCACCCTATGTATGCGAAGAAGGTGAACTCTCAGACCGCTCGCATCTTTGAAGGCCTTGTTGCAGTGGTCACACGAGTATGGGCTTTCCCCCGTATGGGTTCGAAGATGATATATGAGACTGTACTTAGCTTTGAAAGCCTTGTTGCAGAAACTGCACAAAAAAGGTTTTTCCTCTCCATGAGTTCGAAGATGACCTTTGAGACCAACCTTATCTTTGAAGGCCTTGTTGCAGAAACGGCAGGGAAACGGTTTTTCTCCCGTATGGATTCGAAGATGACAATTTAGAGCGCCAACCTGAGGGAAAGCCGCGTTACAGACATTGCATAGAAAAGGCTTCTCGTGGATAAGAAGATGTCTTTTATGATAGTTGTGATCTGTAAAGGCCTTGTTGCAGAAGCTGCATAGAATCGGCTTTCCAAGAGTACAATTGGCCTTGTGTCGACGAAGATTGCCCTCTCTACCGAAAGTCTTGCCACAGAGGGTGCAAGAGTATGGATTTTTATCTGTGTGAATGCGTTGATGGTTCGAAAGAGCTATTCTATTCATGAAAGCCCTGTTGCAGTGGTTGCATTTGAACGGTTGTCCGCCACATGGGGTAAGAAGGTGGATCTCCAGGCTGCGCTTTTCATTGAAGGCCACGGGGCAGTGGTCGCACACAAACGGCTTCTCCTCAGAGGGCATCTGACCACCGACATCGTTCTGTGGAGGGAAAGTCTCGTCGCAGAGCTCAAATGGTTCCTCACCCTGGAGAGTCATTTCGGTAGTCTGGATGACGTTGGATTCATTCTTGGTGGAGTTGGTGCAGTTAGGACCACCTAATACTCTAGGACTTTGATATCTCTGCTTTCTGGAGTAGGTTTTCACGTTTCTTTGCTCACCATTGGGTGGATAGAAGAATCCAGGAAGTGGACGGAAGAATACAGTAGAAAGAGTATCACATTTGGAGTCTTCATCACCATCTGTGTGTAGAAAACATATTAATTTTCTATTTTAACCCAAAAAGTAGATGTTTTAATGGAAATAGCAAAATATTTTGTAAGGACAGAAATCTATTGTGTCCAGTTAACCTTCCTACCCTCTTGAAAAAATAGTCACATATTCCCCTCGTGGGGTCTATCTAGACCCCATGCGTAAAACTTGTCTATTACGCATTTAAGAGGGTAATTATATCTTAAATTGCAAATATCATTATTTACTTCAAAAATCATCCTTCTGAATAATTTTTAAGTTTTTATTGAATTTCTCGATTTTTTTTCATTTTTTTGAGATTTTGTCTTTTTAAAACTTATGAACTTTAAAACTTTATGATGTAAATTTCTTTATAACGTCTGAAACTTAAAAAAAAATTAAATTATAGGAAAGAAAAATGACAATTCAGTAATATACTTAAAATGTTTTATAATTACAGTGCTTAAGGGTAAACTACTTGATAACCCCGGTTTTTCACGGGTATAATTTATTAGTTTATTTTTAAAATGATTTTTGATTATTTTGTTTATTTTAATATGAAGTTTGTGCAGGTATGTTTAGCAGCTCTATATAAATTTGTATAATTATTTTATCACATTTTAAATATGGACTATCTCTTTAAAATTCAACTAACCAAGCGAAAAATGATCGGCTCAGAAACGTTTGGAAAGAGAGCTTCTCCACGTTATTTAAGACTACCCAGCAAAAAATTAGTCTTTTCTTTTAATATTTCTTCGAAATAACATTCTGAACTTCAATAAATACTCTTGAATCTTTGCAAACATTCCTATTTTTCCAAGAAAACCGAATGAAAATGCCATAAATTTATGTACTTTTTGCACCGAACCAACTCACAGGAAATAGTGGTGCCGAGTTGTCTAAAGGTTTTTTTGCTTCCCCTATCAGTTCCAGGAAAAAATTTTATAAAAATGGCCCATTTTCTCAGAATATGAAAGAAAAAATTAAGAAATAAGGCAAAATTCAATGCGCATTCTCCAAATCTTAATACTCTAACAAAAATCAAAATATGAACACATTGTGACCCTCCAAGAAATCTCTATACAACTAAAACGAAAGCAGGAACCTTGATTTATCAAGAATATGACAAAAATATGAAACATCTCCATTAATTGTTATTAATTTACCATATTCGTTCCTGGGGTCTGAGAAGACCCCAGAGGGGGAATATGTGTCTCTTTCTTCTACGATGCTTCAAAATTGAATCATAGCCCCAAAATTTTTACCCATTGTAAAACTTCACGTATTTAAGGAATACCGGCATTGAAAACCTCCAAAACTAAAATCGGCGGGAGATATCAAACGCCAAAGTGCTTTTTGGGTCGCCTCATACCTAACGTGACCAGACGTCCCGTTTTGAACGGGACTGTCCCTTTTTAGAGTGACGAGTCCCGGTGTCCCTGAAATGAACTCTGGGACGCAAAATTGTCCCGTTTTCTGAAACCAGCAATCTTCAGCATGAAAACTTTTCTATTTTAATTGAATATATTTTATGTTTGCCTGCTACAAATGCTCCAGTAGAAAGAGTATTTTCTATGATAAACAAATTGTGGTCATCTGAGAAAACCCAGTTACAAATTTTAGTTCTTAAGGCGATGTTGATAATTAAGGTGAATATAAAAAAAAGGTGCAAAGTGTTTCATTCTTACTTAAATCATCACCACAGCTATATTAAAGCAAATTTGTCCCTCTGATAAAAATAAATATAACTAAACGTTTCGGGTCTATATGTTTTTTAATTCGTAACTTTTAAGCTAACTGACTTTTTCTGAATAAATAACTTTTAAAAAGTGTTTTTTATTGACTACCTGTTAATTAACCTAAATAAACCAATTTTGACCCCGTTTTGACCCCCAATTTTGACCAAACCCGTTTTGAGTCAAAAAATAAATGGTCACATTACTCATACCCCATGCGGGGTAGGAAGGTTAAATATAACCAAGGCTTAGTTTGGTGCAGAAAAATGCAAATACGTATCATTGTTCGAATTTTTATGGTTTCACAATTGACACAATTGAAGGACTTGGTTGATAAAGTGGCTATAATACAAGGCCTGTCCCGAAAGTGAAGAGTCTGAATTCCCTAATTCTGACTGGAATTCAGTCTCGTTACCTTCGGGACAGGCCTTGTAACATAGCCCCTTCATCCACCAAGCCCTTCAATTGTGTGATTTATTCGTATAGTTTCCAATTTTCGGTATTGTATTTTAAAAAATGGCAACCGAAACTGATTGGACATATTGAACGGGACAAATTACGGAGCTGAACCTATTTGTTGTATCAAAAGTTCTTGTAAAGAGAAAAAAAAAGGGAAGTTAAAAAGAACAAAAAAAAACCCCACAATGTTATTTCTACATTTTCGGCAGGGGTAGATCCACTGAAAAGGGATCTGAAAAGGTATTCTTATTTAGGTATATTTATCAACATAATGGAGAATTTTGGAATGGGCGTCTTGGAAAGTACACCACAAAGGCCGATTTTTGAAACATTTAACTCTTTAAAAACTGGGAAGAATGCATGATTTATGGCTGATAAAAGTTTAGGTGTGTTGAATATGTAAGATATGGATAACATAGTTTCAAGATAGTGTTCAAGGCTTTAAAAGTTCATAAAACTAACTTCTCGAAGGTTTTTTAAAGTGCGCCTGTCTTTCTGCTGGTATGAAATAGAGTCAAGGCAGATGATTTGGAAGATGTTTGTAAAACTATAATCCGTAATTCGTAGATTTTCCTGGATCTGTTTTCGTACGCAAAAAACAAATTTTAACAGGATCTCAAACGTTTAATATTGATGGTATCAACGTGAAACTTTGGATTTAAGATTTTTCAACTATGCTCTTTCAGAATATTAAATCAATAGAATGAATATCTGAATACAAAATAAAATTTTGGCAGATTTTTCAAATTTTTTTGTGGATTTTTAGTTTATTCATAATAAAATTATTTTTTAAGTTAAGACTTTAAACATTATTTTAAAGATCATATTAAACCACAAAATTTGAGACCATGATTAAATTTTTACCAATATTAGTTCTTTTGTAAATTGAATTTTCACTAATTTTTTAGGGGTGTCGCTCCATTTTTAGCTCCCTGGGATTTGGTCTGGAACCCCCAAATCCTATATGATTCTGACTCGTCTAGGTGCCTACTATCCCCCCTGAAAATCTGAACCAACATTTATGGGACACCCTAGACCAGGGTTTCCCAAACTTTTTCATGCATCGACCCCTTGGTAGTATTTTACCTAGGCCATCGACCACCTTTCAAAAATCCGACTAAATTTTTAAGAAAAATTATTTATGAATAAAAATCTAACTAAAATTTTTCAACTGGTTCCACTCCAACGGCGGATCCAAGATTTGGGGTTTTTTTTTGGGGGGGGGGGGGTGGGCGGCTAAGAATTTTCAATATCAAAATAGTCTTCTTATATTCTAAGAGGGGAGTCTGGGGGTCCTCCCCCAGAAATTTTTTGGGAATTAAAGTCTAAAAAGCAGATTTTCAACTCATTTTTACACCTAATCCGGATTTCGGACATACATTTTCAAGAATTTAATTTACATTTTTGTAGGATTTTTGCATTTTGACGAACGTTTTACAAAAAAGTTGTAAATAATAGAGTTCCAAGTTCTAAAGGGAGTTTGGGGGTCCTCCCCCAGAAAATTTCTGGAAGTTTAATCCCAAAAACAGGGTTTTAACTCGTTTTGGAGTCGCTTTTCCCTATTTTAACATCCCCAATTTCCACTTCCTCTATTTCTCAGTTCTTACTCCTTTGGGGGGGACTAAAGCCCCCTAGCCGCCACTGGATTCACTAGTGTTCCACTCACTAGTAATGTACAGTTTACTCTGGATAATTTATAGGTGATCCAAATAAGCAATAGACCACCAATGAAGCATTAATCTTTCAAATCAAATCAAATTTATTTTACTAATATATATACATATTTAAGGTCAAAACAAAAACAAAAATATAAGGGAAAATGACAAAAATACACGTATGAGACACCAAGGAGTCAAATTGACTCTTACAGGTGACCGAAAATTATACATCAATGAGTTTTCAAGAAAAAGAAAAAATAGAAAGAAAGGAAGAAAATAAGTTTAGATGAATAATTAATAAAATACGAGTAATCTCAAGGTATGAATCTTATGATTATAAATGAAGGTGAGGTGCTGTTGGGTGAGCTTCAGATTATCTAATTTAGTGAGCATACGTTTTAAAAATATTGTTCAATGTCAACTATTGAGTATACAAATAATTTTAAAAGCTTTTTAAATTTCAGAGGAGATTTTTCTGATTTAATGTGATTAGGCAAGCTATTGAATAGTTTTGGGGATAAGTAGTAAAACTTTGAAAAAAAAACTTTGAAATTAAAAATTAGTATCTAAAGAAAGTTCAAGGGACCAGGAAAATTCTTTGAATGATCTACAGTAATAAGAAGCTGTTTTCATCAGCAATTTTAGTTTTTATGACTGTTTAACTTTCATTGACCCCCTACCGACCCCTTAAGCTTCTTCGACCCCCAATCTACCCCTAGAGCTTCATCGACCCCCTTTAAACCTTCATCGACCCCTAGGGGGTCGGTACCGACCCCTTTGGGAAACCCTGCCCTAGACAGACACACGTCTACTTTACTACCATGAACTCGTCTAATCTCATCTAAAAATCATCCACATCCATCAATAACATTTATTACACGTTGATTAGACGTGCATTTTGGGATATCTAATTTCTATATATAAAAGACGTCTATTAGTCGTTTATTAAGAGATGTTTTATAGATCTTCCAAGTTAAGCTCTTAAAGGGACATTTTGTGGAACAGTTTTTTAGCCATCGTCTGTTGGCAACACAGTGTTTGGAATAAATATAAATTCATTATTTTTATTCACTAGGGAGCTACCGCCCCCTGCTCGCTATCGCTCGCCAACCCCCGTAAACTGCTGACGCAGGACCTTTTGGAATTGCTTCGCAATACCCACAAATTCCAACTCGCTGAACTTAATACACTTTATTAAACAATTTACAGAAAAAACGTCAACCAACTTTCCAAAAATACTTCACCAAATCCCCTCCATGAATGAATCTCCCTTAAAAGTTTGAATATATATTTACTCGAACTGATCAAAAATTTAAACGAAATGTTTTTATAAAGATTCATCTTAATTATTTTTAATCTATGATTAAAAAAATAGCTAATTCTAATTGTTTATCAATATTAGGACCAAACAAAAACCATTATTTTAAAGTAACTCGTTAGTATAATATGCCTAGTGTTTATCATTCATATTTTTTTAAACCCAGAATGGTTAAACAATACCGTTTAAGCAATTGAAAAAAATAGGAGACAAAACATCACTCTATGTTTACAATTAATTTCGATAAAGTCAGACTAAAAATTATAAATATTGGACAAAAAGTGTGAAATTTTAGCATAAAATGGCTTTCATGTAAGTTTTTAGAATGTTTTTACCAGTCTTTGAGTGATATTTCATCAAGAAAGTACTTTTTTTAGAAGGTGAAAAAACATGTTTCATCTTAAAGTATAGCGTCAATCGGTCGTTGTGATTGGATGCATAATAATTTGAATGACAGTACTTGCTTTGTAACTGCGACCTTATCCGTTATCTAAAAAAATGGAAATATTTTTAAATTGAGAATTTTTTTGAAAAATCGAAGGGCCTACTCGGAAATCCGGAAAGAAACCGGACATTTTGATACCATATAAGTGTCATTCGATTCAGTAATTAAAAAGCCTTTCTCTGGAAACCGTTCACTAAAAACTTTTTTTTAGAATAGAGAGATTATTGAATTTTAGTCCCTTCTGTTTCTCATTCCATCTTTGTCTTGATCATAGACTTAGTTTTAATACTATCTTGTAGCTAGGTAAGCCTGATTAAATATTTTTATGGGCAAAGTGTTCGGCATAAATGCAGCAGATTGCGCCCGCTGAAATTTTTGTTGTTGTTAAATGTTTAGTCTCTTCTGTTTTCATCTTGTCTTGATCATAGACTATGTTTTTTTTAGAACCTGATTATAATTCTAATTTCTGTATTAAGAAAGCATATTTTGGGTATTGATTGTTTAGTTTTTAAAGGTGCTGTGAAGCTACGTCTTCCACAAGAGGAATCTTATGAATATCCTCTAGATCTAGAGCCTAGATACCTCAATAAAGAATTGGTTTTGCGGCATTCTATAGCCAGATATGAGAAAAAAGCATTGACTAAAGAAAATTAAACATTTTATTTGTGTTTTCTTGACTGACTATTTTTATTGCTGCATTTCTCAATACACAAAATTCAGAAAAAATACATTTCTCATGCATCAATTCAGTACACAAAGTACTTCTTTTATTTCAATTTTTGCAGCCAGAGTCGATAATTTTTTAAACAAAAAAAATAAAAAGTAGGATGAAACCCGTTGGAAAAGGAAGAGAATATAACAAAATAGAAAGGAAAAATAAATTACGGGCGATCTAAGGTCGGAGAGGGGAAGGGGGGGTAAAAAGGGTTTTTTTAGAATAAAAAACGGTTTATCTCGATTTGCAGCAATACTACAAGTCCTATGGAAAAAAACTCAAATGGCAAAGTTGTAGGTAATAAAAAGATCTACAACTTTTGTATTCACACTATTTCACATAACATCAACTTACCTTTTGATGTCCTTAACACACTTTAATTTTTTTTATTTCAAATATTTATTTTTTCACCTTACTTTGACTTGATATCGAAAACACACCCGAATTTTCAATCGAAAACTCTCACGTCAAAATATCTGCTTTTTTAAAAAAGTCGGTGGGATTTTTGTTCGTTGAAATCTCTGCTTTCTGATGGTGTAAAAAATATATGCATCACTATGGTAAATGGTATCAGAAAATGCAAAGAAATGAAAAAAAACTCGAAGATAGTTCAATAATAAAAACCATACAAAAATACCATTTTTGCAAGGAAATACCAGAAAAACAATGCAGAAATGCTTTTTTCGTTTCTTCGCATTTTCTGAGAACATTTACCATAGTGATGCATATATTTTTTACACCATCAGAAAGTAGAGATTTCAACGAACAAAAAGCCTACCGACTTTTTTTTAAAAAGCAGATACTTTGACGTGAGAATTTTCGATTGAAATTAGGGTGCTTTTTCGATATCAAGTCAAAATAAGGTGAAAAAATAAATATTTTAAATATAAAAAAATTAGAGTGTGTTTGGGACATCAAAAGATAAGTTTTCACCGAATTTCATAAAAAAAAATTTTTTAAGATAAAAATAAAAAAAAAACAAAAACTTAATCATTGAATTTTTCACATACATTTTGATCTCATGTGAAAAAAGTGTGAATACAAAAGTTGTAGTTCTTTTTATTACCTACAACTTTGCCATATGAATCATTTTTTTCATCGGACTTACCGTTTTTTATTTTATAACAAAAACCGGTTTTTACTCCCCCTTCCCCTCTCCGACCTCAGATCGCCCGTAATTTATTTTTCCTTTCTTTTTTGTTTTATTCCCTTCCTTTTCCAATGGGTTTCATCCTACTATTATTTTACCATTTTCAAAGGCTTAAGCACTGGTCTAATTATGAATTGTTACAAGCAAAGAGCTGCAATTTGAAAGGTTAATTATTGTGAATTAAGGGGGAAAATGCTATTAAAATTGTTATCCATTTCTTGGTAAGAATTATCAGCAAAGGTGTAGAGTACTGTGTTCCATAATAGGACCATACTTGTCTATCTTTAGACATATAGTGGTCCATGGGAGGACGTCTATTAGACGACTATTGGAGTGACATTCCTACTAGAAATCGACTAGATTTAGAGGAGTTTTCGATGAGCTAGCCAGAATGTGGATTATGGTGGTTCTTCAGGATACATTTTGAACTGATCATGCCTGTGCAGTTCGCACTTTCTAGTGAAAGCCTTGTCAAAGTGGTTGTGAGAGCATCAATTCTCGTGAATCGTTATAGTTTCAGAGTGAATGCGTTGTTGATGGACCTTTAAAGTTGTATTACGTTTGAAAGCCTTGTTGCAGAGGTCGCAAATGAATGGCTTTTCCTCCGAATGGGTGCGAAGGTGTCCGTTCAGATTGCTCTTAACTTTGAAAGCCTTGTTGCAGAAGTCGCAAATGAATGGCCTTTCCTCCGAATGGATGCGAAGGTGTGCGTTCAGATTGCTCTGATCATTGAAAGCCTTGTTGCAGATGTCGCAATTGAATGTCTTTTCCCCCGTATGTATGCGAAGGTGAACTCTCAGACAGCTCCTATCTCTAAAGGCTTTGTTGCAGTGGTCGCACGAGTATGGCTTTTCCCCCGTATGGGTTCGAAGATGACGTTTGAGACCAACCTTATCTTTGAAGGCCTTGTTGCAGAAACAGCAGAGAAACGGTTTTTCTCCCGTATGGATTCGAAGATGACAATTTAGAAGGCCAACCTGAGGGAAAGCCGCGTTACAGACATTGCATATAAAAGGCTTCACGTGGCAAAGAAGATGTCTTTTATGAGAGTTCTGATCTGTAAAGGCCTTGTTGCAGAAGCTGCATAGAATCGGCTTTCCAAGAGTACAATTGGCCTTGTGTCGACGAAGATTGCCCTTTTTATCGAAAGTCTTGCCACAGAGGGTGCAAGAGTATGGATTTTTATCTGTGTGAATGCGTTGATGGTTCGAAAGAGCTATTCTATTCATGAAAGCCCTGTTGCAGTGGTTGCATTTGAACGGTTGTCCGCCACATGGGGTAAGAAGGTGGATCTCCAGGCTGCGCTTTTCATTGAAGGCCACGGGGCAGTGGTCGCACACAAATGGCTTCTCATCAGAGGGCATCTGACCATCGACATCGTTCTGTGGAGGGAAAGTCTCGTCACAGAGCTCAAATGGTTCCTCACCCTGGAGAGTCATTTCGGTGGTCTGGATGACGTTGGATTCACTCTTGGTGGAGTTGGTGCATTTAGGACCACCTAATACTCTAGGACTTTGATATCTCTTCTTTTTGGAGTTGGTTTTCACGTAACTTTGCTCACCATTGGGTGGATAGAAGAATCCAGGAAGTGGACGGAAGAATACAGTAGTAAGGGTATCACATTTGGAGTCTTCATCACCATCTGTGTGTAGAAAACATATTAATTTCCTATTTTAACCCAAAACGTAGATGTTTGAATGGAAATAGCAAAATATTTAGTAAGAACAGTAATGTATTGTGTCCAGTTAAATATAACAATAAATGCAAATATCATTATTCAAATTTTTATGGTTTCAATGACACAATTGAAAGGCGAGTCTGCGCGTAAGTGACGAGTCTGAATTCCCTAATTCTGACTGGAATTCAGTCTCGTTACCTTCGGGACATACCTTCGGTTTGCCTTGTATAACATAGCCCCTTCATCCAACAAGCCCTTCAGTTGTGTGATTTATTCGTATCGTTTGCAATTTTCGGTATTGTATTTTTTTAAAAATGGCAACCGAATCTGATTGGTGATATTTAACGGACCAAATTACGGAACTGAGCCTATTTGTTGTATCCAAAGTTCTTGTAAAGAGAAAAAAGGGGAAAAACCCACAATGTTATTGGGGGCCGTTCAAATATTACGTAAGAACTTTTTTGGTCAATTTTAACCCCCCCTCCCCCCTTGTCAGCAAATATAAGTAACAGTGGCGAATCCAGGTTTTTGGTCTGGGGGGCTGAGTTTCACAAATACCCTTATTGCTATTATGGGCTGTTCAAATATTAATGTAAGCAACTGAAAGGGGAAGGGGGTTGCCAGTGCCGTAACCATATTTTTGTTTAGGGGGTTACTCAACATCTTTTCTGGGGTCTATAATATTAGGAATACCAAGTTTTAGGTGAGATGACTTCGTAAGGTTTAAATTTTGGTGCACTAAGTTAAAAAATTGTGTATATAAGTCAACTCGAAGTAAAAGGGGGGTCTGGGGGTCCTCCCCTAGAAAATTTGCCCCTCAAAATAGTGTTTTAGCTCATTTTGAAGCCTTTCAGATTCCACCCAATTCATTGAAAGCGGCAGAATTTTCAAGGAAAAAAGTTTACAGTATTAGGAATTGGAAAATTTCTAGGGGGTTTAGGGTTCCTATTCCAGAAAAATTTTTGAATGGAGTGGAATTTTAACTCATGTTGAGACACTTTAGGTTACATCAAAGAGGATTACTCCTAGTAAATCTCTAAAGTTTCAAGGAAAAATTGTACTTATTAGATTCCAAAATTTCGAGGGGGTTTAGGGGTCTTAGGGGTTTAGGTCTTTAGGGGTCCCCCAGAAGAATTTTGGAATTTTTACCCTTAAAAGTAGGGTTCCGATTGATTTTGAGACCCTTTGGGTAACACCACTGAATGTCCGCAACGTAGTAAAATTTCTTTTTGTTTTATTGCTATTACCAAAACTTGAATGTCTTATTCCTGGGGGGCTGCAGCCCCACAGCCCCCTACTGGATTCGCCACTGATAAGCAAAACCTCAACCCCCCCCACCATAATTACGTAAGAAAGTGCCGGACCCCCCCCCCCCGAAATTTTTACATCCCTTTAAGTAAGTACTCTTTTGCTTTCTCTTTGGAAATTAGGTAACTTATGCAAGGAGCTGTCCTTTTTTGGTGTAACCCAACGGGATTCAAAAATGCGTCGAAACACTTTTTTTCGGGGTTAAAATTTCAAAATGTCTGGGGGGGGTCATCCCCAGAAGAAGTTCTTGTCAGATTTCCTAATTCAATTTTCGTTAAATTTATTTTTGGTTAGTTTTGAAATTATTTATGCAAGAAACAAGATATTTTCGAAAATGCAGTATCTTACGTAAACATCACTCTTATCCCCCCTCCCCACTTGTCAGGAAAAATAAGCAACCAGCATACCCCCTCCCCCCCTTAGGTGCTTACGTAATATTTGAACGGCCCCTTGCTACATTTTCGGCAGGTGTAGATCCGCTGAAAAGGGATCTAAAAGGGTATTCTTATTTAAGTATAGAAGAAGAAGAAATTTTATAGTTTCTCAGGCCGAAGCCCGCTAACAAAGGTGGAAAATACAAATACATACAAATGCTTTCAATAAACAAAAAAAAGTAATAAGTAAGAATTTCACAACAGATTTCCTTTCATTACAATTTCAAAAAGCATTAATTTCAAAGAATAAATAAAATATTTTCAAAACAAGGATCTTAAAATAAGATTAAACTTCTAAGGACAGACTCTCAAATAAAAACCTGTTCAAACCGAGTGCGGATTTAATTAAGTTTGCTATTAAAAAAAATTTACGATGTGAGTAGGTGAGAAAATTAGAAAAATTATTACGGAAATGAGTTAGAGATGATAGGTACTATTTAATGCGATAAAAATCATGTAGAGCATTCGAAGAACACGTGCTTCCATGTTTCAAAGTTCTTAAGATTGCAGAATCCACATAAACGGTCGGGGTGTATTTTAAAAATTTTGCCTTCAAAATATAATGAATCTTGGTTTGATCTTAATTGGAATAATATTCTCTTAGGTGATAAATCAATTGTTGCAGTAATGTAATCTTCGATGAAAGGATTAAGTTTAATATGTTTATAGTGTGGATAAAATGTACTATTACTCATGCTATTCATATCTAATTGTGCATACTGGTCAATATAATTCATAATTATATGAGGCAAGAATTTTAAAAACCACACAAAAGAAAAACCAGAGTTATCAAGAATAGATTTAATATTTAGGGACCAGTTAAATTAAATTGAATCAGATTGGTTGTAATAGTATTGAAAATAAGCTGTTTTTGTCAATCTGTTGTCTGGCATTTTCAAAACTCGAATCCAGAATTTTAGAATCAGTTATATAATTATAATTGAAAGGTTTGATTGCCCGAGTTCCAGACGTAGAAGATATACTGGGGTATAAATCGAGAGATTGAACAGTTTTCGAATAAAATAATTTTGTATGTGTTCTAAATGATTGAAGATTGTTACTGACCATATAGGAAAGCCATAGCTTAAAACAGAAAGCACCAGTGAGTGAAAAAGTTTGAACCAGTGTATTGGAGAATCTATCCTTCCACCAGTAAGGATTGGCCACATCGCGTGAATAGCAGAGATCGATTTATTCATAAAATGTTTTTTTTTGCAGCAGAAAAAGAACCCGAGGAGGAGAACGGTACACCTAGATAAGTGTAGCTATTTACAATTTCCAGTTTACATGTTTGATAGTAGAAATAGTCATGTTTTGATAGCCTACCCCCTTTGCGAAAAACCATAGCCTTTGTCTTTGCAGTGTTAACTGTAAGTTTAAAATCTGAGCAAAATTTTTCCAAAATTCTTAATTTTTTATTAAGATTGATAGGAGAGTCCGCCATGATGACAGCATCATCGGCATATAATAGGATGTTTACAGGAGATCCATTATATAAAGTAATATCCGAAATTCCAGAGTTATGTAATCTATTGATTAGTTGATTTAGAAAAATAAGTAAAAAAAAGATTTTTTAAAAAACGCTTTTATTGAAGTGCTCTAAAAGGTCAAAAATAATTTATTCGGTTTGACAAATAATTTATTGGGAAATAGAAAATAACTTTTTGGTAGGTAAAAAATAACTGATTTTCTAATCACTAAAAATAAAAGCGTGGGCGCTAGTAATTTATATATATATTTTTAAATTAAAACTTTTTACTTATTTTTTAAAATTTGTACAAATTCACCTGACGGTATGGACCCGTATAGGTAAATTCAAGTACAGTAACACTAACATCTATGCCGAACGAGGATTCGAACCCCCAGACGTACGGCTTTGCAGTCAGATGCTCTAACCACTAGGTCATTACATCGGTATTTATGTGTAATTTTACATAAAAAATACCTAATAGAGAATTTAAAGTGAATCCATCTCACCCAAACCTCACAAATGAGAAATTTGTAAATTTTACCCCATGGAACATAGAATAAAGAAGTTGGAATAAATAGTGAATGAAGAATTATACTAGCGCCCACGCTTTTATTTTTAGTGATTAGAAAATCAGTTATTTTTTACTTACCAAAAAGTTATTTTCTATTTCCCAATAAATTATTTGTCAAACCGAATAAATTATTTTTGTCCTTTTAGAGCACTTCAATAAAAGCGTTTTTTAAAAAAATCTTTTTTTTACTTATTTTATTTTTTACTTTTTAGTCATGGTATTTTTTTTAAACAAAAACTAAAAAAAATATATTTATTTCAACCATATTTAATCTTATGTTCAATCTTATAATTTTAGTTTTCTACTATATGATGGCTTCGCGAACAACAGTTCAGCGCTGGCGATGGTCCCGCGACTCAATCCGAACCGATCCCCCAATTTTGTGGGAGGGGTGACACACGAGAAACAACAAAGTTAATTAAAATCTATTTAATATTGCAAGGGGTACCGTTATATTTACAGAGCGAAGTGATTAATCGCGCATCCACTCGCTCACCGATGAAATCCATCCATATCAAAAAGATTCACAAGAAAAAGAAAATGCATTCAATAAAATAAAAATAACCAATCGTAAGCCCAGACAAAAATAAAACTCAGAATTAGTGTATCAAGGAGAAAACAGTATTATCCACTCTTTTCAGCAGTCCATAAATTATAAAAGTAGTAATTTTTCTACTCTCTCGATGTGCCTTGGGATGGGGCACCAATTTTCGGCGATTTCTCGCTTCTCTGGCGATCGATTTATTTCTCGCAGTCATTATCTTAAATCGCTAATTATCTTAATTGAAAGGTAGGAAATCACGTTTTGAAGATTGAATATTGTGGTGATGTACCTAATATATTATCTTACAGGTTTTGGGAGCCATTGGCTTCACGGAACTGTCTCAAATTTGAATTAAAAGGATAACTAAAAACACTCGTTAATTACCTTAATTACGGAGGTTTTGACTAGTTGATTATTGAATATTGCATCTTCATCGGGTTAACACCATAGTGCAAAGTTTCAGAACTTTATATCGTTTGGAAGTGCCTGAAATTTTATGTACAAGACTTTGTAAAATAAAAAAGTGGTTAATCGTCTGTAATTATCGTAATTACTGGGCGGGCAATTCTCGTTTTGACTTTTGAATATGATGAAGTTATGCCTTATAAACAATTGTGCACGGTTTAGGGAGAATAGACCCTTGGGAAAGGTCTCAAATTCTGGTTTTTCTGTTAATTAAAAATACTCGTTAATTAACTTAATCCTTTGGTTGTTTGACTAGATAATGGTTGGATATTGGAGTGTCATGAGGGTTACACCGATGTGTAAAGTTTCGGGGCCCTGACATATCGGGAAGTGCCCGAAAATCGAGTTTTAAAATTCCACCTGTAAAACGCCGCCAAAAGCAAGTAGAATAAAAGCGTTTAAAAAGAGAAAAGAGTATAGGACTCAAAACCTCTCCCTGCAAAACTCCGGAATTCATTTTAAAAGGGTTTGTTAAGCCAGTGGATGAACGGACTTTAGCATAAGCTTTATCATAAATGTCAGTAAGGATTCGAATGAATATTGGACTCAAATTGATTTTTCGAAGTTCGGACCAGAGTTACACGCGATCAATATTATCGAAGGCTCCCTTAAAGTCCACAAAGACAGTGTATAATTTTCCACGTTTTTTCTTTAGTTTAGAGTGAATTAAACAGTTTAAAACAAAAATCTGGTCCAGACCACTGTAGCCTTTCCTGAAACCCGCTTGCTCCTCCAAGAGTATGTTATGTACATTTAGCCAGTCCAGAAGTCTATTATTTAAAATGGATTGTAAATATTTTTGCAATTACTGGAATTAAGGATATGGGTTGGTAATTAGCAGGTTCAGTAACATTTCCTTTCTTATAAATAGGGTTTATCGTTATTAAGATCCATTGGGGAGGTATCGAGCCAGAAGAAAAAATTTTATTAAAAACATTACAGATAGCAGCCAAATTATTTAGGTATATTTATCAACATAATGGAGAATTTTCCTTTCCAATTCCTTTCATTGCTGAATTTGGATGAATCTTTCTATGCTGAAAATCTTTCTGATGAATCTTTCAATCCCTGATCCTACACTATGGGTTGGCAGTTAGTTGGTTACAATTCCAGCCAATATGAACAGACGGAAGTCCAGCCCCATAGGAGGTTTTAGAAATGATTAAATGTGTATCCCAAGATCTGTTTTGATTTTGAACATTTGTGGGTGATGTTATGGTGTAAATAAAAACGGAACTTTGGCGCACTTGGCGCCAAAAATTGGGGTCCCGGCTTGTAAAGTTCAACCGGGGTTCGAATAAAAACATTTCAAAACTTGGTTCAATAATATTTATTTAGAAAATTTTAAACACATTTTCACCGAACACTGACTCGTGAATGATTGATAACTTCCTTTGAGAGTTCTGTGTTGTCGCAATTGTTAAACAGTTATTTAATAACAACACAGAACACTAGTGTTTATGTGTGTAAAGCGTACCTTTTTGCTTAAATGCCTGGTTAGAGTGGAAACCTTCTACCCTAAGTGGATGTGACGACTGCGAGATCACCCTTTCTAATAAAAGCCTCGTTGAAATGGTCGCAAGAGTAAGGGCCGTATTCAGAAACTTTAACACGAGATGGAAACGAGAACGGGACGTAAACGAGAGAGGAACGGATGCAAATACGTTTTGCAACGATTTTGAGACTGGTCGAATCCTACTTCCAAACAACTCAACTTTCATTTTCCGGCGTCTCTGGCGACCGTTATTAGGCGAAATCCGGATCTTTAGCACGTTACAGAACGTAGTTGCATACGAGCCAGAAATTTCAAATTCCACAGCTCTCGTCCAGATTGTTCTGAGATTCGAACCGTATTCCGATTGCTTTTACACTTTTTGTGGTCCATTAAATAGTTCCAAAAAATATTAAACAAATATTAATTACCCAAACAAGTCCTCAGACATTAATATACAACGAGAGTAATGAAGTGGCGAAGCAACGAAGTGGCATTTCAGACTGCTCATCTGAGTGAAGGCCTCGTCCCAGAAACTGCATGGAAACCGCTTCGCTCTTGAACGGATGATTTTGTGTTTATGGAGATAGATCTTTCTTGCTAAAGCATTGTGGCAATGTCCGCAGAAGTATGGCTTCTCTTCTAAGTGTATGGATTGACGTAACTCTGGTCGCTAAAAGCCTTGTTGCAGAGTTAACACTTAAACGGTCGCTCGCCAGAATAGATTATGGTGGTTCTTCAGGATACATTTTGAACTGTTCATGCCAGTGCAGTTCGCACTTTCTAGCGAAAGCCTTGTCACAGTGGTTGTAAGAGCATCAATTCTCGTGAATCATTATAGTTTCTTTGTGAATGCGTTGATGGATCTTTAGAGCTCTACTACGTTTGAAAGCCTTGTTGCAGAGGTCGCAAATGAATGGCCTTTCCTCCGAATGGATGCTAAGGTGTGCGTTCAGATTGCTCTTATCTTTGAAAGCCTTGTTGCAGATGTCGCAATTGAATGGCTTTCCCAGAGTACAATTGGCCTTGTGTCGACGAAAATTGCCCTTTCTACCGAAAGTCTTGCCACAAAGGGTACACGAGTATGGATTTTTATCTGTGTGAATGCGTTGATGGTTCGAAAGAGCTATTTTATTCATGAAAGCCCTGTTGCAGTGGTTGCATTTGAACGGTTGTCCGCCACATGGGGTAAGAAGGTGGATCTCCAGGCTGATCTTTTCATTGAAGGTCACGGGGCAGTGGTCGCACACAAACGGCTTCTCCTCAGAGGGCATCTGACCACCGATATCGTTCTGTGGAGGGAAAGTCTCGTCGCAGAGCTCAAATGGTGCCTCACCCTGGAGAGTCATTTCGGTGGTCTGGATGACGTTGGATTCATTCTTGGTGGAGTTGGTGCAGTTAGGACCACCTAATACTCTAGGAGTTTGATATCTCTGCTTTCTGGAGTAGGTTTTCACGTTTCTTTGCTCACCATTGGGTGGATAGAAGAATCCAGGAAGTGGACGGAAGAATACAGTAGTAAGGGTATCACATTTGGAGTCTTCATCACCATCTGTGTGTAGAAAACATATTAATTTCCTATTTCAACCCAAAACGTAGATGTTTTAATGGAAATAGCAAAATATTTAGTAAGAACAGAAATCTATTGTGTCCAGTTAAATATAACAATAAATGCAAATATCATTATTCAATTTTTTATGGTTTCAATGACACAATTGAAAGGCGAGTCTGCGCGTAAGTTACGAGTCTGAATGTATGATGACGAGAAGCCCCTTCATCCAACAAGCCCTTCAGTTGTGTGATTTATTCGTATAGTTTGCAAATTTCGGTATTGTATTTTAAAAAAATGGCAACCGAATCTGATTGGTGATATTTAACGGACCAAATTATGGAACTGAACCTATTTAATGTATCCAAAGTTCTTCTAAAGACAAAAAAAGGGAAAACCAACAATGTTATTTTACATTTTCGGCAGGTGTAGATCCGCTGAAAAGGGATCTGAAAGGGTATTCTCATTTAGGTATAGAAGAAGAAGAAGAAATTTTATAGTTTCTCAGGCCGAAGCCCTCTAACAAAGGTGGAAAATACAAATACATACAAATGCTTTCAATAAACAAACAAAAGAAATAAGTACGAATTTCACAAAAAATTTCCTTTCATAACAATTTCAAAAAGCATAAATTTCAAAGAATAAATAAAATATTTTCAAAAGAAGAATCCTAAAATAAGATTAAACTTCTAAGGACAGACTTTCCAATAAAAACCTGTTCAAACCTTGTGCGGATTTAATAAAGTTTGCTATTAAAAAAAATTTACGATGTGAGTAGGTGAGAAAATTAGAAAAAATATTACAGAAATGAGTTAGAGATTATTGATATTTAATGCAATAAAAATCATTTGTTGAGCATTCGAAGAACACGTGCTCCCATGTTTCAAAGTTCTTAAGATTGCAGAATCAACATAAACGGTCGGGGTGTATTTTAAAAATTTTGCCTTCAAAATATAATGAATCTTGGTTTGATCTTAATTGGAAATCAATAAGGAAGTTGCATGTGTCAGATTTTCAAAAACAAACAAGTGTTCCGTATGGTTTTTTGTATGGTAAAATGAAATATCTAGTCAGTTTTTCAAAAAAATGTACAGGTAATTAAATATTTTAATTTAAAAGTCAAGAAAAAACACGTGACTGAAAACGTTTATTGTTTAAACTATAAGATGACGTCAACAATAGTACCATCAACTCCATTGCTTTACAACAATGTTTAATAAAAGATGACGTCACATCCAAACTCTTGGCGTTTTCGCGGGCTTTTAAAAAGGGGATTTTTGTTAATTTTTTTGGCAATCAAAAAATTTCACGATCGGCCTCAAATTTTGGGCAGTTCCTTATTTTTGCAAGAAGAATCGATTAAAAAAATAAAAAAAAATCATGCAACTTCCTCATTGTTGCAGTAATTAATTCTTCGATGATAGGATTATGTTTAATATGTTTATAGTGTAGATAAAATGTACTTTACTCATGCTATTCATATCTAATTGTGCATACCGGTCAATATAATTCATAATTATATGAGGCAAGAATTTTAAAAACCACACAAAAGAAAAACCAGAGTTATCAAGAATAGATTTAATATTTAGGGACCAGTTAAATTAAATTGAATCAGATTGGTTGTAATAGTATTGAAAATAAGCTGTTTTTTCAATCTGTTGTCTGGCATTTTCAAATTTCGAATCCAGAATTTTAGTATAAATTTTATAATTATAATTGAAAGGTTAGATTGCCCGAGTTCCAGACGTAAAAGATATCCTGAGGTAAAATCGAGAGATAGAACAGTTTTCGAATAAAACAATTTTGTAAGTGTTCTAAATGATTGAAGAGTGTTACTGATCATATAGGAAAGCCATTGCTTAAAACAGAAAGCACCAGTGAGTAAAAAAGTTTGAACCAGTGTATTGGAGAATCTATCCTTCCACCAGTAAGGATTGGCCACATCGCGTGAATAGCAGAGATCGATTTATTCATAAAATGTTTTTTTGCAGCAGAAAAAGAACCCGAGGAGGAGAACGGTACACCTAGATAAGTGTAGCTATTTACAATTTCCAGTTTACATGTTTGAAAGTAGACATTGTCATGCTTTGATAGCCTACCGCTACCCCCTTTGCGAAAAACCATAGCCTTTGTCTTTGCAGTGTTAACTGTAAGTTTAAAATCTGAGCAAAATTTTTCCAAAATTCTGAATTTTTTTTCAAGATTGATAGGAGAGCTCGCCAGGATGATAGCATGATCGGCATATAACGGGATGTTTACAGGAGATCCATTATATAAAGTAATATCCGAAATTCCAGAGTTATTTAATCTATTGATTAGTTCATTTAGAAAAAGTTAAACCTCTTAAAAAGAGAGTTAAAACCTCTCCCTGCAAAACTCCGGAATTCATTTTAAAAGGGTTTGTTAAGCCAGTGGATGAACGGACTTTAGCATAAGCTTTATCATAAATGTCAGTAAGGATTCGAATGAATTTTTGACTCAAATTGATTTTTCGAAGTTCGGACCAGAGTTACACGCGATCAATATTATCGAAGGCTCCCTTAAAGTCCACAAAGACAGTGCATAATTTTCCACGTTTTTTCTTTAGTTTAGAGTGAATTAAACAGTTTAAAACAAAAATCTGGTCCAGACCACTGTAGCCATTCCTGAAACCCGCTTGCTCCTCCAAGAGTATGTTATGTACATTTAGCCAGTCAAGAAGTCTATTATTTAAAATGGATGTAAATATTTTTGTAATTACTGGAATTAAGGATATGGGTTGGTAATTAGCAGGTTCAGTAACATTTCCTTTCTTATAAATAGGGTTTATCGTTTTTAAGATCCATTGGGGAGGTATAGCCAGAAGAAAAAATTTTATTAAAAACATTACAGATAGCAGCCAAATTATTTAGGTATATTTATCAACATAATGGAGAATTTTCCTTTCCAATTCCTTTCATTGCTGAATTTGGATGAATCTTTCTATGCTGAAAATCTTTCTGATGAATCTTTCAATCCCTGATCCTACACTATCGGTTGGCAGTTAGTTGGTTACAATTCCAGCCAATATGAACAGACAGTATTCCAGCCCTATAGGACAGGGATGGCGAACCTATGGCACGCGTGCCACTGGGTGGCACGCGACTGGTATTTCGGTGGCACGCGACATTCACTAAAAAGACACAAAAAAAACTTCAGTACTAAACCAGATATTTCCTACTACCTGAAACATTTTCGGGGGAGGACCCCCGAACCCCCACTCACCTCTTAGGTGCCATTGGGGCGTTGAAATATTACGTAACAACATTTTCTTGGTCATTTCCCTATTGGAAAAAGTTCACAAAACCAGTATCAAAATCATACTGGAACCAGTAAAAATGATACTGGAACCAGTAAAACCATACTGGAAATTCAAAACCAGTATGAAAATCATACTAGAAATTTCAACCCAGTATAAAAATCTTACTGGTAATTCTGAAACCAGTATTAAACCATACTAGAAATGTTCATACTGGTTTTCAAATATACTGGAAATTTTAAAACCAGTATTGAACCATACTAGAAATGTTCATACTAGTTTTCAAATAAACTGGAAATTTTGAAACCAGTATTAAACCATACTAGGAATGTTCATACTGGTTTTCATATATACTGGAAATTTCGAAACCAGTATTAAACCATACAAGTTTTCAAATATTCCGGAAAATTTGAAACCAGTATGAAAGCATACTGGTAATTTTAAATTTAGTCTAGCAACTAGAGTATGAAAGTCCATTGTAGATATATACAAATTTTTCGAAATTTCCTGGCAGCATTCCGACTTAAATAATTTTTAATATTTAGATCTGAGAATAGAAATAAGGCATTAAAATAGACAATTACTTTTATTAAATGAAATAAAAGACCAAACTAAATCCCAACCACAGCTTTAGCAATTTTTTAAAAAATAAAATGGTATCGTTACATTTTTTTAACATCACTGTTCCCCCTCACTTAAAAAATTAAGGGTTGAAATATCTTTTTCGATGTACAGATCAACTTTGAATGATTTGAACTTTAAAAAATACCCTTGCACTTAAAAGTAATTTTTTAAAACTAAGTTGGGAAGCATATTAACACCGGAACACATATTTTCGACGATATTAGCTTCTATGAAAATTATACCCTCCTCTTAAAAACCGGCTGTCTATAGAACCGATATAGGCTTATGAACACCGTAGATCACTGAAGAGAGCTGTTGAATTTTTCAGAATTCCGTGTTTTAAACAATTTTCATCGGGTTGGTGGCAACCTCTTTAACCTTTCTTTCATTGCAATCCCATAAGCTCTCAGAATCTGGAATTCCATTAATTTGTGACAAAAATTAAGGTCCCTGGACCTGTACGTAAGTCGCACTAAAGTCGCAGTTCTTACCAAAATCAAAAATCGATATCGAGTTTCTGACCTTAAAATCTTAAAATATACCCTACCATACACCTCATATTCGATTTTGGTGAAAATCAGTTGCTAATTAAGGCAGTGATTAGACTTTGAAAAAAGTTTAGATTTCGACGAAAAAACACAAGTCCAAAGAAAGCTTATAAACCCGAAAATATTAATATTAATAATTTTTTGAATTTTTTTTGTAGTAACTAATAGTTATGGCAAAGTTTTTCCAGAATTACGGGAATCTACGGTGATTTTTTCGTCATCCAGGATTTTTTTAGAACATGATTACACTCCATTTTTTGGGACAAGTCATGTCAGGAGAGTTACGGAAAAAATTCGACCCCACCCCAAGTGTCTTATATGGGTAAATTGGGAAATTTTCACAGATTACGAATATGTGAATCATTAAGGTGTGCGGTAGTTAAATCAAGAGTTTTTCCTAAAAAAACGATATTCCCAAAACTCCGTTTTTCCCGGATTACATCCGAACCGCTTGCTCTAGACTTCTGAAATTTCGGTATATGTGCACTCTTAAATTAAGGAATCGAACCATGTATCGCATTAGGGGATGGGTCAAAATTAAGATTTCCACTTTTTTCCCGCCAAAACGTTCCCGGACCATTTTTCACTTTTTAGGACACTCCGGATAGTGAAGTAACACTTTTCTGAAGCAATTCGTTCCAAAAAATTAGAATTTCGTAAACTCTAAGCTCTACCTAGTTTAGTTCCAGAGAAATTTACAGAAAATAATGTTTTTGGACCATTTCAGCCATTTAAAAAAAAATTTCTCTAAGAAAAACCGCAAACTAATATTGACTTTGATTCTTTAATACATTTCTAATCGTTCCAAATTTCGGGGGGAGTAGACCCCAAACCTTAACCCCCCCCCAAAAAAAATTTAAGTGCCAAAACACGCAAAAAAAATAACATTGTTCGACGTTCGTCAATCAGAGATCTGTAAAAAATCTGTGCTCTTTCTTTTAACAATATATTTAAAATGTTTCTCTTATAACACAAATTTGAATCT
Source organism: Tetragnatha versicolor (assembly GCA_024610705.1). NCBI lineage: Eukaryota > Metazoa > Arthropoda > Arachnida > Araneae > Tetragnathidae > Tetragnatha > Tetragnatha versicolor. The sequence continues at coordinate 3,082,079 of JANDEH010000019.1, forward strand.
AAATTCACCGAATTTTAATTTAAAAATAATAAAATAATTTGTGAGAATAAATTGGAAAACAACTTCAACTCTTACTTCCACTTGTTATTGTTTGTTTTGGGTGGTGTGCTCCGTGAATTTCCGTTAGAAAATCAGAGTGCATTGGTAAGTCAAGTTATTTGATTTCTGCCCTATTATTTTATATTAATCTTTTTATCAACTTTGTTTAAGTTTTCAAATCAAAATTATTATAATTTTTGTAAAAGTTGTTACAAGATACATCGCTGCTACGGGTTGTGCAAAAACGAAAGCAGATAAAATCAAAGTGTGATATTTAATGGTATGAAATATTTATCCAATTAAATAATATATTTTCGCTGATTGGTATAAGAAATTGAATTTCTTCTAGACCAAGTTTCATGTTCTTCATGTTGGAAGATAGGAATGGCTCACTCCTTGAAAAAAAGGACTGTTTTTGGCCACCCTTTTTAAGTCTCTTCAAAACACAATAAGTGTTTCCTAAGCAGCAGGGGTCTGTCTAGGATTTTTAAAAAGGTACCTATTTTGTGAAAATTTAGTGCTAATTTGTGAAAATTTTCTATGAATTTGTGAAAATTTTTGTTCAAAATAACAAGTAAAACATTTTTAAACACTAAAAACAAAAGAAAATTTAGTCTAGAATGGATAAAAATTAACTTTTAAGAGAACATAGCTTCCTAAATAACTTTCTTTCAAAAATATATGGTGTGACTGAAAGTACCTTTTCATCAAATGGTGAAATTGTGAAGGTACTGGAAAACGGTAGTAAAATTGCCTTGGACAGACCACTGCAGTGACAATAAATTTGAGAATCGGGATCAGCTCTGCATGCCATTCAGAAAGCTATTTTTATCATTGGTTAGTAATATACATTTTTAAAGTAATCTCACCAATAAGACAATTTTTACGTCTTTATCTGTTATTTGACTGAGAGGTTAAATATGAATGGAGGTTGCAAAATAAGTATTGTTTTTTTTTTTGTATTATTTTAGTAATGATAGCTGTGTTGTGCTCCAGCGGTGTATGACTTACTAGGTTTTTTACTGGACATTTATGGGTTTTATTTTTGGAAGTCTTTAGGCACAGCTTCGATAAGAGTCCACCAGCCACCATGTTTATCCACAGCTCAAATTAAATTTATGTGGTTGTGTGTCATCATTTAAACTGTGGGTAAACATGGCGGCTGGTCAACTCTTATCAAAGCTGTTCTGTCTTTAAAATATTAAAATAATTATCAATAGCTGTATGGAGTTGATGTTGGTATATTTTTTGTTTCAATGGTTGTGTGCTTTGTTTAATTGGAATTTTTGTTTTGATTTTGAAAGCACATACACAAGCAGGTTCTTTGATTTAATAGGTTGGTTGTAATTTTCTGTCTTTCACTCTTTTGATTCTTTTACATTAGCCGGGTGCAAATGTCACCAACTGTGAACCAAATGCAAGCTAAGTCAGCTAATGATAAAACAGTCAACGGTCACCAATTCTGCATTGTTTGGTAATTTTATGGTTGCGCCCGGCTAACTGAAAAGTACCCAGAATATTTCCCAACATTAAACAGTAGAATATAATGGTTTCAATATAATGTATGGCTGAAAATGTATAAACAGAGACACCTTAAAGTGACTAAACTTTGTTTTGAAAACTATAAGGAGACCTGGTAGTATAGATCAAGAGTATTGAATGTTTATTCATTAGGACTTTTGTTGATAAATAATCTAGAGGTCATGCCAAAAAATTTCTCCATGGAAAAAATTTCACATTTGTTTATGGTATTCTTCCTCCAGAGGAACAATGTTTTTATTGTTCTTTTTTTTCTGGGCTGATTAACAAAAACTGCTTTCATGCTTAGTGTAGATTTCAAAAAATGGTTGCAGGTCCAGGGGGCAAGTTTTGGGTAGTTCTCTGTGTAATTCTCCGCTAACCTGACCAGTGCTTAACCGGCAGTCAAACTTTGATTCAGTCTTTAAAGTTGTGAAACTAGGTTAACGCCAATCAGAGGTGGGACTGCCAGTTTACTACTGGTTAGATTAGTGGTGAATAAAGTCATAAGTTTTGGTTAAATTAAGTGTACAAAATTGATTATGTCTTACAGATGCTGGAGGGTTTAACGAGAAGATTAACCATCTGAGACCTAGCCCCCAAATTTATTTTTGAATTCAATGGAAATTTTGAGCTGAGTAGAACTGGAAAAGTTAAGTAGTTTATAGTGGACCAGCCATCAATGAACCGTGTAAGAGGTTAAATTTACTAGGGTAAGAATAAGAATTCATACTTTTTAAAACAGCATTAGAAAAAATCCTCCAGCCACCATGTGTAACCACACCCACAACAGCATGCTTAAGTGTTGTCATTATTTGAGCTGTGGGTGAATCTGGCAGCTGAAGGATTCTTTCTAAAGCTGTTCCACATTTTACTGTCTATAAAAATGTAATGGTACTCTGATGAAAACGATTAACATAACAAAGTAGGTTTCATTTTAAGTCAATTCTGTTAAGTTTTATGTCTTGTAAATTCACAAGCTGTTTAGGTGTCCCAACAAAAAAATAATGCCCGACATTGCTAACTAATAAGTAAAAGTAACTATTATAAATTTTTTTTTCGCAGTTTCGAATTGAAAGGATTCCTCCTTCATGATAGTAGTTAACTATTATAAATTAATGGTTAGGTACTTAATGATTAGCTGGGGGCAGGGGCGTAACCAGAGGGGGGATTTGGGGATATATCCCCCCCGAAACTCAGGAAATTTCCTTTTTGACCAGAGAAAACCACTAAAAATACCCCATATCCCCTCCCGAAATATCAACAATCAACATCCCCCTCCGAAATTTTTTTCTGGCTACGCCACTGGCTGGGGGCAAATCTCTTCAGATTATATTCATGAAATGTGGTAAATAATGTTATTGTTTCTTTAACAGATGGGGCTGCATTGGAATTTTTATTCCTGTGATCTTGGTGTTTGGATACATGTTGTGGAAGGAATAAAACTTGAAGTAAGTAGCTACATTTTACTTTCCTCAACAGTCGGTTTTTTATTAAAATCTCTTAAAAATTTAATGTTTTTCTTTACTGTTGATAAAGATAGTGGTGTTTGCTCTAGTGCAGAGGTTCTCAAACTGTGTGCCGCGGCACCCTGGGGTGCCGCGAGGGTATGCCAGGGGTGCCGCGACAATAACCAAGAAAAGTTGCAAAAAATTACGAAATTTTTTATATGGAACAAATCTTCTTAACTGTTTCCAAATCCTACCTTAAAAATACAAACACGATATTCGGAGAAGGTACATCAAAACCAAGGCGAGCCCTGTTTTTAGGGTTAAATTTCCAAAATTGTTTGGGGGATGACCTCCACATCCCCTTTTTGAATGGTTGACAGGATATTATGCAAGAATCCTTCTTTGTTTAAACCAGGGATGCAGAATATGTCCGATCTGGCGATCTAGGATGGGGAAATTTTAGCCATCTGGGGAAATTTTTTGGAAAAGTATATTATTGAATTGAATTTCAGTGCAGTAATAAAAATTAACGTGGCGATTCATGTCATTATACTTTTTAACAGTTTTTTGATACCGACGATAATACAGAATTTTTGAAGGTCTTAATAATTTTTTAAAATTTTTGAATCCGAATTTCGGATATAGATTTTTTGCATTTTGACACAAACTCAGTAAAATGTAGTTGTAATAACAGAGTTACAAGTGCCAAGGGGGTCTGGGGGGTCTTCCCCCATAAAATTTTTTAAAATTTGATATTAAAATAACAGGGTTTTAACTCAGTTTGGTGCATAAAATGTCATTATATAGAGTAAAACTTTTCATTTTGGGAGGGCTTGAGTCCCCTAGCCCCCCTGGATCCGCTAGTGTTTGTAATTATGCTTAGGAAATCTTTACCCCTGTACCCTTTTCTTAAAATTTACTATTTGTTCAGTGTTCATTTGCATATCTTATGCATTTAAGGATACAAAAGTAGTTGATAATCATTGCTTTTTTTATATATGTGACATGGGTTTTAAGCTGGTTTGTTATTCTTAGTGGTATTTTGAACCTTTGGCGTTAGAAACAGCTTGGCATTATTTAAAGGGAATGCAGTCCAAAGTGTTGATATGGAAAAACATGAATGGGCAATTCCAGTATTTTTATTTTATTTTTCGATAGAATTATTCAAAAGAGGAATATACTCTCAATTTTTTTAAAATTACGATGCTTAGTTATTTTTAAATTTAATTTCAAAGTTTTCCTTTAAAAAAAGGTTGGGAAATCAGCATGTGACGTCATTTAATCCAAAACATTCAAATCCATTGTTGCCTTTACTTTACTAAGTAAGGCCGAAACAGATGTGACATCATTCAATCCTAAACAATTGCAAAGTCTGATTTTCTCTCGCTCGGATCATCTATTTTTATTAAAAATATTGAATAAACTTAATTTTTTGGAAATTTTCAATGTCAATTTTTGAATTTAGATATATTTCTTTAACTGGAAAAATGCCTTTTTTCTGTTTTCAGAAAATGTTGGTATTCCTCATTGTAGTCAATGTCACATCAGTCTCAATTATGTGTTTTTATTTTTTTACCATGATGCTTGAAAAATCTTTTTTCTATTTATAACCCTAGCTATTAGATGGATTTCGTTTCTTTTTGAAGAATTATTTGGGGAAGGAGGAGGTCATAGCTTTATCCTCCACAGTGGCAGTTAAAAAATGCTATCCGAAAAAAAAATTTTAATTGAACTTTAATTAAACTTTTATTTTATTACTTTGTCAGGGTTCATAGCTGTCCTATATTTTTAACCCCTGTCCTGTACTGTCCTATATTTTTTATCCAGTTGCAGCAAAACTAATTAAAAACATGTTTTTTAGAGTCAAACTTCAATTAAGTTATTTTAGATGCAAATTCTACCTAAAAATGTACAAAAAAATTATATTGGACCAATTAAATAATTGGGCTAAAAAATAATCTTGGGCTACTCCTGAAATAAATTTCTATGTACGCCACTTATTCATTCTAATAAGTTATGTTTTTTTATTCAAGTGCAATAAAAATTGCTATTGGTTTCTTAATTTGCGTTGTTCTCTCCTCAGCCATACAACTGCCTAACCCTCATTGACGCCAATGCTGTTGCTGGCCGAAGACTAATCGGTCAGCAAGTTAAAAGAAACTCCATTACGGAACTGAACTGCGACAGAGCCATATCGACTATTATAACCAGACTAAGAGGACAAATCATATAAAGGGGATGAGGATTTCTGCGGACCAACAGCGTAGTTCCATCAACTTTTGTCCTCATTGACCAGATGACAACCCACTGTTCCGTCAACACATCTTCAGCTGTCCAGCAATCCAGGCCAAACTTTTTAATATCGGCTTGGAGGACCCAGTAGACCTACTCTATACAGATAGGGCTGTCAAGTTTGCAAAAGCTGTCTTCGACAGCTTTGGAGCCATATAGTTGCACAATCATAGACACGACATCATCATCATCAATTTGCATTGTTCATTGATCTATATTTGTAAACAAGAAAAATTTTACAATATTGAATTTTTTCTGACATGTTCTATATTTTTAAAGTGTTGCTTTGAGCCCTGTTTTGCTGATACTTATGATTATTTTAGTATTGTGTGTTTTTTCTTGTAAACACCTGTGTTTCCATTACATAAACATAATTCTGTGAACTATTCTTGTATTGTACTGGGTGTGATATTCATTACAGCACGAACAATGAACACGAATTCTTGCAATGAAACCAGGGTCACACTAGAAGCAGTGTTTTATACTTGGTCTGGTATACCAGATCATCCTGGACTTAGTGCTGAGTCATCTGGTTTATGAAACACCCATTCTTGTGCGATACTGGATCAGATACTACACCAGCCCCAGTAAATACTGGAACCAGTATAATACCTGATCAAAGTGATACTGTTTCCAGTACGTATTGGGTCCATCATCATACCGTATCCAGTATAAACCAGAACCAGCATATATCGGCTTATGGAACACTGGTTCCTGTATGATATCGGGTTATGGAGTATTTCCAGTATAAACCAGAACCAGTATATACCGGCTTATGGAACACTGGTTCCAGTATGATATCGGGTTATGGAGTATTTCCAGTATAAACCAGAACCAGTATATACCGGCTTATGGAACACTGGTTCCAGTATGATATCGGTTCCGATATGATACTGGTTCCGATATCATACTAGACCCGGTGTTCCATAAGCCGGTTTAATTTTTCCGGTAAGGAAATTTTTTTTCCAATAGGGTTTAGACTCCCTCCTCCCCTTTTGTCAGCAAGGTAAGCAAATCCCAACCGCCCTTATAATAATTACGTAAGGAAACTGACATTAAGCTGTTAGAAAACAAAATCATGGATGCAAAAGGAGCCTGATTACTTTACGCAAAAGGGGGCGAAGGGGCCCTGCCCCCCTCCGAAATTCGGACAAGGTAAACCAAAACAAGTTAAAACCCAGTTTCTTCGGATAAAATTTTCAAATACTTTTGGGGGGAGTGCCCCCAATCTCCCCTTTTCTACTTCAAACTTTTTTATAATACTCATGAAAATCAAAATCCTACCTAAAAATGTCCGAAATTCGAACTTAGATGCACTAAAACCTTGTTCAAAACCATGTTTTTAGGGTCAAATTTCCAAAAATTATCTGGGGAGGACCCCCAGACCCCCTTTACTTGGAACTTCATTACTAACATTTTTTCTCAGATTAAATTCTAGAAAATGCAAATTCTACCCAAAATGTATTAAAAATCTGCATTAAACCTATTAAAGATGCATGGGAGGGACTGAGGAATAATTTTTGGCCCCTCCCGAAATAAATTTCTATATACACCACAGACTTTACGGCCCACCACTTGAGCACTTTAAGTTAGAAACTGCTGTTCTAAACTATCGACCCTCAAAGGAGTATTTCATTTTCCAAGGGTTTAAATATAATTTATTAAAAAATAACAAGTGGCACACTTGACACCTGAAAATTATAAACCGTAATATAAATGGCACACTGATCGAAAAAGGTTCGCCATCCCTGCTATAGGAGCTTTTAGAAATGATTAAATGTGTATCCCAAGATCTGTTTTAATTTTGAACATTTGTGTGTGATGTTATGGTGTAAATAAAAACGGAACTTTGGCGCACTTGGCGAGATTTTCTTGGCGCCAAAAATTGGGGTCCCGGCTTGTAAAGTTTAACCGGGGTTCGAATAAAAACATTTCAAAACTTGGTTCAATAATATTTATTTACATTTATTTAGAAAATTTTTAAACACATTTTCACCGAACACTGACTCGTGAACGATTGATAACTTCCTTTGAGAGTTCTGTGTTATCGCAATTGTTAAACAGTTATTTAATAACAACACAGAACACCAGTGTTTATGTGTGTAAAGAGTACCTTTTTGCTTGAATGCCTGGTTAGAGTGGAAACCTTCTACCCTAAGTGGATGCGAGATCTCCTTTTCTAATAAAAGACTCGTTGCAATGGTCGCAAGGGTAAGGGCCGTAGGCGCAAGTTCAGAGGTGCGGATGATTGGCGAATTTTAGCTATTTGGCGACATATTTAGAAGCCAAATGAATCTTTTAACATTAGTTAGGGTTACCATATTAGTCATGTTTACTGCTAAAAACTTGGCGCATCCGCACCTCTGAACTTGCGCCGGGCCGTATTCAAAAACTTTAACACGAGATGGAAACGAGAACGGGACGTAATCGAGAGAGGGACGGATGCAACTACGTTTTGCAACGATTTTGAGACTGGTCGAATCCTACTTCCAAACAACTCAACTTTCATTTTCATGCGTCTCTGGCGACCGTTATTAGGCGAAATCCGGTTCTTTAGCACGTTACAGAACGTAGTTGCATACGAGCCAGAAATTTCAAATTCCACAGCTCTCGTCCGCCAGATTGTTCTGAGATTCGAACCGTATTCCGATTGCTTTTACACTTTTTGTGGTCCATTAAATAGTTCCAAAAAATATTAAACAAATATTAATTACCCAAACAAGTCCTCAGACATTAATATACAACGAGAGTAACGGAGATCTACTAGTGTTTGTAAAAATTTGTACAATGTATCCCGCATCATCAATACGTGTATAATTACTGTGACGTTTTTGACAGATGGCGGCATGAGCGCCGAGCTTTCAAAACGGTCACTTCCGAGGGGCCGTCAACGTTCACGTATCGTGTCCGTCTCGTGTTTCTGAATACGGCCGCTTTCCCCCCAGGAGAAAGTGGCATTTCAGACTGCTCATCTGAGTGAAGGCCTCGTCCCAGAAACTGCATGGAAACCGCTTCGCTCTTGAACGGATGATTTTGTGTTTATGGAGATAGATCTTTCTTGCTAAAGCATTGTGGCAATGTCCGCAGAAGTATGGCTTCTCTTCTAAGTGTATGGATTGACGTAACTCTGGTCGCTAAAAGCCTTGTTGCAGAGTTAACACTTAAACGGTCGCTCGCCAGAATAGATTATGGTGGTTCTTCAGGATACATTTTGAACTGTTCATGCCAGTGCAGTTCGCACTTTCTAGCGAAAGCCTTGTCACAGTGGTTGTAAGAGCATCAATTCTCGTGAATCGTTATAGTTTCTTTGTGAATGCGTTGATGGATCTTTAGAGCTCTACTACGTTTGAAAGCCTTGTTGCAGAGGTCGCAAATGAATGGCCTTTCCTCCGAATGGATGCTAAGGTGTGCGTTCAGATTGCTCTTATATTTGAAAGCCTTGTTGCAGATGTCGCAATTGAATGGCTTTTCCTCCGAATGGATGCAATTGAATGTCTTTTTCCCCGTATGTATGCGAAGGTGAACTCTCAGACTGTTCCTATCTTTAAAGGCCTTGTTGCAGTGGTCACACGAGTATGGCTTTTCCCCCGTATGGGTTCGAAGATGACTTTTGAGACCAACCTTATCTTTGAAGGCCTTGTTGCAGAAACAGCAGAGAAACGGTTTTTCTCCCGTATGGATTCGAAGATGACAATTTAGAACGCCAACACGAGTGAAAGCCGCGTTGCAGATATTGCATATAAAAGGCTTCTCGTGGATAAGAAGATGTTCTTTAAGACAGCGCTGATCTTTAAAGGCTTTGTTGCAGAAGCTGCATAGAATCGGCTTTCCAAGAGTACAATTGTCCTCGTGTCGACGAAGACTGCCCCTTCGAGCGAAAGCCTTGCCACAGAGGGCGCAAGAGTATGGCTTTTTGTTCGTTGAGTGAATGAGTTGATGGGACTTAAGAAGTAAACTATGTTTGAAAGCCTTGTTGCAGTGGTTACACTTGAACGGTTGTTCGCCACATTGGGTAAGAAGGTGGATCTCCAGGCTGCTTTTTTCATTGAAGGCCACGGGGCAGTGGTCGCACACAAACGGCTTCTCCTCAGAGGGCATCTGACCACCGACATCGTTCTGTGCAGGGAAAGTCTCGTCGCAGAGCTCAAATGGTTCCTCACCCTGGAGAGTCATTTCGGTGGTCTGGATGGCGTTGGATTCACTCTTGGTGGAGTTGGTGCATTTAGGAACATCTAATACTTTAGGACTTTGATATCTCTGCTTTCTGGAGTAGGTTTTCACGTTTCTTTGCTCACCATTGGGTGGATAGAAGAATCCAGGAAGTGGACGGAAGAATACAGTAGTGGAGTCTTCACCACCATCTGTGTGTAGAAAACATATTAATTTCCTATTTTAACTCAAAACGTAGATGTTATAATGGAAATAGTAAAATATTTAGTAGGACAGAAATCTATTGTGTCCAGTTAAATATAACCAAGGCTTAGTTTGGTCCAGAAATATGCAAATATCATTATTCACATTTTTATGGTTTCAATGACACAATTGAAGGGCTTGGTTGATAAGGGGGTTATATTACAAGGCCTGTTCCGAAAGTAATGAGACTGAATTCCCCAATTCTGACTGGAATTCAGTCTCGTTACCTTCGGGACAGGCCTTGTAACATAGCCCCTTCATCCACCAAGCCCTCCAATTGTGTGATTTATTCGTATAGTTTGCAATTTTCGTTATTTTATTTTTTAAAAAATGGCAACCGAAACTGTTTGGACATATTAAACGGGACAAATTACGGAACTGAACCTATTTGTTGTATCCAAAGTTCTTGTAAAGAGAAAAAAAGGGAAGTTAAAAAAAACAAAAAACCCACAATGTTATTTCTACATTTTCGGCAGGGGTAGATCCGATGAAAAGGGATCTGAAAGGGTATTCTTATTTAGGTATAATTATCAACATAACGGAGAATTTTGGAATGGGAGTCTTGAAAAGTAGACCACAAAGTCCGATTTTTGAACCATTTAACTCTTTAAAAACTGGGAAGAATGCATGATTTATGGCTGATAAAAGTTTTGCTGTGTGTTGAATATGTTAAGATAAGGGGCCGGATGCAGCTACGTTCTGCGGCGATTTTGGGACCGGTCGAATCCTACTTCCAAACAACTCAACTAACGTTGTCCTGAGTCATTTTCCCGGCATGCCGCTGATTGGTTTTCAAAAACGTCACGAACTACGTCAATGCACCACGTGCATTTGATTGTACCCTGCCTTTCCCGCGCTCTGCGCGTTCAACCAATCAGGAGGAAAACGATCCCCGATCCGCCCCGATCGCCGTAAAACGCCACCTCTGGAGCAGGCGTTCTTGGGCGATCATTATTAGGTGAAATACGGTTCTTTAGCACGTCGCAGAACGTTGCTGCATTCGGCCCAAGGATAACATAGTTTCAAGGTGGTGTTCAAGGCTTTAAAAGTGCATATAACAGTAACTTCTCGTACGCTTTTTAAAGTGCGCCTGTCTTTCTGCTGGTATGAAATAGTCAAGGCAGATTCTTTGGAAGATGCTTTTTAAACTATAATGCTTGTAGACATTGAAAATCCTTTCATAATATCATTGATTTAATTTATTTCTAATTACCAATTATAAGTTGTTTTTTAATGACGTGTTTTTCTAAAAGCGAAGAATCGCTCAGTTCGTCTACCAAAAGTGTGGGATTGGATTAGAACCATCTACTCACAAGTAGTGATGGGCAAAATCGATAATTTTAGGTATCGAATACATTGGTATCGAATACTTAAAGGTATCGAATACGTTGGTATCGAATACTTCAAGGTATCGAGTACTTTTAGGTATCGAGTACTTTTTTTCAATGTTGGGAAATGAACCCGAAGGGACCATTTTTTCTTAGGGCCTATCCATACTCAGATTGAAATTCAGAAAACTGAAAGCGATCCATCAAAAAGAGGGCTCCCGATCCTTGGAGAACACAGTAATAAAACACGTTTGAGGATGGGAGTGACAGCTGGCTTAAGAAGTGAATAAAAAACAAGGTCAAACACGTTCTCTTTCAGCTGTGAAATGTTCAGGGCATCAGGGCAATACAGGAAAACTGACTAAACACTGAACGACCTAAACACATTCTTAATAAATCATCTCAGTAATCTCCCTAACAAAGATATTCACATCAATTTATATAACTTCAAAACGCGAAGTGAAACCACCTCGTGATTTACAGTCGATCAACCCATCCTATACATCGAGAGGCGGGCAGAACTTCAAGAGTGCAAGCGAACTGAAACTTTTTGTCTCTCCACGTGGGGGAAAAGGCCTCCAGCTGATGTACCAAGAGAAGTGATTATACACTATAACATGAAATCAATTTGTTGGCAGAAATACCTTATACACTCCCTTTCTCTATCCGTTCTAGCTTGGAGAAAGACAGTTTTATTGTGACGGTTCTTTTTATACGAAGTGAGTGCTTCCTATTCTATATTGTAAAGAATGAAACCTGGAGGTAAATGTTCAACGGTATGGGAGTTTTTTAAAAAAAATGAAGATAAGAAGTCAGTTGCTTGCCTTATCTGCAAGAGAACATTCAAGTTTTCCGGATGCACGTCAAATTTGAAAAAGCATTTAAAATACAGGGTGTCCCACGAGAAGTGGCCCAACCCCTTTAACTTTTGAACCCCTACAGATATAGTCATGAAAGTGGGGTCTAGGTATAGTAAAGTGACCATGCCCTATTCGATGAGACAGCTTTCAACGCCCTCTAGCGGAAACTTTAGGAGTTATAATTTTTATTTTGAAAACTATGTGAGGTATGTGAAAAAAATCAATGACTAAGTTGTAGAGCATCATCGATTTAGTAGGAAAAGACACCTTAAGCAGAAAAATATCTTAAATAAAATCCCTAAAACGCACGCTCAAATAGGTTGAATTTACGTAGATTTTACGTCTTAAAACGCTCCTCACGAGGCGAAAATGAGAAATTTTCAATTTAATGAACTAAGAATGCTTTTAGTCATTTACTTAAATCATAAAATAAAAATTTCTCATTTTCGCCTCGTGAGGAGCGTCTTAAGACGTAAAAACTACGTAAATTCAACCTAATTGAACGTGCGTTTTAGGGGTTTTATTCAAGATATTTTTCTGCTTAAGGTGTCTTTTCCTACTAAATCGATGATGCTCTACAACTTAGTCATTGACTTTTTTCACATACCTCAAATTGTTTTTAAAATAAAAATTATAACTCCTAAGGTTTCCGCTAGAGGGCGTTGAAAGTTATCTCATCGGATAGAGCATGGTCACTTTACTATACCTAGACCCCACTTTCATGACTATATCTGTAGGGGTTCAAAAGTTAAAGGGGTTGGGCCACTTCTCGTGGGACACCCTGTATAAGCATCCTCATCAAGAACATTCTCAAAGCCATCCTTCAACGAGTAGAGAATCCCCAACCAGAGATATATCGATATCAGATGATTGTACTGAAAATGTGGATGACCCAGTTGCAGTCCAAAGGATTTTGCCTCCCAAAAGAGCACTAGAAACTACTAATGATGAATTACGAGTGAAAAGATCTCGTCAATTATTATTATATGCCAAGAAAAGTGAACTGTCAACGTCAGAGAAACAAGACCTTGATAAAAAGCTGTTAAAAATGATAACTCATGATGTGCAGCCGCTTTCAATAGTTGAAAACCAAGGATTCCGGGAGTTTATTGAGAAGCTGAACCCTCTTTACCAATTACCAAATCGTAAATATCTCACTGAAACATTGTTGAAAACAACATACGAAAATTCTGTAGCAGAACTGAAATCTTGTCTACAAACAGTGGAACATGTTGCAGTAACTACGGATTTGTGGACTTCAAACAGTACGAAGTCATTTATTACAGTAACTTGCCACTTCATTTTAAAGGAAGAATTAAAAGCTAGAGTGATTTCAACTAGAGAAGTCCTTGTCAGACACACCCATGATAATTTAGGAGAGGTTCTTAAGGATATATTTGATGAGTGGGATATTTCAAATAAGGTAGTTACAATTGTAACTGATAACGCTGCAAATATTAAAAATGCTATCAAAGATTATCTCAAAATGTCTCAGCATTCTTGTGTTGCCCATACCCTGAATTTAGCCGTAAAAAAATCCTTCAAAGATTGCAAGGAAGTAAAGATCCTAATGAAGAAAGCTAGACGTCTGGTTTGCTTTTTCAAGCATAGCTCCCATGCCTGTAATGTTCTGCGAAAAATCCAAAAAGAAGGAGGATACAAAGAAATGAAAGTAATACAAGACGTTCCAACTAGATGGAACTCTACTTTGCATATGGTAGATCGCCTCTTGCTGATTAAAGATACATTATCAGTAGCTTTGTCTGACCTACTCTCAGCACCAGAAAACTTCGAGGGGTCAGAGTGGGCTCTTCTAAAAGATTTGAAAAATATTTTGACCCCAGTAGAGAATCTCACAACAATACTTTCAGGGGAAAAGTATCCTACTCTATCCCTTGTGGTTCCATTAGTTATAGGACTACAGCACAACTTGAAAACCTGCGTTGTAGAAAGTGAAATAGCTCAGGACTTTCTACAAACACTTTCGAAAAATATAAATGAGCGTCTAGGCTCTTTAGAGTCAAACGAAATTGTAGCTAAAACGACATTTTTGGATCCAAGATTCAAAAGAATTGCCTTTTCAACTGATGAAAACTCTCAAAATGCAGAAGATTGGATCAAAATGGAATTGAACTTAATCATTGATAAAATTTTACAGCCTCCAGAAACAACAAGTAGCTCGTCATCCCAAGTTAATCAGCAACCAGGTTTGTGGGGTTATCTTGAATCGAAATTAACCCAAGCAATTTCTACTGGTGTACCAACATCCGGATCCGGAGGACTAATCCAATTAAAACATTATATGGAACTTCCTCATTTAAAAAGAGAAAATAACCCATTGGATTTTTGGAAAAGGAATAGAGCAAATCTTCCTGAAATGTCCAAACTTGCCAATAAATATCTTTGCATACCGGCAACTTCAGTGCCATCAGAGAGGGTATTTTCTAAAGCAGGTGAGTTAACCAATTTAAAGCGTAATAGGTTATCTCCAAAAAACTTAAACTACATTATATTTTTAAGTGGGGAAATGTAATTTGATTTTATGTTGTTCTCTGAAAAATTTGCTTTATAATGAAGGATTTTTCATCCCATTTTGTGAGTGTGATAATCTTTATCTATGATATATTTTATATATTTTTCTTCTTATGACGATAACATGATAGTTTCTAACTGGCATAACTCAACTTGAATTGATAAAAAACTAAATTATTTACCGAACCTTTACACTCATTTATGGATGAAAATTGTGTAATATTTAGGGTAGTTAGTTTTTAATTATGTTTCTATTACGTATTTTCCTTCATGGATTAAGTGGCTTATTTTTGTGTTTTCTTCATTGTTAAATGTACTAAAAAAGTAATTTTGTTTGTTAATTGAGCTCAAAAAATGCTACCCGTAGAAATATGATTTACATTATATTTGTTACTTTTATAAGATTGTAAAAAATTATAGATGTAATAATTGCTATCCGCCCTTTAATAAATATTTTTATTGTAATTTATGACGTTATTATTACATCCTTTACATTTTTAAATAAATTTACTCCTTTTAATTAGAATAGAAACATAGCAAGATCTTGCCTTTTCCCTCTCTATATCTCTTTTCTTGTTAATGCCGCAATGTAGAGGCCCTCGTATTGTTTCCTTGATATCCCCTATGCAGTGCCCTTTATGCAAAGGCAACGAAGTAAGCCTATTCTAATTACTAGGAGTTAAGTGATAGAAAAGTACTTTTTTGAGTTAGAATACAGTAGCAAACGATGATTGTAACGAAGAACCCCAGACAAGGGGGTAAATAAAAAATTTCTACAATATTTTAGTGACTAGATCATGTTAGAAGAAGAGTTCTATAGAATATAGATATAAAATTTAGTGATGGGCAAAATCGATACTTTAAGGTACCGAATAATTTTAACTCTATTGAAATTAACTACAAATATGGTTTTAAAAATTCCATAATTAAATAAGTATTTTCAATTCAAAAGGATGCACATGAACCCCCGTTGAGCTAAAAGCAGTCTATAAAAAACTAAAAATTAAAGAACGGGGAATTAAAAACAACAGTTTTCTTCTGATCTTTCACCCAACAAAATTAGGTTTAGAATGTTTTAAAAATTTTAAAGAAGATAGCTATAACTCCACCCGTGCAAGCCCGGGTTTATCAGCTAGTAAATTAATAAACGTTAACCCCGAACCACCGCGCCGTTTGGAGCCCCCGCCACAAGCGCACGCGAATTTCAAATAGCTAAAGGAAGGAGAAAGACCCGAGCCAACAAAATCATACCCCCGAACCATCACAGAATGAGATGAAGACCAAATCGAAAAAAAATTAGCAATTTTAAAATAATTTACTGAAATCTGGATAATTTTCCATTAATTGGCGCAAATAAAAAATATAGTATCCATTTGAAAATATTCAGTAAGTAATCGTATAATCGAATCTTATAAGTCAACAGCAAGTAATTGAGGTATCTTGGAAGCGATTTCGCGGGGTGAAAAACCCAAGGCCGCGCCGCATCAAATTTTGCTCGCGGAAGATTAACGACTCGGGTTTGAGCGTTGCGAAATGAAAACAGAAACTGGCTGCGTTTGATCTACAGTAGGTATTTTAAAGATTATTTCATTGAAAAATTCAGAACAAAATATGTCAATAAAGTATCGATACTTTTTTGGGGTATCGAATACACTCGATACCTTTAGGTATCGAGTACTTAAGTATTTGGTATCGATACCTAATCGATACTTTTTTGGGGTATCGAATACACTCGATACCTTTAGGTATCGAGTACTTAAGTATTTGGTATCGATACCTAATCGATACTTTTTTGGGGTATCGAATACACTCGATACCTTTAGGTATCGAGTACTTAAGTATTTGGTATCGATACCTGCTCATCACTACTCACAAGTTCTAACCATCAACTCTTCGTCTGTGCCTCACCGCTACTCTCCTTTGCATTCCCGTGACTTTGTGGCAACAGCTCATCTTCCGCGGAAATAAAAGGAGCTGGATTTGCCGACAGCTCAGCAGCTTCGCGATGGACACGTTAACTTTTTAGCGTTCCTGTTCTTTAAATCTTGTTTCTGTTTTCTAACTTTTTACATTTTACAAATTTTTAATTAAATTGTTTACTTCAAATAAATAGTTCTTTGCAATATGAGGTGCTCTTCTTCGTCCATATACATAATTATGGTCACCTACATGGACCAAGAGACCTAGGTGACTGTATGAACTTGTATTTGTGTTCTTTTTTTGTTTGTAGTTCAATAAAAATATAAAAAAATATCAATATCTAGCCACACATTCCATACATAACTATTTTCGGAAATATGTATAAGAATTTTGAACAGGGTGGCTACAGAATCTGAGAAACAAATTTCTCTGACTAAATTTTATAATTTCCCTGATCTAAAGGGTCCTAATAATTTAAACACTTTTAACTAGTTACTTCACACAATGATAAATCTTTAATAATAATAATAATCTTAATCTTTATTCATATGGAAAATATTAATAGTGTAAAATATCAATTATAAGGATATATTTTTCATACCAAATAAATCAAAAACTATTATCAAATATGATTAAATATAACACTTTTATGATTAAATTTAAACACTTTTAACTAGTTACTTCACACAATGATATACTTCTCGAATAGATGTTAAAATAAAAATAATTATATAATTTTTAATGATAATAATAATAATAATAATAATAATAATATTTATACATATGGAAAATATTAATAGTGTAAAATATCAATTATAAGGATATATTTTTCATACACAAATAAATCAAAAACTACTATCAAATATGATTAAATATAAATGTTTTTTCTTTTAAATCTTCAGTTATGGAAATTTAACTAATTAGTATATTGTGAATTGTGGAAATAGAATTTATTTATTTAAATTCTATTTAATGCTTATAATACGGTAGTAACTAGACTTGTTTCAGGGGGGTTACCTGCCATTTTTTGGGTACAATTGTTCGGCAAGTTTTATATGACTTGTACATCATATATTAATTTTGGTGAATTTAATTAAAAAATTTTGCAAACAATGTGAACTCCCAATAAAATTGTAGGGTCTGGGGGTCCTCCACCAGAAAAATTTTGGAAATTTCCCCCCCTCAAAAAAGCATTATTTACCTCATTTTAAGGGATTTTTAAACTACATCCCAAGTGCACCGCTCAATGAGGAATGACCCAGCATAGTATAATAAATAGTGATGGGCAAAATCGATAATTTTAGGTATCGAGTACTTTTTATTCAATGCCGGGAAATGAACCTGAAGGGACAATTTTTTCATACTGCCTATCCATACTCAGACTGAAATTCAAGAAACTGAAAGCGATCCATCAAAAAGCGGGCTCTCGATCCCCGGTAAAACCAGATCTTGAAAACGCCGCTGCGCCAGCCCCCGCGACGCCAATTTCAAATAGCTAAAAGAAGGAGAAAGACCCGAGCAGCACCCGATTTCAATAATTTACTGAAATCTGGATAATCTTCCATTAATTGGTGCAAATAAAAAATATGGTATTCATTTGAAAATATTCGGTAAGTAATCGTATAATTGAATCTTATAAGTCAACAGCAAGTAATTGATTATAAGATTCGATTACTTAACTACTGGTATCGGAAAAAGTACCCGCAGGAAATATTCTATTTCTAAAGTATTTGGTAATCAGTGAGTACCAAAAGTATTTATATCGAAAAAAGTATGAGTAGAAACTTAGATAACAAAATTACTGATCACGAAAAAGTATGAGTTGATGTAGTACTCGTACTCATAACGAAAAGGTATTCGATTGAAAGTTCGAACCCAAAGTACTCATAGCGAAAAAGTATTCGATACCAAAGGTTCGAACCAAAAGTAATTGGGACAAAGAGGGAGTCGATGTGAAAAGAGTCGAGTCGAAAGGTGGATCGAGGCGAAGGATTTGGCGGGGGGAAAATCTGGCCGCGTCAAATTTCTCTCGCAGATGATTAACGACCCTGGTTTGAGAATTGAGCGTTGCAAAATGAAAACAGGGTGCGTTTAATATACAGTAGGTATTTTAAAGATTATTTCATTTAAAAATTTTAAACGAAATATGATACTTTTTTGGGTATCGAATACGCCCGATACTTTTAGGTATCGAATACTTAAGTATTTGGTATCGATACCTGCCCATCACTAATAATAAACAGCAACATTTTGAGGGGAGTTTTCGGGGTCTTATATCAGAAAAATTTTGGAATTTTGCCCTTTAAAGCAGTTTTCAATTCATTTACACAAAATGAAGATCACTCTTCATAAGTCACAGAATTTTCAAGGAATATCCCAACATAGTATATTCTAAGGCTTGGGGGTCCTACTCTAGAAAATTTTTGGAATTTTTACCCTTAGAAGTAGTGTTTTGACTCATTATGAAATCCTTTGGATTATATTCCTGTAAGTCAACTATTGAAAATTTCCCTGACTTTTCCCTGATCTATAGCCATCCCGTTGAATCTAAAAATATTTTCAAATTAACTTAGGGGGTTTAGAAATTCGAGGTCAAAGTCACTTTTTCTCTTCATGTTTTTGGTAATGGGAGGACAAGTACACAGGGTGTCCCACGAGAAGTGGCCCAAAGTAGTGTAAAAAGGACAGTTCTGCGACATTGCGGAGGTGCGGAGGGGGGCGGGGCACCTGCGCATTCTATTAGATTGCGGAGTGTCTGGACCGATACTTTGGGGCTCCCTTCCCATTCTACTAGATTGCGGAGTGTCTGGGCCGGTACTTTGCGGCTCCCCAAGTAGAGGGGGGCTAATTAAG
This sequence comes from Tetragnatha versicolor, assembly GCA_024610705.1. Lineage (NCBI taxonomy): Eukaryota > Metazoa > Arthropoda > Arachnida > Araneae > Tetragnathidae > Tetragnatha > Tetragnatha versicolor. Next base: position 3,101,285 of record JANDEH010000019.1, read on the forward strand.
AAGATTAATTAGCAATTAAGAGATCGTGGGCTAAATGCGAAGGTACTTTGAGGCTCCCTTCCCATTCTACTGATTGCGGAGTGTCTGCTACTTTGCAGAGTGTCTGAGCCCAGTACTTTGGGGCTCTACCACTAAATTGGGCAAAATGCGAAGGTACTTTGCGACTCTACCACTAAGACACAACAGGAAGTTAATGTTATTTTACTATTAACGATTACTATTAAAGTTATTTACACCGCTATTTAACTATAATATGGACAAAATTAGCAAACTGCAGCTCCACCACTAAAACACAACAGGAAGTTAAAGTTATTTCACTATTAACAGTTACTACTAAAGTTATTTACTATTAACAAACTGTTTAACTGTAATATGGACAAAATTAGCAAATTACAGCTCTTCTACTATATTAGGGCTTTAGAACACATGCAACAACAAGAAGCTAAATTGTGACTTTCTAAATTATTTTAAGATAATATTAATTGATAGTTAAAGTTATTAACAAAGGTTAATTAACAATTATTTTACATAAAATTATAAGGTTAATGAACAAACTAACCGCTGTAATATATCACCTATTAAATGCCCATACCGGAATAAAAGACCAAGACAATCACAAACTCAAAAATGTAGACTGCACTACTCACCTGTCATTGAGACTCTCCTTAACAATGCACAGCGAACCGCCCCTCTTGCCTTTCACAGAGCAATATGTGTGGCGATAACGGGGTAACCTCCATTGGGATTGATAGCGATTGCATCTTTTTTTTTTCTCGCAATACCAAGGGGAGAGGGTTTTCAAAAGATATATATTTTTTCATTACAATCATTTCTTTTTTTCTAGTTTTAAACATGAGAATATGCAATTAATCACCTAAACAAAAACTATTCAAATGCACTTTTTTCTGAAAGCATTGTTGATTGAGATAATTTTTATAACAAAATTGTATAAAATATACGAGTTTCCCAACAGTTGAAGAAATTTCCATCGTTAACCTTTTCTTTAAAGTATGCTATGAGGCTGCCACTACAGTACATATATACTACATACATTAATTTTTACTTATAATTTTCTATATTTTTTATTTGCAAAGATGTTCACATTTGTATTTCTTTTTCATATTAACTCAATTTTTTTTTCTTTTTAAAAGAATTTTTATCATAACTTTGATTTTTTCATGACAAAGTATGAAATTTTCTTCTATGAAAACGACAGAAACAAAACAAATTTTTCATTTTAAAACATTTTTATTATTTTCATGAATAAATAATGTTCCTTACAGATTTGATACCACCGCAAGGCTTAGTAACAGTTTGACACAAAATGCTTATCCTATCACAATCCTTAACTTTGAAAATACAGTATTTTCACCAGAAAGGATGCTTTGAAAAATTGAGAATGATTGAACATTTTCAGACAACCAGACATCTAACACGTTATCCTATTGGTGGAATTATTTTTATTTTACTTTGATCAGGAAAGGATACTTTGAAAAATTGAGAATGCATTTTCAGTGCAAGCATTTTCAGACCACTTAACATATAATACGTTATCCTATTGGAGGAATTATTTTACAACTTCGATTAAAAATTACTATAATTATGTTCATATTGGATAAGATCTTCAATATTTTAAGCATTTTTTTAAAAATAAAATATACTTTTATTACGAATTCTGTTCGAGGAGTTGATTTTTTTTCATAGAATGTTAGAATCATTCAAGTTAAAAATGATAAATCCATTAATTTTACTATGGTTCAATTGAAGATATTACTTATTTTATTCGCATAGTACCTTTTTCTAGATTTAAACGTGAGAATATATGATTAATCACCTAAACAAAAACTATTCCATTACTCTTTTTTCTGAAATCATTGTATAAATGAGAGAATTTTTAAATTTTTATACAAAAATTTAAAAATATATACGATTTTCCCAACAGTTGAAAAAATTTCAATCATTAACCTTTTATTTAAAGTACGTTATTAGGCTACCACTACAGAACATACACTATATACATTCATTTTATTCATAACTTTTACTATATTTATTGAACATGTAATATTTTTTCTATACTAAAGAGAACTGCTTTGGTTATTTTTCAATTCATGGAATGGTTACGTTGATCATTTTCAACCTTTTTTTGAAAATAATAACTTTTTTAACCCATCGGCTATACTTGCTCTACAAGAATTTTACCCTCTGCTGTACATTTTTACTATCAATTTATATTATTCACAAAAGCAAACAATATAATACATATAAACTAACTTATGAAAGAAATCCTTTATGGATATAATGTTTTCTCTTACCTAAAGCCTTCTTTCATCTATAATCCATATAGAAAATTAAACTATTCTAATAAAAATTAAAGGGGAAACAAGACTTAAAAGGAAACATACATTATAAAAACCAAGAAAATTATTACAGAATCTAAAAGAAAAACTAAAAACTCTGCTAAAAATAAAAACTTAACTGAAAATTTCGTTAAAAATTAAGACACATGCAGAAAAATAACTTAATACTTTGTGAAAAATAAAAACGAACACAGAAAAACTTTCACTGAAAAGCTAAAAATTTTGTTAAAAATAAAAACTTAACTAAAAACTCTGCTAAAAATAAAAACTTAACTGAAAATTTCGTTAAAAATTAAGACACATGCAGAAAAATAACTTAATACTTTGTGAAAAATAAAAACGAACACAGAAAAACTTTCACTGAAAAACTAAAATCTTTGTTAAATATAAAAACTTATTCACTTCGAAAATAAAAACTTAACTAAAAATTTTGTTAAAAATTAAGACACATGCAGAAAAATAACTTAATACTTTGTGAAAAATAAAAACGAACACAGAAAAACTTTCACTGAAAAACTAAAATCTTTGTTAAATATAAAAACTTATTCACTTCGAAAATAAAAACTTAACTAAAAATTTTGTTAAAAATAAAAACTTAACTAAAAATTTTGTTAAAAAATAAAAACTTAACTGAAAATTTTGTTAAAAATTAAGATACATGCAGAAAAATAACTTAATACTGTGCTAAAAATAAAAACGAGCACAGAAAAACTTTCACTGAAAAACTAAAATCTTTGTTAAATATAAAAACTTATTCACTTCGAAACTAAAAACTTAACTAAAAATTTTGTTAAAAATAAAAACTTAACTGAAAATTTTGTTAAAAATTAAGACAAATGCTGAAAAATAACTCATTACTTTGCTAAAAGTAAAAATGAACACAGAAAAACTTTACAAGAAATGAAAACTTATACACTGAAAAACTAGTCTTTGTTAAATATAAAAACTTATTCACTACGAAACTGAAAACTTAACTAAAAATTTTTTTAAAAATAAAAATTTAACTAAAAATTTTGTTAAAAATAAAAACTTAACTAAAAATTTTGTTAAAAATAAAAACTTAACTGAAAATTTTGTTAAAAATTAAGACATGTAGAAAAATAACTTAATACTTTATTAAAATAAAAACGAACACAGAAAAACTTTCACTGAAAAACTAAAATATTTGTTAAATATAAAAACTTATTCACTTCGAAACTTAAAACTTATTTTGGTAAAAATAAAAACTTAACTGAAAATTTTGTTAAAAATTAAGATACATGCAGAAAAATAACTTAATACTTTGTTAAAAATAAAAAACGAACACAGAAAAAACTTTACAAGAAATGAAAACTTATACACTGAAAAATTAAAATCTTTGTTAAATATAAAAACTTAACTGAAAATTTTGTTAAAAAATAAAAACTTAACTAAAAATTTTGTTAAAAATAAAAACTTAACTGAAAATTTTGTTAAAAAATAAAAACTTAACTGAAAATTTTGTTAAAAATAAAAACTTAACTGAAAATTTTGTTAAAAATTAAGACAAATGCTGAAAAATAACTCATTACTTTGCTAAAAGTAAAAATGAACACAGAAAAAACTTTACAAGAAATGAAAACTTATACACTGAAAAACTAAAGTCTTTGTTAAATATAAAAACTTATTCACTACGAAACTGAAAACTTTGTTTGAAATGAACTAGAAAACGAAAAACTTTACACAAGAAATGAAAACTTATACACTAAAAAACTAAAATCTTTGTTAAAAATAAAAGCCTAACTATAAATTTTGTTAAAATTAAGACAAATGCAGAAAAATAACTTAATACTTTGTTAAATGTAAAAACTTTTAAGCTACAAAACTAAAATATCTGTTTAAAATAAATAAAAACTTTGAAAACATTTTACAAAAAATAAAAAATTACACTAAAAACTTTACCAAAAAGAAATTATTACGAAAAACTTTAACAGAAAGAAAAACTTAAAAACCATAAAAATAAAACCTTTGTTAAAAAATAAAGGCAAATGCAGAAAATAACTTAATACTTTGTTAAATATTAAAACTTAGAAACTATGAAACGAAAAATTTAACCATAAAAAAAACTTATACACTACAAAAATAAAATATTTGTTAAAAATAAAATAAAAACTGAAAAATTTTTACAAAAAATAAAAAATTACACTAAAAACTTTACCAAAAAGAAATTATTACGAAAAACTTTAACAAAAGAAAAACCTAAAAACTATAAAACTAAAAACTTTTTTAAAAATCAAGACAAACGCAGAAAAACAACTTAATACTTTGTTCAATATAAAAATTTAGAACTTATAAAACTAAAAACTTTGCTAAAAAATTAAACTTTAGGAAAACTTTGTTAAAAATAAAGAAACCAATACAGAAAATGTCAAAAAATAAATAAAAACTTCGAAAAAATATTACAAGAAATAAAAAATAACTAAAAACTTTATCAAAAAGAGATACTTACAAATTATAAAACAAAAAAAAACTTTGTTAAAAATAAAATGAAATTGAAAAGTTACACTAAAAACTTTATCGAAATACTTCTTGTTAAAAAAATTATACTTTGAAAAATTTATACAAGAAATAAACTAAAAACTTTACCAATACCGCCCATACTTTGTTAAAATTAGAAGACAGATAGATTCACATCCTCCTTTCGTTGAGACCCTTTTTTTTTATTATGAAAACTAGGTGGGCTGAAAACTCCTTCTTAATGAAGGAAATTTAAAAATAGTACTTCTAAATTTTTCAGCCCACGTTTTACATAATAATTAAAAAAGGGTCCCAATGAAAGGAGGATGTGAATCTATCTGTCTTCTAATTTTAACAAAGTATGAGCGTTATTGGTAAAGTTTTTAGTTTATTTCTTGTATAAATTTTTCAAAGTATAATTTTTTTAACAAGAAGTATTTCGATAAAGTTTTTAGTGTAACTTTTCAATTTCATTTTATTTTTAACAAAGTTTTTTTTGTTTTATAATTTGTAAGTATCTCTTTTTGATAAAGTTTTTAGTTATTTTTTATTTCTTGTAATATTTTTTCGAAGTTTTTATTTATTTTTTGACATTTTCTGTATTGGTTTCTTTATTTTTAACAAAGTTTTCCTAAAGCTTTATTTTTTAGCAAAGTTTTTAGTTTTATAAGTTCTAAATTTTTATATTGAACAAAGTATTAAGTTGTTTTTCTGCGTTTGTCTTGATTTTTAAAAAAGTTTTTAGTTTTATAGTTTTTAGGTTTTTCTTTTGTTAAAGTTTTTCGTAATAATTTCTTTTTGGTAAAGTTTTTAGTGTAATTTTTTATTTTTTGTAAAAATTTTTCAGTTTTTATTTATTTTTAACAAGAAGTATTTCTTTTTGATTAAGTTTTTAGTGTAACTTTTTATTTCTTGTAAAATTTTTTCAGTTTTTATTTTATTTTTAACAAATATTTTATTTTTGTAGTGTATAAGTTTTTTTTATGGTTAAATTTTTCGTTTCATAGTTTCTAAGTTTTAATATTTAACAAAGTATTAAGTTATTTTCTGCATTTGCCTTTATTTTTTAACAAAGGTTTTATTTTTATGGTTTTTAAGTTTTTCTTTCTGTTAAAGTTTTTCGTAATAATTTCTTTTTGGTAAAGTTTTTAGTGTAATTTTTTATTTTTTGTAAAATGTTTTCAAAGTTTTTATTTATTTTAAACAGATATTTTAGTTTTGTAGCTTAAAAGTTTTTACATTTAACAAAGTATTAAGTTATTTTTCTGCATTTGTCTTAATTTTAACAAAATTTATAGTTAGGCTTTTATTTTTAACAAAGATTTTAGTTTTTTAGTGTAAAAGTTTTCATTTCTTGTGTAAAGTTTTTCGTTTTCTAGTTCATTTCAAACAAAGTTTTCAGTTTCGTAGTGAATAAGTTTTTATATTTAACAAAGACTTTAGTTTTTCAGTGTATAAGTTTTCATTTCTTGTAAAGTTTTTTCTGTGTTCATTTTTACTTTTAGCAAAGTAATGAGTTATTTTTCAGCATTTGTCTTAATTTTTAACAAAATTTTCAGTTAAGTTTTTATTTTTAACAAAATTTTCAGTTAAATTTTTATTTTTTAACAAAATTTTCAGTTAAGTTTTTATTTTTAACAAAATTTTTAGTTAAGTTTTTATTTTTTAACAAAATTTTCAGTTAAGTTTTTATATTTAACAAAGATTTTAATTTTTCAGTGTATAAGTTTTCATTTCTTGTAAAGTTTTTTCTGTGTTCGTTTTTTATTTTTAACAAAGTATTAAGTTATTTTTCTGCATGTATCTTAATTTTTAACAAAATTTTCAGTTAAGTTTTTATTTTTACCAAAATTTTTAGTTAAGTTTTAAGTTTCGAAGTGAATAAGTTTTTATATTTAACAAATATTTTAGTTTTTCAGTGAAAGTTTTTCTGTGTTCGTTTTTATTTTAATAAAGTATTAAGTTATTTTTCTACATGTCTTAATTTTTAACAAAATTTTCATTTAAGTTTTTATTTTTAACAAAATTTTTAGTTAAGTTTTTATTTTTAACAAAATTTTTAGTTAAGTTTTTATTTTTAAAAAATTTTTTAGTTAAGTTTTCAGTTTCGTAGTGAATAAGTTTTTATATTTAACAAAGACTAGTTTTTCAGTGTATAAGTTTTCATTTCTTGTAAAGTTTTTTCTGTGTTCATTTTTACTTTTAGCAAAGTAATGAGTTATTTTTCAGCATTTGTCTTAATTTTTAACAAAATTTTCAGTTAAGTTTTTATTTTTAACAAAATTTTTAGTTAAGTTTTTAGTTTCGAAGTGAATAAGTTTTTATATTTAACAAAGATTTTAGTTTTTCAGTGAAAGTTTTTCTGTGCTCGTTTTTATTTTTAGCACAGTATTAAGTTATTTTTCTGCATGTATCTTAATTTTTAACAAAATTTTCAGTTAAGTTTTTATTTTTTAACAAAATTTTTAGATAAGTTTTTATTTTTAACAAAATTTTTAGTTAAGTTTTTATTTTCGAAGTTAATAAGTTTTTATATTTAACAAAGATTTTAGTTTTTCAGTGAAAGTTTTTCTGTGTTCGTTTTTATTTTTCACAAAGTATTAAGTTATTTTTCTGCATGTGTCTTAATTTTTAACGAAATTTTCAGTTAAGTTTTTATTTTTAGCAGAGTTTTTAGTTTTTCTTTTAGATTCTGTAATAATTTTCTTGGTTTTTATAATGTATGTTTCCTTTTAAGTCTTGTTTCCCCTTTAATTTTGATTAGAATAGTTTAATTTTCTATATGGATTATAGATGAAAGAAGGCTTTAGGTAAGAGAAAACATTATATCCATAAAGGATTTCTTTCATAAGTTAGTTTATATGTATTATATTGTTTGCTTTTGTGAATAATATAAATTGATAGTAAAAATGTACAGCAGAGGGTAAAATTCTTGTAGAGCAAGTATAGCCGATGGGTTAAAAAAGTTATTATTTTCAAAAAAAGGTTGAAAATGATCAACGTAACCATTCCATGAATTGAAAAATAACCAAAGCAGTTCTCTTTAGTATAGAAAAAATATTACATGTTCAATAAATATAGTAAAAGTTATGAATAAAATGAATGTATATAGTGTATGTTCTGTAGTGGTAGCCTAATAACGTACTTTAAATAAAAGGTTAATGATTGAAATTTTTTCAACTGTTGGGAAAATCGTATATATTTTTAAATTTTTGTATAAAAATTTAAAAATTCTCTCATTTATACAATGATTTCAGAAAAAAGAGTAATGGAATAGTTTTTGTTTAGGTGATTAATCATATATTCTCACGTTTAAATCTAGAAAAAGGTACTATGCGAATAAAATAAGTAATATCTTCAATTGAACTATAGTAAAATTAATGGATTTATCATTTTTAACTTGAATGATTCTAACATTCTATGAAAAAAAAATCAACTCCTCGAACAGAATTCGTAATAAAAGTATATTTTATTTTTAAAAAAATGCTTAAAATATTGAAGATCTTATCCAACATGAACATAATTAGTAATTTTTAATCGAAGTTGTAAAATAATTCCTCCAATAGGATAACGTATTATATGTTAAGTGGTCTGAAAATGCTTGCACTGAAAATGCATTCTCAATTTTTCAAAGTATCCTTTCCTGATCAAAGTAAAATAAAAATAATTCCACCAATAGGATAACGTGTTAGATGTCTGGTTGTCTGAAAATGTTCAATCATTCTCAATTTTTCAAAGCATCCTTTCTGGTGAAAATACTGTATTTTCAAAGTTAAGGATTGTGATAGGATAAGCATTTTGTATCAAACTGTAACTAAGCCTTGCGGTGGTATCAAATCTGTAAGGAACATTATTTATTCATGAAAATAATAAAAATGTTTTAAAATGAAAAATTTGTTTTGTTTCTGTCGTTTTCATAGAAGAAAATTTCATACTTTGTCATGAAAAAATCAAAGTTATGATAAAAATTCTTTTAAAAAGAAAAAAAAATTGAGTTAATATGAAAAAGAAATACAAATGTGAACATCTTTGCAAATAAAAAATATAGAAAATTATAAGTAAAAATTAATGTATGTAGTATATATGTACTGTAGTGGCAGCCTCATAGCATACTTTAAAGAAAAGGTTAACGATGGAAATTTCTTCAACTGTTGGGAAACTCGTATATTTTATACAATTTTGTTATAAAAATTATCTCAATCAACAATGCTTTCAGAAAAAAGTGCATTTGAATAGTTTTTGTTTAGGTGATTAATTGCATATTCTCATGTTTAAAACTAGAAAAAAAGAAATGATTGTAATGAAAAAATATATATCTTTTGAAAACCCTCTCCCCTTGGTATTGCGAGAAAAAAAAAAGATGCAATCGCTATCAATCCCAATGGAGGTTACCCCGTTATCGCCACACATATTGCTCTGTGAAAGGCAAGAGGGGCGGTTCGCTGTGCATTGTTAAGGAGAGTCTCAATGACAGGTGAGTAGTGCAGTCTACATTTTTGAGTTTGTGATTGTCTTGGTCTTTTATTCCGGTATGGGCATTTAATAGGTGATATATTACAGCGGTTAGTTTGTTCATTAACCTTATAATTTTATGTAAAATAATTGTTAATTAACCTTTGTTAATAACTTTAACTATCAATTAATATTATCTTAAAATAATTTAGAAAGTCACAATTTAGCTTCTTGTTGTTGCATGTGTTCTAAAGCCCTAATATAGTAGAAGAGCTGTAATTTGCTAATTTTGTCCATATTACAGTTAAACAGTTTGTTAATAGTAAATAACTTTAGTAGTAACTGTTAATAGTGAAATAACTTTAACTTCCTGTTGTGTTTTAGTGGTGGAGCTGCAGTTTGCTAATTTTGTCCATATTATAGTTAAATAGCGGTGTAAATAACTTTAATAGTAATCGTTAATAGTAAAATAACATTAACTTCCTGTTGTGTCTTAGTGGTAGAGTCGCAAAGTACCTTCGCATTTTGCCCAATTTAGTGGTAGAGCCCCAAAGTACTGGGCTCAGACACTCTGCAAAGTAGCAGACACTCCGCAATCAGTAGAATGGGAAGGGAGCCTCAAAGTACCTTCGCATTTAGCCCACGATCTCTTAATTGCTAATTAATCTTCTTAATTAGCCCCCCTCTACTTGGGGAGCCGCAAAGTACCGGCCCAGACACTCCGCAATCTAGTAGAATGGGAAGGGAGCCCCAAAGTATCGGTCCAGACACTCCGCAATCTAATAGAATGCGCAGGTGCCCCGCCCCCCTCCGCACCTCCGCAATGTCGCAGAACTGTCCTTTTTACACTACTGCCCAACCCCTTTAACTTTTGAACCCCTACAGATATAGTCATGAAAGTGGGGTCTAGGTATAGTAGAGACCAGGCTCTATTCGATGAGATAACTTTCAACGCCCTCTAGCGGAAACTTTCGGAGTTATCATTTTTATTTTGAAAAATATGTGAGGTATGTGAAAAAAGTCAATGGCTAAGTTGTAGAGCAGTATCGATTTAGTAGGAAAAGACACCTAAAGCAGAAAAATATCTTGAGTAAAACCCCTAAAACACATTCTCAATTAGGTTGAATTAACGTAGATTTTACGTCTCAAAACGCTTCTAACAAAGTGCAAATTATAAATTTTTAGTTTTATGACTTAAGTAAATGAATTTTGTATTCTTAGTTCATTAAATTGAAAATTTCTCATTTTTGCTTCGTCAGGAGCGTTTTAAGACATAAAATCTGCGTAAATTCTACCTAATTCAGCGAGCGTTTTAGGGGTTTTATTCAAGATATTTTTCTGCTTAAGATGTCTTTTATTACTGAATCGATGCTGCTCTACAACTTAGTCATTGACTTTTTTCACATACCTCACATAGTTTTTAAAATAAAAATTATAAATCCTAAATTTTCCGCTAGATGGCGTTGAAAGTTATCTCATCGGAAAGGGCATGATCACTTTACTATACCTAGACCCCACTTTCATGACCATATCTGTAGTGTATGGGTTCAAAAGTTAAAGGGGTTGGGCCACTTCTCGTGGGACACCCTGTATATGGACTTTTTAGTTACAAAATTTAATTTCAAGTTAGCATAAAAATTTAAAACAAACATAAGTTAGTACGTAATACTGATTTTCAAATTATATCCATATTCAGTAAAATATCCTTGTGAAAATCAATTTCGAATTACTCTTCTAAAAATGTCCACTGAATTTATGTCTAACATGCCTCAATTGAGGGAGCAGACATAAATAACTGTTTAAAAATTCCAGCTAATTTGGATCCAGCACCCCCGGTTGCAAGATGAATGTGCACTTGCGAAAACTGCCGGCGGCATCAACCTAGTTTAAAAAAATTAACAACGAAATGCTTTGTAAAAAACCAAGAATTTTCAGATTTCGGACATATTTTATTTTTTCTGGTTTTTACAGATTAATCAAAGTTCAAAATTTAAAGGTGGAAACTTTTTTTATAAAGCATTTCTTCAATTTCTTTCTTTCTTTTTTTTGCGTAAAACCTTTGGGCAGCAGTTTAAGTATTGAGACCACTTCGGAGGAAATTCGTACGGAAGGCCTTGCTACATCTGTAATATTCTTAACTTGAGTGATTGTGTTTTTGTGTGTACAGACACCTTTTTCTTGAAAGCCTGGTTAGGGTGGAAGACTACAACCCTAAGTGAATGTGCATGTGACGACAGAGATCTCTCTTTGTAACAAAGGTCTTTTTGCAGTGGTCGCAGGAGTACGGCTTTTCCCCCGTATGAAGGCGAAGGTGACGTTTGAGATTGCTCATCTGAGTGAAAGCCTTGCCGCAGAAACTGCAAACAAACGGCTTTTCCCCCGTATGGGTGCGAAGATGTCTTTTCAGTTCACCCTCTTTGATGAAGGCTTTCTTGCAAAAACTGCATTGAAACGGCTGCTCCCCAGAATGGATCGTTTTGTGATTACGCAGATGGTATGATTGTCGAAAAGCCTTGCCGCAGATATCGCAAATGTATGGCTTTTCATCCGTATGGACGCGAAAGTGTTTTTTCAGAATACTCTTATCTTTGAAGGCTTTGTCGCACAAGCTGCATCGAAACGGTTTCTCACCAGAATGGATCATTTTGCGTTTACGAAGATCGATCTTCCTAACAAACTTTTTAAAAGAACAATCGACCGTGTGCTGAAGGAGATCACCCGTTTCAGCAAAAGACTTGTTACAGTGATTGCAAGAATACTGCTTCTCGTCTAAGTGAATGACTTCATGCCTCTCCAGTTCGCACTCTCTATCGAAATTTTTGTCACAGTGTTTGCAAGTGTAAAGTTTCTCGTTTAAATGAATAATTTTATGGATCCTTAGAGCGTCCCTGTATTTGAAAGCTTTGGTGCAGATGTCGCAATTATATGGCTTTTCATCCGTATGGATGCGCAGGTGATCTTTGAGATTGCCCATCTGAGTGAAAGCCCTGCCGCAGTAACTGCAGACAAACGGCTTTTCCCCCGTATGGATGCGAAGATGTATTCTCAGATTACTCTTATTGTTGAAGGCTTTGTTGCAAAAACTGCATCGAAACGGCTTCTCCTCAGAATGGATCATTTTGTGCTTACGAAAATCAGTCTTCCTAACAAACGCCTTATTGCAGATGTCGCAAATGTATGGCTTCTGTCCTGAGTGAATGAGTTGATGTGACTTCAGAGTACTACTGTCGCTAAAAGCTTTGTTGCAGATGTCGCACTTAAACGGTCGCTCGCCAGAATGGATTATGAGGTGGTTCCTCAGGTTGCCCATTGAACCGAAGGTTTTGCCGCAATGGTTGCAAGTGTGCTTCTTTTGTGAGTGAATACGTTGATGTGACTTCAGTGTACTCTCTTGATTAAAATCCTTGTTGGAGATGTCGCACGTGAACGATTGCTCGCCAGAATGGGTTAGAAGGTGGGCGTTCAGGCTGCTCTTTCTACCGAAGGTCATGGAGCAGTGGTCGCACACGAACGGCTTCTCTCGAGAGTGGATGAGCATCTGACCAACGACATCGTTCTGGGGATCCTCGCCGCAGTGGTCGCACTTGAACCGTCTCTCACCACTCTGAGTCAGGGAGATTTCGGTGGTGTTTTCAAGGTTGGATTCATTCTGGGTGGAATACGAGCATTTAGAACAGTGGTACCTTTGATCGCTCTGCTGACTTTGTTGGGTGTTCATAGTTCCATCCAGACCAGAGGGTGCAAACGAGAAGTCGTTAAGGATATTACTTTTGGAGTCATCACTGTCATCTGTGTGTAGAAAGTATATTAATTTTCGATTCTAATACAAAACTAATTTATAATGAAAATAGCAAAACATTTTACACAGATAGCATGTAACCCCCCGGTTAACCTTCTCTTTTCATTGTCATTGGGTTGCCCAGAACAATTTTTGCCAAACATTTACAGTAATGCTTTAGAAATACTGTTCCCAAGAACGTAGGAAGTAATCTACGAAAACTTTTGTTACATGTATTGCAACCATATGGAATTGTTGCAGAAATTTTAAAAGGAAGAAAAGATAATTTCAAAGAAAATGTGTTCAGAATTAAAAACTCCCCAGCAAAAAAATCAGCATGAAACCTTCAAAAAAACCCTGCAGGTTTCCTGCAGGGAATTCGGACAAATAAACCTGCAAGAAACCTGTAGATTTTGACTGCAGGTTACCTGCAGTTAGGTTGTCCGAATTTCATGCAGAAAACCTGCAGGTTTTTTGAAGGTTTCATGCTGATTTTTTTGACTGCAGGTTTCCTGCCGTTAATTTGTCCGAATTTCATGCAGAAAACCTTCAGATATATTTGAAAGTTTCATGCTGATTTCTTTGACTGCAGGTTTCCTGCAGTTAAGTTGCCCGAATTTCATGCAGAAAACCTGCAGGTTTTTTGAAAGTTTCATGCTGATATATTTGACTGCATTTTCCCTGCAGTTAAGTTGTCCGAATTTCATTCAGAAAACCTGCAGTGTTGTTTTTGAAGGTTTTATGCTGATTTATCTTGAATTATTAGAGTTTTCTTGCAGAAAACCTGCCGGGGTTTTTGAAAAGGATTTTTGACTTTTTTTTATGTTTGGTACGGTTAAACTGCATTCATCAACAACAAAAATCAGTCAACTGGTATGAAAAATCAACATAATAAAATGTAACATACGCATGAATAAAAAAACATTTGTTGATTTTTTGAATTTTAAAAATTTTTTCGTATCAAATGTTAATTAGGCCGTATCAACTTTTTTAGCAGCAGAGCAGTAAAATTCTACAATCATCAACAAACATTATCTAGGGAAAAAGAAGTTTAGTGTATTGAATGTCATCCATATATAGAGAGTTAGCTCAAATTGAAAGATTTCTCAACTAAATATTTTAGTCTAGTTTTAGGAGTTTTATTAACATCCTGGTTTGGTAAGAGTTTAATGGCACTAAACCCTATGATGGCATACTGAAAAACACAAACAATCTTTAATAACTTTGATTTTCATAATGTTACCTAATTCTCGTATCCCAAAAAGGGCCAAGCATAAAGTTATGATACGTTGAAATGGGCTTACTCTTTGGCGGGAAAGCAAAGGTGGAAATTTTTATTCTGCTTTTTTTATAGAAAAATCAAGCTTTTAGCAAAATGAATTCAATTTCAATTTTTAAGAAAAATAAATTAATGCTCCAACTATTTCTAAAAAATAATAGATTTTAATTTACTTACCACTTATTATTGTATTGAACAGTGAACCAAAACATAATCATTGACACACAAACCTGGCTTACGTTTGACAGCTAACATTTGTGTATTTGCCTAATTTTATTGCGCAATTACAGCGCTCGGCTCTAATTTGCGGTTCTAATTTCTGAAGAACTGTAGATTGAAATGACTTTTCTCATATGATTTTCTGAATTATTAAAAACTCTTCCAGATGTACAAAAAATACAAAAAAAGACCTTTGATAGAACAATAATCGGATTCTTCCCATGCCGTCTGTATTCTGCATTTTTTCTTTTTATTAAGTTGTCATTTTTTAATTATGATCCAAATCAGAAAAAAGGCCCAACTACTTTGAATGTTTTGAGATCTACTGTAGTATTTAAAAAAAGAATATAAATACATTTTTGTCATGATTTGGATATACCAAAGCTAATATTTTCATCAGAACATGTGACAAAATAAAATAAATATCGCTCTGTGAAATCAGAAATTATTGATGTTCTTCATAGAGATAGCTCTATTTAAAATATTTTCAGTGAGATATAATTAGTTTCATTTTTTGTTCTTAATTAAAATAACTTCCTTTTATACAACAGCTTTTGTACATTTTCACCTCGGAGCTTCTCGTCATAATCATTCTTATCTCTGTATAAATAAAAGGCTAACGGGCGATGTGTGTGTGTATGTGTGTGTGTGGGTATGTCCGGGGTAATCTCTTGAAATAGGCCACGGACCGAAACCAAACTCGACGTATAGACGTATTCCGAGTCGGGGAGTAACTTGGGATAGTTTTCAAAGCTCGAAAATCGAATAATTACGAGTAATTAGCGAATTTATAGCCGAAAACGCTTATTTCTCCATTTCTCTACTAGAGCAGATCTGCTCGACTCACTATTGTTAAGGAGATTATAAAAACCTTCAAAAATAAATATTTTAACAGGAAAAACTCGATAATTGTCCATTTAAAAACTATATCAGTTGTAAAAACACCAAAATAAATTCAAATAATTAATTTTGAAACGTTAGTTTCCCCTATTTCAAGATGTTTTCCTTTAAAATTTAAATATTTATGGAAAAGTGTAAATTTTCTTCATGGAAAACGAGTTTAAAATAATACATTGTTTCAAATGAAGCGGTTCACTAGACTTTTAAATTTACTAGATCTTTTATTATTGTTTCAAATTTGTTATTTTTGTTCACTAGACTCATTAATTTACTAGGAAACATTGCCGAGAACACTGGGAAAAGAAAAATTACCTGGAACATCGGGATAGGAAAAAATACCGGGATTACCGGGACATGAAAATAACCTCCAACATCGGGATAGGAAAATTATCGGGAACATCGGGATAAGGAAAAGTACCGGGAACATCGGGATAAGGAAAAGTACCGGGAACATCGGGATAAGGAAAATAACCGGGAACATCGGGATATGAAAAATTACCGGGAACACCGGGATAGGAAAAAGGCGTCTGGGATACCGGGATGATTGGTAATTGCTGATTTAAAAATTATAAATATATTTTGAGAAAATTTAATTTAAAAAAATATATATACACTCCACCCGTGCAAGGCCGGGCATATCAGCTAGTCTCTGTATAAATAAAAGGCTAACGGGCGATGTGTGTATGTGTGTATGTATGTCCGGGGTAATCTCTTGAAATAGGCCACGGACCGAAACCAAACTCGACGTATAGACGTATTCCGAGTCGGGGAGTAACTTAAGATAGTTTTCAAAGCTCGAAAATCGAATAATTACGAGTAATTAACGAATTTATAGTCGAAAACGCTTATTTCTCCATTTCTCTACCAGGCAGATCTGCTCGACTCACTATTGTAAACGAGATTAAAACCTCAAAAATTAAATATTTTAACAGGAAAAACTCGATAATTGTCCATTTAAAAACTATATCAGTTGTAAAAACACCAAAATAAATTCAAATAATTAATTTTGAAACGTTAGTTTCCCCTATTTTAAGATATTTTCCTTTAAAATTTAAATATTTATGGAAAAGTGTAAATTTTCTTCATGGAAAACGAATTAAAAAATAAAACATTGTTTCAAATGAAGCGGTTCACTAGACTTTTCAATTTACTAGATCTTTTATTATTGTTTCAAATTTGTTAGTTTTGTTCACTAGACTCATTAATTTACTAGGAAACATTGCCGAGAACACCGGGAAAAGGAAAATTACCGGGAACATCGGGATAGGAAAAAAAAGTACCGGGATTACCGGGACATAAAAATTACCTCGATCAGCGGGATAGGAAAATTATCGGGAACATCGGGATAGGAAAAGTACCGGGAATATCGGGATAGGAAAAGTACCGGGAACATCGGGATTGGAAAAGTACCGAACAGTTACTAGGTAACATTGCCGAGAACACCGGGAAAAGGAAAATTACCGGGAACATCGGGATAGGAAAAAAAAGTACCGGGATTACCGGGACATAAAAATTACCTCGATCATCGGGATAGGAAAATTATCGGGAAAATCGGGATAGGGAAAATTATCGGGAACATGGGGATAGGAAAATTATCGGGAACACAGGTATATTAAAAATTACCGGGAACACCGGGATAGGAAAAAGGCGTCTTGGATATCGGGTTGATTGGTAATTTCTGATTTAATAATTATAAATGTATTTTGGGAAAATTTAATTAAAAAAAACTATACACTCTACCCGTGCAAGGCCGGGCATATCCGCTAGTCTCTGTATAAATAAAAGGCTAACGGGCGATGTATGTGTGTGTGTATGTGGGTATGTCCGGGGTAATCTCTTGAAATAGGCCACGGACCGAAACCAAACTCGACGTATAGACGTATTCCGAGTCGGGGAGTAACTTGGGATAGTTTTCCAAGCTCTAAAATAGAATAATTACGAGTAATTAACGAATTTATAGCCGAAAACGCTTATTTCTCCATTTCTCTACTAGAGTAGACTGCTCGACTCACTATTGTTAACTAGATGAAAACTTTAAAAAATAAAATATTTTAACAGGAAAAACTCGATAATTGTCCATTTAAAAACTATATCAGTTGTAAAAACATCAAAATAAATTCAAAAAATTTATTTTGAAACGTTACTTTCCCCTATTTTAAGATATTTTCCTTTAAAATTTAAATATTTATGGAAAATTGTAAATTTTATTTTCATGGAAGAGGACTTCAAAACAAAACATTGTTTCAAATGAAGCGGTTCACTAGACTTTTAAATTTTTATTATTGTTTCAAATTAGTTATTTTTGTTCACTAGACTCATTAATTTACTAGGAAACATTGCCGAGAACACCGGGAAAAGGAAAATTACCGGGAACATTGGGATAGGAAAAAAAAGTACCGGGATTACCGGGACATGAAAATTACCTCGCTCAGCGGGATAGGAAAATTATCGGGAACATCGGGATAGGAAAAGTACCGGGAACATCGGAATAGGAAAAAAAGTACCGGGATTACCGGGACATGAAAATTACCTCGATCAGCGGGATAGGAAAATTATCGGGAACATCGGGATAGGAAAAGTACCGGGAACATCGGAATAGGAAAAGTACCGGGAACACCGGGATATGAAAATTACCGGGAACACCGGGATATGAAAAATTACCGGGAACATCGGGATAGGAAAAGTACCGGGAACATCGGGATAGGAAAATTACCGGGAACACGGATAGGAAAAAGACGTCTGGGATACCGGGATGATTGGTAATTGCTGATTTAAAAATTATAAATATATTTTTAAAAAATTTAATTTAAAAAATATATATACACTCCACCCGTGCAAGGCCGGGCATATCCGCTAGTCTCTGTATAAATAAAAGGCTAACGGGCGATGTGTGTATGTATGTATGTGTGTGTGTGGGTATGTCCGGGGTAATCTCTTGAAATAGGCCACGGACCGACACCAAACTCGACATATAGACGTATTCCGAGTCGGGGAGTAACTTGGGATAGTTTTCAAAGCTTTAAAATCGAATAATTACGAGTAATTAACGAATTTATAGCCCGAAACGCTTATTTCTCCATTTCTCTACCAGAGTAGACTGCTCGACTCACTATTGTTAACTAGATGAAAACCTTCAAATATTAAATATTTTAACAGGAAAACCTCGATAATTGTCCATTTAAAAACTATATCAGTTGTAAAAACATGAAAATAAATTCAAATAATTAATTTTGAAACGTTAGTTTCCACTATTTTAGGATATTTTCCTTTAAAATTTAAATATTTATGGAATTTGTAAATTTTATTTTCATGGAAGAAGACTTAGAAACAAAACATTGGTTCAAAGAGACGGTTCACTAGACTTTTCAGATTACCAGATCTTTTATTATTGTTGTTTCAAATTTATACTTTCTTCACTAGGCTCATTAATTTACTAGATTTTTACAATCTGTCACTTTGAAAAGGCATTAGGATATTAAACAATATATATTATCAAAATAAGAACACGTTTGCAAATCTCTGTATAAATAAAAGGCTAACGGGCGATGTATGTGTGTATGTATGTATGTATGTCCGGGGTAATCTCTTGAAAAAGGCCACGGACCGAAACCAAACTCGACGTATAGACGTATTCCGAGTCAAGGAGTAACTTGGGATAGTTTTCCAAGCTCGAAAATCGAATAATTACGAGTAATTAACGAATTTATAGCCCGAAACACTTATTTCTCCAATTCTCTACCAGAGCAGATCTGCTCGACTCACTATTGTTAACGAGATTATAAAAACCTCGAAAATTAAATATTTTAACAGGAAAAACTCGATAATTGTCCATTTAAAAACTATATCAGTTGTAAAAACACCAAAATAAATTCAAATAATTAATTTTGAAACGTTAGTTTCCCCTATTTTAAGATTGTTTTCCTTTAAAATTTAAATATTTATGGAAAAGTGTAAATTTTCTTCATGGAAAACGACTTGAAAATAAAACATTGTTTCAAATGAAGCGGTTCACTAGACTTTTAAATTTACTAGATCTTTTATTTTAGTTTCAATTTGTTTACTTTGTTCACTAGACTCATTAATTTACTAGGAAACATTGCCGAGAACACCGGGAAAAGGAAAATTACCGGGAACATCGGGATAGGAAAAAAAAGTACCGGGATTACCGGCACATAAAAATTACCTCGAACATCGGGATAGGAAAATTACCGGGAACATCGGGATATGAAAAATTACCGGGAACACCGGGATATGAGAAATTACTGGGAACGATATGAAAAATTACTGGGAACACCGGGATAGGAAAAAGGCGTCTGGGATACCGGGATGATTGGTAATTGCTGATTTACAAAATTATAAATGCATTTTGAGAAAATTTAATTTAAAAAAAATATATACACTCCACCCGTGCAAGGCCGGGCATATCCGCTAGTCTCTGTATAAATAAAAGGCTAACGGGCGATGTATGTGTGTGGGTATGTGTGTGGGTATGTCCGGGGTAATCTCTTGAAATAGGCCACGGACCGAAACCAAACTCGACGTATAGACGTATTCCGAGTCGGGGAGTAACTTAAGATAGTTTTCAAAGCTCGAAAATCGAATAATTACGAGTAATTAACGAATTTATAGTCGAAAACGCTTATTTCTCCATTTCTCTACCAGGCAGATCTGCTCGACTCACTATTGTAAACGAGATTAAAACCTCAAAAATTAAATATTTTAACAGGAAAAACTCGATAATTGTCCATTTAAAAACTATATCAGTTGTAAAAACACCAAAATAAATTCAAATAATTAATTTTGAAACGTTAGTTTCCCCTATTTTAAGATATTTTCCTTTAAAATTTAAATATTTATGGAAAAGTGTAAATTTTCTTCATGGAAAACGAATTAAAAAATAAAACATTGTTTCAAATGAAGCGGTTCACTAGACTTTTCAATTTACTAGATCTTTTATTATTGTTTCAAATTTGTTATTTTTGTTCACTAGACTCATTAATTTACTAGGAAACATTGCCGAGAACACCGGGAAAAGGAAAATTACCGGGAACATCGGGATAGGAAAAAAAGTATCGGGATGACCGGGACATAAAAATTACCTCGATCAGCGGGATAGGAAAATTATCGGGAACATCGGGATAGGAAAAATTACCGGGAACACCGGGATATGAAAAATTACCGGGAACACCGAGATAGGAAAAAGGCTTCTGGGGTACCGGGATGATTGGTAATTGCTGATTTAAAAATTATAAATATATTTTTTAAAAATTTAATTTAAAAAAATATATATACACTCCACCCGCGCAAGGCCGGGCATATCCGTTTGTTATATAGCTCAGTGTTTCAAATTTGTTATTTTTGTTCACTAGACTCATTAATTTACTAGGAAACATTGCCGAGAACACCGGGAAAAGGAAAATTACCGGGAACATCGGGATAGGAAAAAGACGTCTGGGATACCGGGATGATTGGTAATTGCTGATTTAAAAATTATAAATATATTTTTAAAAAATTTAATTTAAAAAAATTATACACTCCACCCGTGCAAGGCCGGGCATATCCGCTAGTCTCTGTATAAATAAAAGGCTAACGGGCGATGTATGTGTGTATGTGTGTGTGTGGGTATGTCCGGGGTAATCTCTTGAAATAGGCCACGGACCGAAACCAAACTCGACGCATAGACGTATTCCGAGTCGGGGAGTAACTTAAGATAGTTTTCAAAGCTCTAAAATCGAATAATTACGAGTAATTAGCGAATTTATAGCCGAAAACGCTTATTTCTCCATTTCTCTACCAGGCAGATCTGCTCGACTCACTATTGTAAACGAGATTAAAACCTCAAAAATTAAATATTTTAACAGGAAAAACTCGATTATTGTCCATTTAAAAACTATATCAGTTGTAAAAACACCAAAATAAATTCAAATAATTTATTTTCAAACGTTACTTTCCTTTATTTCAAGATTTTTTCCTTTAAAATTTAAATATTTATGGAAAAGTGTAAATTTTTTACATGGAAAAAGACTTAAAATTAAAACATTGTTTTAAATGAAGCGGTTCACTAGACTTTTCAATTTACTAGATCTTTTATTATTGTTTCAAATTTGTTATTTTTGTTCACTAGACTCATTAATTTACTAGGAAACATTGCCGAGAACACCGGGAAAAGGAAAATTACTGGGAACATCGGGATAGGAAAAAAAAGTACCGGGATTACCGGGACATAAAAATTACCTCGATCATAGCGATAGGAAAATTATCGGGAACGTCGGGATAAGGAAAATGATCGGGAACATCGGGATAAGGAAAATAACCGGGAACATCGGGATATGAAAAATTACCGGGAACACCGGGATAGGAAAAAGGCGTCTGGGATACCGGGATGATTGGTAATTCCTGATTTAAAAATTATAAATATATTTTGAGAAAATTTAATTTTTAAAAAAAATTATACACTCCACCCGTGCAAGGCCGGGCATATCCGGGCATATACCGGGAAAAGAAAAATTACCGAGAACATCGGGATAGGAAAAAAGTACCGGGATTACCGGGACATAAAAATTACCTCGATCATATGAATAGGAAAATTATCGGGAACATCGGGATAGGAAAATTATCGGGAACATCGGGATAGGAAAATTATCGGGAACATTGGGATAGGAAAATTATCGGGAACGTCGGGATAAGGAAAATGATCGGGAACATCGGGATAAGGAAAATAACCGGGAACATCGGGATATGAAAAATTACCGGGAACATCGGGATAGGAAAATTATCGGGAGCATCGGGATAGGAAAATTATCGGGAACATCGGAATAGGAAAATTATCGGGAACATCGGGATAAGGAAAATGATCGGGAACAACGGGATAAGGAAAATAACCGGGAACATCGGGATATGAAAAATTACCGGGAACACAGGGATAGGAAAAAGGCGTATGGGATACCGGGATGATTGGTAATTGCTGATTTAAAAATTATAAATATATTTTGAGAAAATTTAATTTAAAAAAATTATACACTCCACCCGTGCAAGGCCGGGCATATCCGCTAGTATATTATAAATAAAAGGCTAACGGGCGATGTGTGTATGTATGTATGTGTGTGTGTGGGTATGTCCGGGGTAATCTCTTGAAATAGGCCACGGACCGACACCAAACTCGACATATAGACGTATTCCGAGTCGGGGAGTAACTTGGGATAGTTTTCAAAGCTTTAAAATCGAATAATTACGAGTAATTAACGAATTTATAGCCCGAAACGCTTATTTCTCCATTTCTCTACCAGAGTAGACTGCTCGACTCACTATTGTTAACTAGATGAAAACCTTCAAACATTAAATATTTTAACAGGAAAACCTCGATAATTGTCCATTTAAAAACTATATCAGTTGTAAAAACATGAAAATAAATTCAAATAATTAATTTTGAAACGTTAGTTTCCCCTATTTTAGGATATTTTCCTTTAAAATTTAAATATTTATGGAATTTGTAAATTTTATTTTCATGGAAGAGGACTTAGAAACAAAACATTGGTTCAAAGAGACGGTTCACTAGACTTTTCAGATTACCAGATCTTTTATTATTGTTGTTTCAAATTTATACTTTCTTCACTAGGCTCATTAATTTACTAGATTTTTACAATCTGTCACTTTGAAAAGGCATTAGGATATTAAACAATATATATTATCAAAATAAGAACACGTTTGCAAATATATTCTTACTTTTTTACGGGGTGTATGCATTAAATTTAACAGTTGTGAATAAAAAGCGATTATTTTATGGTTTTTTTTCTTTGTTCTGATACTTTTGTTTCTTCAATATGTTCTTAATGCGTTTGAATATAGGATGCTGAATTCGGAAATATGCGTTTTTATGTGTTCTGATTAAATTTCTTTAACGGGTATTGGCCACGAATTTCACAATTCTGTCTGAGAGCAATGCGAGAGGTCGCAGGATTTAACGAGTAGCGATTTCATTCTAACTCCTTGCTTTCAACTTATAGTAAATTTTTAATGTAGTAAGCATTCTAGGCTTAACTTATTAGACTCAACACGTTAAAATGCCTAAGAAGAAAAGTTGTCTTGGAAAAACCACGCCAGCAGCTAAAAGAAAAAAGAATTTACGGGCTAATGAAAGCAATATTGAACGAGATCATCGTCTTCAGGCTATGCGAGAAGCTGCCTCCACATCTCGAGCTTCAGAACCCGAGGATAAGCGTGAGCTTCGCCTTCAATTGAAGAGGGAGACCTCCGCCCTATCTAGAGCCACGGAAATTGAAGAGGAGCACGAACGTCGCCTTCAATCGAAGAGGGAGACCTCCGCCCTATCAAGAGCCATTGAAACTGAAGAGGAGCACGAACGTCGCCTTCAATCGAAGAGGGATACCTCCGCCCTATCAAGATCCATTGAAACTGAAGAGGAGCACGAACGTCGCCTTCAATCGATGCGGGAGACCTCCGCCCTATCAAGAGCCATTGAAACTGAAGAGGAGCACGAACGTCGCCTTCAATCGATGCGGGAGACCTCCGCCCTATCAAGATCCATTGAAACTGAAGAGGAGCACGAATGTCGCCTTCAATCGATGCGGGAGACCTCCGCCCTATCAAGAGCCATTGAAACTGACGAGGAGCACGAACGTCGCCTTCAATCGAAGAGGGAGACCTCCGCCCTATCAAGAGCCATTGAAACTGAAGAGGAGCACGAACGTCGCCTTCAATCGATGCGGGAGACCAGAGCCTTGAATCTTGCGTGCGAATCAAACGATGACAGAACAGAGAGACTTTCGGAGAAACGTCAATTGCCTAAAATCCACTGGGAATGTCGTTTGAAATCAAGTTTGTTCTTGGAAGGATTTCATTACGACGCTACGAAAACGTACCATGATGATAGTGATTTCCTAATCGGAAAAATGGACCGAGAATGCAAACGTTGCGGAGCCTTGAAGTTTAAGGGAGAACCTTCTGGGATATGTTGCTGCAACGGGAAAGTTTGCCTTCCTGCCCTAGAATCACCTCCGGAGCCTCTGTTTTCCTACATGTCGGGAGCCACACCTGAGTCCAAACATTTCCTAAAAAATATTAGAAAATATAATAGTTGCTTCCAAATGACTTCATTTGGAGCAACTATGGCGGATCAAGGAGGCTTCAAATCCACATTTCGTGTCCAAGGCCAAGTCTACCACAATATCGGGTCCTTACTTCCTCCTGAAGGTGAAACCCCGAAATTTTTACAAATCTATTTCGTGGGTGTCAACGAAGAAGCTGAAGCATCCATACGCTGCAACCACATTCCCGGAGTGAGACCTGAAGTTGTGTGCAGTATTCAAAAGATGCTTCACGAGAATAATATTCTCTTGAAGACCTTCAAAACTTCGCTGGAAGACATGCCTTCGGACGAGTGCACCTTGGTGTTAAATGCAGAGAAGAGGCCGGTAGGGGAGCACGAGAGGCGCTTCAACGTTCCCCAAAGTGACGATATGGCCGTAATCATCACGGAGGGAGCGGCCAACAAAAGAGACGTGATACTGAAGAAAAGAAGCGGACATCTGCAACGAATAACAGAGACTCACCGATCGTACGATGCTCTCCAATATCCCCTAATTTTCCCTAAAGGAGAGGACGGATACGACATCAACATCTTGCAGTCTAATCCTGGTTCCAAGGACAAAAAAGTCAGCATGAAGCAGTTCTATGCTTACCGGCTTATGACGAGGAGGGATTCCTACAACCACATCCTTAACTGCAGATACCTGTTTCAACAATTCGTTGTGGATGCATATGCCAAAATCGAAGCGGAACGACTTCTCTACATCAAGCTCAACCAAAGCAAGCTTCGAAGCGAGGAGTACATCCATCTGAGAGATGCCATATCCAAGGATAAAGCCGCCGATGACATCGGTAAAGCCGTCATTCTCCCCGCCACCTTTACCGGGAGTCCTCGCCAGATGCACGAGTATGCGCAGGACGCGATGGCTTATGTACGGGCGTACGGGAAGCCGGATTTATTTATAACCTTCACCTGCAACCCTAACTGGCCTGAAATTGCAGAGGAACTGACTCGTGGACAAACTTCGAGTGATCGACACGACGTTGTCGCCCGGGTTTTTCGCCAAAAACAACAGAATTTAATCCATTCATTGACAAAGAGCTGCGTGTTTGGAGAGGTCAGGTGTTGGTTATACACCATTGAATGGCAGAAAAGAGGGCTTCCCCATTCCCACAACCTGATTTGGCTGAAAGAAAAAATAAAGCCGAGTCAAATCGATGATGTGATTTCTGCCGAAATTCCTAATGAAGACACGGATCCTCTTCTCTGGGAAATTGTAAAGAAGAATATGATTCACGGTCCTTGCGGCAACTTAAACAAGGATTCACCGTGCATGAAAGAGGGCAAATGCACGAAGAAATACCCAAGACCACTAATTAAGGAGACACAAACAGGCGATGATGGATACCCCAAGTATAGGAGGAGAGATATCGACGAGGGTGGACTCACAGTCAAGTTAAAAGTTCGCGGTAAAGACATCGAAGTGGACAACAAATGGATCGTACCGTACTCGCCTCTTCTGTCGAAAATATTTAACGCCCACATCAACGTGGAATACTGCAATTCCGTAAAGGCGATAAAGTACATCTGCAAGTACATCCACAAGGGCAGCGATATGGCTACCTTCGTTTTAATAGAAAACAAGGACGAAATCACCCAATACCAACTGGGTAGATACATCAGTTCAAATGAAGCTGTGTGGAGAATTTTTAGTTTCCCCATCCATGAGAGATATCCCACCGTGCTGCACCTCAGCGTCCATTTGGAAAACGGACAGAGAGCGTATTTCACTAAGGAAACCGCTGCAAGTGTGGCCTCTAATCCTCCGAAGACAACCCTCACCGCATTTTTCCATCTTTGCGAAACAGACGACTTTGCCAAGACTCTCCTCTACGCGGAAGTCCCTCGCTACTACACTTGGAACGCGGGGAAAAAGATGTTTTCCAGAAGAAAGAGGAGCAGCCATGGATCGGACGAAGGAGGCATGGTATCGAGCGATGCTTTAGGAAGGGTCTACAGCGTACATCCGTCTAACGCCGAATGCTTCTTCTTGCGAATGCTGTTGAACGAAGTAAGAGGCCCGACTTCTTTCGCGAGTCTGAAAACTGTAGGTGGCCACATTTGCGACACTTACAGGGAGGCTTGCCAGGAACTTGGACTTCTGGAGGACGACCAGCATTTGGAGAAGGCCATGTCGGAAGCGTCCCTTTCATCTTCTCCCCAAAGAATGCGGAATTTGTTTGCCGTCATTTTATCTCTGGCCAATCCTGCGAAACCTAAGGCGTTGTGGGAGAGCTACAGAGATGATATGAGCGAAGATATCCTGTATGGACAGAAAAGGCTCCTCAATCAAGACATGCAAGCCAACGCTGATACTTTCAACAAAGCTTTAGTCCTAATCGAGAGAAAATGCCTGTCTATCTGCGGTAAAACTCTTCCTCAGTTAGGACTAGAGTCTCCCTCGAAGAAGGCGTCACTCGCCACTGATGCAGAAGTTCTTCGGGAAAGAAACTATGACCCAGTAAAGTTAAGATGCCATATAGAGTCGAGAAAACCTCTTTTGACGGAAGAACAGCTGGCTGCGTACGACGTCATTCTGAAAGGAGTCAATGACGAAGAAGGAGGCATCGTTTTTCTGGATGCTCCAGGTGGGACCGGAAAGACATTTTTAATAAACCTGATTCTGGCGGAAGTGAGAGTCGCGGGAAACATCGCTGTCGCTGTTGCTTCCTCTGGCATAGCTGCAACTCTCATAGATGGTGGTCGGACTGCCCATTCTGCTTTGAAACTGCCTTTAAATGCCGGAAGAGATGAAAATCCAAGCTGCAACATTAGCAAATCGAGCGGTCAAGCCAAGGTGCTCCAATCCTGCAAGATTATCGTGTGGGACGAGTGTACGATGGCACACAAAAAGTCTCTGGAAGCTCTCGACAGAACTTTGCGTGACATACGATCGACAGACAAACTGATGGGAGGAGTTTTTCTACTTCTTGCCGGTGACTTCCGGCAAACACTGCCGGTGATTCCCAAGTCTACTCCCGCTGACGAGTTTAACGCTTGCCTGAAGATGTCCTCTCTTTGGAAGTTTGTCCGGAAAATCACGTTGAAGAAAAACATGCGAATCACCGGAGAGGAGGAGAACTTCGCCGGAAAACTTTTGGAGATAGGAGAAGGCAGATTTCCGACCACTAACGGAGAAATATCCCTTTCAGAGGATTTTTGCACCACTGTAGAATCTACCAAAGAATTAATAGATCATATATACCCTAACATCCACACCAACTTCAGAAACCAAGAATGGCTGCGCGAAAGAGCCATTCTAGCGCCTAAAAACGATGCCGTCCATGAGTTGAACGTCTCGATCCAGAAGAAGATTCCAGGGAAAATGACTTCGTATAAATCGATCGACACAGCGATGGACGACGATGACGCAGTCAACTTTCCACCAGAGTTTTTGAATTCCTTGAACCCCCCTGGAACTCCTCCACATCACTTGGAACTGAAAGTGGGGTCGGTCGTCATGCTTCTGCGGAACATTGATCCTCCCAAATTGTGCAATGGGACAAGGCTAACAGTCAAGAGGCTTTCTGCGAACATCATAGAAGCCACAATCCTCACTGGGAGTGAGAAGGGAGAGGATGTTTTTATTCCTCGGTTACCTTTGATCCCTTCGGATTTCCCCATCCTTTTTAAGAGGATTCAATTTCCAGTCAAGCTGGCTTTTGCCATGACTGTTAACAAGGCACAAGGACAGTCGATTCAACGGTGCGGCATCAACCTCGGCGAACCCTGCTTTTCCCATGGACAGTTATACGTCGCCTGTTCCAGAGTCGGGTCCTCCAAAAACCTCACCATCCTCGCTCCAGGTAGTAAAACTAAAAATGTCGTTTACAAGCACGTTTTAATTTAAACCAAGTAATTTCATATGTCATTTAATTTTTTATGATAGCGTATTCTTTTCTTTCAATATATTTGTACGGTTTTTCATTAAGAGCTAATATATTTTTCATGCCTCTTTAAATTAGTGTTTCTTCTCTTAAAAATGCATTTCTTATTTTAAGAAGCTACTATTTGATATTAAAAAAAATTTATTTTGAAAATTCAAAGTGCTTTTTAGCGTATTTACCAAATGGAGATTGTTGATAAGTTTTATTTTCTAATTAAGTGAATGAAATTGAGGGAAATTATTTATATATTTTTAGTTCTTAGAAATATCACGTTTTTCAGTTTTCTGTAATTAATGCACAGAAGTAAAAATACTGTACTTTTGTTAAGCCACCTTAAATATAATTTAAAAGATTATACGTTCATAATGAGAGTGTGTGCTTTAAGTTGCGGTGGATGTTTAGAAATGTATTTGATCTCTTCACTACTTTTGAATTCTGATCAAATTTTGTAAATTGATAATTCTCTCACTGTCACTGCACCGTGAAGTTATATATATGTAAATAGTATTATCTATTTTTATTGACGCACAGTGATTGTATAAATGTAAATAGAATAAACTGTATTAATGCACAGTGTATGTACATATGTAAATAGAATCTTCTCAATTAACTCTCAGTGTAATGTAAGTATGTAAATAGATTCCTCTCTTAAAGTTGCGGTGGATGTTTAGAAATGTATTTGATCTCTTCTCGCTACTTTTGAATTCTGATCAAATTTTGTAAATTGATAATTCTCTCACTGTCACTGCACCGTGAAGTTATATATATGT
Source organism: Tetragnatha versicolor (assembly GCA_024610705.1). Lineage (NCBI taxonomy): Eukaryota > Metazoa > Arthropoda > Arachnida > Araneae > Tetragnathidae > Tetragnatha > Tetragnatha versicolor. The sequence continues at coordinate 3,130,508 of JANDEH010000019.1, forward strand.
AAATAGTATTCTCTATTTTTATTGACGCACAGTGATTGTATAAATGTAAATAGAATAAACTGTATTAATGCACAGTGTATGTACATATGTAAATAGAATCTTCTCAATTAACTCTCAGTGTAATGTAAGTATGTAAATAGATTCCTCTCTTAAAGTTGCGGTGGATGTTTAGAAATGTATTTGATCTCTTCGCTACTTTTGAATTCTGATCAAATTTTGTAAATTGATAATTCTCTCACTGTCACTGCACCGTAAAGTTATATACGTATATGTAAATAGTATTCTCTATTTTTATTGACGCACAGTGATTGTATAAATGTAAATAGAATAATCTGTATTAATGCACAGTGTATGTACATATGTAAATAGAATCTTCTCAATTAACTCTCAGTGTAATGTAAGTATGTAAATAGATTCCTCTCTTAAAGTTGCGGTGGATGTTTAGAAACGTATTTGATCTCTTCGCTACTTTTGAATTCTGATCAAATTTTGAAAAATTGATAATTCTCTCACTGTCACTGCACCGTAAAGTTATATATATGTAAATAGTATTCTCTATTTTTATTAACGCACAGTGATTGTATAAATGTAAATAGAATAATCGGTATTAATGCACAGTGTATGTACATATGTAAAAAGAATCTTCTCAATTAATTCTCAGTGTAATGTAAGTATGTAAATAGGTTCCTTTAAACTCCTCTCTTCACAGTGTCTGTATATATGTAAAAAGAATCAGCTATATAGTACAGTGTCTGAAGTAAATTGGAAAACAATTCAAAAATATAACATTACTTTGTTTTAAACAAGACGGTTCAATAAACTTTACTGGTTATTTTTTTTAAGTTTCAAATTCGTTATTTTATTCACTAGACTCATTTATTGTATACTAGAACCCCGGGAAAATTAAATTTATCGGGATAGGAAAATTACCGGGAACATCAGGGAAAGGAAAACTAAGGAGAAGACTGGGATATGAAAAATCGAGAGAAATACAGGTATGAGATTGGTAATTGGTATTGAAAATTGTGTTTAAAATTGGGAAAACTTTAAAACATTAATTTATACGCTCCACCCGTGCAAGGCCGGGTATATCCGCTACTGGAACGGGTTTGGAAAACTAACAGGAATACCGGGATAGGGAAAAGTCGAGGGAGATTCCGGGATGAAATTGGTAAATGGTATTGAAAATTGTGCTTAAATTTGGGAAAACTTTAAAAAATTCATTTATACTCTCCACCCGTGCAAGGCCGGGTAAATCAGCTATCTCTGTATAAATAAAAGGCTAACGGGCGATGTGTGTGTATGTATGTATATATGTATGTATGTATGTCCGGGGTAATCTCTTGAAATAGACCACGGACCGAAACCAAACTCGACGTATAGACATATTCCGAGTCGGGGAGTAACTTAAGATAGTTTTCAAAGTTCGAAAATCGAATAATTACGAGTAATTAGCGAATTTATAGCCGAAAACGCTTATTTCTCCATTTCTCTACCAGAGTAGATCTGCTCGACTACCTATTGCGAACGAGATGAAAACTTTAAAAAATAAATATATTTCAATACTAAAAACTGGATATTTGCGCATTTAAAAAGGATATAAGTTGTGAAAACGCTAAAATAAATTCAAATAATTTATTTTCAAACGTTACTTTCCTTTATTTCAAGATTTTTTTCCTTTAAAATTTAAATATTTATGGAAAAGTGAAAATTTTTTTTCATGGAAAACGACTTGAAAATAAAACATTGTTTCCAATGAAGCGGTTCACTAGACTTTTAAATTTACTAGATCTTTTATTATTGTTTCAAATTTGTTATTTTTGTTCACTAGACTCTTTAATTTACTAGGAAACATTGCCGAGAATACCGGGACATAAAAATTACCTCGATCAGCGGGATAGGAAAATTATCGGGAACATTGGGATAGGAAAATTATCGGGAACATCGGGATAGGAAAATTATCGGGAACATCGGGATAAGGAAAATGATCGGGAACATCGGGATAAGGAAAATAACCGGGAACATCGGGATATGAAAAATTACCGGGAACATCGGGATAGGAAAATTATCGGGAACATCGGGATAGGAAAATTATCGGGAACATCGGGATAGGAAAATTATCGGGAACATCGGGATAGGAAAATTATCGGGAACATCGGGATAGGAAAATTATCGGGAACATCGGGATTAGGAAAATAACCGGGAACATAGGGATATGAAAAATTACCGGGAACACCGGGATAGGAAAAAGGCGTCTGGGATACCGGGATGATTGGTAATTGCTGATTTAAAAATTATAAATATATTTTGAGAAAATTTAATTTGAAAAATTTATACACTCCACCCGTGCAATGCCGGGCATATCAGCTAGTCTCTGTATAAATAAAAGGCTAACGGGCGATGTGTGTGTGTGGGTATGTGTGTGTGTGGGTATGTCCGGGGTAATCTCTTGAAATAGGCCACGGACCGAAACCAAACTCGACGCATAGACGTATTCCGAGTCGGGGAGTAACTTAAGATAGTTTTCAAAGCTCGAAAATCGAATAATTACGAGTAATTAACGAATTTATAGTCGAAAACGCTTATTTCTCCATTTCTCTACCAGGCAGATCTGCTCGACTCACTATTGTAAACGAGATTAAAACCTCAAAAATTAAATATTTTAACAGGAAAAACTCGATAATTGTCCATTTAAAAACTATATCAGTTGTAAAAACACCAAAATAAATTCAAATAATTAATTTTGAAACGTTAGTTTCCCCTATTTTAAGATATTTTCCTTTAAAATTTAAATATTTATGGAAAAGTGTAAATTTTCTTCATGGAAAACGAATTAAAAAATAAAACATTGTTTCAAATGAAGCGGTTCACTAGACTTTTCAATTTACTAGATCTTTTATTATTGTTTCAAATTTGTTATTTTTGTTCACTAGACTCATTAATTTACTAGGAAACATTGCCGAGAACACCGGGAAAAGGAAAATTACCGGGAACATCGGGATAGGAAAAAAAAAAGTACCGGGATTACCGGGACATAAAAATTACCTCGATCAGCGGGATAGGAAAATTATCGGGAACATCGGGATAGGAAAAGTACCGGGAATATCGGGATAGGAAAAGTACCGGGAACATCGGGATTGGAAAAGTACCGAACAGTTACTAGGTAACATTGCCGAGAACACCGGGAGAAGGAAAATTACCGGGAACATCGGGATAGGAAAAAAAAGTACCGGGATTACCGGGACATAAAAATTACCTCGATCATCGGGATAGGAAAATTATCGGGAAAATCGGGATAGGGAAAATTATCGGGAACATGGGGATAGGAAAATTATCGGGAACACAGGTATATTAAAAATTACCGGGAACACCGGGATAGGAAAAAGGCGTCTTGGATATCGGGTTGATTGGTAATTTCTGATTTAATAATTATAAATGTATTTTGGGAAAATTTAATTAAAAAAAAACTATACACTCTACCCGTGCAAGGCCGGGCATATCCGCTAGTCTCTGTATAAATAAAAGGCTAACGGGCGATGTATGTATGTGTGTATATATGTGTGTGTGTGGGTGGGTATGTCCGGAGTAATCTCTTGAAATAGGCCACGGACCGAAACCAAACTCGACGTATAGACGTATTCCGAGTCGGGGAGTAACTTAAGATAGTTTTCAAAGCTTTAAAATAGAATAATTACGAGTAATTAGCGAATTTATAGCCGAAAACGCTTATTTCTCCATTTCTCTACTAGAGTAGATCTGCTCGACTCACTATTGTTAACTAGATGAAAACCTTCAAACATTTAATATTTTAACAGGAAAAACTCGATAATTGTCCATTTAAAAACTATATATGTTGTAAAAACACCAAAATATATTCAAATAATTAATTTTGAAACGTTAGTTTCCCCTATTTAAAGATATTTTCCTTTAAAATTTAAATATTTATGGAAAAGTGTAAATTTTTTACATGGAAAAAGACTTAAAATTAAAACATTGTTTAAAATGAAGCGGTTCACTAGACTTTTCAATTTATACTAGATCTTTAATTATTGTTTCAAATTTGTTATTTTTGTTCACTAGACTCATTAATTTACCAGGAAACATTGCCGAGAACACCGGGAAAAGGAAAATTACCGGGAACATCGGGATAGGAAAAAAAAGTACCGGGATTACCGGGACATAAAAATTACCTCGATCAGTGGGAGAGGAAAATTATCGGGAACATCGGGATAGGAAAAATTACCGGGAACACCGGGATATGAAAAATTACTGGGAACACCGAGATAGGAAAAAGGCTTCTGGGGTACCGGGATGATTGGTAATTGCTGATTTAAAAATTATAAATATATTTTTAAAAAATTTAATTTAAAAAAATATATATACACTCCACCCGTGCAAGGCCGGGCATATCCGTTTGTTATATAGCTCAGTGTTTCAAATTTGTTATTTTTGTTCACTAGACTCATTAATTTACTAGGAAACATTGCCGAGAACACCGGGAAAAGGAAAATTACCGGGAACATCGGGATAGGAAAAAAAAGTACCGGGATTACCGGGACATAAAAATTACCTCGATCAGAGGGATAGGAAAATTATCGGGAACATCGGGATAGGAAAATTACCGGGAACACGGATAGGAAAAAGACGTCTGGGATACCGGGATGATTGGTAATTGCTGATTTAAAAATTATAAATATATTTTTAAAAAATTTAATTTAAAAAAATATATACACTCCGACCGTGCAAGGCCGGGCATATCAGCTACTAGACTCTTTAATTTACTAGGAAACATTGCCGAGAATACCGGGAAAAGAAAAATTACCGGGAACACCGGGATATGAAAAATTACCGGGAACACCGGGATATGAAAAATTACCGGGAACACCGGGATAGGAAAAATTACCGAGAACACCGGGATATGAAAAATTACCGGGAACACCGGGATAGGAAAAAGGCATCTGGGATACCGGGATGATTGGTAATTGCTGCTTTAAAAATTATAAATAGATTTTGAGAAAACTTAATTTAAAAAAATTTATACACTCCACCCGTGCAAGGCCGGGCATATCAGCTAGTCATGAATAAATTTTAAAATATTAGAAGTAATGATTTAATTTTAGTGGATACTACTAGTAATTTGATGAAAAATGCAGGCTTTTAGCACTTAATAAAGTTGTTAAAAGTTTGAAGCTATATACCAGGGGTTCCCAAACTTTTAAGGCCCGTGGACCCCCTGAGGACATTTTTCGTGCCCTGTGGACCCCCTGTCTTAGAGACCTATTAAAAAAGTAGCTTTTTATATAAACTTCTAAACCACGCATAAATTTTGTAATTTTTTTCAAGTGTTTTTTTCTTGCATCGATAAACATTTGAAAAACACGCTTTTACACATTTTTAAAAAACTTTTTTTTTTGCCTTCATATGGTTACAAGATATTTTTAAGGAAATTATAACAATCAAACATTCAAAAAGTTTGAAATAAAAACAAATCCGAACTTTTAATAACGCTGCACATTTCAAGACACAAAAACTTTTGATTTTAATAACTTTTGGTAGCAAGCTTGTCAAAGTTAATGGCTAATGTGTGAGTTATTCATTCACTGAATCATTAAAGTTCAGAAACAACTACAATTTATGGTATATGGCCTGTTAACAAACACTATTTAATTTAGTTCAACTTTCAACTATGAAAAGAAATCAAATTGCCATTGATATTATGGCACAACATTTTTAATGAAATTATAAATCAAACATTAATATCATTACATTTCAAGGTACAAAAAAATTTTAGCTTTACCAATAAAAATTTTGGTCGCAAACTTGTCTAAGTTAATGACTTATGAGTGAGTTATTTATTCACCAAATCATAAAATTTTCTGAAATAATTACAATTAATATATGGTATGTTAACAAACAATATTTAATTATGTTCAACTATGAAAAGATGTAAAATTATATATTATGGAAATTTAGTTTTAATTTAAGAAACTGAATTATACGAGGATGGTCGGGGGCTCTCCAGACCACGATAAGAGAAATCATTTCATGGCCCTTACTCGAGGATTTCGGTGATAAGCAACTTTTCATGTTACTAAAATTTGATTATAAAAAAGACAAAATTTTTGAAACTTATCAAAGTTTTCCATTTTAATGAAATTTTCCCCCTCAACCCAAAAGTCGCTGTGGACCCCCAATTTTCATTTTCATGCCCGTGGACCCCCTGGAAGTAGCTGTGGACCACTGGGGGTCCATATGGACCACTTTGGGAACCGCTGCTATATACTGTAAATTTTGGCGCCAATACAAAAGTCGGCAAAAGCCAGCGACCTCTAGTGAGCGGTTTGAGAAACAGATCGGGCAAAAAAGCTAGGGGAATAATCCTTGAAAAACCGCGAACGGTTTTCGCCGGCGGATTTACAAAATCCGCATCCCATGGGTATTCAGCTTTATCGGCGAAAAGAAGAAAAGGAGGAGAAAGAAATAGAGATCCTGTATACGAGAGAGAGGCGACAACTCGCTTAAAAGCGTCTCTGCGTATCCAGTTCTGTCCAAATTGTATCATGCCGCTTGTCTCGCGTCCCATGCTAATCCTATGGAGGGAACCGCCTGTGGCGAACAGAAAACCTGTTTACCGATCTGCGCGCGCTATACTTAGTTGTCACCTCTCTCTCGTATACAGGCTCTCTAGAAAGAAATAGCCAACAAAAATAAAATGGATCAAGTTTATTTATTTAAAAGTTACCTACAAAATCACATGAAAATTTGAGGGGAAAGGGGGGTCAAGAAAAATCACACTAAATCTCACCAAGGGGGAGGGAGGGGTCAAAAATTTGATGGATGTCCTCATATTTTGAGAAAATGTAGATCCACAGAAAATGAACAGGAGGTAAATTCTGGGGGAAAAGGAGACATATGGACTATAATTTAAAATAGTATCAATATCTGGCCACATACCATACGTAATTATTTTCGGAAATATGTATGTAAGAATTTTGAATCTAAACATATTTTTCAAATTAACTTAGTGAAATTCAGAAACTCAAGTCAAAGTCTCTTTTTCTACTCATGATTTTGGTAATGGGAGGACAAATACACTCACTGCCATAAAATATAGCACACCAAGAAGAAAAAGAGATATCAAAGCCAAATTTATTACCATGATTACCTATACCTATAGTATGAAGGTTGATAGATAAAAAATTCGTACCTCGTTGAAGTTAGGGGAACGAGAAAATCAGTAAAAAGTGTTGACTCCATAGGTGTCCATAACCGCCGTCCCACGCCATGGTATTGAGTGAAAGGGAATCTAAATGGGCTGTTGGGGATTGGAGGACCATGCTGCCTCCCCACGTAGTCAAATTTTACCGGTGCACCAGCGGACGTTGCATACTGGGCTAGATGCTTTTTCCTCATTGATCGGACTTGTTTTGTTAGCGTTGGTTCTTGAGAACGGGAAGGACGGGATAAAAATGCAACTTAGGGGGTAAGAAGAAGGCTTGGACACTGTACATAACATGTGGTTTTGCATTTTTCTATTGATACTTGTTCGCAAGACATATCTGAAGGTAAGAACGGACAACCGGCTGAATGACGCAGCTCAGGTAGGTAAATGTACTGGTAAATCATACTCGGGACATGCGGGAGGAAGATGGATGTCGTTTGCAGAACTGCGGATAGTCCATTTGGTCCGTATAGTTTCTTACATCTTAGTCTACAAACAAGAGGATAAGAATGGGGCTTTTTGTTTCCAATAGGGCACCAAATAAGAAAATGAAAATCCAAATGTCATGACATTGTGTTCATGACAGAATCCCGCTTCGGTTTGCAGCACCACGAAGACGACGCGACGGTTGGATATGAGTTTGAAGACACAATGGAGAGAGCGCACTCAGCTCTTGATTTTCAAATCGTCCCACGGAGTGCTGATGCATTGGATTCCATTTCCGCAACTCCTGAGTATGATTTACTAGTACCAACCTGAGCTGCGTCATTCAGGTTTTGCAGCCGGTTGTCCGTCCTTACCTTCAGACCTGTCTTACGGACAAGTATCAGTAGAAAAATGCACAACCACATGTTGTGTGCAATGTCCACGCTTTCTTCTTACCCCCCAAAGTTGAATTTTCATCCCGTCCTTCCCGTTCTCCACAAACAACGCCCACAAAACAAGTCCGATCAATGAGGAAAAGCATCTAGCCCGGTATGCAACGTCCGCTGGCGCACCCGGTAAAATTTGACTACATGGAGAGACAGCATTGTCCTCCAATCCCCAACAGCCCATTTAGATCCCCTTTCACTCAATACCATGGCAGTTATGGACACCTATGGAGTCAACACTTTACACTGATTTTCTCGGTCCCCCAACTTCCAGGAAGTCTGAATTTTTTACCATCCAACCTTCATGCTATGGGTAATCATGGAAATAAATTTGGCTTTCATATATTTTTTTTCTTCTTGGTGCGCTATTTTTGATGGAAATGAGTGTAACTGTAATATGATTTTGATTTGATAGACTTTTTTGTTATAAAATTTAATTTTAAGTTAGCATTAAATTTTAATAGTACAAACATAAGTACCTAATACTGATTTTCAAATTATATCAATATTAAGTAAAATATCCTTTTAAAATCGATTTCGAATGACTTTTCTAAAAAAGTCCATTTACTAAACTATGTCTAACATGCTTAAATTGAGGGAGCTAAGACTCAAATAACTGTTTAAAAATTCCAGCTAATTTGGATCTAGCACCACCAGTTGCAAGATGAATGTCGGCGGCATCACCCTAATTTTAAAAAATTAACTACGAAATGCTTTGAAAAAAAAACAAGAATTTTAAGATTTCGGACATATTTTATTTTTTCTGGTTTTTACAGATTAATCAAAATTCAAAAATGGGAGTTTTTTATAAAGAATTTCTTCAATTTTTTCCGTAAAACCTTTGGGCAGCAGCTTAAGTATTGAGACCACTTCGGAGGAAATTCGTACGGAAGGCCTTGCTACATCTGTAATATTCTTAACTTGAGTGATTGTGTTTTTGTGTGTACAGACACCTTTTTCTTAAAAGCCTGGTTAGGGTGGAAGACTACAACCCTAAGTGAACGTGCATGTGACGACAGAGATCTTTCTTTGCAACAAAAGCCTTGTTGCAGTGGTCGCAGGAGTACGGCTTTTCCCCCGTATGAAGGCGAAGGTGACCTTTGAGATTGCTCATCTGATTGAAAGCCTTGCCGCAGAAACTGCAGACAAACGGCTTTTCCCCCGTATGGATGCGAAGGTGTTTTTTCAGTTTACTCTGAAGGTTGAAGGCTTTACTGCACAAACTGCATTGAAACGGCTTCTCCCCAGAATGGATCATTTTGTGATTACGAAGACCGATCTTCCTAACAAACGCCTCGTTGCAGATGTCGCATATGTATGGCTTCTCTCCTGAGTGAATGCGTTTATGTGACTTCAGAGCACTCCTGTAATTAAAAGCCTTGTTACATAGTTCGCATTTGAACGGTGGCTCGACAGAATGGACTATAAGGTGGCGCCTCAAGATGCCTTTCGTTTTGAAGTCTTTGCCGCAAAAGTCGCACACGAAGGGTCGCTGGTCGGAATGGCTTATGAGATGGTTCTTTAGGCTGCCTTTTGTACTATAGGCCTGTCCGCAATGGTCACAAGTGTTATTACATGGCTTGTTTCCTGAATGAATGCGTTGATGTGACTTCAGGGTACTCTCTTCGATGAAAGCCTTGTTGCAGACACTGCACTTAAACGGCTTTTCCTCCGAGTGGGTGGGAAGATGTCTTTTGAGATCACTCTGTTCTTCACAGTCCTTGTTGGACAAGCTGCACAGAACAGGCTTTTCAAGAGAACAATCGACCGTGTGCAGAAGAAGATCGCTCTTCCCAGCAAAAGACTTGTTACACAGATTGCAAGAATACTGCTTCTCATCTGAGTGAATGATTTCATGCCTCTTCAGTTCACACTCTCTAGCGAAATATTTGTCACAGTGTTTGCAAGTGTAAAATTTCTCGTTTAAATGAATAATTTGATGGATCTTTAGAGCGTCCCTAAATTTGAAAGCCTTGGTGCAGATGTCGCAAATGTATGGCTTTTCATCCGTATGGGTGCGAAGGTGTTTTTTCAGATTACTCTTATCGTTGTAAGCTTTGTTGCACAAACTGCATTGAAACGGCTTCTCCCCAGAATGGATCTTTTTGTGATTACGGAGTTTGTATGATTCTCGAAAAGCCTTGTCGCAGATGTCACAAATGTATGATGGCTTCTCTCCGGAGTGTCTGAGTTGATGTGACCTTAGAGTACTCCTGGCACTAAAAGCCTTGTTGCAGATGTCGCACTTAAACGGTCGCTCGCCAGAATGGATTATGAGGTGGTCCCTCAGGTTGCCTCTTGAATTGAAGGATTTGCCGCAATGGTTGCAAATGGGCTTTTTTCCAGAGTGAATTCGTTTATGTGACTTCAGAGTACTCTCTCGTTGAAAATTCCTGTTGCAGATGTCGCACGTGAACGATTGCACCCCAGAATGGGTTAAAAGGTGGGCGTTCAGGCTTCTCTTTCTACTGAAGGTCATGGAGCAGTGGTCGCACCCGAACGGCTTCTCTCGAGAGTGGATGAGCCTCTGACCACCGACATTGTTCTGAGGATCCTCGCCGCAGTTGTCGCACTTGAACCGTCTCTCACCACTCTGAGTCAGGGAGATTTCGTTGGTCTTTTCGAGGTTGGATTCGTTCTGGGTGGAGTACGTGCATTTAGAACAGTGGTACCTTTGATCGCTATGCTGACTCAGTTGGGTGTTCATATTTCCATCCAGACCAGAAAGTGCAGAGGCGAAGTCGTTAAGGATATTACTTTTGGAGTCATCACTGACATCTGTGTGTAGAAAATATATTAATTTCCGATTATAATACAAAACGAAGATGTTTATAACGAAAATAGCAAAACATTCTACCAAGATAGCATGTAATCCCCCGGTTAACCCTACCTTTTCAGTGTAATTGTGTTTCCCAGAACAAGGTTTGCCAAAAACCTTACCGCAATGATAGAAAAATACTATTCCCAACAACGAATGTAGAGTAAACTACAAAAACCCTTGTCAAAGGGTTGGTATTGCAGCTATATGGCAACGTTGCAGAGACTTTAAGAAGAAGAAAAGAAACTAATTTCAAAGAAAATGTACTCATAATTAAAAACTTTACAAGGGAGATTTTATTCTTGGTCACTAAAGGCGTATATATGTCATAAATTCAAGATAAATGCTTCATAAAATAACAAAAAATCAAATTTTTTAGTCCCAAATTTTTTAAATTGTGAATAAATGAATGTAATAAAGCTTTTTAAGAATATCAAAGTAAAGAAAACCTGCTTTATATCGAGTGAATGGCAAGTATGATACTTAATGTAAATTACAGAATCACCTAACATTTTTTCATCACCCTCCCCTATTTTTATCATCCAAATCAATAATGAGCATCTTTTTTTTCAAACCGCCATTTTAAAATGACATAACATCACCAGAACTACCAAAATCATACATTATGTTTATAAATAAACCAATAATGAAATCCATTTGGTTTGGAATCTGCACTTACTATTACCAGTTTTTCATAAAAAATTTTCAAACACGAAAGTTAGTAAAATGTAACAGAATTTTTTGGACAACCCAATACAGGGTGGGCCAAAAGTCAGTACACCTTTTGAAAATTCCATAAAAACCGGGAAAAAATTGGAAAATTAAAAAGTCTTCACTCTCATTATCCTGAGGTCACTGGGTGTTTTTAAGCAAATAAAAAAAATAGTTCGAAAAAAACCGCTATTAGATGTCACCACTAGAAGCGATTTGGTATAGTCAAGTTAATGTAGTAAAGTATAATATTTTTGAGATAATGTACACCCAAGATCATGTGCATATAAGCAACATTAGTAGAAATACGCAAATGGGAGGGTTATAAAAACAAGTAATCCTAATCCACAACGAAATCATCGTTGTAAATTGTTAAAATAGGATTCTTGAAATTTTCCTAAAAGTTTTACACTTTATTACATTAACTTGACCATCATGTGGAGGGTTCAGAATAGAAATGGACCAAGTCCACTTTTGCTACTTTTGAGCTACAGACGTTTAAAGTTAAAGCTTCATAGGAAATTACATGTTAACGCAACAGAACTTGCTGCTGCCAAGCGGATATTATCAGCGGATATTATTACTTGGTTCATTATTGCACTGAAATTTTACATAGTTGGTGCATGTTATAGCGTTGCTAACTCAAAAATGACAAAAAGTGGACTTGGTCCATTTTAATTCTGAGCCCTCCATGTCTTTCTTAGTAGTAGTTAAATGTTCGAATCCGGAAGGTTCTAACTACCAAATCACTTCTATAAGCGTTTTTTTAACTATTTTTTTATTAGCTTAAAAAACCCGTTACCTCAGGATGCTGAGAGTGAAGACCGTTGATATTTCCGATTTTTTTTCCGGTTTTTATGGAATTTTCAAAAGTGTACTGACTTTTGGCCCACCCTGTATATGTGCTGTATTGAACACGACCGATTAAGCAAAAATTTGTGATTAAATTGCAACATATTCGTGTAACATTAAATTCAGGTGCTGATTTACATATCTTTACATGTTGAAGTCTTACTGGCTAAAAAATTAATTATTAATTTAAATTTAACAAGTTTCATAATTGGACACTCTATTTCTCCTTCCGTTACGAAAAACTATCATAAAGAAGTACCTTAATTCAATACCTAAGTATGTCCCAGAAGGGTCAATTTATAATGTTTAAACATTCTTGACGTCTTTTAATTTATTCTTAAAAAGATATAATTTTTCATGTCATAAAAATGTCTCAAATATAGTAAAATTTGATTTTTTAAAAATTTACAAGCTGAAAATTCCTAGGATATGTATTTTTGGTAACTAGCTATAAAAAGAAAGAGATCCTGCACTTCAATTTTTGAAAAAATATATAATTTACTCAGACTAAAATGTTTTGATTTTGTAAGTAAAACTGTCTTTGTGCTTTTTACGACCGATAAAGCAGGGTTAGAAATTGAAAAAAAAACATCTGGTCCTGTACCAGTGCTCAGTTCAAATGACTGTTTCACCAAAATAAAAAAACATCCTTAATTTTTTTAAAGTATTGTATTGCACTTAAAGTTAATACCAATAATTAATTTTAAAAAATAATACATATTCAATCAGTATTAAGTTTATGCAAAATGTAAATAAGCAATATATCACAGAAATAAGCAATATATATTACTAATAATAAACAAATAAGTTTGAAAATATTTCATTTCTTAAGTAAGTACTTTAAAAAATGTTAATATCAATCACAAATATAATATCATAAGCAGCAAAAAAAGCTGGCTATAGAATAAGAGAGTTAGATATTTTTCTGCCACACTGGTTTGGCGAACCAGTGATTTACTGACCGTAGTGGCAAAAGTTATTTTCAATGGACCAGCAAACCACCACCAAATTTAAGGTGTACCTATAATAAAATTATTCAAATTCATCTTAAAGAGATTGATTAAAAAATGTTTTTAAATTACAGTTGGAAATATTTATTGTTTTTATAGCTTTGCACGTTTTCAAGATACGAAGGAGTAGCACATTTTTTTAATAACTGAAATACTGTTGTCTGAATAATGGGGCATTTAAATTGGATTCGGCAATGTTTGGCAACATTTGTGTGTGAGAGGCTAATTTGCAATATCCGCAAGGTCATGTGGGGTAGCCTATGCGTCACAAACAAAGAACATATTATAATAAGTTTTCAGGTTACTGAATCCCCGCTGGAGCAGTGGTAGGGTGCCAGCGTAGCATGCAGCAGTTCGTGGGTTCTTTCTCTATCCCTAGTTATTATTTTAATAAAATTATAAAAAAAAACAAAAATCAAGTCCACACGCATGCGCATTATTATCAAAGTATAAAAACCTCGCGGATATTGCGAATACGCGTGTGAGAGCGGACCTGGAAAAAGTTGTAACCTTCCCCCGAACCTAATAAAACCCAAACCTTATGTATTGCTCCTATGGAGCTGGCAGGGGCTTCCCCCGAACCAGGTTCGGGCACTTTTTCCAGGTCCGTGTGAGAGAGGGCGATAAAATTTAAATCTGATACTTAAATAAAATGTTTGAAAACATTGAGTACTATCATGTATAAGGTTTCGCCTCTTACTATATTAAATAGCTTAAAAGGTATTGTTTAACAAAACTATGCAAAATGATAAAACAGGTAGACTGACCAACGTCAACCAGCCATAATGGTGAAATACTCCTTTCATTTACCTTGCCTTTCGGAAATTAAATCTGTTCAAGGAATGCCAAGTCATTCCAGCAGATGAGTGGAGGACTAATCAATGGTCACCACTTTTTCCGTTATAGTCGGCTAGACTAGTACTTGCCCCCCGCTCTCTTGCGTTGCCTTCCTATGCCGTGCTGTCGAGTCCTAACAAGGACGAAACCTGTCCATGGCTGGAGGCAACGCTTTATAGTTGTGAGGTTACACTTATAATAAATAATTTTTTAATAACGTTTTTTTTGTCATTTTAAATTTTGTACTCTGTATAATCTTTTTTATCATGATTGTGTGTTAGTTAATCCAACTGATTACGGAGCTAATGCAAATCATAAATTTAAATCACCAAATGTTTAAAATTAAGAAGGTCTCCCGGCTTTCAAATTTTCAGTGTTATACAAAATACAGGAAGTTAACACTAACAAAAATTTGACTTGAAAAAAGCTTTTAAAAACAAGCACGTTTAACGCATCATTGGGAAAATTTAAATTAAGCAAGTGCAAAAAGCTATAACTTCAAGATTTTTTATTTTTTCAGCATTTCCCTGCCGAAACAAGAGGCTGATGGTAAGTTCTATAGTTCTATTTATAAACTTATATTAAAAACATAAATTTAATGTACCTTCAAGGCTTAATCCTAGTATCTGTAAGAAGGTTATTTCATTTGGTTCTTACTAGAGATGGAAAATTTCCGGAAATTTTGGGAAGGCGGAAAAAACAGAAAAAAAGTTTTTTTTTCTGTTTTGTTAATTTTCTTAGTAAGATTTTCTATGCTTTTGCCACAGCATATTTTGGAGACAATCATAAAAATGTCATTTTGGTGTTAAGCAGCTTATTAAATGTTATTTAATTTTCATAATTAATTTGTTGTTTCTTGAGCGTTCAAAAGAGTTCTCAGCAATATTTAACTAATGCTTGAATTACATGTTTACTTATTCGTGTAAGATTTGTATTATTTTTTCACGATATTGTTAAATTTTTGACATAGTATTTCTCAATGTTTTCGACCACGCCAATTAGCAACCATTTTGATTGTGATTATTCTGAAAAAGTCACCAACTCTAAAAGAGTTGGCGACGAAGGTTACGTATACTAGGATTTTCCTTAAGATTAGCAATAAAAATAATGGTAACTCAAGAAGATGGTTCAGGTTAGCCCCTCTTAGCGAATTATAACTTAAGTGCACTTTGCCGCAACTACTTCACTTGGCAATTGAACTCACTTTCAGTTTTAAGCCAAAATAATTTCCAAGAGAAAATACAAATAAAACACAATTTCCTGTGGGTGCAAAACTCCAATTAAACTATGTTCACATTTTATTATTTGCACATTAAAAACTAAAATTAAAGGAAATGCTGCTAGTTTAGATAGTTCAATGATGTTTTATTTTGACCATACATGTGATTTCTCCGACAATAAATTGGCAGAAAATATTTAAAAAATAATCCGAAGGCACCTAAATTTTCCTTCATTTTAGCTAGAGGGATTCACATTTAGTCACATAGGCTTCTATTACCGAGATCTACGATTCAATATGCTAAACTCAGAGGGTAATATTCCATAATCGAGGTTTTCGCCAAACTTGGTGAGATCGTATTTCAAACGTGGCGAAAATGGTGCCAAGCAACAAACATCAACCAGCAGGACTATTCCTGTATTACAACAACCTTAGTATTTATAATAAATGAAAATGGGGTGAAATAGTGATGGCTTTTTTATGACTTGAAAATATTGAAATACTAGTGGCAGCTTTTTTTACTTTAAAATATTGGAAAAAGTTTAAAGTTAATAATAATAATAATAACGAATTAATTAACAATAATATTAATAATAATAAATTAATGAACAAAAATAATAATTTTTTTAAATAAAGTTTTTTAATTTGTGATTAATTATGTTTTGGTTAATTGGCAACAGCATAATAGCCTCCGCACTTTGTCATGATTTTAAAATCATGAAGTGATAATTATATAAGTGGTAAGTTGTTTTAAATATGTAGACATTTTAATTTTAACATATTTTCCACTTTAAGATACTCTAAATTTAAAATTTTTGACTAAAGTCTAATTTTATAATCGAAAATATCAAGCATTAAATAAGGATAAAAAGTAATAATTAAATTGGAAAAAGTTGAAAGTGCTTAATTCTCTTCAACAATTTTGAATATGGAACTTTTAAACTCAAGACTATTTGATAAAAATATTTTTCTTTGTTTTTTTAGTCATTTTCTTTTGTGATTATTTTTGTATCAAATTTCAGATTTTCCTTTTCTTTAAATTGCATTATAATAAGAAAGTTAAATATTAAATAAAGTTAGTGGTAGTTTATTTTAAGTGTTATGAAAATAATAAACCCTGGTCCTAAAATTTAAATTTTATGTGGTTCAATTCCGTTAGAGTCGTATAAATGTTTAGTTTATCATCAAAAATTTAATTATTCATTAATGGTTATTTATTAGTGGTTAGATTACTATTAAACCGGTGACTATCGTAGCCATGGGCGGATTTACAGGGCTGCATGGGTTTTGCCCAGCTTTTTGAGAAAATTCTATTTTTATAGGGGAAAATCATGTTTTAAAAGTCATCAGGGCAGCTTGCACCCTCAAGTTTTCCAGTACGCATCCCCAGGGTTCACCATCTAAATCCGCCCATGATCGTAGCCAAGAAAAGCCCAGATCCACCATTTTAAAAATGGCGGATCTTTTTGTCTTTGGTTTGATCGATTTGGAGCTTGGCGCGATTTCCGCCACGCTTGAGATCCGATCTCACCAAGTTTGGCGAAAACCTCGAATACGGAATATTAGCCCTAAACTCATATCTTTTTATCTTAAATATTTACAAGTTTTCTTATTACTTCGATATTTCTTTCGAATTTAAATAAAATTTATTACTAGGTCACTCTCAGCCAGAATTTTCAGTAAAAAACGATTGGAAATTAAGAAAGAGGAATTTTAGTTTTGCAAATAGTTGTCGATTTCAATTTTGATAATCAAATAGGCGGATTTCCGCCAATCGGCGGAAGAATCACTTGTATGTTTGATGTTTGGTTAATTAGTATAAAGCTCGATGCATACGCTCGGCTTATCCAAATCCACCTAGTTGTAGCGGGCATGTGATTGCTCAAGAAGAAATTATCTGAAAATTTTTAGAAGCGTCTAGATTAGTTACAGTGGTATAAAAATTTATTTAAGGAGAGGCCCAAATTAATTAGCCCCTTTTCATACAATAGGTTCAATTTAGCTTTTTAATACTTTTAGATAGGATTCTCATCTTACTAAACTCAATCTTAAAAGAATTGTTAATACTCAAGTTACAAATACCAAAGGGGGGTCAGGGGGTCCTCCCCCATAATTTTTTTGAAAGTTGACCCTAAATAATAGGGTTTGAACTCGTTTTGGTACACATTTTGTCCGCTTTGGACTTCCCACGAATTTTCAGAATGCCCAAAATAAAAAAATATTGCAAATGACAACTGTTTTGTTTTACCCGCACACTCCGCCTCCCATCATTTTCCAAAAAACTGAACTGATTCAATAGTACACTACTGTTCATAAATTAAGGACGGAACTGTTCTTTCAACATAACACCTAGTGAAATTATTTTTCATCAATGAAAATTATACCAAGAGATGTTCAATGGGTGGGAATACAGGGCCCGAAAGCAAATTTTCTCTACCAATATTTTAAGGGGGTAAATGGACCCTCCATTGATAATGGAGTCCCATTACAATTTGGAGCTGTGGCAGAAACGTCTGTGTAAGAGGTATTTTACCGAAAACTTTATGGTTATTGTAATGAATATGATTACTCCTGAACTCAGTGCATATTTTTAAAAGCCTGTGTTACCTTTAAATGGTATTTTTTATGTTTTATTGATAGAAATCGGTCTAATCATCATTTTTGGCAAGTTTTAGCTTCTGGGTCATTTTTGGTAATTGGTATCTTACCGTCAACCATGTTTTTAGTAGTTCTTACATGTGCTAGATTATGTTTAGGTCTGGAGACCCTGAAAGTAAATTATTTCTTTCAATATCGTGACTTTCAAGAAACTTTGAGATAGCCAAATTGTGATTTTGTGCAACTTTTTCTCTCATAAAGAGAAATTCCTGACCTGAAATTTCTTCTAAGAGAATCAAATGGGACATGAGAACACAGGTACCCAATAGCAAACATCAGTGAAAATATCTGCGGTGTATACGAGGTGCTCAAACGGCACAACATAATTGTATAGTTTCACAGAAAGGACATCTGTTATTAATGTTTGAAAAAAAAGTATTTTTTAGTGTTTATGGACGTAGACATACCTAAAAAGAAACATATACAGTAAAACACCGTTTATACGTCTCTCATTTATACGTCTTTTACATTTATACGTCGTTTTCGCCAAGTCCCAATTAATTCAAATAATCTAAATTGTTATCAATTATACGTCTTTTCATTTATACGCCGTTTTACGTCGGTCCCTTGAAAGACGTATAAACGGTGCTTTACTGTAGTTGTAAAAATATCTCCATTACCTTTGAAATGAGTTTTTAAGAGATATAATTTCTCCATTGATACTCTATTACTGTTACAGACGGGTGTGTCTCGTTTGACCGAAATCCATAAGACCGAAGTGCCTCTTTCCCGAACTCCAAATGACCGAAAGACTACTTGCTCGAACGGGACGTTTGCCCGAACGGGATGTTTGACCGACAGGACTTTTGACTGAACGGGACGTTTGACCGACAGGACTTTTGACCGAAAGGGATGTTTGACCGAACGGGACGTTTGACCGAATGGGACGTTTGACCGAACGGGACGTTTTACCGAATGGGACGTTTGGTCCCGACAGCTCTTTTTGTTCTCTCATTTTTAACATGTACATTCTATTTCAGTCTTGACCATTGGTCAAGATTGCACTATGTGGCTCAGAGTCGTTTTGAAATAAATGGTGGAGTTGACAATTGATACTTTGAATTCCCTGTTGTTATAACATGACTCTTAGGTTCTGGCTGACCATTGGTCAGTATGATCCACTTTTTGCTACTTCTATGCTTTGGTACTAAAGTAGGTCATGTGATAGCTCGAACCAAACGGCCTGGCACGCCCAACATTTTGGTCTTAACCACGGGTCAATATCTCTTGACCAGTGGTCAATCCAGTTTTTCTCTATTGTCAAAAATCTGGAAAGAGCGAGAAAATCTAAATTGACCACTTGTCAAGAGATATTGACCCGTGGTCAAGACCATAATGTTGGGCGTGTCAGGCCAATTGGTTTGAGCCACCACATGACCTACTTATGTACCAAAGCATAGAAGTAGCAAAAAGTTGATCGGACTGACCAATGGTCAGCCAGAACCAAAGAGACATGTTATAACAACAGAAAATTCAAAATATCAATTAGCAACCCCAACATTTATTTTAAAACGACTATTAGCCACATAGCGCAATCTTGACCAGTGGTCAAGCAACATGAAACTGAAATAAAATGTTCATAAAAATAAGAGACCAAAAAATGAACTGTCAGGCAAATATCCCATTCGGTCAAAAGTCCTGTCGGTCAAACGTCCCGTTCAGTCAAAAGTCCTGTTGGTCAAACGTCCCGTTCGATCAAACATCCCGTTCCGTCAAAGTCCCATTCGGTCAAACGTCCCGTTCGGTCAAACGTCCCATTCGGTCAAACGTCCCGTTCGGTCAAAGGTCCCGTTCGGTCAAAAGTCCTGTCGGTCAAACGTCCCGTTCGGTCAAACGTCCCATTCGGTAAAACATCCCGTTCGGTCAAAAGTCCTGTCGGTCAAACGTCCCGTTTGGTCAAAGGTCCTGTCGGTCAAACATCCCATTCTGTCAAACGTCCCGTTCGAGCAAGTAGTCTTTCGGTCATTTGGCGTTCGGGAAAGAGGCACTTCGGTCTTATGGATTTCGGTGAATCGGGTGCGACCCGTTACAGACATTTCAACACTCCCTATACACGAAAAAAATTTTCCCTGATGTCTGCGATCACGTGCCTGGGTTCTCATGTCCCTTTGCTTCTTTTAGAAGAAATTTCAGATCAAGAATTTCTCTTTATGAGAGAAAAAGTTGCACAAAATCACAATTTGGCTATCTCAAAGTTTCTTGAAAGTCACGATATTGAAAGAAATAATTTACTCCAGACCTAAACATAATCTAGCACATGTAAGAACTACTAAAAACATGGTTGACGGTAAGATACCAATTACCAAAAATGACCCAGAAGCTAAAACTTGCCAAAAATGATGATTAGACCGATTTCTATCAATAAAACATAAAAAATACCATTTAAAGGTAACACAGGCTTTTAAAAATATGCACTGAGTTCAGGAGTAATCATATTCATTACAATAACCATAAAGTTTTCGGTAAAATACCTCTTACACAGACGTTTCTGCCACAGCTCCAAATTGTAATGGGACTCCATTATCAATGGAGGGTCCATTTACCCCCTTAAAATATCGGTAGAGAAAATTTGCTTTCGGGCCCTGTATTCCCACCCATTGAACATCTCTTGGTATAATTTTCATTGATGAAAAATAATTTCACTAGGTGTTATGTTGAAAAAACAGTTCCGTCCTTAATTTATGAACAGTAGTGTACCTTCAAAGAACGCTACTTGCTTCAACTGGAAATTTTTAAACGGAAGAGAAATATTCAGATTTTTTACCTCTTAAATTGATTCCGTACACAATTGAGCGGAATGTAAAATTTCAAAAAATCGGAATTCCGATAATCAATACCTCTAAAATTTGCGGATTTCCGCTAATTAGCGGAAAAATCACATGCCTGTTGTAGTGTATGGCAAAAAATTGGGTTCAATTCCGTTTAAGGTCCTGCTAAATATCACCAAGTTTTTAGGAGCTTCATATATTCAAATATCGACAAATTTTTCTATTAAGCGGGACCTTTAACGGAATTGAACCAAAAAATTGTGTTTGTTGGGCCGATTTCAGCAATGTTCACTTTCACAGGAATAAATGATTAAATTGATTGTAGTATATTTAAACTTACCTTTTTTCATCAAAACTTCATCAGTATTCATTAAATTCTTAGTTGATTGTTCATCTTTGATCAAGCTCTTACAACTTGAATCAGTTGGTTCACTATCATTCATGTTATTCATAATGATTTAATAATAGACAGAAGTAGCTAGAAACTTAGTAAAATAAGTTAAAAGTAGAAATTGTTCGTTTCCAACACTTATCAACAATATATTAACTTGTTTTCTATAATTATAACGAATCAAAATGCTAGTCTAATCCCACACATGTAAAGTAAACAAACATTTTAGTGCATAAGTGATTCGTTGCCAGATCTCACAATATAATTAATCATTCATGTTGCCAGATGCAAAGCCTCCTAGCTCCAAGTCACAGAGTAAAGATTATTCAGAGAGTCCAAAACGCGATTTTACTAAAATAGTTCTACAGTTATCGCATAGTGGCGTTTCGACCCTCCAGCTGTCAATCATTGGTGTGGGCGGGGACTAAAGGAAACGAGTGATTCTCATTGGACTTAGAACTTTGTATGGAGGCTGCATTTGAATTTCTCAATCTCTGCTATTTTTCCCCTGATCAATGAAACTTTTCCCTAATGGTTGCAAACTTTCCCGGACAGTAACTAAACTTTCCCTATTATAAACATTGATATCGTTTGTTCTGTCGTTTAATATCTCGTTATAGTGATTGTGGTCGCAGAAATTATTATTAAATGTGAAGTTATTCGTTTAAATTGTATTAAATGTGGACTTGGAGTTGTGAGTTCGATTCCAGAGTAGCTCCCGATCCATCGCCACTTTAAAGAAGATGCGAGATAGTGACGTCACGGGCAGATCAAGTATATATAAGCCAGCGAGAGATCTCAGCTGGCCAGAACATTGGGTGAGTCCCTGGAGATCGTGACATCAGAGAGACTTGTAATGTCTAAGAAATTATCCCCAGCGCATGCTCGAAAGAAAGATACACGCAACTGTTTTAATAACCGGGAAAATATATAAATTTTTTTTCCCTCTTTAGCGATTTGAAAGAGGGCGGGGTTAATTGAGAGAGTGTATGCGGCTGTAGCTCGATTGTAGAGAGTCAATAACGTTACGTCATATTCTCTGGTTAGTTCCACCGTTATCACATAGAAACGCCACCGTCTATGGGAAAACCCATGTTAAAAAAAGTTGCCATTAGCGTCTATGGAAATGGACTCTCTGAATAATCTTTACTCTGTGCTCCAAGTAAACCACAGAGTAATAGAACAGAGAGTCCGTCGCCATAGGCGCTAATGGAAATCGAAAAGTTGGATGGATGTGGGGCTATTTTGGCGCTGCAATCGCATCGACGTCACGAGAGGCGGGGGAAAACAGCCTGATTGGTTGAGAAAAACTTTTTCCTTCTCCTTCGAAAATAGAAGATGGAGTGACAGCCAATCACAGGTTTGATCTCTCTGTCAATCATTTAGTTCCTCGTGGCGCCTTCACATTCATCCAACTTTTGAATATATCGTTTTGGACCCTCTGTTAGGATTTTTCTCTGTGAAGTAAACTTCCTCCCGACACGGGTGGTTATCTGCCGCAATTAAATAATTATGATGTATAAATAAATGAGTATAATATAATTAAAATAGTATAAATTAAAATGGCACTGTCCAAATCCACGAAAGTAACAACTCAACTGTAAGGAACAGACCGTTTACTAGTAACGCCACGGCACTAGTTATTCAACTGCTTTCCTGAATAGACGAGATTAGTGTGACGTTTTTTGTTTTGTTTGGAAACGTAAATTCAGTCTGTGATTGGTTCCGTGAACTGTACGGACAGTACGGATCCGTATGTAACCAATCACGGATCGAATCAACGTTTCCGAACAAAACAAAAAACGTCATCACTAATCTTGTCTATTTTATTATTAATATTACTTTTATTATTTTACTAGCGGTACCCGCCGTGCGTTGCTACGTTACGTCTTAACCTTTTACAGGCCGAATTAAGATCCAGGTATATTTTAATTAATTTTTTTACATAAAATACCTTCTAATGGTCCAATTAAGAGAAATTATTAATATGATGGCGGTAAAAAATTTTTAAGTGTGATTTTCACCATGTTCCCAATTGGGAACATTGGCCACTTCCGACTATACTTCGACCGGGGAAGCACGCACAGACTCAAATGATAAACAAATCAAATAAAACCCAAATCTTGTGGAATAACTAACAAAATCAACCTTAATTACAGTTTATATTTGTGTTTAAGCTGTAATTTTATGGAAATTTCAGAAATTTGAAAACAAAATGGCGATTTCATGCAAAATACCAAAATTTTATATCATTATGTAAGTAAATTTTATAGGTACACTAGCCTTAAAAATACAATGTTAAATTCCAGATACTATCTAAAACAACTAAAATATATAAAAGGGATTAACTAATTTTAATTTTCCTATTATCACAAGCCAAGTTGTTTTATAACACAAAAAAATATTGAAATTATTGTACATTTATAAATATGATTTAAAATGGATTTTAATAATTTGTAAAAAAAAATAATTAAAAATTTGAGTAATGAATTAAATAATTGGTTTTTGAATGTAGCATTAATTTATTTATAAGAAAATTTCACTGTCATCTCTCATATAAAAGCCCACGTCACTCACTGACTCACTGATTCTGGAACGCTCGCACACTATGATGCCATCTCGCGGTAAGATAAAGAAGTTAAACTTCTTATTTACGCTCGCACACTATGATGCCATCTCGCGGTAAGATAAAGAAGTTAAACTTCTTATTTAATGTATAATTAATAGGAACTTGAAGTAGTAACGAGGGAAGCTCGCATAAAAGGCTAGCCTAGCTGTTACGACCCGGCAAAGCCGGGTCGTAACAGCTAGTTACTAAATAAAACATGAAACATTGTATCCTTACTTTCTTATGCAAAACGCATTTAGGATTCCATATTTTCAAAATTTATTTCTTATGTATAATAAATAACACAATACCAGACATGTGAATCTACTAAACTTTCTTTTTTACTAGCATAAATTCTCTGCGATAAGTTATGAACTTTGGAACGCCGACTTATTCAATGTTTATACACATTCACCATTTCTCTGAACAAAATCGTAGATAAAGTAGAAGAGCCTGATTGGTACTATCGTTACCTTTCGGTGTATGAGAAAATCGTGCGTATGAGGGGCTGGATAGTGAGCTTTTTGAGAAATTATGGAAAACCAAAAGAACTGAGAAAGTGGTGTATTCTGGATGCAGAGGACTTTGCAGAAGTGGAAAGAGTAGTAATTTTAAGATCTTTCTTAGGGCTGATTAAAGTGAGGTTTAAAACCGCACGTGGAGAAATGCTTAGACCCATTCAGCGACTGTTTCCATTGGAGATCACTTGTGATATGAATGAGGATGTAAAGGGTAAGGTCCAACAACGAGAGCCAGTTCCTTCTTCTGAGGTATCGTAGATACAAGCGGTAGACCCTGAAGGTTCCATCTCACGAACTGTAAGAACTCTATCTGGAAGAATAGTCCGTAGACCAAAGAGACTCGATACGTGACTGTTGAGTTGCGAACTCCCACAACTCAACGGTGGGAGGATGTAAGGAACAGACTTTATTAGTAACTTACTTTTAAAACTCTGAGTGGCAATAAGAGGCTATGTTCTAAACTTTTAATTAATTCCGAGTTTGAGTTTATATTATCCATGTTATTGAGACGTTCGTAGTGTAGATGTTCTTAAATTTAAATATTTGTAAGTAACAAATATCAATTGTCATATTGTATCTGTAAGTAGGATGTTTTTATAAGAGTATTGAGTTATGCATCCTACACTGAGTAATGAGAACTAGGATTTACCGAGTTATTATAGAGTTTTTGAAACCGGTATCCGACATCAACTCTAACGAATTTTGCTGATACTTTAGCATGGGTCAACTTTCGTGGATTTAGACGCTTATTCACAAATCCTACAAGGTTTTTGTACTTTGATAACAATGCGCATGCGTATGGACTTTGTGATGCATGCGCATTATATCGAAGTATAAAAACCTTGCAGGATTTGTGAATAAGCGATTTGGACACTTCGAATGGACTATATCCGACTGACGTCACATTTTCTCCATCATGTGACCTACTGAGCTTGCAATTGATTACCACAGAGATAGTTTGTAATGAGATATGATGATAGTGAGATATGATTTGATAGTGAGTTTGTTTTCCCTGATCACGTGATAGATATGGGCGGGGCTGAATATGGTCCATTATTAAATAAAAAAACGAAGTGTCTAAATCCACGAAAGTTGACCCATGCTGAAGTATTAGGTCATCCCGAAAGTTTTGTCACTCTTGGGAGCACTAGCGGATCCAGGGGCCCTACTACCAGTCAACTGGAAGCTTCCGTTCCAGTAGTAACGGATGCGCGAACGGAAAACTGATTTCGATCCGTGAGGGAAGGAAAAGTGTACTACGAGTCAGAGACTTTTCGGTACCGAAGACTAGCGGAACGGAGGACGTGGTTCTATGCGTTCGAGGCTATTTTACCCGAGAGTTGGATTCTCCCTGACCAATCACAGCGATTTTATGTGTCACATGACAAATCTTGACTTTCTCACTCTTCGCCTCTTTCGTGGATATTGTTTTTATGCTCACGCTCGTCAAATTATATTACTTTTAATTAGAATGTATGTTATACGGGCAAAGTGATTAATTGGGCATTATGAATAATGCCCGGGCAATGTGATAAATTCAACGAAATTTATGAATGAAATTTATCTATTTGCCTGCTTCCACTTTGGCATAATCACTTAGCCCGTAACATATACAGGGTGAACCAAAAGTCCTGCCCTGTTTTTAAAAATTAATAACCAAAAAAGATAAGAATACGCCGTCTGCTGCATCCTACTTTGAATAATAGGGAGTTTTTTACACAAAATTTTGAAGAAGTGTAGTTCTCGACTTTTTTTACAGATGGCAGCACTAAAATTTAATTATTTAAGTAATAATAATTTAAAATAATCGTTTAATTTAGTCATACTTTTTTACATAAACTAGCAATGTTCTAACTCATCGGAAAATATTTATTTAGAGCTTCAGCATTCAACAAAAATCTAGAACAATTTTTTTCTTCTTTGGCAAGTCCTTTCTTCTTTCATCAGACATTTTCTCATTTGATCTGAAATAGAAACAGAACATGAAATAACAAAAAATTACTATAAATAATTAATGAAAACACATATTAAAAGTCCCAACCCAACCTAGTGTAACCTATCTTACAAATTACTTGTACATACAATATGATGTAATACACACTTTTCAATTATACCGAGTTTTTATGAGCTTTCTCTTTGGGGGGGCATTTAACAATGTCCAAAGATTACATTTTCAGTTATCATTTGAGCACTTTTATGATTTTTTTCTTAAAATTTAGGAGTTTTTTTGCAGTTAAAAAATTTTAACGAATATTTAGTGCAGATTAAGTTTTTGATGAGGGAAAAAACTTCAAGTACTCCAAGGGGAAAACTCATAATGAATATATTGGACATTATTAAAATCAATTCAAATAAATTAAAAGAAACTTATTTTTGTTCACTTTTTAAGGAAAGTGAGCTAGTTAGCAACTCTTGAAATGGGTGGAATATCATGAATGGGTGAACTCTTGTTGTTGTTGTTGTTGTTGTTGTTGCTAATCCCAATTGGCCCAATAAAGATTAGACCAATTCCAGGAGTCCATGAACTTTCAGAAAGTCAAGAAATAAAAATCTGTCAGAAAGAACCTCGTCAAGTTTAAAATCGGTACAGATTAAAATATGCTCAGGCGATGCCTGAGCAGCTCTGCACTTCGTGCAAACCTTAAACCTTAATACCCCCCGCTGGTATCTCCACCTTGTTCGTGGTGGGTGGGCTTGCGCGCTCCAGCAACCCAGAGAGCTATGCCGGCGGTAGCTTAGCTACTGGTAGGGTCTCCCAAGCCGGACAGGTCTTCGTTGGGTAGGAGCCAGACTAAGAGAGATACCAAGGAGAAGGAAAACTCCAAACATCTAAACCTGAAGCGTCTGTTCTCCATGTAGGAGCGGCTTCTTGTGCCCATGCATTTATATGCTAGTTGGCAAACTTTGGAGAAAAATCAGACTTCTACTTCGGTGCTCCAGGTCTCTCGGACCACAGAAGCTGTAAAACTTACCCTTTCACCATGAGTCCATGAGTGAACTCTTGAATGGGTGGAATGGGTGGTGAATACCCATCTCTTGAAATGGGTGGATATCATGGTAAATAGGTAAAAGATGTTTTATAAGAATTTTCCTTTCTATCTTTTTTCTGCTTTGTTCTAACCATGCTTTTCAAATCACAAACTATAAAGCTAGCTATTAGTTTTCAACAGTTAGCTCTACTTAGTTTAAAATTTTACATTAATACTATTGTTGGAAACGCCACCTCCGCGTTAGGAAATGATGTGAACTGATCACCTCGAACTGTCATTCTGATTCCGAGGCTGTGTGTAACTTGCCACACCGAGAAATGTGGATTGTAAAAAATACCCATTACTTGATCTAAGTTGTTTTGTGATTGAATAAACCTGTCTGTTGTCCAAGAAGTAGTTTTTGATGTGCCATCTCAAAACAACTATTAAACAAGATATCGATATCTTTCAACTGGACTTAAAAGGCAGGGTTTATTGTTAGGTTAATTATTATCTAGGTTTTATTTTGAAAGGACTTTTAAATAAATACATAAAAACCTGACTAATATTAAAGAATATAAAGTAAAACCATTTTTTTTAATGAATCCAAATTCAATCATATAAGGGGACATCCATAAATTATGTGAGGTGTTTTTCCAAAATCTGGACCCCCCCTCCCCCTTGGTGAGATTTTGCTGAACCCCCCCCTCCCCCCACATGAGATTTACCTACAACCTTTAAAAATAATTTTCTATCCTATTCATTTGCATTTTGTGCTTCACAGCACCTAAAACTTTCTTTTCCATTATTAATGATGTGGGGGAAAAGGACATTATTCCGCCTAAAAATCATCACAGTATCTTATTTGTGGGTATTAATCCTTTCTCATACTTAAAAAAATCATTTAATTTCTAACTTAAAAAGTTGACATGAGATTTTTATCGACCCCCCTCCCCCCTTGGTGAGATTTTTCCAAACCCCTCCCTCCCCTTTTTGACCTCACGGAATTTATGGATGTCCCCTAAGTTAAAATTGGGGAAATTCTAAAAGCTTTGAATACTAATAAATTTAATACCAAAAATAATTCATTATATTAAAACAAATTATAATACTATATATTTAAAGTGCGTTCAAAATCAAGAAAAGGAATTAGAAGGGATTTTTGAACTATTCAAAAATACTCCAACTTTTTGTGTTCAACATTTGTAATTGAAATTGGGAAACAAAACTTTTTTGGACTTAACTGGATTGATTAACTGGACTCAAGGCAAAATTTCTACTTTAAAAACTTTTGATTTTATTTTCCCACAAAGAAATTTTACTTTTCATCCTCCAAAGCCAGCAAATTTTAAAATCAAAGGGTTCAAATAGGCCTACTGGTCTGAAAATGCAGGCAAAAGATGGTACTATTACAACAACTTATTGATATTTCTTCAGATTTTTAAATTGAATTGAACATAGAGAAATATTAGTTGTTCTAATGGACCCCATGTACAAATAAGACCCTCTCTCCCCATACAAACATTGAAGACAAAAGTAACTTACTTTACTTTATCCAACACTCTTCCAAGTTCTTCTGGTCATGCGACACCTCCCCATCAAGATTCTTAGAGCAATTCTTTTTATCCACCATCCTGGACTACTGGCAGGGAGAGCAACTTCATCAGCAGACTAATTTGGTTGAGGTGGCCTGCAGGTAGAACACAAAAGTTAATTAAATGGTTATGAATATTATTTAGACGGGGCTGCTAAAATTTAAAAATTCATTTTGCTGTAGGTAATACATCTGGGTTTTGTAAATCCTTCTGGGGAGGCATCATAAATTCCTGGGCCATCCATCCTTATATTCTCTTACTGATGCTTGTTTGTTTGAGTGATAGCTTTATCAATACTTTTTGTTAAACAAGTACAATGATTTTTAAAATTAGCATTGCTGTGATGTGAAATGGTTTTAACAACGATAAATAGTTTCGTTCAAATTTATTTAAGAAAGTAACATACTCAAATTTATTACATGTATATAAAAATAAGGGTCATTCCACAGTATTTATGTTATGTACGGGACAAATATCAGCAAAATTTTGATATTTGTACTACTGTGTTTTCCATATTAACATATAAATAAGAAAGTTTGCAATTATTTATAATTTTATACATACCACTTCAGCTTAATTCTTGTAAAATATTTTATTTTTTTTAATAGACAATAATTTTTTCCCTAAAAATCAATTTAAGCTTTGGTACATACGAGACTTCACAAAAAGATGTTTTAAAAGTTCCTCCAGTAATTCCTATTTTGCTTGCTTTGAATTTTTTTTGAGTAAAAGCACAAATAAATATTTGTTAATTTACCTTACAGTTATGTTTTAAAGTAGAGTCATTTAATTAATGAAGGCTAATTATTACTGTTAAGTACGGGACAAGGCTGTTTGTTATGTACAGGACATTATGAACTAAAATTTATTTAATAGTTTATTTTAGTAATTAAATAACTTTATTAACATTCAAACATCTGTTTAATTACTAATTTAAGATATTTTTATTATTTTAATTGTCATTATGTTAATTATACTAGACAGCCACGTTAGTTGACCCTACAACGTCACTAACAAAGTAGTTTCCATCGCGGTGTCTGAATTTTGAGTGAAACAAAGAACATCAATTTTAAAATACGATTATTTCGTTAAACCCATGTATAAATAGTGTCTTTTTTCCCGATTTGCAAACCAAAAGTCCTAGCAACCGTGTTTACCCACTTTCTCCTTCAGCGTAGTGAGGTACTAGGTTCAGGAAACGTTGCTGTCGAGTATAGGATTTTCCATACATGGCTCTATTTTTAAATAGGTAAAGATTCAAAAACTAAAACTGTTTTATCCAAGTCCCTGAACATCAATTATTGGTTAGGGAAATGGAAATATTGAATTTTGGGTAACAAAAGGTGTATTTTTTAAAAATACAGCATTGGTAGAAGTATAAAAATTTTAACATTTTGAAAATTATTATGTAGCCTTTGCATACCAGAAAATAGCTATCTACCTTTAATATGAGGGTTAAATGTCAAAAACAATTCTTGGAGAAACCCAGAAACACCCTATATTTTACATACACCTAAGATAAATGTTACTTACTTTTTACTCCACTGTCTGGCCTTTTATCTATTTGATGGTGCACAGAGAGGGTAAATATCTTCAACAACCACCACGATGCAGGAAGTGGGCCTGCAGGTAGAAGACAAAAGTTAATTCAGTGGTTACAAACATTATCATTTAGACTAGGGGTACTAAATTTAAAAAACAAATTTCACATTGGTGATGAATCAGTTTTTTAAATCCCTACGGGGAAGAGTCAAATTTCTGGGCCATCCACCTCATAATCTTACAGGTTACTCGTTATGATCCAAAATGGCAAAAAAGATTTGTTCAAATTTAATTAAGAGGGTAGCGGTAGTATATTTAAATTAAATGCATATAAAAATATAGGTTCTTGCGTATTATCCCGTCGACCGTACCGCTGAATCCGAAAACGGTAAACAACCTATTGACTTTTCTATGGCCTGCCGCTGAATTTAACAGTTACGGAATAATACGATTCGACGGGATAATACGCAAGTACCAAAAAAAATGTAACTGAAAATAAGAATCAAAAAGTAGGTAACAACCTCACAATTATCACTGGCCAATCAGATGAACCTAACGAGAATGTACCACGTCTACCTGGTGAATCGGTGAACTGACGCTTTTTATTCCACTGATGATGTCGGGCAGTTTCCGACAAAATGTTTGGTTTTTAATCTCTAGAACTCGGCCTACAAGCCCGAAAGCATGAATTTTACAAATAATAGAACTGGCTGTGAAAGTCTACATGTTTACTATCTCACTATTAAATCGAAAATTTCTTTATATTAATAGTTAAGAAAAAATTTTACATGTAACAATTCACTCATTTAATGAAGTAGCATTTTATTTTGTCAACCAAAGATAAACATATGATGACTTTTTAATTTCTTTGGATATCTAGTTCAAGGATTGCAAGTAATTTAACGAGGGGACTAAATAATTTTGAAAATTCTTGCTGAAGTCCAGAGAAAAAAATAGGTATTATTACTTTTAAATTCTCATTTTCATATGCACATTTTTACATGGTTTCAATTTAAGTAGTAATACTATCTTCTTAATTATATTTTTTAAACAGTTAGTTGCCATAAACTCATACTATTTTGCAGAAACACTATTTTCAAAAATCTAATTTACTTATAAAATATTGAAAAAGAATTTATGAGGCCCCATCGCTCAAAGGAATGGATGTCGTGAACAAGAGAATGTTGAGAGATGGCCCGGGAATTTGGGATTCCTCCCTGGATGGATTTAAAAACCTTAAGATTTATTCAATTTTTTCTATTGAGAGATAGATGCTAAAAAAACAATATACAGAAATATCAGAATTATATAGTAATTAAAATGTTTTTAAAAAATATATTCCATTTTTTCACCTCCCCTTCTACGGGTTAACTACAAAGAAATAAACTTTCCTCACAGAGAAATCTTCAGAAAGTTCACCTCTAAAAGAGGTTCAAACTAATTGCCAGTGTCCATGAATACATATTTATGATTTTCAAAATGGTTTGGCGGTCACGGAAATAACCTCACCCATTATGGATGCAGTCTGCAGTCTGCCAGTTCAAACCTTTTTCTAAGTTCATACCTTTTGAAAACTCTGGTTTGTCGCTCAAGTCGTATTTTGATCAAAAATTATTTTCCACAACCTTTATAAAGAATTCTTTTATACAATTTTACTGTAAAACCCTTTTAAAAAACACACAAAAATTAACGGTTCTTACGTATTATCCCATTGACCGTACCGCTGAATCCAAAAATGGTAAACAACCCATCGACTTTTCTATGGATATGCAGCTGAATTTGACAGTCAAAGAACGGTCAATGGGACAATAGGTAAGTCCAAAATTAACTTTTATCGAATCAAAACCCCGACAGTATATTTAAGAAAGCATGAAAACATTGCACACAAATAAAGCTAGTATACAAAGAAATGCAGCTGCAGCGCACTCAAAGTGTGTGATTGCAAAGTCAAGAACAGCTAGCTAAGGAAAGAATTTTCGGTACTTATGCATTATCCCATCGACTGTTTTGTGACTGTCAAATTCAGCAGCACAGCCATAGAAAAGTCAATGGATTGTTTGCCTTTTTCGGATTCAGCAGTACGGTCGACAGGTTAATACGTAAGAACCGAATTATCTCCCCAAGCCAGCATGACAAAAGCTTTTCTGCTTGAGTTGCCCATTTCTCCCTTGTATGCATGCTGTTGAAAGTGAATTATTCAGACGAAAAACTCTAACGAACTAAAACTTACTCTAACTAGAGTACGAAAAACTCTAAGAAAATTCTAGTACTTTAGGATCAGCCAGGCGGAAGTGTAAAGTCTGAAGCTAAATTGCTTAAAAACAATTAAGTACATCATAAATTAAACACTTTAAATATCTCACTTAGCAGTTTGTTTCTTTTCATTGTTTTCGTTATTTAAAGAGAAGCTTGAAAATCATCCAGAATACGGTAAAATTTGGCCCTGAATCTGATTAATCACTTTCACTGGGGGTAAACGTGCTCGTGAATGTCCTCTTATGAAAGAGCACTGGCATCCACACAAATAGGCAGGCCCGTATTTAGGGTTTTTGCCTCCCTGTGCATATCGATTTATTGCCGCCCCCCTCTATTTCATTTCCTGTTTTAAGAATATACCCCCTGTTTCTTTAAAAGCTTACTGCTTAAAGGTGGGGTCTTTACCTTTTTGACACAAAATATCAAAATGTTGGTTTTTTTTAAAAAAGTGTCACGCAAGATTCGATTGTGGAACCGCAGGGGGGTATGGGGGTCCTCCCCCAGAAAATTTTTTTAAATTTGGCTGGTAAAAGTAGGGTTTTAACTCATTTTGAGAACATTTTTGGGTCCAAGAGGCGGCACTGTCCTGAGTGTCCCCTCTTGAACCCAAATGGGTGAAATTAGTATTTAATCCTATTTAATTAGTTTAGAAAATCTTTTTTTCTCACCGACCTTTTCCTTATACGCCGATCCACTCGAGCAAGCCCATCCATTTTAACAAAAAAAACAAGCTCCTTTCCCTGAGATGCAGGGTAAAAAACTGACAATATCGGGACAGTACCCGATGGAAATATTGGTACAATATCGGGACATATGGACCAATTGACCATGCCATCTGATCTGGTGTTCTCCATTCCGGGAAACAAAAGCCATCGTTCGGATATTTTGGGGGATGTGACCGTTGGATGCTGGGAATGACTCAACCCTAAAAACTAGAATCCACCCCTGTGTGGTACATTTTTTTCTCCAAAAGTAGCATTTTGAATTGTTGTAATCTGCCGCCCCCCAAAATTTTGCCGCCCTGTGCTATAGCACATGTTGCACGTGCCTAAATACGGCCTTGCAAATAGGGTAGGTTACGTACAGTTAATTTGGTTAAATAATCAATATTCTTAAAACAGGACCCTGGCAGAAAATCCTAGGGTTAATGAAGCGAATCCGGCCCGTAGATTTTAGTCGCCAAATTTTGGCGATCGCCGAGGCGATCGCGGTTTGTTTCTGGTCCTTCTCTCTCCTAGAGGTTCTCTCCGATCGCTCCGACCCCACCGGTTGCATTTTCGCCGATCCCAACCGTTTCGTCCAATGAAGACTCAAGCGCATGCGTTCGGACTTAGATATTTCCACAATACTCCGTGGTCTTGAATGGGGTTGCCAAATTTTGGCATAATTCGCGTTTTTGGAGAGTTTTGAGAATATGTTTAGGAATACTTAAGAGTTCTGAATGTTCTGTTTTACAATTTTTACTTTCATGAATTATACCTAACGTAAGCATTTTTTTCACAGTTTAGCAAAGTTTAAGCAAAAGTTTTTCTAAACCTTTCTTTAATCATTAATATATACATTTCTCTTACATGTTGCTCAAATTTGGCTGTATTTCTTATCCTTGGTTTGCAACAATCAGTTTATTTTTATTTAGATTTACAAAATATGTGGATTTTTTAATAAAAAATTATTTCTACAGAGGCCGTTCAAATATTATGTAAGCACCTAAGGGGGGGCGGGTTTGCTCTTTGCTTATTTTTCCAGACAACATGGGAAGTCAGTGACGCTTACATAAGATCTTACTAACACTGCATTTTTGAAAATCTCTCGTTTACTGCATAAATTCAAAATTCAACCAAAAATAAATTTTACTTTAAATTTTGTTAATACAAAAAAGGGGATCGGGCAGTTTTCTTACGTAATAATGAGGGAGGTTTGTGGTTTGCTTATCTTTGTTGCCAAGGGGGGTTTCAAATGTTACCCAAAATATATTTGGATATATTACAGACTTGCCAACCTCTCAGAGTCAAAAATCCGGAGAAATTTTTATCGATGTTTAATTCTTAATACCTTGAAAGGCTTTCAGAAACCAATTTAAATAATTGAATTTCTATAACTTGAAAATTCAAGTGAATTGGGGAAATAATTCTTAACTTGCTAAATACTGTAGATTGTAGAACCAATACCCTCAATTTTGAAAAATTAAATAAGAATGTTAGTTGATTGAAGCCATTTACCAAAACTGGAGAAATAAACTTAAAAAGGGTTTGACAAATTATGCCTGCACAAGAACCAAAAAAGAAACTAGCCAAAGGATAATAAGCTAAGATCCTAATTTCTTTCCTTTTTTATCATAATTAGGTTTTCCGATTCCATACAGGCACGATCTTCGTATTTTGCGATGGATTGAAGTCGGGGGTTGTATCCAAAGTGTGGGCCTAGCGCAAGTGTATATGCATCCCCCGTTGCCGATGATGGATTGGTAGCTCACCACAGAGCCGCCTTCATGGAGAACAAGTTCTTACAGAAATTGTCAATCCTTTTTGGAACAAAAAGTGTGAAATCCATTATTTGTGTTATAAAACGCAAGATTATTCGAAAAGCGGGAGAATTTCAGAAAAAATCCGGAGGGTGGGAGAAAGAGGGAAAATCGGGAGTCTCCCGCCAAAATCCGGAGAGTTGGCAAGTATGATATTAGCATGTGAAAATTAGCAGGCCTCAAAAATGAAAAAGTTAGTAACTTCACAAATTTCCTGTGTCCTTATGTAGTTTTGTGTTTTTTTAGTTAAATAAAGACACAATTTAATCAAACATTTAAAAAAAACTGAAAAGTGTTGTTTTTACATGCCACATATTTATCTCCACGAATAATCATGACATTTTTATGAATTTTTTTTCAGTGCGTTTTTAATCCCAATGATAAAAATACTCTCATTAAGGTTTTGGGTCTATCTAATCCATTTTTAATTAATTTTTTTAACTTTTTTATTTTGCCTTTTAGAGGCACTGTACTGTAAGTGTAAGACTTCTCAGTGGATTTTTTAGGGTCACTTACACAGGGGTAGACCATATTTCCGTGAGCCTAGGAGGCGTTGGTTCCAAATAAAAGCAGTGAAACTGACTTTTGAAACACCAGTATATATTTACTTAACCCTTATAAATTTTTGGTCTATATACTCTGATTTCGTTTCATAATAAAACTTACACACAAGTGGGGAGTAAGTCTGAATTCAGAGAATTCATTTATTCACATAATTCATTTCTGTAAAAGTTAAATTTCTGTTCACAAAAAACCCCCTTCAGTTATAATTCTTTTAAACTTTGGATTAACATACTTTTAAAACATTATATTACATAAGCATAATTAAAACATAATTACATTATATTAGTAAAAATGCTTACATAACATTATATTTATTAATGAATCAATAATATTAGAAAATATCCTTATTTATAAATTTCACACATTTTCAAGTAAAAATGACTTTATTACTGTATATTTAATACAGTCTCATTAGAATAGATTTTTATTACATACCAAAGGTTAGATAAGTGGACCAGATCAAAAAATTTATTATGTACATAACTGTCAATTACGAACAAAAGTAGATTAAAACTTTTAAATTATTATTTAAAACTTTTAAATGATATTTTACTTTTAACAAGTAAGATAAGTACTATGGCTTTACAAAAATTGACTGAGATCTAAAATATCCCACCCCCCAATTCCGCTAAAAATGTATAAACTTGTAAACTAAAAAAAAAAACACAGAATAATATATCCAAGTAATTTTATCGCCAATCAGAACAAGCCCAATTTAACCGCCAAGCAAAATGTAACAACTAGAACAACCTCAGACTTCGCAGACTTCGACGCATGCGCCTGAATCTTCGTTGGACGAAACGGTTGGGATCGGCGAAAATGCCCACCGGTTCCTCCATGGCAACCCCGCTGCTCTCTTATCGCTCTTTCTTCTTAGCCACGCCCGGCCCCGCCTCATCCAAGCTTATCGATGCTGTGTCCTTGGGTTTGACAGCTCCTTATCAAAAATCAGTGGTTAGAAATTTAAAAATGATTGGACCCCGCTTGTTTTAATTTAATTCAGCGTTCTCAATGCTTTTTTGCCCCTTGCCATTTCATTTCGCCGTGGATGCTGCTCTAGGGAGGTCGGGAGAATTTCGCTCTGCTGCACGGACAAAGGAGCACGCTTTAACGGTCCATCTTCGG
Source organism: Tetragnatha versicolor (assembly GCA_024610705.1). Taxonomy (NCBI): domain Eukaryota; kingdom Metazoa; phylum Arthropoda; class Arachnida; order Araneae; family Tetragnathidae; genus Tetragnatha; species Tetragnatha versicolor. Next base: position 3,167,567 of record JANDEH010000019.1, read on the forward strand.
CTCGGCATTTCAGGTACCAAATTTCTTGGATTTCTCTATGATTGCTAGATTTTCTCAGCTGTGATTCCAATGTTCTCCAAGAGTTATTGCAAATGCAAGTTTGTCTTGGTCAGCAATTTCTTTTTGGTGATACCAGTCTCATGAGTACATGCTTCTGGTACGCTGAGGACATGCTGGGGTACCAAAAGGGTTAAGGATCTATTTGATTCTTATCCTGCTGAGTACGTTTGGATAGAGCTCCGTCTCACGAGCTGAGAAAATGCTATCATTCATCGAGATGTGCTCGAAATTGTACCCGCCCTAAGAGATGGATCCTCCGGCTGCTTCGGCGTCCGTTGACCCATCCACCTCAACCTCCGCGGATTCTCCCGTAGTATCAACGTTGTAATCTCCCCGGCGTGACATCAGCAGTTTTTTTTGGATTGTATTCCCTTTCAACGCAATCAGATTACTTACAAAAGGTAAGATCGCTGTTTTTAGCGATTTTTCATTAATTTTTCCATTCTGTCGCCAAGCATTCCGCTTGGCGACAAAAAAAATTGCCAAGTAGCCAACCGGGCCGGATAACCATAACAAACCTTGTGTTGCCATTCGCACAAGTAAAAGATATAATAAAAAAAGATATAAAATAAAAATTATACTCGATTAAAAACACCAAGCTTTAAAAAGGAATCCTGATAAAATTTAACAGTAAATTTGCAAAAATCTGAGAAAGCAAATACACTATTAAATACACACAGTACACAACAGCCCATCCGATCTGTTTTTTAGTGCGTGGGTGGGAGGGGATATCTCATGTTCTCAGTTTTAGGTTCATTCCCCCTTGCCCAGCTTTGATTTTTTACTTAGCTTCATTAAATAGTTCAAATTATGTCATTATTTTTTATTAATTTATATTAATGCATGCATTTTTGTCTATTAGCGAATAATTATTATTTACAGGTATTTCAGTGTCGAAATAGTACGCTTTTGTCATTTTAAACCCAATAAACGCTGTTAAATTTTTTTCCTTTGACATATTCTTACAGAGGACCTCAAAATGCACTTCATGGTGAATTTTCAAGCAATTCGCTGAATATTTAAGTGCGTTTCAGAGTTGGGAAAAAAAACGGTATTTCGAGAAAAACACAAGTCCGAAAAAGCCTAATAATTGGTATTTAATTTTAAGTTTGAAATTTTTTGAATTTTTATTATGGTAGTAAAGTAATATGGTAAGCATTTTCCAGAATTTCAAGTTTCCATGGTGATTCTGACGTCATCCACGAATTTTTAAACACAAAAGTGATTACCTTGTCTTCATAGGAATTCATTACGTTTTTCGGGTTATGAGAAAAAGGAGGATTGCGAAAAAATATAAATAGACCCCCAAGTGTTTTACATCATCGTGTTCACATCATTTAGTAGATGAAGAATATGTAAAGCATAAGGGGATTGGCTCCGTATTTCGGGAGTTTTTCCGATTTTATTGGAAAACTTTAATTGAGCGTCACGTTCTTAATTGTAGAGGTAGGGTTCTGAAATTTTAGAATGTGTACCTCCTTAATATTTCCTATTGAATGATGTATGACACTAAGGGATTGGACCCATATTAAGAGATTTTAGTACCGCGTGCTCGTTTTTATTTTCACTTTTTAACGCCCCTAACTCCTTTTATCCAGAAGAAACAGCGTCTTTCTAACAAGGTTCAAAGAGTTCTTCAAGAATAGAGTTATTAATAAGCTCTCTGATGATTATTTTGGGAGAAATCCATGAAAACTAGTCTTGGAAAACCAAAAAAATGAATTTTCTGGACAGTGTAATTTTTATACCACCTCTTAGTTAAACCTATTCTTTAAAACGACTTTTCATATGCTTTCAGAAAATATAAACCACTAAGCTGGGCTTCAAATATATCCGGAGCTATTCAGCGTCAAAGCTATTACATGTTAGGCTTAACGTCCCATGAGGCACCCGTTCGATCCAGGTTCACCTACCATTCAATGCTATGAAGGTAGCTTAAACAGCTAGCTAAAAAGCATTGGATGCTTGTTACCTAGCATGTCCTGCTATTATTGCATAAGGGTCTCGGGACTCTGAAACTTGTAATAAGTACCTCTGTTTTTGAATTAGTATTACACAAAAACTAAATTTTGAAGAAAATTGAAATTTTTACTACATAATAACTACTCTGCGAAAGAATTTTCAAAAACTATTTTAGTAAATTTAAAAAAAATTACTGTGCTAAATATTTTTAATCACAGTATTTTGAAATTGAAATTTTTAAAAACGTTATTTTTAACTCATATAGAAAATTTGCTGAGGGAAAGAATTTAATTACTTCTATAAAAATTATCAAAACGTTTTGAAATCTTCGCAAGCAAGCTACATAGCATCCCATGCTGGAAAGCATAAAATAAAAATCAAAGTACCTAGCTCTCCATGCTATGAAAAAAGCATGAACAGCTAAAAAGAATTGGATGCTTGTCCATAGCATGTGATGCTATTGCTGCGATGACTAGCTACATAGCATCCCTACCTGGCAAGCATTAAAAAGCATAAAACAGCACATCAAGGTACCTAGCTCTCCATGCTATAAAAGTAGCATAAACAGCTACAAAGCATCGGATGCTTGTCCACAGCATATGATGCTATTGCTGAGACATAGCATCCCAAGCTAGCTATATAGCATCCCAAGCTGATAAGCATAAAAAAGCATAAATAGCACATCAAGGTACCTAGCTCTCCATGCTATGAAAGTAGCATAAACAGCTACAAAGCATCGGATGCTTGTCCATAGCATGTGATGCTACAGCTGAGCCATAGCATTCCAAGCTAGGTACATAGCATCCCAAGCTGGCAAGCATAAAATAGCACATCAAGGTACCTAGCTCTTCATGCTATGAAAGTAGCTTGAACTGCTTAAAAGCATCGGATGCTTGTCCATAGCATGTGATGCTACAGCTGAGCCATAGCATTCCAAGCTAGGTACATAGCATCCCAAGCTGGCAAGCATAAAAAAAGCATAAAATAGCACATCAAGGTACCTAGCTCTTCATGCTATGAAAGTAGCTTGAACTGCTTAAAAGCATCGTATGCTTGTCCATAGCATGTGATGCTATAGCTGAGCCATAGCATCCCAAGCTAGGTACATAGCATCCCAAGCTGGCAAGCATAAAAAAAGCATAAAATAGCACATCAAGGTACCTAGTTCTCCATGCTATGAAAGTAGCTTGAACTGCTTAAAAGCATCGGATGCTTCTGTATAAGCAAGTCATGCTATGATATGTATGCTGGTTAAGATAGCATCCCATGCTGTGCAAGCATAAACAAGCATACGCTAGCATAAAAAACTAGCATACCTAGCAAAAACTAGCAAAAACCAGCATACTTTCTTTGCTTGTACCAGCATAAATTTTGACCCAATGCATATTTTTATTTGTTACGTTTTGAAAATGCATTGTTATATTTGAAGGGGAAATTTTCGATTTCAACTTGTTTTCTTATAATCAGGCAGGTACTTTATTCCTCCTACTTAAATAAATTTATTTACCCTTGATTTTCTGTTTCTTTTTCACCAAGTTTAATACAGAATCAATTAATCACTTGATGCATTGATGCAGTTAATTCCCTTAGAGAAATAATATAAGCATCTTTTATACATAAATGTAGCAATAAATTAAACTGATTTAATAATTGAAAAGCAAATATTTGAAAATTTGTAATTAATTTTATACTTTTATTCGTTTTTAGAATCTACTGTTTTGCAGAAAATAAATAGAGGAATAGGAATTATTTATTAAATACTATATTCCAGTATTAAATATTTTAATTACTTTTAACTTTTTAAACTTAAGTTCACAAAAATCAAGGTACTTTTTATTCAAAATAATTTTAGTTGGAACTTGAAATCACAATTTAATGGTTTTTCTTTTTTAACAGAATTGCATGTATAACAAAATTGCAAAGTAGTAAAACAAGTTTAATAAACATATATGCTTATTAAACTTGTTTAAAATATATTTATTTTAATATATGTTTTATTTAATATATATAATTATATATACTATAAATACGAAATTCAACATCAACGTCTAATATTAATCTATCTATAGCTAAAATTTTAATAAACATATATGTTTATTAAACTTGTTTTACTACTTTGCAATTTTGTTATACATGCAATTTTGTTAAAAAAAATAAAAATCATTAAATTGTGATTTCAAGTTCCAACTAAAATTTTTTTGAATAAAAAGTACCTTGATTTTATTTTCATGCGATTAAAATCTCAAAACATGTGCATAAAAATTAAGAAAATAGGAAGGAAGATGTTATATATTTTTAAATTACTTTTTAGTGTTTTTTGAAAACAAAACCCTGAGCTTTTTGAGAAAGTGATTTTTGGGATTTAAAACCCCTTCTGAAAAAGGTAAAGTATATATAAAGTTCGAAAATTTCACGGTATTCGATGATTTTGTTGTGCAACAGCGATGAGCTAAGAGCTGCGCTGCAGCCGCCATGTTTAAAAACGAACACTTCTTTCTGCCTTTCCAATGGTCGGATCTCTTTTCACACGGAAAGGAGGTGCCTGAAGAAAATCCGGTTGTCGACTCGGTAGCGCGGAAGCTTTCCAGTATTTTTTGGGGCATCATAGTCGTCCCAAACGGAAAGAGACCACGTGACCACGCGGAAGACCACGTGACCGTGGAAAGATTACAAGATTGAAAGGCTTCCAGTTGACTCGTAGTAGGGCCCCAGGGGGGGGGCTAGGGGGCTCAAGCCCCCCCCCCCCAAAATAAGAAGTTTTACTCTATATAATATGACATTTTATGCACCAAAATGAGTTAAAACCCTGTTATTTTAAGGTCAAATTTTAAAAAATTTTCTGGGGGGGACCCCCAGCCCCCCTTGGCACTTGTAACTCTGTTATTACAACCACATTTTCCCAAGTTTGTCAAAACGCAAAAACCTATATCCGAAATTCGGATGAGGCGTACCAAAATGAGTTGAAAAAGTGGAGTTTTTGACTTAAATTTCCAAACATTTTCTGGGGTCCTCCCCCAACCCCCCTTTTGGAAGTTGGAGCATGATATTTCACTACCTTTTCCGTATTAACATTAGAAAAAAAGATTCAAGTGGATTATGAAAATTCTTAGCCCCCCCCAAAACCAAATCCTGGATCCGCCACTGCTTGGGAGCATCTGTATATAAGATATTTTTGACACTTTTCCATTATGTGATACCTACTAATATAAACTGTAACTTTATCTACCGTCAATTTGGCATCTTGGCTTGATTTTGGGGACTGATCGCCTACGGAATGGAACGATTCGGCGCGGCCGTTTGGGCGCTGGCCGTTTCAGCGCGAAAATTTTTTTTTCTTTTCTTCTAATTTTTAGAAGGATTATGAAAGTCTTACTTAAGCATTACTCATATCCCCCCTCCCCCCCTTGTCAGTGTCAGGAATCGAGCCCAATCCTCTCCAGTGGGGCCGTACGGGAGAGGTACGGTTAAATTACCTTTTACTTTGATTGCCAAGTATGGCAACCCCTTTATGTAAATTACTCTGTATATAAATATGTGTGTTCTGTAGCAATAAACTTATTCGTTCGTTCGATCTTAGCCTGCATGCCGTAATTATTTAATTCGACTCTGCTTAACAGTCAGGAAAAATAAGCAAAGAGAAAACCCCCTCCCCCCTTAGGTGCTTACGTAATATTTGAACGGCCCCTCACTACAAACTATCTCTGTGGTAACCAATCGCAAACTCAGTAGGTCAAATGCACATGATGGAATATACTTGAGGGATTTGAAGAACAACCTTACCTTGCATACTAAAACTTTTTGAGGCCTCCGGTGGTTTGCCTATCAAGACCTCAAAAAAGAATGAGATACAGTTTTATAATAGCTCAAGCTCACTTAATTGAGGAAAACTTTCCCTAAAAAGAGGTGAAAGTAGAAATCTTCTCATTATGCTATATTACGGGAATTTGGTAATCATACGTTTTGAAGAGGACTATTATTTCCGGTTTATTTACTTATACGTTGACACTTGTATCCTTGAGGAAAGCAACGAAGCATTGAGAACACTTCGATTGTTCCACTAGTTCTAGTAGCATCAAACGTTTGTGACTGCGCGGAAAAATTTGTGTCTTCTCCCCCTAAATGTTTGGACCGTCCCCCGAAATATTTTTATCTTTCCCATCCTCCGAAATATTTATTTCAACGAAAATTTTTTATAAATTTAAAGGAATATGAGTTGACTCTCAAAATGAAAAACCCTACTTTTTCAAGTCAAATTTCAAAATTTTTTCTGGGGTAAGTCAAACTTCAAAACTTTTCTGGAGGAGGGCCCCGATACCCCCAATATAAACAGCAGAAGATCATCTTGCGTGATAATTTTTAGAAAATCCCCGACATTTTATAATAAAAAGGGGAAAATGATGGTCTGAAAACGTGCCCCCTTGGACCCAAAAAGGTTCTCAAAATGAATGCCACTATGGGATAACTGTAGAACTAGTATTTTAGTAAAATCCCCCCCCGCGTTTTGGACTCTCTGAATTATCTTTACTCTGTGGCTGAAAGTTAATACCTAAATTTCAGAATAATATCTCGTGCTGGCCTTTCCATCGAAGCCCCCATCTGTAATTTTATACATAATTTTTTGTTATAGAAATTACTTTGTATACAGGGTGTTTCAGATAAGTGTTTCATAATTTCTAGGGGAGGTAGGGGACATCAACACAATAATTGGTTTAGGTTAGGGGGTCGAAAGTGGGGTTTAAGGAATGTAAATCACGGGAGAAAATTAGCACAAAACCTCGCATATCTGGCCAAAAAGAACAACAAATGTTCGATTCCAGCATGTAGGGGCCATTCATTAATTACGTAAGGGTCCCGAGGGGGAGGGGGTGTTGGAAAAATCTCTACATACCCTTACTTGGGGGTGGGGGGTCAAACCCATTCTTACGTAAGATTTTCCAAGTTAATGTAAAAAAATTCCAATTATTCTAATCAAGAGATAATAATGTAATGGTAATTAGTTGACAGCAAGAATATTACCTATCTGTTGAAAAATAAAAATCTTTGATAGATGTCAAACTGAGAGTTTTAGTGTAACTGATCCTTCTCTAACATTTTATTATTTTGAAAAACGAAATGGAATCTTACGTATGAATAGGGGGGGGAGGGGTTTGAAAAATCTTACGTACCCTTACATGGGGGTAGGGGGTTAAAAATTGCCAAAATCATCCTTACGTAATTAATGAATGGCCCCTTATTACATTCAACCAATTCAAATTTTTCATGTAAAAATGAGATTTAAGTGTTTATTCTAATAAAAAACAGACAAATAAATGAATCAGGCATGCGTCGTAGGTAGATAGACTGTCATAGAAAGTGTCACGACGAAAACATCTCGAATCTTGTTGGTTGGTTGGTTGCTTAGAGTTACATGGCGTAAGAAAGTAGAGTCTAACCAAGGGGCAATTGTAACTTAAATTGAATTTGTTGAATGTAATAAATGCTGGAATCGAACAATTGTTGTTCTTTTTGGCCAGATAAGATTTTGTGCTAATTTTCTTTCGTGATTTTTTCCCCTTAAATCCTACTTGCGACCCCCTAACCTAACCTATACCAATTCTTGTTCGTCTTGATGTACCCTACCTCCCTTAGAAGTTATGAAACACTTATCTGAAACAATCTGTATAGGACACCAAGATTTTTTTAGATTTCCAACATATTTAATTTCTGCAATAATAACTTCTGGGTTTTTTGTAGATTTTAAATTTTTTAACAGATTTTTCACCCATTTAAGATAATATTCAAAACACAATTTGAAAGAAAAACACACTGATGTTATGATTGTACAAAACTGTTTATTTACAGTATTTCTTAAAAGAGAATATGCAGCACCATCAATAATAAAATAGAAGTTAATTTACCAATTAATTACATTAAAAAAGTCTTTAACCACAAAACATCCTTTCTGTAAAATAAGTAGAAATTCTTGTGACCTAACTAAAGATTCTCTTAGATTCACCTTCTTTGTGAAAACCAAGTTGGAGTGGTCGCACTTGCAAGAATTCTTCACTCCTGAATTATACGACTCTGTGACGAAGTACAATGGTTCCAAAATCCAAAAAGCTCTGACCAAAAGCCGAAAAGTATTTTTCCTTCAGGAACTGTAGTTGTAGAAGACTAGTAGAGTAAGGATACATCTAGCTTAGCAGATATTACCATTATGTTGCATGTTTTTATTGGGCTTTAGAGTTAAGTTTTGAAAATACCCTTAAGAACTTAAAGTTACGAGCAGGTTGTTGAAAAATAATAAAACCTGTAACAGATCGGGATTCTTTAAATTACCTATTTATCAACTGTTTTTTAAGAACACTTGATTTTTAACTAATTTTTTTTTCTCTGCGTACCCTGACCAAGCCCTGATTGAGAATCGAGAGACTAGCAGTATTTTTTTCAAAGGTGTTGAAATAAATAAATAAAAAAGCAATAAATGTAAAAAATCTCGTCAGATTTTTCTCTGAAACCGAGTGGAAATTTTTTATCGGTCAACCGTTTTTTTACGTAAACGTTTGGACAGTTTTTTGGGTTTTGGGACTAATACGCGATGGAAAAACTTGCAGCCAAAGCCTTTCCACATTTGTACGGCTTCTCCCCTGACCTGAGTGAAAGTGTTGATGTGTCTAAGGAATGTCTTTTTCGTTGCACATTGTAGCTGCTTCTCAAGAGAGTGAATGGCTGTGTGACGAAGGAGATAGTCCAATCGAGCCTTGTTACATTAATTCAAGTCCTGCCCTTTGAATGAGTGTGAATAAGTCGATGGTTCTCCATTCTGTCTTTTCTGTCGAAAGCCTTGTTGCAGATGTCGCAATTGTACGGCTTCTCTCCCGTATGGATGCGAAGGTGTCTTTTTAGATCGCTCTTCAAAGTGAAAGCCCTGTCGCACACACTGCAACGAAAGCTTTTCTCAGAATGGATGGGTTCATGTGCACGGAGAGTGTCCTTTCTACGGAAAGCCATGTTGCACTGGTCGCAAGTGTATGGCTTCTGGTCTGAATGAACGACTTCATGGGCCTTCAGATTTCTCTCATAGAAAAAAGCCTTGTTGCAGATGTCGCACTTGAAAGGTCGTTCGCCGGAATGAACTACGAGGTGTCTCCTCAGGCTGTCCATTCTGTGGTAAGCTATGCCACAGTGGTCGCATTTATACGGCTTTCCTCTAGAGGGGACGAGCGTCTGACCACCGACATCGTGAAGGCCTTGATGCCTCTTCAGAGAACTCTTATGGTTGAAAGCCTTGTTGCAGATGTCGCACTTGAACGGTCGCTCGCCAGAATGGGTCCGAAGGTGGGTCAATAGGAGGTTCTTTCTTTTGTAAGCTTTGCCGCAGTAGCAGCAAACTAATGGCTTCTTGTCGGAGTGGATGGGCTTCTGACCATCGACATCGTGAAGGAGTTTATGCCTCTTCAGAGAACTCTTTTGGTTGAAATCCTTGCTGCAGATGTCGCACTTGAAAGGTCGCTCGCCGGAATGAACTATAAGGTGATTCTTCAGGTTGTCCTTTCTGTTGTAAGCTTTGCCACAGTGATCGCATTTATACAGCTTCTCTCTAGAGTGGACGAGCGTCTGACCACCGACATCATGAAGGAGTTTATGCCTCCTTAGAGAACTCTTTTGGTTGAAAGCCTTGTTGCAGATGTCGCACTTGAACGGTCGCTCACCAGAATGGGTCCGAAGGTGGGTCAATAAGAGGTTTTTTCTTTTGTAAGCTTTGCCGCAGTAGCAGCAAACGAATGGCTCCTTGTCGGAGTGGATGGGCTTCTGACCATCGACATCGTTCTGTGGAGTGAAAGCCTCGTCACAGATTTCGCTCTTGAGTTGGTCCTCACCCTGGAGAATCCGTGGCATTTCGGTGGTCTGTATGAGGTCGGATACGTTTTTGATAGAGTTGATGCTTGCAGGACTATCATACGTTTGAATGCTTTGCTTTCTAGAATAGGCTTTCAGGTTTCCATCTGGACCATAGGGTGGTAAGGAGAATCCGGTAAGGATATTAATTTTGGAGTCATCAGTTCCATCTGTGTGTAGAAAATATATTAAAATCCTGGTCTAATGCAAAACGAATAGGGTGGGTTGTGGTAAAATGGGTCACTTTTAAGGTACTTTCACATTCTAAGTTTTATTTCTTCAAAACTTTTACTTTTTAAGGATTTCTTTCAATTGGATTTTGACATTACAATCCTTCAGAGCATTTTCATCAAATTTTTTCAAATATTTTTTAGTTATAAGTTGGTTAAACTTAGCATCAAAATAATGACCTATTTTACCCCAACGTGGGATAAAATGGGTTTCATTGCAAAAAGATGTCAAAATATATTTATTACCAAATATACATGAAAATAAGAAAAAGGGAATCGGCTAAGCCGTTTTTATCTGAAAAATTTGTTTTAAGTTGTACTTTAATGAAATTGTAAAAGTCCGAATTTAATGACATTGTTCAAATGTAGCAATTAAAATACTTCATTTGGAGAAAAAATAAACTTTTTTGACAGTTCAATGTATATTTGAAGGAGATAGTTAAAAACATTGTTTTTACTTAATACAGAAGGCCTCCTATGACCCATTTTACCCCAAGTGTAAAATATTGTTATAAAAGATAAAATATTTTATATTTTTCTAAACTGATTGGCTTGAAATGTCTCTCAGACTTTCTTTTATGGAAAAATATTACAAAAGTCTGGTGTAATTTATTACAATATACAGGGTGTTTCAAAATTGCGTTGCACGGCTTTTATTCGGAACCAACGCTTCCTAGGGTCATGAAAGTAAGGTTTATCCCTAGGTAAGTGACCCTGGAGAATCCATTGAGAGGACTTACAGCGCCCCTAGCGGCGAAATTAAAAAGATTAAAAAATTAATTTAAAAACTAAAGGAGATAGAGCAAAAACCTCAATGAGAGTATTGTTGCCAACGTCAAGAAGAACTCATTGAAAAAAATTTGATCAAAATATCTTGAATATTCGCGGTGATATTAGCATGTGAAAATAGCACTTTTTCAGGGGTCAAAAAGTTAAAAGTTCGCATATTTGCAAATTTTTCAGTGAAATTGTGCAGTTTTGTGTTTTTTTGTTGAAAGAACACAAAATTTAATCAAAAAATCAAAAAAAATTGCAAATATGCGAACTTTTTACTTTTATGCTTGAGATCCTGTTAAAGTATGGTTTAAGTCCGTTTTTTGCGTTCGCAAAGTGCCGTTTTGGAAACGGCCATAGGAAACCAGTTTGCGCACGTAAAAAACGAACTTTAACAGGATCTCAATCGTTTAATATTTATGATTTTTACGTGAAACTTTGGACTTAAGGGTTTACAACTATGATCTTTCAGATTATAAAATCGAAAGAAAGGATTTCGAAATACAAAATAGGTTTTGGCAGAATTTTCACATTTTTTTGTGGTTTTTTAACTTTTTTCATAATAAAACAAATTTTAAAGTGAAGACTTTCGAAATAATTTTAAAGATCATATTAAACCACAATTTTTGAGACTATAATTAAATTTTTACTAATAGTAGTTCTTCTATAAATTGAATTTTTCAATCATTTTATTGGGGTGTCGCTCCATTTTAAACTCCCTGGGATTTGATCTGGGACCCCCAAATTCTATGTGATTCTGACTCGTCTAGGTGTCTACTATCCCCCTAGAAGTGTGACCCATTATTTATGGGACACCCTGTAGATATTTGGAAGTTGGTAAACCCTGTTTTTTTGACAACACCATTTACCGTTCAAATAAAATATTTTTTCAGTTCTTAAATTCATGAATCCAAATTTTTGACAGTCAAAAAATGTTGCCAACAGATAATTTAAATTTGATTTATATCGAGTTTATGAAAACTGACCCATTTTACCCCAACCCATCCTATGTTTAAATGAAAACATCAAATTGTTTTAAGATTAAAAATCTGTTGACTTTCCGTTTCAATTGTGTAATTATGTGATTTATTGGTAGGATTTGCAATTTTCCCGGTTAATTCTTGGCAACAAAAACTGATTGGCGATATATTCTATTCATTTCGATAGACGCCTGAAAATATTTCCTTCCCTCTCACAACCGAATCAGTAACCATGACAATTATCAAGGTGACGAAGAATTACTATTTTTTTCGCGAAGAGCGTAACTATGGTTACGCTTTATCGAGGGAGAAAGGACTATTTTTCAGGCTCCTCTTTTAATTGAACAGAGTATAATGAGAGGAATAACAAGTCTGAATCAATTGGTTAAATTTAAATCCAAAGTCTTAGTACAGAGAAAAAAGCAACATAATGATGAAATCAACATAACGATTTCCACATCTTTAGGTACATTTATGAACATAGTATGATTTTGGTAGTTCTGGTGATATTATTTCTTTTCAAAATGGCGCCTTTCAAAGAGATTAATTTAGATGCAAACACAAATTAGAAGATTAAAGTCAAACACAAATCTTTGCAAAAGCAAGTGAAATATTCTGGATTAATTTAGGGCCGCATTCAGAAACTTAAACACGTAAACGGTGAAAAAGCTCTCAACATGAGAGATAACAAACGAGAGAGATTTCAAACTGACCATTTCACAGCTCTTGTCCGCCATATTGTTCCGAGATTCGAACCGTATTTCGATTGCTTTTACACTTTTTGTTGTCCGTTAAATAATAGTTCCAAAAAAGTCTAAAACAGCTAATATTTACCAAAACAAGTCTTCATTAATATATTACATTATTTATTAGATTATTTATTATTACATTATTAGAGATTATTTTCCTTAATTATTTCATTAATATATTACGAAAGTAACGGACATCTAGTGCACAGAGTACTAGAACAGAGAGTCCGTCGCCATAGGCGCTAATGGAAATCGAAACGTTGTATGGGTTGGGTGGCGCTGCGATCGCATAACGTCACGAGAGGCGGGACGGAAAAGCCTGATTGGTTGAGAAAAACCTTTTCCTTCTCCTTCGAAATAGAAGATTGCGTGACAGCCAATCACAGGTTTGATCTCTCTGTCAATCATTTATAGTTCCTCGTGGCGCCCTCAAACCCATACAACTTTTGAATATATCGTGTTGGACCCTCTGTTAGGATTTTTCTCTGTGATCTAGTGTTTGTATAAATTTTTATTATCGGTGTATAATTACTTGTGACGATTTTCGACAGATGGTAGCAAGAGCGCTCGAATTCAAATTTGACGTTTCCTGCACGTTACGAGAGATTTTCCACCGTTTCGGAACGATTTCCATCTCGTTTCTTATACGTGTTAAAGCTTCTGAATGCGGGGTAAAGTTCCTGTGAGGTCACTGAACTAAATATACTGACTGGAATGACGAGTTCCTATACAGAAGCAGTAGCGCTGCCGGTCCGCGTATGAATACAGGAAAGGGGAGGAGTTTGAGCGAAGATCCCACTCAAAGAGGCAAAACAAACGTGTTTCAGTACTGGGAAGTAGTGTTGGCGCGTGTTTTCAAGGTCTTGTCGGTTCTTTTTTAAATAAGTTAAGTCCATATCGTTGTTTATTTCTAGATATAAGATGGTTAGATCGTGTAGTGCATATAATTGCACAAATAGATTCGGAAAACTGGCAAAAAAAAACTGCAAATTTTAAAGAGCATATTTAAGAATATTACTTGTAAATCTTGTATGTCCATGTTGCAAAAAGAACCAACACACCAAACAAAACATATATCTACCTTTAGAGATCCTAAATTATTTTGTTCTTTCGTTTCAAGAGGTGGACTAATTATGTGTTCAACGACTGTTTTTTTTAATTATTTCTGCTTCTGAGAGGGCCTTTAAGCATTTCATGTCAAACGAAATAATGGACTAAAGCATTAATAATATTAATTATAAGTTAAAATTAATAATTTCTGAATATTTGTCCAATGAATGTATTAGATTTTATCATCCCGTTGAGCATGAAGTTGGGTGTGAAGACCTTCATGAGTCACAAATGACTAAACTAATTATTGACCGGTATATAATTATATAAATATCCGAATCAAACATTATGGTAAAAATCCAACTTTGAAAGATATACACAATAACTGTGCCACAAAAAGACAAAAACTAATATTATTTCCAACCAAAAGTTGGCTGGGAGCCCTGTAATGTAAATAAATGTTTGGAAAACTACCTTGTTTGATTTGTTTATTAAAATTTAGATAATGATTTTTAAAGATTTTCTTTTAAAATACAGGTAAGTTTCAAAATTATTCATGCAGTGAATTGTAGCGAAAATAAATATACTAGCTTAGTTCTGTGATAGTACTTAGATCCTTGTTAATTATGCCTTGGAATCAGTTAACTGGCTTAAATACTTAAAATGGATTGAAATTTATTGTATTAAGAGTATACAAATGCTCCATTTAAGTTCTATCATGCTTAACACTAGATTTTATCTAAAAATTTTGCTATATAAAAGAATGAACTTGTGATATCTACGAAGTTTTTAGTTGCTTTAAAATGTTGCAACAAAAAATTATTAAGCAAAATATATTGTTCTTTGAAAATCTTGAGTAATATAAACAGATTCAATTAAGTAGATTTACAGAAATTTTTATTATAATTTAATATGATAATGTATACATATTTGACTTGCTTGTTTAATTTTCTTCAGATTATTTGAATACAGGTAAATTATATGTGTAAAAGAAATGTCAAAATAATTCCTGATAAATTATCTGAGCATCCAGGATACATTAAGTCCCAGCGGAGAACTAGTTTGTAAACAAATGATAATATAAAAATGCTTGCTTGGTTTTTCCTGCACTTACATCCCTGTTAAATATTTAAATATGCCTAGCTAACTGAATTAAACACTCAAGATTGCTTTTTAATCTAAAGCTGTTTATTGTACAAGTACTAAAAGTATGCAAATACTCCATCTAAATGGAAATGGTACTTCCCACTAGATTTAAACTAAAAAAATCTTCTTTATTCCTTAAATATTATTAAAAAACCACTGTTTCCCTTGTCCGAGCATTGCGAGAAAGGGAAAGTAGTTCCTCTTCTGCCTCTTTGCATTCACACACTCCGGAAAGGGAGTGATGTGGTTTCGGACCGCGCGGTACGCATTCCAGTCTCAGTATATAGTTCAGTGTGTGAGGTTCAAAGGAAGGACCCTCCCCGTTTTGGCAACCCGGCGGGTTGCCGGAATAGGAAAGACTTTTTCGATGTTTGTTTTGTTGTTTTATGGAGATTGTTTTCATTGAGCTTGGAGCAAGAGGTCGCGTGTGCGACGGGTGGTGTAAATTTATCAGCTTACTTATTAAATCTTACTGTTTATTATCAAGGCCTGGTTTATTTAGAACAGTGGTTCCCAACAGGTGGTCCGCGGACCACTGGTGGTCCGTGAGGCCTTCAGAGGTGGTCCGTGAGAAGATTTTTAAATAACTTATCCAAAAATGTGTGGAAATTTTTTAAAAATAGTTTTTCCAATCACACATTCCAGGAAATAAATACTAAACTACAGATACTAAAACATAAGTAAAAAATCATACGTCTCATAAATAAAAAATGTTATGTTCTCTTTCTCTCCTATGCATCATTTGTTCATTTATATTTCTTTCCACAACTTTATTCAACAGTAGTTTATTACAGAGTAGAAATGAAATGTGATTATGTGGATAAGTATTGCATCAGATTAATTAAAACTGAGAAGCGTTGGGTGGGGGCAAATAAAGAATCGAATGATCGGACTTATACTTGGTTTGATACGAAGCGAAGCCTGGAATTGTTGAAAGATATACTTAACACTGGGATGCTATGGTCAGACAGAGGGTCTCAAAGAAATCGTGGTATGAAAAGAGGAAATTTCTTAGACACAAAAGAAATAGGTTTGTTCGAAGGTATGAGAAAAATTTATTGCCGAAAATGCGAAAGTTTTTGATCACATAAAGTATTTTCTATTTTAATCGCTCCTTTGAAATAATTATTGACTTTTGACGCGGTTTCTTTCGGGAGAACATCAGCCTCGCCCCCCTGGCCTATAGAATTTCCTCTGCCACAACTCAGTCTGTGCATGTCCAGTTTGCTTTTTTGTGATCAACAAAATTCCTGGTTATCCTGCAGTTTAATTTAAAGCTAAGTACTTTCTTTGAAATTTAAATCTACTATTAATATATTACCTTAAGTTATTTGTTGGTTATGAAAAAAAAAGAAAAAAAACCTATTTTAAACTGTTGTTTTTTTAAACCTGTAACTTTTGTGAAGGTGTGAACCCTTCCATGATTAATAGATAAAAAGGCTTGATAAAAATGGTTAAATTGTCTTTTATAGATTAATAATAGTAGATTTTTAAATAATTAGATATAAAATTAATGTGTGATGTTAATTTTTCTTTTAAGTTTAATAGATTATTTGATTTTCTAAGTTCTATTTAGAAACATTGTAAGACTCGGTTTCCCTTACTTCAGAAAAAAAAGTCAAAATTTTAGACCCTCCATGAGGAATGAATGCACTAAAAAAAAGTTAAAATTTTGAAGATACAGTTGGGATAGAGATGGTCCGTGGAAGTTCAAATTTAAGTGAAGTGGTCCGCATACATATTTGAGTTGGGAACCACTGATTTAGAACAACGAACCTAACAGTGGCGCAGTCGTAGGATTGGAGAGTTTCAGCTATAACGACGATTTTCCGATGAAAAACGAAAGAAAAGGTTTCGAAAGGAGTCGGCCCGAGCTGTTGAAGATATTGAATGTGTGGGTATAGTTTGGAATTATAGTGTTGAAATTTGGAAATGATTATTGATTTTGGTATGGTGAGGGTTTTGGAGAGTGTGTCTCAAATTAATATGGAATTGGATAGCATTATAAGTGTGATGAGTAGTTCCGTTTTGGTGAATTGGATATGGTGATTTCGTTTTGGTTTGTTCGAGTTTTTTTTCGGTTAGTGTTGCCTTTCTAAAAATGGATCGAGGAATTTCGTTTTTTTCTTTTGAGGGAGTTTGAGGGAGTTTTGTGGGTTGATGTTTTTGGAGTGCGTTTATTTACTGAATTATTCGAAGGTCTGCAGAATGGTGTTTGCGTGGCTACTAGGGAATAAGATAGAGGATGTGAGAAATTTAGCAGTAGAATATGGGGGAAATCCTGGGGTAGAGTTGAAGATCCCATAGTTGGGAAAATTAATTTTGGAA
This sequence comes from Tetragnatha versicolor, assembly GCA_024610705.1. Lineage (NCBI taxonomy): Eukaryota > Metazoa > Arthropoda > Arachnida > Araneae > Tetragnathidae > Tetragnatha > Tetragnatha versicolor. The sequence continues at coordinate 3,184,724 of JANDEH010000019.1, forward strand.
AGTAGTCTTTTCGATGAGGAAGACGCAAAAGAAATTTTAAGGGTTATCTACGAAGAGAGGGAGGAAAGGGAAGAAATCGAAGAAAGAAGGAGAAAGGAAGATGCAGAAGAGGAAGAAATGAAAAGAAAAGATGCAGAAGAAGAGGAAAGAAAGAGAAAAGAAGATGCAGAAGAGGAAGAAAGAAAGAGAAAAGAAGATGCAGAAGAGGAAGAAAAATAGAGAAAAGAGGAAATCGAAGAAAGAAGGTGGCAAGATGAAATCAAGGAAAGAAGGAGAAAAGAAGAAATCGAAGAAAGAAGGTGGCAAGAAGAAATTAAGGAGAGATGGTTGGAATTGGAGAGATTAGAGTGTGAAGTGCAGAAAAGGAAGAAGGAGAGACTGTTGGAATTGGAGAAGTGGAGGATTGTACCACAAGAAGAAAGGAAAGTTGAAGAGGCAGTCGAAGAAACCGAGGTGAAGGCCAATTCAAGCGAAGATCAACCTGAAGAGAGGAATGAAAAGAGGGAAACACCCGGAAAGAAAGACGAGGAGGAAGAATCGAAATCATCTGAAAATGCAGTTTCCGAAGAGAAAGAGGCTGAAAAAGAAACCGAAGCTAAAGATGACGATGATATATTAGGCGTTGAATTCATCCAGTGGGATCAGATTGAAGTGGAGGTAGAAGAAGAAAATAGAGCTACGGAAGAGAAGGTAGTCAAAGATGAGCGCTTGGATGAAGAAAGAGAAAACGAAGTTCCTGATGAGAAGGGAATTGACGTGGCAGAAGAGTCTCTGGAGGTAGAGACGGGAAATGAAGTTTCCAGAGAGAAAGAAACTTATGCTGGAGAAGCTGTAAGTGGAAATCAAGGTTCGGAAGGAGAGGACGTGGATGAAGAATCTACGGAAGAAATGGAAGAAACTGAGGACTCTGGATCTGAGGATGATGCTCAAAAGAATGATGTCAGTTCCGAAGTAGGGAAGCCTGCTAAGAAGCGTCGAAGGCGACCTGCGAAGTCTAAAGCTAAAGTTACCCCTGCCAAGCGACGAGGCAAAGCTGCTGCTTTCAAGTATGCCAATGCCGAGGATCCTGGCTCCGAAGAGGAGGTGGATTTAGGTTCAGAAGATGAAGCTCCTAAAGAGAAGGGTCGAGAAGCGGAGAAGAAGGACCGCATAAAAAAAGTTCCACATAGAACCGTAGCGAAAATCCCTCAGTATAGCTGAATTGAAAAACTCTTTATGTTCGGACCGTAACGCAATCCCCATCCTACAGCTGAATTGAGAAACCATTTCTATACCTACCGTAGACATTTTTTTAGTTACCATGTAGTTGGCGACGAATCTTGTTTCATGAGACCCATGTATGTCTCGGTAGCCAGATTTTGTTCTAATTTGAAATTTTCACACACCGCATAAAAAAAAATCGAAGGGAAAAATCGCACATAAAAAGTTGCACAAATAAAAAAATCGCACAAAAACAGATTTGAGTGTCATACCATAACAATGAGTACATAGCCATAGGAGATAATATAAATAAAACCAGGAGGTCTGCCTTGTAAATGGGACACTGTTGGCGCTGGGATCGCATCAATTTCACTCCCTGGCACGGAGCTGGAGTGACTAGTGAGCGTGCTGAAACCGCATCACACTATGGAAAGGATTTCCATCTTCTTCTAATTTTCCCCATCTGTTAGCCCAGTAGTATACACAGAATGAAACGACCATTCTAAATTTTGCTCATGATATTTTAAAAAACAGGCACGGGCGGATTAAAAGGGGGTCATGCAGGGATTGCCCCGATTGCTTCTAGCCCCGAATGCCCCGATTGCTCACAGCAATCGGGGCAATTTAACCTTCCGCGCTGACACGTTTGGTCGCTTGTTATAGTATCGGAGGTTGTCACTCCAGTTTGTTTTATAGCTCAATGCTCCCTGGTCACGTCACAAGAGGCGGAGAAAAAGAATCCCAATCATCGGAACCTCTAATACCCTTTCAAGAGTAACTGATTCAATAAACACGTCATAGGAAATCACAGCTGTGATCTCTTAATTGTAATGCCTCACTTTTCTGTTAGTAATAGACATTTGCAATGATGCCCTTTATCTTTACGATGACGTTTGAAAATAGCGTATTAGACTGTCTGTTAGTATTGACTTCATCGTAAAAGATTTTACTCCGCCTCTCGTGATGTGAAGAAGGAGGCATTAGTTACACCAGTACCATCTATAGCTTAGAAAGCCCAAACACTGATTGCTGACGTCAGCAATCAGTGTTTGGGCTTTCTAAGCTATAGAATAGAGGGTACTGGTTTCACACGAAGTATTATAGATGCGATCCCAGCGCCACCAGGGTTGTGATTGGTGTCTAATCTGTCGAAGTAATCCGTACTGTCACTATCTGTAAGTTTATACAAAATTAAAGTGCAAAAATTTTACTGAGAAACTGCTTTATAAAAACAACCACAGAATTTTTAGATTTCATACATATTTTATTTCTTTATTCTGGTACTAATGGATTTTTTATTTATCACCAATTTCATGATAATCAAAATACAATTTGAAAAAAAAAACCAATGATTGCAGAAAGCTGTTTACTTAACAGTGCTCAAAATAGAATAAATTAAAATAGGCCGCATCATTAATGATAAAATAAACCCCTGTTCATAAAAAATGCAACACCATGGAGGACTTGCTAACATTGGACTAACACAGTAAATATCCTTTTTTACACGGAAATAAATTATTAGTGTGTTTTGTAGTCCATATCCACTGTAAAAAGAGCCTCCATACGACACGTCATCAAATCAAACCGGTTGTTTTTTCACACCCCTTCAACATACAAAAAGGGGTTGTTTTTTAAGGTTCAATGTATCATTTGAATACCAAACGTACACACGCCGAAAATTTCACATTGATAGGACCATTCCTTCTAGGTGTTGCAATTTTTATGAATAGGAGTTTATAAAAAAATTAGCTTAATTAGAAGTATTTAGCCACTTAACGTCCTTTGTGAAAAACGCGTAATTAGTGGTAGTCCTGTGTGCTGCTTAGTGACACTTTTGTATTATTCCAGTGGTCCGCACATGTATGAATTCTCCACTCCTGAATTGGACGACTTCGTAACGACGCAAAGTGGTCCCAAAACCCAGAAATATCTTATCTTTTTCTTATATAGCCTTTATGTATAAAAAAACCTGTACATTTTTTATCTTTAGAAATGAACCCTTTTTTTCTCCAGACCGCGATAAAAATTTTCCAAAGCGATATATCAAAAAAGAAATTGACTTCGAAAAAAATCTTTCCAAAACATTAAAAGAAATCGTGACGAAGAAGAAAAAAAATTACAGTCAGATTCTGTTCTGAAACAGTTCAAATACACTGCTGGCCATCCAAAATGGTACACCAAGAAGGAAAAGAGATATCAAAGCCAAATTTATTTCTATGATTGCACAAAGTATTAATTTGAATTGATTAAAAATTCAGCCGCCCTGGATGTTAGGGAGCCGAGAAAACCAGGGAGGAGTGTTGTCTCCATAGGTGTCCATTACCGCCTCCACAGGCCATGTTATTGAGTGGAAGGGGGTCTAAATGGGTTTTGAGGGATTGGAGGACCATGTTGCTTCCTCACGTAGTCGAATTTCATATGGTGCACCAGCGGAAATCGCCTACCGGGCTAGGTGATTTCTCCTCTTTCACCGGACATGTTTTGTGGGCGTTGGTTCTTAAGAACGGATAGGTCAGGGTAAAAATGCATCATAGGGGGATATGATGAAAGCCTGGACATTGCGTTCATCATGTGGTTGTGCATTTTACTCTTGATAATGGTCCACAGGGGAGGGCTGAAGGTAAGGATAGACAACAGGTTTCCTAACTTCAATGATGCAGCTCTGGTTGGTCAATGTGCCGGTAAATCATACTGAGGAGATGTGAGAGTGCAATGCATGTCATTTACAGTGCCGGGGACTACCCATTTGTCACGCAAAGCTTCAGAAAAATTTCACTCTTTAACACAGGATTTGGCGTTGGCAAAAGTGCACTAAATAATGAAATGAACATCTCAATGTCATGGTACAGAGTTTATGAGAGAATACCAATTCTGTCTGAAGCACCACGATAATTAGAGATAACTCTAAGAGAGCGAGAAAAGAGATCACTCAACTGTTGATTTTGTAACCGTCAGATTTTTTCTGTAAGCAGGATAAAGCAGTAGATAAGCATTGGATTCCACTCCCACACCTCCTCAGTAAGATTTACCGGCACATTGACCAACCTAAGCTGCATCATTGAAGTTAGGCAACCTGTTGTCTATCCTTACCTTCTGCCCTCACCTGCGGACAAGTCTCAAGAGTAAAATGCACAACCACATGATGAACGCAATGTCCAGGCTTTCATCTTATCCCCCTATGATGCATTTTTACCCTGACCTATCCGTTCTTAAGAACCAACGCCCACAAAACATGTCCGGGGAAAGAGGAGAAATAACCTAGCCCGGTAGGCAATTTCCGCGGGTGCACCATGTGAAATTCGACTACCTGAGGAGGCAACATGGTCCTCCAATCCCTCAAAACCAATTTAGACCCCTTTCCCTCAATAACATGGCTTGTGGAGGCGGTAATGGACACCTATGGAGACAACACTCCTCCCTGGTTTTCTCGGCTCCCTAACATCCAGGGCGGCTGAATTTTTAATCAATTCACATTAATACTTTGTGCAATCATAGAAATAAATTTGGCTTTGATATCTCTTTTCCTTCTTGGTGTACCATTTTGGATGGCCAGCAGTGTATTTTAATAGACGTTTCTTCAAAGGCCTACATGATTTTTTTGCGTTTAACTTTTGGAGAGTTTTTTGATTATTCAGACCACTTTGCGACTGAGATATTAGCGAAAGTGAATAACTGGCGGGAAAAAAATTCCTACACCAAGAAGAAAAAGAGATATCAAATTCAAATTTCATTTTATGATTGCAGATAGTATTAATATGAATTGATTAAAAAATAAGCCTTCCTGGATGCTAGGGGGCCGAGAAAACCTTGGCGGAGAGGTGTCCATTACCGCCGTCACACGTCATAGAATTAAGTTAACTCTTTATTAACCACAGAATTAGAACTGCTCATGGTTGGCAAGTTTTGGCTATTTGGCGCCATATTTAGAAGCCACATAATTCACTTAACATTAGTTCGGGTAACTATATAGTGATTTTTATCGCTAAAAACTTGCAACATCAGCAGAACTAAACTTGCGCCGAAAATAATTTGGTAAATAAAGGATAAAGATGATCTAAATGGCTTTTGAGGGATTGGAGTTTGCCTCCTCTACCAGCCAAAGTTCGTATGGTGCACCAGCGGACGTAGCTCACCGGGCTAGGTGATTTCTCCTCTTTCACCTGACATGTTTTGTGGGCTTTAAATGTTCAGAACGGATAGGTCAGGGTAAAATGCAACATTGCAACATAGGGGGATAAGAAAGCTTGGCCATTCCGTTCATCATGTGTTTGTGCATTTTTCTCAGGAGACTTGTCCGCAGGCGAGGGTTGAAGGTAAGGATGGACAGCAGGTTGCCAAACCTCAATGATGCGGCTCTGGTTGGTATTTGTGTCAGTAAATCATACTGAGTAGGTGTGGGAGTGAAAAGCATGTCGTTTACAGTGTAGGGGGCTGCCCGTTTGGCCTGCATAGTTTCAGAAAAATTTCAATCTTCAACACAGGTTTTAGAGTTGGTAATAGTGCACTAAATAAAGAATTGGACAACTTAATGTCATGATAGAGAGTTTATGAGAGATTCTCAATTAGGTCTGGAGCACCACGATAACTAGAGATAACTTTACGACTGCGAGAAAAGAGGGCACTTTGCTGTTGATTCTGTAATCATCAAATTTTCTCTTTGCGCAGGGTAAATGAAGTATTGGATTCCACTCCTACACCTCCTCAGTATGATTTACCGACACAAAGACCAACCAGAGCTGCATCTTTGATGTTTCGCAACCTGCTGTCTATCCTACCTTCAACCCTCGCCTTTCTTCTTATCCCCCTATGGTGCTTTGCACCCTGACCTGTCCGTTCTTAAGAACCAACGCCCATAAAACATGTCCGATGAAAGAGGAGAAATCACCTAATCCGGTATGAACGTCCGCTGGTGCACCATACGAAGTTTGACTACTTGGGGAGGCAACATGGTCTTTCAATCCTTCAAAAGCCATTTAGAGCCTCTTTAACTCAATTCTATGACGTGTGACAGCGGTAATGGACACCTATGGAGACAACAGTCCTCCATGGTTTTCTCAGCCCCCTAATATCCAGGTAGGCTGATTTTCTAATCATAATAATACTTTGTGCAATCATAGAATTAAATTTGACTTTAATATATATCTTTTCCTATTTAGTGTTGGGATATTTTTCCGGCAGTGTATGTCTTCTCACCTGAGTGAATATCTACAGAGCGTCTTTTTGGTTAAAAGTCTTGTTACGATCTTCTACTTAGAGTGGATAAGCATGTGACGACTGAGACCTCTGCTTCTACGGAAAGCCTGGTCGCAGTGGTCGCACGAGTACGGCTTTTCCCCTGTATGGAGGCGAAGGTGGCATTTGAGACTGCCCCCCTGATTGAAAGCCTTGTTGCAGAAACTGCAGATAAATGGCTTTTCCCCTGTATGGGTGATAAGGTGTTTTTTCAGAGTGTCATTTTTAGTGAAGCTTTTGTTGCACACACTGCATTTAAACGGCTTCTTTCCCGCATGAATGAGAAGGTGCTGAGTGAGACTGCTCTGAGTAGTAAAATCCTTGTTGCAGACACTGCATAGAATAGGTTGTTCAAGAAAATACTCGATTTTGTGTCGACGGAGTTCACCCTTTGTAAAGAAAGCCTTGTCGCAGTGCCCGCAAGAATATCTCTTCTCGTCTGAATGAATGCGTTCATGTGAGATCATTTCGCTCCTTTCACCGAAAGACTTGTCACAGTGTTTGCAAGTGTGTAGCTTCTTGCCTAAATGAACGATTTTATGATGGGTCGTTAGGCCCCTCTTTTGGGTGTAAGCCTTGTTGCAGAGGTCGCAATTGTATGGCTTTTCCCCCGTATGGATGCGAAGGTGTACTTTCAGACCGCTCTCATTTGTGAAGCCCTTGTTGCAGTGGTCACACGAGTACGGCTTTTCCCCCGTATGGATTCGAAGATGAGATTGGAGATTGTCATTTTCTCTAAAGGCCTTGTTGCAGAAACGGCAGATAAACGGTTTTTCTCCCGTATGGATGCGAAGATGATATTTGAGACCAACCGATTGATTAAAAGCCTTGTTGCAGACATTGCATATAAAAGGCTTTTCGTGCTTAAGAAGGTGTCTTTTGAGATCTTTCCGATCCTCAAAGGTCTTGCTGCACAAGCTGCACACGAACAGTTCCACATCGGAGTGTATGAGCTTCAAACCACCGGCAACTTTCTGTGTAGTGTGGTCGCTCTCCAATGGTTCCTCACCCTCTAGGGTCCGTGGCATTTCGCTCTCGACTTGTTCCTCGCCCTGGAGGGTCATTTCAGTGGTCTGTCTGAGGTTGGTGCATTTAGGACCACAGTATGTTTGATTGCTTTGCTTTCTAGAGTAGGTTTTCACGTTTCTTCGCACACCATGGGGAGGATAGAAGAATCCAGGAAGTGGACGGAAGAATCCAGTAAGGGTACAGTTGGAGTCTTCACCACCATCTGTGTGTAGAAAAGATTTTTTTTAATTTTAACCCAAAACGTAGATGTTTTCATGAAAATAGCAAAATATTTTTAAGACAGAAATCCAATGTTCCTAGTTAAATAAAACCAAGGCTTAGCTTGGTCCCGAAATATGCAAATATCATATTTTTTTTTGGTTTCAATTATACAATTGGGAGATTTATTCGTATGGTTTGTAATTGTCGGGATTATTTCAAATCCTTTTGCAACCGAAACTGATAGGACATATTTAACGGGACAAATTACGGAACTGAACCTATTTGTTGTGACCGAAATTTTTGTAAAGAGAAAAAAAGAAGTTAAAAAACAACACACATTTAACGTAATTTCTACATTTTGAGCAAGTGTAGATCCCCTGAAAACGGATCATCAGTTGGTTATCTATGATTGAAGGTATACCTTTAAATAAATTTTGAGTTTTATCTTTAAGAAGTTTGTAATTGTTTCAAAAGGACTCGACCGATGCATCGGTTTGACCGATCCATCGGTGCCGATTGTTTGAAAAAATAGCCATCGGCGGCCGATGTCAATTTGAGAAAAAAATCGGCCCATCGGCCTAAAAAAACATCTAAAAGCCGATGTTTTTCGCAGAAGATAAAATAACATCAAGAAATCGAGAAAAATGTGTGATTCTATGCTCTATCTTGCTCTAAATTTAGTTTAAAGTTGAACTTGCATCTGTATGGGAGTCATGTAGGGGGAAAAGGGGGGACGATTGCCCTTTTCCTTGTCTACTATATACTATTTAAGTCTACAACTTGGAAATTCAACATTTTCAATTTAAAAGGGTCTGTTACCTCGGATGTGACCAAAAGGGCCTAAAAATGAGCAGAAACACTACTTAAAAAGGCAAATTTCAAAAAACAAATTGGCTGGGAGAACCCATAAACCCCACTGTAAAACTTTTGGCAGAATACAGTGTTTTCCCATAAAAATTCTGTCGCTTACAAGAAGCTTTACCCTTTGGGTGTTCCCTGAAGAGTTTTGAAAGGAAATAAAACTCTTGTTAAAAGGGGAATCTTCAAAAATGTTTTGGGGGAGGACCTTGAAACTATGACATTTTAGGAAATTTTGTGGTTTGCAAGGAACTATTCTTTTAATATGTAACCCAAAGGGTCCCAAATAAGGTGAAACTACTTTTAAGAAGACAAATTTTCCAAAATTTTATGGGGATACAATCCAGAACCTTCCTTTTTTTACCTGGAGCGCACGTTGTAAAAGAACTTACGTTAGGCCAGAAGCGATCCTATTGATTTCCACAATTTTAGTCCATACAATGAATGAACCGGACATTATTTTATCAAGCGTTTTAAATAATGCCAGCTCTTCAGGGGCGTAGACAGAGGAGAGGATTTGGGGATATGCCCATCCCCCGAAATCCATAAAATTTCCTTTTTTTAGTACAGAAGTAAACAAAATTTATCCCATAGTACCCCCCAAATTTCCAATCTCCCTAGGCATTAAAACAGTATCTAAGATACGGTTAGCAGTTTAACCTTCTCCCGAAGGTTTGACACTTGGAATTTTTTTCTGAGCGCGAATTTTCCGTACTTTAATTTATATTTGGGGACGTAGTTTAAATATGTGTAGTTTTAAGTATCTTCTCTTTAGAAAGGGGTAATTGATTTCTGTTTTTAAAAATATTCTAAAATACAAGGAGAACAGCTCCTTGTAAACCAATGAATTTTCGAGGTTAATAAAATAATAAATAGACGTCAGAATTTTGAGGGGAGCTAGATGTTTTGAGCTAGAATTGTTTATAAAATTTTCTACTTTTAAGCTAGTGTTTTATCTTATTTTTAAACACTTCTGGAGATCCCCCAAAGCAAACTAATGCTTTTTAGTATGCAGATTTTGAAGAAAAGAACAATGTAAATCAGGCGTCAAAATTTTGTTGGGGTTTCATCCCTAGAAAGTAGTGTTTTAGTTTTAACTAATTTTGAAACCCTTTGACCCCCTTATCCAAAGAGGATTGCTCCTTGTAAGTAAAAAAGTTTTCAAGGAAAAAATACCCACAAATTTGAACAAAAAAATTTCATTACTGGCTCTGCGATAGGTTTTAATGCTTTTCTTAAAAAAAACAATGCCAAAATGTTTGCATTTTTACCATCGGTCGTAGGCATCGGTCATCGGCCTACCGATGGAAATTTTCAAACAATCGGCATCGGCCAAATAAAAATGCCATCGGTCGAGCCCTAGTTTCTAGCTTTGCACAGTTTTAACACATGAAGCATAGTAGGAGTATGGTGCTCGAATGAATCTGTAAGCTTTCTAACAAATTTTAATTCCGTTTTTTATTAAGATTTATTTATCAAACTAGGGAGCTACCGCCCCCTGCTCGCTATCGCTCACCAACCCCCGTTAACTGCAGACGCAGGACCTTTTAGATTGCTTCGCAATTATTACAATACCAAGATCACTGAACTTAACTCACTTTATAAAACATAAGTAAAAACAATTATTAGTAGAAGAAACATCAACCAACTTTTCAAATATACGTCATAGGTCATTTCTATGATTAATCCTCTCTTAAAAGTTAGAATATTTATCAACTCTAACTTATTAATTATTTAAACAAAATGTTTTTCCTAACACGTCTATTAATATAACTACTATGAAAAAGCATGTATGTAAGTTTTTATAATACTTTTATCTGTTTTTGAAATATATTTAATTTGGAAAGTGCTTTAAAGTGCATTTTAAAAACATGAAAGGCATTCGCTTCATCATAAAATATGGCGTCAGTTGGTTGTTGTGATTGGATGATAATAAGTTGTTTGATAGTTGCTTGCTTAGTAACTGCGACCTTATCCGTAATCTAAAAAAAATGGAAATATTTTAAAATCGAGAATTTTTTTAGAAATTCTAAAAGCACTTTGCACATCCTCAAAAGAAACCGGACAGTTTGATACCAAATACGTGTTATACGGATCAGTAATTAAAAAGCCTTTCTCTGGAAACCGTTCACCAAAAACTTTTTTTTAGAATAGAGAGATACTTACAATTACTGAGGTAAACTTTCTGCAACAGACGTTATGCGTTATGTTTCAAACTGAAAATTTTCATCTTAAGCTTATTAAACAATCTTGAAACAATGATACCTTAATGAATGTACCGGGAGATCCGTGCCCCCTGATGAGAGGGTCTTCCGGTGCATATCCTTTTAATTTCATTTTGCTTTCTTTTAGAATCAATTTTAAATCAACTTCAACATACAGCACCACTTTAATTAACCATACATTAGGCATTCTTCCCAGTTTTTAAAACGCTAGAGTTATACGTTACGAAAACCAATCAACTTTTCAAGACACTATTTTGAGGAGAAAAAACATTACAAGAACTAACAAAATCATACCTTACATTCATAAATATCCCTAAATCAAAATCCCCTTTGTTTCAAACTCCATCTATTACTAGTTGTTCAAAAAAATCCAAACACGTCGTAATACTTGTACAACTATGAGAACTTCCAGGATCACCTAATACTTATACAAGATACCTCAAGATAAGTAGCCAAACCAATTAATTTTTGAAACCATAGATATATAGTCATGAAAGTGGGGTCTAGGTATTAGTAAAGTTACCTTACCCTATCCCTATCCTATCCAATGCCAGTGTGTGTTGTTAGACCGAAATCCATCAGACCGAGGGTCCTCTTTCCTGACTGCCACCGTACCGAAAGACTACTTGCTCGAACGGGAAGTTTGACTGAACGGGATGTTTGACTGACAGAACTTTTGACCGAATGGGATGTTTGACAGACATGATTTTGACCGAACGGGATGTTTGTCTGACAGGATTTTTGACCAAACGGGATGTTTGACTGAACGGAACGTTTGACTGAATGGGATGATTGACTGACAGGACTTAAGACTGAAATGAAAGGGATGTTTGACTAAACGGGACGTTTGACTGAATGGGATGTTTGACTGACAGGATTTTTGATCGAACGGGTTGTTTGACTGAACGGAACGTTTGACCGAATGGGATGTTTGATTGAATGTGATGCTTGACTGACAGGACTTTTGATCGAACGGGTTGTTTGACCGAATGGGATGTTTGACTGAACGGAACGTTTGACCGAATGGGATGTTTAATTGACAGGACTTTTGACCGAATGGGACGTTTAACAGACAGGATGTTTGACTGAATGGGATGTTTGACAGGACTTTTGACCGAACGGGATGTTTGACTGAACGGGACGTTTGACCAAATGGGATGTTGGATTGACAGGACTTTTGACTGAACGGGACATTTAACCGAATGGGATGTTTGTCCGACAGGATATTTGACTGAACGGAACGTTTGACTAAATGGGATGTTTGACTGACAGGACTTTTGACCGAATGGGATATATGACTGGACGGGACATTCGACCGAATGGGATGTTTGACTGGCAGGACTTTTGACCGAACGGGATATTTGTCTGAGAGGATTTTTGACCGAACGGAACGTTTGACTGACAGGACTTTAGACCAAACGGGATGTTTGACGGACAGGATTTTGACCGAACGGGACGTTTGACTGAATGGGATTTTTGATTGCAGGACTTTTGACTGAATCGATGAAATTTGAAATCGATGTTCTCATTTTGGTATGAAACTTTTTGGTTCAAATATAACGACAATTTTAAAACACCAGACACTCAGTTTCAAACAATTTAATAATCACAACTCAAATTACAGTGGAATCCGCTTAATGTGATCACGGTTAATGTTATCAATCGGATAATGTTATCGAAATCAACAGGTCCCGATCATTCCTATTTAATTTAATGTAAAATGTATCGTTTAATGTGATCAACTAAGTATCAACACGCCGCTTAATGTTATCAAAATTTGTATATATCCCCTAAAAACGTCCGTTTTCAAGTTTCGTTTTGAAGGTCAATTGCTTTTTTTCTGAAACTCGGTATTAGTTTACAGCTGCACGGTTATATTTCTTTGGTTTGATTGTAAGAAAAAGAAAATATTCCATGCTCTCCGCATCAGTGAAAGAAAACTGTTAAGGGGGGGGGGCAAATAAATGCTTGTGATTGGTGATCACCATTGGCGCCTTGCAGATGTTTCTGATAAGAGACTTAGATTTTTTCCTTGTTTAGTGGAATTCAGATTAATTTCAGTGATTTCAGTGAAATTCGCCTTGATCTTGTCTGGATGTCAAAAGAAAACGATTGTATGAACGGAATCACATTAGGTGTAGTACTGTAGTATGTACTAACAAATGAAATTACTAAGTAAGATATTATTTATTTTTATTTATTGGATTACTTTTATATTTTACCCTAAAAATTATAAGTTGCCAAGTACATAGTGTAAAATTGTTTTAAATACTTTAACTACGATTACATAATTTTGATTCTAAAGCAAACAATATAGTTACACCATTTGTTGCTTTTTTTGTATGGAATCGCTTATTGTTATCAATCGGATAATGTTATCAATTTCATCTCGGACAATTGCGATCACATTAAGCGGACTCGACTGTATATTTATTTAATGTTTATATTTGAAAATTGAAATATTTTCAATATATCGAAAGTATAACATTAAGTTGGTGTGATAACATGAAACACAACGTTGTGACATCGCACTACACTAACTGGTCTATTTCCCACGTTGTAGCAACGTGGCTATATGGTCATCATAATCGTAACACATTGCACCCTCTTTTAAAGAATGTTACGGACGAATTAAAAAATTTTGAGTACATGCATGTTTCAAATTTGAGTAAATTTGGATCGGAGCCTCTTTGATTACGTGACATACACAGATTTGAGTAAATTTTACTCATTTTTGAGACTGTTGTTTTAGGAGTGTTGGGACACCCTGTATTTATTAGTATATAGTGCAACGGTTTCCAACTGACGGCCCCCGAAGAACTCTTATAACCAGCAAAAATATAGCTCCAGGACACTTTTAGCATACTAAAATTCTAATTTTTCCCTATTTCTCTCTTAAATAATGGATTAGCTTCGGTCGTTTTCTAAGGGGAAAAATTAAAAGTTCGATGTCTCGAGAGAGAAAGCAGCCCTGATATTCCCCTGACCGTAACAATGGGTTATGAAAGCTTTGGACAACCTCACGAGAAGAAACAAAAAGGAGTATCTAAAATTAAGTGAATTTATTGATTTTTAGGAAAATTATAACAAATGAAACTTTTTCTTCTAGAAGATAGTTCTCTTTAAAGCTAATATTTCGTATTAAAAGTTGTATAAGATAAAAATTTATATACCCTGAGAATTTTTTGAAAATACAGTAGATTTAAGTATTGAAATATAAAAAATATTGAAAACAAATTCACATTATAATAAGGGCCATCCTAGGGTTTATGTGTGCAAAGAGTACCTTTTTGCTTGAATGCCTGGTTAGAGTGGAAACCTTCTACCCTAAGTGGATGGGCATGTGACGACGGAGATCTCCTTTTCTAATAAAAGCGTCGTTGCAGTGGTCGCAGGAGTAAGGTTTTCCCCCGTATGGAGGCGAAGGTGACTATTAAGACGGCTCATCTGAGTGAAAGCCTTGTCACAGAGATTGCAAGAATATGGCTTTTTGTTATCTGAGTGAATTTTTTCATGCCTCTTCAGTTCGTACTTTCTAGCAAACTTTTTGTCACAGTGGGTGCAGGTGTATAGTTTCTCGCTTGAATGAATAACTTGATGGGCCTTTAGATCGCCCTTACATTTGAAAGCCTTGTTGCAGACGTCGCAATTGTATGGCTTTTCCCCCGTATGGATGCGAAGGTGACATTTGAGACTGCTCATCTGAGTGAAAGCCTTGTCACAGTAATTGCAAGAATATGGCTTTTTGTTGTCTGAGTGAATGATTTCATGCCTCTTCAGTTCGCCCCCTCTAGCGAAATTTTTGTCACAATAAGTGCAAGTGAATAGTTTCTCCTTTGAATGAATGAATGTATGATGGTTCTTAAGAGAACCCTTTGTTTTGAAAGCCCTGTTGCAAAGGTCGCATTTGAATGGCTTTTCCCCCGTATGGATGCGAAGGTGTGCTTCCAGACCGCTCTTATTTTTGAAGCCCTTGTTGCAGTGGTTACAAGAGTAGGGCTCTTCCCCCGTATGGATTCGAAGATGAGAATGGAGATTACCCTTATCTCTAAAGGCCTTGTTGCAGAAACAGCAGATAAACGGTTTTTCCCCCGTATGAATGCGAAGATGAGAATTGAGACCGCCCAATTTAGTGAAAGCCGAGTTGCAGATATTGCATTTAAAACGCTTTTCGTGCTTAAGAAGGTGTCTTTTGAGATTGTTCCGATCCTCAAAGGTCTTGTTGCAGAAGCTGCACACGAATAGTTCCACATCGGAGTGGATGAGCTTCAAACCACCGACATCGTTCTGTGTAGTGTGGTCGCTCTCCAATGGTTCCTCACCCTGGAGAGTCATTTCGGCGGTCTTTTTGACGTTTGAGTCATTCTTGGTGGAGTCGGTGCATTTAGGACTATAGTATGTTTGATTGCTTTGCTTTCTAGAGTAGGTTTTCACGTTTCCTCGCACACCATGGGGAGGATAGAAGAATCCAGGAAGTGGATGGAAGAATCCAGGAAGGGTACAGTTGGAGTCTTCATCACCATCTGTGTGTAGAAAAGATATTTTTTTTATTTTAACCCAAAACGAAGATGTTTTCATGGAAATAGCAAAATATTTTTAAGACAGATATCCAATGTTCCTAGTTAAATAAAACCAAGGCTTAGCTTGGTCCCGAAATATGCAAATATCATATTTTTTTTTGGTTTCAATTATACAATTGGGAGATTTATTCGTATGGTTTGCAATTGTCGGGATTATTTCAAATCATTGGCAACTGAAACTGATTTGACATATTTAACGGGAAAAATTACGGAACTGAACCTATTTGTTGTATACAAAGTTTTTGTAAAGAGAAAAAAGTTCAAAAAACCACATATTTAATGTTATTTCTACATTTTGAGCAAGTGTAGATCCTCTGAAAACGGATCATCAGTCAGTCATCTATGATTACAGGCAGGGGTGGCCAACCCAAATGTTGTTGAGGGCCACTTTGGAAAACCACAATTCTCTCGAAGGCCGCATATAAAATTTTAAGATATTAGGTGCACAGAATGGCAGTGAAGTAAATTGGATGAATTAGGAAGTTTCTTAGATCCTTTGCTTAGTTTGATAGATTCCTAAATAAAATATATTCATTTAAATTTTCCTTCAGGAGAGAAGCAACCTCAAGAATATCTTCTGTAATATATTCATAGGAACTAAACAGGTGTTGTTAAAATTAAAAAACACTTGGAATCACTCGAAACTATAAGGAGCCTGTGGCGCTTTTAGAAATTTATTTCGGGAGGACCCAAATTTTCTCTAAAAATTGCAGCTAGATTTTTGCATCGGGAAAAAGTACACCCAAATCTTCCTCTGATGCCCCCACGCATATTTAATTGGTTCAATGCATAATTTAAAACATATTTTTAATTAGGATTTGCACCTGGCTGAACTAATATCTTATAAAAGTTGTGAACAATAGAGTTCCTATAAATTGATGAAAACTTCCACGACCTGAAGATACATTTATTTGATTTTCCGGGATAGATGGCCGTGTTTGAATGGAATTTGACGACGGAAATTCAAAACCATGGAGTTGTTTTTCTTCCTTTTATTAAGTCTGTGACAGACCGCATCGGGAAAATATTATCACGCCATAATATCAAGCCAATATTTCAACCAACTAATCAAATTTTTTCCCTTCTCAGACCTGTTAAAGATCGTCGTGACCCTTTATCTGCTACGGGGGTATACAGAATTCCTTGTTCATGTGGGGCAGTCTACATCGGAACCACCCGACGTTCTATAAAAACCAGAATTGCAGAGCACAAGAGGCATTGTCGCCTATATCATCCTGAGAAGTCGGCCGTGGCAGAGCATGCTTTAACAAATGGGGACCATAGAGTACTGTTTAATAACACCGAAATCCTATCAACAACCAACCATCAATCCATCCGATTAATAAGAGAAGCAATAGAAATTTTCAAACACAAGAATAATTTCAATAGAAAAGAGGAGGGTGTTTCCATTCCGAGCGTCTGGCACCCGGCACTTAAGAAATGCGGGATAAAGCCAGCACAACAATAGTATTAGTATCTGATCTCATTTTCATTCCACGTTAGCATTCACGCTGTAATTGTTTGGTATTTGTTTTTATTTTCAATTTTTATCAGTTGATTTTTTGCCACTGAGGATGCTCTCCGAAGCTGAGAGCGAAACGTTTGGAAATTCCATTCAAACACGGCCATCTATCCCGGAAAATCAAATAAATGTAAATAGAGTTCCTAGTCTGTGGGTTCTGCCCCAGAAAATTTTTTTGGAATATGACCCTAATAAACAGGTTTTAACGCGTTTTGGTACACTTTGTCCGAATTTGGGGGGCCTTAACTTACATTAAGACTTTAACTTAAAGAATTCTTGCGGCCCGCAAAATTATTTCAAACGGGCCGCTGGTTGGCCATGCCTCATCTAAGAGGTACATGAGGGAGGGTCGGGGGATCTCCCCCTAAAAAATTTGAATTTTAGTGTGCTGAAAAGTGTCTTGAAGCTACTTTTTGGAGAGTTTTCAGAGAGCTTCGCGGAGTCGCGGGTTGGCCATGCCTGATTTAAGGTATATACCTTAAAATTTATTTCGGGTTTTATCTTTAAGAAGTTTGTTATTGTTTCTAGCTTTGCACAATTTTAACACATAGTAGGAGTATGGTGCTCGGGTGAATCTGTAAGCATTCTAACAAATTTTGATTCCGTTTTTTATTAAGATTTTTTCTAATACTTACAATTACTCAGGTAAGTTTTCTGCAACAGACGTTATGCGTTATGTTTCAAACTGAAATTTTTCATCTTAAGCTTATTAAACCATCTTGAAACTATGATACTTTAATGAAAACATTGACAACATACAGCACCACTTTTATTAACCACACATTAGGCATTCTTCCCAGTTTTTAAAGCGCCAGAGTTATACGTTACGAAAACCAATCAACTTTTCAAAACGCTATTTTGATGAGAAAAAAACATTACCAGAACAAACAAAATCATACATTACATTCATAAATATCCCTAAATTAAAATCCCTTTTGTTTCAAAACTCCCTAGGTATAGTAAAATTACCTTGCCCTATCTTATCCTAATGTCATGCACTACTCAAAAGCGAAAATGAGATATATATTTTTCATTTTTATAACATAAGAATACTTTTATTCATTTACCAATTCTTAGGTCAAAACAAAATTTTCTCCTTTTCGCCTCTTGAGGAGCGTTTTAAGACGTAAAAACTACGTAAATTCGACCTTTTCGAGCGTGCTTATTTTTGGTTTATGCTTGAAAATTGAAATATTTGTAATATCGATGGTATCAGGAGAAAACCTCGTATAATCCCGTAAAATCGCAGTCAGGATGAATAATACTGTATTCTAGATTGGGGAGTGTGTGTTTGCGCCAAATATGCCAATGAGGAATACTTACAACCAAATTTATTTACGAGTGTCAAGTCATTAACGCCAAAACAAGGGTTAAATCTATTCTACTGGGAACCCCAGTATCATCCTTTAACCCTAAGAGCAGTGAAGCATTTTGCTTTGATTTCACACCTGCATTTTACTAAAACTTTTCTTCGCATCTAAAAAACAAAATAATTTTTTCCATAGAGTGGTTCTCTCTTGCAGTTTGGCCAAGGCAGCTGGAACAAAAAATCAGTCTCCTTGTGAGAGATTATAACACCTGTTTTTTGCTTTCAGCTCATTAAAATTCACTCTTCACCTGTTGACTGCAAAAAATGGTCTTTGGCCTAAAAACGAATCTCGCTCACTATACTGTATCTGGCAGCTGGATTTTGATTATACGAGGTTTTCTCCTGACGCCATCGATATATCGAAAGTAACATAAAGTTGTGTGATAACGTGTAACACTACGTTGTGACGTCGCCCTCAACTTATTGGTCTACTTCCCACGCCGTAGTAACGTGGCTTATGGTCCACATTGCACCCTCTTCATAAGAATGTCATGGACGAATTTAAAAAATTTTGAGTTTCTGAAGCACTCTGATAACCAGCAAAAATATAGCTCCAGGACACTTTTAGCATACTAAAATTCAAATTTTTATCGGGAGAGGATCCCGAATACCCTATTTGTGTCTAAAATAGCTTCGGTCGTTTTCTAAAGGAAAAAGTTAAAAGATCGATATCTCGAGAGAGATGTCATTCCCTGAAATTCCCCCTTAGCGTTATGAAGGCTTGAGACAACCTCGCGAGAAGGGACAAAATGGAGTATCTAAAAATTAAGTGAATTTATTGATTTTTAGGAAAATTTACAAATGAAAAATTTTCTTGGAGAAGAGTTCCCTTTTAAGTAATATTTAGTATTAAAAGTTGTATAAGGTAAAAAAATTTATATATCCTGAGCAATTTTTGAAAATACAATAGTACCTTCACAATACCTATGGCTTTTTGCTGTCTAAGTGAATGCTTTCATGCTTCTTCAAATCTCCTTTTCTAGCGAATTTTTTGTCACAGTGGGTGCAAGTGAATAGTTTCTGCTTTAAGTGAATGAATTTATGATGATTCCTTAGAGAGCTTTTACGGTTGAAAGCCTTGTTGCAGAGGTCGCAATTGTATGGCTTTTCCCCCGTATGGATGCGAAGATGTGATTGGAGATTACCCTTATCTCTAAAGGCCTTGTTGCAGAAACAGCAGATAAACGGTTTTTCCCCCGTATGGATGCGAAGATGATATTTGAGACCGCCCGTTTGATTGAAAGCCTTGTTGCAGACATTGCATATAAAAGGCTTTTCGTGCTTAAGAAGGTGTCTTTTGAGATTTTTCCGATCCTCAAAGGTCCTGTTGCAGAAGCTGCACACGAATAGTTCCACATCGGAGTGGATGAGCTTCAAACCACCGACATCGTTCTGTGTAGTGTGGTCGCTCTCCAATGGTTCCTCACCCTGGAGAGTCCGTGGCATTTCGGCGGTCTTCTTGACGTTGGATTCATTCTTGGTGGAGTCGGTGCATTTAGGACTAGAGTATGTTTGATTGCTTTGCTTTCTAGAGTAGGTTTTCACGTTTCTTCGCACACCATGGGGAGGATAGAAGAATCCAGGAAGTGGATGGAAGAGTTCAGTAAGGGTACACCTGGAGCCTTCACCACCATCTGTGTGTAGAAAAGATAGTTTTTATTTTAACCCAAAACGTAGATGTTTTCATGGAAATAGCAAAATATTTTTAGGACAGAAATCCAATGTGTCTAGTTAAATAAAACCAAGGCTTAATTTGGTCACGAAATATGCAAATATATTTTTTCGGTTTCAATAATACAATTGTGTGATTTATTTGTATGGTTTGCAATTGTTGGGATTATTTCAAATCATTGGCAACCGAAACTGATTGGACATATTTATCGGGACAAATTACGGAACTGAACCTATTTGTTGTGTCCAAAGTTTTTGTAAAGAGGAAAAAAAGCAGATTTAATGTTATTTCCACATTTTGAGCAGGTGTAGATCCACTCAAAACGGATCATCAGTTAGTCATCTATGATTAAAGGCAGGGGGCCAACCCAAATGTTGTTGAGGGCCACTTTGCAAAACCACAATACTCTCGCGGGCCGCATATAAAATTTTAGGATATTATGTGCACAGAATGGCAGTGAAGTAAATTGTATAAATTAGGGAGTTTCTTAGATCCTTTGCTTAGTTTGAAAAATTGCTATAAATAAAATATTCATTTAAATTCACCTTTAGGAGCAATCCCAATAATACCTTTCGTAGTATATCCATATAGGAACTAAACAGATGTTGAAAAAAACACTTGGAACACTCGAAACTAAAGATCCTGTGGCGCTTGTAGAAATTAATTTCAGGAGGACCCAAATTTTCTCTAAAAATTGCATCTAGAGTTTTGCATCGGGAAAGGAGTACACCCAAATCTTCCTCTGATGCCCCCATGCATATTTAATTGGTTCAATGCATAATTTAAAAAATATTTTTTTACTAGGATTTGCACCTGGCTGAACTAATATTTTATAAAAGTTGTGAACAATAGAGTTCCTATCAAATGAAAAACAACGTTTATTTTTACACAATTTATAAAATTTTTTTTTTAAAACTGTAGACAATTGTTTCGGGGATCAATGGATCCCCTTCTTCAGTACAAACAGACGAAAATAAACATCAAATCAATAATTTAAACATAACATGAAGGCAAAAAGTTACAGTTTAAGTGAAAATGCAATAGAGGGAAAACAGTTTGATTTAAAAATACAAAAGCATGGTTAAATTACAAAATCAATACAAAGGTAACCAGATGGGTGAGAAATAAGGAATGCTATTTAAATCATTAACAAGGAAATCTGAAAATTTATTTATATAAAACGATTCAAAAAAATCAAGGTCACTAGGTATATTACAATTTTTAATAATGGTAGCAGATGAAAATTCAAAGTTATGATTGAGGTTCCAAACATGTTTAGCTATAGTCCAGTCGCCATGCCATGTGACCTGGAAATAGAGTCCAACTAATATTTTATGATTGATTCTAGTACTTTTTGATGTACTGAAACATAATACGGCGGGTGCCAGAGTGGCACCTTTGAGCAATTCCAAATATCGAACGGCAAAGTTCTCGGGGTGAAAAAAGTAGAAATCGGGTGTTATTTTCAGGAAAAAAAATAAAGTAGTCGTTTTTTCAACGGATTTTTATGTTTTTGAGGGTGCTTAATCCGAATTAGACTTTTTCAGCCAAATATTCGAACGGCTTCTTTGAGAATTTTCGAAATTTTTTCAAAATTTCAACCCTTTCTACGGTTTTATGCTTATAAAACAAAAGTTATGGGTTCTACAAAAAAATTTTCAATTAACAAATTAAAGTTTAATAAACAAGCTACAAAAAAGTCAAATGAAACATTTTTGTCAGACAAATAGTTTTGCCGCTACAGCCCGCCAAAAGAAGATACAATTTTGGACGGATTGGGAAAAATTCAGGATGTAGTACCTGCATCTCGTGATTGAATGAAGTTTGGGAACCTACAAATGAGTGTTTTTTAATTCGTATGATTGATACTAGTACAATTTTATATACTGAATCATAATATGAAGGGTGCCAGAGTGGCACCTTTTGTCAACCTTTAAGTATCGAAGGTCAAAATTCACTGGATGATAAAAAACACCTATTTTATTGCTAGTGAAAGGAGCAAAATTAAATATCAGTAAATGTTTATTATGGGGATACTTTGTGATATAACGGTAAACTATACTTTTTCAACATGATTAAAAAGAAATTCAATATAAAATATGTTTAGAAATAGGTAGTAAATAGGAAGTGTAGTTTACTTTAACTTTAATTCAAAATTGTAGAATATTTTACACAGTGGACATTTCACTGTCACTATCTTTAAATTGGGCTTGATTAGTTTTCAAATTGCCACACAATTGGCCACCTTCGCACGTGCAAAATTCTGTACAAGGCAAACCTACTTGTGCACAACTGCACCTTGCTTTTGAACATGGCTTCTCACTTGAACAGCTGCACCTTAAACTTTTCAGCAATTCTGGTGGTGCCAACCCTTTGTTATCTGGAAGTTGAACGGGTACCAAAGAGTGCGTTACTTCATTCTTTGCTAATCCAAAATCAGTGGGATTCAAAGGTGGAGGGAACGAAGATGCTGCTGCGTTCCAGTTACAAGCTTGCAAATGGCATCGTTTTATATGGAGTTCAAATGCCTCTGTTGTCGGAGGGAGGTGCTTAATTTTAGGAGGAATTTTCTTTGATGCCCACACTTTGTATCGAACATCTGACATGTCGTGAGCCTCCTTCTTGTAGCCGTAGCAATGTGCGATGAAGCTTGTGCACTCTGTTATGCATTGTTGCATTGAAGATTCTACACAACCTAAATGCTTAATTTCAATACCAGATCTCAGAATATGTATAGCTTTAGATTTTCCAATTCCAAAAAGTTGAGAAGTGGTATCACAACCAGTGAGACAATGCACTGCTAACAATGAGTTTGTTAGGGTTCCTAGGTTGTAAACTGTTGTTGCTATATCTGTGACCTTGACCTTTTCAAATGACTCCATCCACATTGCGCATTTAAAATTGAGCTTTCTGTAAAAGTGTACAATAAGAATAAAAACGTCAGCGTCAGTGTCATCAGACAAAATTTTGATCCTGTTCGTTGCACACCTTGACAGAAAAATAGCTTGCTGTACAATTATGACATCTGCTTCTTCATGGAGAGTTTCCAAATCTGGGCGAGGAATTACAACACCAGGAGTTTGTAATTCAGTAGGGATTGTATCAGTGCCAGTAATGACCAATTTATGTGGAAGAAAATTTTTATGTTTTAGTAGTTGCTGCCAAATCAGGGTTATTAGTTGTATTTTATTGCATGAATTGGTCAATATACTATTGCGACTTGGGAGAGGTGTGTCGGCTGTTAGTTTCATGAAGGTACTGTCTACTCCTCTTTTTGATCGTGCTGCACTTTTAGGACTGTATTCGAAATACCTATCAAATACAAGGTATGTGTCCTGTTCTGCAACATGCTTCATTATAACCACAATTAAATTGTGGATGTAAGTTTCTACTGTATCAAACTTTGGCCAATGAGCATGCCACAAAAGAGCACTAGCATCTATAATTAATGCATTAACAAATTCCACCTCTTCGGTGACACCTGAACTCTTAATAAACTCATTAATTGTGATTTCTGGGAGGAGGGATTCATGTCCCCAAATTCATTGAATAAAGCTGACGGGACTGGAGACAATTCATAACCAAACAAATTTGGAAGGCTGCATATTTCAACATTACGTGTCATCAGTTGTAGGGCTCGTGCGTAGATAGTGTCCGTGTTATAAACTCTCATATGATGTAAAATATGTGTGTAAAATATTCTATAATTTTGAATTAAAGTTAAAGTAAACTACACTTCCTATATACTACCTATTTCTAAACATATTTTATATTGAATTTCTTTTTAATCATGTTGAAAAAGTATAGTTTACCGTTATATCACAAAGTATCCCCAAAAAAACATTTACTGATATTTAATTTTGGTCCTTTCACTAGCAATAAAATAGGTGTTTTTTATCATCCAGTGAATTTTGACCTTCGATACTTAAAGGTTGACAAAAGGTGCCACTCTGGCACCCTTCATATTATGATTCAGTATATAAAATTGTATACTAGTATCAATCATACGAATTAAAAAAACACTCATTTGTAGGTTCCCAAACTTCATTCAATCACGAGATGCAGGTACTACATCCTGAATTTTTCCCAATCCGTCCAAAATTGTATCTTCTTTTGGCGGGCTGTAGCGGCAAAACTATTTGTCTGACAAAAATGTTTCAATTGACTTTTTTGTAGCTTGTTTATTAAACTTTAATTTGTTAATTGAAAATTTTTTTGTAGAACCCATAACTTTTGTTTTATAAGCATAAAACGTAGAAAGGGTTGAAATTTTGAAAAAATCTCGAAAATTCTCAAAGAAGCCGTTCGAATATTTGGCTGAAAAAGTCTAATTCGGATTAAGCACCCTCAAAAACATAAAAATCCGTTGAAAAAACGACTACTTTATTTTTTTTCCTGAAAATAACACCCGATTTCTACTTTTTTCACCCCGAGAACTTTGCCGTTCGATATTTGGAATTGCTCAAAGGTGCCACTCTGGCACCCGCCGTATTATGTTTCAGTACATCAAAAAGTACTAGAATCAATCATAAAATATTAGTTGGACTCCATTTCCAGGTTCAAGCCTATTTTCTCATTTGGCGACCGGACTACTATGGATGATTTGTCGAATTCTTGCTTTCTGACATAACCCTCATGCTCTTTAACTCTAAATTTTAACGCACGTTTTGTTTGACCTATATAAGATAAACC
This sequence comes from Tetragnatha versicolor, assembly GCA_024610705.1. NCBI lineage: Eukaryota > Metazoa > Arthropoda > Arachnida > Araneae > Tetragnathidae > Tetragnatha > Tetragnatha versicolor. The sequence goes on from JANDEH010000019.1 coordinate 3,209,304, forward strand.
ACAGTTGCAATAAATTCTATAAATACCAGATTTATTAAGTGTTTCTATAGGATCTTTAAGATTAGAAACCATAATTTTATTGTGTGGGGAAAAAACGGTATTAAAGCCAAACTTTTTTAGAACATTAGAAATACGGGAACTTGTTTTAGAGTAAAAGGGTAAAACAATTAAATTATTAACAGTTAGTTTAGTTTTAGCATTATGATGGTTTTTTAAAGTTTTATGCATAATATGGTCAATGAGGGTATGACAAAAGCCTCTATCAATTGCAATAGCTTTAATGTGGTTTATTTCAGAATTAAGAAGGATTTGATTTGAACAAATATTAATAGCACGGAACACAAGAGATCTAAAAGCAGCAATTTTTTGGTTATAAGGGTGATTTGATCTAGAATGGGGTGGGAGAGATACAGCAAAAGGTTTTCGGTAAACAGTTGTAAAAAATACATCATCATTACGTGTAACAAGAACATCCAGAAAAGGCAAACTCCGTTCACACTCTACCTCAAAAGTAAACTGAATACAAGGATCGATTGAATTTATAATGGAAAGTACAACATCAACATCCTGACTGGAATTTAAAAGAACAAAAGAATCATCTACATACCGAGTGTAAAAAGGGAATTTAATTAATTCAAAAAGCTTTAGTTCAAAATAATGCATATAGAGATCACTCAATAAAGGACTTAGGGGGTTACCCATGGCATGAGTGATCTCTATATGCATTATTTTGAACTAAAGCTTTTTGAATTAATTAAATTCCCTTTTTACACTCGGTATGTAGATGATTCTTTTGTTCTTTTAAATTCCAGTCAGGATGTTGATGTTGTACTTTCCATTATAAATTCAATCGATCCTTGTATTCAGTTTACTTTTGAGGTAGAGTGTGAACGGAGTTTGCCTTTTCTGGATGTTCTTGTTACACGTAATGATGATGTATTTTTTACAACTGTTTACCGAAAACCTTTTGCTGTATCTCTCCCACCCCATTCTAGATCAAATCACCCTTATAACCAAAAAATTGCTGCTTTTAGATCTCTTGTGTTCCGTGCTATTAATATTTGTTCAAATCAAATCCTTCTTAATTCTGAAATAAACCACAGCTATTGCAATTGATAGAGGCTTTTGTCATACCCTCATTGACCATATTATGCATAAAACTTTAAAAAAACATCATAATGCTTACCTTATTTCTCACCCATCTGGTTACCTTTGTATTGATTTTGTAATTTAATCATGCTTTTGTATTTTTAACTCAAACTGTTTTCCTTCTATTGTATTTTCACTTAAACTGTAACTTTTTGCCTTCATGTTATGTTTAAATTATTGATTTGATGTTTATTTTCGTCTGTTTGTACTGAAGAAGGGGATCCATTGATCCCCGAAACAATTGTCTACAGTTTAAAAAAAAATTTATAAATTGTGTAAAAATAAACGTTGTTTTTCATTTGATGTTAACATTTGCACAAGATTCTTTTTGCAATAGAGTTCCTAGTTCCTAGTCTGTGGGTCCTCCCCCAGAATTTTTTTTTTGAAATATGACCCTCATAAACAGGTTTTAATGCGTTTTGGTACACTTGGTCCGAATTTGGGGGGCCTTAACTTACATTAAAACTTTTCCTTGAAAAATTCTTGCGGCCCGCAAAATTATTTCAAACGGGCCGCTGGTTGGCCATGCCTCATCTAAGAGGTACATGGGGGAGGGTCGCGGGATCTCCCCCTAAAAAATTTGAATTTTAGTGTGCTGAAAAGTGTTTTGAAGCTACTTTTTGGAGTTTTCAGAGAGCTTCGCGGGGCCGCGGGTTGGCCATGTCTGATTAAAAGTATATACCTTAAAATTTATTTTGGGTTTTATCTTTAAGAAGTTTGTTATTGTTTCTAGCTTTGCACAATTTTAACACATAGTAGGAGTATGGTGCTCGGGTGAATCTGTAAGCTTTCTTTCAAATTTTGATTCCGTTTTTTATAAAGATTTTTCTTTCTAATACTTATGCAAGGGTTTCCAACTCTCTGAATAGTTTCTGCTTTAAGTGAATGAATTTATGATGACTCCTTAGAGAGCTATTACGGTTGAAAGCCTTGTTGCAGAGGTCACAATTGTATGGCTTTTCCCCCGTATGGATGCGAAGGTGTGCTTTCAGACCACTATCATCCATGAAGCTCTTGTTGCAGTGGTCGCATGAGTAGGGCTTTTCCCCTGTATGGGTTCGAAAATGACGCTTAAGACCACTCTGATTTCTAAAGGCCTTGTTGCAGAAACAGCAGATAAACGGTTTTTCCCCCGTATGGATGCGAACATGAGCTTTGAGACTGCCCGATTTAGTGAAATCCTTGTTGCAGACATTGCATATAAGACGATTTTCGTGCTTAAAAAGGTGTCTGTTGAGATTCTCCCGATCCTCAAAGGTCTTGTTGCAGAAGCTGCACACGAACAGTTTCTCATCGGAGTGGATGACCTTCAAACCACCGACATCGATCTCTGAAGTGTGGTCGCTCTCCAATGGTTCCTCACCCTGGAGGGTCCGTGGCACTTCGGCGGTTATCTTGACGTTGGATTCATTCTTGGTGGAGTCGGTGCATTTAGGACCACAGTACGTTTGATTGCTTTGCTTTCTAGAGTAGGTTTTCACGTTTCTTCGCACACCATGGGGAGGATAGAAGAATCCAGGAAGTGGACGGAAGAATCCAGTAAGGGTACACTTGGAGCCTTCACCACCATCTGTGTGTAGAAAAGGTATTATTTTTTTTACTTTAACTCAACACGGAGATGTTTTGATGGAAATAGCAAAATATTTAGTGAGACAGAAATCCATTGTACCCAGTTAAGTGTAACCAAGGCTTAATTTGGTCCCGAAGTATGCAAATATCATTATTTAAATTTTTATGGTTTCAATGGTACAATTGTGTGATTTATTCGTATGGTTTGCAATTTTCGGGATTGTTTCATATCATTCGCAACCGAAACTGATTGGACATACTTAACGGGACAAATTACGGAAGTGATCCTATTAGTTGTAGTTTGTTTTTGTTTGTTGTTGTTTGTTTTTGTAGCGAGAAAAAAGGGAACTTAAAAATTGATGTTATTTCTACATTTTGAATAGGTGTAGATCCGCTGAAAACGAATCATCAGTTAGTCATCTATGATTAAAGGTATACATTGAAATAAATTTTAGGGAGTCTCTTAAAGAAGTTTGTAATTGTTTCTAGCTTTGCACATTTTGCACACAAAGCATAGTAGGAGTATGGTGCTTGCGTGAATCTGTAAGCTATCTTTCAGATATTGATGCCGTTTATAAGTTTTTTTTGTATAGCGAACAATAATTACAGCTACTGAGGTAAATTTTCTGCAACAGACGTTAAGAGTTACGTTTCAAACCGAATTTTTCATCTTAAGCTTATTAAACCCTCTTAAAACCATGATACTTTAATGTAAGCGTTGAGACAACATACAGCAACCTTTTTATTAGCCATAGATCATGCATTCTTCCCAATTTTTAAAGCGGTAGTTAGTGATACGTTACGAAAATTGTCCTTTACAATAAAGTTTTCAAGACGCCATTTCGAGGAGAAAAAAACATTAGTATGATTTATTGTAATGTGTGATTACCATAAATCATACACATAAGAAAAAAAATCATATAGTCCAGTAAATCTACTGAAAAAAAAGGTCAAACCGGTAAAAAATTGATACATTTAATTTTTCAACGGTTTTCGATTGGGAATGACCTATAATAACATACTAAAAATCGGACAAAATCGGTAAGTGGGAAGTTTAATTTCTTTTAATTTTTAAAAAATGGCCGAAAAAAAATTTCAAAAAATCAAATAATAGAGATTGAGACTTGTGACACATGTTTATAGGCTATCTTTCAATGCTGAATACGAATATTCCATTTAAATTTTTAAAAAATTAAAATATCTATTTTAAAAATTAATTTGAAAATTTCGATAATCGAAAAAATTAAAACACCCCTAAAAACCACAAAAAAACTAAAAAAGAAATATTTTCAACGGTTTTCACTCAGAAATAACCAAAGTAACAACATATTAAAATTTGATAAAAATCGGGCGATAAAAATTTAATTTATTTAAGATTTTCAATTTTTTTACCTCAAAAATTGACCTTTTTTTTAAATTCATGTCAAAAACGTTTGAGGCATTTGCCAAGGTTATTTTTCCATGGACATTGTAGTCATGTAGCTATATAAACGAAAAAACCCAAAATTGATGGTTAAATCATTAATTAATTTAATAAAATGAACATTAAAAATAGGTGGAAATATTTTCAATCAAGATTAAACAGTTAATATTTCAACAATATTCAGTATCAAATAATTTAAAAATTAATTAAATTTACAAAAGATAACAAATCCTGAAAAAATTTTAAGTTTTAAAAAACATTTTACATTTTTTTAAATTTTTAAATTTAAATTTTACTTTATAGACTTGTGATACATGTTTATAGGCTATCTTTTAATGATGATGTCGAAAAAAAAACCAATTGTGGGGTAAAATTTTAAAAAAAGTGTGAAAAAATTAAAAAACAAACTTAATAAAATATGAACTCAAAACCTCAGACAAATTACTACCTATTTCATTTTTGAAAACATTTTTGATAACATTTATTCAAAGAAGCTCCTAGAATGTTTTTTTCCAAAAAAATAATTTTAAAAAATTAAATTTTAAAATTTTTATTAAAAAAATTGTTAAAATTTTAATAGGCTTGTGATACATGTTTAAAGGCTAACTTTTAGTGCTAGTGTTGAATATCAGGTCAATTTTGTTGTGGAACTTGAAAAAAGAGTGAAAATTTAAATATTAAAAAACACAATAATATTGTATCACAAGCCTATTGTTAAAATTTCAACAATTTTTTAAAAAAAATTTTAAAATTTAATTTTTTGGATTAATTTTTTTGTCATTGATGACATTAAAAATATGAATTATGTTAATTATTATCTTCATTAATGGGTACTGTTAATATTTCCTAGTATGTTACCCTTCATTTTCATTAGAGTTATGTTTTAATGTGTTCTTTATCTTATTATTATCCCTTTATTATTATCTGTTTTTTTATGTATCACTCACTATCAACTGAATCAACGTGAGGTTGGAAATGCTGTTTGTAAAATTGCCCTTCTTGTATATCAGTCCAAAAAACTTTTTGATTTTTCTTACATTTAAAGTGTTGACATATTTATTAAATGACATTTATCTGTTTCTCTCTTCCAGTTCAATATTTAAAATATTTCAAAGGCAAGGGATTTTTTTCATCATAGCTTCTTAAAAAGCCTAAATTAAAGTAAGTTGATGAAAAAATTAAAAAATATATATAGAATATTTTATGTATGTATTTTAAAATGTTTAATTGTAAGTTAAATTTATTACTTAAATTTACTAATTAAAGCTTAATAATTACTTTGACATACAATTCTAGTTAATTTTTGCAAAAAGTTTGGTATGCTAACATCTAGCTAAAAAGTAGGAATATTTTTCTTATCTCCAAACTTATTGGTTTAGTATGAGTATCACAGTTTGATTTTTTTCAAATTTCTTTGTTGAGATGTCACAAAATATTTCCTGAAAATAACCTTTGCAAAATCCTTAAATGATTTTACTCCGCGAGGTTACGACAGGGTTGTAACAAACTTACAATGCTATCTGTGTGACTCAAACCCATTATATCTCCCGTTACATATCACCAAGCTTATTTGGTCCATTAACATGCTAATATCCCGTTTTTATGGTTTCAATGATATTACTCGACTATCTGAATACTGTACCTACTTATTCGGATGGTTTGCAAGTGTTGCACTCACAACTGGGAAACATATTGGCGATATTTAACGAGAGAAATAATGAAATTGAACATACTTATTAAATAGAAATACTTAGTAAGGAAAAAAGAAGTTGAAAGAAAAAATTTTTTCCATGGGGGACGTCCATAAATTACGTGAGGTCAAAAGGGGGAAGGGGGTCAACCATAGTCGCATAAAATCTCATCATAGGGTAGGGGAGAGTCTCTTAAACTCTCACGTCGGTTATATATTTTTTCCATTATCGTCGAAAAGAGACGAAACGGAGTAGAAAGAAATAACCAACAAAAATAAAATGATGGATCAAGTTTATTTATTTTAAAGTAATCACTAAAATCACACATGAGAATTTGAGGGGGAAAGGGGGGGTGAAGAAAAATCACCAAGGGGAAGGTAGGGGACAAAAATTTGATGGATGTCCTTATATTTTGAGCAAATGTAGATCCACAGAAAATTAACAGGAGGTAAATTCTGGTGGAAAAGAAGACATATGGCACTCTTATCAATATCTGGCCACATACCATACATAATTATTTTCGGAAATATGTATAAGAATTTTGAATTAAACATATTTTTCAAGAAATTCAGAAACTCAAGTCAAAGTCTCTTTTTCTATTCATGTTTTTGGTAATGGGAGGACAAATAACTGTAATATGATTTTGATTTGATAGACTTTTTTGTTATAAAATTTAACTTTAAGTTAGCATTAAAATTTAAAACAAACATAAGTACCTAATACAGATTTTCAAATTATATCCTTTTAAAAGAATATAGTAGAATATAGAGATAGAATATCCTTAAGGAAAACGTTTTCCTTAAGGGGGTGATGTCGTTTGCACCGTTAAAAAAATGATTTGTATAGAAATACGCTGAGGCCAGGAGTCTATGAGGCAGGAGATTACCTTATGAGAGGAGTTAGAAGTACAGTATAAAGACGAAGTCCAAGTCAGCTATTTTAAACAATTAAAAATGCATATCATTAAAAAAGGTCGTAAAAAATTTCGTAGAATATCCTTTTAAAAACCGAACGAATGACTTTTCTAAAAATGTCCATTTACTAAACTATGTCTAACATGCTTAAATTGAGGGAGCTAAGACACAAATAACTGTTAAAGTCCAGCTAATTTGGATCCAGCACCCCCGGTTGCAAGATGAATGTGCACTAGCGAAAAATGCCGGCGGCATCACCCTAGTTTAAAAAAAATTAACTACGAAATGCTTTCTAAAAAAACACCAAGAATTTTCAGATTTCGACATATTTTATTTTTTCTGGTTTTTACAGATTAATCAAAATTCAAAAAACCAATTTAAAGGTTTAAGTTTTTATTAGTGATGGGCAGGTATCGATACCAAATACTTAAGTACTCGATACCTATAGGTATCGAGTGTATTCGATACCCACAAAAGTATCGATACTTTATTGACATATTTCGTTTAAAATTTTTCAATGAAGTAATCTTTATAATACCTACTGTAGATCAAACGCAGCCTGTTTCCGTTTTCATTTTGCAACGCTCAAACCCAAGTCGTTATCATCCGCGAGAGAAATTTGACGCGGCTAGGTTTTTCCCCCGCCAAATTCTTCGCCTCTATCCACCTCCAGGCCCGTAGCTACGGGGCTTTTTGATGGATCGCTTTCAGTTTTTTGAATATTAGTCTGATTATGGATAGGCCCTAAAAAAATTGTCCCTTCAGGTTCATTTCCCGACATTGAAAAAAAGTACTCGATACCTAAAAGTACTCGATACCTATAAGTATTCGATACCAAAGTATTCGATACCTATAAGTATTCGATACCAAAGTATTCGATACCTAAAATTATCGATTTCGCCCATCACTAGTTTTTATAAAGCATTTCTTCAATTTCTTTTTGAATAAAACCTTTGGGCAGCAGTTTTAAGTATTGAGACCACTTCGGAGGAATTTCGTACGGAAAGCCTTGCTACATCTATACAGATTCTATAAACTTGAGTGAACTTGTTTATAAGTGTAAAGACCATATTTTTCTTGAAAGCCAGGTTAGGGTGGAAGACAATTACCCTAAGTGAATGTGCATGTGACGACCGAGATCTCTCTTAGAAACAAAGGCCTTTTTGCAGAGGTTGCAGGAGTACGGCTTTTCTCCTGTATGGAGGCGAAGGTGAACTTTGAGATTGCTCATCTGAGTGAAAGCCTTGTCACAGAAGCTGCACAGAAACGGCTTTTCACCCGTATGGATGCGAAGGTGTAATTTCAGACTGCTCTTCTCTGTGAATGCCTTGTCGCAGAAACTACATGGAACCGGCTTTTCCACAGAATGAACGACTTTGTGACGACGGAGAACGTCCGCACTAGTGAAAGCCTTATCACACTGATTGCAAGTATATAGTTTCTCGCCTGAATGAACTAGTTGATGTGTCTTTAGGCCGACCCTAAATTTGAAAGCCATGTTGCATACGTCGCAATTGTATGGTTTTTCATCCGTATGGACGCGAAGGTGATTTTTCAGTTTACTCTCATGGTTGAAGGCTTTGTTGCACAAACTGCATTGAAACGGCTTCTCCCCAGAATGGATCACTTTGTGTTTACGAAGATCGATCTTCCTAACAAACGCCTTATTGCAGATGTTGCAAATGTATGGCCTCTCTGCGGAGTGAATGAGTTGATGTGACTTCAGAGTACTCCTGTCGCTAAAAGCCTTGTTGCAGATGTCGCATTTGAACGGTCGCTCGGCAGAATGGATTATAAGGTGGCGCCTCAAGATGCCTTTCGTTTTGAAGTCTTTGCCGCAAAAGTCGCACACGAAGGGTCGCTGGTCGGAATGGCTTATGAGATGGTTCTTTAGGCTGCCTTTTGTACTATAGGCCTGTCCGCAATGGTCACAAGTGTTATTACATGGCTTGTTTCCTGAATGAATGCGTTGATGTGACTTCAGAGTACTCTCTTCGATGAAAGCCTTGTTGCAGACACTGCACTTAAACGGCTTTTCCTCCGAGTGGGTGGGAAGATGTCTTTTGAGATCACTCTGTTCTTCAAAGGCCTTCTTGGGCAAGCTGCACAGAACAGGCTTTTCGAGAGAACAATCGAACGTGTGCAGAAGGAGATCACCCGTTTCAGCAAAAGACTTGTTATTGCAAGAATAATGCTTCTCATCTGAGTGAATGATTTCATGCCTCTTCAGTTCACACTCTCTAGTGAAATTTTTGTCACAGTGTTTGCAAGTGTAAAGTTTCTCGTTTAAATGAATAATTTGATGGATTTTCAGAGCATCCCTAAATTTGAAAGCCTTGGTGCAGGTGTCGCAAATGTATGGCTTTTCATCCGTATGGATGCGAAGGTGTTTTTTCAGATTACTCTTATCGTTGTAAGCTTTGTTGCACAAACTGCATTGAAACGGCTTTTCCCCAGAATGGATCATTTTGTGATTACGGAGTTTGTATGATTTTGAAAAAGCCTTGTCGCAGATGTCGCAAATATATGATTTCTCTCCGGAGTGAATGAGTTGATGATTCTTCAAAGTAGCCCTGTCACTAAAAGCCTTGTTGCAGAGTTCGCACTTGAACGGTCGCTCGCCAGAATGAATTACATGGTGGCGCTTCAAGATACCTTTTGTTTTGAAGGCTTTGCCGCAAAAGTCGCACACGAAGGATCGCTCGCCAGAATGGGTTGTGAGATGGTTCCTCAGGTTTCCTATTGAACGGAAGGCTTTGCCACAATGGTTGCAAGTGGGCTTTTTTCTTGAGTGAGTTCGTTGATGTGACTTCAGTGTACTCTCTTGGTTAAAATTCCTGTTGCAGATGTCGCACGTGAACGATTTCACCCCAGAATGGGTTAAAAGGTGGGCGTTCAGGCTGCTCTTTCTACTGAAGGTCATGTAGCAGTGGTCGCACTTGAACCGTCTCTCGCCACTCTTAATCAGGGAGATATCGTTGGTCTTTTCGAGGTTGGATTCGTTCTGGGTGTCGAACGTGCATTTTGAACAGTCGTACCTTAGATCGCTCTGCTGACATTGTTGGGTGCTCATATTTCCATCCAGACCAGAGGATGCAAACGAGAAGTCGTTAAGGATATTTCTTTTGGAGTCATCACTGTCATCTGTGTGCAGAAAGTATATTAATTCCCGATTCTAATACAAAACGAAGATGTTTATAATGAAAATAGCAAAACATTCTACCCAAATAGCATGTAAACCCCCCGGTAAACTTTCTTTTCATTGTCATGGGGTTGCCCAGAAAAAGGTTTGCCAAACATTTACAGCAATGCTTATGAAATACAGGGTGCGTCAAAAGTCTGGGTACACTTAAAAAATTAATAATAAAAAAACTAAAGGAGATAAAAATGTGCCGTCTGCTGCTATCTTCTCACTAGGCAGGCGGATTTTTTGTCACCAAATTTTGAAAAATCGTAGTTCCCTGACCTCTGGGAAGATGGCAGCACTATTTTTGGGGATTTCAACAGCCAAGTTCCCTCTTCTATTTCGTGTAGGGAAGTATCGAATATTGCGATTGAATCGATTTCAGAATTGAATAAACTCAACTTTTCGTAATCTAATCGCCAATTCTGGTTTCGAGGCATGTTAATCTTTTAAACATTTAATTAGAATGCAAAATGATATTTTATGATCTTGTCTCTCTTATGTAGAGTAAACTACAAAAACCCTTGTCAAAGGGTTGGTATTGCAGCTATATGGCAACGTTGCAGAGACTTTAAGAAGAAGAAAAGAAACTAATTTCAAAGAAAATGTACTCATAATTAAAAACTTTACAAGGGAGATTTTATTCTTGGTCACTAAAGGCGTATATATGTCATAAATTCAAGATAAATGCTTCATAAAATAACAAAAAATCAAATTTTTTAGTCCCAAATTTTTTAAATTGTGAATAAATGAATGTAATAAAGCCTTTTTAAGAATATCAAAGTAAAGAAAACCTGCTTTAGATCGAGTGAATGGCAAGTATGATACTGAATGTAAATTACAGAATCACCTAACATTTTTTTATCACCCTCCCCTATTTTTATCATCAAAATCAATAATGAGTATCTTTTTTTTCAAACCGCCATTTTTAAAAGACATAACATCACCAGAACTGCCAAAATCATACATTATGTTCATAAATATACCAATAATAAAATCCATTTGGTTTGGAATCTGCACTTACTATTACCAGTTTTTCATAAAAAAATTTCAAACACGAAAGTTAGTAAAATGTAACAGAATTTTTTGGACAACCCAATACAGGGTGGGCAAAAAGTCAGTAGGGCAATTCTATGAAAAATGGGACACAGAGTTGAAATCCCTTTTCCAAGGAAAAGACCTCATTTTAACCCTATATATTTTAAAATATGGTTACATTGAATTGAAAAAGGTTAGGGAATATTGTTACACACAGTTCTGAAACAGTCAAAAAATCATTTTTTGTTCTATGAGAAAAATGTTCCAAAATGCATGTTTTTTCCCATTTTTTTAGCAAGAATTTAGTGAATTTCTAAGCTCTGTGGAACTTTAAATATTAGAATATGTTTCACATCTATAGTGAAATTAGAAGTAACATAGTATCCTTATACAAAAAATATAAGACAGTTTCAAAATAAATTCATTTTTCTAACTGAGTGCATGATTTCATATTTATAATCCATTTGTTACGTTAGTCACACTACATTAATAAAAAATCATCCTAAAATACTGGTTATAGTTTATTTCATCAAACAAAATTAGCAATTTCTTAAAACTAGATGTTAATACTTATATATTCTGTAATTACAGATTTTTTCTCTGTTTAAAATTAGAGCAATGTAAATTTGATGTTTACACTTGTATTAGGAGGTAAAAAAATAGTTACGTTAGTCACAGTTAAATTTAAATTTTATTTACTAGGGAGCTACCGCCCCCTGCTCGCTATCGCTCGCCAACCCCCGTAAATTGCTGACGCAGGACCTTTTGGAATTGCTTCGCAATTCCCACAAATTCCAACTCGCTAAACGAAATACACTTTATAAAACATTTAAACAATTTACAGAAAAACGTCAACCAACTTTCCAAAAATACTTCACCAAATCCCCTCCATGAATAAATCTCCCTTAAAAGTTTGAATATATATTAACTCGAACTTATCAAAAATATAAACGAAATGTTTTTTAAAAATATTCATCTTAATTATTTTTGATCTATGGTTATAAAAATAACTAATTATAATTGTTTATCAATATTCGGACAAGTCATTATCTTAAAGTAACTCGTTAGTAGTATCGCATATGCCTAGTGTTTATCATTCAAATATTTTTTTAAACCCAGACTTCTTAAACAATACCGTTTAAGCAATTGAAAATAATAAGAGACAAAACATCACTCTATGTTTACAATTAATTTCAATAAAATCAGACTAAAAATTATAAATATTGGACAAAAAGTGTGAAATTTTATTATAAAATAGCGTTCATGTAAGTTTTTAGAATCTGTTTTTATCAGTCTGAGTGATATTTCATCAAGAAAGTACTTTTTCAAAAGGTGAAAAAACATGTTTCATCTTAAAATATAGCGTCAATCGGTCGTTGTGATTGGATGCATAATAATTTGAATGACAGTACTTGCTTTATAACTGCGACCTTATCCGTTATCTAAAAAAATGGAAATATTTTAAAATTGAGAATTTTTTTGAAAAATCGAAGGGCTTACTCGGAAATCCGGAAAGAATTCGGACATTTTGATACCATCAGGGTTGCCAACCTGAGACAACGCTCATCCGTAATCACCCCCCCCCCCACCCGCAAAAAAAAAAAAATCCGGTGTGACGCTTGCCTACCGATCCCACGCCTTCTGCATGTAGAATAATGCCACAATCATTTGATAAGTTTTAGAAAAGTCCTGAAAACGCAAATATTTGAGAAAATGAGGCCTTTTTTTCTCCCCAGGAATCAATCCGTGCAGATTAGAATATTCCGAATTCCGATTGATTCCCCCTTCTTATTGCCCATCTCACCAGTTACTGGCGACTAGCGTTATCCGTTATCGTTCGCAATTCTAAGTAAAAAATATGCATTATAAGGATTGAAGGCTAAAAACAGAGAATTAAGAAGAAAAATTTAATACATTGTCTTTAAAATATAAGCAGCGTGGTTTCCGTAGTTTTTCTAGCTTTATCCGTAATTGCGGAATTCGGGGCCAAAAGGCGGAATGATTCCGCAAAATCCGGAATGGTTGGCATCTCTGTACCATATATGTGTCATTCGGTTCAGTAATTAAAAAGCCATTCTCTGGAAACCATTCACTAAAAACTTTTTTTTTAGAATAGAGAGATTAAAATTATGAACTTTAAAAATTGTTTTGGTGTATGAAATAGGTTAATCTACTTGAATTACATGATATCTTGTAATTTATATTTTTGATAAAGGGGATTTTATAATATTATATCATTTAATGACTTTTGAAAAGTAGTCTAAAGTTACGTTAGTCACTATGGAATGACCCAGTACACCTTTTGAAAATTCCATAAAAACCGGGGGAAAAATTGGAAAAATAAACAGTCTTCACTCTCAGCATCCTGAGGTCACTGGGTGTTTTTAAGCAAATAAAAAAAATAGTTCGAAAAAAAAACCGCTATTACATGTCACCACTAGAAGCGATTTGGTATAGTCAAGTTAATGTAGTAAAGTATAATATTTTTGAGAAAATGTACACCCAAGATCATGCGCATATAAGCAACATAAGTGGAAATACGCAAATGGGAGGGTTATAAGAACAAGTAATCCTAATCCACAACGAAATCATCGTTGTAAATTGTTAAAATTCGATTCTTTAAATTTTCCTAAAAGTTTTACACTTCATTACATTAACTTGACCACATCATGTCTTTCTTAGTAGTTAAATGTTCGAATCCGGAAGGTTCTAACTACCAAATCACTTCTACAAGCGTTTTTTTAACTATTTTTTTTTATTGGCTTAAAAAACCCGTTACCTCAGGATGCTGAGAGTGAAGACCGTTGATATTTCCGATTTTTTTCCGGTTTTTATGGAATTTTCAAAAATGTACTGACTTTTGGCCCACCCTGCATATATGCTGTATTGAAACCGATCAATTAAGCAAAAATTTGTCATAAAATTACATGTTGAAGTCTTACTGGCTAAAAAATTAATTATTAATTTAAATTTAACAAGTTTCATAATTGGACACTATTTCACCTTCCGTTACGAAAAACTATCATAAAGAAGTACCTTAATTCAATACCTAAGTATGTCCCAGAAGGGTCAATTCATAATGTTTAAAGGGCGATTCTCAAAAAAATGAGCCTCAGAAGGCACTTTTTAATTTTATGAAATATAATTTTTTACACACTTTTTAAAAAAATAGACATTCCAAAGTATATGAAAACAATATTTTATAATTTTTACAGTGAATTTTATATCATCTATGATTTGAATGAAAATGTAAGATTTTTAACTTTAAAATAATGCAGACTTGGGAGCAAATTTTAATGTTTATTATTTAAATTCCTAGCCATATTTGGTCAAGATTTTTATCCAAATCTGTAAGATGATGGTATGTACTACCTTTAAAAAAAAGAAAATGCATTTGAAAGCTAACTGTCATATAGAAAAAATGTTAAAAATACACCTTTAACCGAAATGTCCCGTGCGTTACTTTTAAGAGTATTTTGTTTGTGTATAAACTGCATAGCATTAAAATAAACAAAATGCATCTTGGTACAAAAACACATTTATGTAGTGCTTCAAAAAAAGTATGTTTTAGGATGTGCATAAATTGAATCAAACATGTAAGAACCAAAAAGTTTTTGTCCTGTGCATTACTTGTCCCGTGCATTACCATCAACTTGTGGTTCACTAAATGTGAACTGTCCTCTATTACCAGCAACTACGGGTGGATTAATTACTTTGACTACATTGTCACGTACATACCACAACCTGTCCTCTTTTTCTGGCCATTTCCATGTGTTAGGACCAGCCTTGACCATAACATTTACTTCAAATTCATCATTCTTTGCGGCAATAACTTCTCCTGGGAAAATATTAGAGTCGTAAGTCACTAACACCCAATTCCCTACAGCAATATTAGAAGTTGGATTTTGAAATTCTTTTTCTATCAATTTGACTTCTTTGCAAGAAGCATTATGGTATAAACGTAGGGGTTGATTTGGCACTGATTTGATAACATGGCATCTTTTAATGCCAGGAATAGGGACAGTTTCTTCCCACACCTTGTCACTTCTTGGAATTTCTTTATCCTCAATTAAAATGACAGTGGTACTTGGCATTAGTTCCCTCACAACACGTGCAAAATCCTTGGCATTCTGAACTATGATTGCAGATTGGCCCTTGCTCATCACTGCAATTCTCACTAGAGACTTTGCTCGCCCGCCAATTCCATCAACAATGCCTTTGCCATGTGATGTGGCTGTGTATTTCCAGACAAAAGTCTTCTATACTTTTCACTTAATTGTGTCAAAAATTTGGCCATGAATCGGTTTTTAAACTCTGATGACGGTCCATCAGTCCAAATAACTTCTTCAACATTAATCATGTCAGGTGAATTTGGTTTCAATTCATGTTCATATAGATGTGCTATAAATGCCTTGACCGTATTCTTCTCTTTGTCTTTTGTATCTGAGCATATGAGGTATGTCTTACATTCACCACGATGTATTGAAGCACCTGTAAATAAAGTGACGCTGCCACGAGACCAAAGTTCACTTTGAATCTCGTTTTGATACTCGCAGCTGTAATTCATTGCGAAGTCCAGTTGAAGTATTCTCACTTGAGGATTTTCCTTATCTTTGGAAAACTCTGCAGCCTGAATTCTTTTGACATTCATGTGTGAGCTGAATATATTGAATGTATTCTTGAGATGATCAAGGAGTTCTCCAGTAGATCCACTTTTGATTGAACATATCAATCTTTTGTTTTCCGCTTTCTCCCACTCTTTCCATGTAACTTCCTTGGCCAACTCAATGTCTGGAAGTGTAATCTTTTGCCCATGTTTGCATACCTCACACATTCCATTCCAACAGTCAGAATTTACAACATCATCACAGAGTTTAGCTTTCCAAAAATCAGGACTGTATTCAATTTTTAATGCTGACAGTTTCAAGAAAAATTTTTCACACACCATACCCTTGCACTGATCTATTATCACAAAACAATTAAAAAATATATTTTGGATTATTATATCAATATAAAACATTGATGATTTAAGTAAATTTATTGTTTATTAACTGCAAATTAACTTTTATAATTTCTTGTCCCGTGCGTTATGTCCCATGCGTTACTCTACACAATAGTAAAACATATCTCTCTGTTATAAGATAAGAGATTGTTTGATACAACTAATTCATTTAATAGGTACATTATAGGCCTTTGTAAGATATAAAAGCTAAAAAATTAAACTATCAACACATACTTCACAAGAAAAAAATTCTAAAGTTAGTTTTTATTTTATTTGATGCCGTGTGATGTCCCGTGCGTTACCCTAAGTTTTTTATTTTTTCCAGCTAACCAAAGCCTTCAAAAAATAATGCTGTTGGGGAATAATACATGCTTTAATATACTATCAAAACATAACAGTTAATCCCATATTTTATTAATAGTTACTTGGATAACCCAAAAAATTACTTGCAATTGTCCCGTGCGTTACCCAGAGAATCGCCCTAAACATTCTTGACGTCTTCTTAAAAAGATATAATTTTTCATGTCATAAAAATGTCTCAAATATAGTAAAATTTGATTTTATAAAAATTTACAGGCTGAAAATTCCTAGGATATGTATTTTTGGTAACTAGAAGAAAGAGATCCTGCACTTCAATTTTTGAAAAAATATTTAATTTACTCCTAAGACTAAAATGTTTTGATTTTGTAAGTTAAACTGTCTTTGTGCTTTTTATGACCGATGAAAGCAGGGTTAGAAATTGAAAAAAAAACCATCTGGTCCTGTACAAATCAGTTCTGTCTGGCTCAGTTCAAATGACTGTTTCACCAAAATAAAAAAATATCCTTAATTTTTTTAAAGTATAAGTATTGTATTGCACTTTACCAATAATTAATTTTTAAAAAAATAGTACATATATATTCAATCAGTATTAAGTTTATGCAAAATGTAAATAAGCAATATATCACAGAAATAAGATATATATATTACTAATAATAAACGAATAAGTTTGAAAATATTTCATTTCTTAAGTACTTTATAAAATGTTAATATCAATCAAATATAATATCATAAGCAGCAAAAAAAGCTGGCTATAGAATAAGAGAGTTAGATATTTTTCTGCCACACTGGTTTGGTGAACCAGTGATTTACTGACCGCAGTGGCAAAAGTTATTTTAAATGGACCAGCAAACCACCACCAAATTCAAGGTGTACCTTTAATAAAATTTTTCAAATTCATCTTAAAGAGATTGATTAAAAAAATGTTTTTAAATTAGTTGGAAATAGTTATTGTTTTTATAGCTTTGCTCATTTTCAAGATACGAAGGAGTAGCACATTTTTTTTAATAACTGAAATACTGTTCTCTGAATCATGGGGCATTTAAATTGGATTCGGCAATGTTAGTAACATTTGTGTGTGAGAGGCTAATTTGCAATATATCCGCAAGGTCATGCGTCACAAACAAAGAACATGTTATAATAAGTTTTGAGGTTACTGAATCCCTGCTGGAGGAGTGGTAGGGTGCAAGCGTAGCATAAAGCAGTTCGGGGGTTCTTTCTCTTTCCTTAGTTATTATTTTAATAAAATTATTAAAAAACCCAGCAAAAATCAAGTCCACACACATGCGCATTATTATCAAAGCATAAAAACCTTGCGGATATTGCGAATACACGTGTGAGAGAGGGCGATAAAATTTAAATCTGATACTGAAATAAAATGTTTCAAAACATTGAGTATCATGTATAAGGTTTTGTCTCTTGTTATTTTAAATAGCTTAAAAGGTATTGTTTAACAAAACTATGCAAAATGATAAAACAGGTAGACTGACCAACGTCAACCAGCCATAATGGTGAAATACTCCTTTCATTTACCTTGCCTTTCGAAAATTAAATCTGTTCAAGGAATGCCAAGTCATTCCAGCAGATGAGTGGAGGACTAATCAATGGTCACCACTTTTTCCGTTATAGTCGGCTAGACTAGTACTTGCCCTCCGCTCTCTTGCGTTGCCTTCCTATGTCGTGCTGACGAGTCCTAACAAGGACGAAACCGGTCCATGGCTGGAGGCAACGCTTTATAGTTGTGAGTGTACACTTATAATAAATCGTTTTTTAATAACGTTTTTTTTGTCATTTTAAATTTTGAACTGTATAATTTTTTTATCATGATTGTGTTAGTTAATCCAACTGATTACGGAGCTAATGCAAATCATAAATTTAAATTCACCAAATGTTTAAAATTAAGGAGGTCTCCCGGCTTTCAAATTTTTAGTGTTATACAAAATACAAGAAGTTAACACTAACAAAAATTTGACTAGAAAAATAATCTTCATGAAAAAAACTTTTAAAAACAAGCACATTTAACGCATCATTGGGAAAATTTAAATTAAGCAAGTGCAAATAAGCTATAATTTCAAGATTTTTTATTGTTTCAGCATTTCCTTGCCGAAACCAGAGGCTCATGGTAAGTTCTATAGTTCTATTTATAAACTTATATTAAAAACATAATAACACCGAGGATATTATTTTACCACTATACAGAGGCTTGGTGAGACCTCATCTAGAGTATGCTGTTCTGATTTGGTCTCCATACTTAAAAAAAGATATTGATTCAATTGAAAGGGTTCAGCATAGGGCTACTAAAATGGTCAAGGGTATATCCAGTTTAAGTTATGAGGGAAGATTAAAGAAGCTAAATATGTTCACTCTAGAGCAGCGGTTCTCAAACTGTGGTCCGCGGACCCCTGGGGGTCCGCGGCGCCTTCCTAGGGGGTCCGCGAGTTACCTTGAGAAATTCCTCAAGTTACTTTTAGAATTCCCCAAAGAGTTTCAAAATTATATGAAACACTAGTTTTAAAAGGCAAATTTCAAAAATTTTCTGGGGGTGAACCCCCAGCCCCCTCGAAATTTCGACTTCAATGCATAATTTTTTCCGAGTAGTTCAGGGTCGTAAGGGTGGGTAAATAAAGAAGCCCTGCCCCCCTCCTGAAATTTGGACTTGGTGTATCAAAACAGGTTTAAAACCCTGTTTTTTGGATCAAATCTCCGAGAATTTCCTGGGGGAGGACCCCCGAACCCCCTTTAGTACTTGGTACTTTATTATTAAAAACTTTTTTAAAATAAGTCCATCAAAATCGAAATCCTACCTAAGCATATAGTCTGAGTCTGACGAAGTGTATAAAAACCAAGTTAAAACCTGTGTGTTTTTAAGGTCAAATTTTTAAAACTTTGCTGGGGATGACCCCCCCCAGACACCTTTTTGTTCTTAAAACTCTATTATTATAAACTATTTTTTACATTAAGTTTATCAAAATGCAAATCTTACATTAAAACTTATATTCAAAAAATTCTAACTAGGGATATCAAAACTAATTAAAAACCTGTTTTTTCGAGTCGAATTTCCGAAAATTTTCTGGGAGAGGACCCCTAGACCCCCCTTTGGTGGCTTTCTCATAACTTCTTTATATTAAGTTCCCTGCGACGCAAATTGTACTTTAAAATGTACTAAAAAGCTACTTGGACCTATGAAATATACATGGGGGGCTGAAGAATACTTTTTGTCCCCTCCCGAAATAAATTTCTATATACGCCTCTGGAGCAATTGTAAAATTAATCTAAAACTCAAAAAAAAGTCTGGTTACGACTTTTGGTGTTTAAAATGTTGGGGGTCCGCGATGTCTGGCTGCTACATAAAGGGGTCCGTGACGATAGAAAGTTTAAGAACCGCTGCTCTAGAGAAAAGAAGGATTAGAGGGGATTTGATTCAACTTTTTAAAATGGTAAAGCAAGGGGACACAGAGGGACTAGATTTCAATACGGGTAATAGAACAAGGGGTCACAAATTCAAATTGAATAAAGGAAGATTTAAGACGGATTGTAGATAGCATTATTTTTTTAATAGGGTAGTGGATAGATGGAATGCGTTGCCTGAAACAATTGTAAATTCAAGTGGGGTAAACGAGTTCAAGAGGAAAATTGACAGATACTGGGATTCCGGTAGTGTGGGTTAAAAAGACTGGACCAACCTTGCTGGGCTTACGCCTGTAGTTGGTCGACTTAATTTGTATTTGTATTTGTATTTGTATAAATTTAATGTACCTTAAAGGCTTAATCCTAGTATCTGTAAGAAGGTTATTTCATTTGGTTCTTACTAGAGATGGAAAATTTCCGGAAATTTTGGGAAAGCAGAAAAAAACAGAAAAAAAAGTTTTTTTTCTGGAAAAATTTACCTATTTTGCAGAACTATGAAAAACTATTCAAACTAATAAACCTATAGAAATATCAAATTTTGTAATTTCATTTAACATTACTTTTTCAAAACTTGTTTGATTTACTTAATTTTTATCACAGAATTCACTGAAAGTAAGTTTTCTGAAGTAATGCAGACGTTAGAAAATGTAAAAAAAAAGTGCAATTTTTAACAGCTTGGTCGGGATTTTTTTTAAATGTCTGGGAAATCTTGAATGTATGAAACCCCTGACAGCTCTAAAAACCTGGGACTGTCCGGGGTAACCCCAGTCGTATGGTTAGCCAAGAAAAGAGCAGTTTTTTGTATACATATTTTTTTAGAAACTAAATAATCATTCACTGTATGAAAAATAAATCATTAGTCATTATATAATAAATTATTAAATCATTTAAAAAATTTTATTAATTCTTCCAAAGTAAAATTTCAATTTTTAGAGTTATTACATTAAAATTAGTTTATCACTTTCAGCTTACATTTTTTGAGTTAAATGTTTTCATGAGTGATATTAAATATCTTAAGAAAAATCATTGTAAGGTAACTAATATGTTTCTGAAAACATTTTTTATTACAAACTTAGAAATTTTCAATTTTTCTCCAAAGTGGAATCCAACTTTTTTTAGAAAAAAAATGTTTAATATGATTAAAACTTCATTTTTAAGAAGTATTGTTGTAAAAGAATATCATCTAAAACATTTTTAATTGATATCAGTTCAATAATTCTGAGTGAAGTATTTGAAATTGACATTTCAATTTTTCCGGAAAGAAATAAACTTTTCAGGAAAAAAACAGAAAAAAAAGTTTTTTTCCCTAAAGTTTCCAGCCATTCCCATCTCTAGTTCTTTAGTATTATCCCGTCTACCGTTAGTACCGCTTAATCCAAAACGTTGTCAAAGCCCATTGACTTTTCTATTGTTATGCCGCTGAATTAGACGGCTACTGAACGGTGCACAGGATAATACGTAAGTACCTTTTATTTATATTTATTTATTGTCCTTTCCTGGAAATTTTGACCTGATTCAGTAAATATTTCCTCATTTTCCTTGAATTTTAGTTCTTTCTTTCGACTTTTTTCGAATAGTATCTGAAAATTTTCCACAACCTGTTATGAGAAGAATCCATGGTTTCATTTACATGACAGGTTGAGCATAGAGGGGAATCAGTTAAATTAAATATATTTAATAAACATTTAGTGGGAAGCATTCTGGTGAAAACACGTGCTATTAAAACATCCATTTTTCTATTATTTTTAGACCATTTGTATTGAATAGGTTTGTTGAGAATCTCGTACTCCAAATAATGTTTGGAATATTGCCAGTTCCATTTTCGTTAATTTTCTTAGTAAGATTTCCTATGCTTTTGCCACAGCAATTTTTGGAGACAATCATAAAAATGTCATTTTGGTGTTAAGCAGCTTATTAGCTGTTATTTAATTTTCATAATTTGTTGTTTCTTGAGCACTCAAAAGAGTTCTCAGAAATATTTAACTAATGCTTGAATTACATGTTTACTTATTCGAGTAAGATTTGTATTATTTTTTCACGATTTTGTTCAATTTTTTACATAGTATTTCTCAATGTTTTTTACCACGCCAATTAGCAACCATTTTGATTGTGACGATTCCGAAAAAGTCGCCAACTCTAAAAGAGTTGACGACGAAGGTTACGTATACTAGGATTTTTCCTAAAGATTAGCAATAGAAATAATGGTAACTCTAGAAGTGGGTTCAGGTCAGGGATGCAGAATATGTCCGATCCGGCGATCTAGGATCGGGGGATATTTTAGCCATCTGGGGAAATTTTGAGGAAAAGTATACTATTGATTTGAATTTCAGTACAGCAATAAAAATTTACGTGGCGATTCATGTCACTGTACTTTTTAACAGATTTCTGATACCGACGATAATTCAGAATTTTTGAAGGTCTTTATCATTTTTTTAAATTTTGGGGAAATTTTTGTTTGGATTGGGGGAAATCTTGAAAGTAAACACATTTCCAGCATCCCTGGTTCAGGTTAGCCCCTCTTAGCGAATTTTTCGTAGCCACTTCACTTTGATACTTAGGCGCACTTTTCTGCTACTACTTTGCTTGGCGATTGAACTCATTTTAAGCCAAAATAATTTCCAAGAGAAAATACAAATAAACATAATTTGCTGGGGGTGCAAAACTCCAATTAAACTATGTTATTATTTGCACATTAAAAACTAAAATTAAAGGAAACACTGCTAGTTTAGATAGTTCAATGATGTTTAATTTTGATATTTGATTAATTAGTGTAAAGCTTGATGCATACGCTCAGCTTATCCAAATCCACCTAGTTGTAATATATGGCAAAAAAATTGGGTTCAATTCCGTTAAAGGTCCCGCTAAATATCACCAAGTTTTTAGGAGCTCCATATATTCAAATATCGACAAATTTTTCTATTTAGCGGGACCTTTAACGGAATTGAACCAAAAATTGTTTTTGTTGGACAGATTTCAGCAGTTTACTTACACAGGAATAAATGATTAAATTGATTGTAGCATATTTAAACTTACCTTTTTTTATCAAAACTTCATCAGTATTCATAAAATTGCTAGTTGATTGTTCATCTTTGATCAAGCTCTTACTGCTTGAATCAATTGGTTCACTATCCTTCATGTTATTCATAATGATTTTATAATTGACAGAAGTAGCTAGAAACTAGTAAAATAAGTTTAAAGTAGAAATTGTTTGTTCCCAACACTTATCAATAATACATTAACTTGTTTTCTATAATTAAAACGAATCAAAATGCTGGTCTAATCCCACGCAAGTAAAGTAAACAAACATTAGTGTTGCCTTGCCAGATCTCACAATATAATTAATCCTTCATGTTGCCAGATGCAAAGCCTCCAAGTAAACTTCCTCCCAAAATGGGGGGTTATCTGCCGCAATAAATAATTATGATACATAAATAAATAAGTATAATATATAAATAAATATAATAAAGAATAAATTAAAATGGCACTCCCTATATCCACGAAAGTAACAACTCAACTCTAACGAATTTCGCTGATACTTTAGCAGGTCGTGGCTAGTTCACAGGGCTCGCAGTATGGTGACGTCAGAAGAGGTGTGGCTAAGAACGGGTGACGATTCCACCTTCCATAATTAGTATTAGGTCATCCCGAAAGTTTTGTCGCTCTTGGGAGCATCTGTATTAGGGTGTATCACAAAAAACTTTTTTTCGAAATTCAAAAAGGCATACTGAAAAAAAGTTGCCTTAGGGGTCACATATTCACCATGAAAAATTTCAGCCCGATCAAAAAATATTTAGGTCCCCCGGAATTGGGCCAAAGTTTTGGAAATTGCCTCATTTTTTAATAAATTGACCCAAACCTCCAAGATAAAATTTTTATATAAAGTTCATAATTTTTCTAGGATAATCTACTATTCTACCTTATAGTTGGCAGTTGGTTTCATATTTTTACTACTCTTCGTTTAGGAGTAATAATTTTTTTAACATTACACGATATTCGTGAAGTTGTTTTTCCTGCATTACTAAAGTTACCATAAATCAAGTTCTATCTACCCTAGAAAGTTGTAGTTTGTGATTTTTTTATTATAATTTTATTTTCTAACATAATTTATGCCCTTTACAATATATTTTGGTTTTGTTTTACCTGAAACACCGTGTATAATTATAAAAATAGTACTAATTTTGTCGTTTACAGTAATATTTTTAAAACTCCTATGATGTGAATTTGTTAAAAGAAATTTATCCATAAAAATGCACATGAACTCAGATAACAGTACATAATAATTTAACTTTCATATATATACTAATTATTCTAGCTGTTCTAATTAAATGGAAAGTATTTGATTTATCCTTTTTTTAAGACTAATTTTTTGGTAAAGAGTAAAAATTCTAACTACAAATAAAACTAACAAAAAAGCCAATATTACAAATTACAAGTAAAATCAGATTTATTTTACATAATCATTATGTATTACAGTAGGTATAAAGGAATACATACACTTTTACACTTATAGTACATACAAACATTTTTATTCCTTTGTTTCTGAAGAAGCATCTAAGAAATATCGTTTAGTTTCGAACTTGGAAAGGAATTTCCTGTCCAATAACCTGGATTTAATTAACACATCACAATTTTTGAACCCACAAATACGAATTCTATCACTCAATCCAGTTTCAACGATTTGCTCGATTTCTTCTTTTTATTAAGTTATTTAAAAGTGGTGGTTCAGTTACAATCATAGACTCCCAGTTTATGATGTCAAAGATATCATCCACCTCGAAATTTACTTGAGGGGGTTTGCGAGCTTTCTGTATTTTTTATTTGCCATAGGTATTATGTTTTTTCGAGGGTCAAATAACATTTCTTAAAAGAAGTTGATCTGGGTTCACCCTAAAGGCATATCTTTGCATGGTAGATGGTCCTAACCACATCCTTTAGATCAGGGGTTCTCAAACTTTTTATGTCGCGGAGCCCTTTTCAAAGACAAATTATTCGCGGAGCCCTTTTCCGAAATAAATTTTTCAAGGTATAAAAACAAATTACATAAAACCCATTGGTTCTAGAAATAAAAGCATAATATAAATTTATTTCGGGAGGGGTCCAAAATTATCCCTCAGCCCCTCCCATGCATATTTAACAGTTTAACGTAGCTTTTAAAAACATTTTTAGGTATAATTTGCATCTAAGATAATTTATTTGTAAGAAAAATTGTGACGAATTAAGATCCAAGTACAATAGAAAGGTCTGGGGGTCCTTCCTCCCCAGAAGATTTTGTGAAATGTGATCCTTAAAAACAGTTTTTTTTAACTCGTTTTAGGTACATCATTGTCTAAATTTTGGACTTTCATTTTTAGGTAGGATTTTAATTTTAACGAACTTATTATAAAAATTGACAAAAATTAAGTTTCAAGTACAATAGGGGGTGTTGGGGGTCCTCCCCCAAAAGAATTTCGGAAATTTGACCCTAAATAACATGGTTTTAACTTGTTTTGTTATACATAGTCCGATTTTCCGGGGGAGAGGCAGGGCCCCATCGCCTGCCCCTTTGATATACACTAGGGTGGGTCATTTTCCTATGGCGAAAAAAATTTTTTACAAATTCTATCGGGCACAGCAAGAAAAGGGTGCCAAATGGTCTCAAACTAACATGTGTAAAATATTATTTCATTATAATAACTCTTTTTGCCTCCGGATTGGCCTCAAATAGAACAAAAATATGTAATTTTTCATATTTTTTAAAAATTTTATAAATTAAATTTTTTTTGTCGATAACTCTTTAAAGTTCACAAATAAGGGTATTTAAAAGCAGTTTTAATCACATTAGTCACCTTCATTCATTATTAATACAAAAACAACTGTCAAAGTGGCAATATAATATGCTATCATATTAACAAGAGCCGTAGAATATGAATATCTTTTTTGCCAACAAACAGTGGATTGTCAGTGGTACAAATTTTAAATATTGGTAGTTCATATACATTCTCCCTCAAGTTTGGTCAGTATAAAACGGTATTTTTAATTTTTCAAAATAGAAACAGTTGTATTTTTCATAAATATGCCGCGCGCTTTCGAAATTCAGCGGATAGTTATTTCACTGGCTGGTCTTGGGATCCAAATATGATCGCGAAAATATGTTGAAACAATTGTCGAATGGATAGTTCGTTCATAGGCAATATCAGTAATGATTCGCTCAGTTATGATTTACCTAATTTTTTGCTATAGCAATAGACTGAAACCCAGGCCCATGAAATTATACTTCTTTGAGGATTGACTCAAAATAGCTTCTTAGCATTCCCTTATGCGTTCATAAAAGTTAAAATATCACAAATTTAACTGTTTCGGATAATTAGAAGTGAGTTTTGAAAAGTAATGTAACTTATTTAAAAACTTAGGGGATAATACTGAGCTTTAAGCTGAAAAATGGGATCTACCGCTCTTCTTAAGAAAACATTTCAAAATTTGACTCTTAAAATGTGGTTTTAATTTATTTTTGGACATTAGGGAATCATATGGGGACACTTGGGATGGACTATTCCTAATATGCCAAGAAATTTCAAGGAAATCCCAACTTTTAAACTATTATCCAAATGTTTTCCTTGGGGTTGAAACCTATAACCCAAAAAAGGTACCCACCTTCTGACATATCCATTTTTATTAAAAATTTAATGTTTTTACCATCCTACTCAACCGACAATAAAGGTTTCGCACATTTTAATGATTCCAGCAAGAAATTTTTGATTGCCAGTTCTAACCATTGAGATATTTCAAAATATGTTGTATTACAACTCAAGTATTTCAACTCTGGTTTCATTTATAATTATTTTATAGTCTTCAATGATGATTTTTATACCATTGTGCACATTTATATTCATGACGGATTTGTGCAATCGAGGTAAAAGCTTGATTTTCGTTCGTCCATTTTTACATGAAATTACTATATTAATCGAAACTTTGAGGCCAATCCGGAGGCAAAAAGAGTTATTATAATCGAATAATATTTTACACATGTTAGTTTGAGACCATTTGGCACCCTTTTGTCGCTGTGCCCCTGGGAAAATCTGAAAAAAATATTTTTGACCCACCCTAATATACACTCCGGGATATGTGGAATGTTTTGTTTACCGATTAAATTTTATCATTGGATACAATGTAAATCTTTATTTTAAATTTCTGAATATTAAAGCTATCACTTTTTAATCATTATGCCGGAGATGCATGAACAAAGGATTCATACGGAAATCTATACATCTGTAAATTTTGTTTTCCTAAAAGTTACTTCTATTGAAATCGAGAGCTGTTTTGAGGGGCTGTTAGACCATACGTCAGAGGTACATATCGAAATTTATTTACACATGGGCCCAAAATCATTCCTTATCCCCTCCCATGCCATAGTATCAATGTTAGCTTTTTATACATTTTTGGCAGAATTTGCATCTTAAAGAACTTAATATAAGAAGCGTTTTGTGTAAGTTCCAAATGCTATAAAGGGGGTGTTGGAAATTTGATTCTACTAAAAACAGGTTTTCCCTTGGTTTTGGTGAACTTTATAAAAAAAGGTGCTGAGTAATCAATTTGAGAGGTGGGGGAAGGGGGTTCCTTGGTGTGCTACTATTCGGAGCGGCCGTTTCAGCGGCAGAAATAAAATGAAAGTAAATAGAACTCTAATAGAACTCTAAAAATTTGGTGCCGAAACGGAAACGGCGCCCAAACGGTCAGCGCCAAACCGTCCCATCCTGGGGGTGCCTCCCCCAGAAGAGTTTTGGAAATTTGACCCTAAAAACAGGGTTTTAACTTGTTTTGGTAAACCAAAAAAGACCTGAAAAAGGCAAAAACCAACAGACCTTACCAACACCTTACAGAAAGTTATTTATAACATTTCAGAGGAAAGCAAATTAGATATTATCAAAAAATGTATTTATTCCAAATATCTTCGTGGAGCCCCTGGAAATGCTTGGCGGAGCCCTAAGGGCTCCGCGGAGCACAGTTTGAGAACCGCTGCTTTAGATCATTGTCTAAGTACCTTATGCTGATTCCCTAGGAAAAAGGGTTTTCAAACCACCTCAAGTAAATTTCGAGGCGGATGATATCGTAGACATCATAAACTGGCAGTCTATGTGACTGTAACTGTAAAAATCGAGCTAATCGTTGAAACTGGATTGAGTGATAGAAAGTAGTACAAAATTCCTTCGCACACCCAAGCAGTTTGAAAATATTGTGAAGGAAATCACTGAAGCTCCCCTTCGTATTTGTAGGTTCAAAAATTGTGATGTGTTAATTAAATCCAGGTTATTAGACAGGAAATTCTTTACCAAGTTCGAAACTAAACGGGATTTCTTAGATGCTTCTTCAGAAACAAAGGAATAAAAATGTTTGTATGTACTATATGTGTAAAAGTGTATGTATTCCTTTATACCTACTGTAATACTTAATGATTTTTTAAAATAAATCTTATTTTACTTGTAATTTGTAATATTGGCTTTTTGTTAGTTTTATTTGTAGTTAGAATTTTTACTCTTTACCAAAAAATTAGTCTTAAAAAAAGGATAAATCAAATACTTTCCATTTAATTAGAACAGCTAGAATAATTAGTATATATATGAAAGTTAAATTATTATGTACTGTTATCTGAGTTCATGTGCATTTTTATGGATAAATTTCTTTTAACAAATTCACATCATAGGAGTTTTAAAAATATTACTGTAAACGACAAAATTAGTACTATTTTTATAATTATACACGGTGTTTCAGGTAAAACACTTGACTTAACAATGGATGTCTGGAGTATATTTATTTACTCCAGACATCCATTGTTAAGTCAAGTTATTCTAAACTTACAAAATGCCCTCGATAGTTTATCAAAATGGTGTAACTATTGGAAGCTAACTCTAAGACCAGAAAAGTGCAACGCAATAAATTTTTCTAACAAGAAAGAACAACCATGTAACAACTTCCATATCAATGGACAGAATATTCCTTGGTGTGAAAACATCAAAGTCTTAGGTCTATACTTTTCGAGCAATCTCTCTTTTAAAGCGCACTTCACACATCTCAAAAAGAAAATATCTCGCAAGATAAATGTTCTAAAAAGAATATCTGGCACGTCATGGGGATCCAGGTCTCATCATCTAATCCAAATTGTGAACTCAACCATCCGAACAACTATAGACTTTGGATGCCAAGTATACTCCATAAGTTGTAAAACGGATTTAGAAAAACTCGAAGTCATATATCATTCAGCACTACGCATAGCTACTGGTCTTCCTAAATGGACCCCCATACCATTACTTCTAAAAGAAGCGGGACAAATATCCTTAACACGTTCACTGCCAGCACCCAAAACAAAAATTGGTGGCAGTACCAGCGCAGGGTTCACAGACGGTTTGCAGCGTCTGTGTGCATCATGCATTTCTTCCTACTCTTCTATTACACAGTACTAACAAATACTACCGCCAATTTGGCGTGTTTTTACGATGTGCCCCGTATGAGATTTCCTGTCATAGCCATCACTGATTACTTCATTTCTTTTCAGGTACAATCTAGTTATATTTTCCGGAATTTTATTTCTGAGATCGAAATGTCTATATCCACGAAAGTTGACCCATGCTAAAGTATTAGTGAAATTCGTTAGAGTTGCGTTGTTACTTTCGTGGATCTAGACAGTGCATCTTGGATATCAACCCAGGCAGCACATACGTTCAAGATTCGTCCAATTTTTGTCATGTTGGGCGGGATTTCGTTTACTTGTAGTAGCAGTTATATAAACTTGACATGCTTGGTATGAGCTGTGCAGCTAGGGAAACTGTTCTTTGAAATAATTAAAAGTTTTGGTGTGTGTGTGTTACTCATAAAAAAATTAGTAAGCATACTAAAAGAGAATATTTATCTTAAAATTTTATTCTGAGACAGCCAAATAGTTTCATTTTCCGAGAAAAAAAATCCCTACGTAATTGGGGTCAAGGCGCTTTTTAATTATCTCGTGTTAAGTATGACATGGAACACCTAACCTAACGGTGCTTCGATTTCAATACCCTTGTCTCTACGAATGTAAAAATTCTTCCAGGGCTAACCCGAGATCTAAAGTCTTTAGTCCTCCTCTCCAGTCTAACATTTACATGATTTTTTAAGATAAGTTTATTTTTAGGACTCCATAAAAATACTCCAGTTAATGAAATACCCTCAAAATAAAATATTGTGTGTATTAGATGCTTCCCTAGTAGCACAGCTCATACCAAATATGTCGAGCTTATGTACAGTCGTAGAAAAAAAAAGTGAGACAGTTCGCATTGTGAGCGAACTACTGGGGTTAGGATGATAATTTTTGTGTCATTTTTCATCATTTAACTCCTTCTTGAAAATAAAATATAGTTTATGTCCTTAGGGAGCCGTCTACATATTAAATGAAGCACCAACTTTTGTTTTTCCTATGGGCGACATCAACGATTATTCCCGATTCTGAAAGAGCACCCCCTAAAACCCCCCAAAACCAATTTTCATGTCATTTGGTCCCCAAATAAATCCAGGAGTGGGGGTTGAAGTTTGTCGAATTTAGGTTGAAATCTCGTTTTTTATGTTGAATTCTCGATTTTGATCCTTACAACCATCAACCCCGCACGAGAATTCAACGTGAAAAACGAGATTTCAACGTAAAATCGACGAACTTCAACCCCAACTCCTGGCTTTATTTTGGGACCAAATGACATGAAAATTGGTTTTGGGGGGTTTTAAAGGGTGCTCTTTCAGAATCTGGAATAATCTTTGATGTCGCCCATAGGAAAAACAAAAGTTGTTGCTTCGTTTAATATGTAGACGGCCCCTAAGGACATAAACTATATTTTATTTTCAAGAAGGAGTTAAATCATGAAAAATGACACAAAAATTATCATCCTAACCCCAGTAGTTCGCTCACAATGCGAACTGTCTCACTTTTTTTTTCTACGACTGTAACTTCAACTAGAAGTAAAACTAGTAATTAAATTCGACCATACATGACAAAATTTGGACGAATCTTGAAAGTTTGTGCTGCTTGGGTTAAATCAATATTAAGAATTTGAAGAAAAAAACACAATTGCGCAAATTAGATGCAGAATCTAAATATTTTATTTTAGTTTGAAGAAACTTTCTAGTTCTATGTGTGGCAACAAGAAAAACACGAAATCTAATCGCAGAAATATGAGGAAAGCGGTTTTATGATTCTTCGCCAAAAGACCCCAAATTGGTTGTAGATCGAAGTGTAACGCAAAAGTATGATAAATGCGTTATATACAGATGCTCCCAAAAAGGGATAACATTTTAAAGTAGACATCAGCGCTCGTTTCTCCAGGACGCGCCAGCGCGTCCTTGGCAGTGAACGTGTTAAATCAAAGACAAAAAATTCACCTCTTGAAATTTGGAATTAGGCAGATTGCCAATACTGAAGATTCTGCTTTAGCCAACTCTTTCCTTTCTCAATCCAAAGAACCCCGTTTGAAGAGGCATCAACCAACTTATTACAGATTTCAACAAATAATGAATTTTTATGAAATTAAAGTAGAAAAACTAATCTCTGTTAAGGCAGATATAACAAGACATCCAAACCTTAAACTGTGTCTCAACCAATATGCATTTCAAAACAAGCAACTATCCCACGAAGAAGTTCAACTTTATTTTAATATCTTCAGGCAAGAATATCTACGTAATAAAATAGTTATTGCAACAGATGCTTCAATGGATAAAGATCATATAAAAATTGCTGCAGTAAATAAGACAGATCAAACCACTAAGTCAGGTGCTATCCCTCTTCACAACAGCATCTTTTCAGGAGAAGCAATGGCCTTCATCATAGCAATATTTGGCGCATAATATCCTGATTTGGATCATGCGCCATAAAACTCCAACCAACCAACCATCATCATAGCAATAGAAGAATTTATAAAAACTGAACTTCATTACATCATACTAACTGATAGTTTATCTGTTTTAAAAGCTCTAAAATCCGTTAATCCAAAATCGTGTAAAATTATAATCCAACTCTATAATATCTTAAAAATGGCTCTAATAGAAAATAATAAAAAAATCGACATCATATGGACACCAAGCCACAAAGGCATACAAGAAAACGAAGAAGCAGACCAAGCAGCTAGAAACGCTCCCACAGATATAATCAGAGATGTCATTTCCCCAGAAGATCTCATAAATGAAATAACCAAGAAAGTTCTAAAAGAAAATGAAGAAACTTGGAAGTCAAGCAAGTATCACAATAGTTTTAGACACATGAATGGATTAACTCAAAAAGATCAACTTTTGACCCCAAATAGGAAATCAGATGTCTTAATAGCCAGATTACGTACAAAAACCCTACCCACCAAAGCCATACTATTCAAAACAAACCTTTCCCCAAACCCTTTCTGCTCAATATGCCAAGAATATGACTCAAATGACCATTTATTATTAACTCGTAAAAAATATACAACTCAAAGAATTAAACTAATGAAAGACATAAATTCAACATCTGCGGATTTCTCAGAAATATTAGAGATAACAGAAAAAAACAAAAGTAGAAAAATTTCAGCACTATCCTCCTTTCTGAACTCCATAGAACTCTAAAACACTCCATATCCTAAACATACTCCATGAATATATAAATGAAATAAGAAGATAAAGAAGAAGAAAAAATAAGAAGACGAAGCAACTCTTCGGAGTGGGCAAAAGTGTCTACTCAATCAACCAAGAACCAAGAACCAAGGTAAAACAAAACCAAAATATATTGTAAAGGGCGTAAATTATGTTAGAAAATAAAATTCTAATCAAAATGACACAAACTACAACTTTCTAGGGTAGATAGAACTTGATTTATGGTAACTTTAGTAATGCAGGAAAAACAACTTCACGAATATCGTGTAATGTTAAAAAATTATTACTCCTAAACGAAGGGTAGTAAAAATATGAAACCAACTGCCAACTATAAGGTAGAGTAGTAGATTATCCTAGAAAAATTATGAACTTTATATAAAAATTTTATCTTGGAGGTTTCGGTCAATTTATTGAAAAATGAGGCCATTTCCAAAACTTTGACCCAATTCCGGGGGACCTAAACATTTTTTGATCGGGCTGAAATTTTTCATGGTGAATATGTGACCCCTAAGGCAACTTTTTTTCAGTGTGCCTTTTTGAATTTCGAAAAAAAGTTTTTCGTGATACGCCCTAATCTGTATATAAGATATTTTTGACACTTTTCCATTATGTGATACCAATATAAACTGTAACCTTATCTACCGTCAACTTGGCATCTTGGCTTGATTTTGGGGACTGATCCGACAACTGGGCTTTCCTTAAATCTATGATAACATGTTACTTCATTTCTTTTCCACTCAAAATTTTGCATTTTTTCTAAAGTTAAGATTTTTAAATTAAAATTAACTGGCTACTTCCCTAAAACAATTAAAGTTTTAAGTATTTTTAACAAGTGTGGAAAATTTAACTTAGATTTAAATTTTTTCTGAGGCATCCGGAGAGTTTGATCACAGTCATCCATATCAAATTGCTGGATTGCTACTCCTAACCCTCTATTAGGAAAGATCCGGATGATCATTTACAGGAATCTAGATCGCTGGAAATTCTACCGCCGCTCTACAAAAGTAGTATAAAATGAGTTTCAATTACAGTGGCTAGAAGGGGATAGTGTGTCGTTCGCCAATACCAGCAATGCTAAAATTTTTCTCCTCGTTTCACTCCTCCGCTTGGTGTCGCTGCTGTTAGACGTGCATATAGGCGCCTGCGCTGTTGCGGAATCGAACATTTTTGTATAATTTAACTGAATTGCAACTTTAATTTTTGATCAGGTTTAATTTCAGTTTAACTGTATTTTTAACTTATACCTGATGTAATATAAGATCTTTTTGTTTGACTTTGTTTAGAATTAGAACCTTTGATTTGTATTTTATCTGAGTAAAGCAGAGAATCGTTTACATCAATAAAGAAGTATTGATTTTAAAAGAGTTGTTTTGCTTGAACTTGGGAAGGGAAGATAGAACCACATGCATCGCCAGAGGTATTAGAAAGAAGAATTGAATTTGTTTTATGGTCCGTCGAGCCGGAGTTCCTAATATAAGTCTTCCTAACATCCTTTTTCATCTCGTCTTTAACTTCAATTTCCTTGTATTTTGACTGTAACTTCGGCCAAAATTGGAGCTTCTTGCCGCAGTAATCGGTACAAGATTGTCCAAAACAGTTCTACGGCATCTTGGAGAGATCAAAGTTATACCCTACTTTTGGTCCGACTCTCACATCGCTTTGCATTGGATTAGAGGTGCAGCCGAAAAATGGAAGCCTTTTGTCCAGAACAGAGTGAGAGAAATACAAGAGAAATCGGATCCTGCTGCATGGAGTTACTGTCCGACCAAGGAATATCCAGCAGATTGTCTGACTAGAGGACAGAAAATCAACGAGCTCAAGGACAATGACATATGGTGGTTTGGACCACATTGGCTGAAGCAACCCAAGGAATTTTGGCCGAAGTTACAGTCAAAATACAAGGAAATTGAAGTTAAAGACGAGATGAAAAAGGATGTTAGGAAGACTTTGCAAGTAAGCGTTACAGAGATTCAAGGAAAAGAGTTATTTAAGATAGAAGATTTTAGCACGTTAAGCAGATTGCTGAGAGTTACAGCATGGATAAGAAGATTTTTCTACAACACAAGAAACAAAGAAAAGCGAAGAGGTCCTTTAACAGCAGAGGAACTCGGGGAATCGGAAAAATATTGGATAAAAGAAGTTCAACACAAGTACTTTCAAGATGAAATAAAGACTCTGGAAGATAACCAGATCTTAAGAAAAGATTCGAAGATTCAGAACTTTAATCCTTTTCTGGATGGAGAGAAAATCCTCCGACTTGGAGGAAGATTGCATTATGCTGATTTTAGTTATTCGGAAAGACATCCTATTTTGCTACCTAAAGAAAGTTATTTTTCAGATTTAATTATTATGCACAGTCATGAGAAGATTGGACATGCTGGAACTGCTGGAACACTCGCCCAAGTCAGAGAAAAATTTTGGATAGTAAAGGGAAGACAGAAGGTGAAGAACACTTTGAAGAAGTGCATAATCTGCAAAAGATTTAAAGCAAAAGCTGTGCGCGAAGAAATAGCACCCTTGCCACCAGACCGAGTTAAAGAAACCTTTCCTTTTCAAGTAACAGGCATAGATTTCGCCGGTCCTCTCATCACGAAGAAAAATGAAAAGGCATACATCGTGTTATTCACATGTGCGGTTACACGTGCGATCCATTTGGAGCTGATTGGAGACTTGACAACTGAAACCTTCCTATTGGCATTTAAAAAGTTTATCGCTCGTCGTGGATTGTGTAGTACAGTCTATACCGACAATGCACTAACTTTTAAAAGAGGAGCAAAAGACATGAGAAGATTGTGGAAAGCAATAAAAGATCCTGAAGTATTAGAGTACTTCGGAAAAGAAGGAATATCCTGGAAATTTATCGTCGAAAGAGCGGCTTGGTGGGGCGGCTTCTGGGAACGCTTAGTACGTTCGGTGAAAACCTGTTTAAAGAAAATTCTTGGAAGAGCATCTTTATTTTTTCAAGAACTGGAAGTTGTACTAGTGGAGGTAGAGGCCATCATCAACTCAAGACCTCTCACCTATTTGTATGAAGATAGCTCTGAACCTGCTCCCCTCACTCCCGCACACTTTTTGATTGGACGAAGAATGCTTACGCTGCCTCCAGGAGATGTCCATTGCGTACAGTCTTCAAGAGAAACACTGAGGAGAAAGTTGGTTCACAAGCAAATCCTCACGGAGAGATTGTGGCGATCCTGGAAGAAAGCCTACCTCTTGGAGTTGAGGTCAGCGAATTTAGGAAAAGGAGTCGAAAACGCGACGCCAATAAACAATGGATCACTAGTTTGGATTTACGAAGATAAACATCCGAGGTTGCTATGGAAGATGGGGATGGTAACCGAAATTCACGAAGGACGAGATGGAAAGGTGCGAGCTTGCACCTTAAGGATTCCTGGCGGAGGCATCATCAGGAGAGCAGTTCAACATCTCTACCCTATGGAGCTGTCTCAGGGTGAAGGAACGTCAGCGCGTTCCTTCGGGGCGGAGGATGTTGCGGAATCGAACATTTTTGTATAATTTAACTGAATTGCAACTTTAATTTTTGATCAGGTTTAATTTCAGTTTAACTGTATTTTTAACTTATACCTGATGTAATATAAGATCTTTTTGTTTGACTTTGTTTAGAATTAGAACCTTTGATTTGTATTTTATCTGAGTAAAGCAGAGAATCGTTTACATCAATAAAGAAGTATTGATTTTAAAAGAGTTGTTTTGCTTGAACTTGGGAAGGGAAGATAGAACCACATGCATCGCCAGAGGTATTAGAAAGAAGAATTGAATTTCTTTCATTTCTTTTCCACTCAAAATTTTGCATTTTTTCTAAAGTTAAGATTTTTAAATTAAAATTAACTGGCTACTTCCCTAAAACAATTAAAGTTTTAAGTATTTTTAACAAGTGTGGAAAATTTAACTTAGATTTAAATTTTTTCTGAGGCATCCGGAGAGTTTGATCACAGTCATCCATATCAAATTGCTGGATTGCTACTCCTAACCCTCTATTAGGAAAGATCCGGATGATCATTTACAGGAATCTAGATCGCTGGAAATTCTACCGCCGCTCTACAAAAGTAGTATAAAATGAGTTTCAATTACAGTGGCTAGAAGGGGATAGTGTGTCGTTCGCCAATACCAGCAATGCTAAAATTTTTCTCCTCGTTTCACTCCTCCGCTTGGTGTCGCTGCTGTTAGACGTGCATATAGGCGCCTGCGCATTGCGACTTTCAGCACCAAGCCGGCCAAAGCCATGGTATGTTGTTGTTTACGTTTTCCGAAATCACTGTACACGGCGTAAACAATAACATAGCCGCTGAGAATGAGAGTCGCAATGCGCAGGCGCCTATATGCACGTCTAACAGCAGCGACACCAAGCGGAGGAGTAATTTTTTTTTTCAGTTTTCATCTTCGAACGACACACTATCCCCTTCTAGCCACTGTAGTTTCAATTTATAACAATCTTAATATCACTTAAAATTAAAGTTAAATTACTTTGATTTTTTTAAGTTTGCAATTAATGGCAACTTGAAGTAAACAAAATGTTATTAATCGTAGAAACTAGGAAAGCTGGAAAAGTGAGCCAACAAAAAAAGAGCCAAAATTCGCCAAATTGGCTTTAGATAGAAGTAGAAGTACTTTACTGGTTTACCGTAATGGAAAAGTACCAAAAAATACATTGTATACAGATGCTCCCAAGAGCGATAAAACTTTCGGGATGACCTAATATACAACACCATAGTGTACACACAGCACGAAGAACGCATGGAAGGAACTAGCAAATAGTTTTTAATTTAATTTAATTTAGTTTGATGATTTTATTTTTCAAATAGCCATGACTGAAGAGAAAACAGCGGCTTCGCTGCAAGAATTCTCGTGTGTTCTTCAAGAACATGAGGTGCAAACATTTTCAAAATATGTTTGCATTGAAAGCAAAACAGCCTTTACCCAAGAAAACTGTAAGTACACATTAATAAATTATGGATATAATATTTTAAACGTTTAACTGTTCATGCAAAACACGGTCAAAATTCAAAATGATTCTAAAGCGTCTTTAATAGAAAGATTTATTCTTTTAAGAATTTTTAGAGATGTGCTGTGTAGAATAACAAATGCAGTGCAAAATAACAAATTACACTTAAATGTAATTTCAAAACATTTCAGTGGTATTGAAAAATGTCTTGATGATTTCTGCTTAAAAGAATATTTTAAATTAGTTTAAAATTATGCCAGCCCCTGCAGGAGAGAGCGGGGAGGGATGAGACATTTTTTACAAGAATATTTTTTAAAAATTTAGTTTCCCTTGTACAAATTAGAAACTTTCAACATAACATCTTGAAAAATTTAATATGTTTAATAAATAAAACCAATGTGATAGCAAACAAAACTTCAGATTTATAAACAAATTAAACCACCCAGATCTTGTTGAGGAGACAAATTAAAAAAAAAGAAGTTTTCCTCCCTTCCCAGCACACGCTAATATTAATATTTTTTACAAGGTGTAATATGTCAAAATATTTGGCCAAATAGCATGCATGAATCTGTCATGTAGGTTCTTTAAATGACAATATCTGTTCAGTATATTTATTATTTATTTTTATGTATTTATTTTTAGTTAAAGCCAATGAAACTATGAAAATCTACTGGAAGAATGACGAACCTTATTATCATATTGGATATAGGGCGTATGCATGTCATAAAGGAAAAGATACAAATCTGTATCAGAAGAAGAAATATGCAGAAAAAAGAGATGCTAAGGTTCCTATCAACAAAAAAATTCTACCATAAATAATTATGAATTGGTGCTGGTTATTTTCATGAAAGTAACAACTAAACTAAAGAATTTTGCTAATAAAAGCTAAATAAATGCATTTTAACCAGCTAGGTTTCGAACCAGAGACCTGTGGGTTAGTAGTCATGTACTTTAGCCTTTCGGCCATTTAGGCTAATGTCACGAATGCTCAATAATATAATATTAATGTTATCTAGCTTGTTACTGCACATCCTGATTACTATGTATGCTTCAACTGTCGTGAAAATAACCACTACCTTATAAATTTTCAAATAGTGTGCTTGTACACTGATTTATTTATTTATAAAAAATGATGGTACTTACGTATTACCGCAACCAGGTCGGCTCCAACTTGGCGAAATTTGGCCAACTTGGCGCCTTGGCGCGTTTTTGGCGCCAAGTTTTTTTCTGTCGCCAAGAGCGAAACGCGCCAAATTTAAAGCTGCGGAAAGTTAAAAACGTAGACAAAACTAATTAAAACTTAAATAGGGAAGAAATTAAGGTTGTTATAACATAATTTCAAAGTATTATTTACTCAATTGACCGAATTCTACGACTAATTCCAAGCAGCACAAATTTTTAAGATTCGTCGAATTTTAGTCATATAGGGCGAAATTTTGTTTACTTCTAGTTGCAGTTACGTAAACTTTACATATTTGGTATGAGCTATGCTACTAGGTAATACTATAATAAAAGGATATCCAAAATACACTACCGGCATCTTATAGGTTATGAGATAAATTAAGCAATGATACAATTGTATAAAACAGGATAATTTTACAGCACAATATAAATTAAAATGTATTTACCCTTTAAAATATCCTTGTACCTTTACGAACAATTCGCTTACGCCACGCAAACATTACGATACCGACCGATACCGACGATACCAAACATGAACGTTATTACATTAATTCACTTCATTTTAAACACTTCATTGTTTTGAATTACCAGACTATATAACGCATGTTAAGTACATTATAAAATAAAATAAATTACTATCCTCATAAAACACTGCATCTTTATCAGTAGCAGGCAGATCCCAAATACCCATGACTTTCAATCTAATCAGTAAGCATAATATTTTCTTTACGAAGAGCCACGTGTAACACGTAGGGTTGCCGTTACTTGGAGCGCCAAATTTGGCGATTTATGCGAATTTTGGCCACGTCGGGTTGCCGTAAGTAAAGTCGCCAAATTTGGCGATTTATGCGAATTTTGGCCTGGTTGCGTTAATACGTGAGTACCAAAATGATTGTATTATATAAGTAAAAATGTAACTTTCCTTATATTTAAATTTCAGGCATGCAAGGATCATGACTTCACACAACGTAAGAACTTGGTTCAACCGACAAAAAAACTTGACTGCCCTGTTATTATAAAAGTTACTCGAGTTCTATCTTTGTCTAATTTTAAGGTATGCATCACACATTTTGTCTTTTGCAAGTTGGTGTTATTTCCTG
Organism: Tetragnatha versicolor; assembly: GCA_024610705.1. NCBI lineage: Eukaryota > Metazoa > Arthropoda > Arachnida > Araneae > Tetragnathidae > Tetragnatha > Tetragnatha versicolor. The sequence continues at coordinate 3,248,851 of JANDEH010000019.1, forward strand.
ATTTTCCATCATTAGGATCCTTGTTTTTAATTTCAGTTGAATGTATAGTGATGGTCTAATTAATTTAGTCTTTGAATATTCATATCACTCGACAAAAATATTAATATAGTTCTAAACAGTGATATTTTTTAACGCTTCTGAGAGCATATTTCACGCATTGAAAATAGGAAATACGCTTTTAAAATTTAGGCAGGCGTATTTTTACGCTTTGCATTTTTTACAAACGTTTTGCTTAAAAAATGCATTATGTGCTGTGATATCACTATGCATGCAATTAAGCGTTTTCAGGCACTTCGAAAAAGAAAATTTTTGATAATTTTTTTTGCAATCAGAAAATTTTTCAATCATCCTCAAATTTTGTGTAGTGACTTATTTTTGCGTGACGAATAGATTAAAAAAAATAAATAAAAATATCATGCAAGTTCCTTATTGTTAAGAACCAAAATAGCATCCTCATTTTTTCTATTTCAGTTTGTCCATTAAAAATAGTTTTTTTTTAAAATTGTCTCTTTATATATGGTTTATGCTATTTTTGGGTGGGATTTCACTCTTCATAAATGAATTTCATGCCTCCTAAAAAAGTCAAGGAGTATTTTTACTCCTCCAAAAAAATCCTAAGAATAACACTGGTTCTAAAATAATCATATGTAAGCATAGAAGTGGAGAATGGACTCAACCCGTCTGATGTCACACAGAACCAACATGTGACCTACTGAGCTTGCAATTGGTTACCACAGATACTACACTAGTAGAGTTTATATTAAATTAATTAAATATCAAATTTGCTGTAAATTAATTAGTTTTGTTAGTTTAATGTTTGGCCAAATTTTAATTGCAGTTGATGCTTATATTATTATTTACTTATGTTTTTTTACATATTTGTAGGTGACATTAAAACTTCTAAAAGTTGAAAAATATACTAATCCTACGCATACACATTTAAAAAAATAGTATAATTATTTTTTTCAAGATTGTAATTAGGCAACATATTTTTAAGTATTCCATTTATACAAAATGAACAAGTTCATTTCCCTCTTTAGTGTTAAATAATATTTTCAATTTTTTTTGTTTTACAGGTTGATAATATAACAAAATGGAAAAAAGATAAAATGGCAGAATTGATAAAAAAGAAGGTTAGAGATGGAGAAGATATTAGTGGAGAAAATAGGTATTATTACACACTTCCTGCTGAGGATAGTCATAAAAATCATGTTGTTGGATTGACTGCTGCAGTAACTGAGAGTATAGATCCTAAAGTACGCTCCAAAATTAAAGAACTAGTTCTTCAAGGCAAAAGAAATATTTCTGTTATCTTGGCACTAGTTGAACAATATGTAGCCAATGATCTAGGAGAAACAAATGAAATGAAGAGCAGGTTTTATCCTACAAGAAAGTGTGTAAGAAATATAATCAATAATGTAAAGAAAGATATTAGATGGAGTAAAATAGACGTGGAGAATGTGGAACACCAAATAAAAAGTTGGAGACAGAAGTCAGATCACTCTGAGATTTACTTTCGCCCATGCACACTAAAAGAGAATTCTAATGATGTTGAACAAGAAGACAGCGATGAAGAAAGTGAGGAAGATGATTTAACTTTGAAATGGAAGAAAACGCCAAGCAACCACTTGCTGTTTGTTTACCAGAGCAACCAAATGAAAATGCTCTTCAAAAGGTATGCGAAAGATGGGGTTTTGCTGGACGCAACCTATAAAACATGCAAGTGGGCTTTGCCTCTTTACTTTCTAGCTGTGAAATCCAATGTTGGTTATCAACCTGTTGCAGTTTTCATTACCCAGTATGAAACTCAACAGGCTATTACTGAGGCATTGAATGTAATCAAAGAATGGAATAAAGACACCACACCTAAGTATGGTATGGTGGATTTCGCTATGGAAGAGATTCTGGCTCTAGAAGCAGTTTTCCCCGAGATCAATGTGTTTATTTGCTCATTTCATAGGGAGCAAGCTTGGACAAGATGGCTTTCAAAAAGCCATGTAAGTTCTTCAGTTCCACGTCCAGATGCACTGAAAAAATTAAGGGAGATAGCTCATGCTCCTTCAGAGGAAAAGCTTTTGGATGCAGTAGAAAATCTAAAGAAATGGAGCTGCTATGAAGATTCCCCTCTCAAGGCTTATTTTGAGAGAACCTGGGAACCAGAAGTTAAACGATGGGCTTTGGCCCATAAACCCCCAGGGTTGCTCTATCATACGAATAATGGGTTAGAACGAATCAATGAAGAGCTTAAGTACCGATACCTGATGGAGAACAAAAACTGTTCTCTTTCGGAAATGATTGACACTGTTGTTAATCACTTTCTTCCAGACAGGTACAAGTATTATGTCATGGAAAATATTCGTATGGTGAGCAGCCATAAAAAGTATGCAAGCAGCATACCAGAGTTCCTTCATAATCGGCCAAAGTGGATTGTTGACCATGTGAAGAAGCTAATGGATTTACTAGATGGTGAGCTTACTCATAATATGTTGTTTGAGAAGCTTACAAATACTTCATTTAGGGTTGGGTCCCTCACAACCAAAAATAAAATTTATGACGTTACTATCAGCAAAACCAGCACCTGTTCTTGTGAGGCATACAGCCAAAGCAAGCTTCTCTGCAAGCACATTTGCTTTATTTTAAAAAAAACCCCAGAATTAGGAAATATTGTTTTACAAAATGAAGTTTTTAAAATGGATGAAAGTGTAGTTGATGTGCAAAATTCAGAGGTTAATAACCCTACAGAAAAGGAGGACCAAAATCTATATGAACAGCCTGCAGAAGAAAGCTATTCAGGTAGTGATTTACTTCAGACCAGAAAAAGTGAAAGAAAAAGAGATATAGCCGAGTGTAATTCCATAATAAGATCCCTCCAGTCAACCATGTGGCTGGTAAATAAAGAGTATCTCAAAAAATTAAAAGCTGGCTTAAGAAACACATTAAATGAAGCATCTTTACATGTGAGCACTGACAAAGACACATCATTACCTTTAGAAGATTCAACTAAAAATAAAAGGCACTTATCTGAATATGCTGAACTGCCAAAGCCAGCCAAAAAAAAGAGTAAACGTGTTGGTCAGGCAGCTGATGCTAAGAAGTTACAAATAAATATTTAAAGAAATAAAAATTTTCGAGACCTTTTCTTCTAATTTTTTTTACTTCTAATGTATCTTATTTTGTCTTTTGATTTCTTCTTGGTATATTATTGAGTAAATTACATAAATATGGTTTCCTTGAAAATTTTATCGCATGGCTGTTAATCGTTCTTTATATTATGTCTACTTTAAAAATGCTATTTCTTGTAAGTTTACAAATACTTCTGGTGTTCCTCAGGGCTCTAACCTTGGACATCTACTCTTCATTTTATTTATTAATGATCTCTGTGATGTTATTAGCAATTAAGATTAATTATTTTTTGCTGTTGATTTAAAAATAATGAAACTTGTAAGGGCTATTGATGATGCAATAAATTTACAATTTTAATTAGATAACCCACACCAATAGTGTGCTTTAAATTGTTTAGATCTCAATATTGATAAATGTTCAGCTGTTACTTATACTTGCTTATCCCAGCCTCTTATGCATATGTTCCAGATTAATAATTTAATCTTAAACCGTGTAAATACAATTACAGATCTTGGTGTCATTTTTCAATCTGACCTTGATTTTTCTTTTCATATTGACAATATGGTTTCTAAAGCTTATAGTAAACTGGGATTCTTTAAACGTAAAATATTTAATTTTTCTTGAGATAAAACATTAAAAATTCTTTATATGTATTTCTACATGTATTCTTCAAAGTTGATTAATATTCCTTCTTTGAGACCTTGAAGAGATTTGTCTTGTTTATTCTTTTATAAATTCTTAATAATTTGTTTGATTGTCCAGATATTTGTTTAATTCAATTTTCTGTAAAAAATTTTAATTTACGTATTAATTATCTTTTCATGTGTCCATTGTATAAATTTAATTATCTCGCCAATTTTCCTATTAATAGATTTTTAATGCTCATTGTAATGAACATGATATTTTTCTGTGCCTTTTAGTGTTTTTAAAAAGTTGTGTGAATGTTTTATACACCACTGTAATTTTTTAAATTAAATAATCTTCTTTTCATTCAAGGCTTATTTTTTCAACATTAAATAGTTTAAGATGTGAATTACTTGATTATATGATGACTGAAAAGTATCTTATACAATGATCAAAATATTATCAACAAACATACATCATTTTAAGATAACATAACACAAGTTGAGGAACTGTGTGGAATAGTTTCATCGTTGAGAATGGAATATATTTTATTTTAAATGAAAATTTAGGGTACCATGCAAGTCTGAGTATTAATAAAAATATATACCTATACTGTAAGAGTGATTAAATTTTCATTTTCATTATTCTATTCTAAAATATGCAGCTGCTAGAGGGTATTGCAAATTAAAAGGCTTACATTTTTACCCACTTGTTTAGTTTAGGAGATAAGTACAGTACATAAGTAAGTAAATAAATTTCTACACCTAATTTATAGTTCAAAATAAAGTTATTGAATGCTTCATTAATTTATAGCAGATGCTGTTTATTTTGAAACCTTTTTAAAGAGTTATATTTCTTATTTTTATCTCAACACTTTATGAGCTCATTACTGATTATACAGTATCAAATTATAATTAGGGTGTTTATAATTGAGGAGACTATTTTTCACATATTTGAGGAGACTATTGCTACTATTTCTGAAGGTGTAACTCAATGGGAGCCCTGTATGTGGAAACAAAAATCAAATCTGCTTGAAGCTGGGAATTGAGATACTGTCATGAATGTACCGCTATCTACTTTTGAGAACCTGAATGATCATAAACAGGTTAGGTCTTATCGTAAACTTTTTACAGTATTAAAATAATAACTTGACTTAATAAAAATATATGTTTTGGTCAGATGGAAAGAATTTAAACTTTTCTAATTAATATAATTAAAAAATTATATTAATTCATTTTTAAATAAATCTTTTACATTAAATCATTAAAATTCACTCTTATAAAACTTATGATGCATATAAAATATGTTCAGATAATTTTTTCCCAGTAGCAAATTGAATAGGACAAGTTTTGCAATTTTGAACTTTGAAATAATTCAAATTTTGGAAAAAGTAAGTTTTTAATAAATTTTACTTTTTATAAAATTTTATCTGTAAAATAAATATATCTAAATAACACTTTATCTGTTAAATTAAACACCTTGTTTAAAATCAAAACACTTTCAAAATAGCTGCGGTGGCGTCAATACGTAAGTACCGATATCTTTTTCTGAGAGTTTTTAATTCTAAGAGCGCGAGCATGCGCGTAGACGTCTAGTAGGATGCTGAAGTGACTGAATGTCGAAGTGGCTTTCTTTTAGCCACACCTCTTCTGACGTCACCATACTGCGAGCCCTGTGAACTAGCACGGCTAGACTGGGTCTAACTGTGTTTATATACGGCTTGCGCAATTGCGCGAAAAGGTAGGTTCCAGAAACTGGGATACGATCTACGATGTTAGCGCCATCTGTCTGTCATTCATGGCATTTCTTTTGACTGGAAAATAACACCGGCACACAAAAAAAAAAAGAAGTGGAATGTACTTTGGACCGGACCTACCTACCGGTATGTTTTTCGACCCGCTGAACCTGAATTTCAAGTCCGTTTGGCCCGGTCACCCTCCAGTTTTGAGTAAAATGCAAAAAAAGGCCAAAAATTCCAAAAAACTGCAGTCACAGCATAGAAAAAATTTTTGTGGACCCGGATCACGTATGATTTTTGTGTATTCTAAATAACTGCATCTAAATCTGAAAGTTAATTAGCCCGGTTAGCCGTCCAAATTTGAAAAAAAACCGAAATGAACCATGAAAAAATGAAAATGAACCATGAAGTTAGTCACCAGTTGAAGTTTTTGAGAAAAGTTTGTAAGTATGGTTTTGAAACCTGTGTTAGGATTTTTCTGTGTGCTGCGTATTTTGAAGAGCCGAAGCAAACCAACCCTAACGAGCGACTACGCGCGGTACCCCCTCAAGCGGTAAAAACTGGAAACTTCCAGCGCCGTCGGCTCTTTTGATCTTTTGGATAGTGGATAAGCCGTATAACCTACGGTCGCGATCAAGTTTAGCCGTGGAACTAGCCACGACCACTTTGGTATGGGGGGACGGATGGCCGGTTGGGTCTGCTCACTGCCCTTCACGCCAGCAGTATGTGTACTGTTTTCGTCGTCAGTTCGATTCTGACCTCGCCCCTGGGTGTATTTTCCTTCTTTGTCAGTAAAAATTCTGTTGTGTCTGTCTCACTTGACGAAGGTGTATAAGCGGATCCTTGAGATCAAGCACACATACCGGAAAATATAATGTTACCCCAACCCAACCCAACTTTAGCATGGGTCAACTTTCGTGGATTTAGACACTTCGAATTATTAAATAAAAAACGAAGTGTCTAAATCCACGAAAGTTGACCCATGCTGAAGTATTAGGTCATCCCGAGAGTTAAATCGCTTTTGGAAGCATCTGTATATAAGATATTTTTGACACTTTTTCATTATGTGATACCAATATAAACTGTAACTTTATCTACCGTCAACTTGGCATGATTTGAGAAATATCTAAGACCACTAATTTAGAGTTTTTTTGGAAAATGGTGCGAATTCATGAAGTGAGCTTGTTCTGAAAAAGACATTGATCCGAAGAAAAAGTCTGGATCGTTTTTTTCGACTCTCTTTCTGAACTTCGAATTACAGTTGTGAGTGCTTTTAGTTTTGTTAGCCAGCAAGTCGCTGAATAAACTCCTGTTTTCTCTAAACTAGGAAAAAATCTTTTGTATTGGAAGACAAGTTTGTCCTCCCCTTTATATCTCTGCCCAGTGGTCTCCCCTACACTAAGGGCGAGAATGGGTGAATCCCAGGAACCTTTGATGGACACAGACCAACCTTTTATGACCTCGAGGAAACTTTCTCAAATATCAGAATCACTTTCCTCCTATGATGACAACGTTGAACAACAAATCCACCTGAGCTCAATCTTCGGAGTTAAATCCTTCAACATCATTTTCTCTGCCACAAACGCATCATCAATCCCAAAGGACCCCTACAACCTGAAAATCCAACTCTCAAATCAAATTAGCCACCATGACCAGATAACAAAAGCCATAAACACTAGACAAAGCAAATTACTCATCCAAACGTCAGGACCTGAGGCTGCGATTGAGATCAGCTGCATACAAGAAATCCTCGGAACTGCTGTAACAGCAAGGTGCCCGATCGACAACCTAACCTCAAAATTCCTCCTAAGAGACATTAACCCAACCCTCGATCTAAAAGTATTAGTGAACGAAATAGAATTCAATGGAATCGCCGTAAACAACGTTAGAAAATTTTTCAAGAAAGGAACAAAAGATCCCTCAGTATTAGTTACTTGCTACGGAAACCTACTCCCAAGGGAAATTAGACTCTTCTATACCCAAACAAAGATCGAAAGACTTATAGACTCCCCTAGGCAATGCCAAAAATGCCTGAAATTTCAAAAGAAAAGAAAAGTCAAGAAAAAATCATTCTACCAACTCGAGCAAGCTGACTGAAGCCATCTGCCCCAACTGCGGAGTAACCCATCAGGCAGACTGCATTTCTACCATCCCAAACTGTGTAAACTGCCAGTCCCCCCATTCCACCACGGACAAAAGAAGAAAATATACTAAAATTTAAGGCCGAAAACAGGGGCTTGTGGTCGGGGACTTTTTTTTCTTTACTATGCATGCTTTTAGATTGTTTACTTAATTTGAAGTTCTACGCGTTTTTAGAGGTTTAATAAAATATAAGATGATTTAAAACTCGTGGCTGCTTTATTGATGAGGGAGCCCCGACATTATGGTGGCAGCGGTGGGATGCAGCAGCGATTTTTGCGATTGATGTTGATCTTACCTTGAGGGATCTGCTTCGAAGTTCTGCCTTATGTTTGGTTTGAAGGATTCGGTTGGAAAATCAGTCTAGCTTGGAACGTTTGATTGCATGATGTCGTTTTTGGGAAAATATAAGAAGGAGGACATCCTGCAGCTTTGTTCGGATCTGGAGATTGAGGCCAACATTGAGATGACCGCCAAGGCTTTGAGAAAGGCCCTAACGGGAAATGCAGACTATGAGGAGGAATATGCTAAAGAGGCGCTGTGCAGGATCGCCTCCGAGAGAAAAGAGCGCGAGAAGAGGGAAGCCAATGAAGCCGAAGAGAAACGAAGGGGGGAGGAAAGAGAAGCCGAAGAGAAAAGAAGGAGGGAGGAAAGAGAAGCCGAAGAGAAAGGAAGGAGGGAGGAAAGAGAAGCCGAAGAGAGACAAGAAGGAGTGAGTAAAGAGAAGCCGAAGAGGATTATAAGGAAAGGGAAAGAATATTTCAGCTGGAGAAGCTCAAGCTAACGGCTCAGAACGTGAAGACGGAGGCAAGATCCCACGGTCCCGGATTGGATATGCGAGGCATCTTCACAAAGTTTGACGATGGATTCCAAGACATAAGTCTCTTTCTGGTCGTGTTCGAGCGACAGGCTGAATGGGCGCGCATATCCAAAGATGATTGGGTAATCCACCTTCTTGGGTTATTCCCACCAGAGATCCTTCAGCTAATTGCAAGAGAGAGAGTGCGGAGAATATGAGAGACTACGATCATGTAAAGAGGATTTTGCTGAAGAGGTATCAGTTGAGTCCGGAGCGGTTTCGACAGCTATTTATGAATCACCAAAGGAGACGGGATTTCACATGGGCGGATTTATTGTACGAGATCAATAATTACTTTCAAGGATGGATTGATGGTTTAGAGATAAACGATTTTTCAAAATTAAAAAAATTGATTGTTACGGATCAATTGAAAAGGGGGGCGCCTCGAGAGATCAGGGATCACTTTCTGGATGAGTGGGGCAAGATGGTAGATCCCACGGTCCTGGCAGAAAAAATGGATGATTATGAAAGCGTGAGAAGCAGCTTTGGTTCCGAGCGCAGCCCAACAGGACCTGCACGTGATGATGCTGGGAGAGGGGGTCTTCGTCGGGGAGATGCTGGTGGTGTTGGTACAGTACCGAACGATCGGTCAGATCAGAGGGGACGATTTTGAACTACATGCTACCACTGTGGAAGGGAGGGGCACGCAAGGAGATTTTGCCCAGATTTCAACAGCTCTGGTAGTGGGCGGGACGCGATGAGAAGGGTCAATGTAAATAACCTGATGGTTGACGATGGCGAGGAGACGGGCGCGGACTCGGCGGTGGTTGTGGAGGTTTTCGGTCTGAGGCTCTGCGGGCTGGAAAGGATCCCGGTTAGTATCAATGGGAAAGTTGCTAGCGCTCTGGTGGATTCTGGAACCGAGATAACGGTTGTCAAGAGAAATATTTTGGGCGACCTGAGTTTGACAGGGGCACCGTCAATATTCGTCAGGGGCATCTTTGGTCCAGCAGTGAAGTGCCCGTTAATCAAGGTTCCTATGGGTCTGGTCCTTGGGGTCCGGGAGATGTTCACCGCGAGGTTCTGTGTGCCATCGTTCCCAACTTGGAAGAAGACGTGCGTTTGCCCTCAGACATACGGGCGTTGTTGGGTGGAGGGCAATGCTACAGGCCAGAACCGGGGAAGGCTACAGGAGTGCAGAATGAGCCGGAAAATCAGGGTAGGGGAATTGAGAATGTGGTGAAGGTAGGGCATGTGGTGAGTAAAGAGCCGACCACACAGTTGACCGTGTGCGATCAATTTCGGTTGGACAAAGAGGTATGTGCCGAGTTGGAAGGGAGACCGGTGACAGGAGTTGAGCGTTCGATCGAGCTTGTTCCTGAGGGTATTGGTAAAAAGCCCCATACTTCCCTTTTTCCAATACCATGTCGAGGGGAGATTGACCGGCCGGTGCGGGAGCTATGGGATTTGGGACTTATGGAGCACTCGGTGGCAGATATAGCCCATCCAGTGGTTTGCATGGCCAAAGGGGGATTTGATCAGATCAGAATAGAAGAAAAAAGTAAGAATCTTGCGACATTCTCCCATATCGGGTTTTTTCGGTGGCGAGTAATGGGTTTTGGACTTTTGGAGGATCAGACGAGGCGAGGGTGTTGGGACTCGTGGGATTTTTTAGCGATTGTATTCCTAACTATGCGAAGTTGGCCGCGCCACTGACTGAATTGAAAAGGCGCCGTGGGTCAGGTGAAGTTCTTTGGAAAAAGCAAGAGGAGGATGCATTTGTAAGGTTAAAAGGTGATGTATGTGCAACAACGGTCTTAAGTACCCGATGTCTTTTAGGGCCATCCCAAATTCACACGGATGCCTCGGATTTGGATGTGGGTGGTTGTCTGATTTGGAAAGATGTGAATAGTAACTTTAAACTAATTGTTTTTTTAGCCAGAAGCTCGGCGCTGCACAAGGAAATCGGACTACTAGCTGTTGGAAAGGAGGTCTGTGTTGTACTTTTTGGATTGCAGGAGACAGACCGGTGGATCCTATGTGTGCAGGCGGAGATAGTCTCGGAGTACAGGCTTTCCCAACACCTGACCCAGACCACACCCAGGAGCCCAAGGTTGGTGCGATGGGCGTTGACACTGAAGCGATGGCACAACTGCATAACTCACCAGGCGGACATACGACAGCTGTTGCTCTTGCTAGACTCGAGGTGCGGGGCTTTTGTAGTGGCTTTTTCGTCAAACAGGCCTCTTTCGGAGGCCGGTTTTCCTCTTGGCGGCGGCATGTCAGGCCACGGGGTAGCTGAGAAGCTCTCTTTGTGGCCTGATTGGATCTGTGACTCTGTGACCTGACTCAGTGGCATCGCGGCGGTTTCTTCAAGAAGAGGATTACATTGTTTTTGCATATTTTAACCAGAACTTTATGTAAATATAGCGGAGAGGGGCCTGTGTCGGGGACTTTTTTTTCTTTACTATGCATGCTTTTAGATTGTTTACTTAATTTGAAGTTCTACGCGTTTTTAGAGGTTTAATAAAATATAAGATGATTTTAAACTCGTGGCTGCTTTATTGATGAGGGAACCCCGACAATTGCCTTACTAATTTTTAATGCCGGAAATTCATCTCTAGAATCCTCGTAAACCTAGCCTAAAATCGCTTTTCAAAGTGCTGGAATTTCCAGGAGAGAAAACCCTGAGAACCCCCTAATTTCTAGAGAGGATTTCAAAATAGGGTTGCATTTATATGTCCATTGCTGGGATGAAATATAGTTCAAGGTTGCCAAATATGAAAATGTATCACGAAAAATGGCATTGTTAGTAGATGTAACAAATTTTCTAAAATTTTGATCTTTCAATATTTTTTGAAGTAGTTGAACTTTTTGAAAGTAGTTGGAACAAGTAGTTTATAAAAAAAGTAGTTAAACTACTATTTCAACTACTCTAAACCAAAAGTAGTTGAACTACTAGTTAACTAGTAGTTGCAACTAGTAGTTAACTACTTTTCAAATACTTTTAGTTAACTAGTGGCGAACATTACCAAAATGTAATGTTGATCCATCTGTCAATAATTTATAGTTCCTCGTGGCGCCCTCAAATCCATCCAACTTTCGAAAATGCCTTTTGGACCCTCTGTTAGGATTTTTCTCGGTGATGGAAAAGTACCAAAAAAATATATTACATACAGACTGTCCCTGAAGCGACAAAACTTTCGGGATGACCAAATATTTGCGAAAACTTTCCCTAAAAAGAGGTGAAAGTAGAAATCTTCTCATTATGCTATATTACGGGAATTTGGTAATCATACGTTTCGAAGAGGACTATTATTTCCGGTTTATTTACTTATACGCTGACACTTGTATCCTTGAGGAAAGCAACGAAGCATTGAGAACACTTCGATTGTTCCACTAGTTCTAGTTGCATCAAAAGTTTGTGTCTGCGCTGAAAAATTTGTGTGTTCTCCCCACCCTTTAACTTTTGAACCCCTACCGCAGTGCTGAGATTGGGGGGGATGCCGTCCCCCTAAATGTTTGGACCGTCCCCCGAAATATTTTTATCTTCCCCATCCTCCGAAATATTTGTTTCAACGAAATTTTTTTATAAATTTAAAGGAATATGACGTCGTGGAAGACGCAATACAGCACATCTAACATTTGAAGTACCTTTACTTTAGTATTCCAATCCTCTCTTTCTCGCCAAACAGTTTTCGCGACTTCATTTGGCGGTTTTAATATGGATGTGCTTTTTTTGTAAACCAAAAATTTTTTAGAAATTGATCCTTAGATATCTGATTACTTGATCAGGCTTCGTACCTAAAAGTATTAAAAGCATTTTAAAAACATCTTTATAGCTCTAGTAAGCCGTGATTTGACACATTTTCACATTGGTCAGAAAAAAGTTGCCGATCTTTCTTGATCTGTCATAGTATTTATTAAGAGAATCAATCTCGATCAAACCGTTTGAGAACATGAAAGATATTGGTTTATTTTGAGTGCGATTTTGTTTTGACTATTCCTCCGAATATTATTAATCTAATTTAAAAAAGATATTACTGGATCTTCGATTACGTGTTACTTTTTTATTACATGTACCTATTTTTCCTTTAATTAGCTTTGTAAAGTTCCCGAATAATGCAAATAAAGCATGCTTTATTTTATGCCGTGGTACCTTACCCGCTACAAACTTATTGTGATTAAAATCTAAGTAAAATGTATACAGTTTTGTTTATACATCGATAAAAGGCAAGAAAAAAATTTTCCCATAAGAATTGCATTGAAAATAAAGTTATCAAACAATTAATTATGATAATAACAGAAAAAGTGCCTATTTACAAAAAAATATTAATAATGTGTATTTTATACAGGGTGTATCTGAAATGGTGCAACAAACTTTCAGGGATGATAGTACTCATCAAGACGAACAAGAATCGGTGTAGAAAGGGCTGCGATTGGCTGTCACTCAATCTTCTATTTTCGAAGGAGATGGAAAAAGTTTTTCTCAACCAATCAGGCTTGGCTTTTCCCCCCGCCTTTCGTGACGTTGATGCGATCGCAGCGCCAAAATAGCCCCATATCCATCCAACTTTTCGATTTCCATCAGCGCCTATGGCGACGGCACTGAGCTATAAAACAAACTGGAGTGACAACCTCCGATACTATAACAAGCGATTGATTGTGCCGACGCGAAAGGTTTAATTGCCACGATTGCTCGCAGCAGTCGGGGCATTTGGGGATAGAAGCAATCGGGGCAATCCCCGCATGACCATCTTATAATCCGCCCATGCCTGTTTTTTAAAATATTATGAGCAAAATTTAGAATGGTCGTTCATTCTGTGTATACAACTGGTTTCACAGATGGGGGAAATTAAAATAAGATGGAAATCATTTCCGTGGTGTGATGCGGTTTCGGCACGCTCACTATGTCACTTCAGTTTGTTTTATCAGTGGGCGACGGACCACAGAGTAAAGATTATTCAGAGAGTCCAAAACGCGATTTTACTAAAATAGTTCTACAGTTATCGCATAGTGGCGTTTCGACCCTCCAGCTGTCAATCATTGGTGTGGGCGGGGACTAAAGGAAACGAGTGATTCTCATTGGACTTAGAACTTTGTATGGAGGCTGCATTTGAATTTCTCAATCACTTCTATTTTCCCCCTGATCAATGAAACTTTTCCCCTATGGTTGCAAACTTTCCCTGACAGTAACTAAACTTTCCCTATTATAAACATTGATATAGTTTGTTCTGGCGTTTAATATCTCTTATCAGTGATTGTAGTTGCAGAAAGGATCATTAAATGTGTAGTTATATGTTTAAATTGTATTAAATGTGGACTTGGAGTTGTGAGTTCGATTCCAGAGGAGCTCACGACCCATCGTCACTTTAAAGAAGATGCGAGAACGCGAGATAGTGACGTCACGGGCAGATCAAGAATATATAAGCCAGCGAGAAATCTGCGCTGGCCAGAACATTAGGTGAGTCCCTGGGAGAGCATGACATCAGAGAAACTTGTGATGTCTAAGAAATTATCCCCAGCGCATGCTCGAAAGAAAAATACACGCAACTGTTTTAATAACCGGGAAAATATATAAAATATTTTTCCCTCTTCAGCGATTTGAAAGTGGGCGGGGTTAATTGAGAGAATGTATGCGGCTGTAGCTCGATTGTAGAGAGTCAACAACGTTACGTCCTATTTTCTGGTTAGTTCCACCGTTATCACATAGAAACGCCACCCTCTATGGGAAAACCCATGTTAAAAAAGTTGCCATTAGCGTCTATGGAAATGGACTCTCTGATTAATCTTTTCTCTGTGCGACGGACTCTCTGTTCTAGTACTTTGTGACAAAAACCAATCAATCTGATAAGTACCAAATCACCAATCTACATACATTCAGTGGCAGTTGTTTTTTGTTTTTGTCATATTTTGGTACCCGTACCCACATGGACATGATTTGATTTTATGTTCGATTCGAAATAGCATGAACTAAAGTTAAAGTTATAGACATTTATAAGTTTAAAAATAACAAGTTTTAAGAAAAAAAATAGTAGGAAATAAAAATAACGAAATAACTCTTGGATACGAGAATTCTTGAAATGAAAATTTTAACCTGAAGCCTAAAGATGACCGTCTTTGTTTACATTCAAAACTTCCTCAAAATTCCCAATATTCCCCAAAATTCCGGGTTTATTCCCCAAAATTCCTTGGTATTTTCCCATGTTTCAAAAACTGCGGGAATTTTGCATCTCTAGCGGTACCAGAGGGGATCTTGCGTGATACTTTATGGGAAATCCCCCACATTTTGTTGTCAAAAGGTAAAAGTGATGGTCTGGAAAAGTGCCACCTAGACCCAAAAAGGTTCTTAAAATGAGTTAAAACCCTACTTTTACAAGTCAAATTTCAAAACTTTTCTGGAGGAGGGCCCGGATACCCCCCAATATAAACAGCAGAAGGGGATCTTTCGTGATAATTTTTATAAAATCCCCGACATTTTGTTGTCAAAAGGTAAAAGTGATGGTCGGGAAAGTACCCCCTTGTACCCAAAAAGGATTTTAAAATAAGTTAAAACCCTACTTTTAAAGGTCAAATTTCAAAATTTTTATTTGGGAGGACCCCCATACCTAATGTGACCATTTATTTTTTGACTCAAAACGGGACATTGGTTTATTTAGGTTAATTAAAAGGTAGTCAATAAAAAACACGATTTAAAAGTTATTTATTCAGGAAAAGTCAGTTAGCTTTAAAGTTACGAATTAAAAAATATATATACCCGAAGCGTTTAGTTATATTTATATTAATCAGAGGTTATTAATATTCCCGACACCGCTGAAGACCCACCGAGTATATGCGGAGTACGTGCTCGTTAAATCTGTGGGTCCGAAAGTCCTGTGGTCCGTCATGGCGCCGTTTACCACGGGTCCAGATATCTGGAGACTATTTCCCTCCCCTTCAGATACATGGCAAAATTGTGGAGGTGGCGATAGATAGTGGCAGCATCTATCATCACATGAGGCAGAAGTCGGACTCCTGCCATTTATGGGCCTCACTTTCTCAGGAGCCGCACCCCCTTTGCTTTGAATCCTTGAGGAGCTTGGGTATTCCAAGTGGCACACGACAACAACAACATCAACATCGCCTTTAGAACTGAAATATGTAACTGGGTCTTCTCAGATGGCCACAATTTGTTCATCATAGAAAATACTCTTTCTACTGGAGCATTTGTAGCAGGCAAACATAAAATATATTGAATTAAAATAGAAAAGTTTTCTTGCTGAAGATTGTTGGCTTGTGAAAATAATCTAGATTCTGAAAAGGGGGAATTTCCGTAAAGCAGCACAACGCAGAATCTTCTAAATAATCTCCTTTATTCTAACATTCCAATCAAAATCTAATCAATCTAAAATCTCATCATCTATCACATTCATCTTATTTATACACAAATTTAACAGTCAAAGATGCAGTTAGGAGTTAGGGCGCCGCAGCGCCACCCAACTTGGACCCATCGAACTAGGTACTGCAGCGCCACCCAACTAGGGTTATTTAACAGCTTGAAAGTGTTTAAATACTTCCACCCAACGAGTTTTCGTGGAAAAATTTAAATTATTCCATTCGGTTACTTTCTGCGATGTAATGTAGTTACATATTAACGAAAATTCGTCAAAAACTTCTGTATCTTTATTAGTTAAATTTACTACTCAAATTTTTGCGTGGTTTCAGAAAACGGGACAATTTTGCGTCCCAGAGTTCATTTCGGGAACACCGGGAATCGTAACTCTAAAAAGGGACAGTCCCGTTCAAAACGGGACGTCTGGTCACGTTACCCATACCCCCCAGTGGTACCACAAGGGGATCTTGCCTGATACTTTTTAGAAAATCCTCGAAATTTTATTATAAAAAGGTGAAAATGATGGTCTGAAAAAGGTCTCCCCTTGGACCCAAAAAGGTTCTCAAAACGAACGCCACTATGGGATAACTGTAGAACTATTTTAGTAAAATCACGTTTTGGACTCTCTGAATTATCTTTACTCTGTGGCTGAAAGTTTATACCTAAATAATTTCAGAAAAAGTTCTCGTGCTGGCCTTTCCATCGAAGTCCCGATCTGTAATTTTATATATAATTTTTTGTTATAGAAATTATTTTGTATACAGGGTGTTTCAGAAAAGTGTTTCATAACTTCTAGGGGAGGTAGGGGACATCAAGACGAACAAGAATTGGTTTAGGTTAGGGGGTTGCAAGTGGGGTTTAAGGAATTAAAATCACGGGAGAAAATTATAGCAGTAAACCTCGCATATCTGGCCAAAAAGAACAACAAATGTTCGATTCCAGCATTTATTACATTCAACCAATTCAAATTTCTCATTTAAAAATGAGATTTAAGTGTTTATTCTAATAAAAAACAGACATGCATCGTAGGTAGATAGACTGTCATAGAAAGTGTCACGACGAAAACATCTAGAATCTTGTTGGTTGGTTGCTTGGAGTTACATGGCGTAAGAAAGTAGAGTCTAACCAATGGACAATTGTAACTTAAATTGAATTTGTTGAATGTAATAAATGCTGGAATCGAACGATTGTTGTTCTTTTTGGCCAGATAAGGTTTTGTGCTAATTTTCTTTCGTAATTTTCACCCCTTAAATCCCACTTGCGACCCCCTAACCTAACCTATACCAATTCTTGTTCGTCTTGATGTACCCTACCTCCCTTAGAAGTTATGAAACACTTATCTGAAACACCCTGTATAGGACACCAAGATTTTTCAGATTTCCAACATATTTAACTTTTGGGATTATTACTTCTGGGTTTTTTTTTGTCGATTTTAAATTTTTTAACAGATTTTTCACCCATTTGTGATAATATTCAATACACAATTTGAAAGAAAAACACACTAATGTCATGATTGTACAAAAATGTTTATTTACAGTATTTCTTAAAAGAGAATATGCAGCATCATCAATAATAAAATAGAAGTTAATTTAACAATTAATTACATTAAAAAAGTCTTTAACCACAAAACGTCCTTTCTTTAAAATACGTAGAAATTCTTGCGACATCCCTATAGATTAGATTCACCTTCTTTGTGAAAACCAAGTTGGAGTGGTCGCACTTGCAAGAATTCTTTACTCCTGAATTATATGACTCTGTGACGGAGAACAGTGGTTCCAAAATCCAAAAAGCTCTGACCAAAAGCCGAAAAGTATTTTTCCTTCAGGAACTGTAGTTGTAGAAGACTAGTAGAGTAAGGATACATCTAACTTAGCACATGTTACCATTATGTTGCATGTTTTTACTGGGCTTTAGTGTTAAGTTATGAAAATACCCTTAAGAACTAAGAGCAGGTTGTTGAAAAATAAAAAAACCTGTTAGAGATCTGGATTCTTTAAATAACCTATTTATCAACTGTTTTTTAAGAACACTTGATTTTTAACTAATTTTGTTTGTCTCTGCGTACCTCTGACCAACCCCTGATTGAGAATCGAGAGACTAGCAGTAATTTTTTCAAAGGTGTTAAATGATAAAAAAGCTATAAATGTAAAAAATCTCGTCAGATTTTTCTCTGAAACCGAGTGGAAATTTTTTATCGGTCAACCGTTTTTTTACGTTAACGTTTGGACAGCTTTTTGGGTTTTGGGACTAATACGCGATGGAAAAACTTGCAGCAAAAGCCTTTCCACATTTGTAAGGCTTCTCACCTGACCTGAGTGAAAGTGTTGATGTGTCTAAGGAATGTCTTTTTCGTTGCATTGTAGCTGCTTCTCAAGAGAGTGAATGGCTTTGTGACGAAGGAGATAGTCCAATCGAGCCTTGTTACATTAATTCAAGTCGTGTCCTGGGAATGAGTGTGAATAAGTCGATGGTTCTCCATTTTGTCTTTTCTGTCGAAAGCCTTGTTGCAGATGTCGCAATTGTACGGCTTCTCTCCCGTATGTATGCGAAGGTGTCTTTTTAGATCACTGATCAAAGTGAAAGCCCTGTCGCACACACTGCAACGAAAGCTCTTCTCAGAATGGATGAGTTTATGTCTACGGAGAGCGTTCTTTCTACGGAAAGATATGTTGCACTGGTCGCAAGTGTATGGCTTCTGGTCTGAATGAACGACTTCATGGCCCTTCAGATTTTTCTCATAGAGAAAAGTCTTGTTGCAGATGTCGCACTTGAAAGGTCGCTCGCCGGAATGAACTACGAGGTGTCTCCTCAGGCTGTCCATTCTGTGGTAAGCTATGCCACAGTGGTCGCATTTATACGACTTTCCTCTAGAGTGGACGAGCGTCTGACCATCGACATCGTGAAGGCCTTGATGCCTCTTCAGAGAACTCTTTTGGTTGAAAGCCTTGCTGCAGATGTCGCACTTGAAAGGTCGCTCACCGGAATGAACTATGAGGTGTTTCGTCAGGCTGTCCTTCGCGTAGTAAGCTATGCCACAGTATTCGCATTTATAGGGCTTCTCTCTAGAACGGACGAGCGTCGGACCATCGACATCGTGAAGGCGTTGATGCCTCTTCAGAGAACTCTTTTGGTTGAAATGCTTGCTGCAGATGTCGCACTTGAAAGGTCGCTCGCCGGAATGAACTATGAGGTGATTCTTCAGGTTATCCTTTCTGTTGTAAGCTTTGCCACAGTGATCGCATTCATACGGCTTCTCTCTAGAGTGGACGAGCGTCTGACCACCGACATCGTGAAGGAGTTTATGCCTCGTCAGAATATTCTTTTGGTTGAAAGCCTTGTTGCAGATGTCGCACTTGAACGGTCGCTCACCAGAATGGGTCCGAAGGTGGGTCAATAGGAGGTTCTTTCTTTTGTAAGGTTTGCCGCAGTGGCAGCAAACGAATGGCTTCTCACAGGGGTGGATGGGCTTCTGACCATCGACATCGTTCTGTGGAGTGAAAGACTCGTCCCAGATTTCGCTCTTGAGTAGGTCCTCATCCTGGAGAATCCGTGGCATTTCGGTGGTCTGTATGAGGTCGGATTCGTTTTTGATAGAGTTGATGCTTGCAGGACTATCATACGTTTGAATGCTTTGCTTTCTAGAGTAGGCTTTCAGGTTTCCATCTGGACCATAGGGTGGTAAGGAGAATCCGGTAAGGATATTACTTTTGGAGTCATCAGTTCCATCTGCGTGTAGAAAATATATTAAAATCCTGGTCTAATG
The DNA here is from genome assembly GCA_024610705.1 of Tetragnatha versicolor. Lineage (NCBI taxonomy): Eukaryota > Metazoa > Arthropoda > Arachnida > Araneae > Tetragnathidae > Tetragnatha > Tetragnatha versicolor. The sequence goes on from JANDEH010000019.1 coordinate 3,268,409, forward strand.
CAAAACGAATATGTTTTAATGAAAACATCAAAATGTTTTAAGATTAAAAATCTGTTGACTTTAAGTTTAAATATCGTCAAGCCCCAATTTGTGCCCCAATTATGCAAATATCATCATATTTTTATGGTTTCAATGACACAACTGTATGATTTATTGGTAGGATTTGCAATTTCCCGGTTATTTCTAATCATTGGCAACAAAAACTGATTGGCAATATTTATATTCTATTCCTTTCGATAGACGCCTGAAAATATTTCCTTCCCTCTCACCATCGAATCAGTTACCATGGCGATTATCAAGTTGACGAAGAATTACTATTGGCTTCGCGAAGAGCGTAACTATGGTTACGCTTTATCGAGGGAGAAGGACTATTTTTCAAGCTCCTATTTTCATTGAACAGAGTATAATGAGAGGAATAACAAGTCTGAACCTATTGGTTAAATTTAAATCCAAGGTCTTAGTACAGAGAAAAAAGCAAAGATAAAAACAACAAAAGGATTTCCATATCTTAAGGTACATTTATGAACATAGTATGATTTTGGTAGTTCTGGTGACATTTTTTTTTCAAAATGGTGCTTTTAAGAGAGATTAATTTAGATGCAAACACAAATCTTTGCAAAAGCAAGTGGAATATTCTGGATTAATTTAGGGCCCCATTCAGAAACTTTAACACGTAAACGGTGAAAAAGCTCTCAACACCAGAGATAACAAACGAGAGAGATTTCAAACTGACAATTTCACAGCTCTTGTCCGCCATATTGTTCCGAGATTCGAACCGTATTCCGATTGCTTTTACACTTTTTTGTGGTCCATTAAATAGTTCCAAAAAAGCCTAAAACTAAAACAGCTAATATTTACCAAAACAAGTCTTCACACATTACGAAAGTTATGGACATCTAGTGTTTGTATAATTTTTTATTATCGGTGTATAATTACTTGTGACGATTTTCGACAGGTGGTAGCAATAAGAGCGCTCGAAATGGAAACTTCCGACTGCCCGTTTTCAAATTTGACGTTTCCTGCACGTTACGAGAGATTTTCCACCGTTTCCGTAACGATTCCATCTCGTTTCTTATACGTGTTAAAGTTTCTGAATGCGGGGTAAAGTTCCCTTAGAATGCTACAATTTCGTTCTGCAGCGAAGTAAAATCTTTTAAAACATTAAACTTCGTCCCGGGGAGAAATTAAACTTAATTATCTACTTTAAATTTTCGTTCCGGAGTGAAATTAAAATTATCCAAAGCGCTTATTTTGGCAACGGCCGGCGCGAAATTAATAATCGCTAAAAAAAAAAAAGCGGCTAGCCAGTGTTAGAGAGCCTGTATACGAGAGAGAGACTAAAACTCGCTTAAAAGCGTCTCCGCGCATCCAGTTCTGTCCAAAATGTATCATGCCGCGGCTCTAGCCAGTGTGGCCAGTGTAAGCCGAGAAGAGGGCAGCACTCCAAATGTCAATCATATAGCTGTAATTGACAGAGGGGTACAATTTGGTGGCGTACAGCAATGATTGGCAGTAGCGTGTTCATTCAATCTGTCGCTGTCGAATAGAATACTTTGACCTCACCAACATACAGTCAAACCTGTTTTTGTGCAAGGAATAAGGGACCACACAAAAAAAATTCACATAAAAAAATTAGCACCAAACTTTGCGAGTAGCTATAAAAAATAGTTTTTGCAGGACATTTAAAAAATCCTTTTTTATGCGGTGAATAAGGACCGCATAAAAAAAGTTCCACGTAGGACCGAATTGAAAAACTCTTTATGTTCGGACCGTAACGCAATCCCCATCCTACAGCTGAATTGAGAAACCATTTCTATAGAGCATTCGCACATGACGTCACGCCCAGTTATTTTCCTTTAACTGTTAACTGCTGGAGGTACGGTGTTAGTAAACAATAGCTATAAAATGTCATAGGGGTCACGTGATTGAAAGAACTCTATTTCCAATTCCATCGTCCAATTCAATAATCACTCAATTAATCACCTCATTGTTTTAGTTAAGAAAAAAATAAGAATCGTCTAAGAAATTATTCAGATCCATCGCAGTAAAAGGCTATAGAGCAGTATTTCCCAACCTTTTTCGGTCCATGCCCCACCAAAGCCTTTCTAAATTTTCCATGCCCCCCGGTCTTAGTGGCATATATAGAAATATATTTTGAGAGGGAGCCAAAATTATTTCTTAGCCCCTCCCCTCCTATGTATATTTAATAAGTCTAATAAAGCTTTTCAGAACATTTTTAGGTAGAATTTGCGGCGCAAGTTCAGAGGTGCGGATGATTGGCGAATTTTGGCTATTTGGCGCCATATTTAGAAGCCAAATGACTCTTTTAACATTAGTTAGGGTTACCATATTAGTCATGTTTACTGCTAAAAACTTGGCGCATCCGCACCTCTGAACTTGCGCCGAATTTGCATGCTAATGAACTAAATCAAGTTATGAGTAATTAAGTTCTAAGTACCAAGGGGGGTCTAGGGGTCCTTCCCCTAGCAAATTTTTGGAAATTTGACTCTAGGAAGCAGGTTTTTAACTATTTATGTACCCCTAGTTGGGAAATTTTGGATATAAATTTTTAGGTAAGATTTGCATTTTGATGAACCTAAATGTAAAAAAGTTTCAAATATAAGCGTTCTAAAAACAAAGAGATTTTGGGTCATCCCCCAGAAAAGGTTTGGAAATTAGGCTCTAAAAAACAGGGTTTCAACTTGGTTTTAATACATATTGGCCCAGATTTCAGATATACATTCTCAGATAGGATACTAGGATCAGATTTTGATAAACTTCTTTTTGAAAGGTTTTTTTATTTCCCCCTGGATTGGCCCCACCTGGGGGACAATTTGGTTGAAAATTTTCAAATTGCCCCCCAGAAAATGATATTGCCCCCCCAGTGGGGTGTGCGCCCCACGTTGGGAAACACTGCTATAGAGCATTCGCACATGACGTCACGACCAGTTATTTTGCTTTAACTGTTAACTGCTGGAGGTAGGGTGTTAGTAAACAATAGCTATAAAACGTCATAGGGGTCACGTGATTGAAAGAGCTCTATACCTACCGTAGACATATTTTTTAGTTACCATGTAGTTGGCGACGAATCTTGTTTCATGAGACCCATGTATGTCTCGGTAGCCAGATTTTGTTCTAATTTGAAATTTTCATACACCGCACAAAAAAAATCGAAGGGAAAAATCGCACATAAAAAGTTGCACAAATAAAAAAATCGCACAAAAACAGATTTGAGTGTCGTACCATAACAAAAAGTATATAGCCATAGGAGATAATAGAAATAAAACCAGGAGGTCTGCCTTGTAAATGGGACACTGTTGGCGCTGGGATCGCATCAATCTCACTCCCTGGCACGGAGCTGGAGTGACTAGTGAGCGTATACACAGAATGAAACAACCATTCTAAATTTTGCTCATGATATTTTAAAAAACAGGCACGGGCGGATTAAAAGGGGGTCATGCAGGGATTGCCCCGATCGCTCGCTGCAATCGGGGCAATTAAACCTTCCGCGCTGGCACGTTTGGTCGCTTGTTATAGTATCGGAGGTTGTCACTCCAGTTTGTTTTATAGCTCAATGCTCCCTGGTCACGTCACAAGAGGCGGAGAAAAAGAATCCCAATCATCGGAACCTCTAATACCCCTTCAAGAGTAATGGAGGATTTACACCACTGCTGTAAAAGAGACATCAGCGATATTTTCGGCATATTTTAGTACCCGCTACTCACAAAAGATGGCGCTCGTCAATTGGTTTATTGGAATAACAATTGACGAGCGCCATCTTTTGTGAGTAGCGGGTACTAAAATATGCCGGAAATGTCGCTGATGTCTCTTTTACAGCAGTGGTGTAAATCCTCCATAACTGATTCAATGAACACGTCATAGGAAATCACAGCTGTGATCTCTTAATTGTAATGCCTCACCTTTCTGTTAGTAATAGACATTTGCAATGATGCCCTTTATCTTTACGATGACGTTTGAAAATAGCGTATTAGACTGTCTGTTAGTATTGACTTCATCGTAAAAGATTTTACTCCGCCTCTCGTGATGTGAAGAAGGAGGCATTAGTTACACCAGTTACACTGATTGCTGACGTCAGCAATCAGTGTTTAGGCTTTCTAAGCTATGGAATAGAGGGTACTGGTTTCACACGAAGTATTATAGATGCGATCCCAGCGCCACCAGGGTTGTGATTGATGTCTAATCTGTCGAAGTAATCCGTACTGTCACTATCTGTAAGTTTATACAAAATTAAAGTGCAAAAATTTTACTGAGAAACTGCTTTATAAAAACAACCACAGAATTTTTAGATTTCATACCTATTTTATTTCTTTATTCTGGTACTAATGGATTTTTATTTATCACCAATTTCATGATAATCAAAATACATTTTGAAAAAAAAAACATTGATTGTAGAAAGCTGTTTACTTAACAGTGCTCAAAATAGAATAAATTAAAATAGGCCGCATCATTAATGATAAAATAAACCCCTGTTCATAAAAAATGCAACACCATGGAGGACTTGCTAACATTGGACTTACACAGTAAATATCCTTTTTTACACAGAAATAAATTATTAGTGTGTTTTGTAGTCCATATCCACTGTAAAAAGAGCCTCTATACGCACGTCATCAAATCAAACCGGTTGTTTTTTCACACCCCTTCAACATACAAAAAGGGGTTGTTTTTCAAGGTTCAATGTATCATTTGAATACCAAACGTACACACGCCGAAAATTTCACATTGATAGGACCATTCCTTCTAGGTGTTGCAATTTTTATGAATAGGAGTTTATAAAAAAATTAGCTTAATTAGAAGTCTTTAGCCACTTAACGTCCTTTGTGAAAAACGCGTAATTAGTGGTAGTCCTGTGTGCTGCTTAGTGCACTTTTGTATTAATCCAGTGGTCCGCACATGTATGAATTCTCCACTCCTGAATTGGACGACTTCGTAACGACGCAAGGTGGTCCCAAAACCCAGAAATTTCTTATCTTTTTCCTATATAGCCTTTATGTATAAAAAACCTGTACATTTTTTATCTTTAGAAATGAACCTTTTTTTTCTCCAGACCAGGCGATAAAAATTTTCCAAAGCGATATATAAAAAAAGAAATTGACTTCGAAAAAAATCTTTCCAAAACATTAAAAGAAATCGTGACGAAGAAGAAAAAAAATTAATTGTCAGATCCTGTTCTAAAACAGTTAAAATATTATAATAGACGTTTCCTCAAAGGCCTACATGATTTTTTTTGCGTTTAACTTTTGGAGAGTTTTTTTATTATTCAGACCACTTTGCGACTAAGATATTAGCGAAAGTGAATAACTGGCGGGAAAAAAAGTCCTACACCAAGAAGAAAATGAGATATCAAATTCAAATTTCATTTTATGATTGCAGATAGTATTAATATGAATTGATTAAAATATCAGCCTTCCTGGATGCTAGGGGGCCGAGAAAACCTTGGCGGAGAGGTGTCCATTACCGCCGTGACACGTCATAGAATAGAGTTAACTCTTTATTAACCACGGTACTTGTTAGTACCACTGGCTCAAGTTTAAAACTGCTGATGGTTGGCAAGTTTTGGCTATTTGGCGCCATATTTAGAGGCCACATAATTCACTTAACATTAGTTCGGGTAACTATATAGTGATTTTTATCGCTAAAAACTTGCCATATCAGCAGAATTAAACTTGCGCCGAAAATAATTTGGTAAATAAAGGATAAAGGGTTAAAGATGATCTAAATGGCTTTTGAGGGATTGGAGTTTTTTCCTCCTCAACCAGCCAAAGTTCGTATGGTGCACCAGCGGACGTTGCTCAGCGGGCTAGGTGATTTCTCCTCTTTCACCTGACATGTTTTGTGGGCTTTAAATGTTCAGAACGGATAGGTCACGGTAAAAATGCAACATTGCAACATAGGAGGGTAAGAAGAAAGCTTGGCCATTCCGTTCATCATGCGTTGGTGCATTTTTCTCTGGAGACTTGTCCGCAGGCGAGGGTTGAAGGTAAGGATGGACAGCAGGTTGCCAAACCTCAATGATGCGGCTCTGGTTGGTCTTTGTGTAGGTAAATCATACTGAGGACGTGTGGGAGTGAAAAGCATGCGTCGTTTACAGTGTAGGGGACTGCCCGTTTGGCCTGCATAGTTTCAGAAAATTTTCAATCTTCAACACAGGTTTTAGAGTTGGTAATAGTGCACTAAATAATGAATTGGACAACTCAATGTCATGATAGAGAGTTTATGAGAGATTCCCAAGTAGGTCTAGAGCACCACGATAACTAGAGATAACTTTACGACTGCGAGAAAAGAGGGCACTTTGCTACTGTTGATTCTGTAATCATCAAATTTTCTCTTTGCGCAGGGTAAATGAAGCATTGGATTCCACTCCCACACCTCCTCAGTATGATTTACCAACCATCGCCTGCGGGCAAGTCTCAAGAGAAAAATCTACAACCACATGATGAACGCAATGGTCAAGCTTTCTTCTATCTACCTATGGTGCATTTGCACCTTGACCTGTCCGTTCTTAAGAGCCAACACCCACAAAACATGTCCAATGAAAGAGGAGAAATCACCTAATCCGGTATGCAACGTCCGCTGGTGCTGGTGCACCATATGAAGTTTGACTACCTGGGGAGGCAACATGGTCTTTCAATCCCTCAAAAGCCATTTAGAGCCTCTTTAACTCAATTCTATGACAAGTGACAGCGGTAATGGACACCTATGGAGACAACACTCCTCCATGGTTTTCTCAGCCCCCTAACATCCAGGAAGGCTGATTTTTAATCATATTAATACTTTGTGCAATCATAGAATTAAATTTGACTTTAATATATCTCTTTTCCTTTTTAGTGTTGGGATTTTTTTCCGGCTGTGTATGTCTTCTCACCTGAGTTAATATCTACAGAGCGTCTTTTCGGTTAAAAGTCTTGTTACGATCTTCTACTTAGAGTGGATGGGCCTGTGACGACTGAGGCCTCTGCTTCTACGGAAAGCCTGGTCGCAGTGGTCGCACGAGTACGGCTTTTCCCTGTATGGAGGCGAAGGTGGCTTTTGAGACTGCCCCACTGATTGAAAGCCTTGTTGCAGAAACTGCAGACAAATGGCTTTTCCCCTGTATGGGTGATAAGGTGTCTTTTCAGAGTGTCATTTTTAGTGAAGCTTTTGTTGCACACACTGCATTTAAACGGCTTCTTTCCCGCATGAATGAGAAGGTGCTGAGTGAGACTGCACTGAGTAGTAAAATCCTTGTTGCAGAAACTGCATAGAATAGGTTGTTCAAGAAAATACTTGATTTTGTGTCGACGAAGTCCACCCTTTGTAAAGAAAGCCTTGTCGCAGTGCCCGCAAGAATATCTCTTCTCGTCTGAATGAATGCGTTCATGTGAGAGCATTTCGCTCCTTTCACCGAAAGACTTGTCACAGTGTTTGCAAGTGTGTAGCTTCTTGCCTAAATGAACGATTTTATGATGGGTCGTTAGGCCACCCTTTTTGGTGAACGCCATGTTGCAGAGGTCGCAATTGTATGGCTTCTTCACCGTATGATGTATGCGAAGACGGTGAACTCTCAGACCGCTCGCATCTTTGAAGGCCTTGTTGCAGTGGTCACACGAGTACGGCTTTTCCCCCGTATGGATTCGAAGATGAGATTGGAGACTGCCCTTATCTCTAAAGACCTTGTTGCAGAAACGGCAGATAAACGGTTTTTCCCCCGCATGGATGCGAAGATGATATTTGAGACCGCTCGATTGATTGAAAGCCTTGTTGCAGACATTGCATATAAAAGGCTTTTCGTGCTTACGAAGGTGTCTTTTGAGATCGCCTTGTTCCTCATAGGTCTTGTAGCAGAAGCTGCACATGAACAGTTTCTCACCGGAGTCGCTCTCGACTTGTTCCTCGCCCTTGGGGGTCATTTCGGTGGTTTGTCTGAGGTTGGTGCATTTAGGACCACAGTATGTTTGATTGCTTTGCTTTCTGGAGTAGGTTTTCACGTTTCTTTGCACACCATGGGGAGGATAGAAGAATCCAGGAAGTGGACGGAAGAGTCCAGTAAGGGTACAGTTGGAGTCTTCACCACCATCTGTGTGTAGAAAAGATTTTTTTTAAATTTTAACCCAAAATGTAGATGTTTTCGTAGAAATAGCAAAATATTTTTAAGACAGAAATCCAATGTTACTAGTTAAATAAAACTGAGGCTTAGCTTGGTCCCGAAATATGCAAATATCATATTTTTTTTGGTTTCAATTATACAATTGGGAGATTTATTCGTATGGTTTGCAATTGTCGGGATTATTTCAAATCCTTTTGCAACCGAAACTGATAGGACATATTTAACGGGACAAATTACGGAACTGAACCTATTTGTTGTGACCGAAATTTTTGTAAAGAGAAAAAAAGAAGTTAAAAAACAACACACATTTAATGTAATTTCTACATTTTGAGCAGGTGTAGATCCCCTGAAAACGGATCATCAGTTGGTCATCTATGATTGAAGGTATACCTTTAAATAAATTTTGAGTTTTATCTTTAAAAAGTTTGTAATTGTTTCTATAGGACTCGACCGATGCATCGGTTTGACCGATCCATCGGCGCCGATTGTTTGAAAAAATAGCCATCGGCGGCCGATGTCAATTTGAGAAAAAATCGGCCCATCGACCTAAAAAGACATCTAAAAGCCGATGTTTTTCGCAGAAAATAGAATAACATCAAGAAATCGAGAAAAAAGTGTGATTCTCTGCTCTATCTTGCTTTAAATTTAGTTTAAAGTTGAACTTGCATCTGTATGGGAGTCATGTAGGGGGAAAAGGTGGGACGATTGCCCTTTCCTAGTCTATTATTTTTCTATTTAAGTCTACAACTTGGAAATTCAACATTTTCAATTTAAAAGGGTCTGTTACCTCGGATGTGACCAAAAGGGCCTAAAAATGAGCAGAAACACTACTTAAAAAGGCAAATTTCAAAAAACAAATTGTTTGGGAGAACCCATAAACCCCACTGTAAAACTTTTGGCAGAATACAGTGTTTTCCCATAAAAATTCTGTCGCTTACAAGAAGCTTTACCCTTTGGGTGTTCCCTGAAGAGTTTTGAAAGGAAATAAAACTCTTGGTAAAAAAGGGGAATCTTCAAAAATGTTTTGGGGGACGACCTTGAAACTATGACATTTTAAGAAATTTTGTGGTTTGCAATGAACTATTCTTTTAATATGTAACCCAAAGGGTCTCAAATTAAGCTGAAACTACATAAGAAGAAAAATTTTCCACAAAATTTTTGGGGATACAATCCAGACCCCCCCCCTTTTTTTTACCTGGAGCTCACGTTGTAAAAGAACTTACGTTAGGCCAAAAGCGATCCTATTGATTTCCACAATTTTAGTCTATACAATGAATGAACCGGACATTATTTTATCAAGCGTTTTAAATAATGCCAGCTCTTCAGGGGCATAGACAGAGGAGAGGATTTGGGGATATGCTCATCCCCCGAAATCCATAAAATTTCCTTTTTTGAGTACAGAAATAAACAAAATTTATCCCATAGTACCCCCCAAAATTCCAATCTCCCTATCCGCCAATCTCCCTAGGCATTAAAACAGTAGGGTGGGTTGGGGTAAAATGGATCAATTTAAAGGTACCTTCACATTCTAAGTTTTATTTCATCAAAACTATAACTTTTTAATGATTTCTTTCAATTGGATCTTGACACTACAATCCTTTAGAACATTTTCATCTAATTTTATCAAATATTTTTTAGTTATAAGTTGGTTAAACTTAGCATCAAAAGTAATGACCTATTTTACCCCAATGTGGGGTAAAATGGGCCTCATTGCAAAAATATATTTATTACTAAATATACATGAAATTAAGTAAAAAGGCAATCGGCTAAGCCGTTTTTATCTGAAAAATTTGTTTTAAGTTGCACTTTAATGAAATTGTAAAAGTCCGAAGTTAATGAACATTGTTCAAATTTAGCAATTAAAATACTTCGTTTGGATAAAAAAATAAACTTGTATGACAGTTCAATGTATATTTAAAGGAAATAAGTTAAAAAAATGTTTTACTTAATACAGATGGCCTCCTAACTATGACCCATTTTACCCCAAGTACAAAATATTGTTATAAAAGATAAAATATTTTATATTTTTCTAAGCTGATTGGCTTGAAATGTCTCTCAGACTTTCTTTTATGGAAAAGTATTACAAAAGTCTGCAGTAATTTATTACAATATATAGATATTTTGGAAGTTAGTAAACCCTGTTTTTTCGATGACATCATTTACGGTTCAAATTAAATATTTTTTCAGTCCTCAAAATCATAAATATTAATTTTTGACATTCGAAAAATATTGCTCACAGATAAAAGATTATAATACAAAAAAAATGAGCGAAAATTATTCAATTTAAATTTGATTTATATCGAGTTAATTAAAACTGACCTACTTTACCCCAAGACCCACTTTACCCCAACCCACCCTATCTAAGATAAGGTTAGCAGTTTAACCTTCTCCCGAAGGTTTGACATTTGGAATTTTTTCTGAGCGCGCATTTTTCGTCCCTTAATTTATATTTGGGGACGTAGTTTAAATAGGTGTAGTTTTAAATATCTTCTCTTTAGAAAGGGTAATTTATTTCTGTTTATTAAAATATTCTAAAATATAAGGAGAACAGCTCCTTGTAAACCAATGAATTTTCGAGGTTAATAAAATAATAAATAGACGTCAGAATTTTGAGGGGAGCTAGATGTTTTGAGCTAGAATTGTTTATAAAATTTTCTACTTTTAAGCTAGTGTTTTATCTTATTTTTAAATACTTCTGGAGATCCCCCAAAGCAAACTAATGCTTTTTAGGATGCAGATTTTGAAGAAAAGAACTATGTAAATCAGGCGTCAAAATTTTGTTGGGGTTTCATCCCTAGAAAGTAGTGTTTTAGTTTTAACTAATTTTGAAACCCTTTGACCCCCTTATCCAAAGAGGATTGCTCCTTGTAAGTAAAAAAGTTTTCAAGGAAAAAATACCCAAAAATTTGTACAAAAAAATTTCATTTCTGGCTCTGCGATAGGTTTTAATGCTTTTCTTAAAAAAATAATGCCAAAAGGTTTGCATTTTTACCATCGGTCTTAGGCATCGGTCATCGGCCTACCGATGGAAATTTTCAAACAATCGGCATCGGCCAAATAAAAATGCCATCGGTCAAGCCCTAGTTTCTAGCTTTGCACAGTTTTAACACATGAATTACAGTAGGAGTATGGTGCTCGGGTGAATCTGTAAGCTTTCTCACAATTTTGATTCCGTTTTTTATAAGATTTTTTTTATCAAATACTTACTAAAGCTTTCTACAACAGGTAAGCTTTCTACAACAGGTAAGCTTTCTACAACAGGTAAGCTTTCTGCAACAGACGTTATGCGTTATGTTTCAACCTGAAATTTTTCATCTTAAGCTTACTAACAATCTTGAAACAATGATACCTTAATGAAAACATTGACAACATACAGCACCACTTTTATTAACCATACATTAGGCATTCTTCCCAGTTTTTAAATCGCTAGAGTTATACGTTACGAAAACCAATCAACTTTTCAAGACACTATTTTGAGGAGAAAAAACATTACAAGAACTATCAAAATCATACCTTCCATTCATAAATATCCCTAAATCAAAATCCCCTTTGTTTCAAACTCCATCTATTACTAGTTGTTCAAAAAAATCCAAACACGTCGTAATACTTGTACAACTATGAGAACTTCCAGGATCACCTTATACTTTACAGGATGCCCCAAGATAAGTAGCCACACCCATTAATTTTTTAAACCCTAGATATACAGGGTGATTCAGAAATAATCATCAATAATTTGGGGGGAGGTAGAGGGTACCTAGACAAGCATATTTCGAATAGCGATGGTGGGGCGCAGCCTTACCGTTAAAGAGCTAGGACCTAATGTAGTGCGAGCGCGTTTCAAATGGCCGTTTTAAGAAGGCCCGTGTGACGAAACAAAACATAATAAAATGAAAAACATCACTGCATGAGGTACAAGAGTATCCATACTACTTAAATACCCTATGTGATAGAAATTGGACCACTTGCTAAACTGTTTCAGTTTTAAAACGTGAAATATTAATCTCTTAGTAAAACAATGGAGTTCCGTTAATGGTATTTAGAAAAATGGTGATCGGGGAAGGAATTTTCAATGATCAAACAGTTTCAATGATCAATGTTACGATCATTGAAAATTCCTTCCCCGATCATCATTTTTCTAAATACCATTAAGGGAACTCCATTCTTTGACTAAAATATTAATATTGCACTTTTCAAACTCACTGCACGGTTTAGAGAGTGGTTCAAATTCTATAGAATTCATGGTGTAAGTAGTAGGGATACATCCTTACCTCATGCAATGGATTTTTTAATTTTATTATGTTTTGTTTCGTCACACGGGCCTTCTGAAAAAGGCCTTTTGAAACGCGTTTGCACTACATTATGTCCTAGCTCTTTAACGGTAAGGCTGCGCCCCACCATCCCTATTCGAAATATGCTGGTCTAGGGCCCCCCTACCTCTTCCCCAATTATTGATGATTATTTCTGAATCACCCTGTATAGTCATGAAAGTTGGGCCTAGATATTAGTAAAGTTACCTTACCCTATCCCTATATCCTATCCAATGCCAGTGTGTGTTGATAGACAGAAATATTTCAGACCGAGGGTCCTCTTTCCTGATTGCCACCGGACCGATAGACTACTTGCTCGAACGGGAAGTTTGACTGAACGGGATGTTTGACTGACGGGATGTTTGACTGACAGGACTTTTGACCGAATGGGATGTTTGACAGACATTATTTTGACCGAACGGGATGTTTGTCTGACAGGATTTTTGACCGAACGGAACGTTTGACTGAATGGGATGATTGACTGACAGGACTTTTGACTGAAAGGGACGTTTGACTGAACGGGATGTTTGACTGACAGGACTTTTGACCGAACGGGATGTTTGTCTGACAGGATTTTTGACCGAACGGGATGTTTGACTGAACGGGATGTTTGACTGAACGGAACGTTTGACTGAATGGGATGATTGACTGACAGGACTGTTGACTGTAAGGGACGTTTGACTGAACGGGATGTTTGACAGACATTATTTTGACCGAACGGGATGTTTGTCTGACAGGATTTTTGACCGAACGGGATGTTTGACTGAACGGAACGTTTGACTGAATGGGATGATTGACTGACAGGACTTTTGACTGAAAGGGACGTTTGACTGAATGGGATGTTTTACTGACAGGATTTTTGATCGAACGGGTTGTTTGACTGAACGGAACGTTTGATTGAATGTGATGTTTGACTGATAGGACATTTGGCCGAATGGTACGTTTAAAAGACAGGATGTTTGACCAAATGGGATGTTTGTCTGATAGGATATTTGAACGAACGGGACGTTTGACTGACAGGACTTTAGACCGAACGGGATGTTTGATAGACAGGATTTTGACCGAATGGGATGTTTGACTGATAGGGATTTTTGATTGCAGGACGTTTGACCGAATGTGATGTTTGACTGACAGGACGTTTTTGACTAACAGGACTTTTGACTGAACGGGACATTTGACCGCATGGCATGTTTGTTCGACAGGATGTTTGACTGAACGGAACGTTTGACTAAATGGGATGTTTGACTGACAGGAGTTTTGACCGAACGGGATATTTGACTGAATGGGACTTTTGACTGAATGGGATGTTTGACTGAAAGGACCTTTGACGGGATGTTTGACTAAACGGGACGTTTAGTTCTGACAGCTCATTATGGTCTCTAATTTTTAATATGGGCGTTCTATTTAGGTTTCATGTTGCTTGACCACTGGTCAAGATTAAATATTTTTAGTAACTTTGTTATGCATATTTCTGCTACTCTTTCGAGTTCTGTAGAAATTTATAAACATATTAGGAATTAAGTTGAAGTATCTTGAAACGTTTAGTCTAACTTGAAATGGTTATTCACAACACGGAATTTTGAAAATGTCGAATATCCCGTTCAGTCAAAAGTTCTGTCAGTCAAACATCCCATTCGGTCAAACATCCCGTTCAGACATAAGTCCTGTCAGTCAAACATCCCATTCAGTCAGACGTCACGTTCAAGCAAGTACTCTTTAGGTAGGACGCAATCGATTCTCTAAAACTTAGTAATTGACTAATTTAGCCATTATTTCATTTAGTGAAATTTCTATTCCTTCCACACAAACACCACAGACCAAACACTAACATTCATTCATATTATTTTTTTAATTTAATATTTTACTTAGTAACTCGTCAATACATCTAGTGTTTTATAATTAATATTTTTTCAACCCAGGTCAAACAATTCATATAAAACTAACAAAACTTAAGAGGAAAAAAACCTACATGACACTCAATATTTATAAACAATTTCAGTTATCGGACTAAAATTTACATATTTGAGGGAAAATGTGTGAAATTACAGCATTTTTTGGTTAAACTTTACAAGCCGGGGCCCCGATTTTTGGCGCCAAGAAAATCTCGCCAAGGGCGCCAAACAGCGGTGGGTGTAGCCAAGATGCTCTACTTACCTTTGTTACACAAGCATCACCGATGCCTGTTAATAATATTAATTAAAAGATTACATTAAAACATTACCGCAGAAATAATAATTTTTGATGGCTATCGTTAATAAAATCAAACTTTAATAAGTAAAAATTTGAAATAAGCGTTAAGAAACAAAATAAAATTCAACAAATTGGTGGAACAACAAACACAAACGAGATACCAGCTGCATAAAATGAAATAATGCACATACTACCAGAAGAAAACTAGAACTTAGTGATTATAGTGGATTGTTATTGCTATAAAATGGAATGCTTGATTATCATGAATTTAAATTTTTATAGTTAATGAAATAATTTAATCGAATAAATTATTTACTATTGCAAGTAGTTAAACATTTCTTAGTTTTTTTGGTTTGAAATATTTTTAGATTTTTATTTTACTAGTGATTTTTTTAAATTTTCTAGATAAACTAAATATTATGAGATAAAAATCCTCCATAACATTTACTATTTATTTTCAAACTAAACGAACATCTAAGTTAATCCTAGGACTAAAGAACTGAATGAAAATACAAGAAATCTGTACAAAAGGGACAAAATTTTAATTCTTAACAAAAGATTTTTGAGTTTCAAGAACAGTGGTATCAGCCTTGAAGAGATACATAACGAGAGAAGTCAAGAAAGTAAGTTTTTATGTTCCATATATAGACCCATTTTTAAGAAGTTTAACCCATTTTTTTGTATTTTGTACGTTTCTACAGCACTTTTGTACATTATCCTTAATCCTTTCTGCTAACCAGTGATACTAACATATCGCCGACGGCCATAAAACGTTTTCACTCAGATTAAAACGAAGTAAACCTGTGCGCATACGCTGAGAAACAGTTCATCAGCAAATTACTTAAAACGTTCCATTAAGATCTTCTATACATTTAAATACAAGCAATTTTCCGGTTGAAAATTAAATAAAAAGTCCGAATGTGTCGAAGAAATACAGGGTGTATCTGAAATGGTGCAACAAACTTTCAGGGATGATAGTACTCATCAAGACAAACAAGAATCGGTATAGAAAGGGGGTCCCAGACCAAATCCCAGGGAGTTAAAAATGGAGCGCAACCCGAAAAACATTATTGAAAAATTCAATTTGTAGAAGAACTACTACAGGTAAAAATTTAATTATGGTCCCAAAAATTGTGGTTTAATATGATCTTTAAGTTAAAAAACCACAAAAAATGTGAACATTCTGCCAAAACCTCATTTTGTTTTTCGAAATCCTTTCTTTTGATTTAATAATCTGAAAGATCATAGTCAAAAACCCTTAAGTCCAAAGTGTCATGTAAAAACCATAAATATTAAATGCTTGAGAGCCTGTTAAAGCATGGTTTAAGTCCATTTTTTTCGTCCGCCAACTGCCGTTCTGGAAACGGCTATGGGAAACACGTTTGCGTACGCAAAAAACTTTAACAGGATCTCAAGCGTTTAATATTGATTTTTTTACATGACACTTTGAACTTAAGGGTTTTTGACTATGATCTTTCAGATTATTAAATCAAATGAAAGGATTTCGAAATACAAAATGAGGTTTTGGCAGAATGTTCACATTTTTTGTGGTTTTTTAACTTTTTTCATAATAAAACAAATTTTAAAGTGAAGACTTTTGTAATAATTTTAAAGATCATATTAAACCACAATTTTTGAGACCATAGTTAAGTTTTTACCAATAGCAGTTCTTCTACAAATTGAAATTTTCAATGATTTTTTTGGGGTGTCGGTCCATTTTTAACTCCCTGGGATTTGGTCTGGGACCCCCCTTTCTATACCGATTCTTGTTTATCTTGATGAGTACTATCTTCCCTGGAAGTTTGTTGCACCATTTCAGATACACCCTGTATATAAGAAAAGGATATATACTTTTCTCTCCACTATCGACAAGCGTTACCGAGTGCTATCGGCCTGTGGAGAATATTATGATGAATAGTCGGTAGCAATAGTCGTTAGTGAAACGTAGACGAGACCTTCGTGCTAAGACATTTTGGCGACCTATCGAAATGTGACGTCATGAATAATTTGGTCACTAGTGACTACGTAGTCCATACCATCGTGCTAGAGCCCGTATCTTTTCTTACTAAATCGATGCTGCTCTAAAACTTAGTAATTGACTAATTTAGCAAGTCTATGATAGTTTTTTAAATAAAATTTATTACTTCTAAAATTTCCGTCACAGGGCGACTAAAATTGTTACGTCGGATAGAGCACGATGACATTACTATACCTAGACTCCACTTTCCTGACTATATCAATACAATCTAAAGGATTAAAAAGTTAAAGGGTGTAACCACTTATCTTTACTGAGTAAAATGAGAGTTTCAAATTTGAGTAAATCGATGTTCTCATTTTGGTATGAAACTTCTTGGTTCAAATATGACGACAATTTTAAAACACCAGACACACTCAGTTTCAAACAATTTAATAATCACAACTCAAATTATATTTATTTAAAGTTTTTATTTGAAAATTGAAATATTTTCAATATATCGAAAGTATAACATTAAGTTGGTGTGATAACATGTAACACAACGTTGTGACATCGCACTACACGAACTGGTCTATTTCCCCCCCCGTTGTAGCAACGTGGCTATATGGTCATCATAACTGTAACACATTGCACCCTCTTTAAAAGAATGTTACGGACGAATTAAAAAATTTTGAGTACATGCATCTTTCAAATTTGAGTAAATTTGGATCGGAGCCTGTTTGATTACGTGACATACACAGATTTGAGTATATTTTACTCATTTTTGAGACTGTTGTTTTAGGAGTGTTGGGACACCCTGTATTTATTAGTATATAGTGCAAGGGTTTCCAACTGGCGGCCCACGAAGCACTCTTATAACCAGCAAAAATATAGCTCCAGGACACTTTCAGCATACTAAAATTCTAATTTTTATCGGGAGAGGATCCCGTATACCCTATTTGTCTCTTAAATAATGGATTAGCTTCGGTCGTTTTCTAAGGTGAAACAGGTGAAAAGTTAAAAGATCGATATCTCGAGAGAGATGTCAAGCCCTGAAATTCCCCCTTAACGTTATGAAGGCTTGGGACAACCTCACGAGAAGAAACAAAAAGGAGTATCCAAAAATAAAGTGAATTTATTGATTTTTAGGAAAATTAACAAATGAAACTTTTTCTTCAAGAAGATACTCTTTTAAGCTAATATTTCGCATTAAAAGTTGTATAAGATAAAAAATTTATATACCCTGAGAATTTTTTGAAAAGACAGTAGATTTAAGTATTGAAACATAAAAAATATTGAAAACAAATTCACATTATAATAAGGGCCATCCTAGTGTTTATGCGTACAAAGAGTACCTTTTTGCTTGAATGCCTGGTTAGAGTGGAAACCTTCTACCCTAAGTGGATGGGCCTGTGACGACTGAGATCTCCGTTTCTAATAAAAGCGTCGTTGCAGTGGTCGCAGGAGTAAGGTTTTCCCCCTTATGGAGGCGAAGGTGACTATTAAGACGGCCCATCTGAGTGAAAGCCTTGTCACAGTAATTGCAAGAATATGGCTTTTTGTTATCTGAGTGAATTTTTTCATGCCTCTTCAGTTCGTACTTTCTGGCAAACTTTTTGTCACAGTGGGTGCAGGTGTATAGTTTCTCGCTTGAATGAATAACTTGATGGTGCTTTAGATCGCCCTTACATTTGAAAGCCTTGTTGCAGACGTCGCAATTGTATGGCTTTTCCCCCGTATGGATGAGAAGGTGGGTTTTGAGAGTACCCCACTGACAGAAAGCCTTGTTGCAGAAACTGCAGACAAATGGCTTTTCCCCTGTATGGATGCGAAGGTGTAATTTCAGATAGCCTTTTCTAGTGAAGCTTTTGTTGCACACACTGCATTTAAACGGCTTCTTTTCCGCATGAATGACAAGGTGCTGAGTGAGATTCCTCTGAGTAGTAAAACCCTTGTTGCAGAAACTGCATAGAATGGGTTGTTCAAGAAAATACTCGATTTTGTGTCGACGGAATTCACCCTCTGTAAAGAAAGCCTTGTCGCAGTGCCAGCAAGAATATCTCTTCTCATCTGAATGAATGCGTTCATGTGAGAGCATTTCGCTCCTTTCACCGAAAGACTTGTCACAGTGTTTGCAAGTGTGTAGCTTCTTGCCTGAATGAACGATTTTATGATGGGTCGTTAGGCCACTCTTTTGGGTGAACGCCTTGTTGCAGAGGTCGCAATTGTATGGCTTTTTCACCGTATGATGTATGTGAAGAAGGTGAACTCTCAGACCGCTCTCATCTTTGAAGCCCTTGTTGCAGTGGTCACACGAGTACGGCTTTTCCCCCGTATGGATTCGAAGATGAGATTGGAGATTGCGCTTATCTCTAAAGGCCTTGTTGCAGAGAGAGCAGATAAACGGTTTTTCCCCCGTATGGATGCGAACATGAGCTTTGAGATTGCCCGATTGAGTGAAAGCCTTGTTGCAGACACTGCATATAAAAGGCTTTTCGTGCTTACGAAGGTGTCTTTTGAGATCGCCTTGATCCTCAAAGGTCTTGTTGCAGAAGCTGCACATGGTGGAGGTGCATTTAGAACCACAGTATGTTTGATTGCTTTGCTTTCTGGAGTAGGTTTTCACGTTCTTTCGCACACCATGGGGAGGATAGAAGAATCCAGGAAGTGGACGGAAGAGTCCAGTAAGGGTACAGTTGGAGTCTTCACCACCATCTGTGTGTAGAAAAGATATTTTTTTAAATTTTAACTCAAAATGTAGATGTTTCATAGAAATAGCAAATTATTTTTATGACAGAAATCTAATTTCCTAGTTTAATAAAACCAAGGCTTAGCTTGGTCCCGAAATATGCAAATATCATATTTTTTTGTTTCAATTTTACAATTGGGAGATTTCGTCGCCTTAGAATCAAAAACTACTATCTCTGAAAATTCACGCAGCTTGATTCACAGTAGTTGTTCATTCTACTCGTTTTGTTGGCGGTTTTGGCGTTGTTAAAGGGTTGCTGCTATCCATTGTTAATTCACTTCAGTCCTAGAAAGGGAAAATATTGAAACTTTGAATCTTAATAATTCTAAAACTAATTCGAATTTTTTAAAAAACGAAACTACAATATTTTTGTAAAAAATAATTGTATATGTGTTTAAAATATTGTACTTCTACCATTTTATAACGAAAAAAGTGCTCTAATTTTTCATTGGCTGCTGCGAAACGAGCTAGATTCAATGTTAATCTTGGCGGTCTGATATCGTAAGCAGGTTGCCATATCAGGGGCAATATTTTCTTTATCTTAAAATCAAAATAATACTGCCTTCTGGTCTGATTCGGAAATATTCGGAATTGCAAGCGAGAAAGCTCATTTCATTGGTTCGTAAGCGTGACATCATCGAGCTGGCAAAGTGCCAAACCAATCAAATGAGCGCCTGCAACGATCTGAAGTAATTATTATTATTTTTTTGATTTAGTGGTATTTATTGGTGGATTTTTTTATGGGGAGTGGTTTGAATTGGCGTCTGATTATAAGTCGCCAAGGATCGGGGTCCCCGAAGTTTGCCGAACGGAGATAGTAGTTTAAGATTCTAAGGCGACGATTTATTCGTATGGTTTGCAATTGTCGGGATTATTTCAAATCATTTGCAACTGAAACTGATTTGACATATTTAATGGGAACCACATATCAGGGTGGCTACAGAATCACTTGAGTAAAATTCCCTGAGATTTCCCTGATTTCCAGAGTAAATATTTTAAAATTCCCTGAGTCAGTGTTTTCCATTAATATTAACCGATGTTTCTCAAAGTGATGTTATTTTTTAGCATTGATTTAAACATTTTACTGTATGTAATACCCGATACCTATTTACTGATCAAACTGCAACTGTAAATTACTTCATCCGTGAAATAAATAATTTAAAGTGTTAGTTTAACATTCAACTCTAAGTGTAATAAATGCTCCAAAATGAAAAAAATACACAACCCAATCGAGACTTTACAGTAAGAAACACTTCTAATAACACTCATCAATTTGACTAAATTATATCTAGAGTCGTTGAAAAAAAATTCTTGGTTAATTAAAGATTATTCTCCAAACGGAAATTATTTAACAATATTCAAAGTCATAATACTTATTTGATGGAAAATTCATCCCAAAAATTTTCATCAATCACTTAAAAAATAAAGAGAAAAAAATTAAAAGAACTTCCACTTTTGAATTCTAACAATCCTCAAAGATTTTAACCCAGTATTCTTAAACTCTGTATTAAACTCTGTCCTTATCAAACAATTGATTTTGGTTTGAATAAAAATTTAATTAAGCTCTAGAATATTAATACATGAATCTATTTAAGACAGATTATATTTCAAAAAATAAAAACTACTTTATATACTTTGAATAAGGATCAATAGCCATTCTAATGCATTCAATTAAAATTGTGAGTTGCAGATAATAAAAATTAATATACACTCTGACAGATAAAAAATTTAGTCCAACAAGTTAATTTCAACCCCCAAAAATTACCTATAATCTATATAAAAGATTTAATAAGACTTTCTTTCTGAAAAAATTTTAATGCTTAAATAATAATATTTCTCTTAAAAATTTTTATAAACCCTATTATCAACACCTTCTAATTATTCTGATATTAAAATTCTAAAGTTCAAACTATAAATTCCTATTTGCCCTCTTTTAAAAAAACGAGAAATTCCCTTGAATAAACCTTTTAATTTTCCAGCTTAACATTGGTAACATTTGAACTATAAGAACTTTCTCCAAAAACAAGCAATTAAAGCCAAGTATATTGACGCAAAATAAGAAAACCGCGATCGCGAATCGACCGTCAAGTTGTTTTTTCTGCCACGCCGTCAAATTGCCAACTTTACAGGCAAACGTACGGAAACAAGTACGAAAATTCGGGATTTTTCATTGAAATTCCGGTCTGATACAGAATTTTCGAACTTTAACATAATAAGTTGATACCCTGAAATCTTTTTAGCCCTTTTAGAAATAAAAATTCAAGGGTTTTCCAGGATTTTTTAATACCAATATTAGCTTTTTTCAGGACATCCAGGCTTTGATAACCAAATTTGAAATTCCAGGACTTTCAAGGTTTTCAAAGTCCCTTACGCACCCTGTAATTAACTATTTTTAAAAATATAAGTTTAAGTTGTTTTTTCTACATCACAATAAAACAATGCAAGAAGAAACCAACTTGAATTGGCGCCATCGGCCGTTCAAGAAAGCAGTCGCTGGAGAATCGGAACACTTCGCAAGGAAAACGAAACTTGCGCGAAAAATCGCGATTTTTCCGACGTTTTTCGCGATGATTTTTCTCAGGCCAAGAACTTTTCCTTCGTAAGCATCGTATCGTATTCTAGCGTTCAGACGACAAAAATAGAAATTTAACACTGCTATAAAATTCCCTGATTTTTCCCATTTTTTACGAAATTCCCTGAGAATTCTCTGACTTTTCCAGAATTGAAAAATTCCCTGAGAATTCCCTGATTTCCCGGTGCTGTCGCCACTCTGCATATTTAATGTTATTTCTACATTTTGAGCAAGTGTAGATCCTCTGAAAACGGATCATCAGTCAGTCATCTATGATTACAGGCAGGGGTGGCCAACCCAAATGTTGTTGAGGGCCACTTTGGAAAACCACAATTCTATCGAAGGTCGCATATAAAATTTTAAGATATTAGGTGCACAGAATGGCAGTGAAGTAAATTGGATGAATTAGGAAGTTTCTTAGATCCTTTGCTTAGTTTGATAGATTCCTAAATAAAATATTCATTTAAATTTTCCTTCAGGAGAGAAGCAACCTCAAGAATACCTTCTGTAATATATCCATAGGAACTAAACAGGTGTTGTTAAAAAAACACTTGGAATCACTCGAAACTAAAGAGCTTGTGGCGCTTATAGAAATTAATTTCAGAAGGACCCAAATTTTCTCTAAAAATTGCAGCTAGAGTTTTACATCGGGAAAGAGTACACCCAAATCTTCCTCTGATGCCCCCAAGCATTTTTAATTGGTTCAATGCATAATTTAAAAAAAATTTTTAATTATGATTTGCACCTGGCTGAACTAATATCTTATAAAAGTTGTAAACAATAGAGTTCCTAGTCTGTGGGTCCTGCCCCAGAAAATTTTTTCAAACACTCACAGGACTGAATGGTAGGGACACATTCAATGCCGCGGCGGCGACTGCTAAAGAGAATTCAATGAACATATCTACAAATTTTACCTTATTTTTTGTATCTGGTATAAAATTGGGTGTTAATTATGTAATTTTTTCTCCTGATTACAACTATGCCAAAAGTTTTTTTTTCTGGTACACTAATATTTTGTTATACAAAGTGTTGAAAATGTCATATTAGAAATCTCGAGCACTTTTTGGGAGTTATTTTAGTCCCAGAGGGTCCTGTTTCTTTTTTAACGGCTGTAAACTTTTTTATATTCCTATTCTTTTATTAGATTATTCATAAAGAAATTTAAAAAAAGCACATTTATGTATAAAAGAGCGACACTATAACAAAAAATTCGTTTTTAATTAAAGAAAACAATTTAAGTACAATCTCATTCTATAACACCAAAAAAAGTACTCAAAATCCGTAGAGTGCACAAAAAGTTATCAGAAGCACCCTATATACCAGATACAAAATTGTGGAAATACGTGAACTTTCATTCATTTTCGATACCTTCCTATTTATTTTGTACAAGGATGGTCTTTTAACATTATTTTAAAAATATTCATCGTATATCTTAAATTGAGGAGAAATGGGTGAAATCCCAAAAAACCCTCGACTAACAGGATGCACCAAATAAGTCAAAAACGTTTCTATTTATAACTATTAACAACTATATTATAACTATTAACAAAAGGCATCCGACCTCAAACAAGACCAAGTGTCGACTGACAGGTGATGCAAAATAATTGCGGCCAATATTTGCCGCTTTTATTTGGCCCAGTGTGAACGAAACACGCGGCAGCGGCAAAAGGCCGTCGCGGCGGAAAACCGCCGAATGTGTCTGAGCCCTTATGGTCCACATTGCACCCTCTTCAATGTCATGGACGAATTAAAAAAATTTTGAGTTTCTGCATTTTTTCAAAAATGAGTAGATGCATGTTTTCAAATTTCAGTAAATTTGGATCGGAGCCTGGTTTGAGTACGTGACATACACAGATTTCAGTACTTATTACTCACTTTTGAGACGGTCGTTATAAAAATTTGGGACACCCTGTATTTATTAGTACCTATAGTGCAAGGGTTTCCAACTCGCGACCCACGAAGCACTCTGATAACCAGCAAAAATATAGCTCCAGGACACTTTTAGCATACTAAAATTCAAATTTTTATCGAGAGAGGATCCCGAATACCCTATTTGTGTCTAAAATAGCTTCGGTCGTTTTCTAAAGGGAAAAGTTAAAAGATCGATATCTCGAGAGAGATGTCATTCCCTGAAATTCCCCCTTAGCGTTATGAAGGCTTGAGACAACCTCACGAGAAGGGACAAAATGGAGTATCTAAAAATTAAGTGAATTTATTGATTTTTAGGAAAATTAACAAATGAAACATTTTCTTGGAGAAGAGTTCCCTTTTAAGTAATATTTAGCATTGATGATGATGATGTCGTGTCCACGACGAGTCCGTATCAAATACTGCCATGGGAATATTTAGTATAAAAAGTTGTATAAGGTAAAAAAAAATATATATCCTGAGCAATTTTTGAAAATACAATAGTACCTTCACAATATCAATGGCTTTTTGCTGTCTGAGTGAATGCTTTCATGCTTCTTCAAATCTCCCTTTCTAGCGAATTTTTTGTCACAGTGGGTGCAAGTGAATAGTTTCTGCTTTAGATGAATGAATTTATGATGATTCCTTAGAGAGCCATTACGGTTGAAAGCCTTGTTGCAGAGGTCGCAATTGTATGGCTTTTCCCCCGTATGGATGCGAAGATGTGATTGGAGATTGCCCTTATCTCTAAAGGCCTTGTTGCAGAAACAGCAGATAAACGGTTTTTCCCCCGTATGGATGCGAAGATGATATTTGAGACCGCCCGTTTGATTGAAAGCCTTGTTGCAGACATTGCATATAAAAGGCTTATCGTGCTTAAGAAGGTGTCTTTTGAGATTTTTACGATCCTCAAAGGTCCTGTTGCAGAAGCTGCACACAAACAGTTTCACATCGGAGTGTACGAGCTTCAAACCACCGCCATCGTTTTGTGTAGTGTGGTCGCTCTCCAATGGTTCCTCACCCTGGAGGGTCCGTGGCACTTCGGCGGTTATCTTGACGTTGGATTCATTCTTGGTGGAGTCGGTGCATTTAGGACTATAGTACGTTTGATTGCTTTGCTTTCTGGAGTAGGTTTTCACGTTTCTTCGCACACCATGGGGAGGATAGAAGAATCCAGGAAGTGGACGGAAGAGTCCAGTAAGGGTACACCTGGAGCCTTCACCACCATCTGTGTGTAGAAAAGATATTGTTTTTATTTTAACCCAGAACGTAGATGTTTTCATGGAAATAGCAAAATATTTTTTAGGACAGAAATCCAATGTGTCTAGTTAAATAAAACCAAGGCTTATTTTGGTCACGAAATATGCAAATATCATATTTTTTCGGTTTCAATAATACAATTGTGTGATTTATTTGTATGGTTTGCAATTGTTGGGATTATTTCAAATCATTGGCAACCGAAACTGATTGGACATATTTATCGGGACAAATTACGGAACTGAACCTATTTGATGTTCCAAAGTTTTTGTAGAGAGAAAAAAAGCAGATTTAATGTTATTTCCACATTTTGTGCAGGTGTAGATCCACTCAAAACGGATCATCAGTTAGTCATCTTAATTAAAGGCAGGGGGCTCCCAAATGTTGTTGAGGGCGACTTTGCAAAACCACAATACTCTCGCGGGCCCCATATAAAATTTTAGGATATTATGTGCACGGAATGGCAGTGAAGTAAATTGGATAAATTAGGGAGTTTCTTAGATCCTTTGCTTAGTTTGAAAAATTGCTATAAATAAAATATTCATTTAAATTCACCTTTAGGAGCAATCCCAATAATACCTTTTGTAGTATATCCATATAGGAACTAAACAGGTGTTGAAAAAAAACACTTGTAATCACTCGAAACTAAAGATCCTGTGGTGCTTATAGAAATTAATTGCAGGAGGACCCAAATTTTTTCCAAAAATTGCAGTTTGAGTTTTGCATCGGGAAAGAGTACACCCAAATCTTCCTCTGATGCGCCCATGCATATTTAATTGTTCAATGCATAATTTAAAAAACTAGGGAGCTACCGCCCCCTGCTCGCTATCGCTCGCCAACCCCCGTTAACTGCTGACGCAGGGCCTTTCGGATCGCTTCGCAATCCCCACAAAACCCTGCTCACTAAAATTATTTATTTATAAAACATTTGTTATAACAATTAGTAGAAAAAACGTCCACCAACTTTCCAGAAGCACACTCTCTTAAAAGTTAGAATATTTATTGGTTAAATTATCAATAATTTAATCAACACGTTTTCCTGGAAAATATCCATAAAGTCTGCTCGTGCTATTGTTATTCAATATTTACAAAAACGTTCAGCAATGAATCTGTTAAATTTAATATAGTACCTAGTAACTCGTCAAAATATCTAGTGTTTTATCATTCAAGTTTTAGTTTTAAAACAGACTTTTTAAACAATACGATTTAAGCTATTAAAAATAATAAGAGACAAAATCTACATTGCACTCAATGTTTACAAACAATTAATTTTGGTGTGTGAAATTCTATACTTGAATAGTAGATCTGTAAGTTTCTGGAAAACTCTTATCAGTATATAATTATTATCAGCAATATTTTATTTAGAAAGTACATATTTTGAAGCGCATTTTTAAAGCTTGAAAGGAATTATTTTCATCATTAATGAATAGCGTCGGTTGGTCATTGATTGGAGGTATAATAAATTCTACGACAGTTTCTTGCTGTTAACTGCAACCTTATCCGTAATCCAGAAAAATGGAAATATCTTAGAATTGAGAATTTTTTTAGAAATTCTAAAGGCACTTTGCACATCCTCAAAAGAATCCGAACAATTTGATACCAAAAACATGTTATACGGATCAGTAATTAAAAAGCCTTTCTCTGGAAACCATTTACAAAAACTTTTTTTTAGAATAGAGAGATATTTTTTTACTAGGATTTGCACCAGGCTGAACTAATCTACACTATTAAAATCCGAGAGTAAACAAACGTATGTATGTATGTGTGTTTGTATGTCCATCTATCTCCTCCGAAACCACTGAACGCAGAAGGGCGCCAGAGGTACCAAAAGACGCAGAATGACCCAGGGACCAGGAGTAGCCCATGTTCGTTCCTAAATTCGAAATACTTTTCGAATTATTTGCGTTTTTCTGCTCTTTTACGCTTATTTCTCCATTTCTCCACTAGATTACACCTGCTTGACTCACTATTGTAAATGAGATGAAAACCACAAAATTGATTATTTTTAACAGGAAAAACTCGATAAATGTCCATTTAAAAACTCCATCAGCTATGAAAACACCAGCATAAACTCAAATTAGTTTTTTTCAATCGTTATTTTCCTTTATTTTAAGATAATTCCTTTAAAATAAAAATATTTAAAGAAAAATATATTTTTTTCATGGAATGAGAGTTTTAAAAATAAAACTATGTTTTAAATGTGACAATTCACTAGACTTTTCAGTTTACTAGAGATTTTATCACAGTTTCAAATTTTTTTACTTTGTTCACTAGGCTCATTAATTTACTAGACTTTTTATTACAGTTTATAATTTGGTACTTTATAAAGGCACCAAGATATTAAACATCATCAGGAACACCGGGATTGGAAAAAGTACCAGAAACACCGGGATTTGAAAATTAGCAAACACACTTTGATTTAAAAATTACAGGGAACACCGGGATAGAAAAAATTACCAGAAATACTGAGGTAGAAAAATTACCAGGAACATCGGGTTATACAATTTAAAGGAAAAACATATAAATGTTTGTATTCGTCTTATCCTACAATGAGTGGATGATACCAATCTGTGACACCAACGAAATATTTTAGGTACCACAAAATGGGTCCTCATGGGGAGAAAAGACGATTTAATGGGAGCTTCTCCAGTCCCGTGTATGTAATTTTCATTAATGGAAATGAATAGCCTCTTCCAATCAGCTATAGCGAACAAAGCGAGCAAGATTGCGAAGTAATCTTAGGGAAACTGCGTCAGCAGTTCCCGGGGGTTGGTGAGCGATAGCGAGCAGGGGGCGGTAGCCCCCTAATTTATCTTTCTACTATATCTTATTACTATATCTTTCATTATCGTTTCAAATTAATTACTTATTAAGAAGGGAGAAAACACTAAGAGATGAAAATTCACCGGGAACACCGGTATATGAAAGGTGCGCCTGGGACACCGGGATCATAGTGGTAATTGTTGATCTACAAAAGTAGAAATGTATTTTGAGAAAACTTTTTTAAAACTTTTACACTTCACCCGTTCAAGGCTGTGGAAAAGGTGGGACAAATGGCGAAAGCAGTTTAAGTTGAGTTTTACAACAGAGTTTTTATTTATGTTGGAAAGACAGATTGTTATGTAAGAAAATTATTGAATTTTTCTTTTTCAAATCTTTTCTTTCTTTAAAAATATAATATTAAAGTATGCATCGTGAAAACTATAATTAAATCTTTACTCGGCGCAACACATCGGGTTGCGGATTCAGCTAGTCTACACTATTAAAATCCGAGAGTAAACAAACGTATATATGTGTGTGGCTGTGTATGTGTGTGTGTATGTCCATCTATCTCCTCCGAAACCACTGAACGTAGAAGGGCGCCAGAGGTACCAAAAGACGCAGAATGACCCAGGGACCAGGAGTAGCCCATGTTCGTTCCGAAATTCGAAATACTTTTCAAATTATTTGCGTTTTTCTGCTCTTTTACGCTTATTTCTCCATTTCTCCACTAGATTACACCTGCTTGACTCACTATTGTAAATTAGTTGAAAACAACCAAATTGAATATTTTTAACAGGAAAAACTCAATAATTGTCCATTTAAAAACTACATTAGCTATGAAAACACCAACATAAATTCTAATAATTTATTTTTAAGCGTTATTTACGTATATTTTAAGATAATTCCTTTAAAATAAAAATATTTATGGAAAAATATAATTTTTTTTCATTGAATCAGAGTTTTAAAAATAAAACATTGTTTCAAATGTGACGATTCACTAGACCTTTCAGTTTACTAGATATTTATTACAGTTTCAAATTTATTTACTTTGTTCACTAGGCTCATTAATTTACTAGACTTTATATTTCAGTTTATTATTTGGTAAAATTAGCAGAAACACTTTGATTTGAAAATTACTGGGAACACCGGGAAAGAAAAAAATACCGGAATAGAAAAATTACCAGGAACATCGGGATATAAAAATTTTATGGGAAAAATCATACAAATGTTTATAAAAACTATTTTCAGTTTGTTGAGTCCACAGGTAATCAAAGTTCATGTGGTGCACCAGCGGACGTGGCATACCGGGGTAGTTGATTTCTCCTCTTTCATCAGACATGTTTTGTGGCGTTGATTCTTAAGATCGGGTAGGTGAGGGTAAAAATGCAACAAAGAAAAAAGCTTGGACATTGAGTTCATCACGTGGTTGTGTATTTTTCTCTTGAGACTTGTACGCAGGCGAGGGTTGAAGGTAAGGGTAGACAACAGGTTGACAAACCTCAAAACTGCAGCTCTGGTTGGCCAATGGGCCGGTAAATCATACTGAGGAGGTGTGGGAGTGGAATGCATGTCGTTTACAGTGCAGGGGACTGCCCGTTTGGCAAGCATAGCTTCAGAAAAATTCCAATCTTCAACATATGATTTGGCGTTGGCAACAATGCTCTAAATAATGAAATTGACATTTCAATGTGATGGCACAGAGTTTATGAGAGTATCCCAATGCGGTCTGGAGCACCACGATAGTTGGAGATGACTCTACGACAGCGAGAAAAGAGAGCACTCGGCTATTGATTTTGTAATCGTCAAATTTCTTCTTTACGCAGAGTAACGAGGTAGTGAAGCATCGGATTCCACTCCCACACCTCCTCAGTATGATTTAATGACACATTTACCAACCAGAACTGCAGCATTGAGGTTTGACAACCTGTTGTCCACCCTTAACTTCAACCCTCGCTTGCGGACAAGTCTCAAGAGAAAAATGCACAACCACGTGATGAACTCAATGTCCAAGCTTTCTTCTTATCCCCCTATGTTGCATTTTTACCCTCACCTACCCGTTCTTAAGAACCAACGCCACAAAACATGTCCGATGAAAGAGGAGAAATCACCTAGCCCGGTATGTAACGTCCGCTGGTGCACCACATGAACTTTGACTACCTTGTGAACTCAACATGGTCCTCTAATCCCTCAAAGCCCATTTAGAGCCTCCTTCACTCAATATCATGCCGTTGGGAGGCGGTAATGGACACCTATGGAGACAACACTCCTCAGCGATTTTCTTGGCCCCCTAACATCCAGGAAAGCTGAATTTTTAATCAATTCACATCAATACTATTTGCAATCATAGAAATAAATTTGGATTTGATATCTTTTTTCCTTCTTGGTGTACCATTTTGGATGGCCAGCAGTGTATTTAAGGTACCACAAAATGGGTCCTGATGGGGAGAAAAGACGATTCAATTAGAGCTTCTCCAGTCCCGTGTATGTAGTTTTCATTAATGGAGATGAATAGCCCCTTCCAATCAGCTATAGCGAGCGAAGCAAGCAAGATTGCGAAGTAATCTTAGGGAAACTGCGTCAGCAGTTCCCGGGGGTTGGTGAGCGATAGCGAGCAGGGGGCGGTAGCCCCCTAATTTATCTTTCTACTATATCTTATCACTATTAGTCTAAGCGGTACACGACGAAAAAAGGCGAAACACTGCACTTTTTGATGATGGTAAGCCACTTGGTACACTGATTCCATGGACCATAAGAATGAGTTTTCGATCAGGAGTCCGCCAAAATTTCCCTTAGAATTTAAAATATTTAACTTTTTGTGAAATTTTTAAATTCGCGTTTTACACCTTAACTATCAAACTTTTCAACATGTAAGGTGACTTTTCTATACAATTTGAGGTCGTAGACTACAAATATGAAGTCGAAAATTTCAAAAAGATGCTATTTCATATGTTTTTTTGAAAAAAACTAAATTTTAAAATTTAAAATCTTCAAAAACACAATGTTAAACATAAGTTCGTATCATGAAATTTTTACCAGTTATTAAGCTATTTGTAACTTTAAAAAATCCAAAATTTCAAAGCTGTACCTTTATTATTCACCGAGATATGAGACTTTAAATTTAGAAAATTTTCAAAATGGCGGCCATGCTTGATGCGACTACTCATCGAAAACTTCCCATAACTCGGTAAATTATTGTTCAAAATGAACAGTTAAAACCTTTTTTGATAGAAAAGCAATACCACTACACTATTAAGACATTAAAAGAACAATTAAACCACTTTAAGTTGGTTTTAAATAAACTCTAAGACAGACTAATACTTTACTATGACAAGCATGTTAAAAGCTTTAAAAAAATGATTTCTTGGTGAAAAATTGTTCTAAATATTTTATTAAATGTTCACCCTGATATAAATATGCGACATTAAACCATTTAAAGGAAAATTTTGCCTTACAAGCGCCTGGGCGCAAACGCGAAAATACCTAATAAACGCGCGCTTCAAATAAACTTTTTCTGTCAAAGAATCACAAAATCGTGCTTTCTATTATGATTTTCTAACATTTTTTTAACCAAATCATGCTTTCTATGATGATTTTCTAACAACATTTTTACCACTTCAAGTTTAAAAAACAAGCATCCCTTATCTTTTGTATCAGAAAAAAAATGCTTAAAATACAATTTTTCCGGTTGGAAATTACCTTTAAAATGAGTATTTTCTAGAAGAACCTTTACTTACTGCGTTAAAACATGAAATATCAATGAGATTCATAATGTATTAAAATATGTTATACATTTAAACTTACCGGACACTTTTTAACAATTAGTAATCGTTGTGTATTTGCTGTTTTTATGAATTATTTTTAAAAATTAGAAAGCGTAGAAATTATGCGGAAATAGATTATGCAAGATGTTCCTGCAAATCTTCAGGAATACTATGTACACTAATGTGCCTGAATTGTAGAGGTGAATGCCAAAATTAGAGGAAGACCTATAACTTAACCTTTTAAGGTAAATTCAAAAATTAAATCAATACTTTTGAATTTGTGCCAAAAGAATAAATAAAATAATTTGAAATCCTTAAAAGGCTATTTAATACCTTTAACTCTTTATATAATTAATGAAATTCTTATCTTAGTGTTGTAATTACCTACTGAAAGGAGTATAGGCAAAGTACATGCTTTATTTTTTTAAATCTAGCTAATATAGAAAATATACCAATTCTCAAGAGAGGCATACGTTTCTTAAAAGAAAAAATCTTGATCTATCATGGTACACATTTAATATGTTTTTTACAGGAAAAATATATTGTCTCTACGACTCTCATTTAAGAAAAAAGCCTTACTTATTAACTTATCAAATCCAAATATTTGTACGATGATTATTAATGAAAGATTTGGATGCATTTGACTTTCCCGATATTCTTAATTTCTAATAAATGTAAAGATATTGAAACTAATAGTAAAGTTGTAGGTAAGTAAACAAGCACTTGAAAATACTAGAAGTTTCTACGAAGTTGGAAATACTATTATTCATTATAAGGCTGGTATAATTTAAGTAAAGCCCTGGATACTCTACCTAAGGTAGAGTATCCAGGTCTTTAAATTTAAGTAGTCTTGTAGCAAACTAGCAGGAAGCATACAGTCTCAATTAATTTTGTATACCGATTAAAAAATAATTGCTTAAAGTTTAAATGGTGTTATGTATTACCATAAAGGAAATGATTAGATGTATTACCCTTACTCGATTTTCAAATACACAACGATTACTAATTGTAAAAAGTGTTCGGTAAGTTTAAATGTATATAACATATTTTAATACATTATGAATCTCATTGATATTTCATGTTTTAACTCAGTGAGTAAAGGTTTGTCTAGAAAATACTCATTTGAAAGGTAATTTCTAACCTGAAAAATTGTATTTTAAGCATTTTTTTCTTATACAAAAGGTAAGGGATGCTTGTTTTTTAAACTTGAAGGGGCTAAAATGTTGTTAGAAAATCATAATAGAAAGCACGATTTTGTGATTCTTTGACAGAAAAAGTTTATTTGAAGCGCGCGTTTATTAGGTATTTTCGCGTTTGCGCCCAGGCGCTTGTAAGGCAAAATTTTCCTTTAAATGGTTTAATGTCGCATATTTATATCAGGGTGAACATTTAATAAAATATTTAGAACAATTTTTCACCAAGAAATCATTTTTTTAAAGCTTTTAACATGCTTGTCATAGTAAAGTAAGTCTGTCTTAGAGTTTATTTAAAACCAACTTAAAGTAGTTTAATTGTTCTTTTAATGTCTTAATAGTGTAGTGGTATTGCTTTTCTTTCAAAAAAGGTTTTAACTGTTCATTTTGAATAATAATTTACCGAGTTATGGGAAGTTTACGATGAGTAGTCGCATCAAGCATGGCCGCTATTTTGAAAATTTTCTAAATTTAAAGTCTCATATCTCGGTGAATACTAAAGGTAAAGCTTTGAAATTTTGGATTTTTTAAAGTTACAAATAGCTTAATAACTGGTAAAAATTTCATGATACGAACTTATGTTTAACATTGTGTTTTTGAAGATTTTAAATTTTAAAATTTAGTTTTTTTCAAAAAAACATATGAAATAGCATCTTTTTGAAATTTTCGACTTCATATTTGTAATCTACGACCTCAAATTGTATAGAAAAGTCACCTTACATGTTGAAAAGTTTGATAGTTAAGGTGTAAAACGCGAATTTAAAAATTTTACAAAAAGTTAAATATTTTAAATTCTAAGGGAAATTTCGGCGGACTCCTGATCGAAAACTCATTCTTATGGTCCATGGAATCAGTGTACCAAGTGGCTTACCATCATCAAAAAGTGCAGTGTTTCAACTTGTACCGCTTAGACTATATATCTTTCATTATCATTTCAAATTAATTACTTATTAAGTAGGGGGGAAAAACCGAGAGAGGAAAATTTACTGAAAACACCGGAATATGAAAAATGCGTCTGGGATACCGGGATCATAGTGGTAATTGCTGATCTACAAAAGTAGAAATGTATTTTGAGAAAACTTTTTAAAAACTTATACACTTCACCCGTTCAAGGCTGTGGAAAAGGTGGGACAAGTGGCGACAGCAGATTAAATTGAGTTACAACAGAGTTTTTATTTATGTTGGAAAGACAGATTGTTATGTAAGAAAATTATTGAATTTTTCCTTTTCATACCTTTTTTCTTTTCTTTAAAAATATAATATTAAAGTAGGCATCGTGAAAACTATAATTAAATCTTTACTCGGCACAACGCATCGGGTTGCGGCTTCAGCTAGTCTACACTATTAAAATCCGAGAGTAAACAAACGTATATATATATATACTAGCTGTTATACCCGGCCTTGCACGGGTGGGGTGTATAAATTTATTTTTTAAAATATTTCTTAAAATACATTTATAATTTTGTAAATTAGCAATATTACAAATCATCCCGGTATCCCAGGCGCCTCTTTCCTATCCCAGTGTTCCCGGTAATCTTATCCCGTTGCCCGGTGATCATGGTAATTTTTCTAATCCCGGCTGCGTTCCCGGTAATTTTC
This sequence comes from Tetragnatha versicolor, assembly GCA_024610705.1. Classification (NCBI taxonomy): domain Eukaryota; kingdom Metazoa; phylum Arthropoda; class Arachnida; order Araneae; family Tetragnathidae; genus Tetragnatha; species Tetragnatha versicolor. Next base: position 3,302,766 of record JANDEH010000019.1, read on the forward strand.
CTATCCCAGTGTTCTCGGTAATTTTTCCTTCCCGATGTTCTCGCTAATTTTCCAATCCCGGTGTTCTTGTCACTTTTTACAATTCCGATGTTTCTGATAATGTTTAATAATATCTTGGTGCCTTTATAAAATAACAAATTTGAAACCGTAGTAAAAAGTCTAGTGAACAAATTAAGAAATTTAAAACCAGTGTTTAAAACTAAAATAAAAGATCTAGTAAATGAAAAAGTCTAGTGATCTGTGTCTCATTTGAAACAATGTTTTATTTTTAACTCGTTGTATGACTGGTAAAACAGGTTTTTAAACACGGAAAAATAAGTGAAAAAAAGCAGGAAAAACGGAAAAAAAGAATGAAGGACTGATTTTCTCTTTATAAATTATAGCCTATGTGTTATTCTGATGTATAAGCTACATTATGGTAAAATTTCATTAAAATCCATTCAGTAGTTTTTGCGTGAAAGAGTAACAAACATCCGGACAAACATTCACAATTATAATAGTACTAGCTGTTATACCCGGCCTTGCACGGGTGGGGTGTATAAATTTATTTTTTTTAAATATTTCTTAAAATACATTTATAATTTTGTAAATTAGCAATGTTACAAATTATCCCGGTATCCCAGGCGCCTCTTTCCTATCCCAGTGTTCCCGGTAATCTTATCCCGGTGGTCACGGTAATTTTTCTAATCCCGGCGTTCCCGGTAATTTTTTATATTCCGGTATTCTGGGTGTCTTTTATGGTAAATTTCCTATCCCAGTGTTCTCGGTAATTTTTATAACCCGGTAATTTTTCCATCCCGATGTTCTCGCTAATTTTCTAATCCCGGTGTTCTTGTGACTTTTTACAATCCCGATGTTCCTGATAATGTTTAATATCTTGGTGCCTTTATAAAATAACAAATTTGAAACCATAGTAAAAAGTCTAGTAAATTAGTAAGTCTAGTGAACAAATTAACGAATTTAAAACCAGTGTTTAAAACTAAAATAAAAGATCTAGTAAATGAAAAAGTCTAGTGATCTGTCTCATTTGAAACAATGTTTTATTTTTAACTCGTTGTATGACTGGTAAAACAGGTTTTCAAACACGGAAAAATAAGTGAAAAAAAGCAGGAAAAACGGGAAAAAAAGAATGAAGGACTGATTTTCTCTTTATAAAATATAGCCCATGTCCTATTCTGATGTATAAGCTACATTATGGTAGAATTTCATTAAAATCCATTCAGTAGTTTTTGCGTGAAAGAGTAACAAACATCCAGACAAACATTCACAATTATAATAGTAGTAGGATATATACATATATATGTGTGTGTGTGTATGTGTGTATGTATGTCCATCTATCTCCTCGAGAACCACTGAACGCAGAAAGGCGCCAGAGGTAGCAAAAGACGCAGAATGACCCAGGGACCAGGAGTAGCCCATGTTCGTTCCGAAATTCGAAATACTTTTCGAATTATTTGCGTTTTTCGGCTCTTTTACGCTTATTTCTCCATTTCTCCACTAGATTATACCTGCTTGACTCACTATTGTAAATGAGATGAAAACCACAAAATTAAATGTTTTAATAAGAAAAACTCGATAATTCTCCATTTAAAAACTCCAACATCCATGAAAACGACAAAATAAATTCAAATTAATTTTTTTCAATCGTTATTTACCTATATTTTAAGATAATTCCTTTAAAATAAAAATATTTAAGGAAAAATATAATTTTTTTTCATGGAATGAGAGTTTTAAAAATAAAACATTGTTTCAAATGTGACGATTCACTAGACTTTTAAGTTTACTAGAGATTTTATGACAGTTTCCAATTTTTTTACTTTGTTCACTAGGCTTATTAATTTACTAGACTTTTTATTACAGTTTATAATTTGGTACTTTATAAAGGCACCAAGATATTAAACATCATCAGGAACACCGGGATTGGAAAAAGTACCGGAAACACCGGGATTTGAAAATTAGCAAAAACACTTTGATTTGAAAATTACTGATAACACCGGGAAAGAAAAAATTACCGGAAATACCGGAGTAGAAAAATTACCAGGAACATCGGGATATAACAATTGAATGGAAAAAAAATTATTAAATGTTTGTATTCGTCTTATGCTACAAAAAGTGGACGATACCAATCTGTGACACCATCGAAATATTTAAGGTACCACAAAACGGGTCCTGATGGGTAGAAAAGACGATTTAATTAGAGCTTCTCCAGTCCCGTGTATGTAATTTTCATTAATGGAGATGAATAGCCCCTTTCAATCAGCTATAGCGAGCGAAGCGAGCAAGATTGCGAAGTAATCTTAGGGAAACTGCGTCAGCAGTTCCCCGGGGTTGGTGAGCGATAGCGAGCAGGGGGCGGTAGCCCCCTAATTTATCTTTCTACTATATCTTATTACTATATCTTTCATTATAGTTTCAAATTAATTACTTATTAAGAATAGGGGAAAACACCGAGAGAGGAAAATTTACTGGGAACACCGGAATATGAAAAGTGCGCCTGGGATACCGGGATCATAGTGGTAATTGCTGATCTACAAAAATAGAAATGTATTTGGAGAAAACTTTTAAAAAACTTATACACTTCACCCGTCCAAGGCTGTGTAAAAGGTGGGACAAGTGGCGACAGCAGATTAAATTGAGTTACAACAGAGTTTTTATTTATGTTGGAAAGACAGAATGTTATGTAAGAAATTATTGAGTTTTTCTTATATATATATTTTCTTTAAAAATACAATATTAAAGTATGCATCGTGAAAACTATAATTAGAACTTTACTCGGCGCAACACATCGGGTTGCGGCTTCAGCTAGTCTACACTATTAAAATCCGAGAGTAAACAAACGTATATATATATGTGTGTATGTGTGTGTGTATGTCTATCTATCTCCTCCGAAACCACTGAACGCAGAAGGGCGCCGGAGGTACCAAAAGACGCAGAATGACCCAGGGACCAGGAGTAGCCCATGTTTGTTCCGAAATTCGAAATACTTTTCGAATTATTTGGGTTTTTCTGCTCTTTTACGCTTATTTCTCCATTTCTTCACTAGATTACACCTGCTTGACTCACTATTGTAAATTAGTTGAAAACAACCAAATTAAATATTTTTAATAGGAAAAACTCGATAATTGTCCATTTAAAAACTCCATCAGCTATGTAAAAAACAAAATAAATTAAAATATTTTATTTTCAAGCGTTATTTACCTTTATTTTAAAATAATTCCTTTAAAATAAAAATATTAATGGAAAAATATAATTTTTTTTCATAGAATGAGAGTTTTAAAAATAAAACATTGTTTCAAATGTGACGATTCACTAGACTTTTCAGTTTACTAGATATTTTATTAAAGTTTCAAATTTTTTTACTTTGTTCACTAGAGACTTTTTATTGCAGTTTATAATACGGTACTTAATAAAGGCACCAAGATATTAAACATCACCAGGTACACCGGGATTGGAAAAAGTACCGGGAACACCGGGATTAGCTGAAACACTTTAATTTGAAAATTATTGGGAACACCGGGAAAGGAAAAATTACCGGAACGACCGGAAAAGGAAAATTACCAGGAATATCGGGTTACAAAAATTTTATGCAAAAAAATCATATAAATGTTTATAAAAACTGTTTTCAGTTATAAATATATCAAAATAAATTAATTAAATAGTAAAATTAGTTCGTATTGAACTTTATAAAAAATTACGGAATAAAATTCACCCTCTAACGCAATAAGTGATATCGAGTATCTGTCTTACGCTTCAATAAGTAGATGATACCAATCTGTGACACCAGCGAAATATTTAAGGTACCACAAAATAGGTCCTGATGGGGAGAAAAGACGATTCCATAAGAGTTTTTCCACTCCCGTGTATGTAATTTTCATTAATGGAGATGAATAGCCCCTTCCAATCAGCTATATCGAGCGAAGCGAGCAAGATTGCGAAGTAATCTTAGGGAAACCTAAACAGCAGTTCCCGGGGGTTGGTGAGCGATAGCGAGCAGGGGGCGGTAGCCCCCTAATTTATCTTTCTACTCTATCTTATTACTATATCTTTCATTATGGTTTCAAATTATTTACTTATTAAGATGGGGGAAAACACCGAGAGAGGAAAACTCACTGGGAATATGAAAATGGCGCCTGGGATACCAGGATGATTGTGGTAATTGCTGATCTACAAAAACAGAAATGCATTTGAGAAAACTTAAAAAAAAACTTATGCACTCCACCCGTTCAAGGCTGTGGAAAAAGTGGGACAATTGGCTAACAGCAGATAAAATAGAGTTAAAACTGAGTTATTATTTACGTTGGTAATATAGATTTTTATGAATGAATGTTATTGAATTTTTCTTTTTTCATATCTTTTTTTTCTTTAAAAATATATTAAAGTATGCATCGTGAAAACTGTAATTAAATCTTTACTCGGCGCAACGCATCGGGTTGCTGTTCAGCTAGTCTACACTATTAAAATCCGAGAGTAAACAAACGTGGCTGGCTGGCTGTGTGTGTATGTATGTATGTCCATCTATCTCCTCCAGAACCACTGAACGCAGAAGGGCGCCAGAGGTACCAAAAGACGCAGAATGACCCAGGGACCAGGAGTAGCCCATGTTCGTTCCGAAATTCGAAATACTTTTCGAATTATTTGCGTTTTTCTGCTCTTTTACGCTTATTTCTCCATTTCTCCACTAGATTATACCTGCTTGACTCACTATTGTAAATTAGTTGAAAACAACCAAATTAAATATTTTCAATAAGAAAACTCGATAATTGTCCATTTAAAAACTCCATCAGCTATGAAAACACACATAAATTCAAATAATTTATTTTCAAGCGTTATTTACCTTAATTTTAAGAATTTTTCCATTAAAATAAAAATATTTATGGAAAATGTAATTTTTTTCATGGGATAAGAGTTTTAAAAATAAACATTGTTTCAAATGTGACGATTCACTAGACCTTTCAGTTTACTAGATATTTATTACAGTTTCAAATTTATTTACTTTGTTCACTAGGCTCATTAATTTACTAGACTTTATATTTCAGTTTATTATTTGGTAAAATTAGCAGAAACACTTTGATTTGAAAATTACTGGGAACACCGGGAAAGAAAAAAATACCGGAATAGAAAAATTACCAGGAACATCGGGATATAAAAATTTTATGGGAAAAATCATACAAATGTTTATAAAAACTATTTTCAGTTATAAATATATCAAAATAAATTAAATAGTAAAATTAGTTTGAATTGAACTTTAAAAAATTACGGAATAAAAATTCACCCTCTAACACAATAAGTGATATTTACGCTACAATAAGTAGATACCAATCTGTGACACCAACGAAATATTTAAGGTACCACAAAATGGGTCCGGTTGGGGAGAAAAGACGATTCCATTAGAGCTTCTTCTACTCCCATGTATGTAATTTGCATTAATGGAGATGAATAGCCCCTTCCAATCAGCTATAGCGAGCGAAGCGAGCAAGATTGCGAAGTAATCTTAGGGAAACTGCGTCAGCAGTTCCCGGGGGCGTGTTCGTGAGCGACAGCGAGCAGGGTGCGGTAGCCCCCTAATTTATCTTTCTACTATATCTTATTACTATATCTTTCATTATGGTTTCAAATTAATTACTTATTAAGATGGGGGAAAACACCGAGAGAGGAAAAATCACCGGGAACACCGGAATATGAAAAGTGCGCCTGGGATACCGGGATCATAGTGGTAATTGCTGATCTACAAAAGTAGAAATGTATTTTGAGAAAACTTTTTAAAAACTTATACACTCCACCCGTTCAAGGCTGTGGAATAGGTGGGAAAAGTGGCTACAACAGATAAAATTGAGTTAAAACTGAGTTAATATTTACGTTGGAAAGAAAGAATGTTATGTAAGAAAATTATTGAATTTTTCTTTTCATATCTCTTTATTCTCTAAAAATATAATATTAAAGTATGCATCGTGAAACCTAGAATTAAAACTTTACTCGGCGCAATGCATCGGGTTGCTGCTTCAGCTAGTATTTTATAAAAGTTGTGAACAATAGAGTTCTTAGTTCCTAGTCTGTGGGTCCTCCCCCAGAAATTTTTTTTTGAAATATGACCCTAATAAACAGGTTTTAACGCGTTTTGGTACACTTTGTCCGAATTTGGGGGGCTTTAACTTACATTAAAACTTTAACTTAAAAAATTCTTGCGGCCCGCAAAATTATTTCAAACGGCCCGCTGGTTGGCCATGCCTCATCTAAGAGGTACATGGGGGAGGGTCAGAGGATCTCCGCCTAAAAAAATTTAATTTTAGTGTGCTGAAAAGTGTTTTGAAGCTACTTTTTGGAGAGTTTTCAGAGAGCTTCGCGGGGCCGCGGGTTGGCCATGCCTGATTATAGGTATATACCTTAAAATTTATTTCGGGTTTTATCTTTAAGAAGTTTGTTATTGTTTCTAGCTTCGCACAATTTTAACACATAGTAGGAGTATGGTGCTCGGGTGAATCTGTAAGCTTTCTAACAAATTTTGATTCCGTTTTTTAATAAGATTTTTCTTTCGTATACTTATGCAAGGGTTTCCAACTCGCGGCCCACGAAGCACTCTTACAACCAGCAAAAATATAGCTCCAGGGCACATTTAGCATACTAAAATTCTAATTTTTATCGGGAGAAGATCCCGAATACCCTATTTGTCTCTTAAATAATGTATTAGCTTCGGTCGTTTTCTAAGGGGAAAAGTTAAAAGATCGATATCTCGAGAGAGATGCATGCCCTGAAATTCACCCTTGGCGTTATGAAGGCTTGAGACAACCTCACGGGATGGGACAAAATGGAGTATCTAAAAATTAAGTGAATTTAGTGATTTTTAGGAAAATTAACAAATGAAACATTTTCTTGGAGAAGAATTCCCTTTTAAGTAATATTTAGGATTAAAAGTTGTATAAGATAAAAAATTTATATATCCTGAGCAATTTTTTGTAATACAATAGTACCTTCACAATATCAATGGCTTTTTGTTGTCTGAGTGAATGCTTTCATGCTCCTTCAGATCTGCTTTTCTAGTGAATTTTTGGTCACAGTAGGTGCAAGTGAATAGTTTCTGCTTTAAGTGAATGAATTTATGATGACTCCTTAGAGAGCTATTACGGTTGAAAGCCTTGTTGCAGAGGTCGCAATTGTATGGCTTTTCCCCCGTATGGATGCGAAGATGACGCTTAAGACCACTATCATCCATGAAGCTCTTGTTGCAGTGGTCGCATGAGTAGGGCTTTTCCCCCGTATGGGTTCGAAAATGACGCTTAAGACCACTCTGATTTCTAAAGGCCTTGTTGCAGAAACAGCAGATAAACGGTTTTTCCCCCGTATGGATGCGAACATGAGAATTGAGACTGCCCGATGTAGTGAAATCCTTGTTGCAGACATTGCATATAAGATGATTTTCGTGCTTAAAAAGGTGTCTTTCGAGATCTTTCCGATCCTCAAAGGTCTTGTTGCAGAAGCTGCACACAAACAGTTCCACATCGGAGTGGATGAGCTTCAAACCACCGACATCGTTCTGTGTAGTGTGGTCGCTCTCCAATGGTTCCTCACCCTGGAGAGTCATTTCGGCGGTCTTTTTGACGTTGGATTCATTCTTGGTGGAGTCGGTGCATTTAGGACCACAGTACGTTTGATTGCTTTGCTTTCTAGAGTAGGTTTTCACGTTTCTTCGCACACCATGGGGAGGATAGAAGAATCCAGGAAGTGGATGGAAGAATCCAGTAAGGGTACACTTGGAGTCTTCTCCACCATCTGTGAGTAGAAAAGGTATTATTTTTTTACTTTAACCCTACACGGAGATGTTTTGATGGAAATAGCAAAATACATAGTGAGACAGAAATCCAGTGTGTCCAGTTAAGTGTAACCAAGGCTTAATTTGGTCCCTTAGTATGCAAATATCATTATTCAAATTTTTCTGGTTTCAATGGTACAATTGTGTGATTTATTCGTATGGTTTGCAATTGTCGGGATTATTTCATATCATTCGCAACCGAAACTGATTGGACATAGAGTCCGCTTAATGTGATCACGGTTAATGTTATAAATCGGATAATGTTATTGAAATCAACAGGTCCCGATTATTCTTATTTAATTTAATGTTAAATACATCGTTTATTGTGATCAACTATGGATCAACAGGCCGCTTAATGTTATCGAAATTTGTCCATATCCCCTAAAAAACGCCTGATTTCGAGTTTCGTTTTGAAGGTTAATTAATTTTTTCTGAAACTCAGTATAAGTTCACAGTTGCACTGTTATGTTTCTTTTCTTTGATTGTTAAAAAAATAAAACATTCGTTGATCTCGGACTTCATACATTGAAAGAAAACGGTTAAAGGGGGGGCAAATCCATGATCATTGGATATCACATCTGTCACATCGGCACGACGCCTTGGAGATGTTTCTGATAAGAGATGTTTGATTTTTTTTCTTGTTTAGTAGAATTCAGATGAATTTCAGTGGTTATTTATGTTTCTGAGCCTTTTCTATGTAAAATTTTGAAAAATACCGATGATATTTTCTCTGGAGGTCGAAAGAAAACAAAGTGATAACATAAATGAAAATACAAATGAAGGGATCATTTTATTTTTATTAATTAGACTACTCTTATATTTTACCCTAAACATTTTAATTTGCCAAGTACATATTATCGTGTAAAATTGTTTTGAAAACATTAATTACGGTTACATAATTTTAATATTAAAGAAAATAATCTAGTTACACTGTTTGCTACTTTTTGATAGGAAATCGCTTATTGTTATCAATCGGATAATGTTATCAGTTTGATATCGGACAAATGCGATCACATTAAGCGGATTCGACTGTATTTAACGGGACAAATTACGGAAGTGATCCTATTAGTTGTATTCTAAGTTTTTGTAGCGAGAAAAAAGGGAACTTAAAAATTGAGGTTATTTCTACATTTTGAATAGGTGTAGATCCGCTGAAAACGGATCATCAGTTAGTCATCTATGATTAAAGGCGTAAATTGAAATAAATTTTAGGGTGTATCTTAAAGAAGTTTGTAATTGTTTCTAGCTTTGCACATTTTGAACACACGAAGCATAGTAGGAGTATGGTGCTTGCGTGAATCTGTAAGCTATCTTTCAGATTTTGATGCCGTTTATAAGATTTTTTTGTATAGCGAACAATAAGTACAGCTACTGAGGTAAATTTTCTGCAACAGACGTTAAGAGTTACGTTTCAAACCGAATTTTTCATCTCAAGCTTATTAAACCCTCTTTAAACCATGATACTTTAATGTAAGCAGTGAGACAACATACAGAAACCTTTTTATTAGCCATAGATCATGCATTCTTCCCAATTTTTAAAGCGGTAGTTAGTGATACGTTACGAAAATCGTCCTTTACAGTAAAGTTTTCAAGACGCCATTTCGAGGAGAAAAAAACATTAGTATGATTTATGGTAATGTGTGATTACCATAAATCATACATTAGAAAACAAATCATACATTAAATTCATAAATACCCTTAAATCAAAATCCCCTTTGTTTGTGAAAAATTTGTTATAATCATATTTTGGTACTTTTACAAGATTGTAAGAAGTATGGTTTTAGTAAATCTGGATTTCTCAAAGTGGTATAAATTTGGTTAATATGTGTTTGTGTAGTACTTCCGCTTTTTGCGACTCACGCTTCGCCACTGGTATCGACTGTTTGTTCATATATAAAAAAGTATCCTCCGCTTTTCTGAGCATGAGGATGATAGTCTCACTGTGTCTATTACAAGCTGTTTAGTCAAATTAAAAATTAGGATTTTTTTACTAGTAGTTATGACAGTAAAAATATGTCTAGGATTAGCAAAATTGTATCTTGCTGCAAATTAAAGGTCAGAGCTCGCCCCAGCTGTCCCAGTCCTACGAAGCCGGTTTTCTAGACACCTTCTCCCTTCCGACGATAGACAAATAATAACTGCGACGTCCGATGCAGGACCTGCGTCACCAACGGATACCTGAGAATTCTTATAATTGTGTGCAACTTTGTCTATATGTTTTGGTACTTTAAGATTAGTTTGGTGCAAGTTTCAAGCTTTATGCTAAATTGTAAAATATAATCACATATAAAATATACACCATTAAAATATCTCAATTTGCAGTGCTTCTTTTGATTTTTAAATTTTTTTATGCAAATAATAAAATGCTACCAATACCGTCTAATAGGAGAATTTAGCGCCTGACTGATCCTAAAGTACCTATGTTATTAACTTAATATAATATTTAGAAACATTGTGTAATTTTAAAAGTTTTTTCTATATTTTTTAAAATGTAAGAAAATATGCATATTGAGAAAAAAATGCTTTTTTTTAATTTTTAGAAAATCTAATATTGGGGGAATCTAGCCATCTTTTTTTTTCAGATTTCTTTTGATACAATCCATACTGATAAAAAGAAGCACACAAAATTAGTTAGCTTTAAAACTTGAAATTTTTTTAAAAAATTTTCAAACACAAATATATTTGAAAAGGGAGTGCTTCACCACTACCTCTGGTTAGAGGAATATGTGTACAATGGCGAATTTCCATGCGCTCGGCAAGAGAGGCCAGTGCGACGGCGGCGGGAGATTTTTTCCTACCGTTGGTGAACTGGCCTAAGCGGCAGATCACTCTTTGGGCGGCGCGGGAAAGATTTGAGGCTTTTGATTGGTTCTTACCGACAGTACGAAAAATAGGAAAGAAATCCGCCGCGTTTGCCGTACTTGCCGGCCGCATGGAAATTCGCCATAAGAGAGCGGAGGGAGTCTAGCCGACTATAACAGAAAAAGTGGTGACCATTGATTAGTCCTCCACTAGCTGCCGGAATGAGCTGCACATTCCTTAGAACAGATTTAATTCCCGAAAGGACACAGGTATGAAAAGGGTTTTCACACACATTCCTCTAACCAGAGGTAGTGGTGAAGTACTCCCTTTTCATACCTGTCCTTTTTCCTGTCAATATTTGGCCCCCCACATGCCATACTTAATTATTTTCAGAAATATATGAATTTTGAATCTAAACATACTTTTCAAATTAACTTACCACTAACTTGACCCGAAATCAAGCTTTTCCGACTACTCTGATTGGCTTAAAACTTGTTTCCCTTTTATAACTACCAATCAGAAGTTTTGATTTCGGGTTAACCTAAGGTTTAGTAAGTGGTGAATACGGCCAGTTGTGGGTTTCAGAAATTGAAGTTCAGAGTCACTTTTACTCTTCATGTTTTTGGTAATGGAAGGGCGAGTAACTATAGTTTGATTTTGATTGACTTTTTACTTGTACAATTTAATTTTAAGTTAGCATTAAAATTTAAAACAAAAGCTGTAGTGTTTGGTAATTCAATGGTGCTGCGCCGCAACATTTTTGTTTGGTTTTCTCCCGCCACTGGGGAGAAACTAATTAGTCCATTAGGGGACATCCATAAATTACGTGAGGTCAAAAAGAGGGGGAGGGGTTTGGAAAAAAACTCACCAAGTGGGGAGGGGGGTCGATTAAAATCTAACATCAACTTTTTAAGTTAGAAATTAAACGATTTTTTATAAGTATGAGAAAGGAATAATAACCACAGATAAGATGGTGATTTTTAGGCGGATTAATGTCCTTTTCCCCCACATGATTAATAATGGAAAAGTTTTAGGTGCTGTGAAGCACAAAATGCAAACAAGTAGGATAGAAAATTATTTTTAAGGTTGTAGGTAAATCTCACGAAGGGGGGAGGGGGTGTCCAGATTTCGGAAAAAACACCTCACGTAATTTATGGATGTCCCCTAATGTACGCGGACACTCGTCGTGGAGGACAGAGTGCCGGTAGAGGTGTATTTCTTTACATAAAAATAAATTAGTTGCTGTTTTTTTAATTCAAATTCTTAGTGTCCGGAGGACCCTGAACCACCACGACTGATTTTCAAATAAAAATATGTTTCCAAATACTATACTGAAAATCTCCCCTGACTAAACTATGACTGACATGAGGGAGCCGAGACACAAATAAATATTTAAAAATTCCAGCTAATTTGGATCCCGCACCCCCTGGTTGCAAAATGAATGTGCATTTGCGAAATATCCAGCGGCATCACCCTGGTTTAAAAAAAAGTTAACTACGGAATGCTTTGTAAAAAAACAAATTATCAGATTTCCGACATATTTTATTTTTTCTGGTATTTATAGATTTTTGAAGCTTTTACAGATCTATCAAAATTCAAAACACAATTTAAATTTTACACAAAAAACACAATTAGGTGCTCCTCTAGAATACCGGCGCAATTCACACCGAGCAGATTTTTTGGCGACAGCTGCTCATACATGACCTTCCGAAACAGAAACAAGGGTTACCAGCGGTTGCATCATTATTGGCGACTTTATCGCTTGCGCCGGGATTCTGGAGTAGTACCCACAATTAAAACACAAACACACACAATAAAAAAAACACAATTCAATTACTTTTCATGACATTTCTTCAATAATCTAGCGGGATCCTTTTTTTGCGTGAAACCTTTGGACAGTAGTTTTTTAAGTCTTGAGACCACTTCGGAGAAACTTTGTAGGGAAATCTTTGTCCCATCTGTACAGCTTATCCCCTAAGACAGTGGTTCTTAAACTGTAGTCCGCAGCGCCTTCCTAGGGGGTCCGCGAGTGCATTGGGGAACACAAAAGTTACTTTTGAGAGTTTCCCAAAGATTTTCAAAATGAGAAATAACCCTAGTTTAAAGGGACAAATTTTCAAAATTATTTCTGGGGGAGGACCCCCAGTCCCCCCCTAAATGTTTACATCTGTTTACAATATTTTCCCTTCAAAATTCTGGGGTTCACAAGGAGCTGTTCTCTTTGGGTGAAGCCAAAAATGACTCAAAATGAACTAAAACACTTCTTTTTGAGGCAAATTTTAAAATTTTTATGGAGGAAACCCCCAGACCCCCATTATTACTGAGAGTAATTGTAAAATTTTCATAATGTGGAATATTAGGGGGTACCTTAGGAATAACGTTAGGTCAACCCCCCTTGAAACAAGTCTGGGCACTGCTGTTTGTGTTCGAAATCTTGGGGGGCCGCGATGTCTGGCTGTTTTATAAATGAGGGCCGCGACAGTCGAAAGTTTAAGAACCACTGCCCTAAGTGGTTATGTGTGTTAAGAGAACCATTTTTCTTGAGAGCCTGATTTAGGGCCGAACTTTAGAAACTTTAACACGAGATGGAAACGTTGTAAAATCTCACGTAACGATCACGAAGCGATAAATTGGAAATGGTCGTTCAAAAGCACCCGTCTCTTCAAAAGCGAGAAATTTAGCTGACTCTGATTGGCTGAAAAAAAAATCTCGTCTTGGTCTGCTTGGTGACGTAGGAGATTTTATCCAATGAGGAAAATGATCGGAAACTCCCGTTAGTGTTTGGGAAAATATCGTTTCAAATTCATCGTTTCCATAACGTTCTCGTTTCCATCTCGTGTTAAAGTTTCTGAATACGGCCCTAAGAGTGGAAGACTACTACCCTAAGTGGATGTGCATGTGACGATCGAGATCTTTCTTTCTAATAAAAGCCTCGTTGCAGTGGTCGCAGGAGTAAGGCTTCTCCCCCGTATGGAGGCGAAGGTGACTTTTAAGACTGCTTGAATTATTGAAGGCTTTGTCGCAGAAACTGCATGGAAACGGCTTCTCCCCAGTATGAACGACTTTGTGACGATTCAGTTCTTTCTTTGAACGGAAAGCCTTGTTGCAGACACTGCATATAAACGTCTTCTCCTCCGTGTGGATGCGACGGTGACAATAGAGACTGCTCCTCAGAGTGAAAGCCTTGTCGCAGAAACTGCATTGAAATCGCTTCTCCCCAGAATGAACGATTTTGTGACCACGAACATCTTCCTTTCTTGTGAAAGCCATGCCACATTGATCGCAAGAATATGGCTTCTCGCCTGAGTGAATAAGTTCATGCCTGTGTAGTCCGCTTTTCCGAGCGAAAGCCTTGTCGCAGTGATTACAAGAGTATGGTTTTTCCAGCGTATGAATGCGAATGTGACGTTTGAGATTGGCCTTATCATGGAAGCCCTTGTTGCAGAAACTGCATGTGACTTTGTAACGAGAACTATACTGCTTTCTAGAGAAAGCATCGTCACAGTGATTGTTAGAATATGTCTTCACGTCCGAGTGAATGAGTTCATGCCTGAGCACTGATTCTTTTCTAGTGAAAGTCTTGTCGCATTGATTACAAGAAAATAGTTTTTTGTTGTCTGAGTGAATTTTTTCATGCCTCTTCAGTTCGTACTTTCTAGCAAACTTTTTGTCACAGTGGGTGCAGGTGTATAGTTTCTCGCTTGAATGAATAACTTGATGGGCCTTTAGATCGCCCTTACGTGTGAAAGCCTTGTTGCAGATATCGCAATCGAATGGCTTTTCCCCCGTATGGATGCGAAGGTGTAATTTCATAACACTCTTTTCTTTGAAGGCTTTGTCGCAGAAGCTGCATTGAAACGGTTTCTCACCAGAATGGATCATTTTGTGATTACGGAGATAGATCTTCCTAGCGAAAGCTTTGCCGCAGTATTCGCAAATGTATGGCTTCTCTCCGGAGTGAATGGATTGATGTGACCTCAGATTACTCCTGTCTTTAAAAGCTTTGTTGCAGATGTCGCACTTAAACGGTCGCTCGCCAGAATGGATTATGAGGTGGTTCTTCAGGTTGCGTTTTGAGGTAAAGGCATTACCGCAATGGTTGCAAGTGGGCTTCTTTCGTGAGTGTATGCGTTGATGTGACTCCAGAGAACTCTCTTGTTTAAAAGCCTTGTTGCAGATGTTGCACTTGAACAGTCGCTCTACAGAATGGGTTAAAAGGTGGGCGTTCAGGCTGCTCTTTCTACTGAAGGTCATGGAGCAGTGGTCGCACACGAACGGCTTCTCTCGAGAGTGGATGAGCATCTGACCACCGACATCGTTCTGAGGATCCTCGCCGCAGTGGTCGCACTTGAACCGTCTATCACCACTCTGAGTCAGGGAGATTTCGTTGGTCTTTTCGAGGTTGGATTCGTTCTGGGTGGAGTACGTGCATTTAGAACAGTGGTACCTTTGATCGCTCTGCTGACTTTGTTGGGTGTTCATATTTCCATCCAGACCAGAGGGTGCAGAGGCAAAGTCGTTAAGGATATTACTTTTGGAGTCATCACTGTCATCTGTGTGTAGAAAGTATATTAATTCCCGATTCTAATACAAAACTAAGATGTTTATAATGAAAATAGCAAAACATTCTACCCAAATAGCATGTAAACCCCCCGGTAAACCTTCTCTTTTCATTGTCATGGGGTTGCCCAGAACAAGGTTTTGCCAAACATTTACAGCAATGCTTATGAAATACTGTTCCCAACAACGTATGAAGTTATCTACTAAAACCCTTGTTAAAATGTATTGCAACGATATGGTAAAGTTGCAGGGATTTTAAAAGGAAGAAAAGATAACTTCAAAGAAAATGTATTCACAATTAAAAACTCAACAATGTAAATTTCATTCTTGGACACAAAAGGTAGGGATATAAATCCAAGATGAATGCACCTTAAAATAAAATAAAAAGTTTTTGTCATCAAATTTAAAGAAAATTGTGAAATATTATTCTTAAATGATTGTAATAAAGCTTTTTTTAAAAGAAAAAACCTGCTTTAGATTGAGTAAATGGCAAGTTTGGTATGCTAACATCAAGCTAAAAAGTAGGAATATTTTTTCTTATCTCCAAACTTATTGGTTTAATATGAGTATCGCATTTTGATTTTTTCCAAATTTCTTTGTTGAGATACTATGTCACAAACCATTTCCTGAAAATAAACTTTGCGAAATCCTTAAATGATTTTACTCCGCGAGGTTACGACAGGGTTGTAACAAACTTAAATGTTATCTGCGTGACTTAAGTCCATTATATCTCCCGTTACATATCACGAAGCTTATTTGGTCCATAAACATATGCGAATATCCCGCTTTTATGGTTTCATTGATATTATTTGTACAATTTGAATACTGTACCTACGTATTCGGAAGGTTTGCAAGTGTTGATAATATTTTGAATCACTCACAACTGGGAAACATATTGGCGATATTTAACGAGAGAAATAATGAAATTGAACATACTTTTTAAATAGAAATACTTAGTAAGGAAAAACAGAAGTTTAAAGAAAAAAAATTTCCATGGGGACATCATAAATTACGTGAGGTCGAAAAAGGGGGAAGGGGGTCAACCATAGTCGCATCAAATCTCATCATAGGGTAGGGGAGAGTCACTTAAAATCTCACGTCAGGTTATATATTTTTTCATTATCGTCGAAAAGACGAAACGGAGTAGAAAGAAATAACCAACAAAAATAAAATGGATCAAGTTTATTTATTTTAAAGTTATCTCTAAAATCTCGCATGAGAATTTGAGGGGGGAAGGGGGGTCAAGAAAAATCACAAAGAGGAAGAGGTGTCAAAAATTTGATGGATGTCCTTATATTTTGAGCAAATGTAGATCCACAGAAAATTAACAGGAGGTAAATTCTGGGGGATATGGGACATATGGCACTTTTATTTAAAATATCAATATCTGGCCACATACCATACATAAATATTTTCAGAAATATGTTTAAGAATTTTGAATGAAACAAATTTTTCAAGAAATTCAGAAACTTAAGTCAAAGTCTACTTTTTCTATTCATGTTTTTGGTAATGGGAGAACAAATAACTGTAATATGATTTTGATTTTATAACCTTTTTTTGTTATCTTTAAGTTAGCATTTAAATTTAAAGTAAACCTAAGTACTGAATACTGATTTTCAAATTATATCCATGTTAAGTAAAATAGCCTTGTAAAAATCAAATTCGGAGTTTTCTAAAAATGTCCATTTACTAAACTATGTCTAACACGCTTAAATTGAGGGAGCTAAGACACAAATAACTGTTTAAAAATTCCAGCTAATTTGGATCTCAACCCCCCCACAGTTGCAAGATGAATGTGCACTTGCGAAAAATGTCGGCGGCATCACCCTAGTTAAAAAAAATAACTACCAAATGCTTTCTAAAAAAAGACGATAAGAATTTTAAGATTTCGGACAGATTTTATTTTTTCTGGTTTTTACAGATCAATCAAAATTCAAAATTTAAAGGACACTTTATTACATTTCTTAAATTTCTTTCATTGTTTTTTTTTTGCGTAAAACCTTTGGGCAGCAGTTTAAGTATTGAGACCACTTCGGAGAAATTTCGTACGGAAAGCCTTATTACATCTATACAGATTCATAATTTGAGTGAACTTGTTTATGTGTGTTAAGACCACCTTTTTGCTTGAAAGCCTGGTTAGAGTGGAAGACTACTACCCTAAATGGATCTGCATGTGACGACAGAGATTACTCTTTGCAGCAAAAGCCTTGTTGCAGTGGTCGCAGGAGTACGGCTTTTCTCCCGTATGGAGGCGAAGGTGGCTTTTAAAACTGTATTTATAAGTGAAGGCTTTCTCGCAGAAGCTGCATTGAAACGGTTTCTCACCAGAATGGATCTTTTTGTGATTACGCAGATAGTGTGATTGTCGAAAAGCCTTGCCGCAGATGTCGCATATGTATGGCTTTTCATCCGTATGGACGCAAAGGTGTTTTTTCAGAGTACTCTTATCTTTGAAGGCTTTGTCGCAGAAGCTGCATTGAAACGGTTTCTCACCAGAATGGATCTTTTTGTGATTACGCAGATTGTTTGATTGTCGAAAAGACTTGCCGCAGATGTCGCAAATGTATGGCTTTTCATCCGTATGGACGCGAAGGTGTTTTTTCAGAGTGCCCTTATCTTTGAAGGCTTTGTCGCAGAAGCTGCAATGAAACGGTCTCTCACCAGAATGGATACTTTTGTGTTTTCGGAGATGGATCTTTCGAAGGAACGTCTTATTGCAGATGTCGCAAATGTATGGCCTCTCTCCGGAGTGAATGAGTTGATGTGACTTCAGAGTACTCCCGTCACTAAAAGCCTTGTTGCAGATGTCGCATTTGAACGGTCGCTCGGCAGAATGAATTATAAGGTGGCGCCTCAAGATATATTTTGTTTGGAAGGCTTTGCCGCAAAAGTCGCACACAAAGGATCGCTCACAAGAATGGGCTGTTTGGTGGTTCCTCAGTTTGCTTATTGAACTGAAGGCTTTGCCGCAATGGTTGCAAGTGGGCTTTTTTCCTGAGTGAATTCGTTGATGTGACTTCAGTGTACACTCTTGTTTGTTGCAGATGTCGCACGTGAGTGATTGCTCGCAAGAATGGGTTAGAAGGTGGGCGTTCAGGCTGCTCTTTCTACTGAAGGTCATGGAGCAGTGGTCGCACCCGAACGGCTTCTCTCGAGAGTGGATGAGCATCTGACCAACGACATCGTTCTGAGGATCCTCGCCGCAGTGGTCGCACTTGAACCGTCTCTCACCACTCTGAGTCAGGGAGATTTCGTTGGTCTTTTCGAGGTTGGATTCGTTCTGGGTGGAGAACTTGCATTTAGAACAGTGGTACCTTTGATCGCTCTGCTGACTTTGTTGGGTGTTCATAGTTCCATCCAGACCAGAGGGAGCAAACGAGAAGTCGTTAAGGATATTACTTTTGGAGTCATCACTGTCATCTGTGTGTAGAAAGTACATTAATTTCTGATTCTAATTCAAAACGAAGAAGTTTATAATGAAAATAGCAAAACATTCACCCAAATAGCATGTAAAACCCCCGGTAAACCTTCTCTTTTCATTGTCATCGGGTTGCCCAGAGCAAGGTTTGCCAAACATTTACAGCAATGCTTATGAAATACTGTTCCCAACAACGTATGAAGAAATCTACGAAAACCCTTGTTAAAATCTATTGCAACCAAGTGGTAAAGTTGCAGGGATTTTAAAAGGAAGAAAAGATAATTTCAAAGAAAATGTATTCACAATTAAAAACTCAACAATGTAAATTTCATTCTTGGACACAAAAGGTAGCGATATAAATCCAAGATGAATGCCCCTTAAAATAAAATAAAAAGTTTTAGTCATCAAATTTAAAGAAAATTGCGAAATATTATACTAAAATGATTGTAATAAAGCTTTTTTTAAAAGAAAAAACCTGCTTTAGATCGATTAAATGGCAAGTTAGTATGATACTTAATGTAAAGGATAGAATCATTTTTTTTATTTCCATCCCCCTATTTTAATCACCCAAATCAATAACAATGATAATATTAACTTTAAGTTCAAAATGATAATTTATTTTTAATGTTTTAAACATATTGATTTTTCCACAAAAAAAATTGCTTTTTTAACAGTATACAGGGTGTCCCAAGATAGGTGGCCACACGTTATAACTTTTGCACCCCTACAGATATAGTCGTGAAAGTGGGGTCCAGGCATAGTAAATTGACCATGTCCTATCATATGCAACAACTTTCAACGCCCTCTAGCGGAAATTTTAAGAGTTATAAATTTTATTTAAATAACTTTTAGATATTTGTTCAATCAATTGTGGTTTAGCAGGAAATGACACCATAAGAAAAAATATATCTTGAATAAAATCCTTAAAACGCACGAACAAAAAGGTAGAATTTACGTAATTTTTACGTTTTAAAACGATCTTCACAAGCCGAAAATTAGAAATCTTAATTTTTTATGACATAAGTAAACGACTAAGAGCATTCTTAGTTCATAAAATTGAAAATTTCTCATTGACTAATTTATTAAATCTCTTAATAGTTTTTAAAATAAAACTTATAACTCATAGAATTTCCGCTAGAGGGCGTTGAAAGTTAATGCATCGGATATAGCATGATCACATTATTATGCCTAGACCCCACTTTCATGACTATATCTGTAGATAGATGTTCAAAAGTTAAAGGGTGTGGCCTCTTATCATGGGACACACTGTATATGTTGTCATATAGTATGAGGTGTGGCTATTAAATAAAGAGACTGATGCTGTAAATTATAGTATTTTAAATTTATTTATATTTAATTACTATCACTTTCACTATACATCCCTCCTCTATCTCTAGATCAATTTTGGGAATCTGCACATATACATAAATGACTGTTAAATTAAATGAAATTAGCAATATTTATAGTAATTTCAACCATATTTTGGCAAGAAAGGCATAAATAGAATTTTATTTCGGGAGGGGCCCAAAATTATTGTTCCAAGAACGAGGCGAAAATGAGAAATTTTCAATTTAATGATTTAAATAAATGAATAAAAGTATTCTTAACTCATTAAATTGAAAATTTCTCATTTTCGCCTCGTGAGAAGCGTTTTATGACGTAAAATTTTACGTATATTCAACCTAATTGAGCGTGCGTTTTAGGGGTTCTATTCAAGATATTTTTTTTTTGCTTAAGGTGTCTGTTCCCACTAAATCGATGCTGCTCTACAACTTTGTAATTGACTATTTTAGAAAATTCCTAATAGTTTTTAAAATAAAATTTTAAACTCCTAAAATTTCCGGTAGAGGGCGCCGCGGTCACTCGCATTCGATGGCGCATAGTCACTTTACTATACCGTTACCTTAACTGCATAGCTTTAGCTTGCTCCGTTAGCTATTTATTACAGGGTAAAGGGACTTTCCTTTACACCCTGTATAAATTCTTCATATTTTATGTAGCAGCTGTCAACTCTGCTTTGGAGCACTTTTTATAAACCAAATTTTCTGCAAATATGTATTGTGTCAATTATTATCTTCATTGACGTTATTTTCATTAATGGGTGCTGTTAATATTTCCTAGGGTGTTACCCTTCATTTTCATATTTTAAAAAATGGTCAACACCTCACACATAAACTCAAGCAAGCCAATGGACTGTAAAATCATTTATTTATTACGTAAAATCACACAATATATAACTATTATTCGGCACAGTTAAAGTTAACACCTGTTAAGAACAATAAACATAATCACATAACCTATATACAGAACAACCAATACCTTGTTTCGTAATCGAACACTTAACAGTATTGACGTTATTTTCATTAATGGGTGCTGTTAATATTTCCTAGGGTGTTACCCTTCATTTTCATATTTTAAGAGATGATTAGATGTTTTAATGTGTTCTTTATCTAATTATTTTATCCCTTTATTATCATTATCTTATTATTATCATCTGTTTTTTTTATGTATCACTACCACCTGAATTAACGTGAGGTTGGAAATGCCGTTTGTAAAATTGTCCTACTTGTTCTCAGTCATAAAACTTTTTTGATTTTTCTTACATTTAGAGTGTAGAAATATTTATTAAATGACAATATTGATCTATGTTTCTAACTTCCAGTTCAAGATTTCATCATTGCTTAAAAATCCTAAATTAAAGTAAATTGATGTAGAAATTAAAAAAAAGGTTTGTGGAATATTTTTATGTATTAATTTAAAACTTTTAATCAAAAATTAATTTTTTTCTTATATTTACTGTATAAAGCTTACTTTGACATACAATTCTAGTTAATTTTTGCCAAAAGTTAAGCATGCAAAATCTAGATAAACAGTAGGAAATTTTTTTCTATCTCTCATTTTATTGGTTTAGTAGTAGCTGATTTTTCCAGAATTTCTTTGTTGAGATATATGATGCCACAAAATTTTTCCTGAAAATAAACAACTTTGCAAAATCCTTTAATGATTTTACTCCGCGAGGTTACGACAGGGTTGTAACAACCTTACAATGCTATTTGGGTGACTCAAACCCATCATATCGCCTGATAAATATCACCAAACTTATTTGGTCCATAAACAAACATGCTAATGTCCCGTTTTTATGGTTTCAATGATATTACTGTACTGTCCAAATATACTGTACAGCTCCCGCAAAAAAAAAACCGTTACAGTGGGGTTTACGGGCGAACCACTTGGGTTTGGAAGACAAAAGAGGGGTCGTTTTTCATTAAATTAATTAAAGTATTCTTCTACCAAAAAATTTTTCGAGTCTTTAGGGGGTCGTCTTCATATTAAACGAAGCACTAACTTTTTTTTCCAACGGGGACACCCAACTATTATTAGTTTTTCTGAAAGGCCATCCCCCAAACACTTAAATACCCAGTTTCATCCAGATTGATAAACTTAAAAAAAATTTTAAATCGTGAAATATGTTTATGGTAATCGATTCTGGTAGTAATTTCATGTAGGAAAACAAAATTTCAATCGATTTTATCCAATAGTTTTTGATAAAAATGAATTAATATCTTAAGGGGCCGTATACCGTTGCCGAATGCATACCGCAAATGCTCTTTCTCCTTCGTTTTATCAAAAACTAATAGGTAAAATCTATTGAAATTTTGGTTTACTACATAAAATTACTACCAGAATCGATAACCATAATAATATTTCCCGATTTAAAAAAATTGTTTAAGTTTATTTCAAAAAAAATTTTTTTTAAACAATATGGATGAAACTGGGTATTTAAGGATTTGGGGGGTGGCCTTTCAGAAAAACTAATAATAGTTGGGGGTACTCATTGGGAAAAAAAGTAAGTGTTTCGTTTAATACGAAGACGACCCCCTAAGGACTCGAAAATTTTTTTCGGTAAAAGAATACTTTAATTAATGAAAAACGACCCCTCTTTTGTCTTCCTAACCAAACCCAAGTGGTTCGCCCGCAAACCCAGCTATAATGTTTTTTTTTTTTTTGCGGGAGCTGTACCCTTCTTATTCGGATGGTTTGAGATGTTGGTAATATTTTTAATCACTCGAAACTGAAACAGATTGGTGATATTTATCGAGACATATAATGAAATTGAACATACTTTTTAAATAGAAATACTTAGTGAAGAAAGAAGAAGTTAAAAGAAAAAAACTTTCCATGGGGGACCTCCATAAATTACGTGAGGTCAAAAAGGGGGAAGGAGGTCCAACAAAGTCGCCTCAAATCTCACCTGAGGGTAGGGAGAGTCACTTAAAATCTCACGTTAAAGGTTATATACTATTTTTTCTTTTATTGACGGAAAGGTCTAGATCAGGGGTCGGCAACCTTTTGGAAAGGAAGATCCAAAAGTTACTATTTTTAAAAAAATTTCCCAGTTTTTAAAGAGGCACTAATTTTTTTTGCTTCAATGTTATAGTATATGCTTATTATATTTTATTTTAGTTGGGGAGCATTTTCTTACACATTTTTCTGATGTATCTCCTATCGGGTCGGGTACTTTTTCACTTTTTCACAAGTTTTAGATGAGTTACATTACATACACATTGTAAATTAATTTTAGCGAGTTAATTTCAAAATTTTGTAAACAAAGTAAATTTCTAGAAAAATTGGAGGATCTGGGGTACTGTACGCTCCCAGAAACATTTTTGGAAATTTCTTCTTTAAAATAGCTTTGTAGCCCATTTTTAGACCTTTTTGGATTGCACCCAAAGAGCACCCCTCATTTTTTAAGGGACAGAATTTTCAAGGAAATATAGTATAGTTAAAATAAACAGCAAACTTAAGAGAGGGTTTAGGGGTCCCACTTCAGAAAAATTTTGGAAATTTTCTCCTAAAAGTAGTTTTTTAATTCGTTTTTTAGAACTTCTATTATGACCAAATGAGGATCACTCTTTATAAATCACAATAATTCAAGGATTTCCAAAATTTTGAGGAGTGTTTGGGAGTTCTTCCCCAAAATTCTGGAATTTTTACCCTTAAAAGTAGAGTTTTGACTCACAATCTTGAGAACTTTGAGTTACACCGCTCCTTGTGTGAGTATCATTGATTAGATTAGGTACACTTAAAAATATGTTACTGATTTTTTAAGGATTTGATAATAAATTATTATATTTTTCGTATGGAACTGGAGAGCCTCATCTTTACACCATAAGAGCCGCAGGTTGCCGACCCCTGGTTTAGATAAAAAAAACCAACCGAAATAAAATGGCTTTATTTATTTAAAAGTTATTAAGAAAATATCACATGATAATTTGAAGGGGAAAGGGGGGTCAAGAAAAATCTCACTTAATCTCACCAAGGGGAAATGACCTTTCTAAAAATGTCCATGTACTAAGCTACGTCTAACATGCTTATATTAAGGGAGCTAAGACACAAAAATTCCAGCTAATTTGGATCCCAACCCCCCTCCAGTTGCAAGATGAATGTGCACTTGCGAAAAATGCCAGCGGCATCACCCTAGTTAAAAAAATTAACAACAAAATGCTTTCTAAAAAAAAACAAGAAGAATTTTCAGATTTCGGACATATTTTATTTTTTCTGGTTTTTACAGATTAATCAAAATTTAGAAAACAATTTAAAGGAAGATGTGTTTTTTTTTTCGTAAAAACTCTGGGCAGCAGTTTAAGTATTGAGACCACTTCGGAGAAATTTCGTACGGAAAAGCCTTGCTACATCTATACAGCTTCTAAACTTGAGTGAATGTGTTTTTGTATGTACGGACCACCTTTTTCTAGAAAGCCTTTTTGGAGTGGAAGACTACTACCCTAAGTGGATGAGCATGTGACGACCGAGATCTTTCTTTCTAATAAAAGCCTCGTTGCAGTGGTCGCAGGGAAACAGCTTTTCCCCGTATGAAGTCGAAGGTGCCTTTTAAGACTGCATTTCCGAGTGAAGGCCTTGTCGCAGAAACTGCAGACAAACGGCTTTTCCCCTGTATGAACGACTCTGTGATTACGAAGATCGATCTTTTTAGCGAAAGCCTTGTTGAAGATGTCGCAAATGTATGGCTTCCCTCCTGAGTGAATGCATTGATGTGACCTTAGAGTACTCCTGTCCCTAAAAGCCTTGTTGCATAGTTTGCATTTGAACGGTCGCTCGGCAGAATGGATTATAAGGTGGCGCGTCAAGATATCTTCCGTTTTGAAGTCGTTGCCGCAAAAGTCGCACAATTAGTGAATAAGTTCATGCCTGTGCAGTGCGCTTTTATTAGCAAAACAATTCTTACACATGTTGCAAGTGTAGAGTTTCTCGCCTGAATGAGTAAGTTGATGTCTGCTTAGAGCGAACCAAAATTTGAAATCCATGTTGCATACGTCGCAATTGTATGGTTTTTCATCCGTATGGACGCGAAGGTGTGTTTTCAGATTACTCTTATCGTTGAAGGCTTTGTTGCACAAACTGCATTGAAACGGCTTCTCCCCAGAATGGATCATTTTGTGATAACGGAGTTTGTCCGATTGTCGAAAAGCCTTGCCGCAGATATCGCAAATGTATGGCTTTTCATTCGTATGGACGCGAAGGTGTTTTTTCAGAGTATTCATATATTTGAAGGCTTTGTCGCAGAAGCTGCATTGAAACGGTTTCTCACCAGAATGGACCATTTTGTGATTACGGAGATGGATCTTTCTAGTGAAAGCTTTGCCGCAGTGTTCGCAAATGTATGGCTTCTCTCCGGAGTGAATGAGTTGATGATTCTTCAAAGTACTCCTGTCACTAAAAGCCTTGTTGCAGAGTTCGCACTTGAACGGTCGCTCGCCAGAATGAATTACAAGGTGGCGCATGAAGATATATTTTGTTTGGAAGGCTTTGCCGCAAATGTCGCACACAAAGGATCGCTCACAAGAATGGGCTGTTAGGTGGTTCCTCAGTTTGCTTATTGAACTGAAGGCTTTGCCGCAATGGTTGCAAGTGGGCTTTTTTCCAGAGTGAATTCGTTGATGTGACTTCAGTGTACACTCTTGCTTGTTGCAGATGTCGCACGTGAGTGATTGCTCGCCAGAATGGGTTAGAAGGTGGGCGTTCAGGCTGCTCTTTCTACTGAAGGTCATGGAGCAGTGGTCGCACACGAACGGCTTCTCTCGAGAGTGGATGAGCATCTGACCACCGACATCGTTCTGAGGATCCTCGCCGCAGTGGTCGCACTTGAACCGTCTCTCACCACTCTGAGTCAGGGAGATTTCGTTGGTCTTTTTGAGGTTGGATTCGTTCTGGGTGGAATACGAGCATTTAGAACAGTGGTACCTTTGATCGCTCTGCTTACTTTGTTGGGTGTTCCTATTTCCATCCAGACCAGAGGGTGCAAAGGAGAAGTCGTTAAAGATAGTATTACTTTTGGAGTCATCACTGTAATCTGTGTGTAGAAAGTATATTAACTTCCGATTCTAATACAAAACGAAGATGTTTATAATGAAAATAGCCAATTATTTTACCCAAATAGCATGTAATCCCTCGGTTAACCTTCTCTTTTCATTGTCATCGGGTTGCCCAGAACAAGGTTTTGCCAAACATTTACAGCAATGCTTTAGAAATACTGTTCCCAACAACGTATGAAGTAATCTACGAAAACTTTTGTTAAATGTATTGCAACCATATGGTAACGTTGAAGGGATTTTAAAAGGAAGAAAAGATAATTTCAAAGAAAATGTATTCACAATTAAAAACTCAACAATGTAACACTACGAAGGCTTCTACGGCCGGAGTTATATTTGAAGATGGAGTCTTCCGGGCTTGTAGGCCGTAGTCTAGAAGTAGAAAATCCAAACGTTTCGACCCCTTCTACGGGAGTCATCATCAGTGGATAAAAGTTAAAAAATTTTATGATTAAAACGTCGATGTTGACGCGTGGAAGTAAACTCGTACTGATGGTAAAGATGTTGATGCCAACCGATGTGCAAGAAATAATAATGGTGAACTAGGCAAAGAAACGATGACAATGCAGCGATGATGGTACGAATCCCAAATAAGCGTAGCTCAGTCCTTGGCTCTGGACCGGAAAGGCCCCGGCTTTAAAAAAGTCAAGAATTAAACCTTTCCGGTCCAGAGCCAAGGACTGAGCTACGCTTATATTTGGGATTCGTACCATCATCGCTGCATTGTCATCGTTTCTTTGCCTAGTTCACCATTATTATTTCTTGCACATCGGTTGGCATCAATATCTTCACCATCAGTACGAGTTTACTTCCACGCGTCAAAATCGACGTTTTAATCATAAAATTTTTTAACTTTTATCCACTGATGATGACTCCCGTAGAAGGGGTCGAAACGTTTGGATTTTCCACTTCTAGGCTACGGCCTACAAGCCCGGAAGACTCCATCTTCAAATCAACAATGTAAATTTCATTCTTGGACACAAAAGGTAGAGATATAAATCCAAGATGAATGCCCCTTAAAATAAAATAAAAAAAAATTTTATCATCAAAAAAGAAAAAAAACTGCTTTAGATAGAGTAAATGACAAGTTAGTATGACACTTAATGTAAAGGATAGAATCATTTTTTTTATCTCCCTCCCCCTATTTTAATCATCAAAATCAATAACAATGAGGATTTTAACCTTTAAGTTCAAAATGATAACTCATTTTTTTAATATTTTAAACATATTGATTTTTCCACAACAAAAAAGTGATATTTTTAACAGTATACAGGGTGTCCCAAGATAGGTGGCCACACCTTTTAACCTATGCACCCCTACAGATTAGTCGTGAAAGTGGGGTCGAGACATAGTAAATTGACCATGTCCTAACATATGCAACAACTTTCAACGCCCTCTAGCGGAAATTTTAAGACTTATAAATTTTATTTAAATAACTTTTAGACTGTTGTTGATCTTGATTTTTTCGAGGCATATTATATAAATAAATATTCGGAATTTTTAATTAATGATTTAAATAGTGTACCTTATTTTTCACCTGTTTGGAAATCTTAAGGTTCGTAATTTAACCATGTTCCTTTTTATTTTTCCTCTGCTAATTCGATTTAACTGTAACCTATTTGGTTTTCATGTTCCTTGTCTAGAGGTCGCTTTCTGTTTGTATTTTTACCGATCGCCTGCCTATAATTGAATCGTCAGTTTGAAGAAGGGAATAAGTCCAAAAATCAAGTTTTGAGAAAATAAAAAAAAACTGTATAAGTAATGGAATTTTCATTGTATAACCGCGAAATTTTTACTGGAAGTTCAGAACCCTATTTAGAAAACAGAGCAATCATCAAAACAAATATAACTGTATTCAAAAATATTTTACAGCCAAAATAAGTTGATGGACTTATTCCCTTCTTACACCTTATGAAATTTTTCTGATGAAAAAATCCTTAAAAACCCTTAAAATCACATTTAAATTATATTTATCCTTAGTTTACACCACAAAAGGGTGAAATAAAAAGAATAAGACAAATGAAAATCAAAATTATAGTGAAACTGGGTTATTAAATCAGTATCAATGGAGTGAGTGAATATGAATGGAGTCAAACATTCCCTACGTAAAAAAAGTTTGAAAAACATTGAAATTAAGAGAAAATTTTATTTTAACTTAGTTTACAGCACAAAGAATATGAGGAGAAAGAAAAATTAACTTTAATTCCAAATTAGCTTAAAAAATACAATGAATGGACATTGATTTCACAACTTCAAGGGGCGATATCTCCCTATAGGGGTTAGTTATTGTTCCCCTCTTTTCACCCATGTGTAGAGCAAAGCTTAGAGATTGTTTTGAGCACAAAATGTCAATTTGTCATTTTTTGGACTTATTCCCTTCTTCAAACTGACGATTCAATTGTTACTTTTAGCACTGATGAAGGGGATCTTTTGATCCCCGAAACAATTGTCTGCTCTTTAAATGTTTTATTGTGGATTAAACGTTGTTTTTACATTTTAGTTTTTAGATATTTGTTCAATCAGTCAATTACTAAGTTGTGGTTTAGCAGGAAATGACACCATAAGCAAAAAAATATCTTGAATAAGATCCTTAAAACGCACGCACAAAAAGGTAGAATTTACGTAGTTTTTATGTCTTAAAACGATCTTCACAAGCCTAAAATTAAAAATTTTAATTTTTTATGACATAAGTAAACGACTAAAAGGATTCTTAGTTCATAAAATTGAAAATTTCTCATTGACTAATTTACCAATATCTCTCAATAGTTTTTAAAATAAAACTTTTATCTCATAGAATTTCCGCTAGAGGCCGTTGAAAGTTAATGCATCGGATATGGCATGCTCACATTATTATACCTAGACCCCATTTTCATGACTATATATATCTGTAGATAGATGTTCAAATGTTACATAAATGACTGTTAAATTCAATAATATTAGCAATATTTAGAGTAATTTCAACCATATTTTGGCGAGAAAGGCATTTTGCCTTGTAAATATTTTTCTATGTCTTCTCAGCCATCTTAAAATCCCTTAAACCCAGTGGCGTAAATAGAATTTTATTTCGGGAGGGGCCCAAAATTATTTTTACCACCTCCTAAGAAATTTTATTACATCCAATGTAACTTTTTACATATTTTTTGTTAAAAGTTACATTTGAAAGATCTTATTATGTAAAAAAAAAGTACCAAAAGGGGGTCTCGGGATCTCCCCCAGAAAATTTGACTCTTAAAAACTGGTTTTTAACTAGTTTTGGTACACCTAGTCCGAATTTTTTTATTTATATTTTTAGATGGGATTTGCATTTGAGTGAACTTATAAAAACAAGTTGAAAATAATAGAGTTCCAAGTAGAAAAGGGGATCTGGGTGGTCCTCCCTCAGAAAATTATAGGAAATTTGACCCAAAAAACAGGATTTCTACTTTGTTTTGGTTCACCTAGTCCTAATTCTACTCATAGTTTTAAGTAGGATTAGGATTTAACTTATTATAAAAAGATCTGGATAAATAAAATTCTAATCAGAAAGGGGGTCTGGGGGTCCTCCCCCATAAAATTTGTCCCTAAAAATCAGGGTTTTAGCTTGTTTTGGTACACCAAGTCAAGATTTCGGGGGGGACAGGGCCACATCGCCCCCCCCTTATACACGTGACTGCTTAAACCTCTCTAAAACTTGTGTACATGACAAATATATCCTTCTTTTAATAAAACACGAGTTTCCCTTGCTGTTTTTTAAAGTTTCCTGAGAAATTTAACGACAATTTGTCGCTCTATTACTATGAGCTTACCATTTTTCCGGCAATGCGCTTTTATAAAACACAAACTACGGGCAGACTAATTTGTTTACAAACATGGGACTTACTGCATTTGAAACTGAAGGTTCCATACTAAAAAACTACAAAGTTCAAATTTGTCACATGCTTAGTTTTTTCATAGGAGCAACAGTCTCGTTAGCTACACCTCGTATAATTTTATCA
This sequence comes from Tetragnatha versicolor, assembly GCA_024610705.1. Lineage (NCBI taxonomy): Eukaryota > Metazoa > Arthropoda > Arachnida > Araneae > Tetragnathidae > Tetragnatha > Tetragnatha versicolor. Next base: position 3,332,715 of record JANDEH010000019.1, read on the forward strand.
TAAATAATTATAATTAAAATCCTGAAGATATGATTAATCAAGGGCTCCGAATGAGCATATTTTAAGTAATTTTCGGGAGAAATATTGTTTTGATGTTTTTTTTTCATGGGGCATCATGTGGCAAAAGCAAAAATCGTTCAAAAATTATAAATCAATTGGATGGATTTCAACACTGTGTTCGACGAATAAAATAAAGTATAGAATGTATTAAAAAATTTTAAAGAAGGCTAAAGCTCCTTCCTTGCAAGGCTATATCCGTATTTAGGCACGTGCAACATGTGCTATAGCACAGGGCGGCAAAATTTTCGGGGGCGGCAGATGAAAACAAGTGCATAAAGGCAGTGGCGTATATAACGAAGGAGGCTGAGGAGTTCAGGCCCTCCCCCGGAACCGGACTTGGTGTTCCCAAACAAGCCAAAAACATGTTTTTTAGAGTCAAACTTTCGAAAATTTTCTGGGGGAGAACCCCCAAACCCCCATTTGTACTTCGAACTTTATTAAAGTTCTTCAATATTCAACTTAAAAATATACGTCCAAAATTAGGACTAGGTAGGTATACCAAAACCCAGTTGAAACCATTTTAAGGGTTATATTTTACCAAAAATTTTCTGGGGGAGGACCCCCAGATCATATTTTGTACTTGGAACTCTATTATTTTCAACCTGTGGAATATACAGTTCACCCAAATGCAAAAAAAAAATCCTATCTAAATATCCTATCTCTACAAAATTTTAGACTAGGTGTACCAGAACCCAGAACTGGTTGAAAAACAGTTTTTTAGAGTGAAATTTTCAAAAGTTTTCGGGGGGAGAACCTCCAGACCCCCCCTTTTGTACTTGGAACTAAATTACTCACCACAATTTATTTATATTAGGTTCTTTTAGATGTAAATTCAAACAAAATATTTTTTTAAAAAACTACATTTGACGCGATAAATTTGCTTTGGAGGGGTTGTAAAATAATTTTGGCCCCTCCCGAAATAAATTTATATACAGGGTGATTCAGAAATAATCATCAATAATTGGGGGGGAGGTAGAGGGGCCCTAGACAAGCATATTTCGAATAGGGATGGTGGGGCGCAGCCTTACCGTTAAAGAGCTAGGACCTAATGTAGTGCTAGCGCGTTTCAAAACGCCGTTTTTAGAAGGCCCATGTGACGAAACAAAACATAATACTAAAATAAAAAACATTATTGCAAGAGGTACAGGAGTATCCGTACTACTTAAATCCTCAATTCGATAGAAATTGGACTACTTGCTAAACCGTGGGGTGAGTTTTAAAACGTGCAATATTATAGTTGGGTGGCTTATTACATAAAAATGCCCTGAAACTGCAAAATGTGATACTTTCATGAAACTTTCAGGGATGTTAGATAATCATATAAATACTAAAAAATCGATGGGAGCCCAACATTTTAGGGCGTGGTTTGACCGTTATGACGTCATAACAAGATGGCGACCAAAGGCCTATATTCGGTTCTTTTAATGACAGAAAGACATTTTTGGGGTCAAATATTATGTTTTAAGGGTCAAAAAACATGATTCTGATGACCAAACGGGCAATTTGTTGTAAAAAGTAACTAAAATTCAATAAAAGCTCGAAATAATAATACAGTCTATCGCCAGTTGCGTCAAAAAAAATTTGTAGAAAAATTATTTTTTTCGACGGTTTTATATGTTTTTTAGGGTGCTGATTCCGAATATCTAGTTTACTTCCATGTGGAAGGTCGGCTTCGTATCAAAAAACGCAAAAATATGCGAAAAAATCGCAAAATTTTTGCTCTTTCTTCGGAGTTTCGCTTATATTTTAAAAAATATTAGTTTCTCGAAAATTATTTAAATTACAAAGTTATAGTAAATAAAATTTCCTACAAAATGCACTATTTAATTTTTGTTTTCCAAAGAATAGTTTTACGTTATAACACACTGAAAAACAGAGAAACAAACATTCTCTGTTTAATTTATGCTGTGTTAAAATTATCTCTTTTTCAATGCGTTATAACGTCAAAACTATAACAAAAAAACGAGAAGTCGCGATTTTACGAGTTTTAACGTAATAACTTGCGGTTTTTCTTGGAAATAATCTGGGAATTATAAAAAAGTGGGGATTATTTGAAAAAATTAAAATTTATATCCCTTAAGTATAGTGAGAATATTCGCAAAACTGGACTAAGTAAATTTTAGTTATTTCAGTAAGCTAGTGATGCACAACCTGCGGGCCACATGCGGCCCGCGAACCATCAACATGCGGCCCGCGAACTAATTTGGATATTTCAGGTAATCCCTAACTTTTGTTACTTTCCTTATTTTAACCGAGAAAAAGTGACGATTTATAGCGGAAAAAAGTCGGAAAAATCGCGATTTTTCGAGTTTCGTTTTGCTCGCGAAGTGTTCCGTTCCTGCCGCGATTTTTGGGCGGGTGCCAAATTGAAGTTGGCTTCTTCTTGTATTGTTTGTGCGACGGTGCGATGTGGAAAAAACAACTTAACAATGGTTTGAAGTTTTGAAGCCAGAAGTCCGGTGTTTAGGATCACGCGCCGTGGAAAAGTCGAAAAATAGCGATTTTTCGCGAAAGTGCCGTTTTTACGGCGCCTAGTTGAAGCTGGCTTCTTTTCACATTGTAATTGCAATGCAGAAAAAATTTAAGCGTGGTCAGAGGAGTCTAATAAGTCTAGTGATACCTCTGACATAGCTTTTTTTATCAATTTTAGTGAGTATTTTCAACAAATTTTTCTTAAGGATTTCCCAAGTTCTAAATTTTTGCAAAAAGATCACTTTGAAACAAGATTAGATAATAATGCAGTGTATTTTTTAAATTCTTATTAGATTATAACCTGTTTCAGATATGCTATCAAGGGGGATAGCAGAAGGCTGGGGGCCTGTCCCCCCAAAAAAAATCGAACTTGATTTCTAAAATAAGTTAAAACCCTGTTTTTTAGGGTGAAATTTCCAAAATTTTTCTGGGGTAGGACCCCCAGACCCCCCTTTACATTTGGAATTCTATAATTACCATTTTTTTAATAAATATTAAGTTAATCAAAATGCAAATCCCATCTTAAAATATATGTCCAATATTTGGGCTAAATGTGCAAAAACTAGTCAATGCTTTGTTTTTAAATTTCCAAAAATTTTCTGGGGAGGACCCCTAGAACCCTTTAATGGTACAAACTCAATTATTCACATCTTATATTATATTAAGTTCCTTGAGATGCAAATTCTACCTTATTGTATTAGCTGTATTATATTATTTTTGCTTTTACTCTGTTTGCGGCCCTCCGTGTCTCAATCAACTTTGTGAGTGGCCCTCCTCCCAAAAAGGTTGTGCATCCCTAGTAAGCTCTGTAGAGCCCACTCATGTATGAAAAGAGTAAAGACAAGCCTCAGAAATAATTGAGAGAACTAATCAGTAATTTAATGATCGATGATATATCGAAGCGTCCGGTTCAAAAGATGAAAATTTAAAAAGGCTATAGTGCAATTTGTCAAAAGAGATTGAATTAGTAAGAATAAATCAATACTTTCTTATTTTATTTATAATAATTTGTGGAATATTATTAGTGTTTTCGTTTGTTTAAAAACACGTCTTTTCCATAAAATTTTAGGGACTCGAATTTTTTTGTTTCCGGACCCACATTTTTTTCCTAAGTGGGTCCCTGGGACTCAGGTTGACAACAGTTCCCTGCGAACACTGTGCATGTTTAAAACCATATGCTTTGCATCTGTCAAGTTCCAGGCATTGGGGATTCTGGAGTTAGAGCCATAACAACATCGATAGATTTGCAGGCGAAGGTGCGTTGGAGGGGGAAAACGGCTGTCCGACCGATGCGAAGCTCAACGAAAAATCAAACTTTTCATGAAGCGGGATCGAAAAACTTGTGAAAAAGTACGGTAAATGGTCTGTCTGTTCAAAGGTGATTATGCTGAAAAGACATTTAAGATGTTTTTAAACCTTCCGTTATAACCTTATTTTTTAATATTAATTTGTTTTTTATTTTTAAACTATCATAAGTGGAAAATTTCGAAAAAGTGGATTTCTCTATGGGTTGGCGGGAATTAAGTTCGAGAAGCGGGCTTCTAAATTCTATAAAAAAAAATAGAAAAAGTGTTCTATTTTATTTAGTAAAGTAGCAAATTGAAGCTGAAGAATGTATCTAACTACCAGTACCATAATTATTTTAAATTCCAAATACTTTTTTTTCAGGAGCAAAACGGAAGTTAATTAAAAAACAACCCTCGTATATACGTAGTATATTTTTTTTATTGACGGAAAGAGACTAGATCAAAATAACCAACAGAAATAAAATGGCTTCATTTATTTAAAAAATATAAAGAAACTATCACATGATAATTTGAGGGGGGAAGGGGGGTCATGAAAAATCTCATTATAACTCACCAAGGGGAAATGACTTTTCTAAAAATGTCCTACGTCTAACATGCTTATATTGAGGAAGCTAAGACACAAATAACTGTTTAAAAATTCCAGCTAATTTGGATCCCAACCCCCCTCCAATTGCAAGATGAATGTGCACTTGCAAAAAATGCCAACGGCATCATCCTAATTTTAAAAAAAATAACAACCAAATGCTTTCTAAAAAAACAATAAGAATTTTCAGATTTCGGACATTTTATTTTTTCTGGTTTTTACAGATTAATCAAAATTCAGAAAACATTTTTAAGGTAGATTTTTTTTGCGTAAAACATCTGGGCAGCAGTTTAAGTATTGAGATCACTTCGGAGAAATTTCGCACGGAAAACATTGCTATAGTCCACTGAAAATAGCGAAAAAAAGGGCCGAACCTCGGACAAATTGCAATAAAAGGTTTCTCAACGGTTTTCACTTAGGAATGACCTCAATAATAACATACACTAAAAATCGGCCAAAATCGGCCGGGGGGAAGTTTAATTTTTTTTTAATTTTTTAAAAATGGCCGAAAATTTTTTTAAAAAAAAAACCCAAAACAATAATATAGACATGTGATACATGTTTATAGGTTATTTTTGAGTTTTAAAACCGAATATTGCCTTTAGTTTTGAAAAAATATTGAAATTTCAATTTTTAAAATTAATTTGAAAAATGAACTATATGAAAAAACTAAAGCCCCACTAAAAACCTAACCAAATCATCAAAAGAGAAAAATCAAACGGTTTTCATTTAGAAATGACCTAAATATTAACATACTAAAAGTAAAAAATTTTACGAGTTAAAGAAGTTCAATTTTTTTAAAAATTTCAACTTTTTTTTTGCGAAAAATGCATTTTTTTTCAAATTCGTGCCCCAAACTTTTGAGGCTTTTGAAAAGGTCATTTTTCGGTGAATATTGTCCACAGATAGTTATATAATGGAAAACCGGTGGAATTGACCCTCAATGAATTAGTTAATTATTTTATTTAAAATTTTGAAATTGGTAAAATGTAGTAAAAAGTGAAAAAAGGTAATACTTTGGAATATTTACATCAGAATTTAAAATAATTAACTAATTCATTGAGGGTCAATTCCACCGGTTTTCCATTATATAACTATCTGTGGACAATATCCACCGAAAAATGACCTTTTCAAAAGCCTCTAAAGTTTTTGGCACGAATTTGAAAAAAAAAAGCATTTTTCGCAAAAAAAAGTTGAAATTTTAAAAAAATTGAACTTCTTTAACTCGTAAAATTTTTTGCTTTTAGTATGTTAATATTTAGGTCATTTATAAATGAAAACCGTTTGATTTATCTCTTTTGATGATTTGGTTAGGTTTTTAGGGGGGTTTTAATTTTTTTCATATAGTTCATTTTTCAAATTAATTTTAAAAATTGAAATTTAAATTTTTTTTTCAAAACTAAAGGCAATATTCGGTTTTAAAACTCAAAAATAACTTATAAACATGTATCACATGTCTATATTATTGTTTTGGGTTTTTTTTAATTTTTTTCCGGCCATTTTTTAAAAATTTAAAAAAAATTAAACTTCCTCCCGGCCGATTTTGGCCGGTTTTTAGTATGTTATTATTGAGGTCATTCCTAAGTGAAAACCGTTGAGAAACCTTTTATTGCAATTTGTCCGAGGTTCAACTCTATTTTCAGTCGACTACTACATCTATACAGCTTCTAAGCTTGAGTGAATGTGTTTTTGTGTGTAAAGACACCTTTTTCTTGAAAGCCTGGTTAGAGTGGAAGACTAACTACTCTATGTGGATACGCATGTGACGACAGAGATTACTCTTTGCAGCAAAAGCCTTGTTGCAGTGGTCGCAGGAGTACGGCTTCTCCCCCGTATGGAAGCGAAGGTGGACTTCGAGATTGCTCCTCTCAGTGAAAGCCTTGCCGCAGAAACTGCACACAAACGGTTTTTCCCCCGTATGGGTGCGAAGATGTTTTTTCAGATTACTCTCATTGCTGAAAGCTTTGTTGCACAAACTGCATTGAGACTTCTCCCCAGAATGGATCGTTTTGTGATAACGGAGATGGTCTGATTGTCGAAAAGCCTTGCCGCAGATGTCGCAAATGTATGGATTTTCATCCGTATGGACGCGAAGGTGTTTTTTCAGAATAGTATTATCTTTGAAGGCTTTGTCGCAGAAGCTGCATTGAAACGGTTTCTCACCAGAATGGACCATTTTGTGATAACGGAGATATATCTTTCTGGCGAAAGCCTTGTTGCAGATGTCGCAAATGTATGGCTTCTCTCCTGAGTGAATGGATTGATGTGACTTCAGAGTACTCCCGTCCCTAAAAGCCTTGTTGCAGATGTCGCATTTGAACGGTCGCTCGGCAGAATGGATTATAAGGTGGCGCCTCAAGATGTCTTTCGTTTTGAAGTCTTTGCCGCAAAAGTCGCACACGAGGTGAATACGTTCATGCTTGTGCAGTGCGCTTTTTCTAGCAAAACTATTGTTACAGATGTTGCAAGTGTAAAGTTTCTCGCCTGAATGAATAAGTTTATGTTTTTTTAGAGTTAACCAATATTTGAAATCCATGTTGCATACGTCGCAATTGTATGGTTTTTCATCCGTATGGACGCGAAGGTGTTTTTTCAGATTACTCTTATCTTTGAAGGCTTTGTTGCACAAATTGCATTGAAACGGCTTCTCCCCAGAATGGATTATTTTGTGATAACGGAGATTGTCTGAATGTCGAAAATCCTTGCCGCAGATGTCGCAAATGTATGGCTTTTCATTTGTATGGACGCGAAGGTGTTTTTTCACAGTACTCTTATGTTTGAAGGCTTTGTCGCAGAAGCTGCATTGAAACGGTTTCTCACCAGAATGGGCTTTTTTGTGATTATGGAGATAGATCTTTCTAGTGAAAGCTTTGCCGCATTGTTCGCAAATGTATGGCTTCTCTCCAGAGTGAATGAGTTGATGATTCTTCAAAGTACTCCTGTCACTAAAAGCCTTGTTGCAGAGTTCGCACTTGAACGGTCGCTCGCCAGAATGAATTAAATGGTGGCGCATCAAGATATGTTTTGTTTGGAAGGCTTTGCCGCAACAGTCGCACACAAAGGATCGCTCACAAGAAGGGGCTGTTTGGTGGTTCCTCAGGTTGCTTATTGAACGGAATACTTTGCCGCAATGGTTGCAAGTGGGCTTTTTTCCAGAGTGAATTCGTTGATGTGATTTCAGTGTACACTCTTGCTTGTTGCAGATGTCGCATGTGAGCGATTGCTCACCAGAATGGGTTAAAAGGTGGGCGTTCAGGCTGCTCTTTCTACTGAAGGTCATGGAGCAGTGGTCGCACCCGAACGGCTTCTCTCGAGAGGGGATGATCCGACCAACGACATCGTTCTGAGGATCCTCGCCGCAGTGGTCGCACTTGAACCGTCTCTCACCACTCTGAGTCAGGGAGATTTCGGAGGTCTTTTCGAGGTTGGATTCGTTCTGGGTGGAGAACGTGCATTTAGAACAGTGGTCCCTTTGATCGCTCTGCTTACTTTGTTGGGTGTTCATATTTCCAGCCAGACCAGAGGATGCAAAGGAGATGTCGTTAAGGATATTACTTTTGGAGTCATCACTGTAATCTGTGTGCAGAAAGTATATTAATTTCTGATTCTAATACAAAACGAAGATGTTTATAATGAAAATAGCAAAACATTTTACCCAGATAGCATGTAATGTAGATAGAATGTTTTATTTTAAACTATCATAAGTGGAAAATTTCGAAAAAGTGGATTTCTCTATGGGTTGGTGGGAATTAAGTTCGAGCAGCGGGCTTCTAAATTCTATAAAAAAAAATAGAAAAAGTGTTCTATTTTATTCAGTAAAGTAGCAAATTGAAGCTGAAGAATGTATCTAACTACCAGTACCATAATTATTTTAAATTCCAAATACTTTTTTTGCAGGAGCAAAACGGAAGTTAATTAAAAAACAACCCTCGTATATACGTAGTATATTTTTTTTATTGACGGAAAGAGATAACCAACAGAACGAAAATGGCTTTATTTATTTAAAAAATATAAAGAAACTATCACATGATAATTTGAGGGGGGAAGGGGGGTCATGAAAAATCTCATTATATCTCACCAAGGGGAAATGACTTTTCTAAGAATGTCCTACGTCTAACATGCTTATATTGAGGAAGCTAAGACACTAATAACTGTTTAAAAATTCCAGCTAATTTGGATCCCCACCCCCCTCCAGTCGCAAGATGAATGTGCACTTGCAAAAAATGCCCACGGCATCATCCTAATTTTAAAAAAAATAACAACCAAATGCTTTCTAAAAAAAACAATAAGAATTTTCAGATTTCGGACATTTTATTTTTCTGGTTTTTACAGATTAATCAAAATTCAGAAAACAATTTAAAGGTAGATTTTTTTTTTGAGTAAAACATCTGGGCAGCAGTTTAAGTATTGAGATCACTTCGACAGACGTTACTCTCGACAGACGTGACAGACGTTCGACAGACGTGACGACAGAGATTACTCTTTGCAGCAAAAGCCTTGTTGCAGTAGTCGCAGGAGTACGGCTTCTCCCCCGTATGGAAGCGAAGGTGGACTTCGAGATTGCTCCTCTCAGTGAAAGCCTTGCCGCAGAAACTGCACATAAACGGCTTTTCCCCCGTATGGATGCGAAGGTGTTTTTTCAGATTACTCTCATTACTGAAAGCTTTGTTGCACAAACTGCATTGAAACTTCTCCCCAGAATGGATCGTTTTGTGATAACGGAGATGGTCTGATTGTCGAAAAGCCTTGCCGCAGATGTCGCAAATGTATGGATTTTCATCCGTATGGACGCGAAGGTGTTTTTTCAGAATAGTATTATCTTTGAAGGCTTTGTCGCAGAAGCTGCATTGAAACGGTTTTTCCCCAGAATGGATCACTTTGTGATTACGGAGATATCTCTTTCTGGCGAAAGCTTTGCCGCAGTTTTCGCAAATGTATGGCTTCTCTCCTGAGTGAATGAGTTGATGTGACTTCAGAGTACCCCTGTTCCTAAAAGCCTTGTTGTAGATGTCGCATTTGAACGGTCGCTCGCCAGTATGGATTACATGGTGGCGCGTCAAGGCATCTTTCGTTTTGAATTCGTTGCCGCAGAAGTCGCACACAAAGGATCGCTCACAAGAAGGGGCTGTTAGGTGGTTCCTCAGGTTGCTTATTGAACGGAAGGCTTTGCCGCAATGGTTGCAAGTGGGCTTTTTTCCAGAGTGAATTCGTTGATGTGATTTCAGTGTACACTCTTGCTTGTTGCAGATGTCGCATGTGAGCGATTGCTCACCAGAATGGGTTAGAAGGTGGGCGTTCAGGCTGCTCTTTCTACTGAAGGTCATGGAGCAGTGGTCGCACACGAACGGCTTCTCTCGAGAGTGGATGAGCATCTGACCACCGACATCGTTCTGAGGATCCTCGCCGCAGTGGTCGCACTTGAACCGTCTCTCACCACTCTGAGTCAGGGAGATTTCGGTGGTCTTTTCTAGGTTGGGTTCGTTCTGGGTGGAATACGAGCATTTAGAACAGCGGTACCTTTGATCGCTCTGCTTACTTTGTTGGGTGTTCATGGTTCCATCCAGACCAGAGGATGCAAAGGAGATGTCGTTAAGGATATTACTTTTGGAGTCATCACTGTAATCTGTGTGCAGAAAGTATATTAATTTCTGACTCTAATACAAAACGAAGATGTTTATAATGAAAATAGCAAAACATTCCACCCAGATAGCATGTAACACCCCGGTTTACCTTCTCTTTTCTTTGTCAACGGGTTGCCCAGAACAAGGTTTGCCAAACATTTACAGCAATGCTTTAGAAATACTGTTCCCAACAACGTATGAAGTAATCTACGAAAACTCTTGTTAAATGTATTGCAACCATTTGGTAACGTTGCAGGGATTTCAAAAGGAAGAAAATATATGTACTCATAATTAAAAACTCAACAATGTAAATTTCGTACTTGGACACAAAAGGTAGAGATATAAATCTAAGATGAATGCCCCTTAAAATAAAATAAAAAGTTTTTTTCATCAAATTTAAAGAAAATTGCGAAATATTATACTTAAATGATTCTTTTTTTCTTAAGAAAAAAACCTGCTTTAGATTAGTTAGTATGATACTTAATGTAAAGGATAGAATCATACATTATTTCCCTCCCCCTATTTTAATCATCCAAATCAATAACAATGATGATATTAACTTTAAGTTCAAAATGATAATTCATTTTCAGGGGTTGATCCAGACAAAAATTGGGTCCCTTTTGCTGCCCCTTCACAAAAATTCCCCCTCTTTAAAACTGCCCCTTCACAAAAATAAATTCATAAAAATGCCCCTTTCTTGAAATTCAAATTAGCTTTAGCAAGAAAACATTCACAAAATATTTGAATTTTCATGATTTTCTTGGTTTGTGAGTCAATTTTACTTTTACGCACTCATCTGCTAACTATCACTGCTTCAATTTTTCACAAAAAAAATTTCATTTTTCAAATAAATAACAAAAAATTTATTTTTAATTTTTTTTTTAATTTTCTAGTTTTATTCGGTTTTTGTTGTTATTTTGATTTTTCAATCGAATAAATTGTACTTTTTTTTTATTTATTGAAATTGAAATACAAACAAAAGAACAAGAAAATTTACAAGTTCAACATAGTCACCTGGGATCTCATGGTCCATGTAGGTGACCGTAATTATAAGTAACAAAAATTTAAAGTAGAAACTAGGAGAAGAGAAAAAAAAACACAGGAAATACATACATGAGGTGGATATAGTGGCAAACAGGGCGCCAATAAATTATATTTTTGCCATAATGATGAGTTAAAGTGCTTAAAACTATTTTAAATCATACATTAAACAGAACAAAAGAAATCATCAATATCCTCAATAGTAAACAGATATTCTTTTAATTGTTTTTTGAATAAATGTTTTGAAGGGCTATTTTGAATATGTATAGGTAACTTATTAAAACACTTAGGGGCTATGTAACAAAAATTTTTACAGAATATGGACTTATTAGGTTTAGGAACAAAGTATAATATGTTAGGTCTTCGTAGGTTTACGACATTGCGTTTTTGACAAATGTTGGGGTTTAGATAGAGATGGAGGCAAATTTTAAAATAAAAAAGATGGCGAATTGGAAGTATATTTAAGGAATTGAAGTAGTTAATATTATTTGTGTGTAAGTGCGCTTCATTATTTAAAAACCTCAGGAATCTCTTTTGCAGCCTTTCAATTCTTTTTAAGTTGATCATGTAATCCCCTCCCCACACAACTAAACCGTAATTAAGTTGTGAATGAACCCAAGAATAATATAAACTAATTAGTAATTTATTATTTATCTTTTGTTTTAGGTAATAAAAGTTACACAGTACATACCTTAGTTTGTCTGATATATATTTTGTATGGGATTTCCATTTCAAATTTGAGTCTATGTGAAGTCCGAGGTATTTTATTGAGGATACGTTATCTAAGGGTTTACAGGTGCAATTGTTATGAGTATTGCAGTATTTTTCATGGTATTTTACAGAGAGATTATATGCTTGGTTTTGAGTAAGGGAAAATACCATATATTTAGTTTTATCAACATTTAAATTTAAATCATTATGGAAAAACCAGTCGCGAATTTTTATAAGGTCATCATTTATCACAAAATTAAGGTCTTCCGTAGAATTTTCCGAGTAAAGTAAAACTGTATCGTCGGCGAAACTTATCAATTTACCATATAGTTTAAGGTTGCACAGATCGTTAATGAAGATTAAAAACAAAAGGGGACCTAAAGTAGATCCCTGGAAGACACCACATTTTATTGGGAGACATCCGCTAAGGGTATTATGTACTTTAACAATCTGATAGCGGTTTGATAAATATGACTTTATGAAACTGTGAAAGGGACCTCTAATGCCAATCAAAAATAATTTTTCTAGTAAAATATTATGTTGTACTGAATCGAAAGCCTTGGAAATGTCTAAATAAAGACCAACAGTTTTTTTATCATTGTTAACACTATTATAGATAAATTTGGTAAACTCTAGCAAAGCTTTTTCAGTGTTTGAGTTGGGCAGAAATCCATACTGATTATTTGAAAAAAAAATGTATATGATTCAAGTACGAAAGCAATCGATCCTTGATAATTTGTTCAAATACCTTTGAAAGCAATGGTAAGACGGAGATTGGTCTATAATTAGAATAGTCATTTTTGTTTCCTTTTTTATAAATGGGAGTTATGATTGAAATTTTTAATGATTTTGGGAAAGTGCTTTCATTTACAAGATCATTAAATAGTTTGGTCAAAATACTTAGATGTGTGCATGATAGAATTTTTAAATATTTCGCGTCTATTTCATCAGAGCCAGGACTTTTTTTAGAGTTTAGGTTGCGTATGCATCTTTTGATGTCTACCTCTTCTATAGAAAACCATTGAAAGGAATTAACGGAGGGAACTATGTAATTCTTGAATTCGTTATTATGATGAAATATATGATCGTTGATGGATGAGAAAAATGTATTTAAATCATTAGCTAATAGGCCGTAATTTTTATGTTCGGGTAAGGTAGGATTTCTTTCCTTTCCTAAGATACTATTAACCAGTTTCCATTGCTTTCGACTCGAATCGCATTCACTCAGTTTAGTTTCATAGAAGTTATTTTTTGCTACTCTAATTTTATTTCTTAATAATTTAACTGTAGTTTTGTAAGCAGTTTTGTAAAAAGTATCTCCCGTCAGTCAATTCAACAGTATACCGGGTGTCCCAAGATAGGTGGCCACACCTTTTAACTTTTGCACCCCTACAGTTATAGTCGTGAAAGTGGGGTCCAGGCATAGTAAATTGACCATGTCCTATCCGATGCAACAACTTTCAACGCCCTCTAGTGGAAATTTTAAGAGTTATAACTTTTATTTAAATAACTTTTAGATATTTGTTCAATCAGTCAATTACAAAGTTGTAGATCGCCATTAAAAAAATCATTAAGCAAAAAAATACATTGAATAAAATCCGTAAAACGCACGCTCAAAAAGGTAGAATTTGCCTAGTTTTTACGTCTTAAACCGAAAATTAGAAATTTTGATTTTTATTACATAAGTAACCGACTAAAAGTATTCTTAGTTCATAAAATTGTAAATCTCTCACTGACTAATTTAGCAAATCTCTTAATAGTTTTTAAAATAAAACTTATAACTCATAGAATTTCCGCTAGTGGGAGTTGAAAGTTAAATGCATCGGATATGGCATGATCACATTATTATGCCTAGACCCCACTTTCATGACTATATCTGTTGCGGAAACTAGTGTTCCCAGATGAAAGTTGGAAGAAAGACTCACGTGTCCGAAGAGCTCTCGAGGACACGCTTGCATTTCATGCATTGTTTTGATCTGGATAAAAAGAGGTAGTTTGGAAAATTGAATGTAAAGTAGAGTTGCGTTTTATGTTATGTAAAGAAAGAGGCTAGAGTGATTAAAGCTTTATTTTAATTATCATAGGTAGTCGGTCTTTTTAACATCAATTTGACATCTACACTAGTCAGAAGAAATTCCCGGTTTATCACCTTTGGTAAGATATTTAACACGATTTGTAACATGGCATCCCTGCACTGGTAGCACTTTTGACTAGAGTGGCTGTATAAAAGGACCCTTAGCTAGAATTGAAGATGCCGTTGAGACGTTCATCTAAAGGAGCTACGCAACGGAGAAATACTGTACGATCTCGAACTGAAGAAGAGACGTTACAGAGACTCGTAATCCATAGGCAAAGTGTAAAAGACGAGTTGATCAAGACTGGTGAGAATATTGAGGATGGACTTACGCTACAAGATAGTGAGAAATTGGCTGTAGCTTTTGGTAATTTAAAAGAACAGTACGAGATGTTAAAGGAAATCGATAAAGAGTTGAGTGTGAGGTGGCCTGTGGACGAGTTGGCGGAGGAAACACAAGGTGCAATGCAGTTCGCCACAGTAATCAATGGATGGAGAATTAAAGCAGAAAAAGCATTAGGTGAGTTAAGACCACTTGTTTCTAGAGAAAACTGTAATGATAGGCTGTTAGTAAATGAACAAGTTAAAGTAAAACTACCAAAGTTGGAAATACCTAAATTTTATGGCAACTTAGATCAATGGATCAATTTTTGGAGTTTGTTTGAATCGTCCATACACAGCAATACTTCTTTGAATAGTGTGGATAAATTTGCGTACCTAAAAGCTCACTTAGGGGGCACGGCACTAAGAACCATAGAACCATTTGATAAACAGCGAAAATTATTTTTCAGCTATAGCAATTTTACAAGAACGATTTGGTTCCAAAAACAAACTCATTACGACACATATGAATAGTTTATTGGCTATACCTCCTCTTAGAAACTCCAACGATATAAATAGTTTTAGGAAATTGTTCGATAACCTAAACGCGCAAATGAGGAGCTTAGAATCGTTGGATGTACCTACTGATAGCTACGGAAGCATTCTACTGCCACTGATTTTGAAATTATTGCCACAGGATTTGTTGCTAGACTTTCATAAGAGTCAAAATACCGACCGGGTGGAGGATTTGATTTCATTTCTATCTCAGCAGCTGAGGGCGCGAGAAGGTGCCCTTTTGTTTTTAAATAGGGAAAGTGATAGTAAAGAGCGACGTCGGTTACCAGATATTTCAAGCAACTTCCACTCCGGAGGTAACTTTAATAAGAGTAATAATATGGGAAAAGATAAGAGTGGTCGGAACATTCCATCAGCTAGTGAATTATTAGCCACGGAGAATCATACGACAGACGGAGAGAAAGTTTGTGCCTTTTGTAATTTGACTCATAAAGATAGCTATTGTGACTATGCCCACAGTGTTCCTAGGGATGAGAGAATAAATATCCTAAAAAGAAAAGGATTGTGTTTCAGGTGTTGTGATATAAATGCTCGGCATATATCACGTTATTGTAGGGCTGAAGTAAAATGTATTTTCTGCGGCGGTAAATCACATAACACCAATTTATGTTATTCGATAGATGGGTCAGATGTTTGTGGTAGCTCTGAAACTAGAACAGACTTAAGCAATCAAGAACATACTCCGGTCGTATATTTACAAACCCTGTTGATATGTATCAGTAATGGTCATTTAAAAAAAATGGTTCGAGCAATTATAGATACTGGAAGTAGCAGATCTTACATTTCACGGTTTGTCGCAGAGACCATGAAATTGAAGAGTTTAAAAGAAGAGACCGTCACGCATGGACTTTTTGGAGGATCCAAAAGGATAATGAAGCACAAGCTGTACTCCACCTGTTTGCGAAGCTTGGATGAAAGATATAGTATCGTGGTAGAATTAATGGACCAAGATAAAATATGTGAGCATATCCCTCGGATACAAGGTGATGTGTGTATACAAGAGTTGAAAAGACAGGGTGTGATATTTCGCCAAAAAGAAAAAGTTGCTTGTGTCGAAGTCAGGATAGTGAAATTCATATGTTACTTGGGTCTGATATTGCGGGTAAGTTTTTCACAGGAGAAGTTAAAAATTTAGATTGTGGTTTGACTGCGGTGGGGACGAAATTCGGATGGACTGTCATAGGCAAATTAGGACAAAAGGAAACAGACAGTTCATTGTTGCTCCCTTCTCTGCATATTAACACTATGAGGATAAGTGATTTGTGGGAATTAGACGTATTGGGCATTGGAGATCCGGTGGAAACACTATCTAAAAAGGAAATGAGTGATTGTGTCTTGACACATTTCAAAGAGACAGTCCAATGGAATGAAGAAGGAAGGTATCAGGTGAATATCCCATGGCTTACCGGACATCCTCCTCTTCAAAGTAATAAGGAGTTGGCTGAGAAGCGATTGAAGAACACCGTTAACTCTTTAAAAGTAAAGAACAAAATAGCGGACTATAAAAAGGGTCTAGCTATGGATTCAGCAAATGCAATTCCGGAAGGTATAGATACTTTTGAAAATGGTACAGAAACTAATTATTCTCATAAAGAAGTTGATGATATTTCCATTAAGAAACCTCTAAAGCAGTGTTTCCCAACCATTTTCGGTCTATGCCCCACCAAAGCCTTTCTAAATTTTCCATGCCCCCCCGGTCTCAGTGGCATATATAGAAATATATTTTGAGAGGGAGCTAAAATTATTTCTTAGCCCCCCTCCTATGTATATTTAATAAGTCTAATGAAGCTTTTCAGAACATTTTTAGGTAGAATTTGCATGGTAAAGCATTAAATTAAGTTATTAGTAATTAAGTTCTAAGTACACAAGTTGGTTTTTCACTTGGTTTTAATACATACTGGTCCAGATTTCAGACATACATTCTCAGATAGGATAATAGGATCAGATTTTGATAAACTTCTTTTCAAAAAGTTTTTTTTATTTTCCCCCTGGATTGGCCCCACCTGGGGGGCAATTTGGTTGAAAACTTTCAAATTGCCCCCCTAGAAAATGATATTGCCCCCCGGTGGGGCGTGCGCCCCACGTTGGGAAACACTGCTCTAAAGAAAGCAAAAGGTAGGCCCAAGAAAGGAGCAAAAACTGAGGTTCATTCAAATGGCGAAGCTGATCAGAATGGGGTTGAAGAACTTTCTAAAAACGATACTTATGAAAGTGTCTGACAAAAGCAGTTCCAAACCATCTTCAGAAGATGATAAAAATTCTAACCAGGAATCAGAGAATGAAGATATGGGAAGTGACCCTTCTGTAGAAGAAAAGCCCCAGAAAAAGAAAGGAGGCAGACCGAGGAAAGAAATAAAAGTCAATAATGAAACAGATGATCTTAATAGCCATGAAAATAATGCTGGAGAGGGGTCAGAGAAAAATGATGATCCTGAAACCAGTGGTGATGAGAATAAGGTTGAAGAAGAGGAAACAGAAGCTATGCCAAAGAAAAAAGGTGGAAGAAAGGCCAAAAAAACTGGTAGGGGTAGAAAGCCAGCTCCCAGTAAAGAAGAGGAAACAAATGAAAATGAAGAGAATGAAAACCTGGAAGAGGAAGAAACTGAAGTTATGCCTAAGAAGAGAGGTGGAAAGAACACCAAGAAAACTGGTAGGGGCAGAAAACCAGCTTCTAGTAAGGAAGATGAAGCAAATGAAAATCAGTCTGATGAGAGTGAAGAGCAACTAGCCACTATACCTGAAGAGAAAGAAACTGATGAAGATGATTCGGCAAAGCCTCAAAAAGCAGCTCCAAGTCGAGGTAGAGGAAGAAAACCTGCTGCCGGACCTGGAAAAAGTGCCCGAACCTACGAACCTCGTTCGGGGGAAGCCCTTGCCAGCTCCATAGGAGCAATGCATAAGGTTTGGGGAAATTGTATTTGGTTCGGGGGAAGGTTACAACTTTTTCCAGGTCCGCCTGCTGCAGCAGTAGTTGAGGCGAAACCAAGGGCCCAGAGGGCCAAAAAAAATGTTGCACCGGAACCAGAAAAAGAAAAGACTAAAGGAAGAAAGAGGAAAACTCCTCCAACAGAGACTGTTGATGAGGAAATCTACTACATCTATGTGACCACTATAGATGCAATTTGGAGTACTTTTTAAAAATTAATTAAAAATACTTTACTGAATCTGATTAAAATTTTTAATGGTAAAATCGAAAGAAGAAGATCCAATTAACGTCATTACACTGATTTTACGTCATTTACACTGACTTCGCTAAGGCGTTTGACACCGTTGATCATGAAATTTTACTGTTTAAGCTTTTCAACATGGGTTTTGACCACAAGTTACTCTTTTGGTTACGTTCTTATCTCTCTCAAAGGTCTCTTTTCGTAAAGTACAACTCTGTTTTCTCTAGTGTTTTTTCTAGCTCTTCCGGAGTTCCCCAGGGATCGATTCTGGGGCCCCTTCTTTTTCTTCTGTTTATAAATGATATCACTGAACTTTTTCAATCTTGTCTTTTATTTGCAGATGATTTAAAAATTTACAAGCGAATATCCTCTTATGATGATCTTGATACATTACAGTTTGAACTTTCTAAGCTATCTAATTGGTGCACGCTTAATAAATTATATTTAAACATAGATAAATGTTTTGTATTAACTTTTTCACGTAAGCTAAATCCTTTTTCAAAAGACTACACTATCAATAATTTGCCCATTTCTAGAACTACCCACATTAAGGACCTTGGTGTCACTTATGAATCAAATTTTATTTTTAATATGCATATTCAGGACATTAAATTAAGGGCCACAAGAGCATTGGGAGCTTTCAAACGAAGCACAATTAATTTTTCTAACATTCAAGTATTAATTTTGCTTTACTTTACTTTAGTTAGACCTATATTGGAGTACAACTGTGTGGTATGGAGTCCCTCCAATAAATTGCATATTTCCTCAATAGAAAAAATTCAAAAAAGTTTTCTTCGGTACATATCTTTCAAAACTGGGAATTCACCTTTGAATGGAATCACTGTTAACATCACTTTGGAACAACGAAGGCATCTCTCAATTTTAAA
This sequence comes from Tetragnatha versicolor, assembly GCA_024610705.1. Taxonomy (NCBI): domain Eukaryota; kingdom Metazoa; phylum Arthropoda; class Arachnida; order Araneae; family Tetragnathidae; genus Tetragnatha; species Tetragnatha versicolor. The sequence continues at coordinate 3,351,535 of JANDEH010000019.1, forward strand.
GTATTACTATAACCTAATAAGATATAATATTGACTGCCCCCCTTTACTACAGTTACTTAACTTCTACGTTCCACCACGCATCACAAGAAACATAATTGTTTTCAAAATTCCACTTATTAAAAGCTATCTTTCACATCAATCCATGTTTCAATTTTGTAAAATAGTGAATAATCTTCCCGGATCAATTGATCTTTTCTGTGATTCTTTTACCAAATTGAAAAATCAATACCTAGAAAGTGTTTCTTCTTAATTTTTTCTGTACATATATTTTTTTAGAGTGTTTACTTGTTTCATGTTTCTTTGTACTTTTTTGTGTCTTTTATCTGTTGTATTTGTATTTGTTTGTATTTTATTTTCCCTGCCAAGTAATTGGATTATTTCTGTTTGGCAGTGTATATATAAATAAATAAATAAATAAATAAATTAACCTAAAAATAGGATGATAACCGTTTCCAAGCAAATAGGTTGGTATTTATTAAGAATTTAAGGAAAAATTGTCCTTGAAGTGTCCACTATACCCACATTTACCTTATTGTGTTAATTATTATCTTCAGGGTGCTGTTAATATATCATAGTGTGTTACCCTTCATATTCACATTTTAAGAGTTGATTAGATGTTTTAATGTGTTCTTTATCTAATTATTTTATCCCTTTACTTTCATTATCTTATTATTATCATCTGTTTTTTTTATGTATCACTACCACCTGAATTAACGTGAGGTTGGAAATGCCGTTTGTAAAATTGTCCTACTTGTTCTCAGTCATAAAATTTTTTTGATTTTTCTTACATTTAGAATGTAGAAATATTTATTAAATGACAATATTGTGATCTATGTTTCTAACTTCCAGTTCAAGATTTTACCATTGCTTAAAAATCCTAAATTAAAGTAAATTGATGTAGAAATTTAAAAAAAAGTTTGTGGAATATTTTATGTATTAATTTAAAACTTTTAATCAAAAATTAAATTTATTACTTATATTTACTGTAAAAAGCTTACTTTGACATACAATTCTAGTTAATTTTTGCCAAAAGTTTAGCATGCAAACATCTAGCTAAAAGGTAGGAATATTTTTTTTATCTCCCAAGTTTTTGGTTAAGTATTTTGATTTTTTCAGAATTTCTTTGTTGAGATATATGATGCCACAAAATTTTTCCAAAAAATACACAACTTTGAAAAAGCCTTAAATGATTTTACTCCGCGAGGTTACGACAGGGTTGTAACAACCTTACAATGCTATCTGGGTAACTCAAACCCATCATATATCTCCTGTTAAATATCACCAAACTTATTTATTTGATCCACAAACATGCTAATATCCCGTTTTTCAATGATATTACTGTACAATTTGAATACTGTACCTACTTATTCGGATGGTTAGCAAGTGCTGGTAATATTTTTAATCACTCGCAACTGAAACAGATTGGTGATATTTATCAAGTCATATAATGAAATTGAACACACTTTTTAAATAGAAATACTTAGTAAGGAAAAAAGAAGTTAAAAGAAAACAGTTTTCCATGGGGGACGTCCATAAATTACGTGAGGTCAAAAAGGAGGAAGGGGCTCAACCATAGTCCCATCAAATCTCAACTGAGGGTAAAGAGAGTCAGTTAAAATCTCACGTCCCAGGTTATATATTATCTACGTATATTTTTTTTATACAAATACAAATTAAGTCGCCCAACTACAGGCGTAAGCCCAGCAAGGTTGGTCCAGTCTTTTTAACTCAAACTACCGGAATCCCAGTATCAGTCAATTTTCCTCTTGAACTCGTTTACCCCACTTGAATTTACAATTGTTTCAGGCAATGCATTCCATCTATCCACTACCGCTACCCTATTAAAAAATAATGCTTTCTACAATCCGTCTTAAATTTTACTTTATTCAGTTTGAAATTGAGACCCCTTGACCCGTATTGAAATCTAGTCCCTCTCTGTGTCCCCTTGCTTTACCATTTTAAAAAGTTGAATCAAGTTCCCTCTAATCCTTCTTTTCTCTAGAGTGAACATATTTAGCTTCTTTAATCTTTCCTCATAACTTAAACTGGATATACCCTTGAACATTTTAGCAGCCCTATGCTGAACCCTTTCAATTGAATCATTATCTTTTTTAAGAAGTATGGAGACCAAAACTGAACAGCATACTCTAGATGAGGTCTCACCAAGCCTCTGTATTGTGGCAAAATAATATCCTCGGACCTTGAAGAAACAGTATTTTAATGTATCCCAATATCCTGTTAGCCTTTTTACTAGCAGATGTACACTGTTGAACCCATTTAAAGTCCGCATTTACTATCACCCCTAAATCTTTGATCATATTACCTTCTTCACGGAAAGGGTCTACTAGATCAAAATAACCAACAGAAATAAAATGGCTTTATTTATTTAAAAGTTATAAAGAAAATATCACATACAAAATTTGAGTGGGGAAGGGGGGTCAAGAAAAATCTCACCAAGGGGGAGAGAGGTGTCGAAAATTTGATAGATGGATGTCCTCATATTTTCAGTAAAGGTAGATCCACAGAAAATTAATCAGTTGGTAAATTCTGGGGGAAAAGGATACAAGGAACTCTTATTTAAAATATCAATATCTGGCGGCCCACATACAATACGTAATTAGTTTCAGAAATATGTATAAGAATTCTGAATCCAAACATATTTTTCAATTCAAGGTCAAAGTCACTTTTTCTCTCTTCATGTTTTTGGTAACAGGAGGACAAGTAACTGTAATATGATTTTGATTGACTTTTTAGTTTTAAAATTTAATTTTAAGACAGCATTAAATTTTAAAAGAAACATAAGTACTGAATACGGATTTTCAAATTATATCTAAAAATATCCTTGTAAAAATCCAATTCCAATGACTTTTCTGAAAAAGTCCATTTACAAAGCTATGTCTAACATGCTTATATTGAGGGAGCTAAGACCACCCTAGTTAAAAAAAAATAACTACCGAATGCTTTGGGGCCATTCATTAATTACGTAACGACGATTTTGGCGATTTTTGACCCCCCCTACCCTCACGTAAGGGTAAGTAAGATTTTTCAAACCATTCCCCTCCCCTATTCTTACGTAAGATTCCATTTTATTTTTCAAACTAATAAAATGTTAGCGCACGAAATTATTAACAAAAAAAGTTGAAACCAAAACTAATAAAGATTTCTCTCTTTTTGATTTTGTTTTGTTTCGACTTTTTACAACTGAAAGATGGATTCAACAGTTTTATTTTTTATCTTAATTTAGTGCTACTACAATAAAAAAGATACATCTGATATACCTTCATTTTTTTTAAATTAAAGCTTCAATAATATACTAGCTTGTTATTCAATAGTAATTTAATTAGAATAATTGGAATTTGTTTACGTTAACTTGGAAAATCTTACGTAAGAATGGGTTTGACCGTGACCCCCCCCACCCCCAAGTAAGGGTATGTAGAGATTTTTCCAACCCCCCTCCCCCTTGGGACCCTTACGTAATAAATGAATAGGCCCTTTCTAGAAAAAAAAATAAGAATTTTAAGATTTCGGACATATTTTATTTTTTCTGGTTTTTACAGATTAATCAAAATTAAAAAAACACTTTAAAGGTAGATATATAAATATTTTTTTTGCGTAAAACCTCTGGTCAGCAGTTTAAGTATTGAGACCACTTCGGACAAATCTCGTATGGAAAAGCCTACATGTATACAGCTTCTAAACTTGAGTGTTTTTTTGTGTGTACCGACCACTTTTTTCTTGAAAGCCTGGTTAGAGTGGAAGACTACTACCCTAAGTGGATGTGCATGTGACGACGGAGATTACTCTTTGCAGCAAAAGCCTCGTTGCAGTGGTCACAGGAAAACGGCTTTTCCCCCGTATGGAGTCGAAGGTGACTTTTAAGACTGCTATTATTATTGAAGGCTTTGTCGCAGAAGCTGCATTGAAACGGTTTCTCACCAGAATGGACCATTTTGTGATAACGGAGATATATCTTTCTAGCGAAAGCCTTGTTGCAGATGTCGCAAATGTATGGCTTCTCTAATGAGTGAATGGATTGATGTGACTTCAGAGTACTCCTGTCCCTAAAAGCCTTGTTGCATAGTTTGCATTTGAACGGTCGCTTGGCAGAATGGATTATAAGGTGGCGCCTCAAGATGTCTTTCGTTTTGAAGTCTTTGCCGCAAAAGTCGCACACGAGGTGAATACGTTCATGCTTGTGCAGTGCGCTTTTTCTAGCAAAACTATTGTTACAGATGTTGCAAGTGTAGGGTTTCTCGCCTGAATGAATAAGTTTATGTTTTTTTAGAGTGAACCAATATTTGAAATCCATGTTGCATACGTCGCAATTGTATGGTTTTTCATCCGTATGGACCCGAAGGTGTTTTTTCAGATTACTCTTATCTTTGAAGGCTTTGCTGCACAAACTGCATTGAAACGACTTCTCCCCAGAATGGATCATTTTGTGATAACGGAGATTGTCTGAATGTCGAAAAGCCTTGCCGCAGATGTCGCAAATGTATGGCTTTTCATTTGTATGGACGCGAAGGTGTTTTTTCACAGTACTCTTATGTTTGAAGGCTTTGTCGCAGAAGCTGCATTGAAACGGTTTCTCACCAGAATGGGCCATTTTGTGTCTAAGGAGATAGATCTCTCTAGTGAAAGCTTTGCCGCATTGTTCGCAAATGTATGGCTTCTCTCCCGAGTGAATGAGTTGATGATTCTTCAAAGTACTCCTGTCACTAAAAGCCTTGTTGCAGAGTTCGCACTTGAACGGTCGCTCGCCAGAATGAATTACATGGTGGCGCATCAAGATATGTTTTGTTTGGAAGGCTTTGCCGCAACAGTCGCACACAAAGGATCGCTCACAAGAAGGGGCTGTTTGGTGGTTCCTCAGGTTGCTTATTGAATGGAAGGCTTTGCCGCAATGGTTGCAAGTATGCTTATTTCGTGAGTGAATGCCTTGATGTGACTTCAGTGTACTCTCTTGATTAAAATCCTTGTTGCAGATTTCACACGTGAACGATTGCTCGCCAGAATGGGTTAGAAGGTGGGCGTTCAGGCTTCTCTTTCTACTGAAGGTCATGGAGCAGTGGTCGCACACGAACGGCTTCTCTCGAGGGTGGATGAGCATCTGACCACCGACATCGTTCTGAGGATTTTCACCGCAGTGGTCGCACTTGAACCGTCTCTCACCACTCTGAGTCAGGGAGATTTCGTTGGTCTTTTCGAGGTTGGAGTTGTTCTGGGTGGAGAACATGCATTTGGAACACTGGTACCTTTCATCGCTCTGCTCACTTTGTTGGGTGTTCATATTTCCATCCAGACCAGAGGATGCAAAAGAGATGTCGTTAAGGATAATACTTTTGGAGTCATCACTGTCATCTGTGTGCAGAAAGTATATTAATTTCTGATTCTAATACAAAACGAAGATGTTTATAATGAAAATAGCAAAACATTCTACCCAGATAGCATGTAACACCCCGGTTAACCTTCTCATTTCATTGTCATTGGGATGCCCAGAACAAGGTTTGCCAAAAACCTTACCGCAAAAATAGAAAATACTATTCCCAACCACGTATGTAGAGCAGTGGTTTTCAACGGGGGGTACGCATACCCTTAAGGGTAAGCCGAAAGCTTTTAAGGGGTACAACACGAAATATATATTTTTCAACTTTCAATGATTTTGCAAAGTTTTTTTTGTAGCGTTTTCTCCGAACAACAAAAAAAGTTTCCAAAACTGTCGATTTTTGGAATTTCTACAGTCCCAAAATCCTTTATAATTCAATAATTTAGGTAGAGAGTTAATTCATATCTTATTTTGAAGGTGTTTTTATGGCCTTTAATATGATGTGCAGCACTTAGTATTTGGAGTTTAAAAAAATTACAAGATTTTAAAAATTTTAATTGATCTCATGAAAAACACCACCCTTCGATTTTTTTTAAGAAAAAATATTTATTATTCTATAACTAATTAGCTACAAGTATGGAAAATTTCAAGATGGAGAAATGATAGCTTTCGGAGCTATGAATTTTAGAATAAGTGTAACGTATAAAAATTCCCGAAAATAATGCAGAAAATGAACAATTTTACTAATTTTTTACAATTCTCTATACAATTTTTATGCAAGTCTGAAAGGAGGCTCATTTATTTACATTTAGTGCAAAAACCCTAGCAAAAATATATTAAATTCTTGAAAATGTACGTCCGAAATTCGGATTAGGAGTACCAAAACAAGTGGAAAACCTGCTTTTTAGACTTAAATTCCAAAAAATTTTCTGGGAGTGAACCCACAGACCCTAAAGAAGTTAGATCACGATTATTTATGTTTTTTTAATATTATGGTTACTATTTAATTTTTTATTTTGAAAATTCTTCGAACCCCCCTAAAACAAAATCCTGGATCCACCAATTTAGGTAATATATATTTAAACGAATGTGATATTCCAACTACTAGCTGCAACTGCATGCGAGGGGCCCACAAGATTAGTGCCTACCCCCGTCCATAACATATTCTCTAATATCCCCAACACCAGTGCTTCAGTGAAAGGGGAGATGGAAGTTTAGTTGTGGGCGAAATGGACAGCACACTACGAAAACTCTTGTCAAAGGGTTGGTATTGCAATTGCAGCCATATATGGCAACGTTGCAGACTTTAAGAAGAAAAGAAACTAATTTCAAAGAAAATGTATTCATAATCAAAACCTAGACAAGGGAGATTTCATTCTTGGTCACTAAAGGCGTATGAGAATGGCAAGTTTGATATACTTAATGTAAATTACAGAATCATCAAACTTTTTTTATCACCCTCCCCTATTTTTATCATTTAAATCAATAACAATGATGATGATAATATTAACTTTTAACTTCAAAATGAGAATCGTTTTTTAATGTTTCAACTAAAAAGTTTCAAGTTTCGTTCATGAGCATTTAAATTTTTCCACAACAGTTATGTTGTGGTATAATTTTAACATTATAATTTTTAGTATCAGGTATAATTTATGGAAGAATTTTTTTCTGGTATTCTTAATTCTTATAGGCATCATATTGCAAAAGTAAAAATCGTTCAAAATTTATAATGCTTGACAATTGGATGGATTTTACTTAAATTTTTTTGTAGTATCTGACAAGTCTAATAGATATGTTAATTATTATCTTCATAATTTTAATTGGTTCTGCTAACATTTCATAGTATATATTGCCCTCAATTTTTATGATACATTTATGTATATTATGTGTTTCAATGTTTTCTTTGACTTATTATTGTTTTTTATGTATCACTCACTACTACCTTAATCAATGGGATGTTAGAAATGGTGTTTGTAAAATTTGTCCTATGCTGACATTAGCCAAAAAAGTTGGCAGGATAATTGTTTTTGTATCTAAAGTTATTGAATTACAGTCGAGTCCGCTTAATGTGATCGCAATTGTCCGAGACTAAACTGATAATATTATCCGATCGATAACAATAAGCGATCTCATATAAAAAACAAACAGTGCAACTAGATTGTTTCCTTTAAAATCAAAATAATGTAATCGTAATAAATGTATTCAAAACTCTATTTTTACACTAGGTAAACATTTTAAGGGGAAAATATAAGAGGTAGTTCACAAGTTCAGTTAATAAATTAAAATAATCGCTTACTTTGTATTTTTATAGAAAGGTCTCTCTTTTTCCGCTCCATTTACATAATCTGAATTCCAGTAAACAAGAGAAAATCAGAAACATCTGCAAAGCGTGGATCTTGGTGTTTCTTTATAACCAATCACAATTCGGACCCCCCCCCTATAACCGTTTTCTTTCAATATAATATGGGGAATGTTTTATTTTTCTTACTCATACTGAGTTTCTGAAAAAAGAATCGCCAGATGTTCTCATGGAGCACATGTTTACTTGGTAAAAATTGACCTTCAAAATGAATCTCGAACTCAAAAGCGGTCGTTTTAAAGGGGATATGGACAAATTTTGATAATATTAAGCGGAGTTATGATTATTAGTTGATCACATTAAACGATTTATTTTACATTAAATTAAATAGGAATGATCGGGACCTCTCGATTTCGATAACATTATTCGATTGATAACATTAACCGTGATCACATTAAGCGGATTCGACTGTAGTTTAGTATGATTTCGGATTTTGTACTTTTTCGGAGTTTTTGTTAGGTAGTTATATGACATACGAAAATTTTTCCTGTACATATACCCCTTTTATAGTGCAATATTTAAAAAATAATTTTGTGACACCAACTAATTTAACAAAGAAACTCAGAAAAAATATATATTATACATAATGCTATAGTAATCCTAGAACTTGAGTGAAAATTTGCTAAACCCTACAGCAACTTAAATTTATAACTCACTACATCAAGCTTGTAAGGTGAGCCTTGCTGCAGCCCGACATCCATAACGTAGTTTTAAGGTACAGTCGAGTCCGCTTAATGTGATCGCAATTGTCCGAGACTAAACTGATAACATTATCCGATCGATAACAATAAGCGATCTCAGATCAAAAGCTGCAAACAGTGTAACTAGGTTGTTTACATTAAAATCAAAATCACGTAATCGTAATAAATGTATTCAAAACACTATTTTTAAACTAGGTAAAATTTTAAGGGGGAAATATAAGAGTAGTTCAGTTATTAAAGTAAAATAATTGCTTACTTTGTATTTTTATTTGTATAGAAATGTCTCTTTTTTCCACTCCATTTTAATTCTTCCACTCCAATAAACAAACAAATTCATTAAACACAAGGTAAAATTCAAGTCTCTTATTAGACATCTGCAAAACGTCGATCTTGGTGGTTTCTTTAACCAATCACAAGAATGGATTCGGACCCCCCCACATAACCCTTTTCTTTCAATATATGCAGAATGTTTTCTTTATCTCATACTGAGTTTCAGAAAAAAGAAGATCCAGATGATCTCATGGGGCAGATGTTTACTTGTAAAAATTGACCTTCAAAATGAAACTCGAACTCAAAAGCGGTCGTTTTAAAGGGAATATGGACAAACTTTGATAATATTAAGCGGAGTGATGATTCATAGTTGATCACATTAAACGATGTATTTTACATTAAATTAAATAGGAATGATCGGGACCTGTTGATTTCGATAACATTATCCGATTGATAACAATAACCGTGATCACATTAAGCGGATTTGACTGTAGTATGATTGCTAACCTCAAAAGTACCCTAGATAGTTACAAAGCGGTATATGTATTTATGTCTATGCTCTTCTCTTTGTATTCGCCTGCACTGCTGGGCCAATTAAGTTCTTTTGCTCAGAGTACACGGTGCCATGACTAACTGCAGAGACTCCAACTTTCAAAGATGGTTGTCCGTAGTCCTTATGAGAAAGGAAAATTTTTTTGGAAGTTGATCCTAAAAACGGGGTTGTTTTATACATCTAGTCCGATTTTTTTAGAGGTGGATCCCCTGCACGCCCCCTTGATGTCATATCTGAAACAGGCTATAATCTAAAAAGATTTTTAAAGATAATGCATTAAGCTTCAGAGTGATCTATCAGTAAAAATTTACAACTTAGGAAATCCTTAAGAAAAATTAGTCGAAAACATTGACTAAAATCGATATAAACGCGATCTGAGAGGTATCACTGGATTTATTAGGCTCCTCTGGTCATGCTTAAATTTTCCCTACAGAGTAATTACAATGTGCAAAGAAACCAGCTTCAACTACGCGCCGGGAAAACGGTACTTAAGCAAAAAAATCGCTGTTTTTCTACTTTTCCGCCGAATGCGGTCCTAAACACCGGACGACGGCTTCTAACCACTATAAAGTTGTTTTTTCCACATCGCACTAACAACGCAAGAAGCCGATTTCAACTTGGCGCCCGCAGCTGCGCCGTCCGAAAGAAGTCGAGGGAAGAACGGAATACCCCGCATGCAAGACGAAACCCGATCGCTCGCCACCCTGTTTTATGAAGACTAAAAATATCCTAAAAATAGAGCATAATTGGAAAAAAAACTTGCGCTTTTAAGTGCTTTTTATGATAGATTTCCGATTTTCCGTAGCTTTTCGATGTTATCCGTAGTCCGTAGTTTAACGACGACATCCGTAGAAACTACGGAGAATCCGTAGTAGTTGGAGTCTCTGTAACTGTGTGGTGTGCTTACAGGTGTGGTGATATCCTTGGCACCCCCCCTTGCCTCCATCTTTTCTCCGAGCGCTCGGTGAGCCTTTGTGGGTCTTTATACCCCCTCGGGGGTTGAATAGCTCAGCTGACCCTTGAATCAAGTCGTTGACAAAAGTAAAAGACAGTTGAACCGTGGCTTCAGTCACACGCCTTTAGAACAGCTCTGCTCAAGTGCTCCGCTAAGCAGAGCCATGCTCTAAAGAAGTAGTTTGAAGACCTTTGGTCTAGGTACTTCCCCGATGTCAAGGGCGTAGTCAGAGGGGGGGATTTGGGGATATATCCCCCCCCGAAACTCAGGAAATTTCCTTTTTGACCATAGAAAACCACTAAAAATACCCTATATCCCCTCCCGAAATATCAACATCCCTCTCCGAAATTTTTTTCTGGCAACGCCACTGCCCGATGTGTTCCCCCCTCATCCTACAAATCTGTTACAAGGTTTAAAACATTATCTTCTAACCTAGTTTTAATTAGAAAGGTTTATTTCTAAAGCATAGCTGCCAACCTGATGGAGTAAAGTAGGAGTACTTTCAAGGACACATGAAAGCATACCCACCCTTTTTTCAGTCACGATTTAAAACTCAAGCCGCTTTTTTAGTTCATAGTAGAACTATGAAGCACAAATCATTTAGATAAAAACTGAAGACTCTGTCTATGAAGAAACAAAAACAACCCCCTTAAAGTAGATGAAAACAAAATCTCTCATAAGTTATGACTAAAGGTGTCCAAAACGATTTAATCATAGTTCTTGCTCTATAACCATAACAGAAATTAATGCTTTTTCTAAAAAAATAAAACTTAAAAGAAAATGTTATATTGAATTCCTATATTTCACTCATCTAACTTTCAAATAGTACTTATTTCTTACTTACAATTGAAACATAAGTATTTTTAAAAAAATCGGATTATTGGAGAAGAAACCAAAAATAGGAGTTACTCCGATAAAATTGGAGTACTTGTCAGCTATGCCATAGCATTAGGACATTAACACATTTTAATTCCATAAGGATACAAAAGCCTTACTAAGGTCTCAACTAACAAAGGTTGGTTTTACTTTGTCACAAGGTTCACATAGTTTTCTTGACAACTTTGCAAAAGCCTTAATCATTTTACTCCACAAGGTTACGACATGGTTGTAACAACCTTAAAATGCTATCTGGGTGACTCAAATCCATTATATCTCCTGTTAAATATCACATCTTATTTGGTCCCCAAATATACTAATATTCCATTCTCATAGTTTCAATGATATTGCTTGTACTGTCTGAATACTGTACCACCTACTTATTCATTCGGACTGGTTTGCAAGTGTTGATAATATTTTTAATCACTCACAACTGGAAACATATTGGCGATATTTAACGAGAGAAATAATGAAATTGAACATACTTTTTAAATAGAAATACTTTGTAAGGTAAAAAGAAGTTTAAAGAAAAAAATTTTCCATGGGAGACGTCTATAAATTACAGGAGGTCAAAAAGGGGGAAGGGGGTCCACCAAAGTCGCATCAAATCTCACCTGAGGGTAGGGGAGAGTCAATTAAAATCTCACGTAAACTTCTAAGTCAGAGATTCACATTTTTAGAAATAATGTGCATACATTCATCAAAACAGCAAACCATTACACAGCTGATTGCGATAATTTCAAGTATAAGACTTGGATTTGGGTTTCAATTTGGAATTGTATTAAGACTTTTATGTTTAGTGCCATGCCCAGAAGACGAATCGAGGCTAGAACAAAACATCCACAAAAATAAAATAGCTTAAATTCATAATTAAAAGTTATAAAGAAAATCTCACATGAGAATTTAAGAGCAAGGGATCCAGAAATATCTCACTAAACCTCACAGAGGGAGAGGTCAAAAATTTGGGAAAAAATTATATTGATGTCCCATATTTTGAGCAAGTGTAGATCCACAGAAAATGGATCCAGTCGGTTAATTCCGGAGAAAAGGAGACATGGCACTCTAATTTCAAAAAATCAATATTTGGCTACCAAGCCATACATAATTATTTTCAGAAATATAGGAAATATAGAATATTCAAATTAACTTAGTGGGTCTCGGAAATTGAAGGTCAAAGTCACTTCTACTCTCCATTTTTTAGAACTGGAAATCTATATTTTGTTACATACTGGCATTTGAATAGTTAGGGACTAACTTTTCTCCTTTAAAAATAAAATCCAATTTATTTTTCTTGAAAAATATTTAACCATGAAATATGTGTTTATATCTAGGTGAAACTGATGCCGTCCTTCTGTTACCAAAACTACATCATAATCACCTTCCCAAAAACTTACTGGGTTTAAAAATTTAATGTTTTTTATACCTAATTATTATCCCAGAAATACAGATTCAGGTTAATTTATAATGATTAAACATTCTTTTACGTCTTCTAAATTCAAAATTTATAAAAATGATAAAATTTTTCATGTCATAAAAATGTCTTTCAAATATAGTAAAATTAGATTTTATAAAAATTTACCAACTGAAAATTCCTAGAATTTGCATTTTTGGTAACTATAAAAAGAAAGAGACTCCGCACTTTAATTTTTGAAAAAAAATATTTAATTTCCAACGAATATAGATTGATTGTGTGTCTTCGCATTATGTAACTGTCTTTGTTATGTAACTGTCTTTGTTATGTAAAACTGTCTTTGCATTACGACCGATTAAAGCAGGGTTAAAAATTGGGGGGAAAACCATCTGATCCTGTTAAGGGAACGTACCCATACTACGAGACCCGTTCAGGGGGAGGGGGGTCTTCAAAATTCGACGCTTGGTCACAGGAGGGAGGGGGACTGAAGAGTTTTGTCATGTATTCAATTTCCTCCAGTCAATACAACAAAATTAAGCCAAATTAATTACTGAAATTAGCCAAATTAAGACTAAGCCAAATTAATTATTAAAATTAGACAAATTAAGCTAAATAAGTTTTTTTTACACTTTCTGTTTGCAAAAAATGATTGAAAACAGTATTTATGAATTACCACGTGAAAACTAGTAGTAGTAAAAAACTAGGAGGGAGTTAAAAATAGTTAAAATGGGTCTTGTAGTATGGTAAAAAAAGCACAACCGTCGCATCGTGACACTTACAGCAGAACAGTTGGGACAACGTAATGTTCTGCTGTAGTCCAGTTTTTTAATTATACTACATTTTATTTTTCCTTTTGAATTTTTTAAAGGGGCTTTTCTCAACCCTGCTTTTGTACTTCCAACTTTATTACTTGGCACTTTTTTTATAACAAGTTCACCAAAAACCTAATCTTACCTAAAAACATACATGTGATTACTCCGACAATAAATTGGCGGAGAATATATTTTTTTAAAATATTCGATCGCACTTAAATTTCCCTTTATTTTCAATAGAGGGGGACCATTGGCTCCTACTTCCCGATATCTGATGATTCAACATGCTAGTCATCATATTACTTCGATATTTTTAATATATTTTTTTCGATTTTACTTAAAAGGTCAGAGTTATCAGTAAAAAGCAATTGGAAAATATAAAAGTGGAATTTCAGTTTTGCAAATCGCATCGTCATATTTTAATTTTGCTAAGCAAATTGGCGGATTTCCGCCAATTGGCGGAAGAATCACACGTGTGTAAAAACCATGTTTAAATTTCAGACTGTATGAAGACTAAGTTGAAATCCTGATTTAAAGGACATATTTCCAAAAAAGTTTCTTGGGGATGACCCCCCCCAGATCCTCTTTTGTACTTAGAACTTTATTATTTGCAAGATTTTTTATATTAAGTTCATTAAAATGAAAATCCTACCTAAAAATGTGTATCCGAAATTTGGACTAGGTGTACCAACTAATTAAAAATGAACCTTGAAGAATTAATCAATCACCTTGAAGAATTAATCATCGAAAAAAGGCTCCAGGACGAATTTGTCTCTTGAAAAGGGCTCTGCGATATAAAATTAATTAATTAAGTAAGTAATTGATTAATTTTATTGACTATGTGACAAAACCCAAAGCCCCTTCCCTCCTGTGACCAAGCGTGGTATTTTGAAGACCCCCTCCCCCTGAACGGGTCACATAGTATGGGTAAGTTCCCTAAGGTACCTTTAATAAAAAATTTCAAATTAACCTTAAAGAGATTATTTTTTCAAACTAGTTAGAAATATTATAGTTTTTCTAGCTTTGTACATTTTCTACAAACAAAGCACAGTGACACATTTTTTATATACAACTTGAAATCCTGATACTTTTATAGTCTGAATCAGATGGAAGTCCTTTTTAATGTACCTAGCAGAAAAAATAATGGTAGGTACTTCTGCATTAGTCGGGTGCAAATGTAGTCAATGAACTATATGCACTATGTCACGAAACATCCTAAAACTTACCCTTGATCACTAATCCGATAATTAACTTTAAAAATGACAAGGTTTTAATTTAGGCGCAATAGGTGTTTAAAAAAACGCTTCAGTCTTCACCTGACTCAAAGCGGGGAGTATCCTTGTGTAATGACATAATTTAGGTGATACTGTTTTAAATCCATGGAGCATAAAAAATTACTTTCTTGACTTGAAATAAGACTACAGGCTACCAAAAAAAATCACAATGTGTGAAACCTCGGACATTTATGCGACCCCGGACAGCTCTAAAAAAACCCGAACGTATGGTAAGCCTAAATGTACGGCAAAAAAAATTGCTTTTTTGTTGGACTGACTTCAGCAGTGTTTACTTACACAGGAATAAACGATTAAATTGATTGTAGCATATTTAAACTTACCTTTTTTTTCCAAAACTTCATCAGTATTCATTAAATTGTTAGTTGAATGTTCATTTTTGATCAAGCTTGAATCAATGGGTTCACTATCATTCATGTCATTCATAATGACTTTATAATAGACAGAAGTAGAAAGTAAGTTAATAAAATAAGTTTAAAGTAGAAACTTTATGTTTTTTCACTTATCCACAGTAAATTAACTTATTTCCTATAATTATAACGGATCAAAGGAATGCTGGGCTGGGTCTTAAAGTAAACAAACATTTGTGTTGCCAGCCGGATCTCACAATGTAAAGAAAAGACGTAAGGAATTATTCATGTTGCCAGATGTAACTCCTCCGAGTAAACTTCCTCACGACATGGGGGGTCAGGGGCTCAGTGCGCATCCCACCTTTACAGGTAAAAATCTTGATTTTTAAATCATTTTAGAAAGATTTTTTTCATTTTCACTAACTTCTATTTTTTTTTCAAACCATTTTAGAATAATTAGAATAATTTTGAACGCCAGTGTGTATTTTTACAACATTGAATCGGTCTTGCTATTGAATTGCACCCGAATAATATCCTGGCAAAATAATTTTGGGTTTATTGATATATATATATATAATAATATTAAAATTACAGGCATTCTAAAATGTTTGAAATCAATGTTTTTGTTGATTAATAAAATAAGTAAAAAAAAGATTTTTTTAAAAACGCTTTTATTGAAGTGTTCTAAAAGGTCAAAAATAATTTATTCGGTTTGACAAATAATTTATTGGGAAGTAGAAAATAACTTTTTGGTAAGTAAAAAAAACTGATTTTCTAATCACTAAAAATAAAAGCGTGGGCGCTAGTAATTTTTAATATTTTTTAAATTTAAATTTTTTTTACAGGACAGTGACATTAACATCCCTGCCAAACGGGGATTCGAACCCCAGACGTACGGCTTTGCATCAGTCAGATGCTCTAACCACTAGGCCATTACGTCGGCATTTATGTATAATTTTACATAAATAAAAATACCTAATAGAGAATTTAAAGTGAATCCATCCCACCCTAACCTCATGAATGAGAAAATTGTAAATTTAACCTCGTAGAACATAGAATAAAGAAGTTAGAATAAATAGTGAAAGGAATTATTAGCGCCCACGCTTTTATTTTTAGTGATTAGAAAATCAGTTTTTTTTACTTACCAAAAAGTTATTTTCTACTTCCCAATAAATTATTTGTCAAACCGAATAAGTTATTTTTGACCTTTTAGAACACTTCAATAAAAGCGTTTTTAAAAAAATCTTTTTTTTACTTATTTTATTTTCTACTTTTTAGTGATGGTATTTTTTTTAACAAAAACTCACAAGAAAAATGTATTTATTTCAACCATATTTAATCTTATGATAGGATGGAATTTTATTTCATGCATAACAAAAATTTTTCACTTATCTGACTAAGTAGAAAAATCCTCTGACGACTCAGCAGGACAATCAACTCCAAAGTTAATTAAAATCTATTTAATATTGCTGGGTACGTTAAAATAACAGAGCTGAGCGGGAAAAATACCTCCCACAAAGAATATTCCTCGCATCCGCTATCTCGCCGATGAAATCCATCGATATCAAAAAGATTCACAAGAAAAAGAAAAGCATTCAATAAAATTTAAAAAAAAAATACCCAATCGTAAAAAATTCAGAATTAGTGTGTGTGTGTATCAAGGATTAAACAGTAACAGTACCATCCAGTCTTTTCAGTAGTCAATAAATTATAAAAGTAGCATATTATCTTCTCTCGGGATGGGCATCAATTCTCGGCGATTTCTCGCTCTTCTGGCGATTTCTTTCTCGCGGTTATTATCTAAAATCGCTAATTATCTTAATTGTTAATTGGAAGGTAAAAAATCACGTTTTGAAGATTAAATATTGTAGTTGTATACCTAATATATTATTTTACAGGTTTTGGGAGCCATTGGCTTCACGGAAGTGTCTCAAATTTGAATTAAAAGGATAACTAAAAACACTCGTTAATTACCTAAATTACTGAGGTTTTGACTAGTTGATGATTGAACATTGCATTGTCATCGAGTTTCCACCACGGTGCAAAGTTTCAGAACTTTATATCGTTTGGAAGTGCCTGAAATTTTATGTACAAGAATACGGAAGGAAAAAAGTGATTAATCGTCTATAATTATCGTAATTACTGGGCAATTCTCGTTTTAACTTTTGAATATGATGAAGTTATGCCTTATACAACATTGTGCACGGTTTAGGTAGAATAGCCCCTTGGGAAAGGTCTCAAATTCTGGTTTTTCTGTTAATTAAAAATACTCGTTAATTAACTTAATCCTTTGGTTGTTTGACTAGATAATGGTTGGATATTGGAGTGTCATGAGGGTTACACCGATGTGTAAAGTTTCGGGGCCCTGACATATCGGGAAGTGCCCGAAAATCGAGTTTTAAAATTCCACCCGTAAAACGCCGCCAAAAGCAAGTAGAATAAAAGCGTTTAAAAATAGCATTCTGAATCATTCAAACTAGCATTTTGAAATTCCATTCTGAAACCGCTATTTCATACCTTTCAATTCTGATGTTTTAAACTCCTGCGCATGTGTGTGTATTACAATTTTGAATGATAATATATTGGGTATTATATTAACCCCAATATGCATACATAATTTCGTCATAATATGTCCCCTAGATCCGGAGAAAATCGAATAAATGTGCACTTTCTCTTAAGTTTGAACGCCAGTGTGTATTTTTACAACATTGAATCAGTTTTGCTATTGAATTGCACCCGAATTAATTCCTGGCAAATTAATTTTGGGTTTATATATATATATATATATATATATATATATATATATATATATATATATATATATATATATATATATATATATATATATATATATATATATATATATATATATATATATATATATATATATATATATATATATATATATATATATATATATATATTAGGGTGTATCGAAAAAAACTTTTTTTCGATTTTGATGACGTAATAGTGCGGAAAAGTTGTCTAAGGTGCCAGAGAGTACCTGTGAATTTTTTCAGAATTTTTGGATAATTTCTTAATGTGCCACATTGGCCCTGAAGTTCCCCATGTTAATCCAATGGGGCGCGCCGCCAAAAAGGCCGAAAATCGGTTTTTCGCCCCTCATTTCTACCCTAATCACACGACGAATGTCTCGTCTCGAGTTATGGACTCTATATGATCTAGGCTATCCGAAAAAACTTGAATTATATCCTAAATATCTATATTACGTTTTTTTTGTATGCTCAAATTTCGTCGAAAATCGCGTATTTCCTCGTTCAAATCAGAGCCCACAATCAACATAATATAGAGATTTAAGTTATTATTCAAGTTTTTTCGGGTAGCATACATCATATAGAGTCCATAACTCGAGACGAGACATTCGTCGGGTGATTAGGGTAGAAATGAGGGGCGAAAAACCGATTTTCGGCCTTTTTGGCGGCGCGCCCCATTGGATTAACATGGGGAACTTCAGGGCCAATGTGGCACATTAAGAAATAATCCAAAAATTCTGAAAAAATTCACAGGTACTCTCTGGCACCTTAGACAACTTTTCCGCACTATTACGTCATCAAAATCGAAAAAAAGTTTTTTTCGATACACCCTAATATATATATATATATATATATATATATATATATATATATATATATATATATATATATATATATATATATATATATATATATATATATATATATATATATATATATATATATATATATATATATATATAAATAATATTAAAATTACAGGAATTCTAAAATGGTTTGAAAAAAAGGCTTTTTGTTGATCAAAAATTGCATTTGGCACGTTATTAACACCGACACAAAGTCATGGCAATAATAAATTAATTTTTCTAATAGTGTTTAGAAGTTAGTGAAAATGAAAAAAAATCTTTCTAAAATGATTTAAAAATCAAGATTTTTACCTGTAAAGGTGGGATGCGCACTAATAAACGCACCGCTTACCGGCAGCCAGATAGCTCGCACGCTGTTCGAAATATAGCATAGGGAAAGATATATTAAAGAACTAGCTTTTCTAAAATTCTCTCTCGAAATCATTGCTATAGTTCTTAGACTATGGGCAGAGGGGGGGCCGGGCCCCCTTGGAATTTCTACTATAGGGGAGAGTGTTTTACCTGTGGACAAAAATCACGTTTGGATTTTTCTAAGACAGGTAAAATCACATTTTGATCATTTCAAGTACCCAACCTATAGTCCTACCCAGGGCTCGATTTCAGCCGGAACGGTCCGGAACGGCGTTCCGGAACCTCTTTTTCGATTAAAAAATTAATATCTTATTTCAGGGGTCTCCTATACTACAGCCCGCGAAACCCTTTCATCAGTCCCACGAAAACCTTTCTACATGTACGAAAAAAAGTCCTAAAATGAATTAAAACCCTGTTTTTAAGGTCAAAATTCAAAAATTTTTCTGGGGGAGGACCCCCAGACTCTTCTTTTTTGTATTTAAAACTCGACTATAATCACATTTATCTTCAGATTAAGTTCATAGAAGGGCGAATCTCACTAAAAAATATTACAAAAGAACATTAAACCTGTAAACATGCGCCAAAAGGGTTTATAGGAAATTTCGAGTTTTTCCCCCTGTGCAAAAATTTAACTTGGGGCCTTGATAGTGATTTAATTTTCTTAAAGGAAATTTGGGCCCCTCCCGAAATAAGTTTCTACATACGCCGCTATGATCCTAGATGTGTTAAAAAACAATTTTCTGTTGTTACTATTTAAAACTTATTTTCAACTATTCACTTGGGCGTATTTTAAATTTTAAATGCATTTTTATCTTTTTTGCAAACTAGGGAGCTACCGCCCCCTGCTCGCTATCGCTCGCCAACCCCCGTTAACTGCTGACGCAGGGCCTTTCGGATCGCTTCGCAATCCCCACAAAACCCTGCCCACTAAAATTATTTATTTATAAAACATTCGTTATAACAATTAGTAGAAAAAACGTCAACCAACTTTCCAGAAGCACCCCCCTTAAAGTTAGAATATTTATTGGTTAAATTATCAATAATTTAATCAACACGTTTTCCTTGAAAATATCCATCAAGTCTGCTCGTGCTATTGTCATTCAATATTTACAAAAACGTTCAGCAATGAATCTGTTAAATTTAATATAGTACGCTAGTAACTCGTCAAAATATCTAGTGTTTTATCATTCAAGTTTTAGTTTTAATACAGACTTTTTAAACAATACGATTTAAGCTATTAAAAATAGTAAGAGACAAAATCTATATTGCACTCAATGTTTACAAACAATTAATTTTGGTGTGTGAAATTCTATACTTGAATAGTAGATCTGTGAGTTTCTGGAAAACTCTTATCAGTCTTTTAAAAATATTTTATTTAGAAAGTACATATTTTGAAGCGCATTTTTAAAGCGTGAAAGGAATTATTTTCATCATTAATGAATAACGTCGGTTGGTCATTGTGATTGGAGGTATAATAAATTATACGACAGTTTCTTGCTGTTAACTGCAACCTTATCCGTAATCCAGAAAAATGGAAATATCTTAGAAATGAGAATTTTTTTTAGAAATTCTAAAGGCACTTCGCACATCCTCAAAAGAATCCGAACAGTTTGATACCAAAAACATGTTATAAGGATCAGTAATAAAAAAGCCTTTCTCTGGAAACCATTTACAAAAACTTTTTTTAGAATAGAGAGATAATAATAATTTTTTGATTTAATATTAAGGTTATTACCTTAATCGTGTTCTTTTAAAACATAATTGTGAACCCCAATATGAACTACCCACATAATCTGCTCTTGGTGTTGATTCTTTTTTTTATTTGAACCAGATTTGCCAGATTCCTGGTCAAATTTCCCAAGAAAATTTGCGACATCATTATATTCCTTAAACTGGCAAAATATACAACACTATTGTTTCATTGATGATAAACCGTCCCGCCTTCTACAAGAGGCACCCTGCTGGAAAAAAAAGTACAACACACAGTAAAAAAGGTGTTTTAACCAAAAAAATTGCCTAAATAATTCATCGTCTTATACAATAAAATTCTTCCATATCTAGTATACAACATATTTGAATTAATTTATAAATTAAAATTGAAAAATATATGAGTTTTTGTATTAAAAAGTATTCTTTTTTTTTCAGTTTTGAGACCAATAATTTTACCGTTCCGGTACCTCTTTTTTTAGAAATCGAGCCCTGGTCCTACCCTTTGTGAGTAGGGGGATATTTTTTGTTTGCTAAAATCTTGAAAATTGTATTTTTAATTAATTTTAATAACTTAAAAAAATTTGTGTCCATAGGTACAACAACGATTTCACCCTATGGACAGACCCAGTTGTACCTGTGGACACCCTCAAAAAGGGAAGTTTTAGTTCAAAAAAGTTAAAAATGAACATTTTTACTAAGGCATTAGCTTTTTATAACATATTTCAAGCCTTTTTGAAATTGGAAATAGATTTTTTAAAGTAATATAGTTTTAGATCGTAAATGATCATTAAAACGAAGTTTAATGATAAAAGTCTTGATTTTTTACAACAAAACATAAATCACATGGGACTTTCAGATCAAAATTTAAGGTAATAGTTTGATCAATCATGCTGATTGATCTGATCACTTCACTGATAAAAAAACAATTAGATCGACACATAGTTGTGCAAGCATTTGGTGGTTAAATAACTTCCGCAAATCTTCTTTAGTAGAAATTTTAAGTTTTTTGTAATTATCATACTTAAATGCGATAGGGGGCTTAAGATTTTACACCATATTTTACACTAAATGCCAAGAAGAATAAAAAATTTAAAAAAGTAGTTTAGATCACAAAATATCTGATTTTTCATCTAAAAATCACTTGAAAATAATTGCCGACGAATAGATAACCATTTAGAATTAATTTAAAATGCATTAAAATGTATTTACATAAATGAAACCTGATTCTAAAACGCCGATTAGCTACAGACACCCACAAGAACGCGTCCGTAGGTACAACACTTATGGTGTCCGAAGGACCGAAGGTACAACATCAGGTGTTTTTGCATTCAAAATTCTATAAAAAATTAAAGAATGGAGATCTGACGATTTCTAATATCAAAAATAAAAGGTCAAAATCTCGGGGATTCGCCCCTATATCTCATTTTATCGTGTTATAATTAAATGGGAAGAAAAATATTAATATAGTGATTAGTGATGCATTAAAAAAAACTTTGAGCCCCTAAAAACAGTAAATTTATTATATAAATTTAAATATTATTTTAAAGAGCTGATTTCACGTTAGCAACTAGATAGCATCAGTTTACATTCAAATTCAACCCCAAATTCCAATTTACTTTTTTTCCTGAATTTTAAAATGAGGTGGCTGAAGGTAAAACCGTCCTTAGGTACAGCACTCTCCCCTATCAATACTTTATTATGGTTTTTAGCTAATCAAAAGCAATATGAAAATTTTTTCCAACAATTTCATTCACTGAAACATTGCCATATCCACCATCCCTATAACAAACTCTAGGAATCCTGAATTCTACTCATATCATGAAAATCGTGGATAACAATCCTATTAGGTTGTTGCTCAAAAGTGTTCCAAATGAGTTAAATCTCTACTCTTAAAAGAGAAATTTCATAAATTTTCTGGGGGAGGACCCACAGACCCCCCTATCGACTAGGTATATTGTGAACAAGTAGATTTCTACACGGATAAAAAAGGATAAAAACTATAATTAGAGGGTGTTAAAAATACTACGCACAATGCATGAGTGAAACACAGAGCCTGATTTCTGGGAGGGTATTCGGGGCACTTGCCCAGGGCCCCCACTTCAAGAGGGCCCCAAAATACTTTAAAAGCAAAGAAAGTGAGAAAGAGTAAAATATTTTTTTAGTAAATGGATTTAGAATCAGTATGGTATTAAACTTTTAATTTTTATTTGGTGTTTATGTTACGGGAAAAGTGATAAACCGGCCGTTATTAAAAAAAATTCGTAAATTTGCAAACTTTTCAGTGTTATTGAGTAGTTTTGGTTTTTTTAGTTGTATAAAGGCAAAATTTAATCAAAAAATAAAAAAAAAACTTACAAATTTGCGAACTTTATCTTTTTTTTACCTTACCTTACTTCCGTAACCCTAGGACACGTTGATTCCAAATAAAAGCCCCGAAACGGACTTTTAAAACACCCTTTATAGTCATTTCAATATGTATTACACTATAACCTTAAGTATGATTTAAAAATTTTAAATCATGATTTCAATGCTTTATTAATTAGTTTTTTGATAGTGTCTTATTTTTGAATGAATTTCAAAGGAACAACATCCAGAATTGATGAAAAAAAAATTTTATTATTATTATTATTATTATTATTATTATTATTATTATTATTATTATTATTATTATTATTATTATTATTATTATTATTATTATTATTATTATTATTATTATTATTATTATTATTATTATTATTATTATTATTATTATTATTATTATTATTATTATTATTATTATTATTATTATTATTATTATTATTATTATTATTATTATTATTATTATTATTATTATTATTATTATTATTATTACTTTTATTATTATTAATACTCCAGTTTTGTTAATTTTTTGCCTCCAGTGATCGGAAGTTTAATTTAACAATGCTTTATTATAATTTAGTGGCTCGGAAAATTTTCCGGAAAATTTACCGCAAAATTTTCCGGAAAAAAGCCTGTAGAAAAATGCTGAGATCCACCAAAGAAAGTAGTTCCCCGTGCGGGGTGTCGGAATTTTAAGTGAAATTAAGGGATTCAATTTTAAAACATGATTATTTTTAAATCCAGATATATTAAGCGTCTTTTCATCCCGATCTGCAAAATGTTGAGTATTATTATTTTTTCAAGTGGCCCAGCGCGTAATAGTACATATATGTTCGAATAAAACTCGCCAGCCAATAAGAGTTTACAGAACCCAGCGAGCTTTCTGTTTACTCAGATTTTCTTCCGCGCGGCCGTGACGTCAGGCTCAACTTAAGTTGTACTCGAGACTTCTATCGCAGCGACTATAACACTAGAGCAGTGGTTCCCAAACTATTTTGGTCGTGGAACCCCCAAATTTGTTACCAATGATCGCGGAACCCTGAATATTTTTTAATCAACGACTTTTCAAAATTTAATATATGATATTAAATGAAACCAGACGCGGATCCAGCACGGGCCCCAGGGGGGGCACTTTTCTAGACAATCACCTTTACCTTTGGGCAGAAATGTCAAATTCTTGGGGTTTTTCTAAAAGTATCACGCAAGATCCCCTTCTGGTACCGCTGGGGGGTATGGGGGTTCTCTCCCAGAAAAATTTTGAAATTTGACTTGTAAAAGTAGGGTTTTAACTCATTTCAAGAACACTTTTTGGTCCAAGAGGGGGCACTGTCCAGAGTTTGAACTCATTTTAAGAAGCGTTTTGGGGCCAAGAGGGGAATTTTCCAGACCATTACTTTTATTTTTGACAAAAAATTTAAAAATGCTGGGGATTTCCCAAAAAGTATCGCCCAAGATCCCCTTGCTATATTGAGGGGGGGGGGTCTGGGGGTCTACCCCCATAAAAAAATTTTGAAATTCGATTGGTAAAAGTAAGGTTTTAAATCATTTTGAGAACATTTTTGGGTCCAAGGGGGGCGGTGCTATCCATTGTTTTTTTTACACCATTCTAATTTTTTAATGAAATAAAGTTTGTCCCATGTCCCATGGAACCCCTAAATTTTTTCGTGGAAACCCACTTTGGGAACCACTGCACTAGAGCAAAGCATCTCAATGGCGAAGTTCTTAATCGGCCAAGAGTCTCGTCGCCTAATGCGCGCGCTCTATAGCTTCTTGGAATAGCCAGGATGATAATTTTGTCTCAGTCGCCGTGACAAAAGTCTCTAGTGCGCGCTTAGCCTATGACGGTTTCGTAATCAAGTTCAGATCTTCAGATAGCTAAAGTTTACACGATACGGGGGAGGGCGGGGCTGCGGGGGAGGAATATTGTGTGGTAGGGTTTCCACTCCTCTAAACGGAGCGAATGACAGTTAGACAGCCTTTTCCAGCCAATATCTCCTCGTAACCAACCCGTTCTTATTAAAGGCTCCTTTAGGAAACAAAATTCGCAACAAGAAAAGTACTACGTGAAACTGGTTTGCATCGTTTTCTTCTCTGGCTGTTAACAAGAACAAAGGATTCGTTGGTGAAAGCGTGAGAATAGGGCCGGGATAATCGGTGTGGTAACTTGAGTGACCTTGAAATTAAGAAGGGGAATCTAAGACTCTTCTTTTAACACTTTTTTCCAGTAAGAAGAATGTTTTAATGAACTTTGGCACGGAGAGGAGTGACTGTTAATATTGTGTTTCAGATTAAATGTTTCAGAATTTCTAGGGGAGGCATAGGCGTAACGAGGGGGATTATTGTGGATGTAACCCCCCCCCCATTGCA
This sequence comes from Tetragnatha versicolor, assembly GCA_024610705.1. Lineage (NCBI taxonomy): Eukaryota > Metazoa > Arthropoda > Arachnida > Araneae > Tetragnathidae > Tetragnatha > Tetragnatha versicolor. The sequence goes on from JANDEH010000019.1 coordinate 3,376,866, forward strand.
TTGTCGGTTTCTAAAACACGAAGAACTTAAAAATGTTTTTTTATAGAAAATTGGGGGGTTTACAAAGAACTGTTCTTTTTGGATGGATCTAACCCAAAAGGCCCCAAAAGGAGCTTAAACACTACACTTTAAGACAAAAATGTTTTAAAAATCTGGGGTTGGACTCCCAAACCCCACTCTAAAATTTTGACGTCTGTTTGTGTTTTACCCTTGAAACTTCGGCCTTTTAATTTTTAAAAGAAGTTTTGTGAAAAAAACTGTTGTTTCTGATGCCACTCGGAATAATATCCAAGCTTCTTTCGCAAAGGCTTATAAGATTTACGGGAAAGGGAGTGCGGGTTCCTGAGAAATTTAGGCCTATAAAAATGACAGGAATCCGACTTAAGTCTCATGAAGCTATTTCTTAATTGCCCTTCTAAAAATAACATTTTAAATAACCTCCAAAATAACGTTTATAAAAAAATGTATAGTCTATTTATATTTAATTCAAAGTTATACAGGGTGATTCATAAATAATCATCAATACAATAATTGGGGGCACGGTAGAGGGGCCCTAGACAAGTATATTTCGAATAGGGATGGTGGGGCGCAGCCTTACCGTAAAAGAGCTAGGACCTAATGTAGTGCGAGCGCGTTTCAAAAGGCCGTTTTTAGAACGCCCGCATGACGAAACAAAACATAATAAAATGAAAAAATCTATTGCATGAGGTAAGGAAGTATCCCTACTACTTACACCATGAATTCGATAAAATTTGAACCAATATCTAAACCGTGGAGATTTCAAAATCTCAGAATTAAATAGCAGTTTGAACCTTCGATTTACTGTTTGTCCCCTTATGTGCCCAAATTCATACTCAATTGCCCTCTCGGGTTTAGATTTAATTCTATTAAATAAAAAAAAAGAAAAATTGTCACTTTCCTAAGGACTAATGCATTCCAAAAGGTAAAGCATACCTGAAGGATCGGGAAATTTTCCCTGTTTATACCAACACTCAAGAAAAACAAAGGATCTATGTGAATTCTCTTCCTTAGAACAATGACTTTTCGCAGAAGTCGTATCATTCAAGGAAAACATCTTCCCCGGTGAAGTCTGGGTCAAACGGTATTAGTTCTCTTCTTGATTTACAAATCAGGAATTCGGGATATCCAACGGTTTGGTGTCAAGGTCTTCCTAAAATTACATCCATGTGCCACAGATAAGAATTTGTGAGGAATTGTCTCCGCTGAATTTCATTCAGTTTTCAATGAAATAGGTGCTCTATCTGGCTATATATTGTTCAAGAATGATCTAGGGAAGGAATTAGATTAACTCGGAGATTTGTTAAGATTTTATTTATTTAAGACAAGACAAAACAGACCTTTCGGTCCAATTACATTGTCCGAATACAGAATAATAATAGTAATAAAAAGTAACACTCAACAACCATCAAAAGAAAGATAATATGAACAAAAGAACATAATAAACAAATGCAAACATTAGAAAAATCAGAAAATTAAGGACATGCAGATTCGTTTATAAACTGAAAATGACATTGAAAAAATATCCAAACGATCCGTATACAAATTATAAAGTGAGCAAAATTTATTTATAAAAAAATTTTTATCTGTGCCAATCCTAATATTAGTTCCAAAAAATTTTAAAGATTTGTTTCTTGCAGATTGCCTTGGAACTATAATAAAAATTTTTTGAGTTAAAGTATTGCTGTCTATGTTTTTATTTAAAAGTTTATGAAAAAATAACATTAATAAGAATTTACGCCTGGATTGCAGATCTTGAATTTTAAAATTCTGTCTCAGAATCTGGCTTGGCATATAAGTATTACAATATCCATTTTCAGTAAAAAACAAATGTCTTAAAAAAATATTCTGAATTCTTTCAATCATTTTAACATAAGTATCATATTGAGGATCCCAAACTATACAAGCATATTCTAGTTTAGATCTAACTAAGTAATTGAAAATTGATATTTTAGAAGCTGAATTAAGTTCCCTGCATGCCCTTAATATAAAACCTAAACTCCTGAAAGAAACTGAAACAATATTTGAAATATGTTCAGAAAATGAAAATTTACAGTCATATTGAACACCAAGATCAAGAACACTATTACATCTAGAGAAAATAACATTGTCAATACAATAGTTATAGATTAAAATTGAATGCTTATGTGAAAAAGACATGATGGAACATTTCTTGTAATTTAGAAATAATCGATTTACCAAACACCACCTATTCAGCGATATTAAATCGTCTTGAAGATTGATGCAATCATCAATATTATAAATGTGCTTATAGATCTTTGCATCATCAGCAAACAAAAGGCATTTGGAATAATTCAAACACTCTGGTAAATCATTAATAAACAAAATGAACAACAATGGTCCCAAGGTTGATCCCTGGGGTACCCCTGATGTACTGGTAAAAACACTAGATAAACAATTTTTATATGAGACAACTAAGTGTCTATTAATTAAATAAGAATAAATCCACTTTACCAGTCCACCACTCAATCCAAAATCAATAAGTTTCCTCATCAAAATGCCAAAATCAACAGAATCGAATGCTTTTGTAAAGTCTGTGTATACTACATCAATTTGTCTATTTTCATGCAGAGCCAAAACTATCTCCGAATTCAAAGACAACAAATTTGTCACTGTTGATCGTCCTTTTAAAAATCCATGCTGAACATCTGATATACATTGACCTATACCAAGAAAAATACGTTTTTGTATAACACCCTCAAAGATTTTAGAGAAAACAGACAGTATAGTAATAGGTCTATAATTTTCAATTTCTGCTCTATTTCCTTTCTTAAAAATAGGGGTAATCCTGGATTTTTTAAATGCATCTGGAAAAATGTTAGTTTTTAGGGATTTATTGAATAAAATTAATAGAGGGTAAACAAAAAACTCCGCATAACCCTTAATAAGATATGGAGGAATTTTATCCAATCCGGCAGATTTATTTCCTTTCAGGGATTTAATTTCAGACATAATTTCAGCAATTGATATTTGATTAAAATCCTGACAAAAATTATCCCTATTGTTTGTATTAACATTTGAATCAAAATTGGAACTCTGTAAATAAACAGAACTAAAATGTTTAGCAAAAGCTTGAGCAATGTCAACATTTTTGGTCATATTCTGATTTTTATATGTCATTGAATTACACTCATTACAATTATTTTTAGAACTTCTCACAAAATCCCAAAAATTAGAAGCATTATTAACTAAATTTTCATTTGTAATTTTAATATAGTTCTTATAAGCATCTCTAATTTTAACTTTGACAATGCGTCTCAAAGCTTTGTAGGCATTAATTAAAATTTCGTTATCACACATTTTTTTCCTTAATCTGTTTTTAAGCTTAATATGATAAATGATATCAGAATTGAACCAGATTGGAAATTTTTTTTGCTTGGGAGCATACTTGGGAAAACAAGCATCTAATATATTATAAATTCCTGTATAGAAAGATGAGACAGCCTCATTTATATCCTCAATAGCATTGAGATAATTCCAATCTGCATCACGGATTAATTCATTAAATAGTTGATAATTTCCTTTTCTAAAATTATAGTTTTCTACATCCGAGGAAACTCCCCTAGACTTAATTTTCTCGAACGACATAAAAGATAGAATCAGTGCGGGATGGTAGACATCTTCTCTTACGAGAATCTCCTCTTCCTCGGCCCGAGTAATCGAAAAAACCTCAGATGTTAAGTTACTAATCACAAGATCCAGGATTTTACCCTGATGATTTAGACAATGATTAAACTGCTTATAGTTACACAAGCTCAAAAAATCAAAAAGATTTTTCTCATTTAAGGATAAGGATTGAAAAACAGATTCCTCTAACCAATTAATTTTACTAAGATTAAAATCACCTAACAGAAGCATAGGTTTGGCCATCATGTCAATATCATTGGAAAAAAGACTAAAAAAATTCATATAAGTGTCAGCATTAGTATTTGGTCTAAAATACACAACACATAAATACATAGTAGTCAAATGAGACACAGATACTTTTAAAATTAAATATTCCAGATTGCTGATAGTATTATCACACACTTCAAAACTAAATTTTTTGTCTAAGGCAATCAAAACACCCCCTCCCCGCGACAAACCACTCTGATTTGGACATCTATCATTCCTTACTATATTGTATCTGTTATCCAAAATTTCAGCATCACTTACACTTTCATTTAGCCAAGTTTCATTAAAACATATGATATCATAATCTTGAGCCAAAGCAGATAGATATAAATCGTTTAATTTGTTTTTTAGACTCCTAGAATTTTGAAAATAGATTTTTAAACTGAGATTTTTTGAAAAATTAAACATTGCTATGATCAGGTGGATTAGATACCTTATTGGAAACCTTAAATCTATCCAAATCTTCCATCGATTTAATAATCACTGCCTCTGACCCATCAGTTTGTCTAACTAGTAGTTTGCCATTTTTGAACCACACATATTTTAACACATTTATTTTTCTCAATTCTCTAGCGGTAGCATGCAGCCTACGATAATGAAAGGAAAGATTATCATTTATATAGATCTGACTGTCCGTTCCGAATCCAAGCTTGTTTGCATTTAGTCCTCTTTTTATCCTTGCTCTTAACAAAAACTGCTCCTTGTCCGATTTCCTCAAAAACTTCACCACAATAGTGCATGGTTGCTCACGTGTTTGGTTGCGAGAAGGAATTCTATGGATGATGTCAACAAATTTTTTATCCACATCAATGTCAAGGTGTCTACCAATTTCACACAAGACATCCAATAAATTCTCAGGATTTCGCTCAGGTACTCCCGATATTTCAATCATATTACACCTGGAGTATTGTTCCAAATCAGCTATTCTTGTTTTGCAATCGTTGATTTCCTTGGTCATCAGAGCATTCTCCCGATATAACTTCTGAATATCATCTTGGCAAGATTTAATAGAGGAAACAAGATCTGACATCCCCTCTTTTATTTCTGACAGTTGGGTGTGGCACAAGTTTAAGGAAGTTCCCAATTCACAATCCATGTGTTTGACCAAAGCATCCTGTTGCTTTTGCATCAATTCACTGATAGTATCAATAATAAATGTTTTCAAATCCCCAGATATTTCTAGCTTTGGCTGTTTTTCAACATGGTCAGACAAAATATTCTCAACCTCACTTTTCGAAGACAATACGGAAAACATGTTGGTACATACAACTTGTTCAGACCTAGAACTGTTCACTCTCGTTCGGGATTTAAGAGTCACTAGACAAGCTTCGCAGGTCCATCTCATTTTTTTAGGTTGAGATAATTTAGAAAAAGCATCCAGATCAAACCCAACACAAGCAGCATGAAAAGTATATGCACATTTTCCATTGCAACGCAGTATATTTGCATTGTTTTCAATATCTTTCTTGCAGGCAAAACAAACATCCGCCATCTTATCGGTGTTGAGTTGAGTTTACTCGAATGATTATTATCAATTTGGAATGATTATTTGAAAATACTTATTTAATAATCTACACAATTGTTTGATAATATTTTAAACATGACTATAAGGGGGCTATGCCCCGGAACTGCTTCACAGTTCTTTTCAGATAGCTTCGCGATCTTAACGAGCAGACCTTGCTTGTTTTATTTCACCAATTCATAAATACTCGTGCTTGTCGGCTCAATTAAGTAATTTATTTCGTATTCACCTCTTCGTCATCTTCAACTATATTTTTTTTTCTACATTAATTCATTAAGAAATACGAAAAGGTATGTTGAGATGGATGTTCCGGGTTAATAATACTGCAGCATAGAGGTAAAGTTGGTAGAGGGAGATTGAACCCCTCCTCAAACTCATTTCCGTTTGTTAGCTCAGGCCAAATGAGTCTTTTGGTAGAAAAATGAAGATAACCACAACAGATTGATGGGTAGCTTCGAGGGCCGTATTCAAGAGGGTTCAAACCCTTCCTGAAATTTAGACAAATTTGTATACTGATTTTGCTTGACTCACAAGGAGCTGTGTAACCCAAAGAGTCAATGTACAGGTAATTCACATTGTTTTTAAACATTTTGAAATTAAGTTCTCTAAAATTAATAAACAAAGTGTACGTCCTCTAAAACTTGGTGTAAAAAAGTACCCGTAAGGAGTTACCTCAAGAAAAAGTTGGATCACCCCCCTTCCGAAACAGAAGTCTAGATACGACCTGCTGCAGTCCCTTTCACGAGACCGAGTTGATGATACCCAAATAAAATATCCTAAGGGGACATCCATAAATTACGTGAGGTCAAAAAGGGGGGGGAGGGGTTTGGAAAAATCTCACCAAATCTCACTAAGGGGGAGGGGGGTTGATTAAAATCTCACGTCAACTTTTTAAGTTAGAAATTAAACGATTTTTTAAGTAGGAGAAAGGAATAATACCCACCTGTGGTGATTTTTAGGCAGAACAATGTCCTTTTCCACCACATCATTAATAATGGAAAAGTTTTATGTGCTGTGAAGCACAAAATGCAAACGAATAGAAAATTATTTTTAAAGGTTGTAGGTAAATCTCACGTGGGGGGAGGGGGGTCCAGCAAAATCTCACTAAATCTCACCAAGAGGGGAGGGGGTCCAGATTTTGGAAAAAACACCTCACGTAATTTATGGATGGGGGCCGTTCAATTATTACGTAAGCACTTTTTTGGTCATTTTTAACCCCCCCTTGTCAGCAAAGATAAGCAAACCTCCAACCCCCCCACCATAATTACGTAAGAAACTGCCGGACCCCCCCCCTCAAAATTTTGACATCCCTTTTAGTAAATACTGTTTTTTTTCTCCTTGAAAATTAGGTGACTTATTCAAGGAGCTGTCCTTTTTAAGGGTTCAAAAATGAGTCGAAACACTACTTCTCTGGGTTAAAATTTCAGAATGTTTGGGGGTCCTCAGAAAAAGTGCTTACCTCAGATTTCCTAGTTCAATTTTTTGTTAAATTTATTTTTGGTTGAGTTTTGGAATTATTTATGCAAGAAACAAGATATTTTCGAAAATTCAGTAGCATCTTTCATATCCCCCCTCCCCCCTAGTCAGGAAAAATAAGCAAAGAGCAAACCCCCTCCCCCCTTAGGTGCTTACGTAATATTTGAACGGCCCCATGTCTCCTAATCGAAACCTCAGAAAACTTGCATCCCTACTCATGACCTTGAGAATTCTTCCTCTGCTGAAGCCGTTCCTCGTAATAATTACACTCGATTACAAGACAATCTTTCAATGGCACAAATCACATATCTCAGGATTCATTGATGATAATTGCTATTTTTAGCAAACCATTAGGATTGGCACTCCAACCCGCCAGTAAACAAAGGTTGGCCCACAACAAACCTTGGCTTCTCATCCGACCTTGAAACGTCGTCCATCGGAGGATCCCGCCCGGAACGCACCTTCCCAAGGCAAAGGATCGAGCATGCCTCCGTGAAGGTCAATTATTTGGCAGGTGATGGTTAATTAAGGGCTATTTCGCGTTTTGGACCAACACCCACCACTTGAAGAGTTATGCTCTTTTGTTTTTCTTTTCGGTTTTAATTTTTTAAACGGGTTTTTAATAGTATTTTTTCACTCAATGACAATGGACAGATGGCGGGGCTCGATTCGGAAGCATCAACTATGATTTTTTATTCACACTTATTTCTTTAAATTATATTTGAATATGAAATGGTAAATTAATTATTCATAGCAGAACATTTCTTTTTGTACTATAAAAAAACGAGGTCAGGTAGGTGATGGGGTTAAATGGATATAGTGATTTTTAAAAAAATATATTTATAAAATTTAACTTTTGTTTCATGCTGATTTTTATCAAGGCCCAAGAAAAATCTGAGTACTTACGTATTATCCCGTTGACCTTGCAAAGAATCCGAAAATTGGTATCAAAACCCATTGACTGTTCTATAGCTATGCCGCTGAATTTGACGGTCGCTGAACGGTCGACGGTATAATAGTATAAGAGGACACAGGACATCCATAAATTACGTGAGGTCAAAAAGGGGGAGGAGGGGTTTGGAAAAATCTAAATCTCATGTCAACTTTTTAAATTAGAAATTAAATGCTTTTTTTAAGTATGAGAAAGGAATAATACCCCCACAGATAAGATACTGTGGTGATTTTTAGGCGGAATAATGTTCTTTTCCCCCACATCATTAATAATGGAAAAGTTTTAGGTGCTGTGATGCACAAAATGCAAACGAATAGGATAGAAAATTATATTTAAAGGTTGTAAGTAAATCTCCCGTGGGGGGAGGGGGTCCCGCAAAATCTCACTATATCTCACCAAGGGGGGAGGGGGGTCCAGATTTTGGAAAAAACACCTCAAGTAATTTATGGATGTCCCCTAATTCGTAAGTATACACAAATTGACATCTCAAAAAACATAAAATTTTATATAAACTGCTAAAATTTAGGGGCCGTTCAAATATTACGTAAGCACCTAAGGGGGGAGGGGGGTTTGCTCTTTGCTTATTTTTCCTGACAAGGGGGGAGGGGGGATATGAGTGATGCTTACGTAAGATGCTGCATTTTCGAAAATCTCTTGTTTCTTGCATAAATAATTTCAAAACTCAACCAAAAATAAATGTAACAAAAAATTGAATTAGGAAATCTGACGTAAGTACCTTTTTCTGGAGATGGTGTCGGGGCCTGGTTAGAATGAAATACCGACAACATCTTTTTAAGTAACAACAACTTTAATAAATATAAACATGGCCAACAAGGAAAGGTAAAAAGAAACAGCAGTAGTAAAGAACAGAATGCATGCGCGTTTAAATACTGTACATAGTTTCAAAGTTCAGGAACGAGTTGAGTAGTGCGTCACATTTAGAGACGAGTTGAGGTAAGCAGGTAAGACGGGGCGCATTTCCGCCACAGCACTCTCCCCCTTTTTTAGACGAGGAACGGCTGGCATAGAAAGTTATTCAGAGTTCAGCAGGAAAGCAGGCTTTAAGCGGTCCATAGAGACCACCTTGGACTTGGAACCAATCTGTAGGAGGAAGGTTTTAGGATACCTCTTAAGCACTTGGAATGGTCCGTCATACTGAGGCTGCAAGGGCCTCCTTAAGGCGTCATGCCTCAGGAAGACATGGGTGCAAGTTGCCAAGGCCTTAGGAACGTACACTGGCCTCGATGAACTGTGGCGGGTAGCAGGATACGGGCGAAGAGTATCGAAATGCTTTCTAAGGTCAACAAGGTATTCAGCCTGTGAAAAGGACGCACAAGGAAGTCTGTCTGGAACAAAGAATTGTCCCGGAAGCCTGACAGTCTGTCCGTATAATAACTCGGCCGGTGACTGTTCAAAATCGTCTCTCAAGGCAGTTCGAAGACCCAGCAAAACCAGAGGCAAAGCATCAGCCCATCCTACTTTAGCACACTTCAAGGCGGCTTTAATCACTCTATGAGTGCGTTCCACAAAGCCATTTGCCTTTGGGTTATAGGCTGTAGTGCGGATGCACTCAGAACCTAGACTATGAGCCAAGGACCGGAACAATCTCGACTCAAATTGTGCTCCCTGATCATGGGTTATCCGAAGAGGAGCACCAAAACGGGAAACCCAACCTTCAAGAAACGCGCGGGACACGGTTTCGGCAGAGATGTTAGTTAAAGGAATTGACTCGATCCAGCGAGTGTACCTGTCAATAGCAGTAAGACAGTACTTGAATTCCCGACAGGACGGTAGTGGACCTACCAAATCGATGTGCACGTGCTGGAAACGAGAATTTGGAATTTGGACCTGTCCTAAAGGCGTTCTAGTGTGCTTATGCACCTTAGCACGTTGGCATGGTACACAAGCTCTACACCAATTAGTTACATCCTTGCGTAGAGAAGGCCAAACATAGTTTGCCGAAATTTGCCGAATAGTGGAACGCGTGCCCACATGAGCCAAATCATGCACCGACTCAAAAACCTTACGCCTCAATAAAGCCGGAACAAGAACACGAACTTTATTAAGTGAAATATCACACAAAAGCTTAACTTTAAGATGAGGAATCTCAATCAATTTTATTACTAAACTAGTCTTATTAGAAGTTAACAAGGAATTTATTTCATCATCACGTTGCTGTTGCTCGGCCATCACCCCATAATCAATAGAATCACCAATTGAAATTGCATCAACCCGTGATAATGCATCCGCAACAAAATTCTGCTCTCCTGGAACGTATCTGATATCAGTTGTAAACTGAGATATGTATTCTAAATATCTTGTTCTGCGTGGAGAACACTTAGCAGAATTATGTTTAAATGCATACATCATAGGTTTATGATCACACATTACATAAAAAGTTAAACCCTCAAGCATGTAACGAAAGTTCTCAATAGACAAATAAATAGCAAGCAGCTCTTTGTCATATACAGAGTACTTTCTTTGAGCATTATTAAGCTTTTTAGAAAAAAATGACAAGGGTTGTAAACCTCTGCTAGTTTCTTGGTGCAATGCACCAGCAATAGCCATGTCACTAGCATCAGTGTATAAAACAAGATTGCATTTAGAGTTGGGGTGGGACAGAACAGTAGCATTTATTATACTATCTTTACACTTTTGAAATGCGTTCTCTAACTCGGTAGTCCAGACAACAGGCCGTTTATCATTTTTTGTGGACCCTTTTAAGAGCTCATTAAGTGGGGCTTGTAATTCAGCAGCCCTGGGAACAAACCGACGATAAAAGTTCATTAAGCCTAAAAATCTTCTTAATTCTACTATGGTCGTAGGTTTAGAATAGTTTTCAATAACCTTGACCTTCTCGGGTAAAGGCCTACAGCCTGAACTATCAACCATGTGTCCCAAAAATTCTACCTCATGAGCACCGAAAACGCATTTCAATGAATTGATAGTTACACCAAACTTTTTAAAGCGGTTAAACACCTCTCGCAAGTGAGCCAAATGCTCTTCTTCACTAGCACTTGCTATAAGTATATCATCAATATATGCAAAAACAAAGTCCAAGCCAAATAAAACATTATTTATGAATCTTTGAAATGTTTGGGGGGCATTGCATAATCCAAACGGTAAGACAAGAAACTCGAACAAGCCGAACGGCGTAATCACTGCTGTCTTTTCTACATCCGCAGGATTAACGGGTATCTGGTTGAAGGCACGAACCAAATCAACCTTACTAAAAATATGTTTACCATAAAGATTTTGGGAAAAATCCTGTAGGTTTGGGAGTGGGTACTTGTCAGGAATAGTTTTAGCATTTAAAGCCCTATAATCACCCGTAGGTCTATAGTCACCATTTTTCTTTGGCACCATGTGCAACGCGCTACTCCAGGGACTTTTAGAGGGCCTACAAATACCATGATTAATCATGTAGTTAAATTCGGCCTTAGCAGTCTCCAACTGTAGTGGATTCAAGCGCCTAACTTTAGAAGTGACAGGTTGACCACGAGTCTCAATAAAATGCACTGTATCATGGTTAATATTAATTGGCTCAGTTTTAATGATGGTAATTTCCTGAAATTCTCTTAGTAACTCGTGAAATTTACTATCCCCTGAAATTGCCTTAACGCTAGGTTGAATGGCTTGTAGGACTTTGGCTGGAATTGCATCCGAAAACTTAGGGTCAATTAACTTGGATCTTCCTAGATCCACGAGTAAGCCAAAATGTTGTAAGAAATCGGCACCCAAAATCGGTTTCTGAATGTCGGCAATCGTGAAATAAAAGTTATAATTTCTTTTGAAACCAAAATCCAAACAGAGAAATTTTTGGCCGAATGTATGAATTTTAGAGCCGTTAGCAGCCTGTAACAAGTAGTCTGTAACCTTCCGAGTCCCTCTAAAGGACACAGGAAGCAAACTTACATCGGAACCGCTGTCTACTAGAAACCGTAATTTGGTTTTCCGATCCCTTACAAAAAGGCGTCGGCTTTTAAAGCCATCCTGATCTAGTCAATCTATTTCCTGACCTGGATCCCAATCGCAGGGTTTAACACACTTATGAGCCTTAGCTCCATATTTTTTGTGAAAAAAACAATATACTAATTCATCATTAGGCTTCTTTTCCAAATTACCTTTAAAGTTATCAGCAGATTTACCAAGATTACTTTTACCCTTTTTCAAACTCTGAATCTCATTTTTCAAGAGCGTAATCTGTTTAGCGAGATCCCTGACCTGTACAGCAAGATCAGTTACTGTTGATCGCAAGGGATCGCTAACATTACAAACACTGGATGTATAGGTATTAGTAACCTCAAAGATCTGGTCAGCCAAACCTGCCAAGCCATTTAAGGGCTCCGACGAAGCAGCCAAAATTGACTGAATGTTCAAAGGTAGTCGGGAAACCCAAATAGACTTAATGGCATCATCTGCCAACAGGTTATTAGACATGCTTTTCATTTTCCTTAATAGGGCAGAAGGCCTTAAATCATCCAAATGTAAATCAGAAATTAAAGCTCTAATACGACTCGACGCCGAAAGTTCAAATTCCTTGATCAAACGATCTTTAATCTTAGTATAAGGCTCAGTTCTATCCGGATTAATCACCAAATCAGTTACCAGAGACATTATATTTTCATCCAAAGAGGAAACCAGAGTGAAAAATTTAGTTTTCTCACTGGTAATTCCAGAGAGTTCAAAATTAGCCTCAATTTGGGCAAAGAAAAGTCTGGGATTACTCGACCAGAAATTTGGAATTTTGACCGCAATGCGATAAACTTCGGTACTAGCCTTAGTTTCAGGTGTTTCCTTTTGACTGGATTCTTGCGGAGTCGTTTCGCTTTTATCCTTATCAGACATGGTGAGACACAGAATAAATAAAGTGAAAAAGCATCAAATTTTAAAATAAAGAATCATGGGAGGAATGGCCGAGAAACACCAAAAGCTACGATAAAATAATAAGCAATAAAGGCTGGGTTTTACCGCTATTGGTTACAGCTCCCACACATGACTTTCTAATAATGGGTCACCAACTAAACACTGCAGATCGACTGACTTAAGACAGTCTAGGTATCAATCATCTCAACACAGTCCGGGTCACCAAAACTTGTCGGGGCCTGGTTAGAATGAAATACCGACAACATCTTTTTAAGTAACAACAACTTTAATAAATATAAACATGGCCAACAAGGAAAGGTAAAAAGAAACAGCAGTAGTAAAGAACAGCTTCGCTTGATTCGCCAATTGTGTTGTATCAGCGGCCAGCGGCCGCTCCAACAACGGAATTAAAGAGGGAACAACAGGAACAAGGGAGAGGAACGTCAGCAGCCGAGGCAACTGGGGTTTGAAGTGAGAAAAGGGACAAAACAAGACGACACACAACGAAAAAACATAGAATCAACTGCAGAAGCAAGGAGGACGGAGTCTCAGGAGAGGTGGCCAGGAAAATAATGAAGTTTCCGAAGAGACAGTCACCGGAGATGTTATGAAATCTGTTGAATTAATATTAAAGGGGGGCCAGTGGTAAGGAAGTGAGGGGAGTTTGCTGGCACACAGGGAGCAGCACGCGAAGGGAGATCACTCCGTTATAGTAAAGAACAGAATGCATGCGCGTTTAAATACTGTACAGAGTTTCAAAGTTCAGGAACGAGTTGAGTAGTGCGTCACATTTAGAGACGAGTTGAGGTAAGCAGGTAAGACGGGGCGCATTTCCGCCACAATGGACCACCCAAACATTTTGAAATTGTAACCCTGAAAAGTAGTTTTTCGACTCATTTTTGAACCCTTTGGTTCACACCCCCAAAAAGACCGCTCATTGTATATCACCTAATTTTTAAGGATATCAAAATTTCGGGGGGGGGGTCCGGCAGTTTCTTACGTAATTATGGTGGGGGGGGGTTTGAGGTTTGCTTGTCTTTGCTGACAAGGGGGGAGGGGGGGTTAAAAATGACCAAAAAAGTGCTTACGTAATATTTGAACGGCCCCTTACCCCGCTATAAACGGGTCGCGCCCGTCTGCCCGAAATCCATCTTACCGAAGTGCCTCTTTCCCGAACGCCACAAGACCGAAAGACCTTTAGCCCGAACGGGACTTTTGACCGAACGGGACACTTGACCGACAGGACTTTTTACCGAATGGGACACTTTACCGAATGGACTTTTTACCGAATGGGACACTTGACCGAACGGGACACTTGACCGAACGGGACACTTGAACGAACGGGACTTTTGACCGAACGGGACACTTGACCGAACGGGACACTTGACCGAACGGGACTTTTGACCGAACGGGACACTTGACCGAATGGGACACTTGACCGAACGGGACACTTGACCGAACGGGACTTTTGACCGAATGGGACACTTGACCGAACGGGACACTTGACCGAACGGGACACTTGACCGAACGTGACTTTTGACCGAATGGGACACTTGACCGAACGGGACACTTGACCGAACGGGACACTTGACCGAATGGGACACTCCGAATGGGACACTTGACCGAACGGGATTTTGACCGAATGGTGCGTTTGGCCAACAACTCACTATGGTCACTCATTTTAAATATGGGCTTTCGATTTAGGTGTCCTGTTGCTTGACCACTGGTCAAGATTGCCTCTATGGCTAAAATCATTATAAAATTAATTTTGGAGATGTTGATTGATATTTTGTAATCTTTACAGTTTTGACATGTGTTTTTGGTTCCAGCTGACCATTGGTCAGTCCGGTCCACTTTCTGTAACTTCTTTGCTTTGGCACTGAAGTAGGTCATGTGGGGGCTCAAACCAAACACCTTGAGACCTATAACATTTTCCGGTTGTCCACTGGTCAAGATGGTAGTTTCTGATTTTACAGAAAAATAGATAATAAATTACGTTTTAAAAAATGTATTAGGTTAATGAAATACTGATGTCTTCCATGCTTGAATCGGAAATATGCGTTTAATTTTTATGCAAAGAACTTTATCTTACTGTAAAAATAGGACATTCTAGTATCATTCATGCACCGGGAAAAAACTGATTAATTTTTTTATGTTTTGAAAATAGTTTAATACTTGTGCAAGTTTGTTGAAAGGTCAACAAACTTGCACAAGTATTAAACTATTTTCAAAACTTAAAAATTGTTGCCCGTTATAGAATACTATTACAAATATAAGCAATGAATAATTGCAGTCTAATTTTTTGTTAATTCTTGTGTATTTAGAATAGCTGAAACCTCCAGAAAAACCTTAAGATTACCAAAGCCCTAAAATATAATTTATTTTCAATTTAAAGTAGCTTCTTTTCTGTGTAAGTTGAAGCAACGTGTGACGTCATGCGTGCATTGTTTATTATCATTCCTGTTTAAAAAGGCAAAGCTCTAAGGTTTTTTTTTTCACATCCTTATAGTGTTTCGATAATACGGTGCTTCCCCCATTTACAAGAGGCACGCGTAACGTCACCCAGTTAGGTGCTTTCTGTAATAAACTATCTCATAATTAACTGGAAAAAAAATTGTGTAAAAACACAAAAATTTTTTGAATCAAGAGATATGTTTGATTGAATTAAAAGTATATTTAGAATTTTAAGAGATGCTGCAATTTTCCATTAGATTTTTAAACAGAAATAGTTTTTGTGGTTCAATTCACTCTAATAATACAGATATCATAATTTATTTTTTTTTATTTAACACGTGAAACTAAGCATAACTTTTAATAAAATATAATTACACTGGAGCATATTTTTTGTTGAATTACCCTATATATTTAATAAAAATTAAACTTTCGTAATGTTTACAATTAAAAAATATTTAATTGTAATTCTTAATAAACTAGGAATCAGGTTCACTCCTTTATTTTCATTTTAGTATTAGAAAAGCGACTACTTAAAGTTTATTTGCAAAGGGGAGGTTGACTTTAGCTTAATTTGTCTTAGGGCAACTTGTTACTTGAATATCTAGTTCAGGAAATAATAATAAAATACCAGTAATAATTTTTTTATTAATTTTAATATTTAAAATAAAAAATTATTTGATACACACAGTATGAGTAACAAAAGTGAACTCTTCAACCAGTAAATTTCATCCCTTGTAATTATAAATTAATATTATTCTTAACAGTCTCCTTTCATTTTCAAATCCTTAAAAAATTTGAAGCTAGGCTAAAAAAATACGTATCAGGAACTTGTCAAGTATAAATTAATATTAATTTTGCTAAGAAATATCAATTTCTTTTTAATGAAGTAATGAGTAATGTATATTAAAAAAGTAAATAGAATTGTTAAGTATAATATGAAGTATATAGAGTGCGAACTATATAATATTTGGAATTAAATAATAAGCGTTAAACAAGTTTTAGATTCGCATCCTTAATTTTCTAATCATGATACCTATAGGATAAATAACAAAGAAATCTTAATTAAAATCTCTTAAATTGAAGTTGCAATTTTAGGAAAATGACAATACACAGTCCCCTGTGTTATGCTCTTTTTTGCGTTTTACTCTTTTCCATAAATACAAAACACTTTTTTCAACGTTTAGTTCATATAATAGTAATAAATAAGGTAGTTTAATTAAAATTTTTACAGAATGGTAACTGAGTATAAATTAATTTATGTACAGTGTGTCCCAAAAGTATCCGTTCACCGGAACCAAAGACACATGTCAAAACTGTTAAGATTACAAAATATCAATCAACATCTCCAAAATTAATTTTATAATGATTTTAGCCATAGAGGCAATCTTGACCAGTGGTCAAGCAACAGGACACCTAAATCGAAAGCCCATATTTAAAATGAGTGACCATAGTGAGTTGTTGGCCAAACGCACCATTCGGTCAAAATCCCGTTCGGTCAAGTGTCCCATTCGGTAAAAAGTCCATTCGGTCAAGTGTCCCGTTCGGTCAAGAGTCCCATTCGGTCAAAAGTCCCGTTCGGTCAAGTGTCCCGTTCGGTCAAAAGTCCCGTTCGGTCAAGTGTCCCGTTCGGTAAAAAGTCCTGTCGGTCAAGTGTCCCGTTCGGTAAAAAGCCCTGTCGGGCAAGTGTCCCATTCGGTAAGAAGTCCTGTCGGGCAAGTGTCCCGTTCGGGCTTGTGGCGTTCGGGAAAGAGGCGCTTCGGTAAGATGGATTTCGGTCAATCGAGACACACCCGCTATAAACATATTACCCCACTCGATCCTACTTTGCTATAAATTTTAAAAAATATAGGGTAGATTGTTATACCTTCGGATAAAAATCTTGTTAATTGAATCGCTTATTTCTAAAACATGTCTTACGCCACTTTTCTTGTTTTGTGATAAACGAGAAAATCTGTATGGAAGCATAATATACATTTTTATGAAGATGTTTAGTAATTTTTTTAAAGTAGGCCTCATTTGGATATTTTGCAGACAAAAATAATTCGTTTAATGTTTTTATTCTTTAAAAAAAATATTGAAATTACTTGCAATTGACAGGTTTCTTCAATAAACAGAGTATTCAGGCCTATTTTCATAGCTTAACTCTAATTTATTTAAGGCTTTGGAAATTAAAGTGGGAATATTAGTTGAAAATAACATTTCCTTATTAAATACTAACCCATAAAATTATTATTGAATTCTTACTTTTTCTCTTTTGGTTAGTAGATGTATAAATACCTTTTTTTAATGATTTCAACTCTCGACTCAAAAATAGTGGTCAGCAGGGCCGCCGAGAGCCAAGCCGGGCCCCGGGGACAAAGTCAAAAAGAGGGCCCCCGGTCACATGCACTCATTTCGAGGGAGGGGGCGAAAATTTTCTGAAGTACCACCAGTCATGCATAGACTTAATGTAATTTTCAGAATATTCCCAGGCAAGATTTGAATTTTGAAGAACTCAATAAATTTCGTTTTCTTGATAATACAATGAAGGATCGTGCCAAACTAGCGGCTTGAAGACGTCAAAACCATAAAAAACTCGTTAAGATGCTTATCAAGAGATGGGAGAGTGGCTCAATTCCATGCTTTCTCCCCTATCTTGATAAGCAAAGTTTTTTGTGGCTTCGGCGTCTTCAAGCCGCTAGTTTGGCACGACCCTAACATCAAGCACCACCAGAAAATATTTAGAAGTTCGACCCTAAAAAATAAGTTTTTAACTCATATTTTTGGATATTGTTCACAACTGAGTGTCACCCAAGGATGGACTTTGTCTTAAATGAAGTTATAAGCCATTTAATGATTTATGTTATGCATGAAATTTTAGTGAGTTTTTTTATCTCCCCCTCATAATGAATTACTTTGTGGGGTCTGGGGGTACCCCCCAGAAAATTTTTGAAAATGTGCCCCTAGAAAGTGGGAATTTACTCAGTTTAGCCCATTTGGGTAAACAGATTAATTTCCCAACTATTCAAAATGATATCCATCTAACTACTCAATATGAAAATCTCTGGAATTTAACCCCTCCCCTCTCGTCAGGCCTCCTTTCATCCATATTAAAAGGTTTAATGTAGCTTTTCAACCCATGTTTTGGTAGAATTTGCGTCCAAGAGAACTTTATATAAGACAAGTTTTTGTAACTAAAGGTTCAAGTTTGAAAGGGGGTTTTGGGGTCCTACCCCAGAAAATTTTTGGAAATTTGACCCTTAGAACAGGGTTTCAAACTGTTTTTTTGTACACGTAAACCAAAATTTGGACTTACATTTTTAGGTAGAATTTTGATTTTAATGAACTTATGAAAAAAGTGTGAACAATAAAGGTTTAAATACTGAAGGGGGGCCTGGGGTCCCTCCCCCAGAAAATTTTTGAAAATTTGACTCTAAAAAAACTGGGTTTTAACTGGGGGGCTGCCGGGCCCCCTCTTTCCCCGGGCCCCAGGGAAAGTACCCCACTTGCCCCCCCCCT
The DNA here is from genome assembly GCA_024610705.1 of Tetragnatha versicolor. Taxonomy (NCBI): domain Eukaryota; kingdom Metazoa; phylum Arthropoda; class Arachnida; order Araneae; family Tetragnathidae; genus Tetragnatha; species Tetragnatha versicolor. The sequence continues at coordinate 3,395,567 of JANDEH010000019.1, forward strand.
CTCGTCAGGCCTGGTGGTCAGCCAATTCAAAATATTAGTTTAGACATCTTCGAAGTCAATTAGATAGTTGTTTAGATGTAACTATGTGGACAGTAAAACAATTTTTCTTTAACAGCCTAAAATATCAGTTAATTAGTTCAATATTATGAACTGTTGTATAGTAACTGCGCAAACAGTTTTCTAGAGCTGTTTCCAGAACAGCTGTTTGCGCACGCTAAACACAAACTTTAACAGGATCTCAAGCGTTTAATATTGATTGTAATCAAGTGAAACTTTGGACTTGAGGGTTTTCAACTATGATCTTTCAGATTATCAAATCAAAAGAAAGGATTTTAAAATGCAAAATAAGGTTTTTGCCAAGTTTTCACATTTTTTTGTGGTTTTCTAACTTTTTTCATAATAAAACAAATTTTAACGTGATGACTTTTGGGATAATTTTAAAGATCATATTAAACTACAATTTTGGAGACCACAATTAAATTTTTACCAATAGTAGTTCTTCTACAAATTGAATTTTTGAATATTTTTTGGGGGTGTCGCTCCATTTTTAACTCCCTGGGATATGGTCTGGGACCCCCAAATCCTATGTGATTTTGACTCGTCTAGGTGTCTACTATCATCCCTGAAAGTTTGTTGCACCATTTCAGATACACCTGTATAGCTACCAAAACGTCCTCAGTCTTGAGATTCGCACAAAAACTTTAAAAATATGGTGTTTACTATGGCTTGATGAACCTAACCTCTAAAGAATGACTTTTCCAATCACCTATCCTAGTGTTAAAAGCAGCCCCCAGCAAGCTGCAGATGAGACGGCATGAACAAAACTCCCCTCAGTTTATGTGCAGAAACCTGACATGCTCCAGCACTAAAGTTAAAATTTAATATGCTGGAAAACTATTTTAAAATCATATTATTTTTATAATTCTTACTTTAAAATGTGCGTTTACCCCTACAGAATTCCGTGACATCAATAACTCATTTGTGGTGTCAAAAAAAGTGGCGTTTGACACGTTTCAGAATCAAGCGATTCAATTATAAGACAGATAAAATCACATTTCCACCATTTAAAGTGCCCAACCCAAGTAGACACATGACGTCATTTATGACGTTATTTTTTCGTCACAAAATGCTTTAATTGACGTCACTTATGACGTGGAATGTCCACTTGGAAGACGTCATTTTCGACGTCTTAAATTACTTGAATTTGGCGTTTTATATGATGTCAGTTTGACGTTATATATGCGGGATTGACCAAATTAATGACCTCTTAATAAAAAAGTCATTTAACCATTCATCAAAATTAAGTCATTTTAGGTGACGTAAAAAGGACGTCTAAATGTCTTGTTGAATTAACGTCCTTTTTGTGACTCAAAAAAAGACGTAAGGGGCCATTCATTAATTACGTAAGGGTCCCGAGGGGGAGGGGGGTTGGAAACCCTTACTTGGGGGGTGGGGGGGGGTCAAACCCATTCTTACGTAAGATTTTCCAAGTTAATGTAAACAAATTCCAATTATTCTAATCAAATTACTATTGAATAACACCAGAAAAACTTAAAAGTGCTGAAGATCTCGGTATATTATCAAAGCTTTAATTTAAAACAAATGAAGGTATCAATTGAAAAACAACGTTTATTTTTACACAATTTATAAAAATTTTTAAAAACTGTAGACAATTGTTTCGGGGATCAATGGATCCCCTTCTTGAAGTATATCTTGAAGTGTATGAAATGAAGGTATATATCAATATGTATCTTTTTGTAGCAAGTTAAGATAAAAAAACTGTTGAATCCATCTTCCAGTTCTCAAAAGGCGAAACAAAACAAAAGCAAAAAGAGAGAGAATTCTTGGCGCAAGTTCAGAGGTGCGGATGCGCCAAGTTTTTAGCAGTAAACATGACTAATATGGTAACCCTAACTAATGTTAAAAGAGTCATTTGGCTTCTAAATATGGCGCCAAATAGCCAAAATTCGCCAATCATCCGCACCTCTGAACTTGCGCCGACATCTTCTTTATTAGTTTTGGTTTCAACTTTTTATTGCTCGAACATTTTATTATTTTGATAAACGAAATGGAATCTTACGTAAGAATAGGGGGGGAGGGGTTTGAAAAATCTTACGTACCCTTACATGGGAGTAGGGGGGTCAAAAATTGCCAAAATCATCCTTACGTAATTAATGAATGGCCCCTAATGAATGATGTGATGTTTTTCCTAAATAATGTCATTTGGAAAAATATCACTTGTTTTTGAGGTTATAAATGACGTCAGGCGACATCTTGGGAATCTATAAATTTGATGTCATTTTAAAGATAAAAATACCAACTAATAAACCAAAACATTTTTGGAAATAGTGGATCAAAAAGTGCAAAGATAATTTTTAAGGGAATTTCTTGGAAAGGAAAATCACAACTATCACCCTCTTGATTTTTTTATCTTATGTTACAAATCTCATATATTTTATCATAAAAAATATCAGGTATGTTTTTGTCATTTTTTATTTAAAAAAAAAAGGAAATTTATCCAAGTTTATTAACATTAGAACCACAACTTTCTCCAACTGGAATTTTTGTTACTCTATTGACTATTTGAAATCTTGTACACTTATTCAACATAAAAAATATCAAAAGGGTGTTTTGTGTTTCCCCCTTTTTCCTTCTTTTATTCAATCAATGAATTTTTATTGATCCCTTCTGGAAAATGAAGAGATCTCACCTCTTTAATGTGTTCTATTTAAGCAAAAATACTAAAATCACAATAAAAAAACCAGCCATTTTGATATTTTTTATGTTGTTAAAGGCAAAAGATTTGCAATATTGTGACTACAATTCAAGATGAAGAAAATTGTGTGTTTTACGTTTAAAAAATTGGATATAAAATTAATTTTTTTTTACCTTTTATACTATTTTAAAAACTAGAAAAACCCTCCTAATATTTTTAATAATGATGAGATTCGCAATATTGAGAAAAAAATCAAAAAGATGAAAATTGAGGTTTTACTTTTAAAAATTCCTAAAAAATGCTTTTAATATTTTATATTATTATATCAAATTTTTAGGAAAATCCATGATATAGGGTAGAAACGAGATTTATCTTAAAATCAGGGGAATTATAGTAAAACGGGGCATTCGAAATTCTGAGATAGAGAAATGAAATGAATGTTTGGGGACATCCATAAATTACGTGAGGTCAAAAAGGGGGGGAGGGGTTTGGAAAAATCTCCCCAAGGGGGGAGGGGGGTCGATTAAAATCTCAAATCAACTTTTTAAGTTAGAAATTATACGATTTTCTTTTTTTTAAGTATGAGAAAGGAAAATGTGTGAGTACAGATAAGATACTGCAAAATATTTTTAAAAAGTTGTAGGTAAATCTCACTAAATCTCACCAAGGGGGGAGGGGGGGTCCAGATTTTGGAAAAAATGCCTCACGTAATTTATGGATGTCCCCTTTTAAGATTAGTTAAAAGGAAATATCCTATGCAAAGGCTTCAAACTTTGGTGTGATTCCGGTTGTTTAGAATTTTATATTAACCTTATAAAACGATCATTATTTTGTGTAGCAAGCATGTTTTTATTCTGCCAAGGTCATGCGCATTTCTTGATTAGTACAAGTTTTCGCAATCCTTTTGCTCCAAAAATTATGCGCAACACAGAATAAGTATGGTGCGCAGATAGCATACTAAGTTGTGATGGATTTTTCATCTCGGGAGTGGCATCACCTTCAGCTGGGATGAAAATTTCTTCAGATTTTTGTGACTTTGTTGTTGTTGGTAGTCTTCATGTACTACTATTTTGAAGAACAAATGTCTACTTCACAACAACTTAGAAGTATAAACGATGGTCGAGTTTCTAGTAGAAAACACAGAAGGGACAAAAGTGAAATTAGTTGTTGTCTAAAGTATTTGATCTTTGGATTTAATGTGATATTTTGGGTAAGGCCATGATGAGCAATCAGCTGTAACAATATTTGTTATTTGTCCAAAACCTTTAAAATCTCCAGATATGTTTGTTTATCTTTCATAATGCTATCACGAAATCAATGTTGCATATAGTATTTCTTTAGAGACTCTATCTGATCAGATATTTTGAAAGTTTGTTTTTGTTTACATGTTTGTGTTTTTACAATGTGCGTTATATTTTTATAGCTTTTTCTTCAATTTTACCTCTTGATTTTAATAATTTTAGTTTTCATACTTATAACCAAATACTACTATTCCCTTTATGTGGTGTGTTAAAAGTCAAAGTGCAAGGGTGATTTATGATCTTGAATGTTTTCACTACTTAAAAAAATTAAAGTACCAAAATATTATCTTACAGATATATTAAGTATTCAATGAATAAATAATAAATTGGTGTAAAATTTTAATGATTATTGCTCTGAGTTTTTACTTGATACCTAACTAAATTTACATTATGTGGTCACTTCATCCTGTAGTGAACTTATTAAAATAGATTGTTTATGTGTTCTAACCAATACTTTATGTAATTAATATAAGATCTTTATGACAAATGTCTGATGTACAAGAATTTTTTTCACAATTATGATAAGATATCTAATATCTAGACTAAGTTGGCCATTTTAAATTGTTAGCTTATGTCCTTTGAAAGTTAGTTTAACTCTTTCATTTCTGACCATCTTAAATCATGTATCAGATTTGATGGCATCTAGGGCAGTCTAGGACTGAAAGTGTTCTATTAACACCCAATAGATAATTTAAATGAATGATTTCTCTTTTCTAATTCAAAATTTTTGTATCAACATGTCAGTCATAGCACTTGTGCAGTTTTATGATGAATCTCAAATATTAATATTAAAAAGCATTAAAAAATCTCAACAACCAGTGTTGTTTTTTATTTTTTTTTCATACTTTTATGTGTAAAATGACACCATCCATTAAAGGTGGGATTTGCACCTGGCTAATCCAAAAGTAAATAGTACCACTTATCCTGCTTGTCATTAACATTTCAAATTTAAATGTTTTAGGTTTATATTTTATTGTTATTTCATCAGCTACATTTTTAATTTGGGGTCAAACTTCTACATTTCTCCTCAAAAATTTGTTTTAAAAATTAACTATTTTTAATTTACTTGAATGTGGGAATAATAATGAGATTTGGAATAAAAATATAACATAAATTGTTTATTGTTGAAATGTGGCTAAAGATTAATTTCTCTAATGGGACAAATGTTTCTTTTTCAGCTCTTGGGTCTGTGTATCTTCATTGTAGGAATCTGGGCGTGGACTGAAAAAGACATTTTCAACAATCTCAGTCGCCTGACCAACATCACCTTAGATCCCGCTTTTGTGTTCATCGTCGCCGGTGTGATCACATTCACGATTGGATTCACAGGATGTGTGGGAGCTCTGAGAGAAAACACTTGTCTACTTGCCTCAGTAATTAGTTTCAATTCAGTTTTATTTCAATATCATTAATTTTATTTTTTAATAGGTAGATATAGGATAATGGCCATAACCTATTTTCTGTGTAAAACTGGTTTACTTAATACTTATGCTATCACAATTTATACAGAAAATGATTCATGTATGAAATTATCATTCTGGTGGTAGTATTTGTTTGTGATTCTTTTGCCACCTGATGGTTTGTTAACCTGTTGGTGGGGAGGGGCAGGGAATAGATTCCATTTAATTATTGGGTCAAGCTTTGAATTACTTTGTTTCATCATCAGACATCTCAAATATGCCAATCAGCAAGGGCATTTTTTATTTTGTTATGCTATTCTAAGAATCAATTTGCTTCTTAAATTAAATAATTGTATTGTCCTATAGTTTTCTTGTACCTATTTTGTAAGCTTTAGATTTTTAGGCTTTGAGATGTTAACTTAGTACTCAATTGTTTCTTGTGAGAAACTGCTTGAAAGAATGAAAAATTAATGTGCTTCCTTAACTAACATCTTCTCTTACTAACATCTACACAGTTCACCAAATTCTTTCATATTTTAGAAGTGATTTGCTCGGAGCAAAAGGTTTGGACCCACTGCACTTGTGTGTGGTAATCTTAGTGCCAAAAAGCATCTGCATGGTTATCCTTACAATTTTAACCGAGGATTATTTATACCTAAGTTTGCTTAGCATTATAAACGGTTGAGTTGCCTATTTTAGGTTATTAAACATACATTTATCTTTAAATGTGTATCACTATTTTGAATATATTTATTTTCACCTTAAATTAAATCCTTAGTATTATTTCATTCTTAGGGTTTATTAAGTGTCCATTTTTATATACTAACATCTTAAATAATCCATTTAAAAATTAATTTTCTAAATTTTATTTATACTTGCAATTACTATTTATTTAAGGTTTTACTATTTCTCTAAGACCCTATTTTGTTATCAGTATGCCATATTCCTTGCCATCCTTCTGCTTTTGGAAATGACAGCTGGAACTCTTGGATTTATTTTCAAAGATTGGGTATGTTCGTTTACTTTTATTGAAGTTGGAAGAAGTTAATGCTTGATAAGGATTTTTTTCTCTAGCTGGAATTTTTCTTCTTTTCAGTGATTTAACTTTTTCAAATTCTGGAGAACCTAAACTAAAATTATGTTCAGATAGTTGTTTGTTTTTTACTTTTATAATACAATATGTTTAACCCTAAATTTAACTTATGACTTATTATTTTATTAAAATAGATATTTTTGTCTTAGTTTTTTTCACCTTTAAAGCAAACTAACATAGATGTGCATTTTTAAGGCTTCAAACTTAAAACAGTTTCATTGTGTCTCTTAAATAATTATTTACATTAATACTAAAAAAGGAAATTATAATTTTATCGCAGTTTTCTGATTACTTTTTTATATAGAGAAAATAATACCTTTGTAATTTTACATGGAGACATTTTTAAAAACTTTGTAAGGATGTACCTACTCATGTCAGTTAATTTTTTTTATTTGAAAAATTGTATTTGATTTGGCTTTTTAGATTAAAAACCAAGCTACAAATGGCTTCCAAGCATTTATTGTTCATTATAGAGAGGACCCAGACAGGCAAAACCTCATAGATTGGATTCAAGAACAATGGGTAAATAACTTTTAAATACTTAACTACCCGGAATGTTCTCATTTAGTTTTTACATTTATTTTCTTTATTACTTAATATATTGAAGTGTTTTAGTCTCTGTTTAGTTAATTTCTACATGAATGGGTTTGCTACTCCTACTAAATTAAGTTTAAGGAGCAATTCTTTTTTTTTCCTGATGCATGATTCTATAAATAAAACTTTTTATTGCTAAACCAATGATAGTAAAAGGGTCATGTGATTTTGACAATGCTGGAACTAGTACTTTGGAGGGGAGACAGGTGGAAGTTGAGGGGCTGTTGATTAAAAGAGGAAGAGACATTTGCTTGTATATAGAAGCAAAACCCCAACTATCACCGGTTACCCAACTATCGGCTGTGCAAAGTCTGTAAAAATCACATGACCCTTTTACTATCGTTGGCTGAGCAGTATAGGGAAATGATTGACTTAGTTCATTTTGCAATATTAAAATTCAAAAACGTATAAAAATATATTCCTTTTGAGTAAGCAAATTTTATCAACTTTCCGTTCTTATTTAGAACACTAGATGTCTGCTAATAAATTAAAATGAATTGAAAATACAAGTTTGAAAATAATATGCTTGTCCTTGATCTTAATGGTCTCCTGTAATACTTAGAATGTGATTGATCTGTTTTTGTATTTAGCTGGAATGTTGTGGCATTGAAGGCCCTAAGGATTGGGACATGAATGTGTATTTCAACTGTTCAAGTGTGGATGTTGGAAGTAGAGAAGCATGTGGAGTGCCATTCTCTTGTTGTAAACCTTTACCAAATGTAAGTTGTAACTTTTTTTAAGTTCTGTTCATACGTTTTGGATGATAACTGGTATTCTTTAGGTTTACAACTCTTGGGATTCGATTTTAAAAGGGTTCTAACTTTAAAACTTAAATTTGGTGTTCAATGCTTAAAAGCTTTTATAATTATAATATTTGTTGAATAGGCACACATCTCTTTACAATTAGTGTTATAAGATGTCATATTATATGTTAACCCTTTATCTACTGACGGTACTTATAAGTCCCACCAACTTTAAAATTACATAGAAGAACCATCCTTATGAATATATTGACGATACTTTGCAGGAACACTCTTTCCGTTTTCCTCTTCCAAAATAAAAAAGCAGCAAAGGTTCTATGATGAGTATTTTAGCGGGAAATGCAAATAGATTTAACTGAAGTTGTGTGCTTTCAGTTGTCATTTCGATCAGATCCCCATGATTGTCCTTTTTGTTCCCGCAAAAAAGTAGTTAAAGTCAAAAGTAAAGTTAATTAAATTTTTAAGACTTAAAACTGCGATAAAAAAGCCATGTTTTTATTTGTATTGTGAGAATACTTTAGCACTCCGTGTGCTGTCGGTACTCAAAAGTATCAATTTAATTAATTGGCTCTTGCAGATTGAATTTTCTAAAGATAATTATTTCATTTATGTATATTCCTTAATTTTCAATTTAGTGACTAAAAAATATTTACACAAACAAAATTGGAATAATAATGCCGTAAACAAAGGGTTAAAGAAACAATTCACTAAGAATATATCATTTTTCAAAAATTCTTATAATGTAGCTAAGAGAGTAAAATTATTGTTTGTTGATTTTTTATGTTAACTAAAGAGTTCTTTTTTATTTGTAGGAAGTTATTAAGAACAAACAATGTGGATATGATGTTAGAAAGCAAGATTATGTAAGTTAATTTCTGATACAATATTCAGTTATTTAACTTGTTTTTGTTTAATTTTAAATACATTTTATTTTTAATAAAAAAGTAACCTATTTAAAATGTGATTTTACTAATTTCATCTGATTTCACAACATTTTCTGATCTTATACCTAGTTAAAAATAAATCTGCAACTCAGTATATTAATATTTATTACAAAAAGTTAATTTTTTTATTAATTGCCTTCTTATTTTCAAGTTGACCAGTAAAATACTTTTTATATAGTTTGAATTTCTTATTATTTTATCAGTTTTATCATCACATCAATTATAATTATTATTAAATGATGACATATACATTAGATGTAGTTTTAAATGGAATAAGATAAGAATAACAATTAAGACATTTCAATTTTAAATTTATTGAATTTCCTTAAATGCAATGTATTAAATTTGTTCCTTGATTATATCATATGTAAAAGGCTAGTAAAATTTTCTCTGTATTTACTGTAATTTTCTGTTTAGAAAAAAAATTAACATGTATTCTGATATTAGAGAATAACCATTTTACACATCAAGTTGTTTGTTAAGTGCAAATAACTCTAAAATTGGTTGTATTGGCAATAATTTAGTGCTTATTTTACTAAATGATTGATAATTATTTTAGATCATTATCCATTTTGTTAATTTCTTGAGGAAGTAATTAAAACTAGTTATTATCTATTAATTGTAATTATCCTAATTGAACTTGGTAATAGTATGTTGCATGGTCAATATTCATCTAGTTCAGTGGTTCCCAACTCAAATATGTCCACGGACCACTTCACTTAAATTTGAACTTTGGCGGACCATCCCTATTCCCAACTTTATCTTAAAAATTAACTTTTTTTTCAATGCACCCATTCCTCACAGAGGTTGTAAAGTTTGATTTTTTTCTTAATAGTACAGGAAAACATAGTCTTAATACGCATCTTAACGGAACTGTAAATCAAATAAAATCTATTAGACTTAAAAGAAAAATTTTCATGACATTATTTTAAATCCAATTATTAAAGATAAATCTTTTATAACAGACATTAAAGACGAGGATACTTTACAAATGACAGTAATTGTTCAGGTCCGTTCGTTGATCTATTAGCCCTGGAAAGGTTCCTGATCATACCTACACCCAAGTTACCCCAGGTTTAAATAACATCAGTATCAAAGAGTCATTCTTTTTCATACCCAACAACAGTATTGTTAAATTTATTAGCAGTGGCGGCTCGATGGTAAAATTATAAGGGGTGCTGCTCCGGCGGTACCAAGTTGGCAACGTATTTTAAGCGATATAATGCCAATTAATATTTCACAAAACTTGAAAAGATGGGAACAATATAAAATTTCGATTTCACACTTAATAAGCATTCAAAAACTGTCACTTACCTATATTTAGCTGATTATTACGAATATGAAGAATCAAAGATGAAGTCTAGTTCATTTAGTATCTCAAAAGCAAATGAAACTCAAATCAACATTTCGAATTCAATCTGTTCATTATATAAAGAAATAAAAACTTGGCTACAAAAAAATTAAACATAAATCTTTGTTGACTTGCTAAACATCAGAAAAGATTGTGTTGTTCTCTCTGTTGAAAAGAAAAAAAAGAAGCTATAAATAAAAAATTAAAACAGCGTTGCAGTTGGAGTAAGAAAAGCTAAAAAGCCAATGTGATTTATTAGTAGTAGAAATCGTTTATTTTTATTCTTCCCTCAGTTTGTTTTTTACAGCTCTCTCAAGAGAAAAGGCTATCATTCTTTTGGTAGGGGCTGCTGAAAAGCAGCCCCTTTTCTCCTAACAGATTCGCATGCTAAATTCTTGATATTTTCATTTGATATGGTAGAGCTAGTGTTTTATACCTCGATTGGTTTATCTGCGGGGGCTGACCGACCTGGAAAGAAATCTGTTGTCGAGACGGCATAGCAGAGAATTGCTAATTGAAAAGGGATTATAAAGGACAAAGATTAAAGGGGGAAATAGATAATTTTTTAAATATTGTAAAGCAAATAAAAATTGGAATTTTGGGGAATTTTGGTTGGGGGTGCTGCAGCCCCGCAGCCCCTATGGACGAGCCGCCACTGTTTATTAGTCAATTTAAATTTGAAACAAAGTACTTATCTCGGAATTCAAACTACAGGACAAATGAGATGACCAGGAATTCTTTATCACGAAACAGTAAACTGTACAATGCACATGCACTGACTGAGAGATGTAGCAGCAAAAATTATGTAGGTGAGGCTAACTGATGTTTCCCAAATTAGACCACGTTGAAAGATCGAAAGTCAATAAATAGTTATTTCAAAGGAGCGATTTAAAAGGAAAATGATTTATCCGTTCAAAGACTCGCATTTTTTACAATAAATTTTTCTTAGATCTTCGAACAAACCTATTTCGCTTGTATCAAAAATTTCCTCTTCCTATTACCATGCAATTTGTAGTATCTTTCAACACTTACAAACTTCGCTTCGTATCAAACCATGTAAAAGTCCGAACACTCGATTCTTTATTTGCCCCACCCTGACCATTATTTTCCCCATCTGAGTTTCAATTAATTTTATTCGCAACATAATCACATTTCGTTAAATAAACATCAGTTGAATAACTTGAGTTAAATGAACAAATGAATCATAGGAGAGAAAGAGAACATAAAAATTTTTATTTATGAGACGAATGATTTTTGGGTTTTCATTTATGGTTTTTTACTACTTCATGGGATATGTGATAAGAAAAACTATTATTTTTTTAAATTTCAACACATTTTTGGATATGTTTAAAAATCCTTTCGCGGACCACCTCCGATGGCCTCACGGACCACCTGTTGGGAACCACTGATCTAGTTGATACAAAGTCCTATAGAAATGGCTATTGAATTTGAAGTATTTTAGAAGAAACAAATTAAACTGAGATAAGCATGCCATATAAGATGTCATTGTAAAATGTTGCCTACCTGAGCCATATGTATAATTTTTGTCAGTTGTGCTAGGGAATTTTAATTAAAAACATTAAATATTCTTGTAGGAAACTTATTAGACTGATGCCAATTGACTGCTTTTTTTCTGTATTAAAATTAATTCAAAATCTCATTAAAATTTATCTGTATTAAAATTAAATAAAGTTATTTCAGTTGCTTGAAATAATACCGACAAACATCTTCAATCATGCTGAATTTTAACTTTCCATTCTAGTATTAAAAACGCTTAATCCGTTGATTTCAAATTTCTCTGTGATTCATGACATACCTTAGCTTATATTTTCCAAGATATTTTTTAGACACCTATTTTACTGCAGTTGTTATTTTTCATCTGTATTTTAACAACCCACTGGATTATTATTTGTCTACCGTCGGAAGGCGGGTGAAAACCGGTTTTCCATGCCTTCCACAATGCAGAGAAACCGGTTTTTCTCCGCCAAGCGACGGTAGACAAATAATACTGCACACATATGGCTCTCAGAAAACTTAGCAGTCTCAAAAAAAGTGTATAAATCGAGCAGAATTGCCAATGCAGCCAATATTCAGAGCTGTTCCGTGCTGTATGATGATGTGTTTTTGGGCTAATTGGCTGCTTTTTAACCACCTGTCAGGCTGGGGATAAGTCTATGGTGATCTACGAGAAAGGCTGCTTGCGTGCAGGGGAAGAGTGGATAGAAGCTAACTTGGTGCCGGTGGCGGGGGTATCCGTAGGTGTGGCGGTGTTACAGGTAGCGCCCTCTCTCTTAATGCTCTTGCACTAACACCTCCTCTTTGCCCTCTGCACAGCAAAAGGCCTTGCTTTGAATCAGAGTATACCTGGCCAAGCGATCGCCAAGTTGTGCAAATTGCCTTTGTACTTACGGTCGTATTCACCGGTAACTTGAACGGGAGTCAAACCTCTGATTGGTGGAAAACTAATCCAAACTTACCAATCAGAAGCTTGACTGTCGTTTATCCGCCTGTCAAGTTACCGGTGAATACTGCAGTTAATCAGCGGTTCCTAAATTATTTTTGGGGATCACAGTGCCGTTTTTTCAAAGGGATTTCCCAAGGTCCCCTATTTGAAAGATATGAATAGATAAAAATTTAAGGAAAAAATCGCTAGTGCATTATCAAATTAAGTTTCCAAACAGTAATTCTGCTTTGCGTGAATCTCAAAATTGTTAATGAAATCAGCTGAACATCTGTAAAGATGAAATTCATCTGCTAGTACATCCAAGTTATGCCAATTTTTAAGTAAAAAAACATTTTCCCTCTTTTTCAATGTACTAGATTGCTAAAAATTACTTTGAAATAACAAGCTTATATATTTTATGAACAATTCTTTTACTAATAGTAGAATAAGAAGGAATTTCTTCTTGAGAAATTTTATATGCTTTAACTTGGCCCTCCTTTTTTAAAAACTTATGGAATTTTCAAAGATAATCTTGGTTCAAAGGTCACTTCTATATCTCACTTAGTTCCACCTATGTCAAAATAACCCCTATCCGATCCATCTCTGAACTAAAACTTAATGGAACTAAAGATGAAAAAAAGTTTTGACCCCCTGATCTTTTTAAAATTTTACAATTAGGTCCAGGTATATTTTGTCTCAGCAAGGTCTTTCTTCAATAACTTTTCTTTCAGGAAAGGTAAGTATGAGCACTTTTTTCTAAAGAAACATTTCTGACTGAAATTTGAATGCTCTCCAGGAGCGAGATAGGTCCCGAGTCATCTTTGAAAAAGGGTGTTTGAGATCTGGTGAAGAATGGGCCGAGAAAAACTTGTTACCTTTAGCTGGTTTTGTTCTTGCCGTTGCCTTTGCTCAGGTATGTCGCTGTTGCGTCAGAAAGATACTTGAATAGCATACCTTCAATTCACTGGGATGAGATTTTTCAAACTTGTTAGCAGATTTCAAAACATTAGGGGAGAGTGTTGTACCTAAGGACGGTTGTACCTTCAGCCACCGCGTTTTAAAATTGGGGAAAAAATGTAAATTTGAATTTGTGGTCGATTTTGAATGTAAACAGATGCTATCTAGTTGCTAACGTGAAATCAGCTCTTTAAAATATTATTTAAATTTATAAAATAAAATTACTGTTTTTAGATGCTCAAAGTTTTTTTTAGTGCATCACTACATTAATTCTTCTATTCCCCTATAATTATGATATGATAAAATGGGATATATGGGGTGAATCCCCGAGATTTTGACATTTTAGTTTTGATATTATAAATCGTCAGGTCTCAATTCTTTTATTTTTTTTAGAATTTTAAATGCAAAAACACCTGATGTTGTACCTCCGGACACCATAAGTGTTGTACCTACAGACACGTTCTTGTGGGTGTCTGTAGCTAATCGGCGTTTTGGAATCAGGTTTCATTTATGTGAATACATTTTAATGCTTGTTAAATTAATTCTAAATGTTTATCTATTTGTCCGCGATTATTTTCAAGTGATTTTTAGATGAAAATTCTAATATTTTATGATCTAAACTACTTTTTAAAATTTTTGATTCTACTTGGAATTTAGTGTAAAATATGGTGTAAAATCTTAAGCACCCTATTGCATTTAAGTATGATGATTACAAAAAACTTAAAATTTCCACTGAAGAAGATTTGCGGAAGTTATTACCACCAAATGCTTGCACAACTAAGTGTCGATCTAATTGTTTTTTTTTTTTTGGATCAGTGAATGATCAGATCTATCAGCATGATTGATGAAACTATTACCTTAAATTTTGATCTGAAAATCCCTTGTGATTTATGAGTTTTTGGTAAAAAATCAAGACTTCTATCATTCAACTTCATTTTTATGATAATTTACGATCTAAAACTACATTACTTTAAAAAATATATTTCCAATTTTAAAAAAGCCTGAAATATGTTATAAAAAGGTTATGCATTGGTAAAAATGTTAATTTTTAGCTTTTTTCAACTAAAACTTCCCTTTTTAAGGGTGTCCACAGGTACAACTGGGTCTGTCCATAGGGAGAGCACGTTGTTGTACCTATGGACACAAATTTCGTCAAGTTATTAAAATGAATTAAAAATCCAATTTTGAAGATTTTAGCTAATAAAAAATATTATCCTCTTTGCTAAGGTTAGGACTATAGGTTAGGCACTTTAAATGGTAAAAATTTGATTTTACCTGTCTTAGAAAAATCCAAACGTGATTTTTGTCCACAGGTACAACACTCTCCCCTATTACTTTTTGAAAAATGATTCAGCTTTTTTTGGAAAATACTTGTTAATGAACTGAATAATTTTTTAAATTCAAATTTTATTTTGTTTTCATTTCAAGGTGATAATCTTGCTTTATATGAAGCTCTTTTATACAGCAAGTTTTCATATTTAGGAAATTTAGTACAACAGTAAAAAGATTTTTATTGGGTTATGCAATCTGGAATCAATAATAATGCAATGGGGTATTAATTTAGTTTGATAATAAAGTTAATTTCAGATTTTCAATGTCATAATCAAAGGTGATACTTTTCATTTCTATCTTTCATTTAATGTGAAAAATCGTAACTAGGTAAGAACATCCCCGAATCATTGTTGATGATTTCAGTAAACTTTGTTCTTTTGGAATTTCAATGAGTAATTTTTTTTTTGAATTGAAGTATGAGTATATGGAATAGTTATTTTCATTGGTTTCAGTTTAATATTATAGTAAAGTACTATGTAAGAATTTATAGAATTCTAGTTAACCCATATTATTAGTTTTCAGATTTTTTTTTCATTTTAAATTAAGGTCTAAAGCTAAATAGTGTACTTTAAATATTATCAATTAAATCAGCGGTTCCCAAAGTGGTCCATATGGACCCCCAGTGGTCCACAGCGACTTCCAGGGGGTCCACGGGCATGAAAAAGAAAATTGGGGGTCCACAGCAACTTCTAGGGGTCCACAGCGACTTTCAGAGATTCACGGGAAAAATTTCATTAAAATGGAAAACTTTGATAAGTTTTAAAAAATTGTCTTTTTTTACAATCAAATTTTAGTTATATTAAAAGTTGGTTATCACCGAATCCTCGCAACGCGAGCAGGGGCAATGGAATCATTTATTTTATTGCGGTGGAGAACCCCGAAGAGTCTTGCATAATTCAATTTCATAAATTAAAACTAAATTTCCGTAGTGTATAATTTTACTTCTTTTCATAGTTGAACTTAATTAAATACTGTTTATTAACATGCAATATATTAATTGTAGTTATTTCTGAACAATATCAATGGCAATTTGATTTCTTTTCATAGTGGAACTAAATTAAATATTGTTTGTTAGCATACCATATACTATAAATTGTAGTTATTTCTGAAATTTCGTGATTTGGAGAATTAATAACTCGCTCATAAGCCATTAACTTTGACAAGCTTGCGACAAAAACTTATTAAAATTAAATGTTTTTTTGTTTTGAAATGTAGACATATTAAAAGTTTAGATTTGTTTATAATTTCCTTAAAAATATCGTGTAACCGTATGAAGGCAAAAATAAAAGGTTTTTTTTTATAAAAAATATGTAAAAGTGTGAATTCAAATGCTTATCGATGCAAGAAAACAAACACTTGAAAAAAATTACAAAATTTATGCATGGTTTAGAAGTTTATATAAAAAACATAAGATTTTTAGCTACTTTTTGGACGGTCCCTAAAACAGGGGGTCCACGGGGTACGAAAAATGTCGGCAAGTGGTACACGGACCAAAAAAGTTTGGGAACCCCTGAATTAAATGCTTGCTCAGTTTTCAGATTAATAGCTTTTTTGTCAATCTCATCCCTGAATTCAAGGATTACCTACTTATAGTTCTCTATTCTAGACTCTGAGTTAAAAGATATTTGATTAAAATATATTTTCATTTTATGGGGGGAATTATTGAATATCAAGATACATGGGGATCAAAGTATTAGTTTAAAGTTAGATACCTTCTCCTTATGGTTTGATAGCTATATTGTGAAAAGATGAATAAAACTTACTGGAAAAAGAACATTTTTTTTCTTTCTTTTAAATCCGATTTTAAACCAATAAATTTGGAACAACTTTTCTTTGTAATTTTTAGAAAAGTATTGTTTCCTTTCCATATACAGTAAAATCCCGTTGTAATGAACTTCACTGGACCGTAAAATTTCTTCTTTGTAACGGAAATTTCGTTGTAACCGTACTATCGCTAATTCAAATAAAAACGGTAGGGGACTTTCGTAACAACGGGATTTTTCGTTGTATCGATATTTTTTGTAACGGGATTTCACTGTAGTATGCCTATAAAAATCTATATTTAATGAAATTAACTAATGTAACAATGTTTTGGTATGCTTTGATCCTCCTTGTCAGTGTAGGAAATAGAGATAAAACATTGAGCTATAAGGCTGCCTGTGAGAAAAATGCTAAAAAACCTGGAAAAGATCATATTTATGCCATGCCCAATTGAAGTATACAAACTTTGATAAAACATAAAACTTTCTGCGTACAAAATTTTCTTCAAGTATTTTCTGCAGCTTAATTAAGTGCCTCCAGTCCTTTAAATTTTGATGTAAGATATATTTACAGTCATATTATTCACCTAAGTGCTGTTATTATGCTTCCTATGCAACACCAGTAGAAAAAAAAACAATTTATTTATCAAAAGTTTATAATTCATTTATGTGTGTGTGCGCCTGTATCAGCGGTTCTTAAACTTTCAATCGCCGTGGCCCCCTGTTTGTAGCAGCCAAACATTGTGGGCTCCCAAATTTTGAACAACCACATCCGCACCCTAACTTTTGTTTTGGGGGAGGTTGACTAAATGTTATACCAAAGGTACTCCTCACTTATTAGTTGAGTTTTAGAGTACTTAAAGGAGTAGTATTAAAATTATGTTCCACATTATGTTAAAATGTTACAATTACTCCAAGTTTAGTGAAGGGTTCCCCCAGAAATTTTTTTAAAATTTGCCACTTAAACCTACGGTTTTTGTATTATCTCTTGGAACATTTAAAGGTAACTTGAGTGTTCCCCAAGGTAACCCCAGGAGGGGTTTGTGAACCACAGTTTAAGAACTGCTGGTCTATATCATTCAAGTCTGAAAAGTATAGGATTCACATATGAAATACCAATGTTGTTACTTCTGTCAATTTATCTACAGCACAAAGATTTTTTTTAATCTTCTCTGTATTTAATGGTTTCCCTGGTCTGGTCCAAATAAAGCAACTGGATGACTATTACTTTATTGATAATTAATGACTCAAACTTCTTTGATCTGTAGCTGTTCTAGTGTGTTTGTGAGTTCCACAAACTCTAGATCAGCTATCAAACAAGACTACGAAAATTGTAAAAGCAAACCATCCACATGTGAAGCTAGATTTTTTGCCCCATCATATCTAAACTTTTTTAAAGTTATCTCGAGATCTTCCTTCTCAAATGTAAATATAAGTTTTCTGTTTTGCTTACGGTACACTCAAAGCTGAAGCCCAAACAAATTTTACAAATATTCTGAATTGGTAACCACATTTTGAAAATGTATAATGATTTGATTAATCTTTAAGTAAATTTGAAAAAAAAAACCTTTAATATTAATAAATACAGTAGAGTCCTAATTATCCAAGTTAATGGGGACTAAGGCTAACTTAAATAATCAATAAATTTGGTTAAAGCACACAAATATTGTAATTAGACAATGTATAAGTTTAAATGTATATTTATTTTAACAAATACAAAAGTTATAAATGCACTACTATATGCAATTCATATTAAATTCATAATCAGAAGTGTTGTGTTACTGAAAAAATTTGTGAATTGAGACATTTGCAGCAACAGTGAGCTTACTCTAATGTGAAGCTGTTACAGTTTTTGCTGCAACTACCTCAATTATTTTTGAATTACATTACTTTTGCATCTTTCTACAACGGTTCATCATTTTTTCAAAGAGTTACCAAATCTTGGAAATAGTTGTTGATAGTTTGGTTAAAGTGGAAACTAAGATGATCAGGCTTGGTGTTGCTTACAATGTGTTGATAAATTGGTCAGAGAATATGCACAATTATTTTTACTTACCATTATTTTTATGTATGTGTGCTTGTGCAGCTGACTGAGATTCCTCTTGTTACAGATTCTAGGCATCTGCTTTGCACAGAACCTGCGTGCCGACATTTTTGCCCAGAAAGCGAAGTGGCACTGACAAATAATGTCAGCAAGGTCTCACCACCTGTGCTGACATAAAACAAAGAAAGAAATCTCTATTCCCTTTTTTATGAAGATGAGGCCGATTCCCGTGGGGCGTTGCAAGCTCAACGACAAAAACACGGCTGGATATTTTTTAGGCGACTCGGTAGAACAAACTTTACTACCCCGCAGTTGCTTCTGGTAGGTGCAACCACTAGCCAATCACGTTGGAGGACTCGTTGTGGTTTGTATGTGCTGGCTGATTGAATAATGCCAATTTTCATCACATTTGGAGGCTTCTCTACACTCTTGACAATGATTGGCCACTTTGATCCGTGTTGCAGCTGTGGTCGCAATTATGTAGACCACTTGTTTGGCTTATATCATTGCTTGTGTGTTGATAGCCTTATTATTAATTATTATTTAACTTCAGTGGGTTATCTTTATGTTAGGTTTATTTATAGATTTTTTTAACACTATTATAGCTTTAAACATTGCATATTAGTTGTATGAGTTTGTGTTATTAGTTCAAGTGGTTCTTAACCATTTAAGAGAAGCATCATTATAAAGAAATACATAAAGTATTGTAGGATTATTTATACAATGGGAAATAAATAAAATCCCATTTATTTCATGGTACAAAACCTTTTTAAGAACTATTTAATACCATAATTTTGAACTTTTAAGGTTTTTAATTACTGTTTCAAAATAAATATTTAACTGCTAGTCCATTTAAAAATACAAGACTATTAATTTCAGTTTCTTTTATGCCAAATTATCAGTTTTTTTATGAATAGAAAACTGATTTTTTAGGTAATCGTTATTGTATCAAAAGGTTAAGAACCATTTTTTAAAGGTTCATAAAGATTTTGATTTTTGTATTAATGTAATTTAGTTCACATCCATAAGTCTTACTTTTTTTCCCACATATCAACATAAGTCTCATGATGAATTTGCTACCCAATGAAAGGATTGTAATGTGAAGTAATTTTTAAAATTTGTAGACCAATGAAGGGCTATATTTTGAATCTCGCTATCAGGCATAGCTCTGCTCTAGGTTTTTTCATCTATCCTTTCTATCATGTAGTTAGGTTTCATTTCAAAGTTGAATTCTAACCGTAAATTAATGCAATACGCTGTCCATTTATCAACATGTGTAGTTTTCTGATATTTTAGTGAAATAGTTTTGAAAAAAATTTGCTTGCAGGCTGGAGTGGTTTTATTTTTCTTCTAGAACTAATATTATTTGGACTTAAACTTTAAAATGTGGTCATACCCCCATCTCCCAAAAGGAGTAGAGTTGAAATGGTTTACCTTGTTCTTCAACTGTAACATTTCAGAACAGATATTTCCTTTGTGAAAGTGGGTGATTTTTTTTCAGAAATTTTATCCTTTTAAAGGGTGATTAAGTTGTATAATTTTGATATTACTGAACTGTCAAACTTCCTTTTGATTGATACATAGTATAAAATCTTATTGCAAGAAGTGAAAAGATGACATTACTCTTGTTTTAAAAGAAATGGGAATTTAGCAATAATTTGTCTTGAAAATTATTATTATTATAAGTGGTAATATAGTATTGTATTTTATTTTGAACCTTTTGTTACCTAATACTTCAAGCTTCTTTATTTTTATTATAGAATAAGTATTGTAAATGTCCTTGTTCGTCGCCCTTTATTTACACTAAAAAGCTTTTATAAGGAAAACACATTTGCTCTTTGAAAAAAGTATTGTGCTTTGAATATCTGCTTAATAAACTAGGGAAGAGGGGTTATTTGTAAGAAGATGCTACAGCCATTGAAAAGAATCGGGATGAATTAGGACCCTGACAACTTGAGGTTATCTTGATTTCTGCTAATAAGGTATTTTTTTTACTTGTTCCTGATTGTTGGTTTCTGGAGAAACTCATCACCACTTTTAGTCCATATCTGCTTTGTACTATGTATGCTGAACTGTTTAGAATGGTGTGTTGTAGCTATTTTTAACTCTGACTCTAGTCTAAAAGGAAGTGCATCAGAGAATGGGTTAGTGTGTATGATTGTTTGGCGTGGATTTTATGAGTTGTGCTACTGAGAAATGGAAAATTTAATGTTCATGTTTAGTTTTACCTCACTGCCATCAGTTGTTTTTTCTTGCCTTTTACAGATGAAGTGATTTTTTTTTGTTTAATGTTTAAATAAACATACTAAACATGTCTTACAACAAACCTTACCCCCTTTTTTCTCCCTTTAAGTACATACATAAACTCAATAACCTCAAAAATTGCACCTATTGGTGTGGTTTTATGGTTTTAAAAAAGCATTGTTTCATTTCCACAAATATTTTTGGGGTAGTTCTTTGTGGATTTTTATTTCATAGTTTTGGGTATGTATGGCGTAAGACAAAATATTAAAATGAAAGTTTAATGAGCCCTCATTGATCAATATATGTTTGAAATGTTTTATATCAAGCCAAGTTTATGTACAAACTTTTTTCCTAATTAATATATTCCTTTACACTTTTTATTTTGGTATTCATTTGAATGCTAATTTTTAAGCTTTACATATTTTCTTTTGTAGAGAAGATAGTTTTCGTATGTATATGCATATACATGTAAATGTTCTAGTTGTAAGTAGAGAACTTCAAAGTATGCTAGTAACGTGTACATATGTGAATGTATATAAGTGTTTCTCAGAATTATATTAAAATTTTAAAGTGCAATTCGTCACCACATTGCTTAGTAGACAGCACATATAGTTAGGTTTCAGAACAAAGAGTAAGAATTAAATAGAAAGCACATTTTCTGTTATGGATAGGAATAAAAGTATGATTTCTTTTTACATTATGCATAGCCCAAATAAATTCATAATTGAATGCATAACCCAAAGTTCTCTTCATGCATATTAATATACTGTCTTTCATTGAAACCCTTAAAACCCCTTTTTTTTCAAAGGAACTTCTGCTTTGTAAAACGTGTTTAAAAAAGCATCCTGTCCTGTCAAAAAATGATAATCTTGCTACTCAAAAGAATCTTACAAAATTTATTGGTTTGGAATACCAACCAATTGAGAGAATCAAAGCTATATCAAGCACATGTAGCTCGTCTTTTCTCGCAAAAGAAAGTTGAGCATTGCACAATTTTGTATTGCTGAAGGCATGTTTTAGAGTTGCACTAACCTCCTTTGGGAAAAAAACAAGCAACAAATGGGAAATTCTAATCGATCTTGGCTAACTTTGATTCCATTTGTAATTTGTTCAAAGCTAGATTTGAGTGGGTTTTTGAAAAAATGCATAACTCAATCTCGCCATTTTTTGTATGCTCAACAGTCATTTATTTAATCAGATTGTTGGGCAAATTCTTCCCAATGCTGTTCTATTTTTAAAAGGTAATTAAATTTTTCTCTTTGTGGAGTGTTTTGGGGGATGGGTAGTTGATAATGGGTCATTCCTGATGAAAAGAATAATACATTAACCACTTGTTTGGTTTAAAAGTCCCCTCTTATGTGCCTTCTATTGCATTCTTGCTCTGTGTTTCACAGAGGATACCTTGTATTTTCTGCTACACAATGCATCTGCACGATCTGTGTGTATGAGGAGGAGGTAAGGAGTCACTGTAGTGAGACGTTATATAGAGCTGAGGAATCAAATTGAGTTGTAGATAATTTCCTCTTGAATGTAGATTTAATTGCTGGATGAAAGAGTTGGTTTTCTTCCTTTTTCTGCAATGTTTCAGAAAGTCATGCTTATAGTTTCCTCCAGAAAAAAGCTGTAATTCCTCCATGCAATACTTCCTTGGGTTTTCTCACTTTTGTAACAATCTGTAAATATCCTATTTGAATTAATAATATTTTAACTTCAAGTTTGAGAAATATGAGTTAAATTATACAGCTGTTTTTACTAAAAAATAAAAGTTTCCGATTTGGGAGTTAAATTGTACAATCAGTAATGCATATTTAAAGCTTCAACGAGGAGAAATCTTATGAGAGAAATGTGTGTTAATGTGAATGTAGTTTGATAAAGTATGAAAAGTGTGATGGTGATTCTTTTTAAATCTTAATTTTTGAATCAGCTTGGTATTTACTTACTGGTTTTTAGTAAAGAAAAGTGTAATTAAATCAAAATTTAGTTTTAAAATCCTTACTTAGTTTTAGGTTATGATTATGATGGGTTATATGTATCCTTATTTATTGTTTCTATATTAGTAACTAGTCTTCAAATTCTGAGTGCTCAGAAACTTAAAGCACATGGTGAAATTTTGGAGTGTTCAGTTTTCATGTTACAAGTTTTCAAACCTGTCTCATGTTAATTTGAATTATGCATCCAAGTTTCATTAATCAGTCTTAAAATGGAAATTAAAATATGTTATATCTGTTACTATACCTTTCAATTAAGGAAAATCATATTCAAAATTTAGATTTAAGGGCTATTTTTTAGTTAACTTCTAATTAAAATTATGTGCAAAATAACTGCTGAAAGAATTACATTAATGTATACATAAAACTAAGAATGTTTGAAAACTGGAGTCTGTTAATGTACACAATTTTTCAAGGAATACTGCTGTTTTTGACCTGCAAAATCAAGCAGTTTCTAAAGTTCGTTCATAAGAGAAACTTCGATGCATTGCATATGTTTTGTAATAAGTGAAAGCAATACATATATGACACATTGGTTGTATTGTGATTGAATTGTGCAAAGCAATATACCTCTCCTAAGCTGTTGTCATTGTTCATCATTGTTTGCAGCTATTTAATGGCATTGAACTACTTAAAGTTGATCAAAGTAGGGGTTATAGGAACCTTTGAAGCATTGTCCTGTTAAAAAGTTTTGCAGGGATTTGTATTTGAAAGAAATATAATGTTTAATATAGAATAGCTATTTATAAAATTAAAATGAAATAAATAAAAATTCTAGACTTCTTAAAGAGCAGCTAATATTATACTACTCACTCATTAATACCTTGAGTAGTATAGAAAAAATACAAAGTTTTTATAATTATGGTTACATAGCAGTATCATCTAGTTTTTGTCTAATGTTATGTCATCTTAACGTTTTAAAAAAAACCTAAAACTTTCAGATTTTGAGCAAATTAGCTATTTCATAGTTTTTTCTCTGCTTAAATTTATTATGATCCTCTCAATGTAGGATGCATCCTATTAAGGCTTTCAGGATCTATCATAGCAATATTATAAAGGTTGTTTACCTCCAATTATATATTATTACTTGGAGACTGGAAATGAAAAATGTACTGGGCCACAAATTTATTTCTCTTTTTCCTTTCAAAAAATATATACTTGGGTAAACTCTACTGATGATAAACTTGACATTCTCTCCAAGTTGTTATATTTTAAATTTCCAAATAAACTATAAACAAACTAGAAATACAAATAAAAACTTACACAAACTACAAAAGTAGAAACTATATAAACTAGTTTCAACCATTAGGTTCTAATATGTTTTTCATTTCCAGTTGGGCTTTTATTTAACCTGCAAATGTGTGTTGACGTAGATGTTCCTACTTGCTGGATTTAAGTGAATAGTCTGCTGTTACTAAAATTATTGTATGAGAAAATGTATCTAACCTAAACTATGTATTGTTGACTTCAGAAGGTCTAATATAACTTAGCTGGGAAAGATTTCAGTCTGAACAAAAAGCAATATCAAGTGATCGCAAAAGTACTGTGTCAATGTGTTATATGTTGTGATCTAACTGTTCTCTGTCAATGAAATATTGAATGCATTTTAAAGGGAACATCTTTTAATTCTCATGAAAAAAATGTAGTGAAAATTATACAGATTAACTAATTTTATCTTTAAAGGCTGTGATTTCCTATATAAAATTTTTTATTACCTACTGTAAATCTAATTTTCTCAGATCTGTAGATAGAATGGTTTTTACATCTAATAGTATTTATAAACAAAAGTTCAATATCCTTATAATAAATAATAATATTTTTATACTGCTAAAATAAATTTAAATCGGAAGTAAAATATTAAAATTTAATAAATAATTTGGAGAATTATTACCATCAAGTAAATCATGACCACACCTATTAAGATTTTGGACTTTAGTAGGGGATGGGATATAAACTTAAAATTATTTAACATAGATCCTTAAGTATTTAGGCTTGTCTACAGCTTTTACATTAGTAAAATAGGGGAGCAGACATCAATATATACAATTTTTATGTCTATTCCCTGCTAATGTGCAAATAGTTTGGTTATCTGATAAATTTCCTATGAATTTCAATACTTTGAGAAGCAATATCTCATATGTAATTAATGGATGTTCCCAAAAGAAAAGGTTTGCTCATAGATTAAAACAGTCTGTTTTTTTTGTCACCAAGGTGTTAGTATTTTTCCCCTCAAAGTGTTTTTACTAACCTCAATTATATTTTATTTAATGAGTGTTAATTTTTGAGTGTGTGTTGCAAGCTTTAGGTTTCAATGTCTTAATAACCAAGATATTCCTTAATGTACTGAATGTATGTGTCATCATTCATTCTTTTAAAGTGCATCTGTACATACAGTTTACACAGTATATATCAGAACAAAACTCACATGCTTTTGTGTTAAAACAAGCTGTATTTCTGAGCTTTTTACATTTTTTGAGTGGAGTTCACTTTTATATATGACGAATAAATAGGTTTTTTTATACAAAGAAAAATGGTTTTCTTTCTTTTCTATATTAATCTTGAAAATCTGATGAAATGTAGTATGTGACATCGCATTTTTTAATTTGTTTTTAATAACGAATTTTGTTTGTTAATTTTCTTAAGGATGGTAAAGGTGTTACATCTATTTTTTTACTTAATTAATCAATCTTTACAAATTCTTATTTATATTAAAATTTTTATTGTTTTTCTTTAACACACAGTTTTTGAATGAATAAAATATTGAAAAGAAATCAGATAAATATTACAAGTCTAGTTCCCCAACTATAAAACCTCTAGTGAGTGCAATTTGCTGTATTTTTCCATTTATGATGTAGAAATAATGTGTAAAGGTAGTAAATTCCAAAGAGTATGAGATAAAATATTTTATTGCAACAAATAGATAAAAATCAAAGAAGCACCTATATTCCAAATATATTTACATTCATAAGAGAAATGGATTGCTTTTATTTCACATCAATATTATAGGTTTCTAATATACAATTCATTACCCAGCTTCCAAGCAATAGAAAGAAAGCTGTATTCAGTTAAGCAAATCACATTTCACAAATTGTTTCTGTCTGTCATTCATAAAAAAACTTTCTCAGGGACCATTTAGAAATTATATCTTACATTATTTTTATTTTTTTTGTTGGGGGGGGGCAAGGTAGATCCTGTATAAATGCAGTATCAAGGAGAAGAGGAAGTTTGAAATGTTTACATTACATTTGAAAACTTTCACTTTCTATACACTGTTACCTTTTTAAGATAATTATCTTTCACTGATGGTTTGATTTTTAAAATAAAAGGGACAAATGTTTTCGACCAGCTACAGGCTCGAAGCCCAACAAGGCTGGTCCATTGTTTATTCATTCACTAAATCCCACTGACTGTCTAATTTTAGCTTAACACGTTCACGCCGGCGCGGTCCACCGGTGGCCCGCACAAGACTGACTCATCGGGCGGCGCGGGCCACCGGTGGCCCACACTAGACTGTCCCATGGGGCGGCGTGGTCCACCGGTGGCCCGCACGGGTGGCCTTATCGGGTTGCGCCGCCAGATGAAGCGCAGCCTGAAGTCGAGAGCCGCCTCCCAGCGAAAAGCATGAAAATCGGCGCCGGCGTGAACGTGTTAAACTCATAACTAATAAACTAGGTATTAATCCTAAGATGAAATAAGTTCAAATGTATTGTAACATTTGTGTTTAAAACTGTGTCATTAAAATGGAAGAAAGGGTGTTTAAAATGTGTAATCTTAAACTAACTAGTAATCACATTACTAGTGAATAGGACCATAGAGGAGATATAACAGTTATATACAGTAGTTATATCTCCTCTATGGGAGAGACAGATGGATTTAAAAACCTCATGAAAATCGTGAGATATAATTTGTGAATGCTCCCTTATATTGAAATTACAAGATGTAGTAATCCTGTATATTGCTCTTCTAGTAAGGCACTAGTCTTCCTTGGCAAGGGTATTTGATAACTGCTGACAAAGCTGTAAATGGAGGAGATACGCAGCTACATCTGGAGCCCCTTCCTCTCAATTTGTGCAGTTCCAAACGGATGGACGGAATGGTTCATTTCGGGCATCTGGGGGGGGTTACAGGTCGGTGGGAGGGGCCGCGTGCTTCAGACGATGCTCTTCGAAGGAGGTGTGGCTGAAGAGACCGCGAGGAGGAGATTTGGTCTCTGGGGACTTGGTCCCTTGTGGAGACTTCGATTTGTGGTCGACAACCACCGCTGGTTGGGCCCTCTGAAAGGAAAATATACTTTGGTAAATTTTTAATGTCACTTTTTTTTATTTAATTATTTTTAATGGTAATTTTAATGTCTAAAGAGTGATTCACATAAAAATTCACCCGACATTCACGAAACAAATTATCGATGCCAGGACTCCTCGTAGGGAATTAAGTCATGCTTGTGCTAGATTACGTTTCCTGTCAGTGGTGTAAGGAGACACCACACATTCTAGCTACCGAATTGGCGAGCCATCCATAGATTATTCCCTCGCTCTGTCTTTTTCGCCAATTATATAGGTAGCTAGCTAGAAAGTGGGGTTTTCTTACGCCAACCCATGACTTCACTGACAGGAAACTTTGTAACATAGTATAGTTACTTTTGATAAACTTTTAAGACACGACTAGATTATTTTTAAAAGAAACAATTTTATTTGTCTTATAATTGGAAGGCTCAGAATTAAAATGAACCAAGTCCACTTTTTGTCACTTTTGAGTTAGCAACGCTATAACATGCACCAACTATGTAAAATTTCAGTGCAATAGTGAACCAAGTCCTAGTTCTGATAATATCCGCTTAGAGAAAGGGAGAAAACATTTTCTGTCCCTTCTCATTGTATGCAGAATATCTGGTGTAAAGCCCCCTTTAGTTTTCTTTTCTTCTGGGTTTTAATTTAAATTTAATTATTTTTTAATGAAGCATTAAAAACCAAGCAGTACCTTCAATGCTTTAGTCAAACATACCTGCATGTATTCTTTCAACCGCAACAATGTCTCGCTCATCTCTTCAACTGTGTTTTCTGCGATTTCCAATTTCTAAAACGGAAATTAGCTTATTAATAACTTCAGCTATTAAGGATTTTCTCTTCACAGTTATAAAGGACAAATAAAGATCGCTCTATTTGTTATCACAAAAGAAATAATTTTTATGTTATCTTTCTAATGTTTCACTTTTCACTGAACATATAAAAATAATTTCTGTACGAACATTTCCAAATAAAATTTTACCAGTTAAAGAATTTATTTAGATAAGTAATAAAATTAAAAAATAATAAAATAGTGATTATGAAACATACTCACGCACATCTTCTAAAATAAAATGCAAAAAATGCATTCAGATTTGGTAACTGGAAAACTATTTTGTATCTAAAGTAATTTTTTGTATCTCAAACTAATAAAAAATCTAACTTAGAAACCGCATAAAATATTTTATATCCTAAACTAACTCCTATTTTGCTCCTTGTGGGCTAAAAAACAATCTTCAACAGAATAACTTTAGAAAAGGAGCTCGGCGGTGCCGTTTTGAAATGTGGTGCTGCCCTCTAACGGAGGACTGGATAAGCATCCTCTCAATGAGGAAGTTGCATGATTTTTTTTTTATTTTTTTAATCGATTCTTCTTTCAAAAATAAGCAACTACCCAAAATTTGAGGCCGATCAAGAAATTTTTTGATTGCCAAAAAAATTAACAAAAATCCCCTTTTAAAAGCCCGCGAAAACGCCAAAAGTTTGGATGTGACGTCATCTTATACTAAACATTGTTGTAAAGCAATGGAGTTGATGGTACTATTGTTGACGTCATCTTATAGTTTAAACAATAAACGTTTTCAGTCACGTGTTTTTTTCTCGACTTTTAAATTAAAATATTTAATTACCTGTAAATTTTTTTGAAAAACTGACTAGATATTTCACTTTACCATACAAAAAACCATACGGAACACTTGTTTGTTTTTGAAAATCTGACACATGCAACTTCCTTATTCCGAAGGTAATCCTCTTTGCGTATAAATTGCTGAAGGTCGAAAATTGTCGCATCATTTCCATAATTTACGAAACAAATTCTTTTTCACAACTTACGAGCAAGAGTTATGAAACAACCGTGTTCCGAAAGTTTAAAAATAGTTTCACCAATTCTTTGTAAATCTACAAACTCACCGAATTAAAACTCAAACCAAATTGGTTTATTTTCGAGTTTTGGCACCTTTAAAAAAACTTCTGGCTTTTGAAAACCCGCTCATAGGGCCAATTTCTTTGAAATCCGGGGAAAATCGGACACTTCTAATGTGTTTTCTAAATCTATTGGGTTAAAAAATTAGAAAAATGTCGTACCTTGACTTTTTCTAGCAACGTGGATACTGTCTTGTCTAACGTTTTCACTGTACCCAAAACAGGGTAGATGTCCTAGAAAGAAAATTAGAGGTTATATAGTACTTTTGCAAAGATTGAATTTCTCTACACTCTACATCCTTACGATACTATCTTCAAGGGAGAAAACTGAACTTACCTGTAACTGTTCCCTTAGTTTGAGGTTTTCAGCAACTGATTCCTCAACCTTCTTTTCGAGGTTCTGAAAAATTCAAATTATGTTCAACAGGATTTCTCCTTTTCCCATTATTGAAATCCTTTCTACAACATTGCTTCTTTAAAATGATCCTTAAATTTGAACTTTCCCGTGAAACATCTTTTTATTTCACTGTTAAAAAATTTTAAAAAAGTCAAAACTTTTTCAGGTTATTTTTCCATCGTTAATAAAGGTTACACAGGAACAAAGAGTTACAATTTTTTAACTAAGGAATTGAATTTTATTATAGTACCTCATTCAAAGTTAGATTTTATCCTTGATACATGGGAGTGGCTAAGGAATAAGGAAAGGACAGTTGCATCACTAGTTGAACGCATTATTTAGTTCAGCGGTTCTCAAATTGTGCTCCGCGGAGCCCTTAGGGCTCCGCCAAGCATTTCCAGGGGCTCCGCGAAGAAATTTGAAATAAATACATTTTTTGATAATTTCTAATTTGCTTTTCTCTGAAATGTTATATAAATAACTTTCTGTAAGGTGTTGGTAAGATCTGCTGGTTTTTGCCGTTTTCAGGTCTTTTTTGGTTTACCAAAACAAGTTAAAACCCTGTTTTTAGGGTCAAATTTCCAAAACTTTTCTGGGGGAGAAAGCCTCAGGATGGGACGGTTTGGCACTGGCCGTTTGGGTGCCGGCCCGTTTCGGCACCAAATTTTTCTTCTAATTTTTAGAAGAATTATGAGAGTTCTATTTACTTTCATTTTATTTTTGCCGCTGAAACGGCCGCACCGAATAGTAGCACACCAAGGAACCCCATTCCCCCATCTCTCAAATTGATTACTCAGCACCTTTTTTTTATAAAGTTCAACAAAATCATAATCCTACTTAAAAATGTATGTCCAAAATTCGGAGTAGATGTACCAAAACCAAGGGAAAACCTGTTTTTAGTAGAGTCAAATTTCCAACCCCCCCCCCTTTATAGCATTTGGAACTTAATTACACAAAACGTTTCTTATATTAAGTTCTTTAAGATGCAAATTCTGCCAAAAAATGTATAAAAAGCTAACATTGATCCTATGGCATGGGAGGGGATAAGGAATGATTTTGGGCCCATGTGTAAATTAATTTTGATATGTACCTCTGACGTATGGTCTAACAGCCCCCCAAAACAGCTCTCGATTTCAAAAGAAGTAACTTTTAGGAAAACAAAATTTACAGATGTATAGATTTCTGTATGAATCCTTTGTTCATGCATCTCCGGCATAATGTTTAAAAAGTGATAGCTTTAATATTCAGAAATTTAAAATAAAGATTTACATTGTATCGAATGATAAGATATAATTGGTAAACAAAATACTATCCCGGGGTGTATATCAAAGGGGCGAGGGGGCCCTGCCTCTCCCCCGGAAAATCGGACTACGTATAACAAAACAAGTTAAAACCATGTTATTTAGGGTCAAACTTCCTAAATTCTTTTGGGGGAGGACCCCCAAAACCCCCTATTGTACTTGAAACTTTATTACTGTCAATTTTTATAGTAAGTTTGTTAAAATTAAAGTCCTACCTAAAAATGAGTGTCCAAAATTTGGACAATGATGTACCTAAAACGAGTTAAAAAAATGTTTTTAAGGATCACATTTTACAATATCTTCTGGGGAGGAAGGACCCCCAGACCCTTCTATTGTACTTGGATCTTAATTCGTCACCAATTTTTCTTACAAATAAATTATCTTAGATGCAAATTATACCTAAAAATGTTTTTAAAAGCTACGTTAAACTGTTAAATATGCATGGGAGGGGCTGAGGAATAATTTTAAACCCCTCTCGAAATAAATTTCTATTATGCTTTTATTTCTAGAAGCAATGGGTTTTATGTAATTTGCTTTTATACCTTGAAAAAATTATTTCGGAAAAGGGCTCCGCGAAGAATTTGTCGCTTGAAAAGGGCTCCGCGACATAAAAAGTTTGAGAACCCCTGATTTAGTTCATAGTTTTTAACCTTGATAAACTTTAATGTGAGACTTTTTTCCGTTTAAGTGCCATAGTTTTCGATGCAAACACATTTGTTAATGAGAATTAATTATTGTATTGAAGATGCCTGAAGAAACAAAACAGTAATGATGAAGTCTAAAAAATATTTTGCCTTTTCGGTTCCACTCAGAATACTTACTCGAATGTTGAGATTGTACTGTGCCATGGCATCTGCAATAACCTTCACATGATTCTGTACATCATTTGAGTGTTCCTCCAGTTCCTCCGAATTTCCCTGGAAGATTTAAACGTCATTAAGTTATCAAGTATGTCAAAAACAATGAATTAAAATTTCATGAAGTGTTTCCTTCCAGACATAAACCTACCTTAAAATTGCAGCCAGCATCGGAAAGGGAACAAGACCTTGGCTTCATAGGACACGAAGTTTCATGATTTGGCAGCTGAAACAGACAGAAACATCGGTCAGTCTTATTTTATTTATTTCTCATCTTAATTCTACCAATTTCCTCTCACGACCAGTTTTAATTTTACTTCACTACGTTTCTGTAGTAGACAATAAGTATTTTTCGTAAAAAAATTATGAAAACACACATTTGAAAAAAGAAAATGATAAAGGTAGTGAATAATGTTGTTTGGAAAATCAAGTTATACTGTTTTGTTAAAGTAATTCATAAAAAAGGAGAATATAAAGCAAAATTTGGTAGGTTGAATCGCTATGATGAAGGAATGACTTGTGTTGGGGGGGGTCAACAGACAGCAGCCCTAGCATTGCGACACTGCGAGCAATGGTCAATTTACTGCCCCCGTTTTGTGACCCTTAAAGGAGCCCAATAACAAAAATGAATTTCAGCAAATGCTTGGCTGATATACAAGATTGATTAAAATAATTCATCGGAAGCTTCAAGGGTCCAATTCCATTAGGATGGACCTTCAATTTAAACGTTATTTCGGAACCCATCTTTTCCATTTCCTACTATAATCTCATAAGCACACATAAAAGTCCTGTCAGTACCCCCATAACCTAAAAATTTTGTCTTATATAGAGGCTAGTATTTATTCTTTATCGCAATGAAAGTTAGGAATCGTTCCAAACTAAAAACAGGGTCGATCTCAAGGAAGCGACAGGTGTTTTGATGCACCTATAAGACCTCCATCACGGCCTGGAACCGTGATCGTCTGGCAAGAATGGAGGCTCAAAATGGAATCCGTGCCATCCGAATTCGTGAGCTTTCTTAGTAAAGTGCGTATTTGCAGTAGGTTTGTCTCTCGGATATCGTGACTCTGAGTAATGAAGTAGAGGTTTTTGTCTTCTCCTGAAGAAGGTGATAACTGCCTTGATTGCAATTATTTGCAGTCTAACCCTTTCTTTAAAGACTAATAGAGAACAGAACTCTATCTATAATTAGGACTGTTTTTTACAAAGTTATTTATCTGCGAAATCATTGTTCAGGCGACTGGGCAGTTTTGTGGAGGAATTCAGGAATTACACTCGAATGTTAATTACTGATATCAAAATAAAAGAAGAATAACAATTGCATTTTTAAATACAGCCTAGTAAGCTTTGACCCCTTTAACAGTGTCGCCCGAACTGAGCTCGGGCAACTATTACTACGACGTGCAGAATTTGTGATGCCCGAACTGAGTTCGTTTCGATGATGATAGTGATTTTTCTTCGTTTTGAGATTGGGAGACATTATGTTTGGATAATCTTTCTCCTAATTGAATAAGATGTGTGTGTAATTCAATACTTTTTTATGTGTATGTCAAAATAATACACAATTGTAATTTCATTTAAATTTTGATATTTGTAATTCAAAACTATTTCTAACACTAATAATAATAATATAAAGAACAAAATTAAACAGTCAAAAAAATTTCCATTTTTGGTCAATTTTTCTGAAATAAATGTCACTGTTAAGGGGTTAAGAGTTCAGCAAAACGTTTGAAGATCAGGATGTCCGAATATGGGCCTTGCTCCTTAAAATCAATCAACCAAAAATGTTGGCTACTTTTGTTAAGTTGGTGCAGATTGGACCAGCACAACTGAATGAGACCCATACAATAAAAAATAAATCTCGTGAATTTACAGATCGATCAAAATCACTATTGCATTAATCGATATCACGAATAATTGAATAATAGAGTACGTGCGTCGTAGTTTCAATAAAACTTACATATTATATTTGACAGTTGCTGGTTTTTATTGAAGTTACGAAACGTCTTTACGTCTTTTTCAATATTTTATTAGCATTTGTAAATATTTAAACTGATATTTTTTATTGGCTGATTCTTCTGCAAATCCTAATAAGATTTAGAAAATATGTAATTTTTAATAAAATTTCCGCAATATTTCAATTTTTAGAATCATTCCAAGACATAAAAGACCACAAAACGAGAGTTGTCAAGTAGTATGTTGTGAAGGCCTGGTATAGATATCCTTTAGTTTTGAACAGCTGGCATGAAAAAGCTGATATGCTCTCTTAAAATACCCAGAGACGTTAATCTTCAAAAAACAGCTTACAAAACCTAGTGTTTTTGATGACATGTATATTTTTTACACACGGAAATCAAGACGAAAGTTTTTAAAATTTTGCTTTTTAAATTTGCCTAAAACATTTAAATAAATATTACTCGTTATTTTCCACTGCAATGTATGATTTCTCAAGGAAAAAAGGGCAAATCATGTGAAAAAAAATAATTTCTGTCTATCCCCTATAATTTACATTAGTATACTGTTTTTAGATTCAATGGATCTTTTTGAATAATCAGAAAATCAGGACGTACAGCTTCTAACTTTCAAGATATTGAAAAACAACCTGTGGTACAGTTTCCTACATTCCACACGGCTCACTTCGTGTCGTATTGTTTGACCACCTGTTACACTGAGTCAAAAATTTTTGACATCACAAGCAGGTGTTTCTTACGATATGCAACTGAATTACACATTTAGAAGGAAACTACTTTTATTATCCTGTGTTCTAATTTAATCCACGAAACAGGCTTCTCTTTATTTAATAAGAGGATAAAAAAGGGGTTAACTGTGTTTGGTTAAAGATTGGGCAGAATCAAAGGGATGTGTGGTTTTGGCTGTTAAAACAGAGAAACAATTAAATGATTTTATTACCAAGAGTAAAAGTGGAACAGGATGAAGTACTTAACGCATAGATGTAATGTCCATTTACTAAAGTTCTAATAATTGAAGAAAAATCAAATAATGTTCCATGACTGTTCCCTTTGTTTTCATGACTAAAAATGGTGGGAGAAAGGAAAAATATCCTTTTAAACAGACTTCACTCAAAAAGAAACTGGGCCATCGGATTTTATTTCATTGCACTGTTGTGCAGTATACCTCGCTTTTATTTTTTTTTTCATCTCATGAACCAAAGCAAGATCAATACGAGTTGATAATCTCAATAATCTCTCTAACAGTTCAATGAAGATGAAAATTCTGAAAGTTTTAACCAACCTGTTCTCTCTTAACTTCAGCTTTACAATGGGGGCACGTGACCGGCCTTTTGCCACAGACTCCGTTGTGTGCCTGCAAAAAAAGGTAAATAAATCTATACTATACAGGAATAACCATCTGTATCAAAATATTTAGCAAGATGAGTTAAAGACTTTTTAATTCCAATTATTCTTTTTTTTCAAAGGCATTATAATTCCAATTACTCTTTGAGATCTCATTCCAAGATTCGCTGCAAGATGTGGATTATTTTAAAAGAAGGAATTGATTGGTTTTAAATCAAAATAGCTATATGTTAAATTAAAATGCTTTATTTTTGCTTTTCCTATCATAAAAATCGATTTAATTGTCTATCGTAAGTGTGAAGTGTGCCACGAATTAATAAAACACATGAGTTATCTTGAACGCATAATTTAAAGCATTTAAAAAAAGTTGATGTCTAGATCCAAGATAACTCTATCAGACATTCCATCGGCTATTAACGAACAATGCACATTCCAAGTCGTACAGAGATAGGGTGCAGAACAATGAAGAAATCGTGATGTGGGGTTTTAGAATACGCAGAGATGTTTTAAATCTTTCTTATGGAACAAAATGCTACATTTCATTTTAACCTGATACCCGACACTTTTAGTTAAATGTTTATTTGGGAGTAATTTAGGGGTGTTACTGGGGTGTGCCTAATTTGTAATGAGAGTGGGACAAACAACTATGACAGTTTAGGAACTTTTGAAGGATCAAATCAGTTTTGAGCCTAATACTTTTAGGAATGTTTTCAATAATATAGACCAGGGGTTCTCAAGCTTTTGCACATTGCGACCCACTTTTATACACAAAATCTAATGCGACCCACCTCATCTTTAGCCAATTTTCCCCCTGCAAAACTTGACTTCTTGCGGGTGGGGTTTGGTCACTAACTAATTTTTACAATAATAAACTATACAGGGTGTAAAGGAAAGTCCCTTTACCCTGTAATAGGTTGCTAACGGAGCAAGCTAAAGCTATGCAGTTAAGGTAACGGTATAGTAAAGTGACTATGCGCAATCGAATGCAACCAACCGCAGCGCCCTCTAGCGGAGATTTTAGGAGTTAAAAATTTTATTTTAAAAACTATTAGGAATTTGTTAAAATAGTCAATTACAAAGTTGTAGAGCAGCATCAATTTAGTAGGAAAATACACCTTAAGCAAAAAAATATCTTGAATAGAACCCCTAAAACGCGCGCTCAATTAGGTTGAATTTACGTCGATTTTACGTCTTAAAACGCTTCTCACGAGGCGAAAATGAGAAATTTTCAATTTAATGAGTTAAGAATAATTTTATTCATTTATTTAAGTCATTAAATTGAAAATTTCTCATTTTCGCCTCGTGAGAAGCGTTTTAAGACGTAAAATCGACGTAAATTCAACCTAATTGAGCGCGCGTTTTAGGGGTTCTATTCAAGATATTTTTTTGCTTAAGGTGTCTTTTCCTACTAAATTGATGCTGCTCTACAACTTTGTAATTGACTATTTTAACAAATTCCCAATAGTTTTTAAAATAAAATTTTTAACTCCTAAAATCTCCAATAGAGGGCTCTGCGGTTTGTCGCATTCGATTGCGCATAGTCACTTTACTATACCGTTACCTTAACTGCATAGCTTTAGCTTGCTCCGTTAGCAACTTATTACAGGGTAAAGGGACTTTCCTTTACACCCTGTATATGCATGTTATACCCCGTTCGCACTAGCCTTTATTTTTGCCTCTATTTTCGTTAGCACTTTGTTGTCATGGAAACACACTAATCAATTCACTAGTCAATTAATAATCTTTTATGTATTTTTACTTGTATTTTTGGTGATTTTATTCATTAGTTTTAAGTTGTATTGAGAAATTAAAATTTTAATTATTTTACAAATCATGCTGTTATTGTTTACACACAGTAGTAAAGTGCTTATTTTCGCCCCTTGTCAGTGCAAACGCCGTTTTTAAAAGATGGAGCGATTTTGCCTGTTTCCATGACAACAAAGTGCTAACGAAAATAAATTGTCTTTTTTCTGCCAGTGCGAACGGGGTATTAGTGGTTATATTAAAATTTTGGAAAATTAAAAGGAAGTATTTTTTATTCTGATAGTATCGAATTGTTAAATTATGGGATCAATGAGCTCAAAATTAAAAAAGGGAGTCTGGGGGTCGTCCCCCAGAGAGATTTGTAAAATTTGACACGTCCTTTTAGTTATCTTGGATAAATTGCAGTCACATCATTCGAAAAGAAAATTCTTAAATTCTTAATCTGTATTGCTTCCCTACACTGGGGAGCCCCCGTTTAAAATACCGATTTTTAAAATGTTATTTGAATAACCTGATGAATTTTGCATTATCAGCACATCATTAGTGACACACATATCTATTTTACTTGAAGTGTCCTTGGCGTTCGACTTCGAAGAGGGTACTTTTTCTTATTCCTCTTTTTGTTCTTTTTATTACGTATGTAGCAATTTTATAAATTTGAAAAGTTAACAACACGTTCGTAAAAATTATAAAATAAGATTCTACATATTCAGATAAATTTATAAACTGACTGGTGACCCAGTAGGTCGCGACCCACTGGGCGCGACGAGGTGGGTTTGAGAACCTCTGATATAGACAAACTTATGTAAATGTAATCTGATTAAGTGAAACTTTCTATAGTTTTTGGAATAGGAGTATCGATCCCGTCCCCACCTAACCCCTATGGAAATTTCTACCGTAAGTCTACAAAACCTCTACACGTAGAACGTGTGGGACGTTACCACAACACTTAGAGATTCTCACCATCCCATTACCAATGGATGAGGAACATGGTTGAACACTCTCCACCCCAAACAAATATTTAGAATGGATCATCATCATGTGCTTATTTCAACTAAAATTCAAAGAACAAACTTTGAGGAGTATAGACTAGCAATTCAGAATTACAAATGAAAGTGGATCTGCAAAGAACTCATGAACCGCTATTGTATGGATAAAAGTTTCCAGAAGCAATAAAAGATGGGTTACCTAGTAAATTCCAGTGTATACATGTCACATGTCTTACCTCATTAAAATTACTGCTAAGTTTTACTTGTCCTTAATAGAGATCATTTTCAAAATGCGACTTCAATAACTGCCATTTTAAAGACAAAACCATCTTAATACCCATTATGGGTTTGCTCAAAATAACCCATCTTATGCTTTTGGAAACTTTTGTCTGCACTCTAGCGCCTCAGGAGTGGGTTTACTTCGTATGTAATTCAGAATCGTCTCAAGCACAACCATGAATCACCCCGAGGATGTTGCTTACGTCCATGTCTTTGTGCACGACGTCGTCGTGGCAGAAGGCGCAGGGTAGGAGCCGCCGGTCGCACGAGGAGGTGAGGTGCTGCGCCAGCTCACGCTTCGTCACGTGCTGCCCGCAGCCGCACGGGCACGACACAGGCACGTAACCGCAGCTCTCCAGGTGCGTCTAAACAAGAGAATATAACAGTCACCAATGGAAATGATAGGACCACCAAAGAGTTATATCCAAAACTAATCTAATAGGAAGTTCAGGAGACAAGGCAGTATTGTACAGGCGCTGATCCAAGGGGGGGGCACTCTGGAAAGTGCCCCCTTGGACCCAAAAAAGTTCTCATGGTTGCGTGATACTTTTTAAAAATCCCCAACGCTTTGCATCAAAAGGTAAAGGTGATGGACACAAAAAGGTTTTCAAAATGAGTTAAAACCTTTACAAGTTAAATTTAAAATTTTCATGGAAATCGAATTTCATTAAAATCAAATGGAATATATCTCTTTTATAAAAACAGCATTATAAGCACACAATCCTCTATTTTCTCACGATTATCATATTTTTTCTTGCAAATCTAACCCTTAATTATATGACAAACTATTCCTGGAGTAGTACCAATATAGAAAGAAGTTTATGAACCCATCAGGTGAATCCAATTAAGACGTTATCCTTTTAGTTTATCGACCTTGACTCGAGAACAACTCCTTATCTTCCTTCTCGACATGCAAATAATTCTCCCAACACTCGGCGGCCATCATCCTGCCATCAACACGCAACATTTAGCAGACACTGATTGGCATCGACATTACCGCTAACAAAGCAAACTAATCCATGCAGCATACTTGATTCGGACAATGAATGGAGATTATCAAAGTTGCCATAATATCGATTCTATATCATTGAATTGGAATCAAATACAAT
Organism: Tetragnatha versicolor; assembly: GCA_024610705.1. Taxonomy (NCBI): domain Eukaryota; kingdom Metazoa; phylum Arthropoda; class Arachnida; order Araneae; family Tetragnathidae; genus Tetragnatha; species Tetragnatha versicolor. The sequence continues at coordinate 3,434,708 of JANDEH010000019.1, forward strand.
GAAAAATGGTATTGTGTTTGGAAATTAGTTAAAGAGAGGGATCCCTCCTTCCCATCAATATTAAAGTATTAAACTTTTTCAGTCGACAGGGCAGATGCATAAGGTTTTTTTCATAATAAACTAGTAACAAATTGTTCCTCTTTTAACAGACATCAGAAGGTTCACTAACCCATTTAAGAGAAATTTCACTATTTAGAAAGCTGCAGGTGTATTTAGTGGTTAAGTGTACTTTGTGTGCTTCAGTATCTTTCATAACTGAAGTTCTTCAAAGACTTAAAAATGTTATTTTGCTCTGGCGTAGGATGTTGAAAATACCTTCATTTTTCTCTGAGGTTCTCAATCTGGATCCATCCACTACAACCCAAACTCTTTATACCCACAAACTCTTCTAAATAAATTCACCTAACAAATGTGCGAGTTCAGGTGAAAAATGCATATTTACTACATTAGCAGCTATGGATATTTTAGGACAAAAAAGCTGTTATTTTTTGGGGGAGTGGCACCCAAAACTTGCGAAAAATTAAAGTAGATATTTTAATAATTGAGTTTCTCACAGTGGGGATGGCAGCATCCACAAAATTTAATTTTGAAAATTTAAAGATTGAAGGTTTTCTGCCACAGCGCCTCAGTTGTTCTATAAAGATTAAGGAAACGATATTTTCGGGGCTACTCTTACAAGCACCATTAATTAAAGAACATATCACGATATATAGGGTTCTAAAAATAACCTAAACCCCTGCCTATCTCAAACTTGGAGTTTAGAGTACAGCCTTTCTGAGTAACTCAATTACATTCATTGTAAATTGATTGTTTTCGTTGTTAAAGAATTGACTTCAAGAATCGTTGATTTTAGTTCAGACTTTATCCCAAAATTTTGTAATGATTCTCAAAAAGGTCACTAAAAGGTCCCCTACCTCCAGTTCCTTCAGAACCAGGGTCCTCTTGCATCCCCTTTTCTTCTGCAGACAGTAGACGGCCAGCTCCATTATCTTGTCTCGGATCTCCTTGTCGACCACTAGCTGCAAGAAGAAGAAACGGCAATTAAACCAACTTTTAAAGAAACGCTTTGTTGAGAGAAAAAAAGACATTATCATTAGCATACAGTGAAACAACTTCATTAGAGGTGCTATCCGGAAGCCTTTTTTAACACCGAAGATGTTTTGATTGAGGGATTTTCTACAGTCATCCTGAGGTCGGTTGTTTAAGTGTTGTTGAACTCAAAGGATGCTGATTTCGAGCTGAAAATGTATCAATTGACCTGGGAACGTCCGATGTAATAGGGTTAGGACAGTGTCAGGGATGCAAAAAAAAGTATTTAAACTAACTAAGTAGGAAACTTGGGAAGTCAGGGTTGTGATTGGGCGTTATGGCACATTTAGACTATTGAATAGAAGTATGATCAGAGCTTTGAAAGCTCCATTTGAAACTTAAAAGCATATTTCCGTGTAAAATATTAATTAAATGTATTGCATCCTTTTGAAAAATACTCGATTTTGATTCTGAGTGAACATGGGAGATATATTTTCAAATATATTTCTTTGAATAGTAGACTGTTGATTATGATTGCATTTTTATATTTAAACGTAAAATTCAATTCAATTCAAATTCAAATTTATTAACAAAAGAAAATCATAACCAAAATACAAATATAAAGGCATCACTCAATTGAACATAATAAAAAAACAAGTGTAAGTGATTTCCCAAAGGAGCCAAAAAGCATGTTTAAATGTTTAAAAAACAACTAATTAATAAGGGAGCTTCAAGAAGTATGGTCAAAAATTTACTCATCGATAAAAATAGAAGTTTTTGTATTGCTTCATAAAATTTGATTTATTGAAGAGAAACCACTTTTTATATTGATGGGGTACCAACTTTTATAAGATATTCCATTATGTTTTATGTACATGTTATAGTACTATGTACATGTTCTATGTACATTGTACACGTTATGTTCTATGACCATACACATGTGGTCAAAAACGCGCCTTCCAAAAAGGATATTTCTCTCAGAAAAAGCTAGAGTTTTCTTTTCTGTAGCAAATCCAAATACTAAAAAGAAACACCTGCACTCTATGGGAAGAAATGGGGTTTCAGATTTGACTGGAGTACACAAAAACTAATAAGCATCACAAACGAAATTATATTTATCCCGTTCAGTGTTGTACCTATACCCCAGCATCCCTTAATTCTTTATCATACAAATACAAGTATCCAGTTCTCGATATCATTCGAGCGCAATATACTTTCCGCTCTAACTTCTCCCATTAAGGATTATCCCAACTCTCACTTTCACATGCAAATCCATCTACTTTCCTCTTGAGAGAGGAGGAAACTGTGGGGTCGACCTTAATTCCACTCGGACTCCATCAACGAATCTCGGTCAAAATCGTTTCATAATCCGCCCACTGTTAAACGTTTATTGACCCTGGAGCATATTCTCTGCTCAAAGGGATGCGATTGACCACAAGGCAAAAAAAAAGAAATAAGAGATATGCAAAATAAATCATGAAGGAAAATGTGAAAAACAAAGTAAGTCAGTGTCATTGGGTTCATATCAATACTGAAATATGTATGTTGAAAAAGTATACGCACTGAAACTTCTTAAAGCTCGTATTATCTCTTTTACACTTGTAGAGAAATTTTGGGTTGGTGTATCGCAGGGGTTCCCAAACTTTTTTGGCCTGTGGACCCCCTGACGACATTTTTCGTACCCTGTGGACCCCCTGTTTTAGGGACCGTTGAAAAAGTAGCTAAAAATCTTGTTTATGATACATATTTCTAAGCCACGCATAAATTTTGTAATTTTTTTAAAGTGTTTTTTAGTGCGTTAATAAGCATTTATTTCACACTTTTACATATTTTTTAAAAAAATCTTGTGGTTTTTTTAAACTTTTGCCATTCATAAGGTGAATTGATATTTTTAAGTATATTATAACAATCAAACATTTTAAAAGTTTGAAATAAAAATAAATATAAACTTTTAATATCACTGCATTTCAAGACAGAAACTTTTTTATTTTAAGAATAAGTTTTGGTTGCAAGCTTCTTAAAGTTAATGGCTTATGAGTAAGTTATTCATTCACCAAATCATAAAATTTTTAGAATTAATTAAAATTAATATATGGAATGTTAACAAACAATATGTTATTAAATTGAACTATGAATAGAAATCAAATTGTCATTGATATGGTTACTCAACATTTTTAATGAAATTATAAAAATCAAACATTTTAAAAGTTTAAAACTAAAAACAATACTAACCTTTCAATATCATTACATTTCAAAGCACAAAAACTTTTAGCTTTAGCAATTAAAGTGTTGGTCGCAAACTTGTTAAAGTTAATGGCTTATGAGTGAGTTATTCATTCACCAAATCATAAAATTTCAGAAATATTTAAATTAATATATGGCATGTTAACAAACAATACTTAATAAAGTTCAACTATGAAATTAAATTAAATCATACACTACAAAAATAGAGTTTTTTTATGAAATTGAGAAACAAAGTTTTTGCAATAAAAAAATATATGTTGTGCTTTTTATACATACATTAAGAAATATGTGCATTTACATATGATATTGAACAGCAGCATTTATAAATTTTGAAAAACTTCATGAGTTTTCCATAGAAGAAAAAATACTGATAGTTAAGTTTCACCAAAGGAGAACCGTTAATGAAAATATTCAATCGTAAAAAGCGATTATCAACATTAAAGTATAAACAAAATGATATTTAAATTTAAAAAATTAGGTACTTGCGAGGTTCAAATCTTGAAAACACGCCTTTATTATTGACGTTTAACAAGTTACACATGAGAAAATGACCATCAATGGCTAAGGCTAAATGTAACCGAGGTTAACGATAGGGTTAGTTTTAATGTTTTAATTATTTATTAATATAACATTTAATTTTTGACAAAGATTCCATCTCCCCTGCTCGCGTTTGCAAGGTCTCACTGATAACCAACTTTTCATATAACAAAATTGGATTATAAAAGACAAAATTTTTCATTTTAATGAAATTTTCTCCGTGGACCCCCTAGAAATTGCTGTGGACCCCCAATTTTCATTTTCACGCCTGTGGACCCCCTGGCAGTTGCTGTGGACCCCTGGGGGTCCATATGGACCACTTTGGGAACCGCTGGTGTATCGGATTTAAGATATACGAAAATTTAAATACACGGGAAATAAATTAAGTATTTAAAACCTATAATAACTAGATGATGTCTCAATAACTTGATACATTGAAGTATTTCTCAAAACCTAAGGGAATTAAATTATAATAATATAAGATTTTAGGAACAAAATTAAGGTGCTGAAACATTTAAAAATATTTATTATGTGATTTAACAGCTCTCCTAGAGCTTTTTATGAATTAATTATTTTTGTATCACTACACCTTTTGGTTCCCTAATTTAAAAAGAATAAAATTAGGATGTAATAGAAGACATTACAACTAGTAATTGTAACATCTTATTTATTTTCCTTGAAATATAACAGCTTATAAAAGGATCAATCGTTCCAAAAAATGGTTCAACTGTCCGTTAAATATAGCCAAATATTCATCTACAAAATTTTATAGTTGTTATTAATATAACTACACATTTTAAAACAATTTTACTATCTGCTTTAACTTAAATAAGTTTGCAATTCTTGGCGATATTTATAATTTTTGAAGCCTAAAACAGCTTGGAGATAATTTGATAGGACATATAACGGAATTGAACCCCAAACCTTTTTTAATTAGTTCAACACTTGGTCCTTATTATCATTACATGAAATGAAACTAAACTGTATATTTTTTCAATGGAAGAAACATAATTTTTACCCATCAATAAGTTTCTGGAGTCCTTTTGTTGTTAGGTTTCGAAATATATTCTGAACGGGGAAAAGTATCACCGAGAAGGTTACGTTGACATTTTACTGCATTGTGTACTGTTTTCTGCACACGTCACATATTTTGAAATGACTCGAGGTGGTTGAATAACAAATTCGACAGTAAAAGAAAGGTTTTAGGATTTTGTGCAGGTTGGGAATGTCCGAGATAAAATTTATGACTTGCGTATAAGAATAAAAAGCACTTTTTCATTCTTTTTCGGGAGCGACAGGTTAAGTGCTGTATCGTGCGACAAAAGCGCCGAGTATATAGAAGACGCATTCTTTTATGGACCATGGTCGCAATGTGGATTTAATCTGATTGCTGAAGTAATTTGAAACAATGTGATGCGTGCTTAATGTAGGATTATAGAGCATTTCTTTATTACGGTGGTTAGGTATAAATTTTCATGGGTTTGCAAATTTATTCTTGGAGATCTGATGTGGACTAAACAACATTCATTAGTCATTAAGTTATTTTCGAAATTCTTACTTGCTTTTATCATTGAGATATTTACCTTTAAGTTCTAGGTTGATATGGGTAAATATGGGAGGTTCCCAGCCAAAAATCCCCCAGCCAAACTTCCGATTTTATCAATTGACCAATCCGAACGCGGTTATGGCTTTTCCAAGCTACACGTGATACGAGCAAAAACCAATCAAACAAGTATGGGACGTACTAGAAAAGCTGCTGGTTGACAGAAAAACCCTCCCATAGCTTTTTTATAAAATTTAAAAGGTTAAACGTAGGTTTGAACGTGGGCGTACATATTTAGTTTTTAATCTTTGTGAGAACACTAAATTCGACACCAAGATAAAGATTTGCGGGTTCCCAGATGATTTATCAAAGTTTGACTCCTTAAAATTGGGTTTTAAGTCGTATTTTAGCATCTGAGAACATTGAAAGCTATACGGGGGGGTCATGGGGAAACAAAAACCCCAACCTTTTTAGGATATGCAATTATTTGAATGGTTTAGAAGGATATTTTCATAGCAATCCGGGAAAGCATCCCCTTAGTCTTAAGACCCAAAAATCTTTAGCTTGCCACCATGGGTCCTCCCTCCTAAATCCACTAATGTCTGGAACACCTGTGGTGGACCGCTTCGTCTTGTTCAACATGAAACTTAATATTAAATAAATGGAGAATCCCTGTGGGGTAGATTTGTAGTGCATATATTCCTTGATTTGGCAAGGCAGGCTCATCCTTTCATCCCCTCCAGATCGATAAAATGAGTACCAAGTTCGCTTGAGGAAACAACTCTCAGCAGACTATTACTCTAACTAAACAAGCGATTCTTAAATATTCCCCAATATTTCAAACACCCAGATCAGTGACCAGACTTGTTTCTGGGGGGTTGACATAACGTTATTCCTAAGGTACCCCTTAATGTTTCACATTATGTTTAAATTTCACATTCACTTCAAGTAATAATGGGGATCTGAGGGTCTCCCCCGGAAAAATTTTAAACATTTACTCCAAAAAGTAGTGTTTTAGTTTATTTTAAGACATTTTTGGTTTCACCCAAAGAGAACAGCTTCTTGTGAACCATAGAATTTTCAAAGAAAAATTAAAATTTAGGGGGGCTATGGGTCTTCCCCAGAAATTTTTTTGAAATTTGTCCCTTTAAACTTGGTTATGTTATTTTGAAAATATTTCGGAAACACTTAAAGGTAACTGGTGTGTTAACCCCAAGGTTACTCGCGGACCCCCTAGGAAGGCGCTGCGGTCCCCCTTGGGGTCCGCGGACCACAGTTTAAGAACCACTGCTCTAAACCACGCGCTCGAGATTGGTTACACTGGAGTTTGTCAGTCCCCCTTGTTTTAATGGAAAAGGAAGATGCATTATTTATCATTAAACTTTCGAAGGGTGGAAGGTTGAACCATAACCCCCCGCTTAGATACGACCATGTGGATACCAACGCAAGAGCAGCATTCTTTAAAAAAAACGACATAATTTGTTAAAATATACAATAACACCATTGTTTACTCTCACATCAGCAAAAGAAATTTCTTCATGCTGATGAACAAACAAATTTCAAAAATCACTCTCATTAAACGCTTGAACCGAATGACCCAAACGAGCGCTCTACTCCGTCATTCTTCCTCTCATTTCCACGCAACTCCGGCCAACCTTCAGCAGTGGTCATCATGAAAGAGCATTGTTGTAAAATAGCAGTCAGCAAAACGATTTTTTTCTCTTTTCAGAAAGCGAAACTTCCGTTGTTTTGTTTCACGAGCTAGCAATTTGTTCGGGCATTTGGTGACTTTTCGGTGACCTCTTTCGACTGCTGTTGCCCAGTGACCGCGATTATAGGCCAACGAGGAAACCTACCCCTGTGAAAGGAAAAGTCAACGGGAGGCGAAGCAATGGGGACCGGATCCACAGGCCGTCTTTTTTTGTTTTTAAGGTTGTTATACTATTATTTTATGCAAGAGTAAGTCTGTAAGGGAATGGAGGAAACTGTGTATCTGTTTGCACATAATATGTACTAATATGGACGGCTATGTATTTCAAGAAAAGGTTTTGTATTGACCCTAAGCACAGTTCATAGCAAGTATGCTAAGTTAACGTAACTGCAATTAGAAGTAAATGAAATTTGGTCATCTTTGACAAAAATTGGATCAATTTTGAACTTGTGCTGCGTGGGGACCATTGCCCATGTAAAACTCAAGTCAAATATCTTAATTTTCTGTGCAAATTTCTAAGAGTAAAGAAATCAATCTCAGACATTCTTTGGGGACATCCATAAATTACGTGAGGCGTTTTTTCCAAAATCTGGACCCCCCTCCCCCCTTGGTGAGACTTAGTGAGATTTTGCTGGACCCCCCCTCCCCCCAAGTGAGATTTACCTACAACTTTTTAAAAATAATTTGCAGTATCTTATCTGTGTGTACTCCTTTCTCATACTTAAAAAAAGAAAATAGAATGATTTCTAACTTAAAAAATTGACGTGAGATTTTAATCGACCCCCCTCCCCCCTTTGTGAGATTTGGGGAGATTTTTCCAAACCCCTCTCCCCTCTTTTTGACCTCACGTAATTTATGGATGTCCCTTTTTACAATATTCTTATAGAACACGAATGCTTTGAAAACCTTCCACTGTTCAATTCCCATGGAAATTCTTATTGCAGGTTAATAATGCCGGATAATTTTTATAAAGACTGTAATTAAAATTATAACTAAATAAATGATAAAGGGACAATGAGAGGAGTGAGATATGGGGAGAAAGAATAAGAGAAAGAAAGAATAAAAGAGAAACTGAGAAAGAGGAAGAAAGAAGAAACAGAGAGATTGATGAAGAGGAGGAGTGCGAAAGAACCAGAAAATGAGAAAAATGTTACGGGTGAATGAAAGAAAAAGATTAATGAAGGAGAAAGGAGAAAAGAACGGGAAAAATAAGAGAAAATGAAAGGAAGAGGAGAAAAACTGGGATTGAGAGAAAAGGTTCATGCAGATTTATCACTTGTTGTTAATTTTGGAAGAATCATCCAGAAAAGTGTGAATTAGGGTTTCACTCTTTCTTTTCTTTTCTATACAAACTATAGCAATTCACAGGAGTTAATCATTCAAGATGAACAGTGAAGAGGAACAGTGTGAATGAGCTTATATAAATATGTGAGGACTGAGGGAGACTGAAGGCGCAAGCTAGAAAATTTTGAGGTGGTAAGCTGTCATTGATTGCTCTGGAATCTTTAGTTAACACTTAAATAAGGCAATATACTGCAAAATGTTAGGGGAAATTGCATTCCCACAAACTCCTCTTGAATTCTCCCCTAAGAGAAATCTACAGGTAAGCCGTCCAGTGCGTTTTACTCTTTAGAAATTCAAAAAGTCTATTTCAAGTGTTTTATTACCAGTCGTTTAGGCTCTCCTTCAAAAGTACTTTCTAACTAAACCTAAATTTAAAGAGAACTCGCATTGCGTAAAATCCCCAAAAGCTTAGTTACGTAAGTTCTCTACTCAAGCAGCAAAGACGCATGTACCCGTTTAGCAGTTTTACTGGTTCGACACTAAAACGTCAACCTGCCCATAAATAAATTCCGGGCCGTCCCTGAGTCGATCAGGAAGTGCGACAAAAGCGACAAGAAGCACGCTCCTCGATTGTTTTGGTGCCGTTTCACCAGGAATCCCATGTGTCGCAATCGCAATAACCATCACAGGCACACACAGGTACGGTTTTTGTGACGAAAGAGTAGACGTGTTTGATCAGCGCTGTCACTTCAAAAGAGCAATATGAGTGTGCCATGTGGTTATCTTATCAAAGGTGTGGCTTTTGAAGAAGGGAAGGTTCGGTAATTTCATTATAAGTTTTCAATAAAGGGATAGTCAAAATGTCCTGCGAGCTGCGCTAAGTTTCTCAGCACAAAAGTTTTCTTTCTCTTCCTCTTTAACATGAATTTTATTCGCCTATCAAAATAATTAAACCAATCCTATTTTTGAATTACTCCATTATACTCGTCATGAATTTTAAGTATCAGGTAGATGTTTAAGTACAAGTAGAGACTGGTTTGCAAGAGGCTACTGTTTGGATCGAAGCCACATATACAAACAGAGCAACATTATCATTTTACTGTCGTGGTTGCGTACTTCTATTATATTCGAGAAGTTCAGAAGATGGTTTCGGTTCCATTATCATAGTGAATGGATTTCCAGGTGATCAATTTGATGGAGGAATGCCTAATTTTTTCCAAAGGTGTTCACTACTCTTTGGCCTTCAAAAAATATATCTTATAAAAAATATTAAGTCTATGAAAAAAAGAAAATCCCTTCCTAATTTGAAGACGGTCTGCAACATATTGAACTGAAAAAGGATGTGATTTCTCTTTGTTAATTACCGGCATCATCCTACTACTATTATAATTGTGAATGTTTGTCTGGATGTTTGTTACTCTTTCACACAAAAACTACTGAATGAATTTTAATGAAATTCTACCATAATGTAGCTTATACATCAGAATAGGACATGGGCTATATTTTATAGAGAGAAAATCAGTCCTTCATTCTTTTTTTCCCGTTTTTCCTGCTTTTTTTCACTTATTTTTCCGTGTTTGAAAACCTGTTTTACCAGTCATACAACGAGTTAAAAATAAAACATTGTTTCAAATGAGACAGATCACTAGACTTTTTCATTTACTAGATCTTTTATTTTAGTTTTAAACACTGGTTTTAAATTCGTTAATTTGTTTACTAGACTTACTAATTTACTAGACTTTTTACTATGGTTTCAAATTTGTTATTTTATAAAGGCACCAAGATATTAAACATTATCAGGAACATCGGGATTGTAAAAAGTCACAAGAACACCGGGATTAGAAAATTAGCGAGAACATCGGGATGGAAAAATTACCGGGTTATAAAAATTACCGAGAACACTGGGATAGGAAATTTACCATAAAGACACCCAGAATACCGGAATATAAAAAATTACCGGGAACGCCGGGATTAGAAAAATTACCGTGACCACCGGGACAAGATTATCGGGAACACTGGGATAGGAAAGAGGCGCCTGGGATACCGGGATGATTTGTAACATTGCTAATTTACAAAATTATAAATGTATTTTAAGAAATATTTAAAAAAAATAAATTTATACACCCCACCCGTGCAAGGCCGGGTATAACAGCTAGTTAATTTAATAAAATTTGGTTTACATGGGTTTTATGGATGCTCTTTATACGAATATGTAATAATAATTCAGGTGCTTGCAACAACAACGAGCGAACTCAATCAGTTTTACATTGGAATTTCAAAGTTAAAATATAAAAGTAAATATTTTCCTCTAGCAGACATAATCTTCATTTTTGCAGACATGAGTTATGAAAATTTTGTTCGTCATGATGGCATGACAGACCTGCATGTTAAGTCTGGCAAGGTCCATGTAGAGTGTTGTAACTCATGACTTCAGCAGAACCCTACTAAGGTCACCCTCAAATCTAACAGTAGCCGACACTAATCCTTCAAAAAGTACAAACATTGTCTTAAAAATGCGCTCTCGGGATGGATTCCAGCCGTGACCGCGGATTCTATCTGCTGATGTCCATTCACGGCGACCGTCCACCCGAGACGGCGCAAGGACACGCGTTCGCATTGTTGCAAGGGCGGAGGGTGCTCCATCGTCAGAATAGGGATGATGAAGTGAAGATGCATCCCCTTCGTGACTGGGTATCGGTTTCACACTAATTGCAGCAGGCCATGTTGTGTAAGATTGTTTCTATTGTGTGGGGTTTAATGAAAATGGATGGTTTTTTATGGGTGGGATGATGCGCGCTGAGGAATGTGGATTCTTTTTTAAGGAATGTTGCATGAATTAGTATTATAGAGGAACTGAGCGATGTAATGTGGCGGCTAAATTGGATGGGTTCTTTTATCTTTAAAAGTAATTGTGCCGTCAGAAAAGACACTCGAAGAATTTAGGAAGGGATTCTAGAAATATATTTCTAGAGAATGACCATTAAATACGAAAAAATGGAAAAGAGTATTTTTGAGGATTATGGAGAAAGTTTTGAGTACTATAAATTAATTAATAAAGTACTATAAATTAATCATTATATTATTAAATGCAATAATTAAGTTTGAGAGTAAATCAAATAATTAGTTATTGAGGAATCATTTTTCCCTCATTTAACCGAATAAATCTCACAATAATTTCACATTTTATATCAATCATAAATGTATCTACGTATTGTACGTATGAACTAAATGAATATATGATTTGATAAACAATCATCTGATATTCTATATTGTCTATGTTAAATAAATAATAACTAAAATACTCTTCATTAATTCTAACATCCGCATCCCCACCAAACATCCAAACCTCTTGCAATAAAAGATACAGAAGTAGAGAAAATGGTGTATTACGTACGTAACAGTAGAGAGTGTAAAGAAAATAGGAAGTTAAATGAGAGAGAAGATGAGTGAAGTAAAAGAAAATAGAAAAAGGAGGATATAGAGAAACAGAAAAGGAGATGAGAATGAAGACCAAGGTGATAGAGAATAGAGGAGAGCGAGGAGGGGAAAAATAGTTCCATCTCTCCAATACTTCGTGTTGATCGTTCCGTCCCTGTATAAATCACAAATTATTCCAAGATTCACAGTCTACAAATAATGTCTTTGTGAGAATCGCACTTTCTCTCCAGGTGCAGTTGGCCCGCACGAGCGTGGAAGAACTTCCCACGAATTTCACGGCTCCGTGGACTGCTGCTGTTAATCCACCTGTTTCCGTTCTTTCCAGACCGCTATAATATACCAATGTCTCTCCGCTCTGGGTAAATGGGTTTGGCGACTTTCTTCGAATGCCAGAGAGAGAGAGAGAGATAAACCATCTCAGCCTTAGATGTGATGGGTGCCTTGAATTGAATTTAAATGTTTTTTATCCTTTCAGAGGGGATTAGGAACTCTTCATTCTTAACGGTCCTTAACGCCCAAATGAGCGTTAAGTTAACACATTCTTAGAAATGGTGAAGGAAAGTTTTGACGTAGCGAACTTTATCTGTTAGTGCTAAATCATGGGTGGATATAAGTGGCGAGTATTGAAGTCTTGCAAAGTACTCTTCAACACCACATAACGTCCATTTAAGGTATCCGCTTACCTTTAAGACCATTTTTTTTAAATTCTTGATTTACAAAAATTATTTTTTAATTTTTAGTTTAAATGTACATCAAAACATTGATCAATGCTAAAAAACAAAATTAATTGTATTATTTTCTAAAATATGGGGTAATTAGTGTAAAATTTAAGTGAATTTTTATAAAACCCTTCTCACTCTTGCCCAAAAACTATTACCCATATATAAATTTCCTTTGGACACAAGTATCGCATAACACTTATCTTCAAAATGGATTATTTTCTAACACATATTTTGAAAAGTAATTGTTTTACAGCATAAAATATAAAGGTAAGTGAAAAATTTCAAAATTTCTACAACCATAACACATAAAAACGTCAATAAAAATAAAAAATATAAATTTATATAAAAATCTTTAGTCCATCTGGTTAATAACAATATGATTAATATACTGTTAAAATTTGGAGTGAATATCTTGGATAGTTTTTGAGTAATCATGTAAATAGTGGAGGGTTTTTATGCAAAATTTAGTTATGAGAATTTATTATATCCAAATCCAAATTAATTAGACAACGTATAAATGAATATAATGAGTTTAACATGTGCATAGATTTTGAATTTGAATCCTGCTCTTTACTTGTAGTTTATATAATAATACATTTCCTCGACGTTTAATTCCATGTAACAAACAAGTAAGCAGGAGAAGCACAGTTTCATCAATGTGGCAAATAAGATCTACCAAACCTTCCTTAACTATACAGCGTACAAAACAAGACACACGTCCAGCCATCTCCAAGAAACAAATATCCTTCCTTGACCACCAAAAAAGTTCTATTTTCGTCCCGCCATTTCAAGCAAATCATCCGCTTACACAAACTAACAGAAGAATATCATTCCAGTCACGTTGCCATCCGCCGCGAGCCAAATAATCCCCTCGATGGCCATTGCGAGTTCCAGCTCTACTCGAGCAAATCTGGCAACGCGCGGAAAAAAAGTAAAAACTGATTGTTTGGCCGCAATCGGTTCCACGCCACTACCCGTCGAACAGTCTGAATGAAAGGTCTCGGCATTCAAAGGTTGATCAATGTCTTGACCTTTCAATTAGTGCGAGCCGTGAAAAAATCCGCTCTTAGAATGCCGCCATCTTTTTTAATTGATTAATACTGAGACGAGACCAATATTCCTACGCTTGATTGCATGATACGAAGAGGAAGTGCTACTCTTCCTTAATTAAAACTTATAAGGATTTCTATAAAGACTTGGCTAAAGAGCGGAACTGACTTTCTTGACCGATTTTAAATACAGCGCGAAAAGTAGTTAATAGGTGGTTTGAAAGGTTGAGGCCAAATTAATAACCGATATATCTATAACTACGGAAGAATTTTCTTCACAAAGAGATAGCTAAAAAGCAGTAAAAAGTTACAATTCATGATGAGCTTTCTAGCATTTTTTGTTGAAACAAAGGCCGAGACTATATCCAAAAGAGCAGAGCCGTAATCAGACTTTTGTTTCGGTGGAGGCTTGACTCAACACCATGACTTATCAGAAGGTTTCTTCTTATGAGTACTTGAGATCGATAACTTACGCATAGAATTTTAATTATGTGATGCACTTTACTTCAAAATCAACCTCCCCCTTCGATATAGCCCTGCAAAGGAAGATCACACACCCAGAGAGGAACACTGTTGAAGTAAGTCATAACTAAGGACAATTAAATGGAATATCCTGTGGCCATAGGAAGAGTATTCCTTCATAAAATTGGTAGAATCAGTTTAGTTTAGACCAGTGTTTCCCAACGTGGGGTGCAATTTGATTTTCTAGGGGGGCAATTTGTAAATTTTCAACCTAATTGCTCTCAGGTGGACAACCAAATTGAACCTATTTCAACCAAATTGAACCTATTTCAACCTAATTGCCCCTAATGGACCACCAGATTTTATATACTTTCTAAAAGGGGTTTTCAAAAAAAGATTGTTAATTTTTAAGACTTGTCTGTAATGTTTTTTTTCTCAAAAATCAACCAATTAAGTTTTTAAATGGAATATTACATTTTTGAGAGTAAATATTTATGTGTAATCTTAAAAGGAGGCATGTAAAATTTAGAAAGGCTTTTGTGGGGCAGGGACAGAAAAAGGTTGGTAAACACAGGTTTAAATTTATTCCCAGTGACAAACTTATATTTAACTTCACTTTAACTTAAATTTATTTCCAGAGAACAGATTTCTCAAAATTTCTGTAATCATGAGATCCTTTTTATCCATCCCTATTGAAATACTGCCAATTTTTACAAACTAAAACATTTATCCAGAAAAATACACTAACACACCACCAAACAGCAAGTTTCATCCAAAAATACGACTTTTCTCTTTTACAGTCTGTGGTGACGCCTATTTTTCCTCATTCTCATTCTGAATGAACCTGATGGCCATTATATTGATCCGAATGGAATCCCCACAGACTTACTCAACCATAGTGAGCTGCATGATGCCGGGCAACGCCTGCTGCACCCGCTGAGGCTGTCATCATACATCGAACCAAACGGGCTGCCCACCTTCTGCTTCCAAAACTCAAACCCATGGGTTTATTAACACATTCATTGCGTAACAAGAACTCTTATGGCGGAAGAAACTATTTCACGGATTTCTATTAGGTCGAAAGTGAATCTTTAAAATGGGTGGTTTCTCCTAAAGGTTTGGGATACAACTTTACTTAGACAATAGAGATAATTTATTACCTCTATTATTCACAAACTTTCTTCGTGACTTTCACACAGGTGCGAATCCTTCCTAAAAATTTGTCTTAAAATATACATAAATTTCTATATGCGGTACAACTTAGTTTCGAGTAATTCATATAGTATGAAAGGGAGTGCTTCACCACTACCTCTGGTTAGAGGAATATGTGAGAAAACTCCAGCTCTCAAGCGTCGCCTCCAACCGAGGACCGGTTTCGCCCTTGTTGGGGCTCATCAGCACGGTATAGGAAGGTAACGCAAGAGAGCGGAGGAAGAGCTTTTAGTCTAGCCGACTATAACGGAAAAAGTGGTGACCATTGATCAGTCCTCCACTATCTGCCAGGAATGAACTGCGCATTCCATAGAACAGATTTAATTCCCGAAAGGACACAGGTATGAAAGGGAGTGCTTCACCACTACCTCTGGTTAGAGGAATATGTGAGAAAACTGGAAATGGAAAACAATTCATATAGTGTTTTTTAACACGGTACCTGTTTAGCTCATATATAGAGAAGGCATTCTTGTGGTGCTCCTACCGGTCAATTTGAATGAATATTTTATTTAGGAAACTGTAAAAGTTAGCAAAGGATCTAAATAGCTCCCTAACTCCAGTTCACTGTCATTCTGAGTAGTCAGTATCCTAAAACTTATATGCGGCCCGCGGGAGAATTGTAGTTTTCAAAAGTGGCCCTCAAGATCATTTGGGTTGGCCACCCCGGGTCTAGATGGTCTGCTTTACCACCTTTAAAACCACCTTAAATAAAGCTATATTATTAAAATCATCTCAAATAATCAGAAAGGAGGTTCCTAAATTTTGTTCCTCTCAACATCTTCAATTTTGACTTCACATCATATTCAGGACATCGAAGATAAAAAATTTAATAAAACTACAATGAAAGAACTAATTGCGAGTTGTTGACGTTTGAGCTACAGGGTATGGTCATCTTGACTCAAATCAGCAGGTTAACTATTCATGCACTCATTGTTCATTGTAAACCATTTATCTATTTAATTCGCTCCCACATAGGTGGTATTCTTCTAAACGAGGCTTGAAAAACCTACCGACTAAACACCCATGCTTTTGTCCATGTAAATAGAACAAGCAAGAACCTCCTTTGTGGGCACAGCAAACAATCCCAATCAACGGGTGGACATCCCATCAGCAACCTGTTACGGATCATCGGAGCCGCTATGAATCGATTTTGCCTTATTAAAAGTCAGGCAGCCATTGTAGTGGATCGTATGATGAATGCTAATCCATCCTGTTCGCGATGTCACGGAAATATTCGAATGTTGTAGATTGGTCCTCTCTCGCGTGTTGCGGACATGAAGGAGGGCCGATCGATGGACGACAGACAACAATTGATGGATGATGACTCGTTCGGTTTGTTTTGTTGGATGGTGGTTTTCGATGTCTGTTGAGAGGGATTTGGTTGTTCAGTTCAATGTCAGAGTTCGAACTGTTAGGGGACGAACGGAAAAAAAACATTTACTTTCTAATATTACTTTCAGCAACCAAGGAGAGGGGTGTCTTTCAGATTATTTTTAGGGATCAGGGAGGAGGGGGAGGGAATGACAAAAACTCGGGTTGAAATTGAAGTCGTTCGTTTTTAATTATTTATTTCCATTTATTCTGGGGGATTTAAAGTATGGGGGTAAGGTTTGTAACACCAACAATAAAAATGAAATCCGATTGTTAAGTTACAAATAGCTATAAAAAGGCCTGAAGGATTATCAATTTCTGTGGCATCACGTGATGGTATTAACAACTATTTGGAAAATATAAGGATGGACTTTTAATAGATGTGTGAAGCCTACAAATAACATCAATCATCATTTATAAAATAAGCATTCATAAATAGCAATAAATTTAAGAAATTTTATCCTTTGAAAAGCATATCCTTTAAGCATTTATCCTTTGAAGAACCGTGTCTTCTACGTACTCATTTGAATATATATTTATTTTATTCTTTCTTTTAATCGTCACACTCTCCCCTTTAGGGGCTATTCATTAATTACGTAAGGATGATTTTGGCAATTTTTGACCCCCCCCTACCCCCGTGTAAGGGCACGTAAGATTTTTCAAACCCCTCCCCCCTAATCTTACGTAACATTCCATTTCGTTTTTCAAAAACATAAAATGTTAGAAAAGGATCAGTTACACTAAAACTCTCAGTTTGACGTAAATCAAAGATTTTTATTTTTCAACAGATAAGAAATATTCTTGCTGTCAACTACATATTACCATTATATTATTATCTCTTGATTAGAATAATTGGAATTTGTTTACATTAACTTGGAAAATCTTACGTAAGAATGGGTTTAACCCCCCCAAGTAAGGGTATGTAGAGAAGTTTTTCCAACACCCCCTCCCCCTCGGGACCCTTACGTAATTAATGAATGGCCCCTTACCCTTAAATACTTTCATGTCGGAAAAACTTGGTTGCTGATTCAGTTAGTTACCAAATAAAAGGGAGTATCCCACACATTCTCAAGACTGGAACATACGATCTCCGATCTGTATCTCACTTGATACCATGGTTTTGTAAGATACAGCCAGGCACTCCCTTTTCTTTGTGCTCATGAAATTAAAAGTTTCTTTCTCTTGTAACCGAATACAAAGTAAAACCTGCAGCTACAGTGGGCTGACGTGATACCTCCCATACGTGCGTGCAATGTTTCTTCATGCTTTTATATCTTTAATGCACGCTATAAGACTGATAAAGTGCGTTTAACCAAGACTGCCGAGTATGGCGTAACAGCATAATGCCAAGTGTTTGTGTCAAACCTTAAAAAAGTAACTCAAATTTTTTATTCCTTTATAATTAATTGATGAAGAATGAACTATTTAGGCCCCCTTAAACTAATACCAATGTCGTCGATATTGCCTAGTGATGGACAGGTATCGATACCAAATACTTAAGTACTCGATACCTAAATGTATCGATACTTTATTTACAAATTCTATAAAAATTTTTAATGAAATTATCCAAAAAATATCTGCTGTTGATATAACCCAGCCTGTTCACAATTTGCAGCTCAAAACCTAAGAGTTAAGTTACTAATTTTTTATTAGCCTTGGGTTTTTTGAATTTTTAAAAAAATTCTACATTACATTAATTTTTTATTTTTTTAAACTGCCTTTAGAACAAGGGTGGTCCATATGCATTCTTTCTGAATCTTGTAGGTAATTTCAGTTTGCAAGTAAAATTATTAAATTTTTTATACCATATTTGTACTATAATTTCAAGAGTGTTAAAAAAGTGTTCGATACCTGAAAATACACGATACCTAAAAGTATTGATTTTGCCCATAACTAATATTGGCCAATATTTCAGCAAACACATTTTGAAGAAAGGTTAAAAATATCGACAGAACAAAATTGGCTTTGTTTTTATGTGCTACATTTTGTTTTAATTGTTTTAGAATTTATAAAGTACGAATAAATTAATCAATACCAAAAGATATTCTTTAAGTTTATAAAGGAGAGGACTGATGCAAAACTAAAAGAATGATGCCAAAAAAGCCTCTTGCCTAGACATCTGATAAGAACGGATTTCAAATCTCCGTCCTTCCAAAACCTAAATCCGAAGATTTCTGGATTCCAGAAAGTGCAAAAACAAGAGGAATTCGTGAGATGTCTTCCCACTATGCGGGTCATGGTCGCCTTAACGGTCTGGAGAATCTGAAATGGAACGTCGTCGTCCATTGTTATCCCCAGAGTCTCGAAAATAAGATTATTTCGGCGGAAAAGAAGAAAGAGAGTGGGATATCTTGCATAATTTGTTGTGGCAGACGGTCAAGATGCTCCGGGAAACACAATATGCGAGGGGTTTGGGCGTTAGCCTAGATGGCCCATTTTAAAACACGCCTCAATTTATTATCAAGGTGAGATGGAAGTACCGGTTCTTCTTTGAGATTGAATCGTCTAAGAACTCTCAACCAGTTTTTGGAAATAAGAATAGAATCAAATCCGTTGCTAAATGCGTGGCAATGTTATTTAATTTTTCTAAGGGAGGAGGAAATCGTGACAAGTGGAACAGAAAGGAATATGTGTTTATGAATAGCATCGTAACCTACGTAAAACGATACACTGTAAGTAGACAGAGTTCAAAATATCTGGTGCTTCGAGACCACTGCAAAAGGTCACTATCAACATATCTATCACTATACCTATAAAGGTCAACTCTTCCACTGCCCTCTCATACCCAGAGATATACTCTATCAAGAAATCGAAAATGATGGCGGAATGGTTGGTTCCTCCCGTCCATCATTGGTACATGGGCAGAAAACCCGGTTGGACCTTGTCCCTCGTCCTTGATAGAGGATCACAAACCGCCCTTTCCAGACTTGTCAGCGGACACGTCAAGAGTCTCTCCTTCAATGGAGGTGAGAAGCACTTTACCACTTGCTTAAAATGCCAAAACCATCAGGCTTCTCCCGAACATATGCTCGACTGTTTGGGACTCACAGGGAGGAATGTCTATTCGGATCCTCTCCTTGTGTTGGACTTCCTGAGGATCAACGGTTTGATGGAATTGGTCTGACTTCGTCAGACACGGAGGATAAGAAACAACAACAACAGGTCACTGTCACTGTCACGTTTGATCAGTCTGGTCCAAAAATGTCCAAAAGGCATTGATATATTACTTAAGGGTGTATAATTGCATTTTCTCATATCAGTATTGAAATAACAGAAATTATTGATATTTTTAAATTATGCAATAGCAAAAAATTATTTGTATTATAAAAAAGAGTGCCCCAAATATTATTAATTTTTAAAATTTTTTACTGTGGCAGATCATTTGTAGTTTGTGGATAGAAAGATATCCAGATATTCTTAGGGCCAATGGGATTTATCTGAATTTCTCACGCTTTATTGCACTGGTGTCTTTCAATTACTCATCATAATAATATGGAATCCTTAAAACAAAAACAAAATGTCTTCGGACACCACCAAATTTGTAATTCAACAAAACACCTCGCAAGATTACCTAAACCCAATAATAATTTATTTATTTTCAATTACTGAATAGTTATACTTCAATTAAGCCAGTCTTGCCTTCCGATATACTCTAGTAACCGGTTTCCATCCCACTGATTGAACAACAACATCCTTCGGCTTTGGTAAGGCTTTCTCAACAGTTCCCTTTCAACGAATGAACTTGTTAAAACGAAGCGTTTTTCAAGGCTGTGGCAATTATCTCTGCAAACGCCTGTTTTGATCAGTTCCATTCTGATTGAGATCTGCGGGTTTCGCAACATATCGTCGTGGAAGATGCAATACAGCACATCTATCATTTGAAGCACCTTCAGTATTCCAATCCTCTTTCTCGCCAAACAGTTTTCGCGACTTCGTTTGGCGGTTTTAATATGGCTGTGCTTTTTTTGTAAACCAAAATTTTTTCAGAAATTGATGCTTAGATATTTGATTACTTCATCAGGCTTCGCACCTTAAAGTATTAAAAGCATTTTTAAAATATCTTTATAGCTCTAGTAAGCCGTGATTTCACAATCACATTGGTCAGAAAAAAGTTGCCGATCTTTCATGATCTGTCATAGTATTTATTTAGAGAATAAATCTTGATCAAACCGTTTGAGAACGTGAAAGATATGAACCGTGAAAGATATTGGTTTATTTTGAGTGTGATTTTGTTTTGACTATTCCTCCGAATATTATTAAACTAATTTAAAAAATATATTACTGGCTCTTCGATTATGTTATGTGTTACTTTTTTATTACATGTACCTATTTTTCCTTTAATTAGCTTTGTAAAGTTCCCAAATAATGCAAATAAAGCATGCTTTATTTTATGTCGTGGTACCTTACCTGCTACAAACTTATTGTGATTAAAATGTAAGTAAATGTATACAGTTTTGTAATTTTTTTTATAATTTTACAGTTTTGTAATTTTTTTTTGGTTTATACACCGATAAGAGGCAAGAAAAAAATTTTCCCATAAGATTTGCATTGAAAATAAAGTTATCAAACGATTAATTCTGATAATAACAGAAAAAGTGCCTATTTACAAAAAAATATTAATAATGTGTATTTTTTATATCTATGATTTGAGACAAAATTAATAGAAATGATGGATATTCTTTTCTGAAAAGCAGAAAAATGCTCGATGTGGGCAAGAGAATAAGAAATTCTATTAGCAAGCGATGTTCCGAAGTGGTCACCCTCCCAAGTATTGCCCGTACCTGGAAGTGCTTAACTTCAGTGATAAATAATGTACTAGTTGTTGGTTTAGACTCGATTTAAGCAGCAACCATACGAAACCATATTTGGCTATTTATTTCACTGCCAATTGAAAAAATCGAGAACTACATCAAACTGTGTCTTTTTCCGATGTTAGATGTGCTGTATTGCATCTTCCACGACGATATAGGCAGTACAATGTCGGCCATTATTGATGAGGATAACTAATGAAGATAGTTTTGTGTGTTAGTGAACACAAGTTCAACACGAGATGGGCACTTGAACAGTAAAAAAGAACAATCACCCTGAAGCAACTAAAGTTTATCAGGACTTTATCTTTTGACTATTTAATTTATCAAAGTTTTAATCCGGGGAGTCTTTATTTAAATGCTCCCTCTTCAGGAATTTTGCCTCTTTCCTTCCATGGTGCCCCGTTGGAAAATCAAATGTAATACCTCTACTAATAATTATATAAGCAGGTAAAAGGTAAAATTAAAAGAAATAATGAATGGCCTTGAGAAAATTTGATGTAATTTCTTGAAAAATACATAATAGAAAAATCAAGTTACTATACAGGGTGTCCCATAAATGTTGGGCCACACTTCTAGGGGGGATAGTAGACACCTAGACGAGTCAGAATCATATAGGATTTGAAATCCCAGGGAGTTAAAAATGGAGCGACACCCCAAAAAAATTATTGAAAAATTCGATTTGTAGAAGAACTACTATTGGTAAAAGTTTAATTATGGTCTCAAAAATTGTGGTTTAATATGATCTTTAAAATTATCATAAAAGTTTTCAGTTTAAAATTTTTTTTATTACAAAAAAGTTTAAAAACCACAAAAAAATGTGAAAACTGTGCCAAAACTTTATTTTGTATTTCGAAATCCTTTCTTTTGATTTAATAATCTGAAAGATCATAGTTGAAAACATTTAAGTCCAAAGTGTCACGTAAAAATCATCAATATTAAATGCTTGAGATCCTGTTAAAGCATGGCTTAAGTCCGTTTTTTGCGTCCGCAAAGTGCCGTTTTGGAAACGGCTATAAGAAACCAGTTTGCGCACGTAAAAAACGAACTTTAACAGGATCTCAAGCATTTAATATTGATGATTTTTACGTGAAACTTTGGACTTAAGGGTTTACAACTATGATCTTTCAGATTATAAAATCGAAAGAAAGGATTTCGAAATACAAAATAGGTTTTGTCAGAATTTTCACATTTTTTTGTGGTTTTTTAACTTTTTTCATAATAAAATAAATTTTAAAGTGAAGACTTTTGAGATAATTTTAAAGATCGTATTAAACCACAATTTTTGAGACCATAATTAAATTTTTACTAATAGTAGTTCTTCTACAAATTGAATTTTTCAATAATTTTTTTGGGGTGTCGCTCCATTTTTAACTCCCTGGGATTTGATCTGGGACCCCCAAATCCTATGTGATTCTGACTCATCTAGGTGTCTACTATCCCCCCTAGAAGTGTGACCCATTATTTATGGGACACCCTGTATAAACCGCATAAATACCATATTATGTAATTTGAAAATTGTACTTAGATGAAAGTAGACTTCCAAGTCTGGTTGTTCTTCAATACCCCCATGCTTTTCCATACAAGCACTGGCCCACAGAATTTGACACATTTTAAAATAAAAACTATTGGAGTGAAATTGGACAAAGTTAAAAATTAGGTAGTTTAACACATCTATTCAATGCCAATTTTTCAAAATAGAACACCTATATTATCCTTTGTGGCTGGAACGGATAAAAATTATTAAGGGCAATATCCAGTTCATGGGACGAAATTTAAAGGTCTTGGAGTAATTTCAAATAATAAAAATCTGTTAGGTTTTCCCATCATTTCTAAATAGTTCCGCCCTATCCAGCTGCCGTATTGATTGTGCACAATGCAGATAGAGAGCTCCTGGTTCATACTTCAAAAAAGAACCTGTGATCCATAGCTTTGACCACTGAAGCTGTACCGAGCGTTGCGTGGATGGTCGGTTCGTGTAGAAGCGAAAGGACCGTGATGCAATGTATCGCTGTATAATCCCTCGTCTCTTCATCATCAGGAAGTAGGAAGACGCGGAAGATTTCTAGAATCGCGTTGGTTATGCAAGGCACACTAGTTGATTCCTACCCTCGAAACGCGGAGAAAATTTGGGACGGATGCTTAATTGGGATATTTATCCTCTTTCAGGGGATGGGACATAACGGTGTGGCAAGGTCCAACTTAAATTTACAGGATTCAAATAATTGCTTATGTAATACTGCTTTTTTCTCCTTGAGACACTATAATATACTATAAAGCAGTGGTTCCCAAACTATTTTGGTCGCGGAACCCCCAAATTTGTTGCCAATGATCGTGGAACCCTGAATATTTTTAAATCAACGACTTTTCAAAATTTAATATATGATATTAAATGAAAACAGGCGCGGATCCAGCCCGGGTCCAGGGGGGACATTTTTCCAGACAATCAACTTTACCTTTTGGCAAAAATGTCAAATTCTTAGGGATTTTCTAAAAGTATCACGCAAGATTCCCTTCTAGTACCGCTGGGGGGTAGAAAAATTTTGAAATTTGACTTGTAAAAGTAGAGTTTAAACTCATTTTAAGAAGCTTTTTGGGGCCAAGAGGAGAATTTTCCCGACCATAACCTTTATTTTTTGAAAAAAAAAATGTCAAATTGTTGGGGATTTTCCGAAAAGTATCGCACAAGATCCCCTTGTTATACCGTGGGGGGATGGGGGTCCTCCCCCAGAAAAAAATTTTGAAATTAGACTGGTAAAAATAAGGATTTAACTCAATTTTGAGAACATTTTTGGGTACAAGAGGGGCGGCGCTGTCCATTCTTATTTTTTTACACCATTCTAATTTTTTTTAATGAAATAAAGTTTGTCCCATGGAACCCCTAAATTTTTTCATGGAACGCGGAGCTTACTTTGGGAACCACGACTACTATAAAGTGACAAATTTACAACTGTCATGAGGGCTCCAGCTTAGTGTCTCCAGCTTAATGGCATAGAAAGTCAAAGCAGTATTATCATCAATTTTGAAATTAAGATTAAAATCCTATCTTCTTTTTAGCTATCTTTTTCTTTTTAGCTTCTATTAGCTATATTTACTGTGTAATATACTTTATTTCTTTAAAAAAAATAATTTAAGGTGTCGTCTCCACACGATAAACAAGTCTAGTTACAGGTCTGGGGTGGTGAACATTATCAGACCTAATGCAGACACGATAACTTAATTTTCTAAAAACTTAATTTTCTAAAATTAAGTAAACTTTTTACTTAATTTCTTAACATCCTCTATCCAATTTTGAGGTGGTAGACACAGAAAGGAAGAGAAATTAAAATAGAGAGAGAGAGGGAGAGAGAGAGAGATGTAGAGCCAATAAGGCAAAGGATGAAAAGGGGATATATTTATTAAGCAAGAAACTGAGAGAGCATAACAGGAAGGAATGCAATTATTTTTTAAATGTCATTTCATACTGTCCTATCTACATTAATGTTTCAAAGTAATAATTTTAGAACGCAATGGCAAACCATGAAATCTTACAGTAATAACCTCTCTTAATACAATGGTTAATGCTCTGCATGCAACCAGGTCGATCCTTACACTTTACAGCACCTCCTAAAAAACAGCTTCATTTGAGAAGTAATCAAATGCCTCGAATGTCAAAGTCCGCAAATAAAGTTAGCACTTTTTATTATACCCAAGGGTAATGACGCGTCTGATGGCGGCTATCCCGCCCTTCCAAACGACCATCAGCGACCTCGAACCACTTGAGGTAATTTGTTGGAAACTTGTAAAAAAAAGTAAAGGAGTTAACCGCGTGAAATGCCCTTTTTATAACGATTTGAAATGTAAGGAATGGTCTTGATGTCGTGGCTTTTTTCCAGATTGATTTCCTAGTTCTTCTGTGGGTTGAGATGTTTGGGAAAATCGTTAGAATAGGGTGTAGAAATCACCTTAGATTGAATTTGGATGCATGTTTAATTGAATTTTGATGCAGTTTGTGTTGGAAAAATGCCATCGTGAGATCACCAGGAAGAAAACCATTTCAGATAGATTTAGGTATAAAGAATATTTACCACTGCAGGTTGTCCTTTTATTCAATACTCGATATACCAACTTCATCTTTTTTCCAGTGGCATAGACAGAAAATAATTTCCGAGATGGATTATTATTATTTTATTGAAGGGAGTCCAAGGTAATTTAAGTTGCGTTCTATTGTCAAAAAGAAAAAATGACATTGGGGAAAATTATCTTCGTCGAGGATAAATCTTGATTTGCAACTGAAATATCCCTTATTTGAGATTATTTTTAACATCAAGATAGTTTAAGGAACGTAACTATAATTGCTCCCTAAATTAGGTCTCAAAACATTTTAATTTTTCCAAACGCCCCCGAGATCTCTTAATATTTAAATGTGAGACAATAAATTAAGGGGCACACCTAGTGTGAAATTTTCAAAAAATCGATTTTTTTTTATTTTTTATATTTCGATAGGTTATACCTTTAAAAATAACATACTAAAATTTTAAATCGATATCTTAAATAGTTTTTGAGTTACAGCCATTTAAAAGAGTAGCCGCTCGGCAGTGAACACGATCATTTTATTTTTAAACGCGTTTTTCTCGAAACGGCATTTTTCGAATTTGCTTGCGTGATTACTCGGAGACAAATGATCCGATCGCTATCAAATTTTTTTTGCATCTTCTCTATATAGTTCTCCATACGATGAACCTCCAGTTTTTTTTATCTGATCAAAAATCGAATTTTGGCAGGCCAAAAACCACCAAAATTTTGGGTAAAATTTAACTTTTTTTTTCAACATGCCGCCATTTTGTCAATTTTTGATTTTTTTGTTCGCCCGAGGGTCATCGAACAGACAATATGTTTTAGTTTCACGAGAATTTTTTTTTAGGTTTTATCAACGGAGAAGACTGCAATCACGCAAGCAGTGGAGGACCTTTTTTTTGGCGCCGCCGGAGATCGCGTGTCATTTCAAAAATATTTAATATTTTATTTCAAAAATTTTACTGTGTTCTCTGTAAACTGTGTTCTGTTTTACTGTGTTCTCAAAACATGTATAAATATACCCTCAAAATTTTAAAACGATTGATTCACTAGTTTTCTTTTTTTTAATTCCCGAAAATTGCCTTTTTTTAGGCTGTCACACTAGGTGTGCCCCTTTAATTTTAAAAAAACAACACAACGAGTAAATTATTGAGAGAGAATCCACATAGGATACATTTAAATTATCTTTCTTCTCTTCTTTTTCGCTTTCCTTTAATATTTTTTTCCAATGTAACTACACATTAAATAAATATGTGGAATAAGTGAAATTTCAAGATATTTTAGAACGAATTGAGTCACACCCCAGTGTTTGGAAGATTATTTCAGGAAAATGATTTCCCCGGTGCCGGTATTATAAAAGTTATGAAATTAGAGGTCCTGAAGTTTAAAACTGCTCTTCTAGAATTTCATGCAAAGTTTTCTTATTCTAAAGTTTTTTTTTGTTAATTCTTTAGCTTTAACCTTGTCCTGTCTAAAAATGGAAATATGAAATGAAAAGCTTTCTATTCTAATTTTTAAAAAACTTTAAAATGCGCAAGTAAATTTTTTTTCTTCCATATTAGACAAAACAAAGGTTAAAGGCACCACACTCTTTTAAATCACTTAACCATAAAACCCCATTATCTTCCTTATTAGTAAACAAAGCGCGTTTTCACGGCCACGAACTATCCCTTTTAAGCTGGCTGAAGAAAAGGGCATTTAATGTTAAACCGCCTAGTTTTGAACAATAGAAAAAAGGCGCGCTTTTCAAAAGGTCGTATATCAAGGTTCTTGGGTGTTGTAGGATAAAGGCCCAGTATGTAAGTTTTAAGCTAACAAAGAATGTTCGGAAAGTATCACAAAACAGTACTCCTTTCATCAGATCATTTGAATATTGGTTAGCCCGTCGGCCAGTCACCGTTAAACCGCATCCCCTTATATATCGCTAACTTACGTAAAAGATCCATGTATTTCGACATATATTAAGAAGAAGAAAATATTGAATATTTATTTAAAGTTTAATTTCATTTTAAATTTTGTAACAAATATGTAAAACTAATAAATGCATCATTTAATATTAAAAAATATTTACAAAAATTCAATACATACTTTTTTATTTTCCGTTTTTACAAAATTTCGCTTGACCGACTTTTTTCGGTCCCATTTGATGCGGTTCAGAAAGTTATCATACTCTATCCCGCTATTTTACCCAATTCTGTCGTACAGAACGTAGGAATCGGGCTATAGTCAAATGTCATGGAGTTCAATTTTGGATGACAACCAATATAACACTGACGCACCCTATATCGTATAATAATCAAGTTGTCATGGTTACTAAAAGTAAAGGCATGTTGTATGTATTCGCCCTTACCAATTTTGGAAGATAAAGCCTAAATCTGATTCGCGAAATTTAGGAGGAGCTCAATAACACCATATGAAAGTAACGAATTGAATTTTTTACCTATAAACTTATTTAGGTACTTGTCAACTACCTTATTCATTTTAATAGATAGCAATGAGAGTTCATTTTAATAAGAGTTTCACTCCATTATCTTTCTTTGGTTGTGGTTTTATCGATTGATAAAGAGAGTTCCTAAAACTGCGGCATTAAGCAGTAAGATATTCAAGAAACAGCCCCATGAAAGTAATGTTCAACATCTTATTTCAACCTTTAAGATCCTGAAATATTCTAATATAACATGGATAAAAACTATATTAATGCTACCTGGTTTGCATACGAATTGTTTTATAAACGATTGCCCTCGTGGAACTTTTCGAGGGTCTAATTATTTAATATTAACAGTTTAATATACATTGATATTGTGAAAATAAAGACAACATGAAAAGTTTGGAACCTGAAGAACCGCAGAATTGTTCAGTATCCTTCTAGTAAGAACCCATCACACCCAGGATCAATATCGATCACTGTTGGAATCGAAACCCATTCTATTTTTAACTATGTTAAAAGATATTGCAATGTATAAATAAAACTGTAAATACACTCACTTCCAAAAGTTAAGCACGGAACCGTTTTTTCAACCAAACACCAGTAGAATTTTCATACATAAAAATCATACCACAAGATGTTCAACTTGGGAATATAGGACCCGAGAACAAATTTCCCTACCAATAATATAAGGGGGTAAATGGGCTCTCCATTGATAATGGAGTTCCATTACACATTTAGAGCAGTGACA
Organism: Tetragnatha versicolor; assembly: GCA_024610705.1. Classification (NCBI taxonomy): domain Eukaryota; kingdom Metazoa; phylum Arthropoda; class Arachnida; order Araneae; family Tetragnathidae; genus Tetragnatha; species Tetragnatha versicolor. The sequence goes on from JANDEH010000019.1 coordinate 3,463,350, forward strand.
GAAACGTCTATGTGAGAGGTTTTTAATGGAAAATTTTATGTTTTATCTTTAAGAGTGAAAAACCTGCAAAAAATCCCAATTTGGCTATCTTAAAGTTTTTCATAATCAACGATATTGAAAGAATAAGGGTACTTTCTGGATCCCCAGACCTAAACGCATTCAAGCCCATGAGTGAGAGCTACTAAATAACATGGTTGACTGTCTGATACCACTTACCAAAAATGACCCAGAGGCTAAAACTTACCAAAAATGATGATTAGACCGATATCTCTCAAAAAAACCTTACAAATACCATTTAAAGGTAGCACACACGTTTGAAAACACGCGTTGAGTTTAGGAGTAAGAATATTCCTTAGAAATAACATAATTTTCAATTAAATACCTGTCACATAGATGTTTCTGTCACTGCTCCAAATGTGTAATGAAACTCCATTATCAATGGAGGGCCCATTTATCCCCTTAAATTATTGGTAGGGAAATTTTTTCTCGGGCTCTATATTCCCTCTAGTTGAACATCTTGTGGTATGATTTTCATGTATGAAAAATAATTCTACTAGGTGTTAGGTTGAAAAAACAGTTCCGTGCTTAACTTTTGGAAGTGAGTGTAATATGGCAATGCAGCCTACCTCCTTTTTCTCCACTGAGCGCGAGTCGACGGGGCACTGGAATCGAGCCGCTCGCACCAGCGCGACGCAGCGTCCGCAGAAGCCGTGACCGCAGCGCGCTCGGCGCAGCCCAGAGTCCAGGATGCTGCAGCGGCGGCAGCGAAACTGCGCGGGGCACGGCGTGCAGAACTCCACGCTCTCAAGCGGCACGCTGCCACCCTGCTCGTCGGCCATGCCTCCTCCTGCAACCAAGAAAATAATGTAATTTAATATTTTTATTAATTCATATACTGCACATATACTCAAATATAGTTAAACTTAAAAATTATTGCGGTATGAATGCAGGGAAATTTTCTTAAAAGACAGAAGATAAAAAGATTGTAGGGAATCTTATTTCTTGACATTTGAAGTAGACATATAAAGTCTCACGGGCGAATTTAGTTGAGACTCGCGGGGGGACATGTTAGGGGTTATTTTTACTCGGAGACATCTTTTACCATTTAGGATAAATATGGGTAGATTTAAGCCAATGCAATGACTCAATACTGTATGAAATTCCATTACTTCTTTTTCAGAGAAAACAGGATCAGTATTTAATCCTCCCGAAATTTCTTGCTTGCCTCTCAGAGTCTTCCTCCTTATCTGCTCATGAAGACAAATAATATTTCCCGGAAGATGTTGGGGCCAGAGCCCCTAAGATCTCTTTAAATACATTCATGATTTGAGTCTTAGGGGACATCTATAAATTAAGTGAGGCATTTTTTCCAAAATCTGGACTTCCCCTCCCCCCTTAGTGAGATTTAGAGATATTTTGCTGGACCCCCCTCTCCCCCAAGTGAGATTTACCTACAACTTTTTAAAAATAATTTGCAGTATCTTATCTGTGTGTATTCCTTTCTCATACTAAAAAAAGAAAATCGTATAATTTCTAACTTAAAAAGTTGCCGTGAGATTTTAATCGACCACCCTCCCCCTTGGTGAGATTTTTCCAAACCCCTCCCCCCTTTTTGACCTCACGTAATTTATGGATGTCCCCTTACTAGGAGTAAGACTAAAGACGTGGATAAACGACTAAAAAAGTGTAAGATGATTAAAAAAATGGTGAGGTGAGTCTGAAATTAGCTTCATTGATGAGGAAAACGCAGGAAAAGTATATACAAGTAATGCTTCTACAATACTTATAAGATCTTAATGCTTCAGTAATAATGTATTACATACACAGTTTTAAAAAGCAGCGGAATAAACTTCTTTTTCCCAAAATCATCTACTTCAAACCATCTGGTGGGTGGGTGTCAATTCCATGAGTCAAAGTACTCACAAACTGAGATATGCTATGATGACCCTTTAATCCACTAAATATGCCGAAAGGAATAGTACATGGAAATCCCATAAGTATAGCCTTTTATGAAAAACTACACAGAACATCAGAGGCTTTTTAATGTTAGCATAAAATCCAATTAGCTTCAAAGAATTCAATCCTTAATTGTATTCATTATTCAGCAATAAAAGGATAGAGGGGACAGAGAATGCAGAACTATTCGACACAAAATCATCCACCTTATATTTAAATGAGTTTAATTTCCGATTTTATTGTCACGGAAGTGCGATAAAAATATTTTTTTCTAAACTTGCGCTCCTCTTAAAAGTGGTCTGGACGAGTTTGACCCGAGGTCTGAAAAAAAGAGGCGTCGTTGGAATGACCTCTTCGAAAAAAAAATGCTAATTTTTTCTTGTCTCCGTGGGACGTAAATTTCTGAATGGGAGCAATGTGTCACCCGCGGGTGCGACGAACTCTCGAAAACTGTGGTGACAAGATGGGATAACAGCGACCCTGTCAGCTGTCATAAAATAGGGATGTTGTGTATTTTTATTTGAAACCGATACCAACAAATTGTGTCCTAGAAAAGTTTCGTATTATGTTACGTGTCTGATGATAATGAGTCTGAAAATATCCTGTTTCAACATTCGTGAAAAAATACATTATAATATGGTTTATGTACGCTTTACAAACATTTTTTCATGTTCTGAAATGTTAAATAAATACAACAGTGGTATTAAAGCAGCATAAACTGCTTTACTTGTTATTGTTTCAGGTAAGATAGGTAAGACCAAACTTTCGTCCATTTCGACAAATCTTAAAGCTTTCTAAAAATGAATGAAGGAAGCAAAAAAAGGAGATCAATTGTACATAAAAAATTGAGGAGAAATAAAAGGTTTGTCGAGATGAAGGCAGATTATTTTGAAGTATAGTCTACGTTTTATGTTATTTCAATAGAATTAATATTTTAATTACTTCCAATTAGAGAATTTGGGTACAACGTAAGATAGTCAAAAAGGGGACATCCATAAATTACGTGAGGTGTTTTTTCCAAAATCTGGACCCCCTCTCCTCCTTTGGTGAGATTTAGTGAGATTTTATTGGACCCCCTCCCCCCCACGTGAGATTTACCTACACTGTAAAAAATAATCCTGCAAAAAAACAGAAAATTTCTGGCAGCAAAAGTTGCCAGAAAAAATCTGTAGGTTGAAAAATCCTGTAAACAGAAAAAAGCTGTAACCTACAGGTAAATGCTGTAAAAAGAAACTTTCTGTCAAGTGGGCTACAGATTTTTCTGTTGCCTCTCAGTAATTTTCTGCTTGGGCGCATGTACTTATTTTAGTAGAGTTTTTTTAATTTTAATTAATTGATATCCGGGGATAGAACCCGCGACCTACCGCATGCTAAGCACGCACGCTACCGCTGAACCAAAGTAGATTCAGTATAACGTTGCCAATAGCTGTATTGCTTTTCAATGCAGTAAGTTTCTGTTTAAGTACAGATAAGCTAAAAAACTAGGTAAAAGCTGTTATTTTACATAAAATAAATAGAAGTGCGGTGGGAATGTTACATGACAGAATATCTCTGTAAACATAAAGTCACTGTTATTGAAATTTCTGTTTTTCTACAGTTTTTTTTTACAGTGTACAACTTTTTCAAAATAATTTTCTATCCTATTCGTTTGCATTTTGTGCTTCATAGCACCTAAAACTTTTACATTATTAATGATGTGGGGGAAAGGACATTATGTTATGTTCAGAGGTTTTCTTTATTATAAAAATCACTCAAAACTGTTTACAATTTTACAATAACTAGCTTAAAATGATATATCTTTACTCATTCCATAGTTCATTACCGCCAGAAAAACTGCCAATGAAGATAAGAAATGATCTACTGAATTTTAAATGGGTTACAACAAGGTATTCTTATCTCCACAATTCATTGAGCGATTAAAAGATTACGTTGGACGGAAAAGTTGGGATAGAGAGGAGGAATCGAATAGTACAAGAAAAGCTACGAGCGTAGGAGTGCCAAAAGATGAACAGACAAACGGCCGCGCAAAACCACATGATTTTGATTGAGAAAATTTATGACATGCAAAAGAGATGGAAAAATCGTATAATTTCTAACTTAAAAAGTTGACGTATTTTAATAGACCCCCCTCCCCCTTGGTGAGATTTTTCCAAACCCCACCCCCCTTTTTGACCTCACGTACTTTATGGATGTCCCCTAACGAATTAGGTACATTTGGAATCTTCTTTTTCCAATAGAGGCTATTTTGAAATTATGTCACACGTTGAGGAGTATTAAAACGACTAGGGTAGGTGGGGGCAAAGCCACGCAATTTTCAGTATTTTTAACATTGTCGTCGAAAGGGGGTAGATAATCCCGAAATTTCAATTGGAGGTGTTAGATTGAGATCCTACCTACAAAACCAATCCAAGTTTAAACTCTTATCGATGGTATTTTAGGAGAAATTTACAATTTAGTAGGAAAAAAATTCGCGGCAAAGACCCGCACTTGCAAATCTTGTTGGCCAAGTGAAATAAACATGGATAAACATAATTTTTCATTATAAAAACTCTAAAAATAATGCTCTTAATGTTGTTTTAATATTTCTAAGCCAACCAAAATATTAAATATAAATATGATCAGTTTTAATGAAAATTGACAATCTGTTGTAGCAATTAATTTCAGATTGACCAGATATCTTTCAAAAGGGAGAAAGGATGGTTTCAGGTAGAGGGTTGGCATCTCGGACACTTTTATTAACCTCTTAAGAGATCAAGTAGTCAAATTTTCCTTTTGGGACGAATTCCTGAGCTTTTTAATCTGCGTAGATTTGCCCCAAAACACCTGCGTGGATTTGCCCCGTTTTACTTTATTTTGAAAAACAAGCCTTATTATTTTTAGAGACATGTTCAGGCAATTCTTTCAAAATGAAACTGATGTTGAACTGCTATCTTATCATTGGGCTATTTGTTTGTATTTCTCCTCAAGCCCTATTTTATGTAATTTTTAAGTAAAAGATCAGAAAAAATTACATCAAAAAATTTTAAACTCATGAGTGACTTAGGGGAACGAAATTTCGCAGAACAAAAGGTCACAATAAGACAAACCAACCACCTGGTTTTCAACTTTTGAATCGATCATTAACAACTAAAAATCGCGGTGCGTGGTTTTGCCTCGTGCGGGTTTTTACCCCCACCTACCCTACTACTTAAAACTACTCAATATAATTTTTAATGCTGTTTCATAGCACATAGATAGGCATTTCTCGCACTGCTAGTTGATTAAGCAGTAATAAAATAGTTACTGTAGAATTCCTAAGTACTGAAAAATAATTAAGAATTGAAATAAGTTTTATTTGGCTTTGATTTTAGTTTCAAAACTGTGATATTACAATGTGGGAGGAGGTCACTGAAAAGAAAAACCATGTTGCATGGGGAAGGGGTAGTAAAACCTAAAAAACTGTAAAGCTGACGTAATTTGTAATTGGTTCCTTAACTTTGAAAATCCTTTTCAAACCTAAAACTTCACCAACAACTGTTAAGGCTCATTTAAACTTTTCACTTTTGATCTTCTTTTTGGTGGAATCATACAAAGCGAAAAGTCAAAATTGTCATTTCACTCGTCACTCCGCTGATTTCCTATGCAAACCCCATGATTCCCAGTGGTGTATCACTGAGGATGAACATTGAAAGTGAAAGTGACGGACGAAGATCCGTTTAACATAAATGTGTTTCTAAAGTGTGAATGGTGTTTAAAATGGTGTTAATTTTGGTTTTAGCTTCTAAACTGGCATCACAGCAAGAAGGGAAGTCACACGAAAGAGGTTTCATGGCAATTATGACATGCGGGAAAAGGGAAAATTTTCAGGAATCCACCACAAAACATATGAATATTTCAAAATATGGAAAATTTTGCGACAAAATATGTTCCCTTTTGTACATAATTCTGAATCCACCATAGTAATATGTGATGGATGAGGAAGAGAAGTAGTGTTGGTAAAAAAAATTATTTAGTTTCAAAAACTCTTCATCACCTGAAACTGTTATTACTCTTTAATTTAAAGTTATAATTTTAAGCTACTTAAATGTCTTGTACGCCTTAATTTTTCCGTTTTACTTTCAATGTCAACAAAATTAGTTGGATAAAAATGCAATAAGTACCTAGAATGATTTTAAATGTTTTATAGTTAGACATTTTATATATTAGAGACAACATATTACTATTTGTGAATACTTGTTTCCAAAATTCGTAATTTTTTACAGGATGCTAAGAAAACTATCATAATTAGAGAAATGCATTGAAAATTGTACGATGATTTGAAGTTCTTATCGGTTCTCTATCTCCAAAATTATATCATCACCTTTCTATCATAAAAAGTTCAAAACTATATGTTACACAATAAAGCATTACTTATTTAGTTACTTCAAATAAAATTAATAAATGCTTATAAAACTGTTCAGAAATATTTCAATTAGCTTTCAGAGCTGTACATACAATAATTTTAGCAATTGAATTGTTTGTTTTATTGATGGCTTTCCATAAAATACTAAGAAAAGTGGAATTTACCTGATTACCACATAACGTTTCTTAAATATGCTCTTAATTTAAGACATATATGCTTTAATTAAGACATAATTTCCCTTTTTAAATTAAATAATTGTTTAGAGTGTTTTTTAATGCATTACATGCATTATTTAATGCATCTTGTGGAGATAGTAAAAGAGAATTCTCATGAGTGGAAAACAAGTAATACAATTAAACCATCAAATAAAGTTTTAAACTTGTAAAACTTTATTTAGTAGTGAGGATTCCATAATAATGTTCCACAAATAGTTTTCAGTGGTCATACAACACTTTGATATTTTACATCTCCTCGAAATACCATCAGCATAAAAATAAACTCCCCAATCCTTTAATCCCCAGTATCGTCCTAATAACAATTTTCTGTGCAATTGATAATCAAACACATCAATGCTCAAAACGAAAAAATGACTTTCATATCCTACCTTTACAGATTCGTAATGCGCACGTTTCACCGACTGAATTTCGTAAACAAGTCCAAATAAATCCACGCGATTGCAAGTCCGTTGCCGAGCAACGTGTGGCGAGCAGCAAAAAACCGACAGGTAAACCGGCTGACGCGATTTCCCCTCCTGTCCCTACCTGGCAGGTAAGATATCCCTACCTTTCCCCTAAGTCCACCTGTAGTAATCGCGGACCTGTTTGAAAGTCTCCGACACCTCGCTCGTCTTCCCATTGTTTTAGAAATTGAAAGCGTTGATTGGAAATCGTGACTTTTTTGAAGATTCAAGAGTGAGGTGTTTTACGAGGGTTTTTTTCCCCAACATAAGGTGTGGTTGCTGAATTGCAAAAGTTCAGCTGAAACGTGGAGTGTTCTTTCGGCGTAGTTTTCTAATGAATGTTAGAAAGCAATGTTTATCTTGGACTTCATACACGGACGTGGCTATAGCTTTTCCATGGGGGGGTCTAGAATTCACTTTACAAAGAAGATATTTTGGGGGGGGAGCATTGACTGAACCTTGTTTTTAAGGTACCCCCTAATAAGTGCTTGTATACATTAAGTGTTAGATCACTTAAAAGTAGTATTTTTATGACATGTTGCTTGCTCATAATGTAAAAATTTTACATTGTGAGCTCCAAGCAAAATGGGAATCTGGGAGTCCCCGCCAAAATTGTTTTGAAAATTTGCTCTAGCTCATTTTGAGACCATTTGGGCAAAGAGAACAGGTACTTGTAAACCCCAGAATTTTCAAGGGAAAATAATTATAAATAAACAAAGTTTTAAAGGGGACTGTGGGTCCTCCCACAGAAATATTTCTTGAAAACTTTCTTAATTTTCAAGAGAAAACACCAGGGGGTTCTCCTCCAGATATTTTTTTTTCAAGTTTGACCCTCAAAAGTAATGAATCTAAGATTTTTAACTCATTTAAGACTTTTTGGGTCACACTCAAAGTTCCTAGTGAAAGTTTAAGTCTGAGGAGGGGGGTTTGTCCCCCCTGCCAATGATGATGTCCGGGCAGTCCAAGTCTGTCATCTCTAATTTTACAAACACAGATTTTAACCGCTGTGCACCAGATTTAACCCCTTAACTGCCACGGAAATCCGCAGCAAGTGGCTCCCCAGTGCCAGCGTTTTTCTCCCGCGCCCGCGTACTTACACTTTTGCAGAGCGCGCGTTTCTTTTTCAACTCGTTAACTACTCAAAAGACTGTTTATTTCGTTCATATAAAGAAATTGCACCCTCTCAATGTATGGAGTACCAGTTAAAACCAGAATCATGACCTAATAAAGAAAAAATAGTAAAAAATAAGAAGTAAATCAAATCGATCCGTTATAAGCATTTTTCTTACTTCCTTGTAGAGAACAAATTAAAAAACAATAAAAATCCATTTTCTATGCAAAGGGAACTAAAACGGAAGTGTTAGACTCAAAATATAGCATAAAAAAGAATAAAAAACTCAAAAAGAAACACAGGCCATACCTTAACCGCTTTTATTTTTATCGCTAAAGAAAAAAACACAGTTCAAAATTCATCCCCCCTACTTCAGAGAAATAAGAAATTCCTTTGGAAACACTGTCAAAGTTATTCCTGGTATTATTTTTGGTAAAAACACAATGCAACATATCGTACTTTTACAAAGCGTAAATATACTCCATTGGCACTTAACACTCGGGATTTCCAAACCGTACATTTACGTCGACGGCAGTTAAGGGGTTAAAGATATTGGTATTCAGCTTAAAAAAATTGCTGCTTTCTTTTGGCTAAGTAGGGGGGTCCGGACCCCCTAAACCCTCCCCTTTATATACGTCCATGAAAAGGGGAAGTGAGTCGGAAGAATTCATGATGATACAATATTATACGTACTCACAGGGAAGCCAATAAGGAGGGGTTTTATGATTAATTCCCCTAAAGCCAGAACCTATTTTACATAAAAAAAGACTAAAACTTACCTCATGTTATCTCTGAAATTAAAATATTCTCATCTTGGAAATTTTTCTGGCTACGCCCCTACAGATACGTTTTTCAGCCTAGCGGCTTCAAAACTTCTATTAGTAGCAATCGTAACTGTAATAATTTTCACGCCGTTTTTGCACCATCGAAGAATCTTAATTTCAGAATGCATAAGGGTGATGTACTTTTTGTTGAATTCAAAACTCCGTTACTTTATTATAGTGAGATAGGCATTGTCTCAAATGAAGAGATAGAGAGAAATGGTTACTTAAAATTAGCTGTAGGGGAAATATGGGATGAAGAGGGTGCAAATGGAGAAAAAATGCCATTTCGTTTTTATAAAAATTTCCCAGTCTTTTTAATAGGCCTGAATACCGACCGTTGTGTCTAATATGTATCAGTAAAAAATGTGGAAAATCCAATACCATTTATCAAACAGAGAATTGATGAACGGCTGATCACATAGAAAAACGCTTCGACTTTAACTTACCAGCAAAACTCGACAGCAGCGCATCGGTTTTATTAGATTTTTCACGATTTGTCATAACACAGAAACTTTGCTCATTTTCGAATCAATAAATTTCCTCTGTAATTTATAGAGATCTCAATTCGCTATCAATGGTAATCCGACCGTTGTGTGACATGTTTGAGTAAATAAAATTTGGTGGAAAACGATATCATATCATAGCGGAGAATTGATGAAACCGACTGATTAAATGGAAAAACGTTGTATATTTTTTTTTACATAAAACACGTTGAGGTAATTAAAAGTCCGCAAAAGCTGCAGTAGAGAATCAACACTTTAGAGACAGAGCGCGATCCATCTGATTTTCAAAGTCAACTCTTTTACTTTGGCGGAAACAATGAGCCTCAATTTTTCAATTGAGCTGTGGAGAAACCGCTTCACTGATTTTGAGGGTGACATGAATGAATGTGTCAGGGTCATTAGAGTAGTACCTCATGTTATTTGTTACCTTGAGTCCACTCAACCAAGTATGTTTGCTGTGTTACGTGAAACATGCCTATTATAAGAAGTCGAGTTTGTTTTTCAAAAGGTTTAAAAATGAGAACGGAATTTGATACAAAATTAATTTAACAACGTTTAAATAACAATGCAATATAGATAAATATCAACGAGATGCAGATAAATATCTAGAACATGCCTATCGGTTAAAAAAGTTTGAGTAGCGACCAAAAAAATTTTATTTGATAGCAATTGAATAAATGTACATAAAAAGTATAGAAATATTATTTCTGTACACTTCATTTATGTGAATTCCTACTTAAAATTGTGAATTTATTTACATATTTGAAGAGCGAGGAAAATCGGAACAAAACATAATAAATTTCTAAGTTCTTTTTAATATTTGACCACTAGTCAAATGTTTTTTTGCTGTTGTTATCGGGTTGGACATGAGATAATAGAAACGAACGCATATGCTATCAGTTCTGGAATAAATTATCAAAGTTCATTAAAAAATATCTAAGTTTTGTGTAGATAATCAAAAATGGCTGGGCAATGAAAAACGTGTGTTGTCCCTGTCAATATCCCTTCCTTTAGTCATGTTCTTGACTACTTATCAACTAAGTTTCTAACCTCGTTTTAAGGGTTTTTTTCGTAAAATTACAGCTAACAATCTTATAGGCGTCAACTTGCATAGTTTTTTTTACCTTGTCTCACAAGGGTTGCCGTAAGGTTACAACGAGGTTTATAAAACCTTAATTTGGTATCTGGGGTTGAAATACTGAGCTATAGACACAAACTGGAGTGACGTCTACCATAGGTTTGAAATGGCAGCGAGCGAGCAGCCGCGGAAGGTTAAAGGAGCTTGTAGATCAGGGCAAAACAATCCATTTCCACGCGAGTTCCTCATAGACTTACATGTGGTTGCACAGCTCGCATCTTAAAAATCACTCTTTTTAAAAAGATTTAAGCATTAAAATAAGAATGGAATCTTTACTCGGGAGCACAATTTCCAAACATTAGTGATGCGGTTTCGGTGCGCTCAGTCGTCACTCCAGTTTGTGTCTATAGCTCAGTGGGTTGAAAGGACCCAGAGCTGGAACACTCATCCAGGATTCCTTACGATATATGAATCGTCTAGTTTCAAAATCAGGTAGATCCATTTTGGCACAGCTTCAGTAAGAGTCGACGTGGTCGCCAAATAGAAGACAAGTTGGCGCTATATCACGGCCGGTGACCCGTTCTGGCCGCCATGTTTTACCACGACAAAATGATAACACTTAAGTGAATTAAATTAGATAATTACCGGGGATCGAAATATGTATCTACCGCATGCAGAGCGCGCACCATACCGCAGAGCCAGCGGAATAAACTGAAATCGTGATAACTTGTTATAACATCCTTTTTCTTGGGTTAATCCTTATTTGAGTCGTGGTAAAACAAAGCGATCGGCCGTGATATATCGCCAACTAGTCTTCCATTTGGCGACCAATTCACCTTTGCCAAATGGTCAACCCTTTAATCAAAGCTGTGTGAAAATGGATCTACCTGGTTTTGAAACTAGACGACTCATATGACGTGTAATATATGAAAATCCTCCTACTTCACCTCAACCACAAGTTTTCACGAACACCTCAAAAAAGGCCTTTAATATCTCTCAACATAGATTTCGAAGATAATGCCCCAAAATCACTTGATCTCCAAGTTCAAGGGCTCTCGACCAACTCGATCGCATCAGCGCATGCCATCAGAATTCAAATTACTACATTCGATCGCGACGGCCACAAGCGAGCCCATAACACCAGATCTCTCAACAACGAAGCGATGCCCTCAGATCGAAATCATTAACAAGTCTGACGAGGTTTTTTACGCGAAATTCAATCGGCGGTTTCCGTCATTTTCTTCGGAAACGTTACCTCGACGGATTTTTATGATACAGCCATTATTTCCATGATACCCTCGTGATCAAGTTTATAAGGGGCTGAGCAAAAACGACGTCAAATCACGTGAATTTTCGTTCTTTATTCAACTTTATGAGGTGATCTTTTCTAATCCTATTAGTGCAGTGTTTTCCAACTTGGGGCGCACACCCCACCGTAGGGTGATAGGGTTTTCTAGCGGGCAATTTGAAAATTTTCAATCAAAAAGCCCGGACGAGGAACGCCAAGTTTTAATAACTTTACAAGAAGGATTTCCGAAAGAAAAAAAGACAAGAAAGGGGAGTACTGAAAAATTTAAAAAGGATTTGGTGGTACAGATTTTGAAAGAAAAGATATTCTACTGTCTGTCCACTTTATTGTAGTGGTAAATAAAAGAATGGATAAATGTAGCGTGCTGCAACTTGACACTTAATTTTTATTTGTAATATCGAGATTTAACGCTCACACAGAGGAATAGGGGCCATCCCAAAGATATTTTGTTTAAATTTTACTTTAAAAATAATGGTGATTTAAAAAGTTTCAACGCGCCTTAAAATAAAAAAAATTCAAGGTGGGTATGGGTATGAACCCTGTCCCTGTTTAAATGACATCTGAAACATATAATAATCTTGAGGTCTTATTTCGAAAATAAAATAAGAACATAAGCAAACTATCTTTCACTTGACCACTCGATATAAATATTATTTAATGATGTAACTTATTTCTTTACTTTAATTTCTTTTTCTTTTATTCTTCTCCTCAGTAAAAAAACACCCCACTCGTGCTTACCGCTGTTCTCAATTTTACTCGGCGGTGCCATTTTTTGTAGTGGTGCTGCCCTCTATCGAAGCACTGCGAAACATTCAGTTGTAATAATGAATGATAACGCTTGGAAAGAAAGTTAGATTACTTAGAGGACATCCATAAATTACGTGAGGTGTTTTTTCCAAAATCTGGACCCCCCTCCCCCCTTGGTGAGATTTAGTGATATTTTTCTTGACCCCCCCTCCCCCCCCACGTGAGATTTACCCACAACTTTTAAAAATTATTTTTTAAAATTTATTTGCATTTTGCGCTTCATAGCACCTAATTAAGTTATAATTAAGTTAAAAAAAAGTTGACGTGAGATTTTAATTGACCCCCCCCTCCCCCCTTGGTGAGATTTTTCCAAACCCCTCCCCCCTTTTTGACCTCACGTAATTTATGGATGACCCCTTATTAGAAAAATTTAAAGAAGCAAATACCTTCAAAGCACATAAAAACTCATCTTCAGGAGAAAAAAAAATCATTGAATTTTTCAAAATTCACAGACTAATTTGAAAATCCTACTTTAAATTAATAGTCCAAGAAAAATAAGGTTTGACACGGAACAAATTGTAAAAAAGTTTGATGGTGGATTTATAGGAAATTTTCCGTAGAAAACGATGGTGAAAAATCTACCGAGCTACGACGTGTCCTTTAGCAAATATGGCGGATTTTCCAAAATGGCAGCCGCTTATTTAAAACGTTTTTATTTTTTACGTTTTTACTTAGAAAATATATTTTTTTGGGGTAATAGAAGTTATTCTGTATTAAATTACCTTTGAAATGATGTATGGATCAATATTGTGCGGTATTTTTAACCGAATAAAATAATTTTCAAAATGGCGGCCACACAGTATTAGTCCAGTAAAACTGTAGTTTTTGTTCAAAAATTTCATATAGAAGTTTTTCCGACGGTTTTACAAGTTTTTGTAGGCGCTGATTACGAATATAAGTTTGCTGCCATATGGGAGTTCATCTTCATATCGAAGATTGCAAAAAAAACCTCAAATTTTTTCTCTTTGGTTCCGTTTTTTACCGATTTTCTTACAGAAATATTCATTTCTTGAAATATAGCACTGCACCAAATTAAAGTATGTAAAATTTTCTATAGGATGCACTAGTTCATTTTTATTTTTCGAGGAGCGGTGTGCACTTTATAGCATTTTGAAGAAAAACTATTTTCATGTTTTTGTGTAAAGTCAGGAAACAGCTGTGATTCAGCGCGCTCTAGCGTTAATACCTCTCATTATAAAATCAAAGTTAAATAGTGCATTCTGTTGGAAATTAAATTTATTTCATGTGGTATAAACTATTCTTCGGTAACTTGTATTTACTTAGAGCTGTAGTGGGGAAAAACGAGGGTTCATCACTTTTTTGGTTTAAAGGCAAAAAAATCGCTGCACTTCAAAATGCTATAAAGTGTACACCGCTCCTCGCAAAATAAAAAGGAACCAGTGCAACTTATAGAAAATTTTACGTACTTTAATTTAGTGCAGTGCTATATTTCAAGAAATGAATATTTATTCAAGAAAATTGGTAAAAAACGGAACAAATGAGCAGAAACGTGAGATTTTTTGCAATTTTCGACGTGAAGATGACTTTCAAAATGAAAATAAACTTGAAATTCGGATTTAACCCTCTACTGCCCATGGTAGCATATATGCTACCATAAGTTTAGCTTCAATTTTCAGCAAGAAATTAATAAGTAATACTTATTTTTAAGTTATTACAGCAATAATTGTACTTTTAGGTGTTATAATTTTTGAAGTTCAAGTTCAGTCCTCCTTTCTAATTTTTTAAAAAAAATTTTGAAATACCACTTTTGACTAAAAATCCAAAATGGGTCCTACAAGGGTTAATTATAGCTAATTTTTACAAATATGTTAATGAAATTAAGTTGAATTCTTTTGATATATTTTTAGAGGAAGAGTTGCTTATATCATCTGTACAAAAAATTGCCTTGTAAAAGTATTTTTTAATTATAAAATAATTAAATTAAAATGATGGTAGCATATATGCTACCATGGGCGTTAGTGGTAGTAAATCCATGCATGGGGTCTAGGTGGCATTAGGGTGTCTCAAAAAAAACTTTTTTCTGAAAAACCTCGGTCCCCAGGGCTTTTCCCATTCCATTTGGTCCTAAAAGATTGTGAGTGAAGTTTCAGCCCCCTAAATTAACTCTAGGGTTTGCCTGTAGAGCCCCAAACTTTGAAAAAAGTTTAAAAAATGACCAATTTTCAGAATTTTTAAAAATTTTATTTTAAGATTGATACTGCGATAAAACCGGTTCAAATGTGTCATTTAGGACTTATTTTGGTGGAATATATTTATTTATGTGTATTAACTGTACCCTATAGCCCTTATAATTTAAGATTAAAACATACTACTTAGGGACGTTGTACTAGCCAAAGCTTATAATGCACTACCGGTGGACGAAATGAATTAAATCCGAATTTCTTCGAAGGAACTCCCTCAAGTGATGCCATTTGGAGCTAAAATGATATTATAAATTATAAAAACCAGTGAAATAACAGTTTTTGACCCTTCCACTGAGCTTTTAATGTAAATAGTGTTTTTCTTCAAAATTTCTCGTTTCCAGCTGATAAAACCCAAAATTTATACTGAAAAAGGGGATTGTTGTACTTTTTAGATACCAAACTTTGAAATCTTTATAGGGGTTTCATTTTTAATAAGTAGAATTAAATTTTATAGCGCACAGATCGGAAATGATATGGATATTTCCTATACCAGACGTGAAAATCTATTTTCTTTTTTTAAGTTTGGAAAATTACTTCCTTTTAACGTATTAGGGGAAAGTTTTAATTAAAAACTTCTTTCTTAAACATTTCAACCAAGATTCACAAGTATTAAACTATTTTCCTAACTTTGAAAAGAGAAAATCGATTTTCACATCAGGTATAGGAAATATTCATGTCATTTCCGATCTGTGTTGTTTAAAATTTAATTCTACTTGAAAAAATGAAACCCTTATAAAGGTTCCAATGTTTGGTATCTAAAAATGTTCAGCAAACCCCTTTTTTAGTATAAGTTTTGGGTTTCATCAGCTGGAAACGAGAAATTTTGAAGAAAAGCACTTTTTACATTAAAAGCTCAGTGGAAGGGCTAAAAACTGTTATTTCACTGGTTTTTATAATTTATAATATCATTTTAGCCCCAAATGGAATCATTTGAGGGAGTTCCTTCGAAGAAATTCGGATGTAATTCATTTCGTCCACCGGTAGTGCATTATAAGCTTTGGCGTGTGCAGCGTCCCGAAGAAGTACGTTTTAATCTTAAATTATAGGGGCTATAGGGTACAGTTAATACACATAAATAAATATATTCCATCTAAATAAGTCATATAGACGCATTTGAACCAGCTTTATTAGCATTAACAATCTTAAACATAATTTTTAAAAATTCTGAAAATTGGTCATTTTTTCCACTTTTTTCAAACTTTGGGGCTCTACAGGCAAACCCTAGAGTTAACTTAGGGGGCTAAAACTTCACACACTATCTGTTGGGACCAAAAGGAATGGGAAAAGCCCTGGGGAGCGAGGTTTTTCGAAAAAAGGTTTTTTTTGAGACTCCCTAAGGTGGCATATTGGCAATCATAAAATATTTTCATAGAAAAAGAGTATTTCTTAGCGTCAGCTGTTTATTTAAGTTACTTTTCTATTTTAATTAGTCAAACTATAAAAAAATTGATTAATTTATTAATTAAAAATTTTAAAAATTAAATAATTTATTAAAATTTTTTGAACTTATTTCATTAGCTTTATCACTTAATTAACTTGTTATTAGGCAAGTCTTTAACAATATTTATTCGTTTGTTCATTTTTACACGAAAAAAAGTACGTTTTTTTAAATTTAATTAATTTTTAAATTTTATTTAAATTTTTCATTAAATATCAAGAAAATTTTATGAAAAATTAAATATAACGATATGGTGTAATACTGAAATAACACTCCTATGAATCTAATCTCTCTATTCTAAAAAAAAGTTTTTGTAAATGGTTTCCAGAGAAAGGCTTTTTAATTACTGATCCGTATAACATGTTTTTGGTATCAAACTGTTCGGATTCTTTTGAGGATGTGCAAAGTGCCTTTAGAATTTCTAAAAAAATTCTTAATTCTAAGATATTTCCATTTTTCTGGATTACGGATAAGGTTGCAGTTAACAGCAAGAAACTGTCATACAATTTATTATACCTCCAATCACAATGACCAACCGACGCTACTCATTAACGATGAAAATAATTCCTTTCACGGAAGGGTTCAATGCCGTACTTTAGAGTTAAACTGCCATACAAAAAAATTAAACTGCAACTGACTGTTTCAGACGATTCTTGTGTAAAATGACCTCCTGAACTCAAATATGACACCAGTTTTCCTCCATCACCCTCAATTTTTAAATGGACTGGACGTCCCCCAATTGTTATCATCAGCCCACACATCTATTAACAACTTGAAACATGAATCCCCACCCCCTAAAACTGGCCAGTTTTTAGCGAACTGAACAATTTCGCTCAGGATGAACTTAAATATAAGAACTATGTCATTTCTGAGCTTTTCAAAACATGAATATTCATTCTTGAGTTCGCGAGTGGCGGCGCGATTCAGAGTGTCTTCGGGGGCATTAACAGCTCAACCACTTTTAGCCAAAATCATTACTGCATATATTCATTAAATTTGGACCCTTGAGGAAGGGTTAGGTCCCTTTAATGATGAATTGGGTAAAAAATAAGAGGAAAAACTAGCCAAAAATAATCTCAATAATTTTTAACGATTTTTTTTTGCATTTTTAGGGGGCAATAACCCCTTAAACTTATACATTTGCTACAAATTTTTATATTTTAGAAGCTTTAACCTTTCTTGTTCCCTCGGGTGTAATTTAAAGACTAAAGTAATCGTTTTTGACCCTTAAAATCAAATTCAAAGTCATTACGTCATCGAATAACGCTAAAAGGGGGAGGGGCTGTTCCCCGAAAATCTGAGCCTGATGGAGAAAAACGGGGGTCGGATTTGGATTCAGGGGGTCATTTTATATAAGAATCTGCTTGATTTGTGTCAGAAGCATTTTGATCCTATTTTTTAGTCGAGTAGTGTAATAGGACGTAATAATCCAACGTCGGATGAATATGCCCCTGAAGTATTGCGAGAAGAAGCGCGATACGAAATATTGAAAGCACGAAAAAAAATTATGTCAAATTGTGAAAAATGTCACTGTGTTGCACATCAGGATGGCCGAATGTAAAATAATTATTAACTAGTGATATGTAATTATTAACTAGTGATATAATCTTTTGTATTTCTGTGGCAGCAATTTATGTTGTTGCTCATGGTAACTGTTTTTAAACAGTTAGTCTTGAGAAAATAGAGAAGAGTACGTTGTTCTAGGAATTTAGTATTTTTAGTTTAGGAATTTAACTTTTAAAAATTTCGAAAAGTAAAATTCTGATATAAGTAACAGGCTTGGAGGAATCTTAAAAATTATTTAATTAATTTGAGTAATTTAACTAATTTCAGTAATATACCAAAGTAGGTCTCATTCGCTATTTTTAGGTATAAGTTTAGGTTTGAAGGAATGCTTTTTTATGTTTTTAAGAATACGTTTTAAATGCCCATTTTCAGATTTTAAGATTTTCGATGGCCATTTTGTATCGATATTCTTTTTATGGCATGTTTTTATTTGCCGTTTTCAGGTTAGGATTTTCGGTTTTTGAGTTTGCCTTTGGCTATTCTCGGCAGCCATTTTGATTGTGACGATATTGAAAAAGTCGCCAAATATCTTGGCGACTTTTCTTGGCGATGGATGCGAAAGGGCAATTTATTTCATTTAGTGATACCCCTTCTTTAAAAAAATTTTTATCACAGCTCGATTCTTGTTTTTCCCCTTGTTAAAAATATGCTCACCTTAACACTTCTCATTTAAAAAATTGCCAAGAGCAAAATTCTGATCAGAACAACCTCAAAAATTAAGTAGGTTCATTTGAAAAGTTGTTCTCAAAGGAGAAAAAATTCGCGCGAATTCGAGCTTGTGTTCTTGGTGAGGCAGAGAACTTTTCAAACTACCCTCGTATATTCCAAACTCAGGCATCTAGTTTTAATATAAAGTTAATTAAAATATAAAATTTATGTTGATAGCATACTGTCTAAAATTAAAATTTCTTGAACATTCCAACTCTTTTTTGTCTAGTCATTATTTATTACATTTTAAAGTAGCATTAGTTTTAAATTTCTACAGCTAGCACATTAAAAATTTCAAGCAATATATATTTAAAGTAAAATGTAAATAACTTTTAAACTTTATTTTAACTTACCTTCTACTTGCATTTCTTTAGCAACTTCCCTCCAAGCTTTATCAATTAGATTCCTATATGAATAATTCTTCATCACTTTGTTCCAGATAACTGGTTTGAGCATAATTTTTGAAATTAACACATCGGCATCCATTTTATTATTTTAAGTAAACAAATTTCTGATCACGTGACCTGCCTGCCTGCTTATATCCGAAAACCAGAATGAATATTTAATTCTGGTAAAATATCTGAGTCAGACTTTCGGAGCGCCGGCTCAGGTGCCCGCTGCCACTATGAGCACTCTCCACTAAATACACTAGGTAATTTCCGGTTTCGGATTCAGACTCAGGAATTCAGGTATCAGGAATCTGAAAACCTGCGGCACTATGCGCGTACCCTGAGAATGTATGTCTGAAATCTGGACCAGTATGTATCAAAACCAAGTTGAAACCATGTTTTTAGAGTCTAATTTCAAAACCTCTGCTGGGGGATGACCCAAGATCTCTTTGTTTTTAGAACGCTTATATTTGAAACTTTTTTACATTAGGATCGTCAAAATGCCAATCTTACCTAAAAATTTATATCCAAAATTTCCCAACTAGGGGTACCAAACAAGTTAAACCTATTTCCTAGAGTCAAATTTCCGAAAATTCCCAGACCCCCGTTGGTACTTATAATTGCTCATAACTTGATTTAGTTCTTTAGCATGCAAATTCTATAGTGTTCGGCAACTACTGGTCAAAAAGTAGCTAACTACCAACTAGTCTGGGCAAAAGTAGTTGTAACTACTAGTTAACTACTTTTTCTTGGAAGTAGTTGTAACTACTAGTTAACTACTTTTTCTTGGAAGTAGTTGTAACTAGTAGTTGATTATTTCCCAAAGTAGTTAACTACTAGTCAACTAGTCTATTTAGTCCAGTAACTTTATACATCACCGTATGCGTCAAATCCGGTAGATCTGATTTTTTGCAGACTTGTTTATGATGTTGGCCTAATGAATAATCCAAGTTTTCGACCTCGAGCGCCGAACGCAACTTTGTCAAAAATCGAAAAAACCGCGGAAAAATTGAGTTTTTTTCAAATTTTGGCGATTTTAACCCTAAAGGACTAGTTTTTGAAAAAATTTTCTAATTACAAAGTTAAAGCAAATAAAATTTCCTACAAAATGATACTAGAACTGTCTCTGTAGACTCAATAGTTTTCGAGATTTAGCCTCTCAAAGTTTATCCTTTTTTCGAAATTTTCAATTTTATACAATTGAGGTGTTTGCTACAACAAAGGAGTTATAGATGTGTGGTTTCTGAATGTGGAGATAACTCATTGTTACAACAAAGACCTCAATTCTGTCGTTCTAAATAAATTTTGACCCTGATTATACTATCGATCCCCTGTACTTTTATGATGGGATGTTAAAAAAGAAAATTAGAAATGTGAACCATGATGTTAAAGCTAAGCTACGAAAAATGAAGTAAAAAGATAAGTACAACAAACGTTAAAATAAGTTTATTTGTAAGGAAATTGAGAAACGATTGATTTTTAAAATACGGAAAACTTAATTTTAAAAACACGTTGTTATGGAAATAAACTGTGTTGTCACGGAAACACTCTATGTCACCTGGTCATCACCATACACTAAGGTAGTGTATGGTGATGACCTGGTGACCTTAGTGTATGGTGATGACCAGGTGACATAGAGTGTTTCCGTGACAACACAGTTTATTTCCATAACAACGTGTTTTTAAAATTAAGTTTTCCGTATTAACTTCCCAGACCAAATCCCAGGGAGTTAAAAATGGAGCGACACCACAAAACAATTATTGAAAAATTCAATCTGTAGAAGAACTACTATTGGTAAAAACTTAATCATGGTCTCAAAGTTTGTGGTTTAACATGATCTTTAAAATCATTGTAAAAGTTTTCATTTTAAAATTTTTTTTACTACGAAATAAAGTCAAAAACCACAAAAATATGTGAAAAATCTGCCAAAACTTTATTTTGTATTTAGAAATCCTTTCTTTTGATTTGATAATCTGAAAGATCATAGTTGAAAACCCTTAAGTCCAAAGTTTCATGTAAATACCATCAATATTAAACGCTTGAGATCTAATTAAAGTTTGATTTTTGCTTGCGAAAACAGATCCAGAAAAGAAACGTTGAGGGAAAATCTACAAATTACGGATTGATGCTCGCTAAATTTCTCGCCATTATTTGCGATTCGAGATTCCTCGCCAACTTTCGCCAATAACAAATCGCCCAAGCTGTCTTGGCGATCTGTAGGAGCTTGGTATGTTTCACCAAACTGGGAGAGAAAAGAAAGTTAGCTATTATCTATCCGTAACTAGGGTTCTAAATATTTCTGAAGGAATCGATTCCGGAATCGAATCGGAATCAAATGGCTTGGAATCGATTCCTAGGAATCGTACCTCTCGAGGTATCGATTCCATCAGGAATCGATTCCAAGGAATTGAACCTTTTTTTTTTCAAATAAAAACCTATAATTATTAAGTAATTAAACTGTCTAATTATGTTTCTGATTAATTAATGTTTCCTTCTAAATTTTAATTAACTTATTAAACCAATTAATAGTTAACTATTTAGTTAATTTTAATAATAATCAATGTTTCCTTTTTTGATTTTTATTATTACCAAGCAGTAATTGTACAATAGTACGAAGTACCTCCGAACCAAGGATTTTCGATACCGCTACTTTAAAATTAAAAAACAATAATAAAACTAATTATAAAAATTCGACTGATGGTCGGTTAATTTTCTATGTCTAGGAGATCTGGAATTCGAAACGGTTCTGTTTCTGAACATTATTTAGGAAACTTGACGATTTTCTGAGACCCTGTTTTGCGTACTGCAGTACTATTGGGAAAGAGGTTTTCTTTAAAAAAATACTTATGGATTTCCGAGGAATTTCGACAAAAAATTCTAGTAATACTCCTGGGTCCGAGAGCAACATATCGAATTTTCAGGACCGGGAATTACGTGATAGGGCCTTTCCAAAGTGCGATTCGGTAGTGCAGTAGAGAATCGCTCAAAAACCAATTAAATCAATTTTTATCGGGTCGGCGACCTTTGAACCTTCATTACATTTCTATAATCTTGCAGAATCAGGAGTTTTGTGAATTTAGGACAAAAATTAGGGTCCCTGGACTCGTGCGTAAATCGCACTAAAGTCGTGATTTTTACCAAAATTGAAAAATGATATGAAATTTTCGACCTTAAAATCTCAAAATATACCCTGCCATATACCTCATATTCGAATTTGGTGAAAATCGGCTGGTAATTAAGGCACTAATTGAACTTCGAAAAAAAAGTTCAGATTTCGACGAAAAAACACAAGTCCAAAGAAAGCTTATAAATCCGAAAATATTAATATAATTTTTTTAAAAATTTTTTTTATAGTAACTAATTGTTATGGCAAAGTTTTTCCAGAACTCAGGGAATCCACGGTGATTGTTACGTCATCCAGGATTTTTAGAAAAAGATTGGAGCTTACTTGTATTTAATGTCAAACACTCCATCTTTTGGAACAAGTCCTGTCAAGAGAGTTTCGGAAAAAATTCGACCCCGCCCCAAGTGTCTTACATGGATAAATCGATAATTTTTCACAGATTACGGATATGCAAATCATTTTGGTGTGGAATAAATTATTTTGGGAGTTTTTCCTGAAAAACCGATAATCCAAAAACTCCGTTTTTCCCGGATAACACACGAACCGCTTGCTCTAGGCTTCTGAAATTTTGGTATATGTGCAATCTAAAATTAAGAAATCGAACCATGTATCGCATTAGGGGGTGAGTGAAAATTAAAATTCCTACTTTTTTCCCGCCAAAACGATCCAGGACCATTTACTCCTTTTTCAGGATCTCCAGATTGTGCAGTATTCTCTTTTCTAGAGCAATTTCGTCCCAAAAATTCGAATTTCGTAAATTCGAAGCTCTACATTGCTTGGTTCTAGAGAAATTTACGAAAAACCATCGTTTTTTGACCATTTAGCCATTTTTTTCGATATCGGGAACTATTGCAACTCTTGAAAGAAAGCTTTCGAAAAATCTCTTCATGGAATCGTAGAACTTAATATAGTTGTTCATTGAAGGGAAATGAAATTTGTTTACATTCGTGTATAAAATCTAAGCAGTTTAAAAATGGAGATAGTTCAAAATCATCAAATATTCAATTCAGGAGGAATCGAAAATTATTTCTTTCCATTCCTGTCCTAGCAGGAATCGGAAGGATTTTTTTTTCGATTCTTTCGATTCCTGGCCCAGGGATCGTAAGGAATTTTTTTTCATTACTGGGTCAGGAATCGAAAGAATCGAAACAATTCCTTTCGATTCCTGGCCCCAGGGATCGAAAGGAATTTTTTTTCATTACTGGGCCAGGAATCAAAAAAATTCCTTTCGATTCCTGGCCCAGGGACCAGGGCCGCCCATAACTCTACCGGGCCCCCCGACAAAATTTTTTCACGGGCCCCCTAACTTTTTAAGTTTTTGAAGTATAATAAGGAATTTACATTTCACAAAGTATCCCTTAAGTAAAATATACAGGGTATCTCAAAAAGGTCGAGTAGAATATTAGCATGCATGTCTGTCATGCCATGGCCAACAAGATTTTCATAGGAACCCAAGTCCGCTAGAGGACAATGTTTGCCGGCGAAGGAGTAGCATTTATAACTACTTTATTCTACTGAAAACTTCATTTATTATTACAGATTCGGAGAGAGCACCCTCGAAAACCCCTGTAAACCGAATTTCATTAAATTCTGCCTGCAGGGGCGGATCCAGGATTTGGTTTTGGGGGAGGGCTAAGAATTTCCAAAGTCCAATTGAATCTTCTTTATGATTTTAATATGGAAAGGGTAGTGGAGTTATCCTGCTCCAACTACTAAAAGGGGGGACTAGGGGTCCTCCCCCAGAAAATTTTTGGAAATTTAAGTAAAAAAACATCTTTTTCAACTCGTTTTGATACGCCTCATCCGAATTTCAGATATAGGTTTTATGGTAGAATTTCCGCGTTTTGACGAACTTAATATAAAATAAGGTTGTAATAATAGAGTTACAAGTACCAAGGGAGCTGGGGGTTCTCCCCCAGAAAATTTTTCAAAATTTCACCTTAATAACATGGTTTTAACTCATTTTGGTGCATAAAATGCCACAGAGCAAGAAATATTGGTAGCTTTTTCCAGTGTGCGGGAAGTGGTCACGTTGGGAAGGGGTTGTGTTATCTCATGTTTCAGAATTTGATTGGAGATGAAACTTCTGAAAAAGAGACCGACCACTTTTGACGGGCCCGTCCGTTTCGGGAACTGAATATGCTAAAGCTAAATTATATGAATTCAGCGAGTTCAATTTTTATTTGGAAAATAAAAGTACAGACTTTGACTAAAAAAACAAAGTGGAACTCGTGGGCCCGGGCCCCTTAAAGCTCCGGGCCCTCCGACATTTGTCGGGGTTGCTGCCCCCTATGGGCGGCCCTGCCAGGGACCGAAAGGAATTTATTTTCATTCCTGGGCCAGGAATCGAAAGAATCGAAACAATTCCTTTCGATTCCTGGCCCAAGGATCGTAAGGAATTTTTTTTCATTCCTGGGCCAGGAATCGAAAGAATCGAAAAAATTCCTTTCATGAACTAACTGAATATTGGATATTTGAAATCCTGGGCGTCGATGACGTGTAATAAAATTTTGATGACGAGAAGTTCCTTCGATTCTTGGAAAGTAAAAATAGGAGCAATTTACAAATTTTTAGTTTTAGTAACTTATGTCATTGGCATTGACTCTAAGGAATCGATAGAATCGTTTAATTCCTTGGAGTCTAACATAATTTAATATAAAATTTGATAATGGGAAATTCTTTTGATTCTAGAGTCGATGACGCGCGTGTGAAAAATTCATCGACTTCAGTTGTAGTAACTTATGTCATTGACTCCATGGAATCGAAAGAATCGTTCGATTCTTTCGATTCCATGGAGTCAATGACATAATTTAATTAAAAATTTAATAATGGGAAATTCTTTCGATTCTTAGAGCGTAAAAAAATGGGTTTCGAAATTTAAGTTTGAGTTCAGGAATTTTTCATGTAAAACGATGGCCCGATCGTGTGTGGGAGTGTGGGCCGGGCGGGCCCGAGCCTGATTGAACGAAAACATGTTCTCCAATTCTCTTCTCCCTCACTTTCAAAAAAGCAAAACAACAAACAAGCGACAAAAAAAACACGCAGAGGAGAGGCCCGGGCCCTGCCCCCGGATGATCCTTGCCTTGACCCCTCTCCTTCCTCTCCGCTAGGTTTAAAAACTCATTGATTTGTAGTGGGAGATTCGGGGATCGACCTTGAAGGACACATGCAAGCAGGTTACTGTTTCGATTTGGGATTTTTTTTTTCGATTCTACTTTTTCGATTCTGGCGTCAAGGAATCGATTCCAGGTTGGAATCGAACCTCAGGAATCGAATCGACGAATCGAAAGAATCGAACCCCAGGAATCGATTCCGAAATCAAATCGATCGATTTTTTAGAACCCTTTCAGTAAATCGTAGATTCTCCCTGAACGTTCGTTTTCTGGAGCTGTTTTCGCACTCAAAAAACAAACTTTAACAGGATCTCAAGCGTTTAATATTGATGGTATTTACGTGAAACTTTAGACTTAAGGGTTTTAAAATATGATCTTTCAGATTATCAAATCAAAAGAAAGGATTTCCAAATATAAAATAAAGTTTTGGCATATTTTTCACATTTTTTTTGTGGTTTTTTGACTTTTTTTCGTAGAAAAAATTTTTAAAGTGAAAACTTTCAGCATAATTTTAAATATCATATTAAACCACAAAATTTGAGACCATGATTAAATTTTTACCAATAGTAGTTCTTCTACAAATTGAATTTTTCAATAATTGTTTTAGGGTGTCGCTCCATTTTTAACTCCTTGGGATTTGGTGTGGGACCCCCAAACCCTATGTGATTCTGACTCGTCTAGGTGTCTACTATCCACCCTAGAAGTGTGACCCATTATTTATGGGACACCCTGTATATATATAAAAATCAATGTTTGTATGTATGTATGTATGTCTGTAAGTCCTTTATAGTTTTAAATTTTTTGAACCTACATTAACTTTTAAACTATACCACATTGATCTACTCGCTCCGGGGAAGGTTTCTGAATAAAAATAATTTAAAATCGAAGCGTTCCAACAACTTTTTTGGTCCATTTTATGCTTAAAAACACATATTTCATGCCTAACTTCAGGGCAAAACCCCATTGTTGTAAATATAACTAAAGAAGATGTAACTTTAATTGTTGTAGGCATATTATCGATTTTTGCAGATTGAAATCCATTGTTGAAGTTTAAAATCCATTGTTGTAGAAAAAATATAAAAGTGGCTCCCTTATTTGGACTGGCGAAGCCCATCTGTAACACAGCAGGATAATTTTTTAAAAATGGGCTGGCGAAGCCCATCTCTAACACACCAGAATAATTTTCTCTAAAAATGGACTGGCGAAGCCCATCTGTAACGCACCAGATGATATTTATTAAAAAATTGAGAAACGCGTCTAGCGCGTCATTGTCTAGCGCGTCAGCGCTAGTTAAATATATGTCCGCTTAGTTTCAACTTGAAATTTATTACCCCAGTAATGAAAAAAAATTAAGTTTTTTGTTTTTGAGAGGGAGATGAGTGAAGTCCAGATAATGAAAGAAGAAAAAAAATCAAAATAAATAAGGTATAATTTTATAAAGGTATCATCAAAATCCAACTGAAATTCTTGAATTTTCTCAAACATATTCCGGAGAACAGTTCTGTGATAGAAACACAAATTTTCCATGTAATTTTCTTGGTGTAAAAGTTCTTAAAATGTGTTTTATCTTAGTAAAAGCAAAATGAAATTTATATTCAATTATATTTTTTTGCTTACTTGGTAGTACACCTTAATCAGTAGTATATAGGTATGGAAAATAGAAAGACTAAATTAATTTAAAATGGAATGAGACTCAGTCGCATTGAGTCAGTTTATGGAGTGTGGTAATCATTGTGGGAGTAATTAATATTAAAAGTCAATTTTTAAGTGTTTTATAAAACTTTATAACCACAGTTTTTATAATATACCTACATGAATGTTTTATTAAATATATGATTGCTTCTATCTCTTCTTAAATATCATTACTAATCATTTATAACCTAAATCATTCAAATAAAGTCATAAAAATACACAAATCCCAAATGTATACTTTGTTAATTTGCTTTTTTAGTGTTACGTTGTTTTGCTAAAATTTATTTTATTTAGGTGTTTATTAAATTTCCTATAGACTTTTTAAGGAATTTTAGTTTATCTAATTGTAATGGAATAATATTAAAGTAAGGTTTTTTTTTAAAGGAGATGCTTCTGTTAATTTATTTTAAAATTAAAGCAAGGGGCAGTATCTCCCTAGTAATAATAATTAAAATTGGACATAAAATTGTTAAATAGAACTTCCCTACCACAGTTTTTTAACATACCTACATGAATCGTTTAATTAATTGTAGAAAATAAACCATTATGTTAAGTCTTATTAAGTACCAACTTATTAAGCATTATGTTAAGCCTATTTAGTTATTTTTTATTAGCGGTAAACCTTTTCAAATTTTAAAGTGAGGAAACTTTTTTAACAGGTTTTATAATAAGTTTAAAATATATGAAACACACTCCTATTTAAATTGTATATAAACTAAGAACAATATGTGCTGGTCATTAGAAAAGGAAAGGTATTAAACTTTTCAGTTTATAGTTTAATCAGACTTGTGAAGAATTTTGTTACTTTCCGAAATAGTCTTTTTTAAGAGAAATTAATTGAACTTCAAATAATTTTGCTTCAGTTATATTCCTTTCTACAGAGGATTTTGGGGAAATTGTTTTGTAACGCATTTTTTGGAGAAACTAAATATGTGAACACCAATAACTTAACTCTTAACTTTTCAAAATTTACCGAAATGTTTTGAATATTGTAAAACCACGTGTAATTTTAAAGGATAGCATTTGAATCGCGAGAAATAGAAACGCAGAAAGGGTGAGGTCGTCTTAGAAGAGTTCAATAGAAAAGGCTGTCAATCATTGTCACCTGAGGGGTGTGTTCAGTGATTGTCGCGGGAAGCAACTTTCTCAAGAATCACTCCATGGGGGGTAAGGGTTGCAAGTGGGAGGGAATTCGGCGACATTCCACGCTGACCCTCCATACTCAATGCGACCATATATAAAGCTCCTCACTAGTCTGATTAAAGACCATTGCACGCAGTAGCTAGTTGTATCCTGGTTGTGTATTTTCTTCGATCGTCTCTTTTAGTGGTGAACAACAATATGAAGGTCAAGGGAAACTTAGACGACATCCGAAAGGAAATCTTTAAATGTGGCCTTCCTCGCAGAATCATTCGTCGTGTTGCCGTTGATTCTATAATTTCCAGCGAAATTAGCAGTAGCAGAGCAGCAGTGAAGATTTTGATGGAGTTAACGGGTCGATTGAATACGCTGGAACTCAATAATTATTATGATTCTTGGCTGAATTTCGTTGGTCTGATGCTTTCCAAAATTTCCTCCACTGGTGCTACAATGATTGTGGGACTTGACATGACAGTTATGCAGCTACTCTGGGTGATTCGTGAAGTGTTTTCGGGGCGTTGTGACAAAGTTGTGCGTTTCATATGCATATGCAAAAAAAATCTAGGAGTCGTTTTCATGGACAAATTTCTCTTGAAACTCCCCGTTGATCTTCTGGATTATCTCCTTTGGAGTTTATCTCACGAGCGTGCAACTGACTTTTTTTTCTGCGAAAGTCATCTTCTTATGAAATATCTGAAGGAAGATCTGCTCTTAGAAGAACATAATCGCTTCGAGACGTTTCTCAAATACGGGATTCCGTATGTGTATGACGAGGACTACTATACGTTTTGCTGTTTCAAGCTTCAGCGTTTGAGGTAAGGACATTTTTACATTATTGAAGTTTTTACAGTAGTTAAAATTTTCATCTGTGAAGTTTAAATCCGCAAATATATTAACCTTCCTACCCCGCATGGGGTCTATTTCGAGCGCACTTTGACTCTTGATATCTCCCATGTATTTTTGTTTTGTCAATTTCAAATGCTAGTATTCCTTAACTACGCAAAGTTTTACAATGGGTTAAAATTTTGGAGTTTTTACTCAATTTTTAAGTGTCGTGGGAGAAATAGGCATAAATGGGGGTAAAAAATATCAATTAAAGCAAAATACTTTATTTTTTTGTCATATTATTGATTAAACATGATTTTTATGTGTGTTTAAGATGCTTAGATATTTATTGGAAGGATATTTTCGTGAAAATTTGTCCCCTCAAAATAGTTTTTTAGCTCATTTTCAAGCCTTTTAGATTCCACCCAAACAGCACCACTCATTGTAAGCGGCATAATTTTCAAGGAAAAAAGTTTATAGTATTATGAATTGGAAAATTTCTAGGGGGTTTAGGGGTTCCTATTACAGAATTAATTTTGAATTTGGCCCCTAAAAGTGGCATTTTAACTCATGTTAAGACACTTTATGTTACATCACAAAGAGGATCACTCCTTGTAAATCTCTAAAGTTTCAAGGAAAAACTGTTAGATTCAAAAATTTCTAATTACCAAAACTTGAATGTTTTATTCCTATAGGGGGGACTGCAGCCCCACAGCCCCCCATTCTGGATTCGCCACTGAAATCATCGCATTAAGTAATTAAAAAAAACTTTTTGTTTAGAACATATTTTGCCTAAACACAAATTTTACACTATTTTTCCATTTTATTATAGGAATTTTCATTACTTTTATTAGAGCCAATGCTTGGATGAATTATTTTTAAGGATTTTTTTCATTATTTATCCATGAATCAGCATGGTAATACGCAACTTTTGAGCCATATTTGGAGTCAGTGTTTAAAAATTCATTTCTCCCGGTATACGCTATTTAGGGGTACGATCAATGATTAATTGTCATTTTATAACGAAAAAGTGTTCCGTTTATTTCATTGGCTGCGGCGACACGTCAATTGATTTTTAAGTATATATATATTTAGATACCGGTAGATATTTTATAACCATACCGAGTTTACTCTTAGATACTAAAACATTTATTTTGCTTTTAGATCTAATCTTGGAATTATATGTGATGAAATCCTACACAACGGTAATATAAGGATGCAACTCGCAGTGGAGATTTTGGTTGCTCTCTTTCTTCTTAATGAAAAAGGCAAGGGCGTACTGAAGTTGCTCTGGAAAGCGTTGCCTCACCCGTTCATTACCGGAAAAGAGATGTTTAATCTGTTGGAGCCATTTTTCCAAGAACCCCTCGAGCTCCAGAAAGCCTGTGACCTGTACGTAGAGAGCAACGTTTTGGATGTTCCCGAGACAAAGCAACCTCGGTCTCTAACGCAACTGGCGATGGTAGAAGTAAGGGAATGTCTTCGTGAGGCGAACACCATAAGTGAGGAAGCGATTGACTGCTTGGACATTCCACGAACCCTCCATCCTATTTTAAAGTTGGGTATTAGCTCAAAGAATCAAGTCTAACTTTTACTTAAGAAGGATGTTTGGTGAGGGAAAATGTAACTTATGAGGGAAAATTTTAAAAACACTGTGAAATTATCATGCATATCATTTTTAGGATGTCTTTTCG
Source organism: Tetragnatha versicolor (assembly GCA_024610705.1). NCBI lineage: Eukaryota > Metazoa > Arthropoda > Arachnida > Araneae > Tetragnathidae > Tetragnatha > Tetragnatha versicolor. The sequence goes on from JANDEH010000019.1 coordinate 3,493,891, forward strand.
TGTTTTTCCCTGATAGTAAGGATCTTAGTGTTATCATTTTTATTATTTTATCTTTGGGATATCTTTGATATTCATGGATTTGAGTGTAAATAGCTTTTTTATAATCATTTGCGTTTGTTTTTATTGTCATTTATATTTCACCGTTCTGTTAGTTTACAACATATTACATTTATCATTTGTATTTTTTATTATATCATTTGTACATCACTTATACATTTATAATTTATATTTTAGTTTCCAATATTTCATTATCATTCATATTTCCCGACTGTCATTTGCTGCATTAGCTGAAATTTGTACAGTTTTTATAAGTAATTAATAAATGTTTTATATTGCTTTATTTCTTGATTATTTCCTGTTCAATATTAAGTGTAGTTTTAGACATTTTTTTATAATTTAATTTCTTTAAATGTAAATATAATCTCATAAGGTAGATTTCTTTTAAAAAACTAGAGATTTACCTTTTAAATGTATTAGAAAAAAATGCATCAGGTCTTAACGTAATATTTATACAAAAATTCTTATTATTCAAGGAATGTTCAAAACTGATTGATGTAACATAGATTTTAATATAGATTATATAGAGATGCAATATAGATACCAGCGTAACTCCTGTAAGGTCCGCCTATTATTATCATCCATCTCATATATGTGCTTAATTTTTCCATAAACGGACCGTTAACGGACCGCTCTTCTACCTTAATTTTTTTAAATATTGCCTAATTTGGACATTTTTCTTGACATTTATATTATTTAAATACCCATTACTGGTTGCTAAATTAGTCAAAAAATTTCTTATAAACGTTTTGTTTCATAGCTTTTTTCCCCCAATTTTCGCAACAATATTTTAATTTTTATTGCTGAAAATTCAAATACAATATGTTTTATGTTGACTAAGAAAACAGCATAATTTGGACTATGAAGCTATTTCTGCACGGGTACATTTGATAAAACACTATACTTTAAAATTACTTTTTTAAAAATTCTTCTGCGGTAGGACCCCCAGCCTCCTCTATTTGGCGCCTATTTGTCTTCTTCCTTATCCCTATGGCTTGGATCAGACCAGATCCATGAGATAATTTTTTCCTTCAAAATACACTAAAACTTTACTTTCAGAGGTACTAGTTTAATTTAAGGGGGTCCGGGACACAATTTTCTAAAAACTTTACTAATTAACTTAGAATTTAGAAATTTTTCATACTGATCAACCATCTAACAACTAAACAAAATCGCATCAGAAAAGTATTCAAAAAGTTTTAAAAAAATTTAAAATTAAAAAAGTGGGGTCATTTAAAATTGATATAACTCAAAATATTATTGATGAATTTTCAAAATTTTTTCACTTAATCAAACAGAATAATATTATCTTTATTTTAGTGAAGGCATTTTAAGAAATATTAATTTTTTGAAAAAAAAAGACCAATTAAGTAAAACATTCTTGAAATTTTTATGCAACATTTTTTTAAAAATTCATATTTTAAAAAGCATATAAACTTTTTAAATTTCCCTAGACCAAATTAAAGTAAAATGTTTTAAAAGTATATATTTCAAATTTCAACTATTTACCTTGAACGGTTGTTGACTTATATCAATTTAAAGATGATAAACAGTGAAAAAACACATCATAGAGAAAACCGGATTTGAATGTTGAAAATGTAATGCTTGACTACCAAAGCAGCCGGCAACAAATGATTGTATCTACGGTTCCAATATTTATGATAGACACATAATTCAAACCTCATTTTGAGCAGAAAAAACAGGGTTCCTTTTTAAAAACAAAAAATTTTTTTTGAAAGTCTCACGTATTTTTGTGTCCTAGACCCCCTTAAATTTCTGCGGGATACCCCCAGAATCCTTCTTTTGCTTAAAGATAAAATTTTTAAATCTTGACATCATGTGGTATTTTGATAAGGTCCTGGTTATTATACTATTTCTCCCTTAAAAATTACAAGTGATCTTCTTTAGGTGGCTTTCAAAGGGTAACAAAAATGAGTAAAAAAATCTTCTTTTTGAAGCCAACTTTCCCATTAGAGTCAATTTTTATACAATTTTCTGGGGGAGGACCCCCAGACCCCCCTTTCGTACGTTGAACTTAAAATTATTGCCTTGTTGCAACTCGACGATTTACTAGTGATGACATTTCATGCAGTGATAAACATTTCAGGAATAACTTTTGGCAACTGTGTTTAAAATTATGTGAAATTGTGAAATGTTTATTATTAGGGATTTGAATTTTAGTAGGCTAGGTTAGTTTTAAATTTGATTATTGTTTTAGAATTTGAGGAAATTAGTTTAGTTTGAAATTATGGTTTGAATTTTAGTAGGTTAGTTTAGTTAAAATTTGTTATTGTTTTGAATTTGAGGAAGTTAGTTTAGGTTTGAAATTTATGGACTTGATTTGTTTTGGCTTAGCTTAGTTTGAAATTATTTGTCTTTCTGAATTTTTTGGCAAGTTAACTCTAAATTAATAAAGATTGAATATGAAGTTTACATCTCTGTTTGGCCTATCATCTTTCCACTCCGGGTGAGAAGTAGAGTCAGGGAAAAAGACCTTACTCTACTGCTCTTCGACTAGCGCTATTTGGAACATTGTGGCATCCCTGCCTGGGAAGTGAGAAGGATGACTTCGGAAGCCACCTTAAGAAAACAGAGGGGTAGAGTCAGAAATTCAATGGAGAGGTTAGTAGAGTCATTGGAAGTAAAATTAAAAGAACCGCTATTAGACATGGATGCGTTGGAGGAGGATCTGGAAGTCTTAGTAAACCAATCAAGAGATTTAGAGCAATTGGAAAGAAACTTAATGCCATTTTACAATAAGAACAATGCAGACAAGGAGATAGATGAATCTGAAGAATTCAAAGAAAGAGTTATACGTTGCCAATTTAGAGTGAAGAAAACCCTAAGAGTGAAAGATACATCCTCTCAGAATTTTTTATCACCTCGTGGTCCGACAATGGGAGAAAACAGCCCAGCAAATATCAAACTACCGAAATTATCAATTTGTAAATTCGGAGGAGATTTAGGGCAATGGTTAGGATTTTGGAATTCTTTTGAGTCAGCTGTACATCAGAATACCAGCTTAGATGCGGTGGATAAATTCAATTATCTTAAAGCTCATCTAACGGGAACGGCATTGCACTCCGTAGAGGGTTTTGCATTAACAAAGGACAATTATGAGTCAGCTATTCAGATCCTAAAAGATAGGTTTGGAAATAAGGAAATATTAACTCATCTACATGTAAACAACATCCTTTACATTAAACCTCTAAGGAATTCCAGTGATGTTGTTGCCTTTAGGAAATTCTTCGATAAAATTTTAATTGAATTAAGAAGTTTAGAGAATTTGGGTCAATCCCTTGAGGATCTTTCATGTGTTCTGTGTACGACAGTATTGAAATCCCTTCCTAAAGACATAATCGTGGAGATCGGAAGAGCCTCAAACGACGAAGCATACTCCAACGTCCACACCCTAATCAGGTACTTATCCCAGTCCCTCCGTTCTCGGGAGAGAGCGGAGTTAGTGAGACAGCACACTGACCCTCTCTTACCATCATCCCCAAGGCGGGAGGGAGGTAGAGAAGAACGGGAGTATCGAGTGCAGGAACCAAAATATCGGGAAAAGAGTACGTTTGCTGCTACGGAGTTGATCTCGATAGAGATCAAGGAAAAGAGGGAACAAAGGTGCATGTTTTGCGATGCTACTTCCCATCCTAGTGAGAGGTGTGGCTTCGCCAAGAAACTATCTGACGAAGAAAGGATAAACATATTGCGAAGGAAACGGGCCTGTTTTAGGTGTTTGGAGAAGGCAGGGCATTTGAGTAGGGCTTGCAACAAGCCGAAAATAGTTTGCTCTGTGTGCGGGTTTAGACATTATGCAGTTATGTGTACCCGAGATGTAACAACTAAACCTAAGACAACCGTAATAGAATCTGAGTATAAGGATAAAGTACTTTGGAATCAGATTATATCCTCAAAAGTTTTCTTACAAACATTAATCGTTCGTGTGAAGGGGAATGAGTCTCAGGGTTATTTGAGAGTACTGGTTGATACTGGATGTCAAAATACCTATATAACAAAGTATGCTGCTAAAATGCTTAAACTAAAGAAATTGAATACTGAAAGAATCAAGCATGGCCTATTTGGGGGCGACGAAGTATTGGAGACGCACAACAGGTATGGAATAGAGCTAGGCGATTTGGAGGGAAATCACAAGATTTATATTGAAGCTTTAGATCAAAGAAGGATTTGTTCTTCCGTTCCAAGGATGAAAGATAATAAATTAATGGAATATCTGGAAAATAAAGATATAACCGTGAGTGACATACCTCAGAATGGAAATCGATGCATTTATGAAGACAATACGGAAGAAATACATCTGTTGCTGGGGGTTGATGCTATCTCCAGATTGTATACTGGAAGAGTTGAGAGTTTTACAGAGATTGGATTACTAGCCTTAGAAACCAAGTTGGGTTGGACATTGATGGGTAAAATATACGAGAATGGATGTTTGGAACCTTCGACCGTATCCAATCTATCTCTATCCTTATTTGTTGCGAACACTGCTTCCAAATACACCGAGGATTCTGGCTCTGAGGAAGAGATGCATTTAGGTTCTAGTTCAGAAGATGAAGCTCACAAGAAGAAGGGTAAAAAAGCTGAAAGGAAAGTCCTTGCAACTTCTGTGAGAGGTGGTGGTCGTCAGAAGAAACTGACCAAGTACCTTAAAGACTCTAGCTCTGAAGTGGCAGAAGATTACGAGCACGAAGAAAATGCAAGTCCCAAAAACAAGGCCGCTAAGAATGGTGCGATACGAGAAAAGGGCAAGCGTGGAAGGAAATCTAGGGCAACTTCCAAGAAGGTTAAGAATTCTGAGTATGAAGATAATAAGGATTTCTCTCCAGGCAATCTCACGATGTTTTTGCATGAACTGCCTCAGTCTGGAGAAGCTGAATTCATCATGATGGAACCAGATATCTCTAATGGCATGGGTTCCGCAAGTCAAGTGCCCAGAAGACCAATGAAAGTCTCACATTCCATTGCTGTGCCAAAAGTTAGTGAACAATGTTTTGAAAGGCAAATAGTTCCCAGATTCAGATCTCCATCTAGCAGACCCCTTCGTCGAGTTTCACTAGATTGAGCTCCAATGATCGGACCTCAATGGCGGGAGTGTGTTGCAACTCGACGATTTACTAGTGATGACATTTCATGCAGTGATAAACATTTCAGGAATAACTTTTGGCAACTGTGTTTAAAATTATGTGAAATTGTGAAATGTTTATTATTAGGGATTTGAATTTTAGTAGGCTAGGTTAGTTTTAAATTTGATTATTGTTTTAGAATTTGAGGAAATTAGTTTAGTTTGAAATTATGGTTTGAATTTTAGTAGGTTAGTTTAGTTAAAATTTGTTATTGTTTTGAATTTGAGGAAGTTAGTTTAGTTTTGAAATTTATGGACTTGATTTGTTTTGGCTTAGCTTAGTTTGAAATTATTTGTCTTTCTGAATTTTTTGGCAAGTTAACTCTAAATTAATAAAGATTGAATATGAAGTTTACATCTCTGTTTGGCCTATCATCTTTCCACTCCGGGTGAGAAGTAGAGTCAGGGAAAAAGAATTTACTCTACTGCTCTTCGACTAGCGCTATTTGGAACAGCCTACTTTTCTTGTACTAATTTCATTGGGGCGTAGAGTTTACCTAAATTGTATTTAAAAGAATTTAATTAATAACCCCTTAAATATGTATGGGAGGGGCTGAGGAATAATTTTGGGTCCCTCCAGAATATAAATTTCTACAGGGTGATCGGAAACACCGTGGACAAACTTTGAGGGGACCTTGACAAGCATATTTTGAATAGGAATGAGGGGGCGTAGATGCACCGTGAAAGAGCAAGAACCCCTAATGTAGAGCGAGGGCGTTACAAAAGGCAGTTTTGTCCTGTTACAAAAGTCCTGTTTTACGAAACAAAACATAAGAGAATAAAAAAAAATTATTTCCACCATAAATTTTAACGAAATGGGACCACTTGTTTACCCGTGGGGTGAGTTATAATACTTACAATATTTATTCCCTTAGTTCCTTAGTGTAATGGTATTTTTTTCAACCAACTTCCATAAAAAATACCATATTACACTAAGTCTTAGTGTTATATGGTATTTTTTATGGAAGTTGGTTGAAAAAATACCATTACACTAAGGAACTAAGGGAATAAATATTGTAAGTATTATAACTCACCCCACGGGTTAACAAGTGGTTCAATTTTCTTTCTACTTTCAGAGTCGATTCAATGGGAAAGCTCGCTCCACTTCTATTTCTTCTCTTCGATATCAATCCAATCCATAGAGATCCGATACCGATTCCAGAAATCGGTGCAAACAAACGCATTTACCCAGTATTCCGCAGTCCCCATCTCTCAAATGCACTAACTGCCAAGATGCACGCGTGCAACGTACGGGACACGGCCAACACACTCACTCAGGTCTATTAACCCTAATACACATCCAACATCAAAGGGTTTATAACTCACAAGTGCATTTACTTTTGCAAATTTAATCACGCCTATAAATATTAAAGCCGTCCGGGCCACTACGAGATCCCCCGTAATTATGCGAACTGCATTTCGCCTTCGGAATGCGATGCGTTGTGTATTAGGACGTTCCCGATCCAGATTTGATGAATGGCGGAAAAGATATTAATTTAATCTCCCAACCCCGGGTTTCTTGGGCTGCTAGAATGTTCGCCCTGGGATGGAGGATTTGTTGAATTTGACGAACGTTCGATTGAGTTAGTGGTGTTGTTTTCGAATGAGGGTTCTAATAAGACCGGGATTTGGATGAATTGCCTCGGGTTGGGCACTCTCTCAAATCACATGCAATTTGAAAAACTTATACTTGTTTGTTTTAGACACCATGGACTAGAGATATTGCCAGATATTGTGCAGACTAACCGATTAAAATATGAAGTGGATGTCTATACTCAACATTGAAAAATGGTTATACAGGGTGTATCTGAAATGGTGCAACAAACTTTCAGGGATAATAGTATTCATCAAGACGAACAAAAATCGGTATAGAAAAGGGGTCCAAGACCAAATCCCAGGGAGTTAAAAATGGAGCGACACCCCAAAAAAATCATTGAAAAATTCAATTTGTAGAAGAATTACTATTGGTAAAAACTTAATTAGGGTCTCAAAAATTGTGGTTTAATATGATCTTTAAAATTACCTCAAAAGTCTTCACTTAAAAATTTTTTATTATGAAAAAAGTTAAAAAACACAAAAAAAATGTGAAAACTCCGCCAAAACCTTATTTTGTATTTCGAAATCCTTTCTTTTGATTTGATAATCTGAAAGATCATAGTTGAAAACCCTTAAGTCCAAAGTTTCACGTAAATACAATCAATATTAAACGCTTGAAATCCTGTTAAATTTTGGTTTTTGGGTGCGCTAGCAGTTTTCTAGATTTGTTTCCAGAACAGCTGTTTGCGCACCCAAAAAAAACTTTAACAGGATTTCAAGAGTTTAATATTGATTGTATTTACGTGAAACTTTGGACTTATGGGTTTTCAGCTATGATCTTTCCCAGGGGCGTAGCCAGAGGGGGGGATTTGGGGATATATCCCCCCCCGAAACTCAGGAAATTTCCTTTTTGACCATAGAAAACCACTAAAAATACTCCATATCCCCTCCCGAAATATCAACATCCCCCTCCGAAATTTTTTTCTGGCTACGCCACTGATCTTTCCGGTTATCAAATCAAAAGAAAGGATTTCGAAATACAAATTAGGTTTTGGCGAAGTTTTCATATTTTTTTTGTGTTTTTTAACATTTTTCATAATAAAAAAAATTTTAAAGTGAAGACTTTTGATGTAATTTTAAAGATCATATTAAACCACAATTTTTGAGACCATCATTATATTTTTACCAATAGTAGTCCTTCTACAAATTGAATTTTTCAATGACTTTTTTAGGGTGTCGCTGCATTTTTAACTCCCTGGGATTTGGTTTGGGACCCCCTTTCTATACCGATTCTTGTTTGTCTTGATGAGTACTATCATCCCTGAAAGTTTGTGGCACCATTTCAGATACACCCTGTATTTAAATACAATACTTAGCTTAGGGGACATCCATAAATTACGTGAGGTGTTGTTTCCAAAATCTGGACCCCCCCTCCCCCTTGGTAAGATTTAGTGAGATTTTGCTGGACCTCCCCTCCCCCCCAGGCAGTGGCGTAGCCAGGATTTTCCTATGGGGGGGGTCCAGTGGGAAAAATTTACTATTGGACATCAAAAAGTTTCCACAATTGCAGAAATAAAGTTATAATTTTCACATAACTTTTAATTTCTTATCAATTTTAATTAATAATTTATTAGTAATTAGTGTAATAATCAAGATTTAGTATTACTTCGATTGAAAGTTCTCATCCACATAAAATTTTTAGGTACAGGAACCATCAAAAATCAAATTAAGGGTTTTCAGTAGCTCGAGCTCCATATTAAAAAGGGGGGTTCGGGGGCCCCAGAAGACTTGGAAATTTGATTTTTAAAAGGAGTTTTTTACTTCATTATGAGGTGATAACCAAGGAGCACGTCAAAATTTCTGAGGCAGTGGTTGATCCAGGATTTGGTTTTGGGGGGCTAAAAATTTTGAAAATCAAATTGAATCTTCTAAACGATTATCATTATAATATTAAAAAGCTTAAAAATAATCGTGTTCGAATTACCGTAACGGGGGTTTGGGGGACCTCCCTTAGAAATTTTTTGGAAATTCAAGTCTAAAAAGCAGGTTTTCAACTCGTTTTGGTACACCTAATCCGAATTTCAAACATTATATTTTAAGGAATGTATTATTTGCTAAGAGTTGAGTATTTTGACGAACTCAACATAAAAAAAGTTGTTTATTATTAAGTTCCAATTCCCAAAGGGGGTCTGGGGGTGCTCTCCCAAAATGTTTTCGGAAATTCGACCTTAAAAACAGGGTTTATTCGTTTGGTACCATATGCTGCTTCCCCCTTATAACGTCCCTCAATCAATACGTTTGTTATGGGCGAAACGGGGTTCCCCCGGAAAGTTTTAGATTTTAGTATGCCAAAAAGTGGATTTTAGGCACTTTTAAGGATTATAGACGCCCTCTTTTGAGTAGCCACTGGAATATTTAACGCCTAAAAAGGGTCCAAACATTTTGGGTCGGGCCCATGGGGGGGGTCCGGACCCGGGGACCCCCCCCTTGGCTACGCCACTGCCCCCAGGTGAGATTTACCAACAACCTTTAACAAAAATTTTCTATCCTATTATTTTGCATTTTGTGATTCACAGCACCTAAAACTTTTCCATTATTAATGATGTGGGGGGAAAGGACATTATTCCGCCTAAAAATCACCACAGTATCTTATCTGTGGGTTTTATTCCTTTCTCATACTTAAAAAAATCATACAATTTCTAACTTAAAAAGTTGACGTGAGATTTTAATCGACCCCCATCCCCCCTTGGTGAGATTTTTCCAACCCCCCCCCCTTTTTGACCTCACGTAATTTATGGATGTCCCCTTACAAGACATTTCGGCGATTTTTAAATTGATAGTCAACAGAATTGAATCAACAATTTTATGCTTTATTATGTACTAGTCCAGTAACTTTATACATCACCGTATGCGTCAAATCCGGTAGATCTGATTTTTTGCAGACTTGTTTATGATGTTGGCCTAATGAATAATCCAAGTTTTCGATCTCGAGCGCCGAACGCAACTTTGTCAAAAATCGAAAAAACCGCGGAAAAATCGAGTTTTTTTCAAATTTTGGCGATTTTAACCCTAAAGGACTAGTTTTTGAAAAAACTTTCTAATTACAAAGTTGAAGCAAATAAAATTTCCTACAAAATGATACTAGAACTGTCTCTGTAGACTCAATAGTTTCCGAGATTTAGCCTCTCAAAGTTTATCCTTTTTTCGAAATTTTCAATTTTATACAATTGAGGTGTTTGCTACAACAAAGGAGTTATAGATGTGTGGTTTCTGAATGTGGAGATAACTCATTGTTACAACAAAGACCTCAATTCTGTCGTTCTAAATAAATTTTGACCCTGATTATACTATCGATCCCCTGTACTTTTATGATGGGATGTTAAAAAAGAAAATTAGAAATGTGAACCATGATGTTAAAGCTAAGCTACGAAAAATGAAGTAAAAAGATAAGTACAACAAACGTTAAAATAAGTTTATTTGTAAGGAAATTGAGAAACGATTGATTTTTAAAATACGGAAAACTTAATTTTAAAAACACGTTGTTATGGAAATAAACTGTGTTGTCACGGAAACACTCTATGTCACCTGGTCATCACCATACACTAAGGTAGTGTATGGTGATGACCTGGTGACCTTAGTGTATGGTGATGACCAGGTGACATAGAGTGTTTCCGTGACAACACAGTTTATTTCCATAACAACGTGTTTTTAAAATTAAGTTTTCCGTATTAACTTCCCAGACCAAATCCCAGGGAGTTAAAAATGGAGCGACACCACAAAACAATTATTGAAAAATTCAATCTGTAGAAGAACTACTATTGGTAAAAACTTAATCATGGTCTCAAAGTTTGTGGTTTAACATGATCTTTAAAATCATTGTAAAAGTTTTCATTTTAAATTTTTTTTACTACGAAATAAAGTCAAAAACCACAAAAATATGTGAAAAATCTGCCAAAACTTTATTTTGTATTTAGAAATCCTTTCTTTTGATTTGATAATCTGAAAGATCATAGTTGAAAACCCTTAAGTCCAAAGTTTCATGTAAATACCATCAATATTAAACGCTTGAGATCTAATTAAAGTTTGATTTTTGCTTGCGAAAACAGATCCAGAAAAGAAACGTTGAGGGAAAATCTACAAATTACGGATTGATGCTCGCTAAATTTCTCGCCATTATTTGCGATTCGAGATTCCTCGCCAACTTTCGCCAATAACAAATCGCCCAAGCTGTCTTGGCGATCTGTAGGAGCTTGGTATGTTTCACCAAACTGGGAGAGAAAAGAAAGTTAGCGATTATCTATCCGTAACTAGGGTTCTAAATATTTCTGAAGGAATCGATTCCGGAATCGAATCGGAATCAAATGGCTTGGAATCGATTCCTAGGAATCGTACCTCTCGAGGAATCGATTCCATCAGGAATCGATTCCAAGGAATTGAACCTTTTTTTTTTCAAATAAAAACCTATAATTATTAAGTAATTAAACTGTCTAATTATGTTTCTGATTAATTAATGTTTCCTTCTAAATTTTAATTAACTTATTAAACTAATTAATAATTAACTATTTAGTTAATTTTAATAATAATCAATGTTTCCTTTTTTGATTTTTATTATTACCAACTGATTTTACAAGATTATTGTTTAATATAAATAAACAAAGCAGTAATTGTACAATAGTACGAAGTACAGTCGGCTGCAAAAAAATCGAAACAGAGACTATTGTGAGCGATTGGTTAGGATTAGAAAGATACTGTAAACGCCAATTTCCATGATTTAATGTCCTCTTTAAAACAAGCTATAATTTAAGTCCTTAAGGGGCCGTCTACACATTAAAAAAAGCACCAACTTTTGTTTTTCCTATGGGTGACACCAAATATTATTCCTGTTTCTGAAAGAGCACCCCATAAAACCCCCAAAAACCAAGTTTTGTGGTGTTTGACCCACAAACAAAGCCAGGAGTGGGGGTTGAAGTTCGTCGAATTTACGTTAAAATATCGTTCTTTACGTTGATTTCTCGTTTTTGATCCTTACAACCATCAAACCCGAATGATCAAAATCGAGAATTCAACGTAAAAAACGAGATTTCAACGTAAATTCGACGAACTTCAACCCCCACTCCTGGCTTTGTTTGTGGGTCAAACACCACAAAACTTGGTTTTTGGGGGTTTTAGGGGGTGCTCTTTCAGAAACAGGAATAATATTAGGTGTCACCTATAGGAAAAACAAAAGTTGGTGCTTCTTTTAATGTGTAGACGGACCCTTAAGGACTTAAATTATAGCTTGTTTTAAAGAGGACATTAAATCATGGAAATTGGCGTTTACAGTATCCATCTAACCCCAACCAATCGCTCACAATCGTCTCTGTTTCGATTTTTTTGCAGCCGACTGTACCTCCGAACCAAGGATTTTCGATACCGCTACTTTAAAATTAAAAAACAATAATAAAACTAATTATAAAAATTCGACTGATGGTCGGTTAATTTTCTATGTCTAGGAGATCTGGAATTCGAAACGGTTCTGTTTCTGAACATTATTTAGGAAACTTGACGATTTTCTGAGACCCTGTTTTGCGTACTGCAGTACTATTGGGAAAGAGGTTTTCTTTAAAAAAATACTTATGGATTTCCGAGGAATTTCGACAAAGAATTCTAGTAATACTCCTGGGTCCGAGAGCAACATATCGAATTTTCAGGACCGGGAATTACGTGATAGGGCCTTTCCAAAGTGCGATTCGGTAGTGCAGTAGAGAATCGCTCAAAAACCAATTAAATCAATTTTTATCGGGTCGGCGACCTTTGAACCTTCATTACATTTCTATAATCTTGCAGAATCAGGAGTTTTGTGAATTTAGGACAAAAATTAGGGTCCCTGGACTCGTGCGTAAATCGCACTAAAGTCGTGATTTTTACCAAAATTGAAAAATGATATTAAATTTTCGACCTTAAAATCTCAAAATATACCCTGCCATATACCTCATATTCGAATTTGGTGAAAATCGGCTGGTAATTAAGGCACTAATTGAACTTCGAAAAAAAAGTTCAGATTTCGACGAAAAAACACAAGTCCAAAGAAAGCTTATAAATCCGAAAATATTAATATAATTTTTTTTTAAATTTTTTTTATAGTAACTAATTGTTATGGCAAAGTTTTTCCAGAACTCAGGGAATCCACGGTGATTGTTACGTCATCCAGGATGTTTAGAAAAAGATTGGAGCTTACTTTGTATTTAATGTCAAACACTCCATCTTTTGGAACAAGTCCTGTCAAGAGAGTTTCGGAAAAAATTCGACCCCGCCCCAAGTGTCTTACATGGATAAATCGATAATTTTTCACAGATTACGGATATGCAAATCATTTTGGTGTGGAATAGATTATTTTGGGAGTTTTTCCTGAAAAACCGATAATCCAAAAACTCCGTTTTTCCCGGATAACACACGAACCGCTTGCTCTAGGCTTCTGAAATTTTGGTATATGTGCAATCTAAAAGTAAGAAATCGAACCATGTATCGCATTAGGGGGTGAGTGAAAATTAAAATTCCTACTTTTTTCCCGCCAAAACGATCCAGGACCATTTACTCCTTTTTCAGGATCTCCAGATTGTGCAGTATTCTCTTTTCTAGAGCAATTTCGTCCCAAAAATTCGAATTTCGTAAATTCGAAGCTCTACATTGCTTGGTTCTAGAGAAATTTACGAAAAACCATCGTTTTTTGACCATTTAGCCATTTTTTTCGATATCGGGAACTTGCAACTCTTGAAAGAAAGCTTTCGAAAAATCTCTTCATGGAATCGTAGAACTTAATATAGTTGTTCATTGAAGGGAAATGAAATTTGTTTACATTTGTGTATAAAATCTAAGCAGTGTAAAAATGGAGATAGTTCAAAATCATCAAATATTCAATTCAGGAGGAATCGAAAATAATTTCTTTCCATTCCTGTCCTAGCAGGAATCGGAAGGATTTTTTTTCGATTCTTTCGATTCCTGGCCCAGGGATCGTAAGGAATTTTTTTTCATTACTGGGTCAGGAATCGAAAGAATCGAAACAATTCCTTTCGATTCCTGGCCCCAGGGATCGAAAGGAATTTTTTTTCATTACTGGGCCAGGAATCAAAAAAATTCCTTTCGATTCCTGGCCCAGGGACCGAAAGGAATTTATTTTCATTCCTGGGCCAGGAATAGAAAGAATCGAAACAATTCCTTTCGATTCCTGGCCCAAGGATCGTAAGGAATTTTTTTTCATTCCTGGGCCAGGAATCGAAAGAATCGAAAAAATTCCTTTCATGAACTAACTGAATATTGGATATTTGAAATCCTGGGCGTCGATGACGTGTAATAAAATTTTGATGACGAGAAGTTCCTTCGATTCTTGGAAAGTAAAAATAGGAGCAATTTACAAATTTTTAGTTTTAGTAACTTATGTCATTGGCATTGACTCTAAGGAATCGATAGAATCGTTTAATTCCTTGGAGTCTAACATAATTTAATATAAAATTTGATAATGGGAAATTCTTTTGATTCTAGAGTCGATGACGCGCGTGTGAAAAATTCATCGACTTCAGTTGTAGTAACTTATGTCATTGACTCCATGGAATCGAAAGAATCGTTCGATTCTTTCGATTCCATGGAGTCAATGACATAATTTAATTAAAAATTTAATAATGGGAAATTCTTTCGATTCTTAGAGCGTAAAAAAATGGGTTTCGAAATTTAAGTTTGAGTTCAGGAATTTTTCATGTAAAACGATGGCCCGATCGTGTGTGGGAGTGTGGGCCGGGCGGGCCCGAGCCTGATTGAACGAAAACATGTTCTCCAATTCTCTTCTCCCTCACTTTCAAAAAAGCAAAACAACAAACAAGCGACAAAAAAAACACGCAGAGGAGAGGCCCGGGCCCTGCCCCCGGATGATCCTTGCCTTGACCCCTCTCCTTCCTCTCCGCTAGGTTTAAAAACTCATTGATTTGTAGTGGGAGATTCGGGGATCGACCTTGAAGGACACATGCAAGCAGGTTACTGTTTCGATTTGGGATTTTTTTTTTCGATTCTACTTTTTCGATTCTCGCGTCAAGGAATCGATTCCAGGTTGGAATCGAACCTCAGGAATCGAATCGACGAATCGAAAGAATCGAACCCCAGGAATCGATTCCGGAATCAAATCGATCGATTTTTTAGAACCCTTTCCGTAACTCGTAGATTCTCCCTGAACGTTCGTTTTCTGGAGCTGTTTTCGCACTCAAAAAACAAACTTTAACAGGATCTCAAGCGTTTAATATTGATGGTATTTACGTGAAACTTTAGACTTAAGGGTTTTAAAATATGATCTTTCAGATTATCAAATCAAAAGAAAGGATTTCCAAATATAAAATAAAGTTTTGGCATATTTTTCACATTTTTTTTGTGGTTTTTTGACTTTTTTTCGTAGAAAAAATTTTTAAAGTGAAAACTTTCAGCATAATTTTAAATATCATATTAAACCACAAAATTTGAGACCATGATTAAATTTTTACCAATAGTAGTTCTTCTACAAATTGAATTTTTCAATAATTGTTTTAGGGTGTCGCTCCATTTTTAACTCCTTGGGATTTGGTGTGGGACCCCCAAACCCTATGTGATTCTGACTCGTCTAGGTGTCTACTATCCACCCTAGAAGTGTGACCCATTATTTATGGGACACCCTGTATATATATAAAAATCAATGTTTGTATGTATGTATGTATGTCTGTAAGTCCTTTATAGTTTTAAATTTTTTGAACCTACATTAACTTTTAAACTATACCACATTGATCTACTCGCTCCGGGGAAGGTTTCTGAATAAAAATAATTTAAAATCGAAGCGTTCCAACAACTTTTTTGGTCCATTTTATGCTTAAAAACACATATTTCATGCCTAACTTCAGGGCAAAACCCCATTGTTGTAAATATAACTAAAGAAGATGTAACTTTAATTGTTGTAGGCATATTATCGATTTTTGCAGATTGAAATCCATTGTTGAAGTTTAAAATCCATTGTTGTAGAAAAAATATAAAAGTGGCTCCCTTATTTGGACTGGCGAAGCCCATCTGTAACACAGCAGGATAATTTTTTAAAAATGGGCTGGCGAAGCCCATCTCTAACACACCAGAATAATTTTCTTTAAAAATGGACTGGCGAAGCCCATCTGTAACGCACCAGATGATATTTATTAAAAAATTGAGAAACGCGTCTAGCGCGTCATTGTCTAGCGCGTCAGCGCTAGTTAAATATATGTCCGCTTAGTTTCAACTTGAAATTTATTACCCCAGTAATGAAAAAAAATTCAGTTTTTTGTTTTTGAGAGGGAGATGAGTGAAGTCCAGATAATGAAAGAAGAAAAAAAATCAAAATAAATAAGGTATAATTTTATAAAGGTATCATCAAAATCCAACTGAAATTCTTGAATTTTCTCAAACATATTCCGGATAACAGTTCTGTGATAGAAACACAAATTTTCCATGTAATTTTCTTGGTGTAAAAGTTCTTAAAATGTGTTTTATCTTAGTAAAAGCAAAATGAAATTTATATTCAATTATATTTTTTTGCTTACTTGGTAGTACACCTTAATCAGTAGTATATAGGTATGGAAAATAGAAAGACTAAATTAATTTAAAATGGAATGAGACTCAGTCGCATTGAGTCAGTTTATGGAGTGTGGTAATCATTGTGGGAGTAATTAATATTAAAAGTCAATTTTTAAGTGTTTTATAAAACTTTATAACCACAGTTTTTATAATATACCTACATGAATGTTTTATTAAATATATGATTGCTTCTATCTCTTCTTAAATATCATTACTAATCATTTATAACCTAAATCATTCAAATAAAGTCATAAAAATACACAAATCCCAAATGTATACTTTGTTAATTTGCTTTTTTAGTGTTACGTTGTTTTGCTAAAATTTATTTTATTTAGGTGTTTATTAAATTTCCTATAGACTTTTTAAGGAATTTTAGTTTATCTAATTGTAATGGAATAATATTAAAGTAAGGTTTTTTTTAAAGGAGATGCTTCTGTTAATTTATTTTAAAATTAAAGCAAGGGGCAGTATCTCCCTAGTAATAATAATTAAAATTGGACATAAAATTGTTAAATAGAACTTCCCTACCACAGTTTTTTAACATACCTACATGAATCGTTTAATTAATTGTAGAAAATAAACCATTATGTGTTAAGTCTTATTAAGTACCAACTTATTAAGCATTATGTTAAGCCTATTTAGTTATTTTTTATTAGCGGTAAACCTTTTCAAATTTTAAAGTGAGGAAACTTTTTTAACAGGTTTTATAATAAGTTTAAAATATATGAAACACACTCCTATTTAAATTGTATATAAACTAAGAACAATATGTGCTGGTCATTAGAAAAGGAAAGGTATTAAACTTTTCAGTTTATAGTTTAATCAGACTTGTGAAGAATTTTGTTACTTTCCGAAATAGTCTTTTTTAAGAGAAATTAATTGAACTTCAAATAATTTTGCTTCAGTTATATTCCTTTCTACAGAGGATTTTGGGGAAATTGTTTTGTAACGCATTTTTTGGAGAAACTAAATATGTGAACACCAATATACACTCTTAACTTTTCAAAATTTACCGAAATGTTTTGAATATTGTAAAACCACGTGTAATTTTAAAGGATAGCATTTGAATCGCGAGAAATAGAAACGCAGAAAGGGTGAGGTCGTCTTAGAAGAGTTCAATAGAAAAGGCTGTCAATCATTGTCACCTGAGGGGTGTGTTCAGTGATTGTCGCGGGAAGCAACTTTCTCAAGAATCACTCCATGGGGGGTAAGGGTTGCAAGTGGGAGGGAATTTAGTACGAAAAAGGGCGAAACACTGCACTTTTTGATGATGGTAAGCCACTTGGTACACTGATTCTATGGACCATAAGAATGAGTTTTCGATCAGGAGTCCGCCGAAATTTCCCTTAGAATTTAAAATATTTAACTTTTTGTGAAATTTTTAAATTCGCGTCTTACACCTTAACTATCAAACTTTTCAACATGTAAGGTGACTTTTCTATACAATTTGAGGTCGTAGATTACAAATATGAAGTCGAAATTTCAAAAAGATGCTATTTCATTTGTTTTTTTTGAAAAAAACTAAATTTTAAAATTTAAAATCTTCAAAAACACAATGTTAAACATAAGTTGGTATCATGAAATTTTTACCAGTTATTAAGCTATTTGTAACTTTAAAAAATCCAAAATTTCAAAGCTTTACCTTTATTATTCACCGAGATATGAGACTTTAAATTTGGAAAATTTTCAAAATGGCGGCCATGCTTGATGCGACTACTCATCGAAAACTTCCCATAACTCGGTAAATAATAGTTCAAAATGAACAATTAAAACCTTTTTTGAAAGAAAAGCAATACCACTACACTATTAAGACATTAAAAGAACAATTAAACCACTTTAAGTTGGTTTTAAATAAACTCTAAGACGGAATAATACTTTACTATGACAAGCATGTTAAAAGCTTTAAAAAAATGCTTGATTGGTGAAAAATAGTTCTAAATTTTTTATTAAATGTTCACCCTGATATAAATGGGCGACATTAAACCATTTAAAGGAAAATTTTGCCTTACAAGGGCCGGGGTGCAAACGCGAAAATACCTAATAAACGCGCGCTTCAAATAAACTTTTTTCTGTCAAAGAATCACAAAATCGTGCTTTCTATTATGATTTTTTAACATTATTTTAACATATCATGCTTTCTATTATGATTTTCTAACAACATTTTTACCAATTCAAGTTTAAAAAACAAGCATCCCTTATCTTTTGTATCAGAAAAAAATGCTTAAAATACAATTTTTCAGGTTGGAAATTACCTTTCAAAAGAGTATTTTTTAGAAAAAACTTTACTTACTGCGTTAAAACATGAAATATCAATGAGATTCATAATGTATTAAAATATCTTATACATTTAAACTTACCGAACACTTTTTAACAATTAGTAATCGTTGTGTATTTGCTGTTTTAATGAATTATTTTTAAAAATTAAAAAGCTTAGAAGTTATGCGGAAATAGATTATGCAAGGTGTTCCTGCAAATCTTCAGGAATACCATGTACACTAATGTGCCTGAATTGTAGAGGTGAATGCCAAAATTCAGAGGAAGACCTATAACTTAACCTTTTACGTTAAATTCAAAAATTAAATCAATACTTTTGAATTTGTGCCAAAAGAATGAACAAAATAATTTGAAATCCTTAAAAGGCTATTTAATACCTTTAACTCCTTATATAATTAATGAAATTCTTATCTTAGTGTAATTACCTACTGAAAGGAGTATAGGCAATGTACATGCTTTTTTTTAAATCTAGCTAATATAAAAAATATACCAATTCTCAAGAGAGGCATACGTTTCTTAAAAGAAAAAATCTTGATCTATCATGGTACACATTTAATATGTTTTTTTACAGGAAAAATATATTGTCTCTACGACTCTCATTTAAAATAAGAAAAAATCCTTACTTATTAACTTATCATATCCAAATATTTGTACGATGATTATTAATGAAAGATTTGGATGCATTTGACTTTCCCGATATTCTTAATTTCTAATGAATGTAAAGATATTGAAACTAATAGTAAAGTTGTAGGTAAGTAAACAAGCACTTGAAAATACTATAAGTTTCTACTAAGTTGAAAATACTATTATTCATTATAAGGCTGGTATAATTTAAGTAAAGGCCTGGATACTCTACCTAAGGAAGAGTATTCAGGTCTTTAAATTTAAGTAGTCTTGTAGCAAACTAGCAGGACGCTTACAGTCTCAATTAATTTTGTATACCGATTAAAAAATAATTGCTTAAAGTTTAAATGGTGTTATGCATTACCATATAGGAAATGTTTAGATGTATTACCCTTACTCGATTTTCAAATACACAACGATTACTAATCGTAAAAAGTGTTCGGTAAGTTTAAATGTATATAAACTATTTTAATACATTATGAATCTCAATGATATTTCATGTTTTAACTCAGTGAGTAAAGGTTTGTCTAGAAAATACTCATTTGAAAGGTAATTTCTAACCTGAAAAATTGTATTTTAAGCATTTTTTCTTATACAAAAGGTAAGGGATGCTTGTTTTTAAAACTTGAAGTGGCTAAAATGTTGTTAGAAAATCATAATAGAAAGCACGATTTTGTGATTCTTTGACAGAAAAAGTTTATTTGAAGCGCGCGTTTATTAGGCATTTTCGCGTTTGCGCCCAGGCGCTTGTAAGGCAAAATTTTCCTTTAAATGGTATAATGTTGCATATTTATATCAGGGTGAACATTTAATAAAAAATTTAGAACTATTTTTCACCAAGAAAGCATTTTTTTAAAGCTTTTAACATGCTTGTCATAGTAAAGTATTATTCCGTCTTAGAGTTTATTTAAAACCAACTTAAAGTGGTTTAATTGTTCTTTTAATGTCTTAATAGTGTAGTGGTATTGCTTTTCTTTCAAAAAATGTTTTAATTGTTCATTTTGAACTATTATTTACCGAGTTATGGGAAGTTTTCGATGAGTAGTCGCATCAAGCATGGCCGCCATTTTGAAAATTTTCCAAATTTAAAGTCTCATATCTCGGTGAATAATAAAGGTAAAGCTTTGAAATTTTGGATTTTTTAAAGTTACAAATAGCTTAATAACTGGTAAAAATTTCATGATACCAACTTATGTTTAACATTGTGTTTTTGAAGATTTTAAATTTTAAAATTTAGTTTTTTTCAAAAAAAAACAAATGAAATAGCATCTTTTTGAAATTTCGACTTCATATTTGTAATCTACGACCTCAAATTGTATAGAAAAGTCACCTTACATGTTGAAAAGTTTGATAGTTAAGGTGTAAGACGCGAATTTAAAAATTTCACAAAAAGTTAAATATTTTAAATTCTAAGGGAAATTTCGGCGGACTCCTGATCGAAAACTCATTCTTATGGTCCATGGAATCAGTGTACCAAGTGGCTTACCATCATCAAAAAGTGCAGTGTTTCAACTTGTACCGCTTAGACTAATTCGGCGACATTCCACGCTGACCCTCCATACTCAATGCGACCATATATAAAGCTCCTCACTAGTCTGATTAAAGACCATTGCACGCAGTAGCTAGTTGTATCCTGGTTGTGTATTTTCTTCGATCGTCTCTTTTAGTGGTGAACAACAATATGAAGGTCAAGGGAAACTTAGACGACATCCGAAAGGAAATCTTTAAATGTGGCCTTCCTCGCAGAATCATTCGTCGTGTTGCCGTTGATTCTATAATTTCCAGCGAAATTAGCAGTAGCAGAGCAGCAGTGAAGATTTTGATGGAGTTAACGGGTCGATTGAATACGCTGGAACTCAATAATTATTATGATTCTTGGCTGAATTTCGTTGGTCTGATGCTTTCCAAAATTTCCTCCACTGGTGCTACAATGATTGTGGGACTTGACATGACAGTTATGCAGCTACTCTGGGTGATTCGTGAAGTGTTTTCGGGGCGTTGTGACAAAGTTGTGCGTTTCATATGCATATGCAAAAAAAATCTAGGAGTCGTTTTCATGGACAAATTTCTCTTGAAACTCCCCGTTGATCTTCTGGATTATCTCCTTTGGAGTTTATCTCACGAGCGTGCAACTGACTTTTTTTTCTGCGAAAGTCATCTTCTTATGAAATATCTGAAGGAAGATCTGCTCTTAGAAGAACATAATCGCTTCTAGACGTTTCTCAAATACGGGATTCCGTATGTGTATGACGAGGACTACTATACGTTTTGCTGTTTCAAGCTTCAGCGTTTGAGGTAAGGACATTTTTACATTATTGAAGTTTTTACAGTAGTTAAAATTTTCATCTGTGAAGTTTAAATCCGCAAATATATTAACCTTCCTACCCCGCATGGGGTCTATTTCGAGCGCACTTTGACTCTTGATATCTCCCATGTATTTTTGTTTTGTCAATTTCAAATGCTGGTATTCCTTAATTACGCAAAGTTTTACAATGGGTTAAAATTTTGGAGTTTTTACTCAATTTTTAAGTGTCGTGGGAGAAATAGGCATAAATGGGGGTAAAAAATATCAAATAAAGCAAAATACTTTATTTTTTTGTCATATTATTGATTAAACATGATTTTTATGTGTGTTTAAGATGCTTAGATATTTATTGGAAGGATATTTTCGTGAAAATTTGTCCCCTCAAAATAGTTTTTTAGCTCATTTTCAAGCCTTTTAGATTCCACCCAAACAGCACCACTCATTGTAAGCGGCATAATTTTCAAGGAAAAAAGTTTATAGTATTATGAATTGGAAAATTTCTAGGGGGTTTAGGGGTTCCTATTACAGAATTAATTTTGAATTTGGCCCCTAAAAGTGGCATTTTAACTCATGTTAAGACACTTTATGTTACATCACAAAGAGGATCACTCCTTGTAAATCTCTAAAGTTTCAAGGAAAAACTGTTAGATTCAAAAATTTCTAATTACCAAAACTTGAATGTTTTATTCCTATAGGGGGGACTGCAGCCCCACAGCCCCCCATTCTGGATTCGCCACTGAAATCATCGCATTAAGTAATTAAAAAAACTTTTTGTTTAGAACATATTTTGCCTAAACACAAATTTTACACTATTTTTCCATTTGATTATAGGAATTTTCATTACTTTTATTAGAGCCAATGCTTGGATGAATTATTTTTAAGGATTTTTTTCATTATTTATCCATGAATCAGCATGGTAATACGCAACTTTTGAGCCATATTTGGAGTCAGTGTTTAAAAATTCATTTCTCCCGGTATACGCTATTTAGGGGTACGATCAATGATTAATTGTCATTTTATAACGAAAAAGTGTTCCGTTTATTTCATTGGCTGCGGCGACACGTCAATTGATTTTTAAGTATATATATATTTAGATACCGGTAGATATTTTATAACCATACCGAGTTTACTCTTAGATACTAAAACATTTATTTTGCTTTTAGATCTAATCTTGGAATTATATGTGATGAAATCCTACACAACGGTAATATAAGGATGCAACTCGCAGTGGAGATTTTGGTTGCTCTCTTTCTTCTTAATGAAAAAGGCAAGGGCGTACTGAAGTTGCTCTGGAAAGCGTTGCCTCACCCGTTCATTACCGGAAAAGAGATGTTTAATCTGTTGGAGCCATTTTTCCAAGAACCCCTCGAGCTCCAGAAAGCCTGTGACCTGTACGTAGAGAGCAACGTTTTGGATGTTCCCGAGACAAAGCAACCTCGGTCTCTAACGCAACTGGCGATGGTAGAAGTAAGGGAATGTCTTCGTGAGGCGAACACCATAAGTGAGGAAGCGATTGACTGCTTGGACATTCCACGAACCCTCCATCCTATTTTAAAGTTGGGTATTAGCTCAAAGAATCAAGTCTAACTTTTACTTAAGAAGGATGTTTGGTGAGGGAAAATGTAACTTATGAGGGAAAATTTTAAAAACACTGTGAAATTATCATGCATATCATTTTTAGGATGTCTTTTCGTGTTTTTCCCTGATAGTAAGGATCTTAGTGTTATCATTTTTATTATTTTATCTTTGGGATATCTTTGATATTCATGGATTTGAGTGTAAATAGCTTTTTTATAATCATTTGCGTTTGTTTTTATTGTCATTTATATTTCACCGTTCTGTTAGTTTACAACATATTACATTTATCATTTGTATTTTTTATTATATCATTTGTACATCACTTATACATTTATAATTTATATTTTAGTTTCCAATATTTCATTATCATTCATATTTCCCGACTGTCATTTGCTGCATTAGCTGAAATTTGTACAGTTTTTATAAGTAATTAATAAATGTTTTATATTGCTTTATTTCTTGATTATTTCCTGTTCAATATTAAGTGTAGTTTTAGACATTTTTTTATAATTTAATTTCTTTAAATGTAAATATAATCTTATAAGGTAGATTTCTTTTAAAAAACTAGAGATTTACCTTTTAAATGTATTAGAAAAAAATGCATCAGGTCTTAACGTAATATTTATACAAAAATTCTTATTATTCAAGGAATGTTCAAAACTGATTGATGTAACATAGATTTTAATATAGATTATATAGAGATGCAATATAGATACCAGCGTAACTCCTGTAAGGTCCGCCAATTATTATCATCCATCTCATATATGTGCTTAATTTTTCCATAAACGGACCGTTAACGGACCGCTCTTCTACCTTAATTTTTTTAAATATTGCCTAATTTGGACATTTTTCTTGACATTTATATTATTTAAATACCCATTACTGGTTGCTAAATTAGTCAAAAAATTTCTTATAAACGTTTTGTTTCATAGCTTTTTTCCCCCAATTTTCGCAACAATATTTTAATTTTTATTGCTGAAAATTCAAATACAATATGTTTTATGTTGACTAAGAAAACAGCATAATTTGGACTATGAAGCTATTTCTGCACGGGTACATTTGATAAAAAACTATACTTTAAAATTACTTTTTTAAAAATTCTTCTGCGGTAGGACCCCCAGCCTCCTCTATTTGGCGCCTATTTGTCTTCTTCCTTATCCCTATGGCTTGGATCAGACCAGATCCATGAGATAATTTTTTCCTTCAAAATACACTAAAACTTTACTTTCAGAGGTACTAGTTTAATTTAAGGGGGTCCGGGACACAATTTTCTAAAAACTTTACTAATTAACTTAGAATTTAGAAATTTTTCATACTGATCAACCATCTAACAACTAAACAAAATCAGAAAAGTATTCAAAAAGTTTTAAAAAAATTTAAAATTAAAAAAGTGGGGTCATTTAAAATTGATATAACTCAAAATATTATTGATGAATTTTCAAAATTTTTTCACTTAATCAAACAGAATAATATTATCTTTATTTTAGTCAAGGCATTTTAAGAAATATTAATTTTTTGAAAAAAAAAGACCAATTAAGTAAAACATTCTTGAAATTTTTATGCAACATTTTTTTAAAAATTCATATTTTAAAAAGCATATAAACTTTTTAAATTTCCCTAGACCAAATTAAAGTAAAATGTTTAAAAAGTATATATTTCAAATTTCAACTATTTACCTTGAACGGTTGTTGATTTATATCAATTTAAAGATGATAAACAGTGAAAAAACACATCATAGAGAAAACCGGATTTGAATGTTGAAAATGTAATGCTTGACTACCAAAGCAGCCGGCAACAAATGATTGTATCTACG
The DNA here is from genome assembly GCA_024610705.1 of Tetragnatha versicolor. Taxonomy (NCBI): domain Eukaryota; kingdom Metazoa; phylum Arthropoda; class Arachnida; order Araneae; family Tetragnathidae; genus Tetragnatha; species Tetragnatha versicolor. Next base: position 3,518,809 of record JANDEH010000019.1, read on the forward strand.
GTTCCAATATTTATGATAGACACATAATTCAAACCTCATTTTGAGCAGAAAAAACAGGGTTCCTTTTTAAAAACAAAAAATTTTTTTTTGAAAGTCTCACGTATTTTTGTGTCCTAGACCCCCTTAAATTTCTGCGGGATACCCCCAGAATCCTTCTTTTGCTTAAAGATAAAATTTTTAAATCTTGACATCATGTGGTATTTTGATAAGGTCCTGGTTATTATACTATTTCTCCCTTAAAAATTACAAGTGATCTTCTTTAGGTGGCTTTCAAAGGGTAACAAAAATGAGTAAAAAAATCTTCTTTTTGAAGCCAACTTTCCCATTAGAGTCAATTTTTATACAATTTTCTGGGGGAGGACCCCCAGACCCCCCTTTCGTACGTTGAACTTAAAATTATTGCCTACTTTTCTTGTACTAATTTCATTGGGGCGTAGAGTTTACCTAAAGTGTATTTAAAAGAATTTAATTAATAACCCCTTAAATATGTATGGGAGGGGCTGAGGAATAATTTTGGGTCCCTCCAGAATATAAATTTCTACAGGGTGATCGGAAACACCGTGGACAAACTTTGAGGGGACCTTGACAAGCATATTTTGAATAGGAATGAGGGGGCGTAGATGCACCGTGAAAGAGCAAGAACCCCTAATGTATAGAGCGAGGGCGTTACAAAAGGCAGTTTTGTCCTGTTACAAAAGTCCTGTTTTACGAAACAAAACATAAGAGAATAAAAAAAAATTATTTCCACCATAAATTTTAACGAAATGGGACCACTTGTTTACCCCTGGGGTGAGTTATAATACTTACAATATTTATTCCCTTAGTTCCTTAGTGTAATGGTATTTTTTTCAACCAACTTCCATAAAAAATACCATATTACACTAAGCCTTAGTGTTATATGGTATTTTTTATGGAAGTTGGTTGAAAAAATACCATTACACTAAGGAACTAAGGGAATAAATATTGTAAGTATTATAACTCACCCCACGGGTTAACAAGTGGTTCAATTTTCTTTCTACTTTCAGAGTCGATTCAATGGGAAAGCTCGCTCCACTTCTATTTCTTCTCTTCGATATCAATCCAATCCATAGAGATCCGATACCGATTCCAGAAATCGGTGCAAACAAACGCATTTACCCAGTATTCCGCAGTCCCCATCTCTCAAATGCACTAACTGCCAAGATGCACGCGTGCAACGTACGGGACACGGCCAACACACTCACTCAGGTCTATTAACCCTAATACACATCCAACATCAAAGGGTTTATAACTCACAAGTGCATTTACTTTTGCAAATTTAATCACGCCTATAAATATTAAAGCCGTCCGGGCCACTACGAGATCCCCCGTTATTATGCGAACTGCATTTCGCCTTCGGAATGCGATGCGTTGTGTATTAGGACGTTCCCGATCCAGATTTGATGAATGGCGGAAAAGATATTAATTTAATCTCCCAACCCCGGGTTTCTTGGGCTGCTAGAATGTTCGCCCTGGGATGGAGGATTTGTTGAATTTGACGAACGTTCGATTGAGTTAGTGGTGTTGTTTTCGAATGAGGGTTCTAATAAGACCGGGATTTGGATGAATTGCCTCGGGTTGGGCACTCTCTCAAATCACATGCAATTTGAAAAACTTATACTTGTTTGTTTTAGACACCATGGACTAGAAATATTGCCAGATATTGTGCAGACTAACCGATTAAAATATGAAGTGGATGTCTATACTCAACATTGAAAAATGGTTATACAGGGTGTATCTGAAATGGTGCAACAAACTTTCAGGGATAATAGTATTCATCAAGACGAACAAAAATCGGTATAGAAAGGGGGTCCAAGACCAAATCCCAGGGAGTTAAAAATGGAGCGACACCCCAAAAAAATCATTGAAAAATTCAATTTGTAGAAGAATTACTATTGGTAAAAACTTAATTAGGGTCTCAAAAATTGTGGTTTAATATGATCTTTAAAATTACCTCAAAAGTCTTCACTTAAAAATTTTTTATTATGAAAAAAGTTAAAAAACACAAAAAAAATGTGAAAACTCCGCCAAAACCTTATTTTGTATTTCGAAATCCTTTCTTTTGATTTGATAATCTGAAAGATCATAGTTGAAAACCCTTAAGTCCAAAGTTTCACGTAAATACAATCAATATTAAACGCTTGAAATCCTGTTAAATTTTGGTTTTTGGGTGCGCTAGCAGTTTTCTAGATTTGTTTCCAGAACAGCTGTTTGCGCACCCAAAAAAAAACTCTAACAGGATTTCAAGAGTTTAATATTGATTGTATTTACGTGAAACTTTGGACTTATGGGTTTTCAGCTATGATCTTTCCGGTTATCAAATCAAAAGAAAGGATTTCGAAATACAAATTAGGTTTTGGCGAAGTTTTCATATTTTTTTTGTGTTTTTTAACATTTTTCATAATAAAACAAATTTTAAAGTGAAGACTTTTGATGTAATTTTAAAGATCATATTAAACCACAATTTTTGAGACCATCATTATATTTTTACCAATAGTAGTCCTTCTACAAATTGAATTTTTCAATGACTTTTTTAGGGTGTCGCTGCATTTTTAACTCCCTGGGATTTGGTTTGGGACCCCCTTTCTATACCGATTCTTGTTTGTCTTGATGAGTACTATCATCCCTGAAAGTTTGTTGCACCATTTCAGATACACCCTGTATTTAAATACAATACTTAGCTTAGGGGACATCCATAAATTACGTGAGGTGTTGTTTCCAAAATCTGGACCCCCCCTCCCCCTTGGTAAGATTTAGTGAGATTTTGCTGGACCTCCCCTCCCCCCCAGGCAGTGGCGTAGCCAGGATTTTCCTATGGGAGGGGTCCAGTGGGAAAAATTTACTATTGGACATCAAAAAGTTTCCACAATTGCAGAAATAAAGTTATAATTTTCACATAACTTTTAATTTCTTATCAATTTTAATTAATAATTTATTAGTAATTAGTGTAATAATCAAGATTTAGTATTACTTCGATTGAAAGTTCTCATCCACATAAAATTTTTAGGTACAGGAACCATCAAAAATCAAATTAAGGGTTTTCAGTAGCTCGAGCTCCATATTTTTTTTTTTTTTTTTTTAATTTAAAATCTCCCCATGCTCCACAGAGTATAACATGGGGCTTACAGAAGTAAGTTACAATCTCAAATAAAAATAATAATCAGAACAAAACAACAGAATCAAAAAACACTTTCAACAAAATTAACAAATAATGTAAAAGTTTCTCTATTAGATATCATAGCAAAAGGAGATGCTGGCCAATTGATGTGCAATTTTCTCAAGGCCAATCTCAAAACTTTTCTTTGGGATGAAAATCTAGGGCAATCATAAACAATATGATGGACATCTTCTTCACCAAAACCACAGTCACAAGACGAAGAATGAGCCAAACCAAAACGATGAAGATACCTCCTGAACCCTCCATGACCAGTTAGAAATTGAGTTATTTTAAAGTTAGCATAGAAATGAGCACAAGACATACGATGGCCAATAGTCGGGAAATATTTCCTTGTTAATTCACCCTTCTCTGAACCACCGTATTCATCTGACCAGGTTTCTATAATGCTCTCCTTCATAATCCTTTTGTAATATGACTTCGGTATATTAGCAGGTTCAAACTCAATACTTAAATCTGTTGCGGACTTAGCCAAAACATCTGCCCTTTCGTTTCCAAACACGCCCGTATGCCCTCGAACGAAAGAAAAATACACAAGAGTCCCATGATCTCTCAAAGATTTTAGTTGCCGTTGTATGTCTGTGATTATATCATTAAAAGAATTTATGTTTTTTAGAGCGTCTAAGGATGAAAGGGAATCGGTACAAATAAGATATTTCAAAATAGGAAAATCTTGCTCCGAGATCCACCTAATCGCAAACTTCAAGCACAAGAGTTCCGCCAAAAAAACAGTGCATTCATCCCTGATTCTAAATTGATAATGCTCAATCTCAGAGCCGTTTGCAAAAACTGCAAATCCAAAACCAACCTTGCCACCCAATTTACTACCATCAGTGAATAATACCAAAGGGAAACCATCAGTAACAGTGAGATTAAATTTTATTATTGTGATAGCATCTCTCTCGGACGGATGAGGGAGCTCAGAAGGAGGCAAAATTCTATCGTAGCTAGAGGTAGAACAAACTGATAGTCTTTCTCTGAAGGAAATGTTATGAAGAATTACAATGTCAATTGGAGGAAAGCCAGAAATCACATAAACAGCTTCGTAACTTATAGTCCGATAACCACGTATGACACGCAATAATATTCGTCTTTGTATTCGCCTAAGGTATCTAACATTAATTTTCTTCTTTAGCATCATACCCCAAACTCTTGAACCGTACATTATAAAGGGCTCAATTCCTTGCTTATAGATGAGGGAGTAAACGCTAAAATTGATACCATAAGTGTTACGAGCAATTCGACACAATCCCTGCTGCAGCTTTTCACACTTCTCTGATATGTAGGTCAAATGCTGTTTCCAAGAAAATTTGCTGTCAAGAATAACCCCAAGATACTTCATTTGCTTAACAACAGCTAAAGGAGTTCCATTAAGATACAAATGGTATGGATCATAGCAAACGTTTCTTTTTTCAATGAACATCACTTTCGTCTTGTTCGGGTTGAATTCTAATTTGAAATTTTTTGACCAATTATAAACAAAGTTCAAAGTCTCCTGAGCATGTAAAAACGTAGAAGAAAGATCCCTACCCTGTAAACAGACTAGAATATCATCAGCAAAGGCAATAGTCTCGCAACAGGCAAAATCTTCCAATTCAACCAAAAGGTCGTTGATGATAATGTTCCAAAACGTAGGCCCCGAAACAGATCCCTGAGGACATCCCCTCTCAAGTCGGTGGACAGCCGAGACAGAACCCAAGTTAATATTGGCAGTTCTATTACTCAAAAAGTCAGCAGAAAGGGAAAATATATTAGTTGGCAATTGCGCTTTTTTCAAAAGACTGAGGATACTAGGCCACCAAGCGTTATCGAAGGCGCCTTTAATGTCAAGGAAAATTAGTATAGTGTTTAAATTTTTCTTTTTACCCCTCAAAATCACCTGATTCAGATGCAAAAGTGCATCCTCAGTCCCTCTCTGTGGTGTGAAACCGTATTGGTGGCAAGAGAGAAGGTCACCTTGATTCAGATGCCAGTAAATTCTATTTACAAAAAGCCTTTCCAAACACTTACCCAAAACAGGAAGTAAACTTATACATCTAAGATTGTCCAAGTGTGGAACCCTGCTTTCACCACCTTTGGGTATAAGTATCACTTGGGCTTGCTTCCAATTTCGAGGAAAAGTCCCAACGCCCAGACAAACGTTGAAAAGTCTATGAAGAAAAGAGGGGAACATGGAGTGAAAATGCTTAACTATCTCATTTGAGATGGAATCAGGACCAGGAGATTTATTAGGTTTCAGCTTAGCGATCACTGAGTCGACTTCATCACTAGTAAAGGCGGTGTCAAGGAAGGAGTGGTAAGGAGATCGCGCTGTCCTTCGACATTCTCTATGCAGTTCATTATCATCGTCTTCGGGATCAGGAGGGAAGGACTTCTGGAGTACCTCATTTATAGTTTCACTCAGAGAATTGGTTGTTTTACCATTAGGTAGGATAATACCGCTAATTTCAATTTTCTTCATAAAGTGTCTCTTAACCCCATAAGTATAAATTTTTTTCCACACATTATTAACATCAATTGTCGAGAGAAATGCCCTCCAAGAATCAACCTTTGCAGTAGTAAGCATCCTGTTGTAATCTTTTCTATATTGTAGGTATTTATTTCTATACGTTTGTCTGAGAAAAGGATTTTTAGCACGCTGAAATCTACGCCTGGAGGCGTTAAGCCTTTTTCTCATAGAGTTAATTTCAAGGGACCACCAAGGAACCCTGTGAACACCATGACCTCTAACTGGCATAGACAACAAGGAGGCCTGGAATAAAACGGAACCCAACTCCTCCACAATTGAATCCAAGTGAAGACCATCATTACATTCCTCGAGAATATCAAAAATATGAGCAACACGTGGAAGACATAACCTCCGAAAGCGGCACCAGTTTGCTCTCTTCGTGTTGAATATCTTAAAGGGTGTAGTAGGTATGACTGGTATATTAGTTAATAGGGAAAATTCAAACTCTATCATCATGTGATCAGAGAGAGAGTCTTTTTCTGAAACGCACCAACTCGAAATATCTTCGAGCAGATCCGATCCTATAACTGTAACATCAATGAAACTCGATCCTCGAGTTGAACAAAAAGTAGGCCCACAGTTTTCGTTAGCAATAAATAAGTTATTTAAGGAAAAGAAATCTCCCAATTTATTACCTCGGGCGTCCGAATAGGGACTAAACCATAATTCGGATTTGCTATTAGAGTCCATGCACCAAACCATTCTATCTAGATTTTTATTCAAAAAGGCTTGACCAATTTTATGAAGATCTATGTCAATATTTCTTGAGGGTTCGAAATAATAAGAGAAAAGTGTAAATGCAGATGTTCCAATAGAGACGTTTAAAGAAACCATATTGTAATCAGTATTTTTGCAATCAAGAAAAGCTATAAGATTATGGGATCGAACTATAATGGCTGCCTTAATTATGTCAGAATTATAATCATAGTAAAGTCTATAAGTATTAGGATAACCTGGAAGGGATCCCTTGTAACAGTGAGGTTCCTGAACCAATGCACAATCAATATCGTCCAATTCCATATTTAAAATAAGTTGTTGCGTCGCCGATTTAGACTTGTGAAGATTTAATTGTACACACTTCAGATCCTTTTTAGATGTCTTACCCATAGTTAATTTGCGATTGTATACTCTTCTTTATAAATATGTGGCTGGGACAACCCTCTGAAAATGGTTTGTGATTAACGTTTACTTTTTTATGATTTTTGCTAGTTTTATGATTAAATCGTACACAGTTTACACAGACTTCTACATTTTTATCTGGACAATCCGTCATTTTATGCTCACCAGAACAGTTGAAGCATGCTAATGGGTTTGTGCATTCAGCAGCACGATGTTTATATCCAAGGCATTTGTAGCATCTATTAACGATAAGAAATTCATCAACTACACACACATTCCAACCAATTTTTAACCTATTTTGACGGAGGATTTGTTTACGAACCATAGGGTGCGTTTCAATCACAACATGCCTAGTGTGTTCGAATTTCTTTAAAGTAAATCTGACTTTACACTGACCCATGTCTTCATCTGATTCAACAACTTCTGGATTTTGATCAAAGACCACTTTTAATAGATCTTCATTTAATATTTCATTTGGTACATTTTTTATAAGAACAGCAGGATTTCTTCTTTTCAGCACAGATATTTTTAATTCAGGGGATTTCTCATTCAGTTCCTTTTGAAGACGATTCCGATCATCTTCGGAACAACACTTAACCAAAACTTTGTTTACACCAATATTCTTAAAATCGCATATTCCCAGTTTAGCCTCAGTGGGATTTACATTCAGTTTTATTATCTTTTTAACATCATCGGAAGAACAATTCTCAGCGTCTACTATCAGGTTATAATCAGAAGAAACAATAGACTTATCTTTGTTGACATCAGTGGAAGCAGCTACACTTGCATGAGCTCCATATTAAAAAGGGGGGTTCGGGGGCCCCAGAAGACTTGGAAATTTGATTTTTAAAAGGAGTTTTTTACTTCATTATGAGGTGATAACCAAGGAGCACGTCAAAATTTCTGAGGCAGTGGTTGATCCAGGATTTGGTTTTGGGGGGCTAAAAATTTTGAAAATCAAATTGAATCTTCTAAACGATTATCATTATAATATTAAAAAGCTTAAAAATAATCGTGTTCGAATTACCGTAACGGGGGTTTGGGGGACCTCCCTTAGAAATTTTTTGGAAATTCAAGTCTAAAAAGCAGGTTTTCAACTCGTTTTGGTACACCTAATCCGAATTTCAAACATTATATTTTAAGGAATGTATTATTTGCTAAGAGTTGAGTATTTTGACGAACTCAACATAAAAAAAGTTGTTTATTATTAAGTTCCAATTCCCAAAGGGGGTCTGGGGGTGCTCTCCCAAAATGTTTTCGGAAATTCGACCTTAAAAACAGGGTTTATTCGTTTGGTACCATATGCTGCTTCCCCCTTATAACGTCCCTCAATCAATACGTTTGTTATGGGCGAAACGGGGTTCCCCCGGAAAATTTTAGATTTTAGTATGCCAAAAAGTGGATTTTAGGCACTTTTAAGGATTATAGACGCCCTCTTTTGAGTAGCCACTGGAATATTTAACGCCTAAAAAGGGTCCAAACATTTTGGGTCGGGCCCATGGGGGGGGGTCCGGACCCGGGGACCCCCCCCTTGGCTACGCCACTGCCCCCAGGTGAGATTTACCAACAACCTTTAACAAAAATTTTCTATCCTATTATTTTGCATTTTGTGATTCACAGCACCTAAAACTTTTCCATTATTAATGATGTGGGGGGAAAGGACATTATTCCGCCTAAAAATCACCACAGTATCTTATCTGTGGGTTTTATTCCTTTCTCATACTTAAAAAAATCATACAATTTCTAACTTAAAAAGTTGACGTGAGATTTTAATCGACCCCCATCCCCCCTTGGTGAGATTTTTCCAACCCCCCCCCCTTTTTGACCTCACGTAATTTATGGATGTCCCCTTACAAGACATTTCGGCGATTTTTAAATTGATAGTCAACAGAATTGAATCAACAATTTTATGCTTTATTATGTACTAGTCCAGTAACTTTATACATCACCGTATGCGTCAAATCCGGTAGATCTGATTTTTTGCAGACTTGTTTATGATGTTGGCCTAATGAATAATCCAAGTTTTCGACCTCGAGCGCCGAACGCAACTTTGTCAAAAATCGAAAAAACCGCGGAAAAATCGAGTTTTTTTCAAATTTTGGCGATTTTAACCCTAAAGGACTAGTTTTTGAAAAAACTTTCTAATTACAAAGTTGAAGCAAATAAAATTTCCTACAAAATGATACTAGAACTGTCTCTGTAGACTCAATAGTTTCCGAGATTTAGCCTCTCAAAGTTTATCCTTTTTTCGAAATTTTCAATTTTATACAATTGAGGTGTTTGCTACAACAAAGGAGTTATAGATGTGTGGTTTCTGAATGTGGAGATAACTCATTGTTACAACAAAGACCTCAATTCTGTCGTTCTAAATAAATTTTGACCCTGATTATACTATCGATCCCCTGTACTTTTATGATGGGATGTTAAAAAAGAAAATTAGAAATGTGAACCATGATGTTAAAGCTAAGCTACGAAAAATGAAGTAAAAAGATAAGTACAACAAACGTTAAAATAAGTTTATTTGTAAGGAAATTGAGAAACGATTGATTTTTAAAATACGGAAAACTTAATTTTAAAAACACGTTGTTATGGAAATAAACTGTGTTGTCACGGAAACACTCTATGTCACCTGGTCATCACCATACACTAAGGTAGTGTATGGTGATGACCTGGTGACCTTAGTGTATGGTGATGACCAGGTGACATAGAGTGTTTCCGTGACAACACAGTTTATTTCCATAACAACGTGTTTTTAAAATTAAGTTTTCCGTATTAACTTCCCAGACCAAATCCCAGGGAGTTAAAAATGGAGCGACACCACAAAACAATTATTGAAAAATTCAATCTGTAGAAGAACTACTATTGGTAAAAACTTAATCATGGTCTCAAAGTTTGTGGTTTAACATGATCTTTAAAATCATTGTAAAAGTTTTCATTTTAAATTTTTTTTTACTACGAAATAAAGTCAAAAACCACAAAAATATGTGAAAAATCTGCCAAAACTTTATTTTGTATTTAGAAATCCTTTCTTTTGATTTGATAATCTGAAATATCATAGTTGAAAACCCTTAAGTCCAAAGTTTCATGTAAATACCATCAATATTAAACGCTTGAGATCTAATTAAAGTTTGATTTTTGCTTGCGAAAACAGATCCAGAAAAGAAACGTTGAGGGAAAATCTACAAATTACGGATTGATGCTCGCTAAATTTCTCGCCATTATTTGCGATTCGAGATTCCTCGCCAACTTTCGCCAATAACAAATCGCCCAAGCTGTCTTGGCGATCTGTAGGAGCTTGGTATGTTTCACCAAACTGGGAGAGAAAAGAAAGTTAGCGATTATCTATCCGTAACTAGGGTTCTAAATATTTCTGAAGGAATCGATTCCGGAATCGAATCGGAATCAAATGGCTTGGAATCGATTCCTAGGAATCGTACCTCTCGAGGAATCGATTCCATCAGGAATCGATTCCAAGGAATTGAACCTTTTTTTTTAAATAACTAGGGGGCTCTGCCCCCTGCTCGCTATCGCTCACCAACCCCCGGAACTGCTTCGCAGTTCTTTGAAGATCGCTTCGCGATCTTAGCGAGCAGGGCTCGCTTGTTTCATCTCAACTATCCAGTACAACCTGGAACTTGTCTGCTTATAATCTGTTCATTTAGAATAGGCGCCTGCAACAGCATCAAAAACGCTCAATAATGCTTAATAACGCTTATCAGACAACTTCAGTGACCGATTGTTTCTACAGTATTTTAACTATTTCTGCTTAGGTTGCCTTGTCATTGCAGAAGAAAATTTTTTTGACGATAATTAGAATAATAACTGCTTTTAATACATTACGTCTCAGGTGCTAATCATAAATGAACAGAGTATAGTTAATGATCATTTAATATCGAAACTTTTTGTCTCTCAAACTTTTCAATAATTTAATTCGGATCATTACCACGAAAATATCAAAACAAAGGAAGTAGGGGGCTACCGCCCCCTACTCGCTTACGCTCACCAACCCCCGTAACTGCTATTCAGCACTTTACAGATCGCGAAGCGATCTGTAATATCTGTAATCGATCTTTAGCATCAGAGTAATACAAACTTCCCGAAAATCCTCTTCCTTTCGTCGGCACAAATAGCACTCAAAAAAGCTAAATTATTTATTTCTCTAGTAGTTCAAAAAATATCGAATTATCTTTAAAAGATTATTAACCAAGTCTATACTATATCGCTAGCAAACTTAGAGCAAAAATGTGCACCTCAAAACTTCCGTGCACTCAAAACTTAAATATCCGTGCTCGCGACAATCTAGTGAACAGGCAAATATAAAATTTAAAAACATTAAACACGTCTGATAAAGACCTACTAAACTATGAAAAAAAATGAAACTTTGATGCTTAATAGTTCCAAAACTAATTAGAATTTTTTAAAAAATTAAACGCCAATCTCTTTCTAAAAAATGAGAGTATAAGTGTTTAAAAAATCATATTGATACCGTGATTAGTTTTCATTTTAGATAGAAAAAAACGAAAAAGTGTCAAAAATTTCAAAAATTAAAAAATTAATTACTCGAAACCAAATTCGAAATTCGAAAAAAGGGCGACGTAGTGCACATCTTCATACTTCAGAGTATTAGGCTGCAAAAAATCATAGCTCTGCTGCCAATAGATTTTGCTGAACTGGATTACGCGGCGAAAAAAGAAAAACTTCAACTTTGACCTTAAAAATACCCCACAACTAATTATCACATGAGTTAGCTTTTTGTTCTAGAATGTGCCCCAAATATTCCTCTACAAACGTTTCAAGTTTCATAAATTTCTATCAAGTAGTTTTTGCGATATAAGAGTTCAAAGAGTTGAAAAATAAAATTTTCTGAAACAGCGGCGGCGGCAGCGGCAGCGGCGGCAGCGGCGGTGACAGTAACTTTTTTTTAATATAGAGAGAAAACCTATAATTATTAAGTAATTAAACTGTCTAATTATGTTTCTGATTAATTAATGTTTCCTTCTAAATTTTAATTAACTTATTAAACTAATTAATAATTAACTATTTAGTTAATTTTAATAATAATCAATGTTTCCTTTTTTGATTTTTATTATTACCAACTGATTTTACAAGATTATTGTTTAATATAAATAAACAAAGCAGTAATTGTACAATAGTACGAAGTACCTCCGAACCAAGGATTTTCGATACCGCTACTTTAAAATTAAAAAACAATAATAAAACTAATTATAAAAATTCGACTGATGGTCGGTTAATTTTCTATGTCTAGGAGATCTGGAATTCGAAACGGTTCTGTTTCTGAACATTATTTAGGAAACTTGACGATTTTCTGAGACCCTGTTTTGCGTACTGCAGTACTATTGGGAAAGAGGTTTTCTTTAAAAAAATACTTATGGATTTCCGAGGAATTTCGACAAATAATTCTAGTAATACTCCTGGGTCCGAGAGCAACATATCGAATTTTCAGGACCGGGAATTACGTGATAGGGCCTTTCCAAAGTGCGATTCGGTAGTGCAGTAGAGAATCGCTCAAAAACCAATTAAATCAATTTTTATCGGGTCGGCGACCTTTGAACCTTCATTACATTTCTATAATCTTGCAGAATCAGGAGTTTTGTGAATTTAGGACAAAAATTAGGGTCCCTGGACTCGTGCGTAAATCGCACTAAAGTCGTGATTTTTACCAAAATTGAAAAATGATATTAAATTTTCGACCTTAAAATCTCAAAATATACCCTGCCATATACCTCATATTCGAATTTGGTGAAAATCGGCTGGTAATTAAGGCACTAATTGAACTTCGAAAAAAAAGTTCAGATTTCGACGAAAAAACACAAGTCCAAAGAAAGCTTATAAATCCGAAAATATTAATATAATTTTTTTTTAAATTTTTTTTATAGTAACTAATTGTTATGGCAAAGTTTTTCCAGAACTCAGGGAATCCACGGTGATTGTTACGTCATCCAGGATTTTTAGAAAAAGATTGGAGCTTACTTTGTATTTAATGTCAAACACTCCATCTTTTGGAACAAGTCCTGTCAAGAGAGTTTCGGAAAAAATTCGACCCCGCCCCAAGTGTCTTACATAGATAAATCGATAATTTTTCACAGATTACGGATATGCAAATCATTTTGGTGTGGAATAGATTATTTTGGGAGTTTTTCCTGAAAAACCGATAATCCAAAAACTCCGTTTTTCCCGGATAACACACGAACCGCTTGCTCTAGGCTTCTGAAATTTTGGTATATGTGCAATCTAAAATTAAGAAATCGAACCATGTATCGCATTAGGGGGTGAGTGAAAATTAAAATTCCTACTTTTTTCCCGCCAAAACGATCCAGGACCATTTACTCCTTTTTCAGGATCTCCAGATTGTGCAGTATTCTCTTTTCTAGAGCAATTTCGTCCCAAAAATTCGAATTTCGTAAATTCGAAGCTCTATATTGCTTGGTTCTAGAGAAATTTACGAAAAACCATCGTTTTTTGACCATTTAGCCATTTTTTTCGATATCGGGAACTTGCAACTCTTGAAAGAAAGCTTTCGAAAAATCTCTTCATGGAATCGTAGAACTTAATATAGTTGTTCATTGAAGGGAAATGAAATTTGTTTACATTCGTGTATAAAATCTAAGCAGTGTAAAAATGGAGATAGTTCAAAATCATCAAATATTCAATTCAGGAGGAATCGAAAATAATTTCTTTCCATTCCTGTCCTAGCAGGAATCGGAAGGATTTTTTTTCGATTCTTTCGATTCCTGGCCCAGGGATCGTAAGGAATTTTTTTTCATTACTGGGTCAGGAATCGAAAGAATCGAAACAATTCCTTTCGATTCCTGGCCCCAGGGATCGAAAGGAATTTTTTTTCATTACTGGGCCAGGAATCAAAAAAATTCCTTTCGATTCCTGGCCCAGGGACCGAAAGGAATTTATTTTCATTCCTGGGCCAGGAATCGAAAGAATCGAAACAATTCCTTTCGATTCCTGGCCCAAGGATCGTAAGGAATTTTTTTTCATTCCTGGGCCAGGAATCGAAAGAATCGAAAAAATTCCTTTCATGAACTAACTGAATATTGGATATTTGAAATCCTGGGCGTCGATGACGTGTAATAAAATTTTGATGACGAGAAGTTCCTTCGATTCTTGGAAAGTAAAAATAGGAGCAATTTACAAATTTTTAGTTTTAGTAACTTATGTCATTGGCATTGACTCTAAGGAATCGATAGAATCGTTTAATTCCTTGGAGTCTAACATAATTTAATATAAAATTTGATAATGGAAAATTTTTTTGATTCTAGAGTCGATGACGCGCGTGTGAAAAATTCATCGACTTCAGTTGTAGTAACTTATGTCATTGACTCCATGGAATCGAAAGAATCGTTCGATTCTTTCGATTCCATGGAGTCAATGACATAATTTAATTAAAAATTTAATAATGGGAAATTCTTTCGATTCTTAGAGCGTAAAAAAATGGGTTTCGAAATTTAAGTTTGAGTTCAGGAATTTTTCATGTAAAACGATGGCCCGATCGTGTGTGGGAGTGTGGGCCGGGCGGGCCCGAGCCTGATTGAACGAAAACATGTTCTCCAATTCTCTTCTCCCTCACTTTCAAAAAAGCAAAACAACAAACAAGCGACAAAAAAAACACGCAGAGGAGAGGCCCGGGCCCTGCCCCCGGATGATCCTTGCCTTGACCCCTCTCCTTCCTCTCCGCTAGGTTTAAAAACTCATTGATTTGTAGTGGGAGATTCGGGGATCGACCTTGAAGGACACATGCAAGCAGGTTACTGTTTCGATTTGGGATTTTTTTTTTCGATTCTACTTTTTCGATTCTGGCGTCAAGGAATCGATTCCAGGTTGGAATCGAACCTCAGGAATCGAATCAACGAATCGAAAGAATCGAACCCCAGGAATCGATTCCGGAATCAAATCGATCGATTTTTTAGAACCCTTTCCGTAACTCGTAGATTCTCCCTGAACGTTCGTTTTCTGGAGCTGTTTTCGCACTCAAAAAACAAACTTTAACAGGATCTCAAGCGTTTAATATTGATGGTATTTACGTGAAACTTTAGACTTAAGGGTTTTAAAATATGATCTTTCAGATTATCAAATCAAAAGAAAGGATTTCCAAATATAAAATAAAGTTTTGGCATATTTTTCACATTTTTTTTGTGGTTTTTTGACTTTTTTTCGTAGAAAAAATTTTTAAAGTGAAAACTTTCAGCATAATTTTAAATATCATATTAAACCACAAAATTTGAGACCATGATTAAATTTTTACCAATAGTAGTTCTTCTACAAATTGAATTTTTCAATAATTGTTTTAGGGTGTCGCTCCATTTTTAACTCCTTGGGATTTGGTGTGGGACCCCCAAACCCTATGTGATTCTGACTCGTCTAGGTGTCTACTATCCACCCTAGAAGTGTGACCCATTATTTATGGGACACCCTGTATATACACTGCTCACAACAATTAAAGGATATTGGTAGTTTTGGTACATATTGGCAAGCAAATAAAATATTTGCAGTGGTTCAAGCATTTTTCATTAACTTAGGGCCATTTAAAAGCAAAATCCATGCAGTTATCAAAATAAAAATTTTATTTTTACTTTTTTTTTATCAAAATTGGAAAATGCAAATTTTGTGTAGTTAAGCAAAAAAGTGAAAAGTCAATCAATACTTAATTGAAAACCAATTTCGCTTGGGGTATGCTTTCTCCTGACTTAAAACAACGTTGTGGGTCTGTTTGCCACCAGGTTTGTTTGGTTAATTATGAGGGGTTGGGGTATTTTCTCCATTTTCCCCTTTTAGATCATTTTTCAGCACCTCAACTGTTTGGGAGGTATTGGAAGGGCAGCAATTCGTTTCTCAAGCATGTCCTAGACTTGTTCTATTGGATTCATGTCGAGAGAACGGGCCGATCGATCCCTTTCGAGCGATTTCTTTATCTTGAAAAAAATCTTTAACTAGGGTAGCCCAATGTTTTCTGCAATTACCATCCCTAAAAGTTAAATTATCCCCGATTTCTCCTGCATGAGGGGCAACCAGATGTGTAAGGATATTGACCTTATTAACCTGAACCACCAGAAATGGTTCCTTTTACTGTGGGGGGTCTTTATTCCAAAGATAGAGATAGTGCTCTATATCTTTACTCCATATCTTCAAATCTGACTATCAGTTCATCCTGATAACTTCTGATTTTTGCCTGGAGGGTACAAGGAACACAAAATAACCCATTTTTTGTGCATGAGGAAGTCAGATTTGAAGATGTGGAGTGATGATATAGAGCACCATCTCTATCTATGGAATAAAGACCCCCCACAGCCAAAGGAACCATTTCTGGTGGTTCAGGTTATTAAGGTCAATATCCTTACACATCTGGTTGCCCCTCATGCAGGAGAAATCGGGGATAATTTAACTTTTAGGGATGGTAATTGCAGAAAACATTGGGCTACTCTAGTTAAAGATTTTCTTCAAGATAAAGAAATCGCTCGAAAGTGATCGACCGGCCCGTTCTCTCGACATGAATCCAATAGAACAAGTCTAGGACATGCTTGAGAAACGAATTGCTGCCCTTCCAATACCTCCCAAACGGTTGAGGTGCTGAAAAATGATCTAAAAGGGGAAAATGGAGAAAATACCCCAACCCCTCATAATTAACCAAACAAACCTGGTGGCAAACAGACCCACAACGTTGTTTTAAGTCAGGAGAAAGCATACCCCAAGCGAAATTGGTTTTCAATTAAGTATTGATTGACTTTTCACTTTTTTTGCTTAACTACACAAAATTTGCATTTTCCAATTTTGATAAAAAAAGTAAAAATAAAATTTTTATTTTGATAACTGCATGGATTTTGCTTTTAAATGGCCCTAAGTTAATGAAAAATGCTTGAACCACTGCAAATATTTTATTTGCTTGCCAATATGTACCAAAACTACCAATATCCTTTAATTGTTGTGAGCAGTGTATATAAAAATCAATGTTTGTATGTATGTATGTATGTCTGTAAGTCCTTTATAGTTTTAAATTTTTTGAACCTACATTAACTTTTAAACTATACCACATTGATCTACTCGCTCCGGGGAAGGTTTCTGAATAAAAATAATTTAAAATCGAAGCGTTCCAACAACTTTTTTGGTCCATTTTATGCTTAAAAACACATATTTCATGCCTAACTTCAGGGCAAAACCCCATTGTTGTAAATATAACTAAAGAAGATGTAACTTTAATTGTTGTAGGCATATTATCGATTTTTGCAGATTGAAATCCATTGTTGAAGTTTAAAATCCATTGTTGTAGAAAAAATATAAAAGTGGCTCCCTTATTTGGACTGGCGAAGCCCATCTGTAACACAGCAGGATAATTTTTTAAAAATGGGCTGGCGAAGCCCATCTCTAACACACCAGAATAATTTTCTTTAAAAATGGACTGGCGAAGCCCATCTGTAACGCACCAGATGATATTTATTAAAAAATTGAGAAACGCGTCTAGCGCGTCATTGTCTAGCGCGTCAGCGCTAGTTAAATATATGTCCGCTTAGTTTCAACTTGAAATTTATTACCCCAGTAATGAAAAAAAATTCAGTTTTTTGTTTTTGAGAGGGAGATGAGTGAAGTCCAGATAATGAAAGAAGAAAAAAAATCAAAATAAATAAGGTATAATTTTATAAAGGTATCATCAAAATCCAACTGAAATTCTTGAATTTTCTCAAACATATTCCGGATAACAGTTCTGTGATAGAAACACAAATTTTCCATGTAATTTTCTTGGTGTAAAAGTTCTTAAAATGTGTTTTATCTTAGTAAAAGCAAAATGAAATTTATATTCAATTATATTTTTTTGCTTACTTGGTAGTACACCTTAATCAGTAGTATATAGGTATGGAAAATAGAAAGACTAAATTAATTTAAAATGGAATGAGACTCAGTCGCATTGAGTCAGTTTATGGAGTGTGGTAATCATTGTGGGAGTAATTAATATTAAAAGTCAATTTTTAAGTGTTTTATAAAACTTTATAACCACAGTTTTTATAATATACCTACATGAATGTTTTATTAAATATATGATTGCTTCTATCTCTTCTTAAATATCATTACTAATCATTTATAACCTAAATCATTCAAATAAAGTCATAAAAATACACAAATCCCAAATGTATACTTTGTTAATTTGCTTTTTTAGTGTTACGTTGTTTTGCTAAAATTTATTTTATTTAGGTGTTTATTAAATTTCCTATAGACTTTTTAAGGAATTTTAGTTTATCTAATTGTAATGGAATAATATTAAAGTAAGGTTTTTTTTAAAGGAGATGCTTCTGTTAATTTATTTTAAAATTAAAGCAAGGGGCAGTATCTCCCTAGTAATAATAATTAAAATTGGACATAAAATTGTTAAATAGAACTTCCCTACCACAGTTTTTTAACATACCTACATGAATCGTTTAATTAATTGTAGAAAATAAACCATTATGTGTTAAGTCTTATTAAGTACCAACTTATTAAGCATTATGTTAAGCCTATTTAGTTATTTTTTATTAGCGGTAAACCTTTTCAAATTTTAAAGTGAGGAAACTTTTTTAACAGGTTTTATAATAAGTTTAAAATATATGAAACACACTCCTATTTAAGAGGCAGATTTTATAAGAAGCGGGCAGGTCACTATAGTGACCATTTTTGATTTTGATGAAATTTTTATGATGGATACTTCTAATGATTTTAGAATACCCCTATTTTTTCTTTTTCCCGAAAAAAAATTTTTTCGGCCTACAAAAATTCTCAAAGTTGGTCGTGACCCGGTATTTTTTTCGAATCGACATATCTTTGTACAACATTTTCTCAGTGCATTGAGGGTCAACCAAAGTAATTCTTGCGGTAACAATATGTTCTTAGATAGCTTAATCAAATTCTTTTGTGAATTTCATGGTTCACCTTCCCTGCAAACTGGAAGGGTTCACCAAACTTTGTCGAAAAAAATGAAAAAATGCCAAATTCGAGCCTTTATTGACCCCAGCATTGAGGGTCAATCACAGTTTTGAGGGTTAAAGTGTGTAGTACTGCTCAGTATTAACTTAATTAGCCCATTGGTTGTATGGTTAACCCTCATGGCTGCAGAAAAATGGCTACTTTCGTAGCTATCAAAACAAAAAGAGGTCATTTTGGTGACCCCGTATTTCAGAGCATTGAGGGTCAATCAATAATTCGAAATATACGTTTCTTAGTACAATACCTCTACTTTAAGAAACAGTTGACAAACCTATGGACTCTCGATCTGGGATCACGTGAGATTGATTTTTGTGACTAAAAAACGGAAAAAAGGTCATTTTTGGGACCCTGTATTTCAGAGCAATGAGGGTCAATGACGAACTGGAAATATGCATTTCGTAGTATGAGACCTACCCTTTAAGAAACAATTGACAGAATTATAGAGTCTTGACCTGCGATCACGTGAGATTTATTTTTGTGACTACAAAAACGGAAAAAAGGTAATTTTTGGGATCCTGTATTTCAGAGCAATGAGGGTCAATGACGAACTGGAAATATGCATTTCGTAGTATGAGACCTACCCTTTTAAGAGACAATTGACAGAACTTTGGTATTTTGCCCTAAAAGCACGTGATATTTATTTTTGTAACTAAAGAAACGAAAAAAACGATGGAAACGATGGAAATGGAGGTTATGACTGATGAAGATTTGAATGACGAGGTACATATTTTTCTTATCTCTACTGCAGTGTTTCCCAACGTGGGGCGTACGCCCCATCGGGGCCCAATAAGTTTTTCTTGGGGGGTCAATTTGAAAACTTTTAACCAAATTGTCGCCTTGTGGGGCATGGCTATTGGAAAAAAAATTTCCTTACCGGAAAAAATAAACCGGGTTATGGAACACCGGGACCAGTATGATACCAGAACCAGTATAATACTGGTTCTGGTATCATACTGGTCCCGGTGTTCCATAACCCGGTATTATACTGGTTCTGGTATCATACTGGTCCCGGTGTTCCATAACCCGGTATTATACTGGTTCTGGTATCATACTGGTCCCGGTGTTCCATAACCCGGTATTATACTGGTTCTGGTATATACTGGGTCCAGTATGATACCAGAACCAGTATTATACTGGTTCTGGTATCATACTGGTCCCGGTGTTCCATAACCCGGTATTATACTGGTTCTAGTATATACAGGATGCAGAATGATACCAGTTTGGGTGTTTCATAACCCGGTATAAACTGGTTCCGATATATACTGGATCTGGTATGATGCCGGATCCAGTATATAACGGAACCCAGTATGATACTGGATTTGATATTTTATAAGCTGGTTTAAATTTGTCCCAGTATATACTGGAGTGAAATCAATTATGTTCATTTATGAAACACAGGTTTGTACAAGAAAACAATTACTGTAAAAAACTGTTGTTTCACAAAAAAAACCTTGATTTGTAATAAATAAATGGAAAGTATCAATATATCATCACATCATATTAACAGTATATACTGGTACCAGTACCCTATACTGGTATACCAATATATGGTATTGGTACACCAGTATGTACTGGTACCAGTATGCACTGGTACTTCATGGTATACCAGTATATACTGGTACCAGTACCATATACTGGTACACCAGTACATACTGGTACCAGTACCATATACTGGTACCAGTATCATATACTGGTACACCAGTACATACTGGTACCAGTACCATATACTGATGTACCAGTATATGGTACTGGTACCAGTATATACTGGTATACCAGTATATGGTACTGGTACCAGTATGTACTGGTGTACCAGTATATGGTACTGGTACCAGTATATACTGGTATACCATGAAGTACCAGTGCATACTGGTACCAGTACATACTGGTGTACCAATACCATATGGTACTGTACGTATACGTACGGTACTATATGTATGGTACTGGTACCAGTATGTACTGGTGTACCAGTATATGGTACTGGTACCAGTATGTACTGGTGTACCAGTATATGGTACTGGTATCAGTATATACTGGTATACCAAGAAGTACCAGTACATACTGGTATACCGGTACCAGTACCATACACTGGTACACCAGTATGTATTGGTGTACCAGTATGTACTGGTGTACCAGTATATGGTACTGGTACCAGTATATACTGGTATACCAGTGTATGGTACTAGTACCAGTATACAAAGCAAGATGTCAAACAATTACTGTAAAAAACTGTTTGTTGTGGTTTTACAAAAAAACTTTGTTAATGTATAAATTATTGGAAAGTATCAATATATCACATCATATTGCAAATCTTGATTAAATTTAATAAATAAAAAGAAAATTTAAGTAATATATATACAAAAAAATCTTGATTAATCTATACAACAAATATCTTGATTTAATACATACAAAAAAATCTTGATTAAATAACTATTGTGGTGCTGAAGATGCGTTCTTTCTTGGAGGTTTATCTTATCAGAAAGCATCTTCCTTACAGCAACGGAAGAGGAGGCTGACTAAAGTTTTTTGTCCTCCATCCCCTGATGCTCTTTCAAAAAATATCTCAATCCATCTAAAAGAAGAAAAAACATTAAAATGAGTCAAATGTTATTTCGTGGAGAGAACTGGAAGAACATGATAACAAGTATAGAATTTGACAGATTAATTTATATGTCTTCAATGAGTTTGAAAAGAGCAGTGCAATTTTTTGTCCTTAATTTAAGAGCAAACACTAACAGCATAGTTTTCGTAATAAATTAATAAGAGCTTATAGATCAGGGATGGCGAACCTATGGCACGCGTGCCAATGGGTGGCACGCGACCGGTATTTCGGTGGCACACGACATTCACTAAAAAGGACACAAAAAAATTTAGTACTAAACCAGATCCCCAAAACCAGATTCAGAACACTTTTTAGCTAGATGAAATTCAAAACATTTTCGGGGGAGGACCCCCGATCCCCCCACTCACCTCTTAGGTGCCGTTGAGCCGTTCAAATATTACGTAACAACATTTTCTTGGTCATATTGGTCTCCCTTCTCCCCTTTTGTCAGCAAGGTAAGCAAATCCCAACTACCCTTATAATAATTACGTAAGGAAATTGACATTAAGCCGTTAGAAAACCGTAAACCAATTAGCCGTTAGGTGCAAAAGGACCCTGATTACTTAACGCAAAAAGGGGCATATAAGGGGGGCGAAGGGGCCCTGCCCCCCTCCAAAATTCGGACAAGGTATACCAAAACAAGTTAAAACCCATTTTCTTCGGGTAAAATTTGGAAAATTTTTTTGGGGGAGTGCCCCCAAACCCCCCTTTTCTACTTCAAACTTTTTTATAATACTCTTGAAAATCAAAATCCTACCTAAAAATGTCCGAAATTTTAGATGCACCAAAAACTTGTTCAAGACACGTTTTTAGGGGCAAATTTCCAAAAATTATCTGGGTAGGACCCCCATACCCCCTTTACTTGGAACTTAACATTTTTTCTTAGATTAAATTCTAGAAAATGCAAATTCTACCAAAAATGTATTAAAAATCTGCATTAAACCTATTAAAGATGCATGGGAGGGACTGAGGAATAATTTTTGGCCCCTCCCGAAATAAATTTCTATATACACCACAGACTTTACGGCCCACCACTCACCACTTGAGCTCTTTAAGTTAGATACTCCTGTTCTAAATTATCGACCCTCAAAGGAGGATTTCATTTTCCAAGGGTTTAAAGATAATTTATTAAAAAATAACAAGTGGCACACTTGACACCTGAAAATCATAAACCGTAATATAAATGGCACACTGATCGAAAAAGGTTCGCCATCCCTGTTATAGATACTAGATTTTTTAATGGTGAATCTGCATTAAAGATAAAATATTAAAATATAAGGTTGAAAGTTGAAAAAGTTGTTATCAAATACTAGTTTGTAGCAAAAATAACTATGGTTAAGCACAGAAAACAACAGATTTTTCAAGCATAATGGACACAAA
Organism: Tetragnatha versicolor; assembly: GCA_024610705.1. Taxonomy (NCBI): domain Eukaryota; kingdom Metazoa; phylum Arthropoda; class Arachnida; order Araneae; family Tetragnathidae; genus Tetragnatha; species Tetragnatha versicolor. The sequence goes on from JANDEH010000019.1 coordinate 3,541,585, forward strand.
ACTGAGGAATCGCCTACAGGCCACCCCAGTAACGCTCCTTTCCTTTAGCGTTCAGATCCCCAAAGGACCACGGCTAAATTACGAGCGAATTTCGATGCATTCATGTCCTTTCCTCTGGTTATCTTAGCGGACCTGGAAAAAGTGCCCGAACCTGGTTCGGGGGAAGCCAGTGCCAGCTTCCATAGGTGCAATGCATAAGGTTCGAGGGATGGTTACAACTTTTTCCAGGTCCGCATCTTAGCCCAGCTTATCTTATAACCAATAATCATAAAAAAATAGTGGTAGAAACTAAAAAATAATAATTTTATTTTTTAATTCCTACAACCAAATCACTATTTAAAACGATGTTTTACTATGTATAAAAAGATTAAAAATATTACTAGCTACCATTTTTCAGAATATATTGGATATTATTAAAATCAATGAGAATAAATTGAAAGAAACTTATTTTTGTTCAGATTTTAAGGAAAGTGAGCTAGTTAGCAACTCAATACCCATCTCTTGAAATGGGTGGATATCATGGTAAATAGGTAAGAGATGTTCTAAAAGAATTTTCCTTTCAATCTTTTCTGCTTTGTTCTAACCATGCTTTTCAAATCATAACCTATAAAGCTAGCTATTAATTTTTAACAGTTAGCTCTACTTAGTTTTAAAATTTACAAATACATTAAACAAGATATCTTTCAACTGAGTTAAAAAGGCAGGGTTTATTGTTAGGTTAATTATTATCTAGGTTTTATTTTGAAAGGGCTTTTAAATAAATACATAAAAACCTTACTACAGGGTTCATACTCTATCTAACATAGTAAAATTCAGGAGTATTTAAGGAGTAAATTACTAAAAAATCAGGAGGTAATGTCAACAATTATTAACCCTAAACAACTTTGTATGTTACTAGTAGATTGAGTTCAGAATGAGGTATGGAACCAAGGAATTGCAAAAGTGGTTAGAATTTCCCATTTCAACGGAATTTTATTGATAAAAAAACAATTATTTGCCCCAAATCCATAGTAAAACTTCGTTTTGCCCTTTGACAGATGTTTTTTAGGAGTCAGAGGGTAAAATCAAGAGAAAAACATAGTTTTTAGGAGTTATAAGGGCCCTTAGAAAAATAAAACAAATTTCAGGAGTTTTTCAGGAATTTCAGGAGGAGTACGAACCCTGTTACTAATATTAAAGAATATAAAGTAAAACCATATTTTTATACATAAAACCATCTTTTTTTTTATTAATCCAAATTCAATCGTAAGTTAAAATTGGGGAAATTCTAAAGGCTTTGAATACTAATAAATATAATACCAACGATATTTGATTATTATATTAAATTTAAAACAAATTATAATTCTATATTTAAAGTCTGCGTACAAAATTAAGAAAAGGGATTAGAAGGGATTCTTGAACTATTCAAAAATACTCCATCTTTTGTGTTCAAACAACCCCATCTATCATCTCTATCTTTAAGAGTAGGAAATATAAATATTTGTAATTGGGAAACAAAACTTTTTTTGGACTTAACTTGATTGATACCACAATAGAAAAGGCAAAATTTCTACTTTAAAAACTTTCTAGATTTAATTTTCCCACCAAGAAATTTTACTTTTCATATTCCGAAGCCAGCAAATTTTACACTCAAAGGGTTCCAATAGGCCTACGTACTTAAAATTCAGGCAAAAGATGGTACTATTACAATAACTTATTCATATTTCTTCAGATTTTTATATTGAATTTAACATAGTGAAATATTGGTTGTTCTAATGTACCCCATGTACAAATAAGTCCCCCTCTCCCCTACTAACATGTAAGACAAAAGTAACTTACTTTACTTTATCCAACACTGTTCCAAAGCCTTCCGGTTATGTGACATCTCCCCATCATAAGTAGAGCAATGGTTTGAATCAGAGAGAGCAACTTCATCAGCAGACTTATTTGGTGGAGGTGGGCCTGCAGGTAGAACACAAAAGTTAATTTAATGGTTATGGACATTATTTAGACAGGGTTGCTAAAATGTAAAAATTTATTTTGTTGTAGGTAATATATCTGTGTTTTGTAAATCCTTCTGGGGAGGCATCATAAATTCCTGGGTCATCCTTCCTTATATTCTCTTACTGATTATGCTTGTTTGAGTGATAGCTTTATCAAAATTTTTTGTTTAATAAGTACAATGATTTTCAAAATTAGCGTCGCTGTGATGTGAAATGGTTTTAACAGCAATAAATAGTTTTGCTCAAATTTAATTAAGTAACATACTCAAATTTATTACATGCATATAAAAATAAGATTCATTCCACAGTATTCATATGTTACGTACGGGACAATTCTCAGCAAAATTTTGATATTTGTACTACTGTGCTTTTCATATCAAAATATGAATAAGAAAGTTTGCAATTAATCTTAAATTTTATACATACCACTTCAGCTAAATTCTTGTAAAATATTTATTTGTTTGACAATATTTGATACTTTTAAGCTTAGAAACTTTTTTAGGAAGGAATGTTCAATGATCATACATTGATCATTGAAAATTCCTTCCCTGATCATCATTTTTCTAAATACCATTACTCTAATTTAAAGGAACTCCATTCTTTGGCTAAAAGATTAATATTGCATGTTTTAAAACTCACTCTACGGTTTAGAAAGTGGTCCAATTTCTATCAAATTTATGATGTAAGTAGTACGGATACTGCTGTACCTCATGCAATAAATTTTTTCATTTAATTATGTTTTTTTTTTCGTTAAACGGGCCTTGGCAAAACGTCCTTTTCTAACGCTATCGCACTACATTAGGTCCTAGCTCTTTAACGGTATAACTGCGACCCCCTTTTCCATACCAATTCTTCTTCATCTTGATGTACTCTACCTACCCTACCTAGTTTGTCCCACCACTTCAGAATCACCCTTAACTAGTTGATTAAATTTTTCAATCCTGCCGATCTATCAAAGATTTTACATCTTTCATTTTTAGATAGAGCATTATTAGGAATCTCCAATTATGATAAAAAATACAATGATGATGTAAATTATTTAAAAGTTTTAAAATCACTAGTATGAAAAATTAGTATCAATGTAAGCACAGATAAAAATGATTAGTCCCAATTTGGGTATTTCAGTAATAATGTGTTTTTTTGAGAGAGAGGGACTTAAAAATGTGTAAATTCTTGCATAAAATTTTTTGGAAAAACTTAAGTTCGCAGAAAGGTTTTCATTTTATACAAGTATGCTAACAAAGTAGTTTGCCTCGCAGTGTCTGAATTTCGAGTGAAACAAAGAACGTCAATTTTAAAATATGATTATTTCGTTAAACCCATGTATAAATAGTGTCTTTTTATCACAATTTGCAAACCGAAACTCCTCCTAACAACCGTGTGTACCCACTTTCTCCTTCCCCATAGGGACGTACTAAGGTGGACACAAATTGGAGCCGAGCGGCGAAGCAAACAGCCACGAACACGCTCTGAGCAAGCGCCGCTCTTAGCGCCTCCGAGTTGCGCGTGCGCAGAGCGTGTTCGTGGCTGTTTGCTTCGCCGCTCGGCTCCAATTTGTGTCCACCTCTAGGTTCAGGAAGCGTTGCTGTCGAGTAGGTTTTTACATACATGGGGATCTATTTTTAAAAAGATAACATTCAAAATGAAAATACTTTTTTATCCAAGTCCCTGAACATTAATTATTGGTTAGGAAAATGGAAATATTTAATTTTGGGTAGCAAAAGGTGTATTTTATCAAAATACAGCATTGGTTTAAGTATAAAAATTTGAATATTTTGAAAATTATAATGTAGTCTTTGCATAACAAAAAGTAGCTATTTACTTTCATTATGAGGGTTAAATGTCAAAAACAATTCCTGGAGAAACCCAGAAACACCCTATGTTTTACAAACAATTAAGATAAATGTTACTTACTTTTAACTCTAACAGTCTATGGCTTTTTAGCCATTTGATGGTGGACAGAGAGGGTATTCATCTTCAACAACCACCTTGATGCAGGAAGTGGGCCTGCAGGTAGAAAACAAATCAGTGGTTACGAATCTTATCATTTAGACTGGGGTACTAAATCTTAAAAACAAAATTTCACAGAGGTAATGAATCAGTTTTTAAATCCCTACGGGGAGGAGTCAAATTTCTCGGTCATCCTCCTCATAATCTTACAGGTCACACATTGTTGTGATTGTTCAAATTTAATTAAGATGCTAGCGGTAGCATATTAAAATAAATGCATGTAAAAATAAATGTAACTGAAAATAAGAATAAAAAAAAGTAATTAGGTTTAACAATCTCACTATTAAATTAAAATTATAATATTTTACATTAATGGTTAAGAAAAAATTTTTTACAGGTAACTCAATTCAATCATTAAATGAAGTAGCATTTTATTTTGCCAACCAAAGATAAACACATGACATCTTTTTAATTTCTTTGGATACTCTAATTCAAGGGTGTCAAGTAATTTAACGAGGGGACCAAATAATTTTGAAAATTCTTATTGAAGTCCAGAGAAAAAAATAGGGATTAATTACTTTTAAATTCTCATTTTTACATAGTTGCAATTTAAGAAGTGTAATACTATCTTCTTAATTATATTTTTAAATTAAACAGAACTGTTAGTTGCCATAATATCATACCATATTGCAGAAACACTATTATCAAAAAATATAATTTACTTATAAAATATTGAAAAAGAATTTTATAGTCCCCATCTCTCAAAGGAATGGATGTCGTGAGCAAGAGAATGTCGAGAGATGGCCCGATAATTTGGGAATTCCTCCCTGGGAAGGATTTAAAAACCTTAAGATTAATTAACCATAAGCAGATGTGCGGTCTGGAAGACCGCACAACATTTTCCTCTCCTCCCCTCTACCACATGCTTGGTCAAATTGAATGGATTGTTCTTGTAGCTTCCCCTTTCATGATCTTGTCCCAGACCATTTCTTATCAGCATGTTTTGACAAGTACAACTGTTCAAAATTCAACTTATTCTTTTTCAGCGGTTTCCTAGACCTCACCTCCTCCGCAGCATAGTTTGATAAAACAAAAAACTCTCTGCGCACAAAAATTTTCTTCAAATATATACTGCAAACTTATTAAGTACTCCCAGTCGTTTGAATTTTGTCTTAAAACATAATGACAGACCTGTTGATCACCTAAATACTGTAATAAAGCTTCATACAAGCAACAACAGTACGAAAATATCTATTTATTTATCAACAATTTAAATATATTAGGTCATCCCGAAAGTTTTGTCGCTCTTGGGAGCATCTGTTTATAAGATATTTTTGACACTTTTCCATTATATGTGATTCCAATATAAACTGTAACTTTTTCCACCGTCAACTTGGCATCTTGGCTTGATTTTGGGGACTGATCGACAACTGGGCTTTCCTTAAATCTGTGATAACATGTTACTTCATTTCTTTTCTGCTCATAAAAGTAGCTCTTCAAAAGTAGTATAAAATGAGTTTCAATTTATGAAATAAATAAGATCTCCCGTGCGTTCCGTACAATCTTAATATGACTTAAAATTATAAAGTTAACTTTCTTTGAATTTTAATTTTGAAAGTTTTCAATTAATGGCAACTTGAAGTAAACAAAACCTTATTAATCGTAGAAACTAGGAAAGCTGGAAAAGCGAGCCAGCAAAAAAAGACCCAAAATTCACCAAATTGGCTTTAGATAGAAGTAGAAGTACTTTACTAATTTACCGTAATGGAAAAGTACCAAAAAATACATTGTATACAGATGCTCCCAAGAGCGACAAAACTTTCGGGATGACCTAATATTTTCTGCAAAATTCTAAAACGCTCTTTGCTCTGTTGTGCGCATCTACATTATCTAAGTCTGCTCTCCGCAGTGTAACAGTTTTCGTCCAGAGTTAGCATGCATGGCAATGTAGCTCAGCTCGTGAAGATAATTTCTGATTATATCTGATCGGGTTGTGTGGAAGAGTTGAAAAAAATTCAGATGAAGTTCTGAGTGATTTCAGTGGGGAAGATGACTATGAAATGAAGAAGATTTTTGTGAAAATTTCTTAATTTTTTGCTTCCAAAACAATGGTAAAAAACTGATGTTTCAGGCACTGTCAAAATATGTTCGTTCTACACTGAATTTTCTCTTATAAATTGTTTTGATTTATCTAATCAGGGCTTAAATTCTAATCAAAGAATTTTAGCATCAGTTAAAATGTTAATATTTACTGAAAACCAAAAAATACCGCAGCTCTGTTCCGATGCAATTTAAGCCCTGAATCTAATTAATCACTTTCACTGGGGGTAAAGTTGCTCGTGAATGTCCTCTTATGAAAGAGCACAGGCATCCACAAAAGAAAAACCAGGTACATAAATAAAATATATTGAGGATTTAACTTACTTGGAATAAGAAGCCACGCGACAAAATCCCCGAATCCAAGGTTTATAGAGAGAGAAGGTTGGCTCATTCGCTTTAACCACGTGATCTATGACGTAGGAAAGTGGCGCGGCCAGGCGCGGCTCGCTTTTCTACTGCTCAATACCCATGACTTTCAATGGGCAAATCCGATCGATTTAGTTTCTTTTTTTTGCTTATTTTTCCTGTTATATTGCTTCTGCTACCTGAGTCAAAATACCCTGTTATAATATACCACACATTTTTCTTCCGTTATAACTGTTTTTTGGCAATTTAAACGTTTTTGGATATTATTAATCTCGCTTTGTACTTAGTTCTCAATGCATTAGTTCTCATACTTATCATCACTCCTCTTGAAATTGTACAGCTTCTAAGTATACAATATAGTGACTTATTCTAGTCACTATACTTCTAAGTACAAAAATGTTGTATAATTATTGTTTAATTTTATAACATATTGAAGAAATACTAAGAAAAATATTAAAGTAAAATTAAATCAGTTTATTAAAAAAATGAGGCAAAAAACACAAATCATTTTGCACTTTTTTCCCCATGAATGAAACTTTTCAGACAAATTTGGATTAAACCTTTTTATTTACATTTTTTAACTATCCCTAATTACCAGTACAACTTTTCTGTCCTGCTGACTTAAATAAATTTGATATAATAGTTTTTATCAAGATGTGAAAATACCCTATACATTATAAAATTGATATAATAGTTTTTATCAAGATGTGAAAATACCCTATACATTATCCACATGCCATCCCAATCAATAAAAAAATTAATAGAACTGAGGAATGTTACATATTCCAATAATCATTCTTAAAAGTTTTAAATAATGTTATGCAACAAATCACTATAGTATTTTTTAATTCCTTTATGCATAATAATTAGTAACCCTTTGGTTGGGTGTTATAATAAAGCATTAAAACTTTTGTTTTTATTACTTGGACATGTGTAAGATTTTTCTGGGTATCTCTAACTTCCAATGCAATCAATATTACATTTTAGAATTGAAGTTCATATTATTTTGCTTTTTTTGGTTTTCCACTCACTGTTTAATTATTAAAACTGGATATACAACTGTTATTTATACTGAACAAAAAAGAACCTGGTGTAAAAAGTGGAAAAATTTACTTTGAGAAATAATGAAAGAAGCATTTAGTGAATATATTTTTTATTAAAAATTAAAACATCAACAATATTCCTTAATAAAATTTGAAAACTTAACAAAAAAATTTAATATTCAAGAAACAGATTAAGACAGAATTTAATAATAGACATGAAATTATATTGCACTATACAGACTATTGATCAATTTACCTTGGAAGAGGCATCAGTACACTGGCATGTACATTTTGCTGAAAATCCTTAACGATTAAAATCTACAGTTCAGCAAAACTATGAAGTTAACCGATTCAAGAAGGCAATATCTTTTAGAACATTAGAATTTAGTTGACGTGAAAATATTACACTTCCCTGACTAGTGATAAATTTACTTACCCAATTGATTGGTTGGTTAATTGACTTTTTATGGCACATGGCCCACTCTAGGGCATTTTGCACCAAACTTAGGGAACGTACCCATACTACAACGACCCATTTTTTACCCCCTCCCCCCCTTGGTGACCATCCGTAGTATATGCCAAGACCCCCCCTCCCCCTCTAGTTTTCACGTAGTAATTCATAAATACGGTTTGCCATCATTTTTTGCAAACAGAAAGTTTAAAAAAATTTATTATGCTTAATTTGTCTAATTTTTAATAAATTTGGCTTAATTAGTCTTAATTTGGCAAATATCAATAATTAATTTGGCTTAATTTTGTCTTATTGACTAGAAGAAAGTGACTACGTGACAAAAACCTAAGCCCCCCCTCCCCCCTGTGACCGAGCGTGGTATTTTGAAGACCCCCCTCCCTCCCCTGAATGGGTCACGTAGTATGGGTACGTTCCCTTACCTGATTGAAGGTAATTTTCAGCTAGTAAAACAAACATAAGTACACAAAAAACATTTATTAGTTCTTATAAAATGCATTTTCTTAGTTTATTTTGTTTGGCTATAAGGGAATATTTTCTTTTTAAATTAAGTGTCTGGTTTGATTACAAAATTTAAGTCTTGGGAATCTTTTTTAATAAAATAATTCTAATAACTCAAGGTGCATCAAATCTAGCTTTCCTCATACTATCACAATCATAACATTTAATAAATAATTTTTAAAATAAAATTCATTTGTAAATTTAAATGAATGGTCAATTGTCATATCTTTCAAACAACACAAATAATTTTATCGAGAGTTACTCCATAGTAAGAATTAATAACAAATGAATATTTAAATAATATAAAAGAAATAATTAAAATTAGCTCTACATACAGCCCAATGGCAATGCTATTTTGTTCAAGTGATTTAGCAACATTCAGCAAGTTTTTTGAAAACAAAAGTAAAAGTTTAAAAAAAATACATAGCTAAGTATTTCAGTTTAAACCAATGATCAAAATTAATAGGGGAATAGATATATTAAAGTTGACCAAGTTAATGTTCATTCAATAAGCAGAATTTATAAATGTTTGACTTCAGGAGTAAACACACTCACACACAATATCACAACAAATCATTGATCAACATTGAATCCAAAAGTTAACAAAATATTCAGAATTGAATTATGTTCAGTTAAAGAACATTTGAAGAAACTTAATCGATATGCTTAAATCAAGCAAAATACAAAAATGTATAATGATAACAACGGATTATGAGAGAAATAACCAGATAAACAACAATCTTACAAAACCTGCACAATGTCGCTATGGAAATGATTTCGCGCGCCTTTCACTGCCACCTATCGACGTCACGGGCATTCTTTGTTTACATCGGATGAGCCAACCTTCTCTCTCTACTAACCTTGCCCCGAATCCATTTACAAGTAAAGTAAACAAACCTTGTGTTGCCATTTGCACAAGTAAAATATAAAATAAAAATTATATTTTTACTCGTTTAATAACACCAAGCTTTAAAAAGAAATCCTAATAAAATTTAAAAGTAAATTTGCAAAAATTTGAGAAAGCAAATACACTATTAAATCGATACAACAGCCCATCCGATCTTTTTGTTAGTGAGGGGTGAGATTGTGACATGTATCTCTTGTTCTTAGTTTACGTTCATTTACCATTTACCCTTGTGCAGCTTTATTTTTTTACTTAGCTTTATAAAGCAGTTCAAATTATATCATTATTTTTTATTTAATTTATAATAATGAATGCATTTTTTTCTATTTGTTTTGTAATTATTATTTACAGCAGGTATTTCACTGTCGAAATAGTACTCTTTTGTCGTTTTAAACCTAATAAACGCAATTTAAAATTTTTTTCTTTGACATATTCTTAAAGAGGACCTTAAAATACACTTCATATCGAATTTTCATGCAATTCGTTGAACATTTAAGGGCTTTTCGGAGTCGTAAAAAATCGTAGTTTTGAGTAAAAAACACAAGTCCAAAGTAGCCTAATAATTGGTATTTAATAAAAAGTTTGAAATTTTTTGAATTTTTATTATGATAGTAGAGTAATAGGGTAAGCTTTTTCCGGAATTTCGAGTTTCCATGGTGATTCTGACGTCATCCACGAATTTTTTAACACAAAAGTGATTAACTTGTCTTTATAGGAATCCACTACGTTTTTTGGGGTATGAGAAAAAGGAGGAATGCGTAAAAATATAAATAAATCCCCAAGTGTTTTACATCATCGTGTTCACGTCATTTAGTAGATTAATAATATGTAAAGCATAAGGGGATTGGCTCCTTATTTCGGGAGTTTTTCCAGTTTTATTGGAAAATTTTAATTGGGTCTCACGTCCTTAATTTTAGAGATAGGGTTCTGAAATTTTAGCATGTGTACCTCCTTAATATTTCCTATTGAATGATGTATGACACTACGAGATTGGACCCATATTAAGAGATTTCAGAACCGCGTGCTCGTTTTTATTTTCACTTTTTAACGCCCCTAACTCCTTTTCTCCAGAAGAAACGGAGTCTTTCTAACAAGATTTAAAGAGATCTTCAAGAATATGGTTATTAATAAGCTCTTTGACAATTATTTTGGGAGAAATCCGTGAAAAATCGTCTTGAACAACTAAAATATAAATTTTCTGGATTGCGCAATTTTTATACCACGTCTTAGTTGAACCTATTGTTAGAAACAACTTTTCTTATGCTTTCAGAAAATACAAACCACTAAGCAGGGATTCTAATATATCCGGAGCTATTCAGCGTCAAAGTCAAAACATGTAGGCTTAACGTGCCACGAGGCACCCATGCCGGATATAATACCAGTTTTCCGACATTATCTTAGCAAATTTCCTTTTTTTACAACAGGAATGTCGGGTAACATCGAAAGATGTCGGAAAAGACGAATTCCCAAAATTCAACACCTATCAGTGCTCTACGATGTTAGACGGTATCAGCCGGTATTCAAGAAGGGGTAGTTTTCATAAAGGCTAATATCATCCAAAGTATGTGTTCCGGTGTTAATGTGCTACCCGAGTTAGTTTTAAAAAATTACTTTTAAGTGTAAAGGTATTTTTAAAAAGTTTAAATCATTTAAAGTTAACCTGTATATTGAAAGAGATAGAAGGATATTTCACCCCTTAATTTTTTAAGGGAGGGGGCGAACAGTGAAATTAAAGAAAATTAAAGATAACACTTTACTTAAAAAAGATTGCTAAAAGTTAAATAAAATTATATTAAGTCAAAAAATATTTTTGCCAGTTCAAAAATTATAAATTTTCTCGGGTCATAATGCCAACAAATACTGGCCAATATCGTTATTACAATGTCCGATATTACACGATATTGGCCAGTATTCGCACGCAGTTGGCCAATATTTTTGTGTGGGTAGTTAAAATAATAAGCAGCTAAACATAGTTCAAATATTTATTTGTCAATTGCAGGACAAGGGAGTTTTTTAAATTTATTTTCTTTTTCATAAAAACATTTGAATCTGTTTTCACATTATATACTTTTATTTCATTTAATAAAAGTAATTGTCTATTTTAATGCCGTATTTCTATTCTCAGATCTAAATTTTAGAAATTATTTATGTCGAAATGCTGCCAGGAAATTTTGAAAAATTTGTATATATCTACAATGGACTTTCATACTCTTGTTTCTAGACTAGATTTAAAATTACCAGTATGCTTTCATACTGGTTTCAAATTTTCCGGAATATTTGAAAACTAGTATGGTTTAATACTGGTTTCAAAATTTCCAGTATATATGAAAACCAGTATGAACATTTCTAGTATGGTTCAATACTGGTTTCAAAATTTCCAGTATATATGAAAACCAGTATGAACATTTCTGGTATGGTTTAATACTGGTTTCAGAATTACCAGTAAGATTTTTATACTGGTATTAAATTTCTAGTATGATTTTCATACTGGTTTTGAATTTCCAGTATGGTTTTACTGGTTCCAGTATCATTTTTACTGGTTCCAGTATGATTTTGATACTGGTTTTGTGATTTTTTTCCAATAGGGGGACAACCAGATTTTGTACACTTTCAAAGATTTTCGAAAAAAAAATGAAGTGGGGGGCATAGACAATTTAGAAAGGCGTAGCTGGGCCACAGACGGAAAAAAGTTGGGAACCATTGCTCTACTGTAATTTTTTCTTTTATCATCTGCAAATCTAAGGTTCATTTATATTTCTATTTTATTTCAGTATTTCGGTATTGAAGCTGTTGGGGAAATCAAAAAGATAATTTCGAAGATTAAAGAAGATGAAATAACTTGGGAGAAATAAACTTTTTTGTGTTTATATTTGTTAAAACTTCTTTCTTTGAAATATTTTGCTGTTTTATTGAAATTCTTTGAGATATTTTGCTGTTTTATATGTTCAAGGCTAATGTTTTTCAAATTCTCTTAAATCACTGCCCAAATAAAAATTTAATCTCATTAAATGGTTTATTTTTTGGAGGTCTTTCCTTTGGGAGACCAAATGTAATTTCAAAATAATTTTTGAAAATAACCTACAAAGCTAATTGTAAGCATAGCATATTTTATGTGTTCGCTATGTAGAAAAGTAAGTCTTACGCGTGCCCGCTGGGCAAAATACCAAAGTTCTGTCAATTGTCTCTTAAAAGGGTAGGTCTCATACTACGAAATGCATATTTCCAGTTCGTCATTGACCCTCATTGCTCTGAAATACAGGATCCCAAAAATTACCTTTTTTCCGTTTTTGTAGTCACAAAAATAAATCTCACGTGATCGCAGGTCAAGACTCTATAATTCTGTCAATTGTTTCTTAAAGGGTAGGTCTCATACTACGAAATGCATATTTCCAGTTCGTCATTGACCCTCATTGCTCTGAAATACAGGGTCCCAAAAATGACCTTTTTTCCGTTTTTTAGTCACAAAAATCAATCTCACGTGATCCCAGATCGAGAGTCCATAGGTTTGTCAACTGTTTCTTAAAGTAGAGGTATTGTACTAAGAAACGTATATTTCGAATTATTGATTGACCCTCAATGCTCTGAAATACGGGGTCACCAAAATGACCTCTTTTTGTTTTGATAGCTACGAAAGTAGCCATTTTTCTGCAGCCATGAGGGTTAACCATACAACCAATGGGCTAATTAAGTTAATACTGAGCAGTACTACACACTTTAACCCTCAAAACTGTGATTGACCCTCAATGCTGGGGTCAATAAAGGCTCGAATTTGGCATTTTTTCATTTTTTTCGACAAAGTTTGGCGAACCCTTCCAGTTTGCAGGGAAGGTGAACCATGAAATTCACAAAAGAATTTGATTAAGCTATCTAAGGACATGTTGTTACCGCAAGAATTACTTTGGTTGACCCTCAATGCACTGAGAAAATGTTGTACAAAGATATGTCGATTCGAAAAAAATACCGGGTCGCGACCAACTTTGAGAATTTTCGTAGGCCGAAAAAAAATTTTTTCGGTAAAAAGAAAAAATAGGGGTATTCTAAAATCATTAGAAATATCCATCATAAAAATTTCATCAAAATCAAAAATGGTCACAATAATGACCCCCGCATTTCTGCCCGCTCCTTATAAAATCTGCCTCTTAAATTGTATATAAACTAAGAACAATATGTGCTGGTCATTAGAAAAGGAAAGGTATTAAACTTTTCAGTTTATAGTTTAATCAGACTTGTGAAGAATTTTGTTACTTTCCGAAATAGTCTTTTTTAAGAGAAATTAATTGAACTTCAAATAATTTTGCTTCAGTTATATTCCTTTCTACAGAGGATTTTGGGGAAATTGTTTTGTAACGCATTTTTTGGAGAAACTAAATATGTGAACACCAATATACACTCTTAACTTTTCAAAATTTACCGAAATGTTTTGAATATTGTAAAACCACGTGTAATTTTAAAGGATAGCATTTGAATCGCGAGAAATAGAAACGCAGAAAGGGTGAGGTCGTCTTAGAAGAGTTCAATAGAAAAGGCTGTCAATCATTGTCACCTGAGGGGTGTGTTCAGTGATTGTCGCGGGAAGCAACTTTCTCAAGAATCACTCCATGGGGGGTAAGGGTTGCAAGTGGGAGGGAATTCGGCGACATTCCACGCTGACCCTCCATACTCAATGCGACCATATATAAAGCTCCTCACTAGTCTGATTAAAGACCATTGCACGCAGTAGCTAGTTGTATCCTGGTTGTGTATTTTCTTCGATCGTCTCTTTTAGTGGTGAACAACAATATGAAGGTCAAGGGAAACTTAGACGACATCCGAAAGGAAATCTTTAAATGTGGCCTTCCTCGCAGAATCATTCGTCGTGTTGCCGTTGATTCTATAATTTCCAGCGAAATTAGCAGTAGCAGAGCAGCAGTGAAGATTTTGATGGAGTTAACGGGTCGATTGAATACGCTGGAACTCAATAATTATTATGATTCTTGGCTGAATTTCGTTGGTCTGATGCTTTCCAAAATTTCCTCCACTGGTGCTACAATGATTGTGGGACTTGACATGACAGTTATGCAGCTACTCTGGGTGATTCGTGAAGTGTTTTCGGGGCGTTGTGACAAAGTTGTGCGTTTCATATGCATATGCAAAAAAAATCTAGGAGTCGTTTTCATGGACAAATTTCTCTTGAAACTCCCCGTTGATCTTCTGGATTATCTCCTTTGGAGTTTATCTCACGAGCGTGCAACTGACTTTTTTTTCTGCGAAAGTCATCTTCTTATGAAATATCTGAAGGAAGATCTGCTCTTAGAAGAACATAATCGCTTCGAGACGTTTCTCAAATACGGGATTCCGTATGTGTATGACGAGGACTACTATACGTTTTGCTGTTTCAAGCTTCAGCGTTTGAGGTAAGGACATTTTTACATTATTGAAGTTTTTACAGTAGTTAAAATTTTCATCTGTGAAGTTTAAATCCGCAAATATATTAACCTTCCTACCCCGCATGGGGTCTATTTCGAGCGCACTTTGACTCTTGATATCTCCCATGTATTTTTGTTTTGTCAATTTCAAATGCTAGTATTCCTTAATTACGCAAAGTTTTACAATGGGTTAAAATTTTGGAGTTTTTACTCAATTTTTAAGTGTCGTGGGAGAAATAGGCATAAATGGGGGTAAAAAATATCAAATAAAGCAAAATACTTTATTTTTTTGTCATATTATTGATTAAACATGATTTTTATGTGTGTTTAAGATGCTTAGATATTTATTGGAAGGATATTTTCGTGAAAATTTGTCCCCTCAAAATAGTTTTTTAGCTCATTTTCAAGCCTTTTAGATTCCACCCAAACAGCACCACTCATTGTAAGCGGGATAATTTTCAAGGAAAAAATTTTATAGTATTATGAATTGGAAAATTTCTAGGGGGTTTAGGGGTTCCTATTACAGAATTAATTTTGAATTTGGCCCCTAAAAGTGGCATTTTAACTCATGTTAAGACACTTTATGTTACATCACAAAGAGGATCACTCCTTGTAAATCTCTAAAGTTTCAAGGAAAAACTGTTAGATTCAAAAATTTCTAATTACCAAAACTTGAATGTTTTATTCCTATAGGGGGGACTGCAGCCCCACAGCCCCCCATTCTGGATTCGCCACTGAAATCATCGCATTAAGTAATTAAAAAAAAACTTTTTGTTTAGAACATATTTTGCCTAAACACAAATTTTACACTATTTTTCCATTTTATTATAGGAATTTTCATTACTTTTATTAGAGCCAATGCTTGGATGAATTATTTTTAAGGATTTTTTTCATTATTTATCCATGAATCAGCATGGTAATACGCAACTTTTGAGCCATATTTGGAGTCAGTGTTTAAAAATTCATTTCTCCCGGTATACGCTATTTAGGGGTACGATCAATGATTAATTGTCATTTTATAACGAAAAAGTGTTCCGTTTATTTCATTGGCTGCGGCGACACGTCAATTGATTTTTAAGTATATATATATTTAGATACCGGTAGATATTTTATAACCATACCGAGTTTACTCTTAGATACTAAAACATTTATTTTGCTTTTAGATCTAATCTTGGAATTATATGTGATGAAATCCTACACAACGGTAATATAAGGATGCAACTCGCAGTGGAGATTTTGGTTGCTCTCTTTCTTCTTAATGAAAAAGGCAAGGGCGTACTGAAGTTGCTCTGGAAAGCGTTGCCTCACCCGTTCATTACCGGAAAAGAGATGTTTAATCTGTTGGAGCCATTTTTCCAAGAACCCCTCGAGCTCCAGAAAGCCTGTGACCTGTACGTAGAGAGCAACGTTTTGGATGTTCCCGAGACAAAGCAACCTCGGTCTCTAACGCAACTGGCGATGGTAGAAGTAAGGGAATGTCTTCGTGAGGCGAACACCATAAGTGAGGAAGCGATTGACTGCTTGGACATTCCACGAACCCTCCATCCTATTTTAAAGTTGGGTATTAGCTCAAAGAATCAAGTCTAACTTTTACTTAAGAAGGATGTTTGGTGAGGGAAAATGTAACTTATGAGGGAAAATTTTAAAAACACTGTGAAATTATCATGCATATCATTTTTAGGATGTCTTTTCGTGTTTTTCCCTGATAGTAAGGATCTTAGTGTTATCATTTTTATTATTTTATCTTTGGGATATCTTTGATATTCATGGATTTGAGTGTAAATAGCTTTTTTATAATCATTTGCGTTTGTTTTTATTGTCATTTATATTTCACCGTTCTGTTAGTTTACAACATATTACATTTATCATTTGTATTTTTTATTATATCATTTGTACATCACTTATACATTTATAATTTATATTTTAGTTTCCAATATTTCATTATCATTCATATTTCCCGACTGTCATTTGCTGCATTAGCTGAAATTTGTACAGTTTTTATAAGTAATTAATAAATGTTTTATATTGCTTTATTTCTTGATTATTTCCTGTTCAATATTAAGTGTAGTTTTAGACATTTTTTTATAATTTAATTTCTTTAAATGTAAATATAATCTTATAAGGTAGATTTCTTTTAAAAAACTAGAGATTTACCTTTTAAATGTATTAGTAAAAAATGCATCAGGTCTTAACGTAATATTTATACAAAAATTCTTATTATTCAAGGAATGTTCAAAACTGATTGATGTAACATAGATTTTAATATAGATTATATAGAGATGCAATATAGATACCAGCGTAACTCCTGTAAGGTCCGCCTATTATTATCATCCATCTCATATATGTGCTTAATTTTTCCATAAACGGACCGTTAACGGACCGCTCTTCTACCTTAATTTTTTTAAATATTGCCTAATTTGGACATTTTTCTTGACATTTATATTATTTAAATACCCATTACTGGTTGCTAAATTAGTCAAAAAATTTCTTATAAACGTTTTGTTTCATAGCTTTTTTCCCCCAATTTTCGCAACAATATTTTAATTTTTATTGCTGAAAATTCAAATACAATATGTTTTATGTTGACTAAGAAAACAGCATAATTTGGACTATGAAGCTATTTCTGCACGGGTACATTTCATAAAACACTATACTTTAAAATTACTTTTTTAAAAATTCTTCTGCGGTAGGACCCCCAGCCTCCTCTATTTGGCGCCTATTTGTCTTCTTCCTTATCCCTATGGCTTGGATCAGACCAGATCCATGAGATAATTTTTTCCTTCAAAATACACTAAAACTTTACTTTCAGAGGTACTAGTTTAATTTAAGGGGGTCCGGGACACAATTTTCTAAAAACTTTACTAATTAACTTAGAATTTAGAAATTTTTCATACTGATCAACCATCTAACAACTAAACAAAATCAGAAAAGTATTCAAAAAGTTTTAAAAAAATTTAAAATTAAAAAAATGGGGTCATTTAAAATTGATATAACTCAAAATATTATTGATGAATTTTCAAAATTTTTTCACTTAATCAAACAAAATAATATTATCTTTATTTTAGTCAAGGCATTTTAAGAAATATTAATTTTTTGAAAAAAAAAAGACCAATTAAGTAAAACATTCTTGAAATTTTTATGCAACATTTTTTTAAAAATTCATATTTTAAAAAGCATATAAACTTTTTAAATTTCCCTAGACCAAATTAAAGTAAAATGTTTAAAAAGTATATATTTCAAATTTCAACTATTTACCTTGAACGGTTGTTGATTTATATCAATTTAAAGATGATAAACAGTGAAAAAACACATCATAGAGAAAACCGGATTTAAATGTTGAAAATGTAATGCTTGACTACCAAAGCAGCCGGCAACAAATGATTGTATCTACGGTTCCAATATTTATGATAGACACATAATTCAAACCTCATTTTGAGCAGAAAAAACAGGGTTCCTTTTTAAAAAAAAAAAAAATTTTTTTGAAAGTCTCACGTATTTTTTGTGTCCTAGACCCCCTTAAATTTCTGCGGGATACCCCCAGAATCCTTCTTTTGCTTAAAGATAAAATTTTTAAATCTTGACATCATGTGGTATTTTGATATGGTCCTGGTTATTATACTATTTCTCCCTTAAAAATTACAAGTGATCTTCTTTAGGTGGCTTTCAAAGGGTAACAAAAATGAGTAAAAAAATCTTCTTTTTGAAGCCAACTTTCCCATTAGAGTCAATTTTTATAAAATTTTCTGGGGGAGGACCCCCAGACCCCCCTTTCGTACGTTGAACTTAAAATTATTGCCTACTTTTCTTGTACTAATTTCATTGGGGCGTAGAGTTTACCTAAATTGTATTTAAAAGAATTTAATTAATAACCCCTTAAATATGTATGGGAGGGGCTGAGGAATAATTTTGGGTCCCTCCAGAATATAAATTTCTACAGGGTGATCGGAAACACCGTGGACAAACTTTGAGGGGACCTTGACAAGCATATTTTGAATAGGAATGAGGGGGCGTAGATGCACCGTGAAAGAGCAAGAACCCCTAATGTAGAGCGAGGGCGTTACAAAAGGCAGTTTTGTCCTGTTACAAAAGTCCTGTTTTACGAAACAAAACATAAGAGAATAAAAAAAAATTATTTCCACCATAAATTTTAACGAAATGGGACCACTTGTTTACCCCTGGGGTGAGTTATAATACTTACAATATTTATTCCCTTAGTTCCTTAGTGTAATGGTATTTTTTTCAACCAACTTCCATAAAAAATACCATATTACACTAAGCCTTAGTGTTATATGGTATTTTTTATGGAAGTTGGTTGAAAAAATACCATTACACTAAGGAACTAAGGGAATAAATATTGTAAGTATTATAACTCACCCCACGGGTTAACAAGTGGTTCAATTTTCTTTCTACTTTCAGAGTCGATTCAATGGGAAAGCTCGCTCCACTTCTATTTCTTCTCTTCGATATCAATCCAATCCATAGAGATCCGATACCGATTCCAGAAATCGGTGCAAACAAACGCATTTACCCAGTATTCCGCAGTCCCCATCTCTCAAATGCACTAACTGCCAAGATGCACGCGTGCAACGTACGGGACACGGCCAACACACTCACTCAGGTCTATTAACCCTAATACACATCCAACATCAAAGGGTTTATAACTCACAAGTGCATTTACTTTTGCAAATTTAATCACGCCTATAAATATTAAAGCCGTCCGGGCCACTACGAGATCCCCCGTAATTATGCGAACTGCATTTCGCCTTCGGAATGCGATGCGTTGTGTATTAGGACGTTCCCGATCCAGATTTGATGAATGGCGGAAAAGATATTAATTTAATCTCCCAACCCCGGGTTTCTTGGGCTGCTAGAATGTTCGCCCTGGGATGGAGGATTTGTTGAATTTGACGAACGTTCGATTGAGTTAGTGGTGTTGTTTTCGAATGAGGGTTCTAATAAGACCGGGATTTGGATGAATTGCCTCGGGTTGGGCACTCTCTCAAATCACATGCAATTTGAAAAACTTATACTTGTTTGTTTTAGACACCATGGACTAGAGATATTGCCAGATATTGTGCAGACTAACCGATTAAAATATGAAGTGGATGTCTATACTCAACATTGAAAAATGGTTATACAGGGTGTATCTGAAATGGTGCAACAAACTTTCAGGGATAATAGTATTCATCAAGACGAACAAAAATCGGTATAGAAAGGGGGTCCAAGACCAAATCCCAGGGAGTTAAAAATGGAGCGACACCCCAAAAAAATCATTGAAAAATTCAATTTGTAGAAGAATTACTATTGGTAAAAACTTAATTACGGTCTCAAAAATTGTGGTTTAATATGATCTTTAAAATTACCTCAAAAGTCTTCACTTAAAAATTTTTTATTATGAAAAAAGTTAAAAAACACAAAAAAAATGTGAAAACTCCGCCAAAACCTTATTTTGTATTTCGAAATCCTTTCTTTTGATTTGATAATCTGAAAGATCATAGTTGAAAACCCTTAAGTCCAAAGTTTCACGTAAATACAATCAATATTAAACGCTTGAAATCCTGTTAAATTTTGGTTTTTGGGTGCGCTAGCAGTTTTCTAGATTTGTTTCCAGAACAGCTGTTTGCGCACCCAAAAAAAAACTTTAACAGGATTTCAAGAGTTTAATATTGATTGTATTTACGTGAAACTTTGGACTTATGGGTTTTCAGCTATGATCTTTCCGGTTATCAAATCAAAAGAAAGGATTTCGAAATACAAATTAGGTTTTGGCGAAGTTTTCATATTTTTTTTGTGTTTTTTTAACATTTTTCATAATAAAACAAATTTTAAAGTGAAGACTTTTGATGTAATTTTAAAGATCATATTAAACCACAATTTTTGAGACCATCATTATATTTTTACCAATAGTAGTCCTTCTACAAATTGAATTTTTCAATGACTTTTTTAGGGTGTCGCTGCATTTTTAACTCCCTGGGATTTGGTTTGGGACCCCCTTTCTATACCGATTCTTGTTTGTCTTGTTGAGTACTATCATCCCTGAAAGTTTGTTGCACCATTTCAGATACACCCTGTATATAAATACAATACTTAGCTTAGGGGACATCCATAAATTACGTGAGGTGTTGTTTCCAAAATCTGGACCCCCCCTCCCCCTTGGTAAGATTTAGTGAGATTTTGCTGGACCTCCCCTCCCCCCCAGGCAGTGGCGTAGCCAGGATTTTCCTATGGGGGGGTCCAGTGGGAAAAATTTACTATTGGACATCAAAAAGTTTTCACAATTGCAGAAATAAAGTTATAATTTTCACATAACTTTTAATTTCTTATCAATTTTAATTAATAATTTATTAGTAATTAGTGTAATAATCAAGATTTAGTATTACTTCGATTGAAAGTTCTCATCCACATAAAATTTTTAGGTACAGGAACCATCAAAAATCAAATTAAGGGTTTTCAGTAGCTCGAGCTCCATATTAAAAAGGGGGGTTCGGGGGCCCCAGAAGACTTGGAAATTTGATTTTTAAAAGGAGTTTTTTACTTCATTATGAGGTGATAACCAAGGAGCAAGTCAAAATTTCTGAGGCAGTGGTTGATCCAGGATTTGGTTTTGGGGGGCTAAAAATTTTGAAAATCAAATTGAATCTTCTAAACGATTATCATTATTAATATTAAAAAGCTTAAAAATAATCGTGTTCGAATTACCGTAACGGGGGTTTGGGGGACCTCCCTTAGAAATTTTTTGGAAATTCAAGTCTAAAAAGCAGGTTTTCAACTCGTTTTGGTACACCTAATCCGAATTTCAAACATTATATTTTAAGGAATGTATTATTTGCTAAGAGTTGAGTATTTTGACGAACTCAACATAAAAAAAGTTGTTTATTATTAAGTTCCAATTCCCAAAGGGGGTCTGGGGGTGCTCTCCCAAAATGTTTTCGGAAATTTGACCTTAAAAACAGGGTTTATTCGTTTGGTACCATATGCTGCTTCCCCCTTATAACGTCCCTCAATCAATACGTTTGTTATGGGCGAAACGGGGTTCCCCCGGAAAATTTTAGATTTTAGTATGCCAAAAAGTGGATTTTAGGCACTTTTAAGGATTATAGACGCCCTCTTTTGAGTAGCCACTGGAATATTTAACGCCTAAAAAGGGTCCAAACATTTTGGGTCGGGCCCATGGGGGGGGGGGTCCGGACCCGGGGACTCCCCCTTGGCTACGCCACTGCCCCCAGGTGAGATTTACCAACAACCTTTAACAAAAATTTTCTATCCTATTATTTTGCATTTTGTGATTCACCGCACCTAAAACTTTTCCATTATTAATGATGGGGGGGAAAGGACATTATTCCGCCTAAAAATCACCACAGTATCTTATCTGTGGGTTTTATTCCTTTCTCATACTTAAAAAAATCATACAATTTCTAACTTAAAAAGTTGACGTGAGATTTTAATCGACCCCCATCCCCCCTTGGTGAGATTTTTCCAACCCCCCCCCCCCTTTTTGACCTCACGTAATTTATGGATGTCCCCTTACAAGACATTTCGGCGATTTTTAAATTGATAGTCAACAGAATTGAATCAACAATTTTATGCTTTATTATGTACTAGTCCAGTAACTTTATACATCACCGTATGCGTCAAATCCGGTAGATCTGATTTTTTGCAGACTTGTTTATGATGTTGGCCTAATGAATAATCCAAGTTTTCGACCTCGAGCGCCGAACGCAACTTTGTCAAAAATCGAAAAAACCGCGGAAAATCGAGTTTTTTTCAAATTTTGGCGATTTTAACCCTAAAGGACTAGTTTTTGAAAAAACTTTCTAATTACAAAGTTAAAGCAAATAAAATTTCCTACAAAATGATACTAGAACTGTCTCTGTAGACTCAATAGTTTCCGAGATTTAGCCTCTCAAAGTTTATCCTTTTTTCGAAATTTTCAATTTTATACAATGAGGAAGTTGCATGATTTTTTTATATTTTTTTAATCGATTCCTCTTGCAAAAATAAGCAACTACCCAAAATTTGAGGCCGATCGAGAAATTTTTTGATTGTCAAAAAAATTAACAAAAATCCCCTTTTTAAAAACGCGCGAAAACGCCAAGAGTTTGGATGTGACGTCATCTTATACTAAACATGGTTGTAAAGCAACGGAGTTGATGGTATTATTGTTGACGTCATCTTATGCTTTAAACAATAAACTTTTTCAATCACGTGTTTTTCTCTCGACTTTTAAACTAAAATATTTAATTACCTGTACATTTTTTTGAAAAGCTGACTAGATATTTAATTTTACCATACAAAAAACCATACGGAACACTTGTTTGTTTTTGAAAATCTGACACATGCAACTTCCTTATTGAGGTGTTTGCTACAACAAAGGAGTTATAGATGTGTGGTTTCTGAATGTGGAGATAACTCATTGTTACAACAAAGACCTCAATTCTGTCGTTCTAAATAAATTTTGACCCTGATTATACTATCGATCCCCTGTACTTTTATGATGGGATGTTAAAAAAGAAAATTAGAAATGTGAACCATGATGTTAAAGCTAAGCTATGAAAAATGAAGTAAAAAGATAAGTACAACAAACGTTAAAATAAGTTTATTTGTAAGGAAATTGAGAAACGATTGATTTTTAAAATACGGAAAACTTAATTTTAAAAACACGTTGTTATGGAAATAAACTGTGTTGTCACGGAAACACTCTATGTCACCTGGTCATCACCATACACTAAGGTAAATGTGGGTATAGTGGACACTTTAAGGAAAATTTTTACTTAAATTCTTAATAAATACCAATCAATTTGCTTCGAAACGGTTATCATCCTATTTTTAGGTTAATTGGATCTTCTTCTTTCGATTTTACTATTAAAAACTTTAATTAGATTGGGCAAAGTATTTTTAATTAATTTTTTAAAAGTACTCCAAATTGTATCTATAGTGGCCACATAGATGAAGCTGTTGCTTCTATGGTGGACACCTCTTGCATCAATAGTGGACACCTGTCTTTTTCTGCCTATATGAGGGGTTTATGCATGAAATTGAGGGGTTTTTCTTGGTATAGTCGTTTATTTCTAATTAAATCTTCCTTCCCAACGAAATGTATTTTAGATTCAATCAAATTAGCGTTATTTAAAAAAATTGATAGTTTTCGGCCCAAAGTCTACGCTGTAGCTGATTTGAGAGGAATTTAGCATGTAATTCAATGTTTTAGAAACATTGGTTCCCGAAGCCAGAATGAAACCAAATTTATTTAACACTCATTTTAAAGCACAGTCAACAGTTTATGAAGAAAAACTGATTCAAATTAAGCATTATTTATGTTTCTATTAGACGCCATTGCGGTGGCCACTATTGGAAAATCTAAGATTATGTGTTGGTAAAGTGGACACCCCCATAAATCCTCGTAAAGTCAGCATTTTCAAATAAATTTTATTCAGTATTATTTTATACACTCTTATTTATCTTGATATAAATTTAAAAGTCAATCAAGCGGTAATAAATACGAAAAAAACAGTTCCGACTTACTCGTTTCCTTACGCGATTCAATAAGCAAAATCAAATTTCAGTCACTCGGCCGATGTTGTTATTTTCAAATATTTAAATATCCTTCCCATGCTGATCTGCGGTATCGGTGGTAATTTATCAGCTTACCTGATTGCACAATCTACTATGCCTATGAATTTTGACGCTGTTCGATGTCTCTAACTCGTTTTATTTAAAATTAATCAGCTATGTGGCCACTATTGGTACAGTGTCCACTATACCCACATTTACCTTAGTCATCTTCACATCAAAAATTGTCAAAAATCTTAAATTTTTGCTCTTTTGTTGGGTTTTTCATCGATTTTTTAATCAAATATTCATTTTATGAAAAATACCATGCAACCAAATTAAAGAACGTAAAATTTCCTATCAGATGCACTGGTTTATTTTTATTTTGCGATGAGCAGTGTACATTTTATAGCGTTTTGAAGTGTAGCGATTTTTTTTGTTTTTGAACAAAAAAGTGGTGAACGCTAGATTTACCCCACTACAGCTCAACATAAATACAAGTTACTGCCAAATAGTTTATACCACATGAAAGTAAATTTAATTTCCTACAAAATGCACTATTTAACTTTGATTTTATGATGAAAGGTATTGATTTTAGAGCGCACTAAATTACAGCTGTTTCCTGACTTCACACAAAAACGAAAAATTGCTTAACTTCAAAATGCTATAAAACGTACACCACTCATCGCAAAATAAAAATAAACCAGTGAATCTGATAGTAAATTTTACGTTCTTTAATTTGGTTGCATGGTATTTTTCATAAAATGAATATTTTATTAAAAAATCGATGAAAAACCTAACAAAAGAGCAAAAATTTAAGATTTTTGGCAATTTTTGATGTGAAGATAACTTTAAAAATGAAAATAAACTTAAAATTCGGATTTAGCGATGCAAAAAACATATAAAATCGTTCCTTAAAACACTCTCATAATTTAATATATGAATTTAAAATATTGATCGAAATTACGCCTAAAACACCCAATATTTCATAAATAAAATTAAAAATTTATTTTTTTTAAGCATGCTTTGTCATCAATGAATCCAAAACAAACCATTTTATTGTTAATATACCGGAAATAAAGCGCAAATTGCAGATTAACAACCGCGTAAGTCCGTTTGGTCTGCGAGGTGCGAGAATTTTGATATCGATCTTTGCTTCCCTCCCTCCCCCCCTTCTTAAAAAATGACAATGAAAAGCATGTTATTTATAGAAAATTAAATGTTCTTTCACGTGGTTTGAAATTTTTGTTGATAACATGAATAGTTTTCATTTTGTAGAGGGTAGAATTGGGCGTTTTCCTTTTTTTTGCGGAAAGGCAAAAAATCGATGTTTTTAGCGCGCTCTAGCATCAATACCTTTCATCATAAAATCAAAGTTAAATAGTGCATTTTGAAGGAAATTTTGTTTTCTTTAACTTTGTAACTAAAAAGTTTTTTCAAAAACTAGTTCTTTATGGTTAAAATCGCCAAAATTTGAAAAAAACTCGATTTTTCGGCGTTTTTTTCGATTTTTGACAAAGTTGCGTTCGGCGCTCGAGGTCGAAAACTTGGATTATTCATTAGGCCAACATCATAAACAAGTCTGCAAAAAATCAGAACTACCGGATTTGACGCATACGACCCCATGCTTTCAGGCGACAAAGTTACTGGACAAATTTAATTTTATAAGATATTTTTCCCCAAATTTTCGATTACTTTTTCTTACCTATGGCAAAAATATCATGGCTAAAGATTCGCCAATTTTTGAACCTAGCCTAAAATCGCTTTTCAAAGTGCTGGAATTTCCAGGAGAGAAAACCCTGAACTTCCTAATTTCTAGAGATGATTTTAAAAAAGGGTTGCATTTATATAAGTGAATTGCTGGGATGAAATATATTTCAAGGTTGTCAAATATGAAAATGTATCACGAAAATTGGCATTGTTAGTAGATGTAACATATTTTTTAAAATTTTGATCTTTCAATATTTTTTGAAGTAGTTGAACTTTTTGAAAGTAGTTGGAACTAATAGTTGGTAAAAAAAAGTAGTTAACCTACTAGTTCAACTACTCTAAACCAAAAGTAGTTGAACTACTAGTTAACTAGTAGTTGCAACTAGTAGTTAACTACTTTTCAACTACTTTTAGTTAACTAGTGCCGAACATTAAAATTCTACCTAAAAATTTTCTGAAAAGCTTCATTAGACAAATAAAATATACATAGGAGGGAGGGTCTAAGAAATAATTTTGACTCCCTCTCAAAATATATTTCTATATATGCCACTGAGACCAGGGGGGGCATGGAAAACTTAGAAAGGCTTTGGTGGGGCATGGACCGAAAAAGGTTGGGAAACACTGTTCTAACCCCTACAAAATGAAAAATATTCACTTTATCATAAAAAACTTTGTCACATGAAAGAGCATTTAATTTTCTATAAATAACGTACCTCACATAATAATCTTTTTGAGAAGAGGGGAGGTAGCGAAGCAAAGATCGGGAATACAACTTTCATGCCTTACAGCCAAAACGAAGTCCCCCAGCTGTTAATGTCCAATCTGCGCTTTACCTTCGATATATTACCAATGAAATAGGCTATATAGAATAATTTACGACTAAGCACGTCAAAAAATAACAATTTTTGTTAAATATATTTATGAAATACTGGGTATTTTATGCAGAAAATCAATCATTTTAAAAAAATTCATATCTTTAATTATGAGAGTGTTTTAATGAAAGAATTTATAAGCTTTTTTTTGCATTGCTAAATCCGAATTTCATGTTTATTTCCATTTTGGAAGTATTTTTTACCCTTGGGTTTTCCCCTTTGCGTCAAATACATTTTTCCTTGTGTTTTGTAAAAACATTTTTGTGTGGTAAATAAACTTATTATTATTTTGCCCAGGGTTAAAACTGTCCCCTTGAAATTTTAAAAACTATATGTATATATCTTTTCCCCCTTGAAAAAGGGTTAAACAAATTTTTCGATTTGGGTGGCTTTCAAAGAATCCTAAATTACCAAAAGTAGTCAAATAACTACTTTTTGAGGTCAAATTTCAAAAATTTTCTGGGGTAGACCCAAACCCCCCTTTGTACTTACAACTATTATTTAAAACTTTTTATAGTAAGTTCATCAAAATCCTATTTCTCCTTAAAAATATATAGTTCAAATTTAGGACTAGTTAAACCAAAAGCTGAAACCTTATTTGATGGGTCAAATTTCCAAACATTTTCTGGAGGAGGAACTCCAGATCCCCTTTTCTACTTAGATTTTCAACTTTTCACCCAAATGCAAATCCTATCTAAAAATATAAATCCTAAGTTCGGACTAGGCATGCCAAAAGTAGGTAAAAACCAGTTTTTAGAGTTTGGGGGAGGACCCCAAGACCCCCCTTTAATACTTGGAACTAAATTACGCGCAACTTTTTTATAATAAATTCTTTTATAGGTAAATTCTAACAACAAATGTATAAAAAGCTACAATGGACGTAATAAATTTGCTTGGGAAGGGGTGAAAAAGAATTTTGGGCTCTTTCCGAAATAAATTTCTATATATGTCACTGACATATACAAACACAGAATCGTATTTTTAAACACAATTTTTAAAAAATTTAGTCGGCAAATTCGCCATATACGCCCCCCTAATGAAATTTGCTTAAATACGCCCCTGCCAATAGCGTCATGAAGACGCCAAAGTCGTAACAAAAAAACGTTAAGATTCTGGTCAAGATAGGGGAAAGCATGGAGTTGGTTGAGAGAGTCTCAGCCTCTCCTCTCTTGATAAGGATCTTAACGACTTTGGGATCTTTGAGACACTAGTGTGGCAGCAGCCTATCGCACCAACTACCTTCAGCGCGAATAATAAGGGTAAAATAATTAATATTTTTTCAAGCAAGAATTTTTTTTAATCCAAGAATAAGATATTGAAAAACCTACTTAATCCAACAATAATAAGTTTCTTAAGAACTATCATAACAGTGAAGTAATTAAAGATCAGATTAAAATAATTATTAAAAAATCTACAACTCTTTTCATCCTACTTACCTGGGTCAGATTAAGAGAAAATTTGTATTAAGTTAGAACAATTCACAAAAAACACAGGTTAATCTGAAAAGATTTATTTTCAGATCTTTTGCAGTAAAAATATGAAATTTTAAACAAGATTTTACAAGCCTGTACAAAATTGGTGTACCATTGCAACCAGAAGGCAAATCTGATTTGAGAGCATCTTGTAGGAGGGAATCTGAGAAATATTAGATTCATGTAATAGATACAGGGTGATTCAGAAATAATCATCAATAATTGGGGGGTGGGTAGAGGGGTCCTAGACAAGCATTTTTCGAATAGGGATGGTGGGGCGCAGCCTTACCGTTAAAAAGCTAGGACCTAATGTAGTGCGAGCGCCTTTCAAAAGGCCGTTTTTAGAAGGCCCGTGTGAAGAAACAAAACATAATAAAATGAAAAAATTTATTGCATGAGGAACAGAAGTATTCGTACTACCTACACCGTGAATTCGATAGACTTTGAACTACTTTCTAAACAGTGGAGTGAGTTTCAAAAGTGCAGTATTAATCTTTTAGTCAAAGAATGGAGTTCCCTTAATGGTATTTAGAAAAATAATGATCGGGGAAGGAATTTTCAATGATCGAAACAGTGATCATTGAAACTGTTTTATCATTGAAAATTCCATCCCCGATCATCATTTTTCCAAATACCATTAAGGGAACTCCATTGCTTGACAAAGAGATTAATATTGCACGTTTTAAGACTCACCCCACGGTTTAGCAAGTGGTCCAATTTCTATCACATTGAGGATTTAAGTAGTAAGGATACTCTTGTACCTCATGCAATAATGTTTTTCATTTTATTGTGTTTTGTTTCGTCACACGGGCCTTCTAAAAACGGCCTTTTGAAACGCGTTCGCACTACATTAGGTCCTAGCTCTTTAACGGTAAGGCTGCGCCCCACCATCCCTATTCGAAAAATGCTTGTCTAGGACCCCTCTACCCACCCCCCAATTATTGATGATTATTTCTGAATCACCCTGTATAATATTTAACATTGAATACAAAGGTAAAGATATTTTTGTTATACTTAAAATACTTGTGAATAAAATCAGTTATGAAATAATAACATTCTTGATTGTCACATGTGCTAAAATTAAATTTCAATTACTGTTTTCAATGTGTTTTGATCTATTATATTAAAATAAGCCTTAGAATTCATTTCAAAAACATCTTTACGATAGATTTTTAAGAAGGAAAAAATTTAGCAAAGGGAAATAATTTTAATAAATCAAGACAAGTAAACATGCACTATTTTAAAGTTATTGAAAATGTGTAATCAAGAACAAAACTGTCATCTAAGTTGCAATAGTACAGTGTGCTGAAGAAAAATAGTCCGCTGATCTTGGTCCAGTTTCAACAGTTGAACACCACCATTTTCTAGCTAAGTGAAATATACA
Organism: Tetragnatha versicolor; assembly: GCA_024610705.1. Lineage (NCBI taxonomy): Eukaryota > Metazoa > Arthropoda > Arachnida > Araneae > Tetragnathidae > Tetragnatha > Tetragnatha versicolor. The sequence continues at coordinate 3,571,292 of JANDEH010000019.1, forward strand.
AGACTAGACAATGGACTTTAACTGCATATATGCTGTTTTCTGAAGTGTTTGTCAAAATCAGAGTTCTTAACTGTAACAAAAAATGCAGGAACTCCCCTCTCCACTTTGTACCTGAAAAAAATTTTTTAACCATGTAATTTTAAAAAAACTATTATATAGGTGTCCTCAAAATTATAGCATGTTTCAGTGATTCTTTCACAAACAATCTATAATACATATATCAGTCCTGTAACTATTTTGTTCTAGAGGGAATTGTATGATTCATAATTATTTTTAATACTGGGCAACAAGAAAAATGAAGAGAAAAGAAGATGTTATACTACAAAACTTACCTTGGATCAGCTAAGACTTTCCTAAGGGAACTTGTATTCTGTACTTTAACAAGAGACTCTCCATCTTTAAAGTACATCTGAAAGAAAATAATCATTTATGTGAAGATTTATGATTACACTAACTTATTCATAAGTATTTGTATGAAAGTATTAGTCAAAAAATATATTAGGATCACCAGGGTCAAATGTAGTTCTGTAAAAATTAAAGGACTGTTATCGTTAGTACTTTTGGTACGTCTTTCTCTCAAATGTAAATAGCCAACTTATGATACAAGTTCTTACTCATTTTAGGTTTAGGTAAGTAAAATGAATTAATACCCTGTATAGGAAATAATACATAACAAACCAATACAAAGAAAATAAAAATTGAAACTATCACATCAAGAAATTACATTACATTCAAGTAGATTGTTTTAAGTGTATATCAAATTAAAACTGTCATTTTTACAGAGAATACAATAGCAATTAAAATGAATAATAAATTAGAGGAAGAGTCTTGGATTTTGCAAAACAAGATTTAAACAAAACCATACCTGGAGATTGTCAGAGCGGTATTGCTTTTTAGTATCCCATTCAGCAAAACCACTTTCAAACATTACATTCAAATGATCCTGTAAACTGAAGATAAACTAGTGAAATATACACTTAGCACAATCCCATTTACATTTTTGGGTGTTTAAATGGTAACAGTTCATAAAAAAGTTTACATTATTGAAAAAACATGAATTGGCTCAATAGTTTTTAAAGTAAAGTATTGAAATTTTAGGCTTTGACAACTCAAAACCATAGGTAATAAAAAATTTAAGAAATTTATATTGAGTTGAAAATTTTTATTTTGAAGATTTAACATCTTATCAGCTTATAGGCATTGAGAGTGAATCATGCTACATAACAATGCAATAACCTTTTTTAACTTTTAAATCTTCAAATATGTGAAAATATCCTCTTCAGAGCCAAAATTACAAACATATTAAGGATTGCCCTTTGAAAAGAATGAGTATTCTTGTCTGGAACCAAATTTTGGAACCTTAAGAATATTCTCAGAAAACTCTCATGAAGTTAGTGCATAGTTAAAGCTAAATTTAATCATGAATATTATATAAAATATCATAAAGGGATGATATTCTCAGGGTAATTCCATGAATATCTCTCACATAATTTTCTTGCCTCACATCACAACATGGTAAGATTTTGGAAAGTTTAAAAACAAATCTATCGCCATTTAAATCTTAAAATTAAATGTAAAGCTCATAAACAAGGCAAAATAAAGAGAAATGTGTCAAAAAAATTTTTTTTATCGAACTTGGGTATGAACTCTCTTCAAAACTGATTACAAAATAAAATCCTATTTAACTAATTAATAAGATAAAAGGTATTTGTTATCTATAGACCGTCAGTAGGAAGATAATTGAGTTTCCGAACTGCTTAATTAACTGCACCTCTTGTGATGATTTAAAATTATCTTTAAGTTTCCCTTCAAGGGAAAAAACTTTTAGTTAGTAAAACAATAAAAAAAGGGTGTTGTTCTTAGTACATCAAATAAATGCAATAATTTTAAGAGATATTTAGGTTGAAACTTACCAGGATTCATCCATAAACTTTTGAATAAAATCTGATGTTTCATGCTCAGGGTAGTTGAAAAAGACAGGCCACACAAGTTGATTTTCTTCTATGTGTACCTTATCATCGTAAGGAAAATTTGGCATGACTTCATGGATGTCAATTATATTGTCAGCCAATGTGACACCTCGAGACTAGAAAATACAAATAAGCACATAAAGTTATTCGAGAAAGTAAGTTAAAATTAAAAGGTATTGTTTCAATATCTCTAGAAATTTAAGAACACCAAATAAAATAATGATCACTAGATTAGCAAAATAACTAATTCAAATCCTATTTTTAAATATATTTGTCAAATAGAAAAAATTGAGATAAAAAAGAAATTTAATATTCTTTAACTAGCTAAAAAGGTTTATACAAAAACCGATGGTACTTACCCCAATAAAAAGTTGTAAATCATGTCTTGCCTGTCTCTCCTTTTTTTCTTTTTGCGTAGCTGCATCACGTTGAGTACGAGAATCATCCTAGTTGATAAACAGACCCAATGCTTTACAAAACCATCTTAGATAGTTTTCAAGAGTATTAATCTTCAAAACGTATGGTTATTTAGATAAAAACTATGAAGAATTCTTCAAAACTAATTTTGAAGTTTAGATTACATAAATGTTTGAAATCTTAAGGGTGAAATGCAGATTTTACCTACAGTTTAATTTTTTTATTTGACCAAATAGAAAAAAAGATAGATTAAGACATCTTCTGTATGAATAGGTAAAAATATTCCAGTAAATTTATATACCTAAAACTGCCTAAAACTAAAAAAGGCTTTTCAAAAACCTTTTCACACTAACCAAGAACAGATATACATGAAAACATAATTAAATTAGACATTTTTTTCAAATAGTTACAAAAGAATACTTGGAAAAAGCAATGCATTTTTCTAAATCAGTAACCAATGCACAGTAAAATTTTACAAAGCACGAAGGCATGACAAAATATATAGATATGATAGAAGTATAAATGCCAAAAAAAAGACTAGGTTTCTCACCAATAGTTTTTTTGCTTTAATTTTCAGTTCCAATAAAGACTTGTTTTCTGGGTCCAACTAAAAAATAAAGCACAGATAAGAAAAACAGTTCAGAGAAATAAGACAAATGATAAGTTGAATATAAGCTAAGCAACTGCTGTACCTGTAAACCTTTTTCACACCAGTCCATGCAGTCTTTAAAGTCATCCAAACGAAATGCACAGTTTGCACCTGAAAGAGTAGTTAATCAATAACTTTAAGGATAACAGCAATCATAGCTTTAACTGAGTCAATAGCAGCTGCTTTTAAGGAGTTTTATTGTTCTTGTTCAGAAAATGTTAGTAATAGGAATTTTGGCATTTTTGAGTGAGAGGATAAAGCATATAATTTAGGCAGCTGCTGAAATTTCAAGGGCCTCAAACCTATAAAATATCTCTATGGACTGTTACAAAACTTGGTTCAGTAGAAATACAAAATAACCAAGTATTATTAATCATAAATCAATAAGACAAACAGTGTTATTCTTAAGAATTTTTTGGAGGAGTAAAAATACTCCTTGACCTTTTTAGGGGGCGTGAAATTCATTCATGAGGAGTGAAATACGGAAATAGCATTTAAACTAGAGACAAATTTTTTATAAAAAGGTTTTTTTAATGGAAAAACTGAAATAGAAAAATGAGGATGCTATTTTGGTTTTTAACAATTATAGCATCTGTTAATATAAATAGAAAATATTAAACATTATAAATAAAATAATTTATTTTACATTAAAAATTTTAAATGAAATATTTATTTAATGTTACAAATTTGAGTAGAAAATTTTTTTGATATTAGAGGGGGCCATGTATTTTTTAAGCAAAACGTTTGTTAAAAATTGAAAGCGTGAAAATACGCCTGGCTAGTTTTTAAAAGCATATTTCCTATTTTCAATGCGTGAAATACGCTCTCAGAAGCGTTAAAAATATCACTAAAGACAAATATAAACACTATGGTCATAGATGAGATCTATCCAACAGGCTTCGTGCCTTAATTTTCATTAAGTTAAGAAGTACATCTAATATGCATGTTTGATACCAATATTACACTTCATAAATTTTCTTCAACCTGTAGAAGCAAAATTAAATACATTTTCACCGATAAATGGGAATGTATGGCAAGAAATTTTTACAAATTAGAGAGGATATAAAAAGGAAGCTACTTCACTAAATTCTAATTAAACTTAATTCTAATTCAAGCCTTGGTGGATGTACCCATCACCCCAAATGAAAGAGTGAGTGGAACAAAAACTGACAAAGATGCCAATTAAAATTACCTTGGAGAATAGAACCTCTCCTTCACATTAGTTTACTCAAAAGAAAATCAAGGTAGGTAACTTTCTCTGTAGCCTACTGTGTAAAACAAATACGTGAACACATACCTCTGTAATATAATTTCTGATATGAAGGATCTAATATCTCAGCTTCCCTAGCATCCTTAAGGCCCTTTTTGTAGTTTCCTAATAAATAAAAATTTCATAAAATGACAATAATTTGAAAAATGATAATAATAGTCAATCCTGATTTCCAAAACTTCAGATACTAAGTAATGAAAAATTTTAAAGTCACAGTCTTGATCTTATTGAATGCACCAACAGTTCCAAAAATCCAGACAAGTTCTTTTAAAGCTGTGGGTATTTCTCTTGATAAATTTTTAATCGGAGAAGAAATAAGCAACTATATGCAGATTAGTTTTAATATTAAAAATAATGGTGATAGTCCAAAGTTTACAACTTTACAATTCAGACTCAACCTAATGCAAAGAACTTATTGGAGATTTAAATTGGAGCTGATAAAACTATGAAATTAAGTGGATCTATATTGCAGGAGGTTATGTTAAAAAAATTTGTAATTTAAAATTATATCACTATAATGAAATTTTTTTCAGATTGTTTGTGAATTACCCTTGGTAATCTAAAATTAATATAAAATGCACTTCCGTATAAAATAATATGGAGATCCCCAAACTAATGCATCTTGCTGGCTTTCATGAATAGACTATTTTAATGTTTTGGAAAATAAAGTAATAAGAGCAGAACTAAAGGGTCCTTTTTATGAAGGCTATCTTTCCTACCATGGTTAAATTCCTTATCTGATTAATAAAAAGTACCTTACCAATTTTAAATTGAGCAAACGATCGGTTAGAGTAGAGAATGGCATTGACTGTCTTGTCTTCTGATCCAGCTTCAATACCTGCCGTGTAGGAGTGAACGGCCCATCGGTATTTGCCTCTCTTGAAATGTTCATTTCCTTCCTCTTTATAAGTCTCAGCCAATTCTAAAGGAAAATTAGGATTTCTGTAGCTGCATGCATTTTACTGTTAAATACACAAAAATGCTATTAATACAAAATCAATAGAACATTAGCCCGATTTATATGTGCTAGCCAAACAACAAGGGTTTAAGGAGGGTGAAAGGGAGTTTCACCAGGCATCATAGGGAACGTCAGTCAAAGCTCGTTGACATCCCATTTTACTGGATTGAAGTACAATCTGCCTTTTTTCCTTGTAGGGAATGTCAATTCAAAATACCGGTTTCTACCCTCCATTTACCTGGGTATTTGTGCCTTATAAACAGGCCTATTAAGTTTTAAAAAGGATTGTAGATAAAAAAACTGCATGCCAAAAGAAATTTCTTTCTCCATTAACATATTCATACAAGAGAAACTTGAAAAGCTAAAATGTACCATAAAGGTATTTCATCATAATCAAACAAGATTCAAAAACTACCATTAAGTTAAAATTAGTTTTCATAGTAGGTACATATTTTAACAGAAATCAAGCTACAGTAAAGCACCATTTATAGGTCTTTCAAGGGAGAGTTTTTAATCTGAAAATAATAATTGAATTTTAAAAGATTTAAGCATTTTACTTAAAACTGAAACAAGTCATACCTTTAAATGCTTCATCTTAAATATTTATTTTATTTTTCATATTGCATATCCAAATACATTGCATTGTACGGTACATGAATATCAAATCTTCAATTTATTACACTTTTGTTAAAACCAAAAGATTTAATAGTATTTCCATTCCTAAATTTCAGTTATTTCGGAGAAACAGAGCCAAAATATTAATACTATGATGTTTCAATATTAACATCCTGATTCAACACTAAAAAAGCAAAAAAGAAGATTCATACCCTCAGGGGTGTTGACATCAGTGCTGTATTTCAGCTGCTGCATGGCCTCGACCAGAGGAGGGAGTTCTTTTCCCTCTTCTATTTCTTTGGTCATGAATAACGGGTGTTTTTCCATTTCCTTCAAAAGAAATAACACAGGGTAAACAATATAATAGGGCATCAAATTTTTGCTTGTCAAAAGGCCAATGGCATGTTAGCATGCCAATGCATTAATACATTGACGATACCTTAGTAATTTTTCACCTTAATAACCTTGGTAATTTTTCAATACCTTAGGATTAGCCGTTCCTAAATCTCTCCAGACTATACTGGCAATGTTTTATTGTTTACACATGAAAATATAACAAAATTAAAAGTAACACTGCTAGTTGAGATACGTTAAAAGTGTTATATTTTGACAACTTTAAGCCATTTAGCATGAAACTCGATGCTTACAGCACCTGGCTAATCCTTAAGAACCATTTTTTGTCGTAAAATTCGTAAGTTATGATGAGAAAGAAACTTTTTCACCCCATCAAACTTAAAAGGGATGAGATCAACAACTTTTACCCTGGTTGACATCATGGACTGATTTAAGGGGATGCATGCAACTTTTTGAGAAAATTACATTTTTATAGGGGAAAATCATGTTTTCAAAGTCATCAGGGACAGCTTGCACCCCCAAGTTTTCTAGTACGCAACCCCAGGTTTCACCATCTAAATCCGCCCATGGTTGACATCAAAATTGTTAAGCCACAGTCAATGAGACCGATATTGGAAACAAAAGCTAATGATGTAATAACTGACAGCAGGAGGAATTCTCTTTATAGTTCAAAATCTGCTTGCTTTCATATAAGCCTTAAAGAAAAAAAACATAAAATATATTACCTCTTCCCACCGATCTTCTGGCCATCCTTCGTCATATTCCTTTGGTTTTAAATTTGCAATATAGTCTTCAAGATCTTTATTAGCTCTCTCAACAATTCTAGATCGTTCAAGTTCTTTATCGACTTGCGCGATAATTTCAGCTTGTTCAAGATCATCATCGGTAATTTTTTTACGTTCAAGGGATTTGTCAACCTTTTTTGACTCAGCCATTGAAAAATCGGATGAGAAAATTTAAGATAAAATCACTACGATGATCTGTAAAATGTACTTAACTACAAAGTTATGAAAACAGAAAGCGTAGTTTCTTAATAAAAGTACGTAAGAATGATTTTATGCTTGTACAGAATAATAATATTTTGTACAAAATCAATGACACCAATGATCAAGTTTTATATTAAACGTTCAACGCTGCCACATGGTTTGTAAACGCCGAGAAAAACAAAACAGTGACGAAATTGAAAATAAACACTTGAGTCAAAATGGCAAGAACAAATCCCTGATTTCATTGGTTCACTGAAACCAATCAAAAGTGAGTGAGAGGATGACGTGAAATGGGAAAGGTGGGCCAAGTGAATAGGAAACAGATAAGCTGTTAGGAGGAGGCTCATGAGTATTGCAAAAGCGCCCACTAATTTTTTTTATTTACCTACCTTTTTAGGCCATAGTCCAGTCAAAATAGACGAAAAAAAGGCGAAAGTTCGGAAAAATTCGCATAGAGCTGAAAATTGGTCGGCACTTCCGCGTTGACATAGCTGTCAATCAACTCTTAATCGGATCCATATGGCCTCTGTTTTATTAGTGTTAGTAGTATTCTTCTAAAGTGCGCCGCGTTTGTTTGTTATTTTTGAAACCCTGCTGGTTGCGGAGCAAAATAGTTGATTTAATAATGGGTATAAATAATTATACATTCTTGGGTACCTTACTAAATACATTAAAATCATGTAAAAGTTTTCCAAAATTGACTGACTAAAATAGTAAAATTCAATTATTTTAAACCAAAAATATTAAGGAAAAACGTTAATAGTTAGAAGCCAATAAGGAAGTTGCATGTGTCATAGTTTCAAAAACAAACAAGTGTTCCGTATGGTTTTTTGTATGGTAAAATGAAATATCTAGTCAGTTTTTCAAAAAAATGTACAAGTAATTAAATATTTTAATTAAATAAATAAATAAATTTTATTGGAAGTAAAGGCCACTGGCCTATGCACCAATACTACATACATTCATATAGCTACAATAAATATATATTATCCATCAATAGAATTATAATATTAGATACAAATAATTTGGAAGACAAATTTTCTAATAATTGTTACACAACAAAAGAAGCTATTAAGAAGAAAGAGAAACACACACATACAGAAAATATACATGTATACAATATACAAACATACAAATTTAAATACCTAAATATATTAATTGAGAATGAACAGAGAGTAAGTTAATCAATTTCTTGAACAAAATATTGAACTGCCTTAATAAAATGAAATAAATCAAGGTTAAAACGCTTTTCTGATGATTTTATGTCAAACCATTTGGGAAAGTTAGTTTGAGAAAAATTTCCCCCGCCAACAACATACCTAAGGAGATATTTTTGTCTGTAGTATAAGAAAGTTGGGCAGGTACTAAATAGGTGATATACATCCTGATTTTCCCCGCGGTTGCAGAATGAGCAAACTTGGTTGTTTGGATAAAATAAAGGTTTATTATTTATGTCTCTTACAGTCATTCTAGCTTTAATTTGAAAGATAGTTCTCTCAATAGAGATGTTGAGATTCATTTTAAAGTATAGGGATGGAAGAAAATCCAATGAAAAATACTTGTAATGTGAAAAATTAGTTGAACTTATAATTTTATTGTAGTCTTCCTGCAATTGATTGCTTGCTATTCTCTCAATTATATTTGGTATAGATCCTGAAATTATGTTTACAGGGCTATAAAAAAGACCAGAAAAGCCATAGGTGTTAAGAATATGCCTCAGTTGCGAGACCCAGTTATAAGGGTTATTAGTATTGTCGCTGTTTTTAGCCAATTTTATATAACATTTTTTCATTAATCTCTCCTCGTTCATTTTTAGTAATTTTTGCCAAAATAAAAGTATAGACTTGATTGCGGTTATTTTTATAGGAAAAATACCGGTTTCCTGTCTTATTACATAACCCGGTGTGATATTTTAATATTATTAAATATTTTAATTTAAAAGTCGAGAAAAAAACACGTGACTGAAAACGTTTATTGTTTAAACTATAAGATGACGTCAACAATAATACCATCAACTCCATTGCTTCTCAACAATGCCTAGTATAAGATAACGTCACATCCAAACTCTTGGCGTTTTCGCGCGCTTTTAAAAAGGAGATTTTTGTAAATTTTTTTTGCTATCAAAAAATTTCTCGATCGGCCTCAAATTTTGGGAAGTTGCTTATTTTTGTAAGAAGAATCGATTAAAAAAATAAAAAAAATCATGCAACTTCCTCATTCAGACACTCATCTTGCACTTTCTTCAAAAAAACTTTTGAATACTATTTTTTATTAGTATAAAAATGGTTATTATAATTGTTACTAAAAAAATTAGGTCCAAACGGCATACCACGTAAAAAAAGGCGCCGTTATTTTCCCTAAAACTCAATTTTTTGAACTCCGGAAACTCAAATTCGTTTTTTAAAAAAAAGTAATCACTCATGGTTTCCCTTGAGAAAATCTTTCTTTAAATTTTTCTTAAGTTTTCTCTTAAATTTTTGCAAGGGAAAGAAAACAAGATATTTTTTCCAATTAGAACTCGAATAAATGGAATTTCGCTCTTCGTATTGATGTTCAACAGCCTCTTTGCGATCATTTTCTCAAAAGGATTTGGCTTTACAATTATTTCAAAGGCGAATATCATCACAATGAGGCTGTTTTCACGATCACCCTATCTTCATCACTTTGACATCTTAAAGGTACACATAAATTAGAGTCAAGTTTATTAAAACTTTATGAATTGAAACGATTCGGAAAAATAACAAATTCACCACGGGAAGTACTTAAATGTCACTCTTTCATTATTCCCACGTTCCTAAACTCTTAAAAACGCTTTTACACAAAAATGTGAACACTTTCGTTCAAATCCCTAAGCAAATATCCTCAAAAGAGAGCTGTTTTTTACCATCTCCCTCTCCTCGGCACTCCTTACTCCTATGAGACAGTGGCGCGCGGCGCCACTGTCGCAGCCCGTTTCCCCGTAGGAGTTCGAAGTTAAACGAGGCGATATTAAAACCGCTATAAAAAATCGCACACATCGGATCGATGGGGACTTTTGGTACATCACTTATAATGATGTCATCTACGTCTGTACCAATTTTCAACTCTATGCGAATTTTTCCGATGTTGAGTGTCTATTTTGACTGGGCTACTAAGCACGCACAATAGAGACTGTACGACACAACGTTTTCTAATTTTGGTGTAAAAATTAAAATTTTAACCTGGGATTTTTTTCACTATTTTGCAGATGTTTGAGGCTATTTACTATGTTTGTACCAAATATTTAAGAAATAATGGGTTAAAAGAAGGAGTAACATTTTTAAATTAATGTAATTTTGGTTATTTTTTTTAGTTTTTGCAAATTTAAAAAATAATAAACATTTTAGAATCGAATTTTGTGCTTAATATGGATCGGATCAGTGTGAAGTAAACACATAATTTAATATCCAAAAAGAGGGATCCTGTTAAATGAGAAGAAATTTACACAGGTTTTTTTCCAGTCCTTAAATTCATCAAAATTTCTCAATTGAATATTTTAAAAAAAGTTCCTAGTATTTACCTTTTCAAAAACTAAAAAGGCTAACATTTGTGGTACCTGCAAGGAATTACATACCACAACTTATTCATAAAGAATTGGATGTTTATTTCGTAATCAAAATATGTACATTTCATCTTTATATACAAAAAATCGCCCAAAATGATTCATATGTACAGATTACGGGCGAATGAAAATATAACTTCAAATTTCTCTCTTTACATACAATATTTACAATGAACTTACATTGCAGAAAATAAAAAATCGGGGTGTCCCCTTCACCTGAATAAAATATGTAAGTTATTGGCACAACACTTAAAAACAGAGCTCTGAGACAAAATTTATCATTATCACAAGTTCAGAACATAAATACTAATGAGTGCTATGAAAAATATCTGGTACAAAGCTGGTACAAAATATCTGGTCACAAGTTATGAAGACTGCAAATACCATAATAGGGAACACGAAAAAACTATGATGATTTTGGAGAAGACGCCCATGACTTGAGGAACTTAAACTCCTGCTGCACTTTCTTCAACAGACACTCATTCTTAACGTAATCATCCGGATTGAACCACTCTTGTCCATCAAGTTCAAACTTGGAGCCATAGGCAGCCTTCAGGCACTTCAGGTAAGCCTGGTCGACGAACAGCAAATTTCCAGGCAGCCCCAGCTTCTTCATGAGGCTTCCCTGCAATCGCCACTTGCCGATGGTCAAGCAGTGGACGGGATCGGCCTCCATCAAGGCGTGCACCCCGATGGTGGTCGTCAGGTAGAAATAGAACATCTTCACCTGCTGAGGGGTCTCAGGGGGGTCCCGCAGGGCGAACCCGTGCCTGGCTGCGAAGCTATTGCGAATGCAGCTATGAGCAGACTTCATGGCAGCGTCACTGTGCACCAGTCTCTCGCGGAAGAGTCTATCGGCAGCGAGGGTGACGACGGAGGCGAACACGGAGGGGGTCATGCTGTCCCCGCTCTTGCCGAACTGGTGGCGGATGACGAACTTGACCCTTCCGACGGAGAACCCCTTGACGCAGGCCAGTTCCCGTTTGGATTTGGAGGCTGCTTCGGCCTTGCGGAAGGCCTCCAGGGCCTCGAAGCCTTGCTGGAGGTTGAGGATGCTGGAGGACATCTCCCGGAAGAGGGCACTGTGCTTCGTGCCTCCGGCCAGAATGAGGTTGTGAGCGGAGTCCGTTTCCGGCCGGATTTCGAGTTTGGTTCTCTCAGAGAGCATGTCTGACTGGGAAGGCTCCATGATGTATCAGATCTACAAGTTCTTTAAGCACTACAAATAGATAAGAAAACACATGAGGATTAGGACTTTGGTTTTTGGGGTAATCACACAAACCCCTTCAGAGTTTTTATGGTTATTCATGTATTTTTTTTCTTAAAAAATTATGTAACATACAAGGAGCGGTCGATTCAAGGTATTTCTCAATCCAAAATAGGTACATCCAAAAATTAGTTAAACTTTATACCGAATATCACATTACCGAATACTTTTGAAGAGAAGAGGTTCCCAGACCTATCCTTTTTGCTTGGAAATTAAGAGTTACTCTGTTACTCAAAAAGTCAAAATTAAATATACAACGATTAAAATCCATCCTTTAATATAATGTCCCAGAAAGTTTCATTCTAGATTGGAATATTTTTTTAACTTTTGTAGACATGATTTATATTAAAGTAGGGAGCAATCCTGAGTTGATTTCCAATTATACTTATTGTTCGTTTATGTGAATAATTATATTTATAATATTATATATTTATATTAAAAATAATCATTTAATGTAAAAAAATTGTATATCAATAGGGGGAAAAGAAGTTAAGGAAATTAAAGTAAACATAATTAGGGGAGACTGGGGATACTTGATCCCGTAGTCAAAGTTATACCAAAATAAATTAGAAGAGTTTTAATACCTATCCACAATATTAAAATTATAACTTGTTCACAAAATCTAGCAACACTTGGTCTTTTTCAGTCTTTTTGTTTTACTTCAAAGCTCAAGAAATGATTGTCTGAAAACTGTCTCAAGAATGATTGGAAAGGAATCTTTTTCTTAAGGCAAATATGTTAATTTTTGTAGTAACTGTTCTATGCAACTTAGAAAATTAAATTATGCGTAATTTTAAAGTATAGACTGACTTTAATAATTGAATAATTTGTTCAGTGAACAACCTTCGATTTATTATTATAAAAAATGAATGTTTTGTATAAATATTATATTAGGTATACTGTTTTATTAGGGCTATTTTGTAATTGCAATGCTCGCATTTAAATTTGTTGGTTTTAAAAACTTTGCTAGGCTTTTTTTTCTTTTTTCCTAAATATGTACTCTTGTCAACACATGCTTTCACTTTTATTTTCAATAAATAAAAATTTTAGAACTCTCGATTAATTTTTTAGTGCATATTAAAAAAGTAAATAAGCTTATTTTTGTAATTATGATTGGGGTTTTTATGTTCTTTGTTGTAATTTCAGCCTCCTATAGAACTACTAATTTAGAAAAAAATTGTCTATAAAATATATATTGTGTGTGCACAAAACTGTATCAGAGAAAAAAAGACTTATTAAAAACATTATAACACGTTTGTAGCACTAACATAATTTTTTACACATTGCAAAGTTGATTTTAAAACAAAAATGCTATTTTTATGTTCATATTGTTATTATACCTAAGAAAAAAATCAAAATTATTGTAATTTTTCATAAATATTATTTAGTAAACTATATTTTATAGGTGCATACTGAGTGGTTATTTCCGATGTTATTTTATGAGTGATGTTATTTCCGAGTGGGAAATAAGTATCCCCACTACAAGGGATACATGATCCCTTCGTAAAAAAAATTTAAAAAAAAGTTATTTTGCTAAAATTATTTGATTAATTCAAATAAAAAATATTATTTGGTGAGAGGGTTAGCATACCATTGTTCAAATGTTCATGTCAAAAATTTCTGAAATCTGATAATTGCAGCAGAGAAAAAAAATTAAAAGCGGAATGGGGGATCAATGGTCCCCAGTCTTCCCTACTTAAAACATTTTTATATATTTATATTTATATGTTCTCTTTTAATTAGTATAAAAGGAATACGAAACCAGCACTACCAATCAAGATTTCATCCAATTAAATTTTCCTTTGAAAATATTAATTTAAATAAAATTAGGTAGGGTAAATTTATAAACACGAAAAAGATTAGTTAAAAGAATTAGATTAAATACAAACTCCCTCTATCAAAAATGGTAGAAAAATCTAACAAAATGTAAGTAAAAATGTTAAAATTAAAGAAATTATTTTACTAGAAAGTAAAATGCAAATAAATTCTTTAATAAAAATATATTAATATTATTTTGAAGCATATATTATATCTCATCTCAATTCTTGTTTTTTCGAATAAAAAAATTCCTTTTTTATTTGCCTGGTATGAACTAAAACCTTTTCCTCCCTTAGATCTCATGATAATTTACTCATTAATAAAGAAATTCACAATTAAATAATGGACTTAACTATGATGAAACGTTAAATTATTTACCTTTAATAAATTCACGAACAACTAAAAATATTGATTGTTAGGTATAATTTTCATAAAAAAAACACATGATTCTTTAAATAATATTTAACCATCAAGGTATAAAATTTAAAATTTGACAAAAAAAGAAACTTACCTACAAATACACACTTGGTGCGCACAATACAAAGGGGAAAGTGATGTGCACAATACACACTTGAAAGGCAATACAAAGACACCAATGCTTTTATGTCTTCACTATGTGAGCTAGTTACAGGGGAGCGCGTTTTTATAATACAACTCCATACCCGCAACCAGAACTAAAAGCCAACTTTAAGCGCGGGTACTTTCCCGCTTTTTATCTGAGTTTGTGTTTTGAAAACAAACCTTCGCTCCGCGGAAGAAGCTGATAGGAGGAGAAATCGTGAACTGAAACTCGTCGGCAGTTCAAGAATAGTTCCTAAACACAAGGTCGTGTCTAAAGTCAACAGATGATGCAATTTTAAGGTGCGTTTGGTGAGCATAGGTTTAACAGGATTCCTAATCACAAATCACGTACATAATGAAAAACAAATTGTTATTCTCAAACTCAAACCTATTTATCTCAAACGCTCAGCTCGAACCTCATCCCTTTTAGGGACTATTATTAATTGAGTTTGGTGGGTTTTTCCTAAAATTTCGATACCCTTCGTCCTATAAGATTTAGAGTGAGCCCCCTTTCCCACAAAATTTTTTAAAAAAATCTTTACATGTTTGGTGTTTTGTTCATTGTTATTTTTAACTTTTATTTTCAGTGGTTTCATAACACGTATGCTATTATTATTCAGTGTATATTTTAAATGTATCTAATTTATGTATATCATTCAGTTAATTTGTATAGATTCTAAAAATTTCCCCTTTTCACATGGATGATCCCCTCCCCATTTTTTACCAGAAAGTTCAAAACGAAGATTTTGATTTAAAAATTAAAAAAAAATATTTTTCTAAATGTAGAGTGAAATTTAAAAGAATCTCTACAACCAATGGACAATTCCCGCATTTTTTTTATTCCATAGAGGTATCCTCGAGAGGAATATTCGTGTAAAGGGATCTCGTTAAAATACAGCTTTTGATAAAGGAAGTAATTCCTCAAACTCGTAATTTTTTATACATTTTTAGCATTTGTTTTTAAAAAATATCAAAAATTTAGTAAGAGATAAAAAGATAGCTTTTCAACTCTGATCAATTTTAAGATAATTAAATACATAAATGAAACCTTATAATAACTTCACCTAACAAGTACTTCTAGTGGATTTCTATATAAAAAAATAAAACCTTTCGTCAGGAACATATTTTTCTCGTGTAAAAGTTTTATTTTAAAGTAAAAATTTCGTTTATTAAATGTACAAGAGGTTCGGGAAAGTAAACTAAAAGTCACTCCCAACATTTTTCCTATGTTCGAACAACAAGAAAATTTACTCTCTTATTTTTTACAAAGCATTAATACGACTCGAGTTCAGAAATTTTAATTAAAAGCATGTATTCAGGGTGCAACTACCCCTCTATATATAGATACGAAATGAAGGGAAAATCAGGCCTGCAATCTCAAAAGTAAAAAAAAAACATATTTTTTTTTGTAAGCATTATATTGGATAAGAAGAATGTTCCGAAGAACTTCATTGGAACCTCAAAACACCCCTCTATCCGAATAGGTGTTAGGTTAGGGTGTCTCAAAAAAAGCCTTTTTTCGAAAAACCTCGCTCCCCAGGGCTTTTCCCATTCCTTTTGGTCCCAAAAGATAGTGTGGGAAGTTTTAGCCCCCTAAGTCAACTCTAAGGTTTGCCTGTAGAGCCCCAAGGTTTGAAAAAAGTGGAAAAAATGACCAATTTTCAGAATTTTTAAAAATTATGTTTAAGATTGATAATGCTAATAAAACTGGTTCAAATGCGTCTATAGGACTTATTTAGATGGAATATATTTATTTATGTGTATTAACTGTACCCTATATCCCCTATAATTTAAGATTAAAACGTACTACTACTTCGGGACGTTGCACACGCCAAAGCTTATAATGCACTACCGGTGGACGAAATGAATTAAATCCGAATTTCTTCGAAGGAACTCCCTCAAATGATGCCATTTAGGGCTAAAATGAATTATAAAAACCAGTGAAATAATAATTTTGAGCCCTTCCACTGAGCTTTTAATGTAAAAAGTGCTTTTCTTCAAAATTTCTCGTTTCCAGCTGATGAAACCCAAAACTTATACTAAAAAAGAGGTTTGTTGAACTTTTTTAGATACCAAACATTGGATCCTTTATAGGGGTTTCATTTTTTCAAGTAGAATTAAATTTTAAACAACACAGATCGGAAATGACAAGAATATTTCCTATACCTGACGTGAAAATCGATTTTCTTTTTTCAAAGTTAGGAAAATAGTTTAATACTTGTGAATCTTGGTTGAAATGTTAAAGAAAGAAGTTTTTAATTAAAACTTTCCTCTAATGCAAAAATCCTCTATAAAAGGAAGTAATTTTCCAAACTTAAAAAAAGAAAATAGATTTTCACGTCTGGTATAGGAAATATCTGTCATTTCCGATTTGTGCGCTATAAAATTTAATTCTACTTATTTAAAATGAAACCCCTATAAAGATTTCAAAGTCTGGTATCTAAAAAGTATAACAACCCCCTTTTTTAGTATAAATTTTGGGTTTTATCAGCTGGAAACGAGAAATTTTGAAGAAAAACACTTTTTACATTAAAAGCTCAGTGGAAGGGCCAAAAACTGTTATTTCACTGGTTTTATAATTTATAATATCATTATAGCTCCAAATGGCATCATTTGAGGGAGTTCCTTCGAAGAAATTCGGATTTAATTCATTTCGTCCACCAGTAGTGCATTATAAGCTTTGGCGAGTGCAACGTCCCTAAGTAGTACGTTTTAATCTTAAATTATAGGGGCTATAGGGTACAGTTAATACACATAAATAAATATATTCCACCAAAATAAGTCCTAAATGACACATTTGAACCGGTTTTATTAGCATTATCAATCTTAAACATAATTTTTAAAAATTCTGAAAATTGGTCATTTTTTCCACTTTTTTCAAACTTTGGGGCTCTACAGGCAAACCTTAGAGTTAACTTAGGGGACTGAAACTTTACACACAATCTTTTGGGACCAAAAGGAATGGGAAAAGCCCTGGGGACCGAGGTTTTTCGAAAAAAGGCTTTTTTTGAGACACCCTAGTGTTAGGTACTCCGTATTAAGAATGTGTCCCAATAGACTCGTCCCTTTTTTTTTATCAAAACTGCCGAAAAAAACCCGAAAAATTTTAGAATTCACCCAGAATTGAAACCTGTGACGTAATTTCATTTGTGAATGATCTCTTCTCAAAGATTATAACTTGAGTAATAATAAACAAATAAATACACAATACACCTATCAATGATGTTTAATTGTTTGATGTTCTTAAGGAACAAGTATTACAGCAAAGCCAACTATACCTGTTAATGTTGCTTTTCCTTTAGAATCCATTTATTGTAAGAAAAACAACCTTCCTGAGTTTAACCATCGCCTCTTTAATTTGCGGAATTCTCCATTCCGAAATTTATAAGCACTTAAAAAAAGTTTAAAATTTGTTTTCACAATTAATTAATAGGCACAAATACTAATGGAAATTAAAAAATAATGAAATTATTAAGTTTTTAAACTTTTAATATTATTTATGAGAATCGCACTCGAATTTTTTGAAAATTCACAGAATCTCTGAAAACTAATCCTAAAATACTCTTTTTCACAAACTCGTATGAAGAAAAGAAAGTCCTGTCTTTAAATTTTATTGATATCAAAATACATTCTAATACATAATTACAAAATACATATTTGCAGTACAACATAGATGAGACCAGGATTGGCTTGTATAAGGTTGTAAGGTAATTTATCCTCGTTATCCTAGTAATCTCTTACCTGTCTTACAAATGTAGGTTTAACTGAACTTACAATTAGAAAATATTTATTCTGCATTATAAATCAAGTTTACTACAGCAATACGCGCCCGAATTTAAAGATAATTGACTGCCGATTTCATAGAGTGATTCTACTTAATAGATATTTTTGTAGACTTTTTTTTGTATTTTTTATTATAGATGTGGATATTTTTGTTTTAAATTACTTTTAGAAACTATCATGAAAAGTTTAGAAAGAAATGAAAAATACACAATTACACATGGAGCATTTATAATTAAAAATGAAACATTTTAAAAACAAATTCCTTTAAGTACATCTTAGTTTTTTCTTTTGATGCGAATATCTTACAAATTATTCACTGACTTAATAAAACCCTTTTACCCATTTGTGTTGTTTATTTAAGTACTTTTGAAAGGTATTCGTTTTAAAATGAAGTGACTTTTTGATATAATGCTGTGGTAACCCTTAACAAAGTTTTGCAAATCAGTGTTGATTTGTACAATGAATCTCCCCTTCTTCAATGGTTTCCTTCAGTTTCTTGGAATGAAGCGAATCTTGAAAGGCTTCGGTTTGTAGGTGATGGTCGCCACGGCGTCGAAATTGGCCTCCACCCCTTCTGGAAAGCGAATTTCGAACTTTTGCAGAATGGAAGCGAAGTAAAGGAATATCTCCATGTACGCCATGCTCTCCCCAGGGCACACTCGTTTCCCTTCAAAAGAATTCAAAATATTTATAAGACCTTTTAGTATAAGTTGTTAAGTAAAATATATTTTTAAAAAGTTCTTAAAACGGACTTTTAAGAATATGCCATTTTTCTTCCAACTCCTTGTAAAACAAATAAAAAACGCGGGGTTCATGCATTAGATACTAATTCATCAGCTTCTCTCCGAACTCTTTATATTATCTTCTACTATTGCATTCAGTCCACGTTTTTCGATTAACAAAAGGGGGGAAAGGGATTTTTTTTGGATAAATTACTTATATTTTTAGTTTTCAGTGCGTTTTTAAGATGTAGTTTTTAAAAGTTTTTTATTTCACTAATTACTTTGTGTTTGTGTTTTTTATCTTATTACCAAAAACTGTGTGGATTAGATTTCAATAAACTCTTTTATTTTCAGTGCGTCAATATTCTAATCTAAACGAATATTCATAAAAATAAAAGTTACTGATATAAATTGTAAAAAAAGATAATCTAATGCTAACTTATAGATTGAAGATATGGTGTTAAATCGCAATTGTGATTAGTGATGGGCAAAATCGATAATTTTAGGTATCGAATACTTTGGTATCGAATACTTATAGGTATCGAATACTTTGGTATCGAATACTTATAGGTATCGAGTACTTTTAGGTATCGAGTACTTTTTTTCAATGTCGGGAAATGAACCTGAAGGGACAATTTTTTTAGGGCCTATCCATAATCAGACTAATATTCAAAAAACTGAAAGCGATCCATCAAAATAGCCCGTAGCTACGGGCCTGGAGGTGGATAGAGGCGAAGGATTTGGCGGGGGAAAAACCTAGCCGCGTCAAATTTCTCTCGCGGATGATAACGACTTGGGTTTGAGCGTTGCAAAATGAAAACGGAAACAGGCTGCGTTTGATCTACAGTAGGTATTATAAAGATTACTTCATTGAAAAATTTAAAACGAAATATGTCAATAAAGTATCGATACTTTTGTGGGTATCGAATACACTCGATACCTATAGGTATCGAGTACTTAAGTATTTGGTATCGATACCTGCCCATCACTAATTGTGATGCAAAATAACACGTTTAAACGTTATTTGTTTCCCTTATTTCAAGAGTCAAAGAAAAATTTAAAATTATTCTTTACAAAAAAAAATCCTATAATCTGTAATTCAATACCACTACAGATTCAAAGAAATTTTTTAACAAAGCAGTAAGCCTGTGTATAATAATTATTTCAATTTCGTGTTACATATTCTCTCCAATTTTTAGAAACGATAGTTTTGTTTGATTAGGGCATGGAAAAAATTTACTGCGTTAAAAAGGGAAGTATCAATTTCGTATAGTACTGACCGTGTGAAAAAAGCATAAAATGTGATGGCTTCACTATGGATTTTCCATCTGGACTCAAGAATCGTTCAGGGATAAATTCGTCTGGTTTGTCCCAATTCCTCGCATCGTGGTGAATGGCCCAAAAATTTGCCATGACAATGGTGTTCTGAGGAATGTCGTAACCACCAACACTCGTGTCTTCTAATGTGCTATAATGAGGACAAAAATTAGCCACTGTTGTAGTTAGTTTCAAAATTAGTGCAGTAAAAAATTTGAATTGAAAATATTGTTATCAGATAGAGAAAATTACTAAATTATGTATAATTCATAAGTACTATAACGTGATTTAATTATTTCATAGTTTTAGGTTGATTTCATAAAACTAAATTAACTATACAGGGTGTTTCAAAAGTCCGTTTCGCGGCTTTTATTTGGAACCAACGTGTCCTAGGGTCCTAAGGTCTACTAGGTAAATGTCTCTCTACTAGGTAAATGAGGTGAATTACTCTAGGTAAATGACCCTCCATTGAAATCCATTGTAATCCATTGAAATGACTTACAACGCCCCTAGCTGCAAAATAAAAAAGTTAAAAATTTATTTTTAAAACTAAACTTGCTGGAAAAAATTTCATGAAAATATCGTGAATATTCGTGGAGATATTAGTATGTGAAAATAGCCCTTTTTCAGGCTTAAAAAAGAAAAAGTTCGCAAATTTGCAATTTTTTTAATTTAAAAAAGCCAAAAACTACACAATAGCACTTAAAAATTTGCAAATTCACGAACTTTTTCTGTATATAAAAAAGAGAAATATTAAGACTCTGAAGAAAACTATAAATACTCTGAATGAAAATATTCACTACCAAATTTGCAATTGACTAATTTAGCAAATATCTATGAGTTTAAAAAAATAAAGATTTTGACTTCTAACATTGAAGCTTAGGGGGCGTTGAAAGTTGTCGCATCGAATAGGGCATGGTCACTTAACTATGCTTTTACCACTTTTATGACTCTATCTATAGGGGTTTTATCACCCTGTAGATTAGATAGAAATTAATTAAAATGATGGCATCACTTGTTAATCCAAAAACATCAGACAAGCCTTACTATCTGAGCACGTTGAGCGGCACGATGGTCTTCCAGCGCATGACCTCCATGATGACCGCGTGGGTGAAGGGCACCGCCTTGAGGTCCCTGAGCTCTGCCATCCTCTCCCTGCCCACCACCTCCTCCAGCTCCGCCCTCACCCTTGCCTGGGTCTGGGGGAAGGCCGCCATCACGTACACGATCCACGAGATGGAGGTGCGTACGGTCTCGCTCCCGGCGCCGAACATGTCGCCGATCAGACCCATCAGAGTCTCGTCTGATATATGGAGATGAAACATTGTATAACACATTTCAAACATTATCATCATTAGAATTCATAAAATTAAAATTATCCGGGATATACTATAGTAATAAATCTCTATTTAGGGGCCGTTCAAATATTACGTAAGAACTTTTTTGGTCATTTTTAACCCCCCCCCTCCCCCCTTGTCAGCAAAGATAAGCAAACCTCAAACCCCCCACCATAATTACGTAAGAAACTGCCGGACCCCCCCCCCCCGAAATCTTGACATCCCTTTTAGTAAGTAGGTTTTTTTCCTTGAAAATTAGATGACATAGACAAGGAGCTGTCCTTTTTTGGGTGTAACCCTAAGGGATCAAAAATGAGTCGAAATACTACTTTTCAAGGTTAAAATTTCAAAATGTTTGGGGGGTCCATCCCCAGAAAAAGGGCTTTTTACATCAGATTCCTAATTTAATTTTTTTTTAAATATTTTTTTGGTTAAGTTTTGAAATTATTTATGCAAGAAACAAGAGATTTTCGAAAATGCAGTATCTTACGTAAGCATCACTCATATCCCCCCTCCCCCCTTGTCAGGAAAAATAAGCAAAGAGCAAACCCCCCTCCCCCCATAGGTGCTTACGTAATATTTGAACGGCCCCGTAACACTATAGCAAGACAATATAATATTAAAGCTATGGCAACTTATCAAATTCCAAAATTTTCTAAATCAGTTTTTTGTAAGCATTTCTTTTACCTCGCACCAAAATTATACAATAGTTTACCTTTAAATCTAACCTCCATTAATAAATATTGAGTTCAAAAGAAATTTATTTGAGTTATTAATTAACATCGACGACCTGGATTTATATTTTTCACTTCAATGAAGCATATTTAGTTAATGGTTTACCAGCTTGCTGCCATCATTATTTAATTATTTAGCATTTGTTTTTATACAGTTTTGTGTTTGTGTTGTTGTAATTTGTAATATGTTATTTGTCTACATAATTTCTTTTTCGCCTGTACGGGAAGTTCCTTCCCCTTGGCGAATCACATTACTTCTGACTTTTCTGTGTTTGTTCTCTATGTGTAATAAAGTTCTTTCTTTAAAAAAATATAGGGCCGTGTTCTATATTTATTAACATCATACGTTTCGTCCCTCTCTGGGGAGGACATCATCAGTGAAAGTTTTAAAAAACATTAACTTTTTTTTAAAGTTTTCACTGATGATGTCCTCCACAGAGAGGGATGAAACGTATGATGTTAATAAATATAGAACACGGCCCTATATAATATCACGGATAATTTTAATATTATGAATTCTATGGACCGGCCGTGAAAGCCTGAAGGTTTACATTATCATCAATATGAATAACTGTAACCGCCGTTAAAGTACAGTCAGAGTACTCAAAAGTCAATGACGACGTCTTGAGGACAAATTATATTTAAAATTTAAAATTATATATAGACATACCGCCAGGAGAATAACTTTGACAAAAACTCTCAAAAGAATGACAAGAACTCTCAAAAAAACTCTCAAAGTGCAAATCCAAATGAAACGGTGCCAAAAGCCAAAATTACGGTGTCAAATAAGCAAAGGTCAGTACTGAAAATACGATATTGGTCGTTGCTTTTGGGCTACCTGGGATTCATTGGAAAACATATTGTTTTCTTTCTGTCCTTTTTTTGCATGCCCGGGTGGGTGTTGAAAACTTCTATAGAAATAGTAGTATATTTTTTTCTGGAACTTATTATAGTATTTCATTAAGAACGGAAAAGTATAATTAATTTTATTAAAGTAATTGGGCGTCGTTGACATACTTCTAGCCAGCCACATAATTTTAATGACGTACTGTTACTCTGGCCGTTTAGGTATACAGGTGTTAATATCAAGAAAAAAGAAAGAGAGTCAATTTTAACCCTTTATCCTACTGCATTATGATTTTCTGCAATTTTTTTCGTGGAAATTTTTCTTTTAAGGTACTGAATTGAAAATTAAAGGATAAACATAAGTAAAATAATAATCTTAGGAAAATTTAATCAGCTAGAGCTAATTGTATTAAATTGATACTTTTGAGTAGCGTCACTACACTGAGGGCTAAAATATTCTCACAATACTAAAAAAATCATGTGGTTTATTATCGCAGTTTTAAGTCTTAAAAAATAATACACTTTCTTTTTGACTATAGCTGCTTTTGAGGGAACAAAAATGACAGTCATGGGAATCCGATCGAAATGGCAGCTGAATGCACAACTTCAGTTTTAAATCTATTCGCATTTTCCGCTATAATACTCATCACAGAACCCGTGCCGACTTTTATCCTGGTAAAACTAAAAGAGCGTTACTGCAAAGTATCGTCAGTATGAGGATGGTCATTCTACGTAATTTTAAATTTGGTGGGACTTGTAAGTACCGTCAGTAGATAAAGGGTTTAATAAGTTTGAACTCCCTCCTGGACACATGGTGTCATCGCACTCATCTCTTATATTGGAAGTTAAAAGATTGACAGGCTTACCATCAAAGGTTGTGTCAGGGTCCTTTTCTTTTCTCACAGCCATTTCCAACAGGTAACTATCAGTGAAATCCCGTACGTTTTTAGGATCAAGGGTGCTTCTATGCTCTTCTATTTTTGATCTGGGGAACACAGAATATCAAGTATTGTAGAAACTTATATCCAACTGCAATGTTGCAAAAAAAATAAATCATTTGTAGGATTTAGCTATGATTTATAAACCAACAATGTGATATTACACACAATCATACACTGTGAAAAAAAACTTAATCAAGGAAAACATCCAAATGAATTGGGTTCAATGAATGATTATAAACTTGGTTGGTTGGTTGGATTTTTATGGCACAAGAGCCAGACCAGGCCGATTATAAACTTGGCTTTTGCTTGAAAAATCTGTAGAGGGGGCAATCACGGGGGCGGAATCCCGGGTGTTACTCATAGGTCCCAGATGTCTCAAAATGAGTTACACTATTTTTAAGAGTCAATTACTCCTTATTGCTTGGGGCTCGACTAAGCAGATTTTTCAAAAACTTTAAATTCAGTATACACCGACCGTCGAATTTAACCAACGATATACTGGTGAAGAAGAGGCCTTGGATACCAAATGATGGTCAACCTCCCAAAATAAAAGTCTAACGGGCCTGAGATACCCTAGCTTACAATCTGTTCATTTAGAATAGGCGGCTGAGACAGAAGCAGTTACCATTGTAATTATCCTCGAAAAATTTTCTTGTGCAGTTTTATTTCAGTGTTGCTCTCAATCATATGATGTTATTTGAAAATAATCCTAACAAAGGGTTCAAAACGCTATTTTCAAATGGCATCATATGATAGAGGACAGCACTGCAAATGTCTTTGATTGACAGAAGGGTATAGGATTCTGTAATTGGTTGTGGCGTGTTCATTCAATCTGTCACTCGAAAGGGTATTAGAAGATTCAACGATAGGGATTCTATTTCCCCACATCTCGTGACGTAACAAGGAAAGCGTGAGTGTGATGCGATCCTAGTGCCAAAATGGCCCCTATCACATGACATACCCCATGCTTTTCCTATTTTCATTAACGCCTATGGCCATCATGAACTCTCTGGTCTGATACTCTGTGATCTTGATGACCTTGAGTTTCTATTCCGGTCGTACGGGATAATACGTAAGTACCCAAACATTCAGAAAACCATCAATAATGTGAAAGACCCACTTGAAGATCCTGTCTGTACTCTTGAAGGCCTCCAATGCTTTTTCGTAGCCGAGCGCATTGAGGATGAATCCGAAGTGTCGGATCCAGGGGAAGAAGATGTGCGCGGCCGTCTGGCCGATGACCTGGGTGACTGCGTCCAGGCTCCTGTCCAGAAGCACGCGCTCGGGGTCCTCGTACTGGTAGCGCTTCCCGAAGGCCAGCGCGCAGATGTTGTTGGACATGCTGGGGGTCAGCGGCTCCACCACGTCCATAGGCTGACCTTGCCGAGAGCCAAGGGCTTCCAGGAAGTGCTGGATCTCGTCCTGGAAAGGTTTAACAGATTGTGCTTGAAGACTCAAAAATCTAAGGGACACCAGGTGTCCCAAGATTGTCCACCCTCTTTAACTTTCAAACCTCTACAGATATAGTCACAAAAGTGGTATCTAGGTATAGTAATGTGACCATGCCATATTCGATGCGACAACTTTCAACCCCCCTAGCGTCAATACTTACTTACTTAACCTCTTCGCACCAGCTGGCACATAAGGCGTCTAGTCTTTTCCTCCATGCACCCCTGTCCCGGGCCAACCCTCTTGCCTCTTCCCATCCTTTTAAACCGGCCCTGCACAAGTCTTGATGCATGCCTCTTTGCCCTGTGAGTCTTGACCTGCCTTTTTTCCGTCTTCCCTCGGGAGCCCAAGTGAATGCGATGTTAGCTGGGCAATCCCGTCTGGAGCGGAGGACATGTCCTGTCCCATCTCCATCGTCTTTTTGAGTTTCCTCGTAAATAGGTGATAGTTTGGCTTTCATTAATAAATCTTTATTTGATATTTTGTTGGCCAGAAAATTTTAAAAATAATTCTTAAACATTTGTTCTGGAATGTTTCTAGCCTCTCTATTTCTGTTTTACGCAGGTTCCAACACTTCAGCACCAGATAAAAGTATGGAGCGGACTGTAGCTTTGAATACATTTAATTTTGTGTTAGTTTTTATACTTGAAACTCTCCAAAATTTTTTAAGGCTTCTGAAACATATTCTGGCTTTTATTATTCTTTGATTTATATCTTCGTTGCTGCCTCCCTGTTTATTTACTATTGCTCCAAGATATGTGAAAGAAACAGCTTCCTCTACGCCCCTAGCGTCAATGTTAAGTTATAATTTTTATTTTAAAAATCGAACGTTTAGAGATTTTCTAATTTTGTCTATTACAAAGTTGTAGATCCGCATCTAATTTGTACGAAAAGGCACCTTGTGCAGAGAAATGCCTTGAATAAACTCATAAAACGCTTCTCATAACGAAGTTTTCATTTTTATGGTCTAAAAATACTTTTAGTCATTAACCTAAATCATAGAAATGAAAATTCTCATTTAAAATAAAGATAGGACGTAAAAAATACGTAAATTCTACTCAAGCTCTACAACTTTATAATTGACTAATTTAGAAAGTCTTTAAATTGACGCTAGGGGGCGTTAAAGGTTGTTGGATCGGATAGGGCATGATCACTGAAATAGAACTAGACACCACTTTTATGACTATATACGTAGGGGTTCAAAAGTTAAAGGGGGTGGACACTTAGGGGGTCACAGTGAACTACAGTGAAAAATACAAGAGTTCAGACACACAATAAGAAAACCAGAAAAAAAAGAAAGGCCAAGACCTAACTTAACAATTCCCAAACCTGTTTCCGTGTTTGAGGGCCCAGGGGTGTGTAAAGGATGGCGGTTAAGTGGTCAAGGGATAATAGGCTGAGTGAATCTTGCCCCCACCTGGAATTGAATCTTGGACCTAGATAATGGAAGCACTACCACTGTGCCACCGGGGGTAGGGATACGGACTAAGATAGCTCTTAAATAAAGCAATACTTTATAGCCACAGACTATGAACAAAATTTTCCGCTATGAACCTTAGAGGAGATATAGTGGGGGAGAGAGAAACGGTAACCCTTATTAAGAGTGGCTAAAATAATTTCCAGAAAGACCACCAAAGATCGCCGTCACGTGATAATGGTCTTACTGGAAATTGTTTTCAATACCGAATTTTCATGCCGTGAAGCAACGGGCCGCGTGGTTTCTTGGCGTCGAGTTCTGTATGGCACGGGAGCACTGAAAAAGACATACCCAACCACTTATAATGCAGCATTTTAAACAAAATAAGGGAAATTGTGGAAATGACCCGGACACACTACTGAAGGTTTTATTTGTAATCCTTTCAGCTATTTAGAGGGATGATAGTATTGCAGTACCTCATTTTATCAAATCCTCGGAATTTTTTGTAAATGTTTCACATTTGAGATAAACGCAAAAGTTAAAAACAACTATACCTGCACGTGAACTTCAATCTTGGACCTTCCCAAGCCTAGATCCTTGAGAGAGTGAACGAAGAATCTCCTTTGTTCCTGCCAAGCTTTCATGTTCTGTTGGAAAAATGGACCTTCGTAGGAAAAAAAATTGTCATCACACAAATAAAGTTAGTGTTTTATGTTACAGTTAATGTACATAATTTGGTAGTGTGAGGAATAAATAGGTAAGTGTATGAAATATTTTGTATTCTACCTTAGCTTTAGGTTATTCGCATTTTACCTTAGTTATACTCTATTCATTTAGAATTGGCGCTTGAGAAATAGTGCTTTCCCCCACGCTAGAAGCGTAACCATAGTTACTATCTTCGAGCAGCCAATAGTAAGCCTTCTTCGTCACTTTGACGAAGATAGTTGCTATGGTTACCGATCGGTGGTGGGGGATGGAAGTATTTTCAAGCGCCAGTTCAAAATGAACAGACTATAGTCTGCACATTATACCAAATTTTGCACATTAACGGTAACGTAATATGTCATTTAAGATTAAAATATGTTAGATATAATTTAAGGACATTTTCATTTTTCTTCTACACGTATAATAAAAATATGACAGTGATGCTACATCAAAGATAAACCCTTTCAATCTTAGCGCCCGAGCTTTCCATTGAATTTAATAGGAAATTTGCGGTGGCTAAGTCTGAAAGGGTTAAAGATGAATTATGGTATACTCAGAGATCAAGAACTAACAAATAAACTGTATTGTAAAATATTTAGAGAAGTTTCTTATTCTCATCACATACTTACTTTTGCCTCCCAGAACAGAGAACGCACTAATAGGGGGTCTCCCGAGGAATTCCCTTTTGGAAAAAGCTTCTCTTACGCTTTCTGAGCTGTTCAGCATTACTATAACTTCAGAACCCAATCGAACGCTAAAGCCAACAAGGAAGAAATTCATGAACATAAAACATTTCCTACATACCATTAGTTTTTTTCTTTAAATAGTTTTAAATAACTGTCAATTTTACGTTTCTATAAAGACTTTGGTCGGGTCCGTCTATGTTTATAACCACATTAGGGGATATTGCTCAGTGCATCTCGTCAACATCCTAGGAGGTATCACATGTTGACCTCTTCATTGATGTTTTATGTATTTAAGATACTGAAAGGATATTTTAAAATATCTTTGTAAATTACCTTATGATCACGAACTGATATTCATAAAATTGTAATCAATAGTGTTTAACTTTCATTCCAAGAATTAAAGAATCACCAGGGAGCTTAACACTGAAAAATAATGATTGGGCAAAACTAATCAAAGGGAAATTTTTAGATGCAAGATTTTGTTGTACGCACACAAGCGAATAAATAATTATCAGTACCCTGAATTCACGACATCTAACATTTAATCTTAAGGTTTTAATGGTTTTTATTCGTAAAAATATAGTGGTGTCCTTTAAAAAAAAACACTTTTTCACTTTTCCTTCATTAAAAGCTTAAAAAATATGATAATTAAATCGAACAAAATGGTGTTGTAACGGCTCATCCTCCCCTACATTTTAGTGCTTAGTATTTTTAATTCCAACACTCCGTTAGAAATTGGCAGACATTAAAGTAAGAATCCAAAAAAAACCCAATTTTCCTAAAAAAACCCCATGTACCCTAAAAAAAAACCCACGCTTGAAAATACTCAAAAATTTAAGAAAAAATATGATTGAAAGGTTTATTTTGATAGAAAAGAGAATGATTAAGATAATAAAAACCAAATTCATTACAAATTATTTCTAAAATTAAATAGTGAAAAGTTTTTCTACTCAAGAATTTTGCCTTCAAAATACGACAATAGCGTTTTTATTGTTGTATTTTGATGAAAACGACATTAAATACAAATACTTAATACAATTTTTATAAAAAAAAAGCTTAAAAAATTGTAATTGGCACTGATATTTTATTTTAAACCCCCAACTATCAACTCTCTAAACCCATTTTCGAGTAAAACTCGGTAAAATGCTATATTTTCACGGAAAATGGCTGTTTTTGGTACCATTGAATTTTTATCAAAAATACTGAAAAAAACATCGAGAATTACTGAAACAACTATTCTATTTGAGTAATTAGTTGTATATCATGAATAATATTAAAAATTTTACATAATTTTTTATTTATTTTATCATTTATTACAAAAGGAAAAGTGGGTTTTTTTAGGCACCCTATGGGTTTTTTCACCCCTCATTTCAAAGACTGCCGTATGGTCCCTAATTGTCGGACTGAGCTGAAATTTTAGTACTTTATTCCCATAATAACGGGATAACACAAAACCACGTGAAGAATGCTTTAAAATGTTTATAACATATATTTTTACAGCATCAAAATCTGCATAACTAAATCATATTTTTAGCCCAAAATCGACATTTTCTATTTATTCAAATAAATAAGCAAATAAACGGTTCTTTGACATGCTTTCAAGTTCCCTGCCACTCTAAAGGGCTTAGGAAGACATGGGAAATGAGAACTTAAAATTAGTTTAATTATTTATTTAAAATATCTCGATGGGTTTTTTAGGGTACAATTTGGAGTGGGTTTTTTTAAAGGACACCACTATATATGCTTATGTGAATACAAGATTAATGATAAAGTAAGAGAGAAATATGGAACATATTTTCATATTTTTACATACTTAAATTAGTTCTTTGATAAAAAACATTTAATATAACTAGGTTATTTATGCTCTTTATGTTACATACGGCGAAGAATTGTATATAAGAAGTTAAATATTCATCAAAAATACAACAGATTAGCTGAGCCCTGTCCGGTAAAAATAAAAGATTGATAATAACTCTTTCTTACAAGGAAATCAGTAGAATTTTACTTGAATATAGAAATGTTTTACAAAAACTGACCTGAACACATCACCATACTTTTCTGCCAGCTCAATGAACTTCAAGTGAGGATTTTCCACTATAAAAGGAATGTATCCCACCACGGGCAAGCCCATGGGTCCAGGTGGGAAACGTCTTTTCCATTTTCTGACCACATGCACGACAAAGTACACCAACAGTAGCCCACATGCCACCTGAAATAACGAAGCACCAAACACGCTTTCGAACATTATATTATCCACAGATGAAACTGAGAAAATCTAGAAGTGATGTTTTTGTCCAACTCCTTCGGAGACTTTTCCTAGTTTAATCAGAGAGATAAGCTAAAATAACGGAGAGAGAAAGAGAAGGATGACCTTCGTCGTATTTATTCTTTTGTTCCTTTTGATTTCTTGATTGGATACGCTTTTTTTAGTGTTAATTTTGATAACGACATAAATGAATACTTAGGTCATCGTTAAATATGTTCCATCTCAGTCAGTTATTAATAGAACTTTTTTTCAGATATTTTTCCGACTATTTTTTCTACATGTAGTCAAATATACTTAAAAGGGGTAATATCAAGCAAGCAATCAATCAATATTATTATTATGCAGTTGATACACACGTGAACGAACAAATTCGCCAGGAGGAAAAACTCGTTTTGGCGAAAGAAAAATTACAAACTATTACAATAATATCTTATATAATAAAGGTCGATGTGGGTTTGTGTGTGGGTTTTATACAAATCCACAGTTTTCTTGCGATCTGCACCAAACTTGAAATACATTCGTAAAAAAATCCAAGGAAAAACATAGGCTAGGTTTCGGAAATATTGAATGACCCCTTAACCCTCTTTGACCCTTTTATTTGCTGAAATAGCTTTATTTCTCCTCAAAAAGATCTACTCACTCCATTGTTAGCTCACCCCCCATTAGACGGAGTTGTATAATGGTACATTTTAATTGATAATGCTTTTTCTATGATTTTAGAGAAAGTAGGGAGGATTGATATGGGATGATAGTTTGAAGGATTATTTTTATCCCCAGTTTTAAAAACAGGAAGCAAAAATTTTTAAAGTCTTAATACTGATACCATCTGTATTCATAAAGTCAATTTTTGAAAAAAAGGGTTTATAACTTCAATTTATCTAAATCACACATTGAATTGAAAACAAATGAGTTTAAAGAAGGTGAAATAGAGAGGTTTGAAAAGCTTTGGGAGGCATTAGTATTAGGGATTTGAATATCGAATTGAGACAAACTTAGAAGCACTATACTATATGAATCACTTTTTAGTTGGGGTAGAATGAAAGGTTTTTTAGTATGACAAATGTCATCCACTAGATTTAGATCCATTTTTGCGTGAGAGTAGTACAGTTCATAAATTTATTTTGATAAAAATCCGATTTAGTGGCTTTTATTATAGTACGTTTCAATTTAGATACAGTATGTTGTAAGCTAATTTGAAAATAATATCCCAAGGATATATATCTTTGGGGACATCCATAAATTACGTGAGGTCAAAAAGGGGGGGAGGGGTTTGGAAAAATCTCACCAAATCTCACCAAGGGGGAGGAGGGGTCGATTGAAATCTCACATCAACTTTTTAAGTTAGAAATTACACGATTTTCGTTTTTTAAGTATGAGAAAGGAATATATAAGAAGGAAGGACAATTATTATTTTAAAAGTTTGTAGGGAAATCTCACTTGGGGGAGGGGGGTCCAGCAAAATCTCACCAAGGGGGGAGGGGGGGTCCAGATTTTGGAAAAAAAACACCTCACGTAATTTATGGATGTCCCCTTTACTTTTTTGAAGAGTTTGTCTTTTCTCCGAATTAAAGACAATATATCATCAGTTGCCTAAAGGATTTTTTTCTTAAAGGATTTAATAGGGAATTTGAAATAATTACGTACATGGGGACTGGGTTCTTTAGATACATAAGGACTACTTACTTTACAGTGTTAAGTACTGATCACTTGTGCCATTAGTATATAAACCAGAAGAAACACTGAACGCACTAGAATTTACAAAGATATGATCTGTATTGGATAGGGAAAAGTATTCAAGAATATCTCATTTATTTCTTGTAGCAAAGGATATTTGATTCTTAAGTATTAGCCCGTCGACCGTTCAGCGACCATCAAATTCAGCAGCACAGCTACAGCACGGACTTTGATTACGTTTCGTCAATAAGTAAGTACCAGATATTCCTATAATCAGGGCTCGATTTCACAGCCGGAACGGTCCGGAACGCCGTTCCGGAACCTCTTTTTCGGGGAAAAAAATTATATTCTATTTCAGGGGTCTCCTAACTACGGCCCGCGAGACCCATTCATCTGGCCAGCGGATACCTTAGTATGTTCGAAAAAAAGTCCTAAAATGAATTAAAACCCTGTTTTTACTGTCATATTTCCCAAAATTTTTCGGGGGGAGAACTCCCAGACCCCCTTTTTGTACTTTAAACTCAACTTATCAGGTTTGTTTTTAGATTAAGTTCATAACAGTAAGAATCCTACCAAAATAATATAAAAAAGGCATGTTTCAAATTTAAAAAAATATTTTTAATGCATTTTTATCTTTTTTGCAAATAACAATATTTGTGATTTAATTGTAAGGTTTTTACTTAATTGTTCTTTTAAAACATGATTGTGAACCTCCATTTGAACTACCCAGGTTCCGCTCCTGTTGTTGATTCTTTTTTATTTGAACCAGGTTTGCCAGATTGCTGGTCAAATTTGCAAAGAAAATTTGCGACATCTTAAATTCTACCATTTAAGGACTTTAACTACTCATTACATTTTTTAAATTGGCAAAATATACAACACTAATGGTTCATTGATGATAAGCCGTCTCACCTTCTACAAGAGGCACCCCGTTGGAAAAAAAAAGTATAACGCACTTAAAAAAACGAGTATAAAGAGTTCATCGTTTATACAATTAATAATTATGTTAGAACACTCTACTAATCTAGTACAACACATTTGAATTTATTTTATAAATTTAAATTTGAAAATAAATGCTTAAGTTTTGGTATTAAAAAGTATTCGCTTTTTCAGTTTTGATACCAATATAATTTTACTGTTCCGGTACCTCTTTTTTTTGAAATCGAGCCCTGCCTATAATCATCAAAGACAATGTCTCCCAGAGGTCCCTCGTGACATGACTGGGGAAAAAATGGAGGTACAACCTGGGATTCCTCCTCTTCCTTTATGTATTTGAGATCTTGAGGAATGTCACCTAATGTGAGCCGCAGATGACTTAAAACAAAATTTTTAAAGTTAAATAACCCCATACCTTTCTAAAAATTAAAGCCCCCATTTCTAACCTTTCCTACAAAACAACACGTTTTAATTGCAATCTCATAATAAAAAGAGAAGTGTGTTTTTGCAACAAACTAAGTTTAAAAAGAAATTATATAAACTAAAAAAAAAGGGGGGTATATTCAAGAGCACAAAAATGACCGTGTTAAGGGAAATTCTGTAACTCGTATCCATCAAACATGGGGACCTTTGTTAAATTTGGAGGGGATATCATTTTTAAGGGAAATTTTATAAAAAAATTTCTTAAAAAGCCGAAAGGAGGCAGAAAAAATAGGGATGGTGACCAGGGTTTCTATGCGACAAATGGTCTTCCTCCTAAATATGTTCATGTCTAATGTATATTAGAATTGTGCCTGAAAATTGAGTTCCAACATTCCTAAGAGACATACAAAACAAATTACTAATTGAAAACGAAAGCAAATATTTTAATTAGATTTTATTTATATCAAAATAGTTTAATATTTAACTACAAAGTAAATTCATTTATATATGCATTCAAACAATTAAAAAATACAAATACGATATAACAAATTTGAAAAATATTGTTAACTCGCATAATTATTTGTATACAATTTGTAAACTCTTTTCAAATGTAAACAATACATAAATCCAGGTTTATACATATAATTCAATATCAATATGTATTCATTTAAAAACTATTTTTACACCGTAAAACCATATTTAATCAAGGTTAGTATCTAGAAAATAATTTCAAAATAAGCTTAAGAGCTCCTTTAGTTATGGGCCATAACTAACTACTCAATCCTTTTTATGCCCAAATTCACTTGCATTAGTACATTTCAGTTTTTAAACCATGTAATGAGTAACAACTTCATGTAAACTTTCATAACATATATGCAAAAACTTAAGCTGGACAACGGCTCATCATCCCGGAAACTTATTTGATTCTATTAAATATTTTGACACCAACCATGAGTCTTCAAGTTTACATAATGTATGTAAACTTGAAGTATGTATGTATGTATGATTAGTTGAATTTGTAAGTGTCTAATAACAAAGTTGAACACACAACATTGATTGTTTAAGTTTTGATAACTTAAGATCAATATAAATTCGTAAATAATAAAATTAAAATAAAACCATAAATAAAACTGTATACAAATTTAAAACTGTTTGATTAGTCACCTTTTTTAAAAAAATAAGCAATAGAAAATTAACCCAGAAATATCAAAACAGCTGATA
This sequence comes from Tetragnatha versicolor, assembly GCA_024610705.1. Classification (NCBI taxonomy): domain Eukaryota; kingdom Metazoa; phylum Arthropoda; class Arachnida; order Araneae; family Tetragnathidae; genus Tetragnatha; species Tetragnatha versicolor. The sequence continues at coordinate 3,606,194 of JANDEH010000019.1, forward strand.
GGTGATGAATTCTTTCCAGTGCATTTTTTTCTGCTACTTCACAATATTTTTGCGGCTCAAACCCATTCTGAAGAAAAGTTTTTACTCTGTTTCGTCAATACAGCGACTTGTATTCAACTTGTATAAAATTCGATCACACTTCTTAATCACAACAGCACCAGCAACAGAGAGTCGTACACAGGGTGCAGAGACAGAAGTTCTTCAAACAGTCGTCGGATTTTTGGGGTTTCTCATGCATCACTCTGAAAAGAAAAAGTAAAAATTAATATTCCTTGCAGATTTTTTTTCAAATTTTAAGTTATTTAGGATTTTTAAATGAATCATTATTCCTCAACATAATTGACAGGTATTGAAAACCTATAGGAAAGGACATCCCTAACTTCATCTAATAAAGTCTGGTAATCTCTCTATATTAAAAAAAAGTTACTGTCACCGCTGCCGCCGCCGCTGCCGCCGCTGCCGCTGCCGCTGTTTCAGAAAATTTTATTTTTCAACTCTTTGAACTCTCATATCGCAAAAACTACTGGATAGAAATTTATGAAATTTGAAATATTTGTAGAGGAATATTTGGGGCACATTCTAGAACAAAAAGCTAACTGATGTGATAATTAGAACTGGGGTATTTTTAAGGTCAAAGTTGAAGTTTTTCTTTTTTCGCCGCGTAATCCAGTTCAGCGAAATCTATTAGCAGCAGAACTATGATTTTTTGCAGCCTAATACTCTGAAGTATGAAGATGTGCACTACGTCGCCCTTTTTTCGAATTTCGAATTTGGTTTAGAGCAATTAATTTTTTAATTTTCGAAATTTTTGACACTTTTTCGGTTTTTTCTATCTAAAATGAAAACTAATCACGGTATCAATATGATTTTTTAAACACTTATATTCTTATTTTTTAGAAAGAGATTGGCGTTTAATTCTTTAAAAAATTCTAATTAGTTTTGGAATTATTAAGCATCAAAGTTTAATTTTTTTCATAGTTTTAGTAGGTCTTTATCAGACGTGTTTAATGTTTTTAAATTTTATGTTTGACTGTTCACTAGATTGCCGCGAGCACGGATATTTAAATTTAAAAGTTTTGAGGTGCACATTTTTGCTCTAAGTTTGCTAGCGATATAGTATAACTTCGATATTTTTTGAACTACTAGAGAAATAAATGATTTAGTTTTTTTTGAGTGCTATTTGTGCCAACGAAAGGAAGAGGATTTTCGGGAAGTTTGTTTTACTCTGCTAAAGATCGATTGCAGATCGCTTCGCGATCTGTAAAGAGCTGCATAGCAGTTACGGAGGTTGGTGAGCGTAAGCGAGTAGGGGGCGGTAGCCCCCTATCAATTAAATTATTGATAATTTAAAAAGGAATATCTCAGTAAGAGTTTTATTTTGATATTTTCGTGGTAATGATCCGAATTAAATTATTGAAAAGTTTGAGAGATAAAAAGTTTCGATATTAAATGATCATTAACTATAATATATTCATTTAGAATTAGCGCCTGAGACGTAATGTATTAAAAGCAGTTATTATTCCAATTATCGTCGAAAAAATTTTCTTCTGCAATGAAAAGGCAGCCTAAGCAGAAGTAGTTAAAATACTGTAGAAACAATCGGTCACTGAAGTTGTTTGATAAATGTTATTAAGCATTATTGAGCGTTTTTGATCCTGTTGCAGGCACCTATTCTAAATGAACAGATTATAAGCAGACAAGTTCCAGGTTGTACTGGATAGTTGAAATGAAACAAGCGAGCTCTGCTCGCTAAGATCGCGAAGCGATTTTCAAAGAACTGCGAAGCAGTTCCGGGGGTTGGTGAGCGATAGCGAGCAGGGGGCAGAGCCCCCTAGTACTTATAAAAACAAAAAGGTTTAAGATGACAAAAAAAAACTTGCTTATAAAAGTAAAACTTGAATCGGGGCAGTTTAACCTTCCGCGCAGGCACGTTTGGTTGCTTGTTATAGTATCGGAGGTTGTCACTCCAGTTTGTTTTATAGCTCAGTGGTTAAGTACTGATCACTTATACCAGCGGTTCTTAAACTATCTATCGTCATGGACCCCTTTATGTAGCAGCCAGACATCGCGGACCCCCAAAATTTTAAACACCAAAAGCCGTAACCAGACTTTGGTTATTAGTTTAAGATTAATTAAAATTAGAATATAAATTATAATAAATTTTACAGTTACTCCAAAGGCTTATATAGAAATTGATTTCGGGAGGGGAAAATAATTACCCCTCCGCCCCCGTGTATATTTCCTAGGTCCAAGTAGCTTTTTAGTACATTTTTAAGTAGGATTAGTGTCTTAGGGATCTTAATATCAAACAGTTATGAGTAATTAAGTTGTACCTACAAAAGGGAGTCTGGGGGTCCTCCCCCAGAAAATTTTTGGAAATTCAACCAGGAAAACGGGTTTTTAATTAGTTTTCATACCCCTAGTTAAAATTTTTTGAATATAAATTTTAATGTAAGATTTGCATTTTGATTAACTTAATGTGAAAAATAGTTTATAATAATGGAGTTTTAAGAACAAAAAGGTATCTGGGGGGTCATCCTCAGAAAAGTTTTAGAAAAATTTTTCCCTAAAACACACAGGATTTCAACTTGGTTTTGATACACTTCGTCCGAATTTCAGACTATATTCTTAGGTAGGATTTCAAAATTGATGAACTTATTTTTTAAAGATTTTAATGATAAAGTGCCAAGTATTAGAGGGGATTCGGGGGTCCTCCCCAAGAAAATTTTCGGATATTTGATTCAAAAAACAGGGTTTTAACTTGTTTTGATACACAAAGTCCAAATTTCAGGAGGGGCCTTCATACGCACCCACCCTTATATACTCCCCTGAATTACTAAAGTCTCTGAGGTGAAGGTCTGGAAATTTCAAGGAAAAAATTATGCACGTAAGAAAAATTTCGAGGGGGCTGGGGGTTTTCCCCCAGAAATTTTTTGAAATTTGCCTCTTAAAACTAGTGTTTTATCTAATTTGGAAACTCTTAGGGGAATTCTAAAAGTAACTTGAGGAATTCCTCAAGGTAACTCGCGGACCCCGTAGGAAAGCGCCGCGGACCCCCAGGTGTCCGCGGACCACAGTTTAAGAACCACTGACTTATACCATTAGTTTTTTAACCAGAAGAATAAACACTGAGCGTACTAGACTTTACAAAGATATGATCTGTATTGGATAAAGTATTCCAGAATATCCCATTTATTTCTTGTAGGAAAGGATATTTGATTCTTAAGTATTAGCCCGTCGACCGTTCAGCGACCATCAAATTCAGCCGCACAGCTTACAGCACAATACTTTGAATACGTTTCGTCAATACGTAAGTACCTGATCTTCCTTTCATCAAAGACAATTTGTCTCCCAGAGGTCCCTCGTGCGGTGACTGGGAAAAAAATGGAGGTACACCCTGATGGGATTTTTTCACTATCTTTATGTATTTGAGATCTTGTGAGGAATGTCACCTATTGTGAGCCGCAGATGACTAAAAAGAAATTTTCAAAGTTAAATAACCCCAAACCTTTCTAAGAATTCAAGCCCCCATTTATAAGCTTTCCTGCAAAACAACACGTTTTAATTGCATTCTTCTAATAAAAAGAGAAGTGTGTTTTTGCAATAAACTACGTAAGTTTAAAAAGAAATTATATTAATTAGGCGGTATATTCAAGAGCACAAAAATGACCGTGTTAAGAGAAACTCTGTAACTTCGTATTCATCAAACATGGGGACCTTTGTTAAATTTGGAGGGGATATCATTTTTAAGAGAAATTTTATCAAACAATTTCTTAAAAAGCCAAAAAGAGGCAGAAAAAATAGCGGTGGTTACCAGGGTTTCTACGTGACAAATGGTCTTCCTCCTAAATATGTCTATGTCTAATGTATATTAGAATTGTGCCTGAAAATTAAGTCCCAACATTCCTAACAAACACATTACTAAATTGAAAACAAAAGCAAATATTTTAATTAGATTTTATTTATATCAAAATAGTTTAATATAAAATAAATTCATTTATAAATGCATTCAAACATAAGTAAAATACAAACACGATATAACAAATTTGAAAAATGTTGTTAACTCGCATAATTATTTACATTAACACCAGTATACAATTTGTAAACTTTTTTCAAATGTAAATAATACATAAATCCAGGTTTATACATTTAACTCAATATCAATATGTGTGTATACATTTAAAAACCATTTTTACTCCGGAAAACCATATTTAATCAAGGTTAAGCATCTAGAAAATGATTTCAAAATAAGCTTAAGAGCTCCTTTAGTTATGGGCCATAACTAAGAACTACTCAATCCTTTTTATGCCCAAATTCACTTGCATAGTACATTTCAGTTTTTAAAAAGTGTAATGAGTAACAACTTCATGTAAAATTTCATAACTTATACACAAAAACTTTTACTGGACAATGCTCATCATCCCGGAAACTTATTTCGATTCTATTAAATATTTTGACACCAACCATGAGTCTTCAAGTTTACATAATGTATTTAAACTTAAAGTATGTATGTAGAATAGTTGAATTTGTAAAGTTTCTAATAACAAAGATGAACACACTACATTGATTGTTTAAGTATTGATAACTTAAGATCAATATAAATTCATAAATAATAAAATTAAAATAAAACCATAAATAAAACTGTATACAAATTTAAAACTGTTTGATTAGTCATCTTTTTTTAAATAAGCAATAGAAAATTAACCCAGATATATCAAACAGCTGATAGACGATGAATGCTTTTCAGTGCATTTTTTTCTGCTACTTCACGATATTTTTGCAGCTCAAACCCATTCTGAAGAAAAGTTTTTTCTCCGTTTCGTCAATGCAGTGACTTGCATTCAACTTGTACAAAATTCGATCACACGTCTTAATCACAACAGCACCAGCAACAGAGAGTCGTACACAGGGCGCAGAGACAGCAGTTCTTCATGCAGTCATCGGATTTTTGAGGTTTCTCATGCATCACTCTAAAAAGAAAGGAGTAAAAATTAATAATATTCCATGCAGATTTTTCTTTCAAATTTTAAGTAGTTTATGATTTTTAAATGAATAATTATTAATTTTCAACTTAATTGACATGTACTAAAAACCTATAGGAAAGGACATCCCTAACTTTTTTTTTATTTCCAATGGCAGGGAATACAAAATAGTAGATGACAAATACAATACACACCAAAAGGGTAAACAAAAAATATAGACTGAGGTCATCTTCCCAATAGCTCTCTCGCGCGCCAATATTTGGCAGTCTCGGACTCTAGGGTGCGGAGCGTCCTACATCGATGGAGATGTCTTCTGTTCATTGGCTCTTTCGAGTCGCATAATCTGCATTCAGGATGATCAAATATGTGTATACGGTGTAAGTGTTCGCCTAGGCAGTCGTGACCCACCAGGAGGCGAAAGAGGGCCACAGCATCACGTCGAGGCTTATCTGATATTGCCACTAACTCTGCCTCACTCCATTTCTTATTCTTTATACTCTCCTGAAGCCAAGAATAGGTTCTCATTTTCATTATGCCCTTCATGTATAGTTTTATGGAGTGGTAGGAAAGTCCAGAGCAGTTTGACTGAACTAACTGAGTACCCTTTCGAGCAAGAAAGTCAGCCTGCTCGTTACCGTAAATCCCGCAATGGCTGGGAATCCACTGTATGATTACACTTTTTCCCTTCTGTACCAAAAGTCTGATGAGCTCCCGACATTGCAGAACTGAACCAGATAAGGTCTTTCCCAGTGAGTCAACAGCTTGTATTGCAGCCTGGGAGTCTGAGAGTAAAACAACTCTTTCAAACTTATAGTGAATCGCCAACAGCTGTTTTAATGCAATCAATAAAGCATGTACCTCACCATCAAAGGCCGTTCTGTATTTCCCGGCGGATGCATAGAATGAAAAAAGATCAGAAAAAACTCCAGAACCTGCCGTCATGTTTAAGTCAGAATAGGAGCCATCAGTATACACATGTAGCCAATTGTGCTCTGGGTACTCCGTATGAATTGTTTCCAATGCAAGGGATTTCAAAATTTCAGGGGCTGTTTGATTCTTTAAAGTAACATCTTTAAGTTTTAGACTTGTTACAATCCCTCCTGTCTCAATAGGGTTTTGTGGTCTTAGATTTTTCTGTACCACATCACATAATTCAAAATTTTCTCTTACAGACTGGACCTTTTGGATAAATCCAATTTGTGTCTTTAAGTTTCTTACTTTTGGTTGGTAGTCGATCCAGAAAGAGTTTTCATTTTGTATGAGTTTTTCAAATAAGAGCAAAGCTCTTTCTTCAATGATGGATTGAATAGGCCTGTTTTTTGTTAATAATAACATAGCCTCTTAGATCTCGATATATTATTTTTACAACTTTTCAAATGGAATGATAGCAAGTATAAAAAATATAAAAAAATGTTTGTTTCCATTGTGTTAACTTATTAAACAATTGCTATGGTTTATCATAAAGTCAGTAGGGCTTATACCGTCCCGAGCCTCGAATGGGCCCACTCGGTGAAGGGAAACCGAAAACGCAGCAACATGGTTTATTATAAATATTAAATACAGTAAACTCCCGTTAGTACGCCGTTCAAGGGGATTTGTGAAAACGTCGTAATAAGCGGTACGACGCTATATGCGGAATTCCATAAAACAGTTTCGGCAATATACCTAAAACCCGTTATACCTAATCTCTCCTAGAAACCTTTTTAAGCGGGATTTTATCACTAAAATAGAAGAGATCCCTGTTCATTTGTAAAGTTCTGCTTCTTCATAGAACATTTCTTCTTGTCATAAAGCTTGATTATCTTCAATTTATCATCGAAACTCGAAGCTTTCCTTTTACTTCCGGAAGAACTTGCCATTTTAAACTTATACAGAGAAAGAATGGATACTGAATACGGTATCTAAACTTACACAACAGTGGACTGAACACTGAGCTATGGAATACGGAAGTCAAATTGGAGGAGAGGGGGAGAATTTTCAAGAAATTTAGGGAGTGTTCTGATTCGTCACAGAACAACCCACTTGCCCTGCAAGACACTGGTCATCGTTGAGGGCACAACGGGGGGTCATTTGGGGAAAAAGGGGAGCGGTTGAGAAAAACCAGTTCTACCATATTGTTCTACATGCGTTTTCACCGGTTCTGTAGCTCATACATTATTTGAAAGGAACTCGACGACGCAATAACCGGGATTTTTCTTCGGGGGACTGGAGAAAAGCGTCGAAATATGCGGGAAGTCGTAATAAGCGGGGGCGCTATAAGCGGATAGTTTTTAATGATAAAAGGCCTATCGGTACAAGGGACCGGAGAAAAACGTCGTAATATGCGGGACGTCGCACTAAGCGGGGGCGTACTAACGAGAGTTTACTGTACTTCTCATCCATAGCAACGTCTAAAATGAAACAATGTTTAAAATTCTTACCATTTGAATGCATCATTCGAAAGTTTAATGTGGTAACATTTTACATCTTGGACTAAAAATTATTATTTTAATACTGATATAAATTTTTAAATTGAGCATTTACATTTTTTCTACCTTAACAATGAAATTCGAGCATTAACCTATCGACTACCTATCTCCGCTAAAAATATAATAATCTGTAAAATGATTTTTAAGCAAGTCATTGTTGAAAAAAATTATCTCAGAATCTTTGATAGGCGATTAGAGTCAATGATTTCATTCTTTTATAAATTCAAATAACACTTTTATTTTAAAGTACAATTCCGTATCAATTCCTTGTAAATTTTGTGTAATTTAAATATTCGTGCTTTATATAATTGATTATAACTAGGAACCAACTACTTTCTATTATTAATCTGGACTCACTTTTTTGAACTAACAAATACAAAGTTGCACATAATACCACTGAGCTATAAAACAAACTGGAGTGACAACCTCCAGTGGCGGATCTAGGATTTGGTTTTGGGGGGGGCTAAGAATTTTCATAATCCAATTGAATCTTCTTGTTAATGTTAATACGGAAAGGGTAGTGAAATATCATAATCAAACCACTATAAGGGGGGTCTGGGGGTCCTCCCCCAGAAAATTTTTGGACATTTAACTCAAAAACACCACTTTTTTACTCGTTTTGGTACGCCTCATCTTAATTTCGATGAAAGATTTTTTGCGTTTTGACAAACTTAGTAAAATGTTAGACGTTTGGGGGGGGCTTCAGCCCGAAAGCCCCCCCCGTAGATCCGCCACTGACAACCTCCGATACTATAACAAGCGACCGATTGTGCCGACGCGGAAGGTTAAATTGCCACGATTGCTCGCAGCAATCGGGGCATTTGGCGCTAGAAGCAATCGGGGCAATCCCCACATGGCCATCTTTTAATCCGCCCATGCCTGTTTTTCAAAATTTTATGAGCAAAATTTAGAATGGTCGTTTCATTCTGTGTATACAACTGGTTTAACAGATGGGGAAAATTAAAAGATGGAAATCCTTTCCTAACTAGTCACTCCAGTTTGTTTTATAGCTCAGTGCATAATACTTGACATTAGAACCTAGTATTTAGATTACTAGTCTAAAAATAAATTGTGTAATTTAATATTCGTACTTTACATAATTGATTATAACTAGGAACCAACTACTTTCTATTATTAATCTGGACTAACTTTTTTGAGCTAACAAATACAAATTTGCACATAATACCACCGAGCTATAAAAAAGTTTCTTTTATAGCTCAGTGCATAATACTTGACATTAGAACCTAGTATTTAGATTACTAGTCTAAAAATAAATTGACCAGGCATCGGCATTTTAACCGCTCGCAATCACACGGGAATTTTAGCCCTTATTAATACAGGAATATATTTGAAGGTAACAAAATTATGTGATTTAAATGATAGTTAATTTAAAATGAGCAATGCATTCTTATTAACGCATATACTTTTAATACTTTTAGCTTTTAATTTCGTTATTTCGAAAACACATTTATATCCCTCAAAACTGTTTTCTCATTTACATAACGTTTTCTGCTAGCCCATTGAAATAAACAAAAAGAAGTTCCTTACAATTAAAGAACAAAAAAGGAATTACAATAATAGAGAAGCTTAGGGCCCTCCCTTGGACCTCTATCTTCCATCTGCAGTGGATCCCATCCCATGTGGATTTAGTGTATACTGATATGGCTGATGGACTGGCTAAAGAGGGCTCTGCCATGCCTCATACCGAGAGGGATTCCTTAACGTATCTTGAACTATACTCAAGAACCAAGGCCTCATCTTGGAAGAGTCCACCAATACACCCATGGTACATTAGAGAGGGTCCTGGTGGATCGATTAGCGTTGTTGGAGATATGAGAGACCAGACTGCTCTGGCTCGACTGCGCACTGGGCATCTGAAAACCCTAAGGTTTGTAAATGGCACTGGGACCTTTCCTGCTTGCACTATGTGCAATTTGGGGGAGGCCACCGCCAAACACCTTTTGGATTGTATGGGACTGGCGAAAGTGGAACTCCATAAAAATCCTGATTTGGTTTTGGAGAGTTTAAAAAAGAACTATCTCATGGATCTGGTCTGATCCAGACCAGAAGGATTAGGAAGAAGAAGTGCCTAACTAACATAGAGATCTAATAGTATCTCTATGCTCACAAAACACACACAATGAAACCTTTATATATATTTTAATTGAATTTATTCTTCAGTACCTAAAGACTTATTTAGACTTTTCACTTTGAATGTTCATCTTGGAAGAATCATCCAAAGTGACGAGTTTAAGTAGTCTTTTCACTCCTCCAATTTCCTTAACAAATGAATGATTCATCTGATGAATATCGAAAGTGAATCTGCGTAAATGAGCCTTTATTACAAATACTCAATTCAATTTATTAAAAATTTTAAATCTGAACAGCTCTAATATTTTAGCCTTTAACAATTCCAAACAGAAGCAATTAATAAACTGATTTTCCTTAAAATGGTCTAATCTGAGTACGCGTAGTTTAACTTTTTAAGAATAAACTATATTAATTTTTTCTTTAAGTTCTGTTTAAAAACAATTTAAATAAACAATTCAATTTGTTCTACAAATTAAGTTTATTAAAACTTTATGTAATAGAAAACGATGGTTGTTAGTATATAGAGAAAAGACAAGTAAATGCATAGTTCCTCTCCCAAAACGATAATTTATTTCAGATAATTCTAATAAACAGAACTGACTTCAAAAAGGTGAGCAATTTTTGCTGGAGGTAATGATAGGTCACAAAGCGTCTGTCCCCTCAGAAATTGTCAGAAATCAGTAGGTTCTCCATAATATAGGAGCCCAAAATAGACATGGAAACACGGCACTACAGTTGAATGATCCATCTCTTTGATCTTCGTGTAGTACGCTAAAACAGGAGGAAGAACTTAGAAGTTGATAAATTTCTAACTCCGGTTCCCAACTGAAAGTCAACTGAATTTTCCGGCTGCCGGAAAAATCTCAAACAACAATAGGTTTGAAACGGATTCTCACTATTGAATCAGTTTCTAGGAAAAAGTTAAACTGATGGAAAATATGAAAAGGAGGTAGGGTGGTTCTGGAACATGTGTGGTTCATTATTAGGCAGAGTGATGGGTCTGCATGCGTCTCAATAAGCATAAGGGAAACACTGGTAAAGAATAATTAAAACAAATTCAATAGTTCATTTCAATAATATACAAAATTGAGAACAAAACTATTTACTATACTAACTATTACTATAGTATTATATAGTAGTATATGATCTGCAATGATTTGCATTTCATGTGACACTCCATTAACAATGAAATCCAAACACATTTTGGACAGTAATAGAAACGTCCTTGTGACTCATTCCGTCGTTTAAGGCACAACATGTCATAACTCAATCCTTGTTCAAAATTTCATACCAGGTCACTTGTATTAAGCGATTTTTCGGAAAACCCCTTAGAACCGCTGCTATCCCCAGCTCTGTTGTTTCATCCATAGAAACGCATGTAAAGGAATGCTAGTTTTTCTCCTTTCTCGAAAAGCTGAGGAAATTAAGTTATGAATAGGATGGGCCTTAAGCGACGATTTAACCAAAAACTGAAGTATCTTTGCGTATAAGAAATAAGATCATTGGGTGACTTAAAGCGTAGGACCCAGATAGGATGAGATTTTCTAGATCAGTGGTTCCCAACAGGTGGTCCGCGGACCACTGGTGGTCCGTGAGGCCTTCAGAGGTGGTCCGTGAGAAGATTTTTAAGCTTATCCAAAAAATGTGTGGAAATTTAAAAAAAATAGTTTTCCTAATCACACATTCCAGGAAATTAGTAAAAACACCACAGATGCAAAAACTTGAGTAAAAATCATGCGTCTCATAAATAAAAAATTTTATGTTCTCTTTCTCACCTATGAATCATTTGTTCATTTCTATTATTTTGCACAGTTTTATTGTTTATTACAGAGTAGAAACGAAATACACTGCTGGCCATCCAAAATGGTACACCAAGAAGGAAAAAAGATATCAAATCCAAATTTATTTATATGATTGCAAATAGTATTAATGTGAATTGATTAAAAATTCATACTTCCTGGATGTTAGGGGGTCGAGAAAATCGCTGAGGAGTGTTTTATCCATAGGTGTCCATTACCGCCGCCCCACGCCATGGTATTGAGTGAAGGAGGCTCTAAATGGGCTTTGAGGGATTGGAGGACCATGTTGAGTCCACAGATAATCAAAATTCATGTTGTGCATCAGCGCACGTGGCATACCGGGCTAGGTGATTTCTCCTCTTTCATCGGACATATTTTGTGGCGTTGTTTCTTAAGGACGGGTAGGTCAGGGTAAAAATGCAACATAGGGGGATAAGAAGAAAGCTTGGACATTGAGTTCATCACGTGATTGTGCATTTTTCTCTTGAGACTTGTCCGCAGGCGAGGGCTGTAGGTAAGGGTGGACAACAGGTTGTCAAAACCTCAATGCTGCAGTTCTGGTTGGTAAATGTGTCGTTAAATCATACTGAGGAGGTGTGGGAGTTGAATCCAATGCTTCACTACCTCGTTAATCTGCGTAAAGAAGAAATCTGACGATTACAAAATCAATAGCCGAGTGCTCTCTTTTCTCGCTGTCGTAGAGTAATCTCCAACTATCGTGGTGTTCCAGACGGCATTGGGATACTCTCATAAACTCTATGCCATCACTTTGAGATGTCAATTTCAATATTTAGAGCATTGTTGCCAACGCCAAATCATGTGTTGAAGATTGGAATTTTTCTGAAGCTATGCTTGCCAAACGGGCAGTCCCCTGCACTGTAAACGACATGCATTCCACTCCCACACCTCCTCGGTATGATTTACCGGCCCATTGGCCAACCAGAGATGCAGTATTGAGGTTTGACAACCTGTTGTCCACCCTTACCTTCAACCCTCGCCTGCGGACAAGTCTCAAGAGAAAAATGCACAACCACCTGATGAACTCAATGTCCAAGCTTTCTTCTTATCCCCCCATGTTGCATTTTTACCCTGACCAACCCATTCTTAAGAACCAACGCCACAAAACATGTCCGATGAAAGAGGAGAAATCACCTAGCCCAGTATGCCACGTCCGCTGGTGCACCACATGAACTTTGATTACCTGTGGACTCAACATGGTCCTCCAATCCCTCAAAGCCCATTTAGAGCCTCTTTCACTCAATACCATGTCGTGGGGCGGCGGGAATGGACACCTATGGAGAAAACACTCCTCACCTATTTTCTCGGCCCCCTAACATCCAGGAAGGCTGAATTTTTAATCAATTCACATTAACACTATGTGCAATCATAGAAATAAATTTGGGTTTGATATCTCTGTTCCTTCTTGGTGTACCATTTTGGATGGCCAGCAGTGTATGATGATGTGGAAAAGTATTGATTCAGATTAATTGAAACTGAGAGGCGTCGGGTTGGGGCTAATAAAGAATCGAATGATCGGACTTATACTTGGTTTGATACGAAGCAAAGCATGGAAGTAATACGCAAAGAATACGAAGAAGTAATACACAAAGATACTTCAAACTGGGATGCTATGGTCCGACAGAGGGTCTTCGAGAAATCGCGGTATGAAAAGAGGAAATTTCTTAGATACACGTGAAGAAGATGAGAAAAATTAATTGCTAAAAATGCAAAAGTTTTTGAACCCATAAATTATTTTCTACTTTAATCGCTCCTTTGAAATAATTATATTGACTTTTGACGCGGTTTCTTTCGGGAGAACATCAGCCTCGCCTATAAAATTTCCTCTGCCACAACTTACAGTCAGTGCATGTCCAGTTTGCTTTTTTGTGAACAACCGAATTCCTGGTTATCTCATTCGTCCCGCAGTTTAATTTAAAGCTAAGTACTTTCTTTCAAATTTAAATCTACTAATATATTACCTTATTTGTTGATTATAAAAAAGAAGAAAAATAACTATTTTATACTGTTTTTTTTAAACCTGTAACTTGCCTTGATAAAAATGGTTTTCTGGCTTGATAAAAAATGGTTTTTTGGGTTGATAAAAATGGTTAACTGGTCTTTTATAAAAAGTATATTTTTTAAATAATAAGATATAAAACTAATGTAATGAAAATTCTTCTTTTAAGTTTAATAGATTATTTGATTTTTTAAGTTCTATTTAGAAATATTGTAAGACTTGGTTTCCCTTACTTCAGAAAAAAAGTTAAAATTTTAGAACCTCCATGAGGAATGAATGCACTGAAAAAAAGTTAAAATTTTGAAGATACAGTTAGGGATAAAGATGGTCCGCGGAGGTTCAAATTTAAGTGAAGTGGTCCGCAGACATATTTGAGTTGGGAACCACTGTTCTAGATGGTAGCTATATCAGTCTATTTTACACTTAGCTCCTGAAACGCATCTGACAACTGAATATGGTTTGCTGATACAATTTCCAGGGTCTAGAAAATTTTATATATCACTTCTCTGGAGAAGGAAGAACGATTTAACTACAAATTGAGAAGTTTTACAATACAGGGACTTGCCAGCAACACGTCTGGATTTACTGCCAAGTCACCAAAGTAATATTAATGAATCTTGTCTCGACTCGCTCGCCGCCTAGTTCTCCGAATAGTGAAAATTCCTCCATTCGCGGTTACGTCGTTCTTCCTCCATAGCAGGGGTTCCCAATAGGTGGTCCGCGGACCCCTGGGGGTCCGCGGGCTGTGTCCAAGGGGTTCGCGAAATGTCACCGAGAAATTAAGTATTTTTTGTTTTCCTTAATTTGAAGTACAGTAGAGCCCCGATTATCCGCGCAATTGGGTGGCAAGGGTACCGCGGATAGCGAAAATCGCGGATAACCCGAAAAAAGACTAAAAATGAGGTGAAAACACGAAACAAATATTTCAGCATATAAACTATGTTCTATTGTAAAAAATATGATGCGTAAAACTTTTAAAATATGTACAGTACAGCAGAAACCTTTGCTCTACATCTAAAATGTCTCTAATCTCATCTAAAATTTGCTCTCATCGTTAAAAAATTTTTTTCGGGGCACACGCGGATAATCCACACCGCGGATCATCCGCTCGCGGATAATCGGGGTTCTACTGTAACTCTTGTCCTACTCAGCAGTTCATTCCTTATTTTTGTTTGTTAAATGTCACTTTAGTACAAATAGATTAATGTAAGTGGCGCAGCCTCTGTTTACCACCAAAGATAATCCATGTTTTGTTTTTTGCAATTAAAAAAAATTTAAGCCTTTGAGTTCAAGGGGTCCTCGTCAGTAAATTAATTGTAAAGGGGGTCCTCGGCAAAATTTTATTGGGAACCCCTACTCCATAGAGAGGACTTATGCTTTTTCGGATTTAGGTAAGGAAATTAATTCATGGGGTGAAACTTTTCTGTATACGAGGGGGAATTTCTGTAGATGAGGGTCGCTGACTACACGAGTTGGGAACCATTGTTCTTATAAGACTTTTTCTATAGGCGGCTACGGAGTTAAAAGATAATGTGCTGTACTTTTCAAAGCGGCTACTCAAATGGGATAAATGAATTCCACGTGGTGTGCATCAGCGCTGCTCTCTCTCCTAAGAGTTTCTTCTTTCTTTTTGTTGCAACAACATCGGGTTTTGAAGGACTCCCAGCATCTTGACCAAAATGAGTCTTCAGCTTCCTCCTCATCGTTTGAAGCTTCCTCGGAGGAAGGGGGAAGGATTTTTCTGCATGCGACAAGAAACGGGTAGGATGAGTCTTTTGAGAATTATAGGTGGGGTAAAACACTTAAGGGGAAGTTTTTTTGTCAGTCGGTTAATTTGACACAAGTCGTCCCGCATTCTGGCATGATGCGACAAAGCCCTAACAGATACTTGAACATAAGCAGGAAAGAAAGCCATTGTTGAAGTATTAAGGTAGGGGCTTAGTTTATTATTTTTAAGTAGGACGAGTCCCACAAATTAAATCGTGGTACTAAGTTGGTTTTAACCCTTTATGTTACGACGGGACTTGTAAGTCCCACTTCCCAATGTTCCAAATTCGTCCCATTTTCGTCATGTAAGGCCAAATTTAGTTTACTTATAGTTGCAGTTACGTAAACTTGACATATTTTGGATGAGGAAAATAATTTGGGGCATAAAGGGTTAAATGAAGTTGGGCATTTATGCTAAGGGAGAAATGAGAGAGATGGTAAAAAAGTAAATACATTTTTTTCAATCTCATATGATAGTACAAGAATTTTAATGCTATCTGCATGTCGAGCAATACTCCGAAAAGAAATACTTGGCGACTTAGGACCAAACAACCTTATTTTTTAGTCATATTTATTTGTTCGGATGGTTTGTACATGTGTGGTGAGTTCAAGAATGATAGGCCCATGCACGGGTTTTAAGCGTCAAACGCCAAGGTTTTGCAAGGATTTATTCTAAAGCTAAAAGTAAATTATTTTGGAGAGTTTTGATTGTTATTGTGAGGATGCATGATGTATGTATGGACATATAAGACTAAAATATATAAGTACAAAATCATGTTTGACTATTAACTACATCTTCATAATGTAAAATTCACATGGTCTGGAGTAAATGGAGATTGGAGAAGTCAAGAAAATACGAAACACTTCTCGACAATTTATTTCAGGTATTGATACTTAATAGTGCATATTCATTATGTACAAAAGGCAGATGAGCAGATGATGCATGCTCTTAGATTCAGGGAGAGTCCCATTCAGATTCTTCACCAAGACTCCATCCATCTCCATCATATTCTGAATAGTTTTCACGTGCTTCCTGACAATCTCGACAGATTCCTGAGAACATAAGACCGGTCAAAGGACCCCATTTGCCACAGGTATTGCAGGACACTATCGCACTGCAACACAAAAAGCTGCCCATGAGACCGCGACACATCTTCAAGATGGTTGACTCGTCACCAGAAAAGGTGGTTATGGCTATTGGTGGGGTAGACCGATATCTGGATCTTCGGTGACGTCGTGACGAGAAATTACTAAAATCAATATATTACAATAATGTAAATACGATTCAAATTTGTCATTAACCTCTCCAAATCAATTTCATATTAAATTAACGAAAGAATTTATTAGTTGATGATGGTTTTAAGGTATATTTTTTTCTTTTTGGCCTGGAATACTTATTTCGATAATATTTTGCGCCACTTTCCTTTGCAAATTACTGAAACACCCTTTTATCCTGTCATTGAAATAACTCTATAAATGACATTAATAGCTCATCATCCACCGTTGAATAAAGGAAACGATTGCTTTTGTCACAAACTCTGTTTTTGGCAGGTAAATTCGTTCCTTCCACGAAAAAGATAGTTTGGATTTGAATCAACGGGACCTAATGCCCAGAGCACAGTTAGAAGTTGTAGGAATACAAGGGGAACTACAGGTACTTTCTGCAGAAAATATTTTATGTTTAAACAAACTCAGAAACTTTCATACAATTTAACCTTTTTAATCCTAAGCCACCCGATTTTACCATTGAATCCAATGGAAAGTTTTGGACGATTGGGTCTGAAATAGTTAATGGAGTGCAAGTTGCTAGAGATTCCATCAAGAGTAACATAGCTTTAAACCTTTCAGACCCCAAATTTTCTATAGGATCCAATGGCAATCTCGGACGGTCTAGAAGGAGAGGATTAAAGATAACAGTATATCACGAAAAATAAAAGACACACATTTTTGTATAAAACCACTTCATCCAATGTCCATTTGTCCTTTAATGCATGTGCTAACGTATAAAAGTGACTAATAAAAGCTATAGTGGCCCATCTGAGAAGAGTCTTTAGATTACGCATAACAAGTCTTGGTTGACTTAGATTTAGATCATGGGCAAGCCGAAGATGAGTCTGTAAACGGGGTCCAAGGGGTTACAGCAGGGGCAACAGACGTGCAGCCCACAGGGTGACCAACAGCAACACGTGCACAGTAGACAGTAGAACAGAGACACCTTGCAGCACACTTCCATATCGTCGGTCATGGTGGTGCAACATGGATTTTGGCAACATCTACTCTTGCGGGTCATCTTCTTACGCTTTATTCTGTTGATACATCTCAATTAGATTGATTTCTTATATTAGCCCTACAGACGACTTATCTTCGTCTACACACTGGTCAAAGATGGGCCACTTTAGCACACGTCGCTTTTTACTTCAACCACACTGGGGAACCTCCACTCCTCCAAGAGCAGATACCTAAGTAAGCATTTCTTAAAAAGTTATGGTTATTTTCTCAAGCTTGTGGGTTCTTTCTTATGATTGCTTATGGAGAAAGCGGCTTCCGAAGCCTTTTTCCGCAGCACACTTTTTATCATTTTAAGCCAGGTCCTTTCTACACAATACTTTGGAGTGGCACATATTGGGCCAGTGTGTAGAGCAGTGTTTCCCAACTTTTTTCGGTCAATGCCCCACTGAAGCCTTTCTAAATTTTCCAGGCCCCCATGTCTTTTTTTAAAAGAAAATCCTTCTTGTAAATTAAACAAAACCTTGTGGTCCATGCCCCACCTGGAGAGCAATTTGATTGAAAATTTTCAAATTTTCCCCATAAAAAATCATATTGCCCACTTGTGGGACGTGCGCTCCACGTTGGGAAACACTGGTGTAGAGGATCTGATCCCTTTATTTCCCCAAGAAGTTTTATAGTTCCCATTAGTTCAATAAATCTGACATGTAGGACCTAATCTACCTGGGAGGTCGTTCTTACCAACAAAGATTGGATTTGAATCAACGGGACCTAACGTCCAGAGAGCACTGTTAGAAAATAGAGGCATGCAAGGAACGTTGGGTCATTTATTTTCTGCTGAAAACCTTTTAAGTTTGAGAAAACTCTGAAACTTTTATGAAAATAAAATAATCTAAGTTGCTACTATGTCTCCAAGAGTGAAAGAGCTTTAATAGTCCAGTAACTTGGTGTCAAAAATAGGGTGTTTCAGGAAAAAAATACAGAAGTTTTTTTCTCGACGGTTTTATATGTTTTCGAGGGTGCTGAATCCGAATCTGAACTTTGCATACAAAATTTCGAATGGCATTTTGGTGAAAATTCGAAAAAACCCTGAAATTTCACCTCATTTTTTGGTTTTTTGTTTGTAAAACGGAAAGTATGGGTTTCTCATGAAAATGTTAAAAACAAAAATGAAGATGATAAAACAAGCTACAAAATTGTCAATTACAACTTTTTTCTCAGACTAATAGTTAGGCCGCTAGAGCACGTTGAAAATAGGGCAAAATTTGCACCTGCGGGTAAAAATCTAGAAAATCGAACTTTCATCTAAAAACTAAAGTATTTTTTTAAATAAGGTACTTTAAAAACTAGTTTTATAATGTTTCACATGAAATAAAACATCTATTTATTCTATTAATTAGTATTTAAATGCATTTTCCTCATCAATTTTCCTTAAGAACGCAGTTTCAATAGAAGACAATAGTGTAATGATAAGTAAGTCGCTTGTTGAAGAAAACGTACAGAAGTTTTTTTCTCAACGGTTTTATATGTTTTCGAGGGTGCTGAATCCAAATCTGAACTTTGCATACAAAATTTCGAATGGCATTTTGGTGAAAATTCGAAAAAACGCTCAAATTTCACCCCATTTTTTGGTTTTTTGCTTGTAGAACGGAAAGTATCGGTTTCTCATGAAAATGTTAAATACAAAAAATAAAGATGGTAAAACAAGCTACAAAATTGTCAGTTACAGTTATTTTGTCCGACTAATAGTTTGGCCACTAGAGCGATTTGAAAAAAGGGCAAAATTCGCCCTGGCGGTGGAAAAATCCAGAAAATGACCCTTATAATCCTAAAAAAGTCATATTTCGATTTAGATAACTAACATAAACTACATTTATAATTTCTTTCATGATATAATCCTACTATTTATCTCAAATATTATTTATTCAATGAATGTTCTTTAGGAATTCCCTCCCAAAAACGCAGGTTTTTTATGCAAAGAAAAATCCAGTTGTTATTTTCTTTTTTGTCCTAGGCACCGATTCCCAATGAAAACTTTTGTTAAGCATTAAAAGTTATTTTTTTATCTACTACACTCATTGCTTTTTATATTATCCTCTCCTGCTCACAAACTTATAACATCAATGAATAATTTTTCTTCCTGGAAAACTACAATTTTCTGTTGTAGATATTAAAAACTGCTGACATGATTATTAGTAATGATACCAAAATTCACAATATCTTCTTGACACGTGCAATTATAATATTTATTCATCAGTTTCTACACCCAGGAACGTGAATCCAATTGATTTGTTAGGGATGAAATTAAGCATAACTTGGTTACATTTAAAATTACATGGTCACAGAAAATTATCCTAGTATATTCTTTAAAGTGATGAACATAATGGTTTGCTCCATTCGGGAATGGAGTTATATCATGTAAGAAATTATAAATGTAGTTTTTCTTAGTTATATCAATCGAAATATGACTTTTTTAGGAATATAAGGGTCATTTTCTGGATTTTTCCACCGCCAGGGCGAATTTTGGCTTTTTTCAAATCGCTCTAGGGCTATTCCATATGAACAGGGACATGATCAAGAAAAATGAAAAAATAAAATCATAAAATTTTCTAATTATTTTAGGGAATAATTATGCAGTATTGATCTAATTGTGTTTTGCATTGCTTAAATTTTGTGTAAAATTATTTTTATCGGAATGTCAGCATTTAAAGTCAATATTTAGAAATATTTGTTTTAAAGGTTAATTTGTTAATGAAAAATGTATAGTTTATTTAGAAAATTAAAAATAAATTAATTAGTTTTTACAACTTTTTTGATAAATATACTCATAAACTTTATAGTAAAAATGAAATAAAGTGTTTAAATCAATTTAATTATATTTATATTCATGAATAACTGAACGCTTATACACATGTAGCGTGAGTTACGAAGTACTGTAGCGTGAGTTACGGACAGCTCTCTATATTTTATTTTATTTCTGATTTTCTAAAGCATTCCCAGTAAAACTGTTTGCTATTTTAGAATAAAGGAAGTATATTCAAACACCTTACAAGCATATAGAGTTATTGAAACACTATTTAAGCAGAAAAACAAATTTGAATTTTATACTCATAAATCCATGTCTTTTTCTTGTAGCGTGAGTTACGACTCTATTTTAATTAATATTTAAAAAAATAAAATTCTTAAAAGATTCGCAACACTTATTTTAAATTATTAACATAAATTTCAATATGTATGATTTTTTTAGAAAGAAAATAATAGTTATTTCTATATTTAAAAATTATTTGAAATTGCAATTTTGAAAAAAATGTAGCGTGAGTTACGGTGGAATTGCCCTCTAGTGGCCAAACTATTAGTCGGACAAAATAATTGTAACTGACAATTTTGTAGCTTGTTTTACCATCTTTATTTTTTGTATTTAACATTTTCATGAGAAACCGATACTTTCCGTTCTACAAGCAAAAAACAAAAAATGGGGTGAAATTTTAGCGTTTTTTCGAATTTTCACCAAAATGCCATTCGAAATTTTGTATGCAAAGTTCAGATTTGGATTCAGCACCCTCGAAAACATATAAAACCGTTGAGAAAAAAACTTCTGTACGTTTTCTTCAACAAGCGACTTACTTATCATTACACTATTGTCTTCTATTGAAACTGCGTTCTTAAGGAAAATTGATGAGGAAAATGCATTTAAATACTAATTAATAGAATAAATAGATGTTTTATTTCATGTGAAACATTATAAAACTAGTTTTTAAAGTACCTTATTTAAAAAAATACTTTAGTTTTTAGATGAAAGTTCGATTTTCTAGATTTTTACCCGCAGGTGCAAATTTTGCCCTATTTTCAACGTGCTCTAGCGGCCTAACTATTAGTCTGAGAAAAAAGTTGTAATTGACAATTTTGTAGCTTGTTTTATCATCTTTATTTTTTGTATTTAACATTTTCATGAGAAACCCATACTTTCCGTTCTACAAACAAAACACCAAAAAATGAGGTGAAATTTCAGGTTTTTTTCGAATTTTCACCAAAATGCCATGCGAAATTTTGTATGCAAAGTTCAGATTCGGATTCAGCACCCTCGAAAACATATAAAACCGTCGAGAAAAAACTTCTGTATTTTTTTCCTGAAAAAACTACCAAGTTACTGGACTATAAGCCATAACCTCTAATAACGGATGACAGTAAATCACTAGACGTAAAAACACACAGTTTAACTTTGTAAAAAAACGTCATCCAAAATGTAAATTTTTCCTCTAAAAGTGAAGAATAAAAGCTATAGTGGCCCATCTCAGATCAGTCGTCAGAAGATATGCAAGTCTTGCTTTACTTAGATCATGGGTAAGCCAAAGATGAGTCTGTAAACGGGATCCAAGGGGTTGCAGCAGGGGCAACAGGCGTGCAGCCCGCATGGTGACCAACAGCAGCAGGTGCACAGAAGGCAGTAGAAGAGAGACACCTTGCAGCAAACTTCCATATCGTCGGTCATGGTGGTGCAACACGGGTTTTGGCAACATCCACTCTTGCGAACCATCTTCTCGCGCTTGATGCTGTTGATACATCTCAATTAGCATTGCAACGGATTTCTGACTATTGATTTTTCAGATTATCCCTAAAGATGACTCATCTTCTACACACTGGTCAAAGATGGGCCACTTAAGCATTCGATTCGTTGACTTCGGTCACTGTGGATCACCACTCCAGTAGCATTACCTAAGCTGCATTTCTTAAAAATTTTGGTTATTTTCTCAAAATTGTGGTTTCTTATGATTGTTGTGGGCAAAGCTGCTTCCGAAGCCTTTTCCGCAATTTATAGCCGATCATTTTAAGAGAGGTCCTTTCTACACAATAAGTATAGTTTTGAGTGGAACATAATGGGCCAGTGTGTAGAGGACCTTATATGCTACCTTAAGTTCAGTAAATCGGAAACATCGGACTAAATCTGCCTGTAAACGCTCCTTATTTGGCCATAAATTTCATCCAATAAGCTCCAGTAACTTTTTTAAAATTGATCTCACCTAACCTAGGATTAAATTTTCAACATTTTTCTATAACATAACCACTGACCTTGGTCTTTAAGGTTTCGTAAAAGTTTGAATATAATTTAACTTAAAGTTTTCTTTAATTCATAAAAAAATTAAAGGCTACTATAGTACACGTGCCAACAAAAAGTCATAATTTTCAATTGGAATTATTGATATTTTCACAGAAAATTCATACGTATAATTTTGAAATAAATTAACTCAAATCCAAGTTTATTTTATAAAGGCCAACTTACATCCTGACTCAGGGCTTAAATATTATAAGGTTCACTTATTAGGGTGAATTTTCAGTCATGGTAAAACATGGGCGTAGCCAGGGGGCAGGGAGGGGCAGCTGCCCCCCCCCCCTAAATCACGAGTAATTTACTTTTACTTTGCCCTAAGTTTAAATCCAGTTCTTTAGGGCCAAATCCCAGGCATTTGTATATAAACCTTTCTAATTCAAAAAAATTTATAGCAAGTTCAGCAAAATCAAAATCCTACTTAAAAATGTATGTCCAAAATTTGGTTTACGTATACCAAAAAACAGTTGGGAACCCTATTTTTAGGCTCAAATTTACTAAAATTTTCTGGGGGAGGACTCCCAGACCCCCCTTTGATACTTAACTCCCTTTTATTACTAACACCTTTTTTTAATTTAAGATCCTCTCGGGCGCAAATTCAACCCAAAAATGTATAAAAAGCTACATAAACCCATTAAATATACATGGAAGGGGTTGACAAATATTTTTGGACCCTTCCGAAATAAATTTCTATATACGAAAGCCCCGATTCAAAATTAAATTAAGAGCTCCCACCCATGACCGTGTCCAAGAGAGGTTAGGAGTTGACCCCCTTTTTTAAAATTATTATGTCTATATATTGCTTTTTGTCTTAATTCTGAAGATTATACAAGGAGTGATCCACCTTGTGTGCAATCTAAAGGGTCTCCAATGTTCAAATCCACGCTCTCTCTCTCTCACGGGGCTTTAAAATTGGTCTCCACAAACATAAAAAGTCGACCCGCTTGCCTCCCCATAAGTGGAACCCTGGCTACGCCCATGTGGTAAAAGTCAAAAGACGATATAAGGCCACCAGTCAATAATTTAAAAAATATTTCAAAAAAGAGATTGATCAAATTATTATAGATCATAATAATCAAATGTGTGTTGCGTGATTCGGAAAAGATAAGATTTTCCAAGAAAAGGGAGACGAGACAAAACAGCTTTTGAAATCACATTAAGCGACATTACGAGACAGGTCAGGTTTTCTAGACAAGTAGTCTATGAAATCCAAACTGCATTAGTGATGACAACCACGTTTGTTTCCAAGCACGTCAACCAAAGGAAAAACTTTCTCTTGGATCGATGCAAAAGCACGAGCTTCGTTATACGCGGACCCCGCCTACGCAATGGGGGCCAAATGAGAGGATCCAATAAAACACTGAAAGAGAAAGTGAACCACTTTGTGGGTGTGCCTCCACCACGGCACGCACCTTTTTTACTCAGACAATAGAGAGGACTTCGAATGTTAACTAGAATAGTGGGCTTACTAAACTTGTTCTTCATTTGGGTAATAATAGTTTGGATTCCTATTTGAAAGAATGGGTTAGGAGTATAAGTGATAATTGGAGAAAACTTCTGAATATATAAGTTTGGTTGACTAACTTTCTTTTCTACCAATATGTGCTCATGATAAAAAGTTAACCATTTCCCTTGGCTTCCAAAGGTGATAGTCACTAAGGTTTAGTCACTATGATAAATCAGAGTACAAAATATCAAACTTCAGAATTAAATATTCAATATTTACATTTTTATTTACCACCCATATTTAACTTATCATCACGTGTGCACCTTGGTATTTCAACCACTCTTTTTGGCTTTCTAAGAAATATTTCGATGCACATGTCTTAATAGCAATAGTTCTAGATATTTCCAGTCATTTCTCTCTTTCATGTATTTTAGATATTTATTCTTACTAATTCAGAAGGAGGTTCCCAACCTGAGGATATTATCTATCAGTTTCCACTAGTTTTTCTTTCAAGAAAGTATTTCACAACTCATAGACGGGGTAAAGCCCTGGATGAAGCTAGTACGTTACTTTTAGAACCTACCGTTTACGTTTTACCTGGAAAAATTATTATATGGATTTTAAATAGTTTGATTTTAGCTGGGACTCGATTCCTTTCTTCGGATTTTATTGATGTCATTTATTTAATTTTGTAGATGGTGGTCTTTTTTTCTCTTCCAATAACTCTGTTAACTCTTAGCTTTGATTATTTTTCAACTTTGTGTCAAGCATTTCACTTTTTATCTTACGTTGTTTAAGAGTAGGAGGAATTTCTACGGTCGCACACATATCCAGACATTGCAATTACGAGTTCTAAAAATTAATATTTATAGTAAGTAAACGCTCATATAAAATAAATTTCATTTTCTAAAGTTTTCTTCAAATAATCTATCTCTATATATATAAAAACGTTTGTGGCTATGTATGTATGTATGCGACGCATCTCCTCCCAAACCACGCCGAAGGCGTGGACAAAACTCGGTATATAATATAGACATATCTCGAGGCAAGGACGATCACTGTCAAGTTTTCCAAGCTCGAAAATCGAATAATTACGAGTAATTAGCGGATTTATAGCTGAAAACGCTTATTTCTCCATTTCTCTACCAGAGTAGATCTGCTCGACTCACTATTGTTAACGAGATTAAAACCTCAAAAATCAAATACACTAGCGGAAATAAAAATCCCAACACCAAGAAGGAAAGAAGATATCAAAGTCAAATTTATTTCTATGATTGCACATAGTATCAATGTGAATTGCTTTAAAAATCAGCCTTCCTGGATGTTAGGGGGCTGAGAAAATCTGTGAGGAGTGTTGTCTCCATAGGTGTCCATTACCGCCGTCACACTTCATGGTATTGAGTGACAGGGGCTCTAAATGACTTTTAAGGGATTGGAGGACCATGTTGCCTCCTCAGGTAGTCCAAATTCATATGGTGCACCAGCGGAAGTTGCATATCGGGCTAGGGGATTTCTCCTCTTTCTCCGGACATGTTTTGTGAGCGTTGGTTCTTACGAACGGATAGGCCAGGGCAAAAATGCAACCTAGGGGGTTAAGAAGAAAGCTTGGACATTGCATACAACATGTGGTTGTGCGTGTTTCTCTTGAAATTTGTTCCCAGGACAGGTCTGAAGGTAAGGACGGACAACCGGCTAAAAAACCTCAATGAAGCAGCTCTGGTTGGCCAAAATACCGGTAGATCATACTGAGAACAAGCGGCAGTGGGATGGATGTCGTTTGCAGTACTGCGGATTGTCCGTTCGGTCCGCATAGCTTCTTACATCTTTGTCAATAAACAAGGGGCTGAAAATGGGCATTTCTGTTTCCAATAGTGCACGAAATAAGGAAATGAAAATCCCAATTTCATGACATCGTGTTTATGAGAGAATCCTGATTCGGTTTGGAGCACCACGACGGTTGGGTATGAGTTTGAAGACACAATGGAGAGAGCGCACTCAGCTGATGATTTTCTAATCATTCCACGGAGTGGTGATGCAGGGTAACGGAGTGGTGATGCATTGGATTCCATTTCTGCTACTCCTGAGTATGATTCACCAGTACTTTTTCCAACCAGAGCTGCGTCATTGAAATTTTGCAGCCGGTAGACCGTCCTTACCTTCAGACCTATCCTGGGGACAAATTTCAAGGGAAACATGCACAACCACATGTTGTATGCAATGTCCAAGCTTTCTTCTTAACCTCCTAGGTTGCATTTTTACCCCGTCTTTCCCGTTCTCTAGAACCAACACCCACAAAACAGGTCCGGTCAATGAGGAGAAATCATCTAGCCCGGTATGCAACGTCCGCTGGTGCACCATATGAATTTGGACTACCTGAGGAGGCAACATGGTCCTCCAATCCCTCAAAAGTCATTTAGAGCCCCTGTCACTCAATACCATGACGTGTGACGGCGGTAATGGACACCTATGGAGACAACACTCCTCACCGATTTTCTCGGCCCCCTAACATCCAGGAAGGCTCATTTTTTAATCAATTCACATTAATACTATGTGCAATCATAGAAATAAATTTGACTTTGATATCTCCTTTCCTTCTTGGTGTTGGGATTTTTATTTCCGCTAGTGTATTTTAACAGGGAAAAACTCTATAATTGCACAGGTCTGCAAAAAAAAACTTTTTTCGAGCTGTTTTGGATATTTCAATTGAACTTTGTTATTTTTGGTGCGCTGAATCCAAAAATGACCTCCATTTTGTCCTGGGACGTCACGTTTTTTGACAATTCAGATTTTTAGGTTTTATTGGGAAATGCCTTAAAATTTTGTAAAATTAACTTTTTATACTAAATTTTTTATTCAAATTTTTTCCACAAAATCTTTTTTTATGTTTTTTGATGTGCTGAATCTAAAACTGACCTCCGTTTTGTCATAGGATTTCACCTTTTTTCACAATTTAAGTAAAAATGTCAATTTTTTAAGAAAATAAAAGTAAATATTTAAAAAAATTATTTTTCGACTCAAACTTTATTTGAAAATAATTTGTTATGATTTTTGGTGTGCTGAATCCAAAAAATACGTCTTTTGATTTTTAAGACACCACATTTTGTAACAAATTGAGAAAATATAGCAACATTTCACATAAAATGTAAGTATACTTAAGAAGTAGATTTTTTAATCCAAATTTATTTTTAAGGTTGTTAGATTTAAGGTTTTTTTGTGCCCCGATTTCAAAAATAGTCTCTGTTTTGCCATAGAATGTCATGTTTCCTGACAATTTAAGTAAAATTGTAAAATAAGTCATTATTTCAATTTTCATGAAAATAGGTTCATGAAATAAAATTATTGTTACATATTCTTCATGAAAATCATCATATAACTAAAATAAACTTATTTACACACTCTAAAGCCAATTTTTCCTCCTCATGAAACTCCCCTTGGAACCTTTACCCTTGTGAGTAGCAAAAAGAACGTTTCTTTGAACTATACAACAAAAATCCTTCATTATTCCCCGATTAAATCTTCCTTAATATTTTCTTTCCATCTCTATAATGTCCTGATGAGATAGTTTACTATGTGCACCATTCACAGCTCCTAATTTTTAAAACTAAAGGAGCTAGAAATGCACAAAAACTATGAAAAATGGGCAAATTCGAATATAATTTTGCAATTTGTGAAAAATCCTGACGTATAGGATTTTTCAATATTTTTTTCGTTATCAGCACACCAAAATACATAGGAAATCGCTAAAATTATTCAAACAGCTTTTTCATTGCAGACCTGTGTTGTCCATTTAAAAGCTTTATCAGCTATGAACACATCAAAATAAATTCAAATAATTTATTTTCAAACGTTATTTTCCTTCATTTTAAGATTTTTTCCTTTAAAATTTAAATATTTATGGAACAGTGTAATATTTTTTCATGGAAAACGACTTAAAAGTAAAACATTGTTTCAAATGAAGCGGTTCACTAGACTTTTAAATTTACTAGATATTTTATTATAGTTTCAAATTTGTTACTTTGTTCACTAGATTTATTAATTTACTAGAGCGGGAACACTGTGATAGGAAAACGTACCGGGAACATCGGAAGAGGAAAAATTACCGGGAACGGAAAAATTACCGGGAACATCAGAAGAGGAAAATTTACTGGGAACACCGGGAAAGGGAAAAATTACCGGGAACATAGGGAGAGGAAAAATTACCAGGAACACTGGGAAAGGAAAAATTACCGGGAACATCGGGAGAGGGAAAATTACTGGGAACATAGGGAGAGGAAAAATTACCGGGAAAATCGGGATAAGAAAAACTACCGGGATAAAAAAAACTACCGCGATAAAAAAATTACCGGGAACACCGGGATAGGAAAATTACCGGGAACACCGGGATAGGAAAAATTACCGAGAACAGCGGTATTTGAAAATTACCGGGAACACAGGGATAGGAAAGAGGCGCCTGATGGGATACCGGGAAGATTGGTTATTGCTGATTTACATAATTATAAATGTATTTTAAGAAAACTCAAAATAAAAATATTTATACACTCCACCCGTGCAAGGCCGGGCATATCCGCTAGTATATAACTAAAACCGTTTGTGACTATGTGGGTGGAGGACACATTTCCTAAACTACGCCGAAGGCGTGGTCAAAACTCGGTACATAGACGTATCTCGAGGTGTCGATTGTCACTGTCAAGTTTTCCAAGCTCGAAAATCGAATAATTACGAGTAATTAGCGAATTTATAGCCAAAAACGCTTATTTCTCCATTTCTCTACCAGAGTAGATCTGCTCGACTCACTATTGTTAAGGGGTGTCAGGACCCTTAACTCTATGAAAAACGCATCTGAAAGGTTACTTTTTAAATCTCCATAACTCATATAAAATTCAACCAAAGTGAATGAAATTTTTTTTATAAGTTTAGAGATGGTTCTAAATTATAATTTTATAGGTGAAAACAAAATTATTTAATTTATTGTATATATATGGGATGCTTTCTAAATACTAAATATTTTTTTCTTAACGAATGTGGGATCCACTTCAACGCAAACGTACAATCCAATTATCAAGTAAATACAATGCAAATAGTCTTAAATTACACCTAACATTCCCCTCCAGATGCTAAACACAATTTTTTTCTTAATTTGTGTTTTAATTTTTTTATAAAAATTAATAAAGTTAAAAAATGTAATTTTTTGACTTTTTAAAAAATTAAAGTTGAAAAAAATTAAAATTTATCAATGAAATTTCTTAAAATTTGTGTTTAGCATCTACAAAACTGCCTAAAGAAGATATATACAAATTTTTAGACTTTTAAAGCTATAAGTTTTTTAGACGTTGATGTTGAAAGTTGAAAAAAACAAGTTCTGAGAAAAATGACTTTAAAGTTAAAAATTTGAATATTTCATCACTTATAAGAATAAATGATTAAAAAAACCTTTTAAATTATAAGTTATTCACAATATACAATTTTACATAAGTTATATAAGAATATAAATATTTTAATTTAGTTTTTAGGCCCAAATACTATTATAAACAAAGCATGTTGCAATATTTACTATATTTTTAAAACTTTAAATATAGAAAATTAACCATATAATTACTTTAAATTTATGTTTAGTATCAAGAGAACAATATATTAAAGATATGTACATGTCAAAATTCATATAAAATAATTATTATATTTAATAATTTGGTAAAAAATCTTTAAAACTCATAATCGAGAAAAATTTCTCTCAGCGTTAAATTTTGAATACTTCATTCTTTTAACAATATATGATATTAATTTTAAAAAAAAGAAATGTATTGCTTTTGAGAACTGTTAACAAACTATATTAATCAAAATATAGTATGAAATTGGTCAAAAAGGCAATAAAAAGCCAGTCGTAGTTCTCAAGTGCATATATGCTCGTTAACAAATTTTAACAGAATAACAACCAATAAAGGTTTACATTACAAGTTTGAAGTATAAATACTACTTAAATTTATATTGTATTTGCCCTGATGCATTAGAAAGTAAGATTTAGAAAAAGATAAGAAAATAAATTTTGTTTTACCTCAAAGATGAAAGTTTTGTCTTACCCCTAGATGGAAATTAGTATTCTCCTGACTTGTAAACATCACCTTCTTTCTTTCTTTGATTCTCGTTTTCTCTGAGAGTTTTTAGTCTTTTGTTTTTTCTTGCGTCATGAGATTCCTCTATCATTCTTTTTTCAGCTTTTACAAGTCTAACTTTGTCTACCTTTTCAAAATCCACAATCATTCTTTTGTTTACTTTTAAATCTAATTTTTGCACTAACGACAATAATGCCTTGTTACCATCGTTGAAAACAGATGTTCCTAAATAGGCAGCTATTTCGGCAACATTACGCCCACATCCCACAACTTTAGGGCAGAATTTCCAAATTAATGAGTTTAATGATTCATTGGGGTTCTGTGTCTTACCCCCCAAACACTTTTTCAGCAGTGTAGGGTGGGACAGATCTGCAAAAATTGGCTTCACCAATTCCATAATGGCCATCGAAATTGAGTTGCTATGGGTGTAAGGCTCGTTGTTCATAGCTGCGCGATTAAACTTGCACCAAGTGTTTTCTCCTTTTGGGCAAAAAAAGTGCATTGGTTTAGTATCTGTGCTACCACAGTGATTCCAGATAGCCCAGATGGCAGTCCTCATGCTCTTTGAATCATCCTTGTGCTTACGTATGGCATTACCATACAAGGTGGTCAGTTTTTTTATAAGGACATCGGTCAACCTCCCTTTTCCACCTATGGTCTTCCCATCGGAGAGTTTCTTGTTACCCCAGGAAGTTTTTAACTTCCTGAGTCTAGTTCCCATCCTCTTTTGCACGTGGCCGACACATTCTAGCTTTTCTATGTTGATGTCTTTTCCATAGGGATGCTCTTTCAAAAGTGTTGGGAAAGTTGCGCTGTCCCCATCACCTATGTAGTGCAAGTATTTGGTGTCGTGGATTTGTTCGGACCGAAGAAATATCCTCTTCATCCCGTCCACCTCCATTTTTCCTGCTGATCCTGAGTGGTTTTTCTTACAGATGTGCTGGTGGATAGCCTTCCACTTCAGGTACTGGGCTCCAAACTTTTTACCTTTGTAGGAAGCACAACCTTTGCAGAAGGATGACATTACTTCTATATCAACTGCCTTTCCAGTCTCGGCTCCTACTAAGGTGCATACACCAATAAGCGATGTATGTCCCCTCGTTTTCCATGTTCCATCCCCGCTAACAGTGAGAGCTTGAGGATCTTCGGTCAGGGACTTCTCATCAGCAGCTGCAGATGCCATAGAGGAAAGTGCTACTTCCTTAGATGCATCCAATAATTTAGTGTTGATGTTGTCATAGGCTTTCTGTGAAACAGGTGGTGGCAAACTCATCACTGAACAAAAGGTTTGTAGGGCACTCAAACCTGCTCCAATGCACCTCATAGCAAGAACACTTCTTCTGTTTATCTCAGGGACATTCTTTTTCTCTCCAATCATGGGGCAACTTCCAAAGGTGGACAATGTACCACATCCAGTACACCTTGACTGGAACTTTGAAGAGAGTCCAATTTTTGACTTTTCAGTCAAAATTATAGATCCATGGCAAATCTTGCAAATTGCAGTTTCATTTATAAATTTAAATAAAGAAGAAATGTCCATTAACCGATACCCATCAAAGTTTTCAGAGCTTGGAGAAGGCACATTGTTGAAAGCAGCAGAAGATTTAGATAGCTTTTTCGCAGATGTGCTGACCGGCGATTCTGCTGGGACGATAACCTTGTAACCATCATTATCTACCTGCTTCATGTATACATTGCCATGAAATCTTCTTTTGGCACTTCGTCTACTTGCTTTTCTTTTATTCCCCATATTAATTAAGAACTTTAAATCGTTACTTAACAATATATTCAAAATAAAATCGCAAAGAAGAAAAATACTAGCACGCTTGATAAACAATCCGTGAAGAATGAAAACACGTGGGGAGATAATTTAAAAGTTTAGTTATTTATCTCCTGATCCTGAGAAAAAATATTAAATAAAACATGAGGCAAACAAGTAGCATAAATCCAAAACTTAGACACAGACAAGATGTAAACAAACACTGGGAGGGGAGTGTCAGCCACCATGTGTTTCGCGTCACGCCCTCTACTCTTGTTTTCGTCAGAGTGCCTCAACTTTGAAAGGCCATAACTTAGGAACTAATAGGAATATTCAAAAACCGAAGGTGTCAAATTAAGCAGAATAATCTAAATTACCCAAAAATATTATTTTTGAAAAATCGAATTTTTGAAAATTTTAAGGGTCCTGACACCCCTTAACGAGATGAAACCCTTCAAAAATCAAATATTTTAACAGGAAAAACTCTATAATTGTCCATTTAAAAAGGATATAAGTTGTGAAAACGCTAAAATAAATTCAAATAATTTATTTTCAAACGTTATTTTCCTTTATTTCCAGATTTTTTCCTTCAAAATTTAAATATTTATGGAAAAGTGTAAATTTTTTTTCATGGAAAACAACTTAAAAATAAAACATTGTTTCAAATGAAGCGGTTTACTAGACTTTTAAATTAACCAGATATTTTATTATAGTTTCAAATTTGTTATTTTTGTTCACTAGACTCATTAATTTACTAGGAAACATTCCCGAGTAAACCGGGAAAAGAAAAATTACCGAGAACATCGGGATAGGAAAAAAGTACCAGGATTACCAGGACATAAAAATTACCTCGATCATCGGGATAGGAAAATTATCGGGAACATCGGGATAAGAAAATTATCGGGAACATCGGGATAGGAAAATTACCGGGAACACCAAGATAGGAAAAAGGCGTCTGGGGTACCGGGATGATTGGTAATTGCTGATTTAAAAATTATAAATATATTTTGAGAAAATTTAATTAAAAAAAATTATACACTCCACCCATGCAAGGCCGGGCATATCCGCTAGTATCTTTATAAGACCACAAAATATTTTAAGAGTTGAAATCATTCTATGCCTTCATTTATTTTTTACTGAGTACCTTTGCTTGACTTTCTAACGGTACCTTGATATCCTAATCAAAATGACTCAGAATTATCAACTAAAAAAACTCATTGAAAACTTTAAATGCAAAATAAGGCACTCAAATATAATCCTTAACAGTCATTATCTCATGTTCCATGCCAGCTACAAAAAAGATGGACACAAAAAAATCATTCAATATAAAAGACACCTTAAAAAATTATTTACTTTATTACAATCAAAGTTCAAATTTTAAACGCAGAGTAAAAATATTTTTAAAACGCTATGTACAAAGCACTTGCCAGTATAAAAATAATTTTTCCAACTTTTCACAATATGAATAAGAATAACAGCTTTCTTTTATAAAGCTATGACAAAGGTTTAATGGGTGTAACTACACTTGTTTATAGGACTAAATTTGCACAAAAAATAAAGAACTTTAAAAGGACATTTAAATTACACTAAAAAAAAATTTTACACTGAAAGGTAATTTTTTTTATATTTCCAGGTATTTAATGTTAATTTAATTAATCTGTTAACCTGAGTCTCAAGTATTTTTTTCCAATTAATTCTTAATAGACTCTTCTTAGAAATTAACGTGAAGAGTTTAAGTTGCCTGAGGGTAACTCTTTAATCAGTATGGCAATATATTGCATAACAATTCATTCACAAAATGACAAGCAGAAAAATACATGAACTAAAATCTAAATACTTGCTACCCTTCTCAAACAATTTTATACAGTAAATTGGAAAACTGTACAAAAAATATTTACCCTGCTTCCAATACACAAATTCTAAGAAAAGCAATTCAACAAAACAAAACATTTAAAAACCCCTTTTTACATTTGAAACAAAGTTTATTAGGAATCAAGTTAGCCACTATTATTATCTAAATACCACTTAAACCTTACTACCCCGCCTAAACGTATGTAAAAAGAGTTATAATAAAAGATGTTCCAAAATACAGGATTCTATTCCATTTTCATCAAAGGAAAAAACCAAACTTATGACTAGGGTAATTGACTAGGTCTACAAACAATATCGTAATTGATAAAGATAAGTTTAAATTTTAAAACTTGCACTGTTTTAAGGCACTTAAAAAACTAATTCAGTTTATCTTGAAACTATTCTAAAAATTTTAAACATATACATTTTTACAACGCATACTAGATATAACTAATGATGTATATAGAGTTCTCAAATAGGTCTCAATGGAGGTAAAAATTATTCCTGATGCAAATTTGAATAACGAGGAAATGTTGTACCAGTTTTCATTAATAATTCATCAGAGGTAAGGAAACAAACATCCCCACAGTAATATTAAGATAATTGAAACAAAACAAGCTTCACATATAAAATTAACATGATAATTTTTTGCAAGTTAGTGGAGTTTTATCACAACGCAACAACCTTCAGAAAGTAGTTATCTTTGATCAAAAAGTCACAATAATCGTATTTTGATACTGGAGATACATTGGAACAATAGCCTAAGGAAGGGGGTATTACGTTTCTGTACTTTTACAAATACCATTCAGATACACCCTTTGCAATGCATATTTCTTTTTTGAGTTGAAGATATTAAAAATGTAAATGTTAATAGTTATTCATCCCAAAAACATTCAGTTGGCTGTTTAGTTCCAAAAATATAGTAATGGCCATATTAATGCTCGTTGCAAATTGGTTGTTGATTTACAACTAAGGTTTTAATTTAATTGACCCTTGAAAATAATGTTTAATGTAAAGCACTGTAATGAGGTGGAAAAGAATTGTTCAACTTTCTTTTCCCCACAAAAAGTCACTGTTGATACAAATATCTTCAATCTACAATAAATTTTTTGAAAGCTGGAATCCTTAAAGAGCTTTGGTTCACACGGCATGGCAGTTAAGTCTTACAGACTAGACTAGAATAATTTGGCAACATTAATTGATTTGCGAGAACCACAGGGAACCGATTTAGGAAAAGCCACGAACAACTATTCAAAAGGAAACTTCGAAATTAAACAAGGTAATCAGGAAAAGATTACATTGCCGACTATGAGAAGTTGAAGAGTTTATTCCTTCAACGAAGAGTTAATATTGGCCAATACTATATAACACAACACCAAACCCAGGTTAATTTCAATCGAACATTAATCCACCATCGAATCAACCACCTGGCAATTAGTCCTATCCTATGTTAGTGAGGTCCTAGTCGGAGCAGCAGAAGCAGCAGAGAGCTGCACATAGGGCGCAGATGCAACAGTCCTTTGCGCAGTCGTCGTCTCTTCTCTCCTGGACCACTCTGCAACGAAAAACACGAAAGGGAAGGGGAGGGGGGGAGGAGGGTTACAGGAAAGGAAGAAAACGATGTCCAATTAGTACCACATGCAATTCAAAAGATCATCTATGTGCAATAAAGGCATAAAATGTGAAATAAAGCACTGACATGCAGATTTAAGATATGTTTTAGTTACAAGCATTAGAGTTATGTGCACCTCTAGACATTTATACCTATAACAAGCAATAGATTTAATGTCTATTAAGATAGCTTAGCTTTACATTTTGTCTAAAAAGTACGCTCATGACGGGTGAATGCGGGAAGACAGTAGTCGGAAACGAGACTACTCTTTTATCTTTGAGCACTAATGGCTATACTCGATAAGGAATTGTGGTAAAAGTATAAGATTTCCCAAAAGAAGCATTTTTAACTCCATTATTGGAAAAAATTACCACAAATTGCCACTTTAACTGTAAAATTCGGTATACGGGGTTCTTAAAAATTTTTTTACTGATGAAAACATATCTACCCTTAAATATTTTACAATCTTTAAAATTTAAAACTTCATCTACCTCCTATTCATGTATAGATCTTTATAAATTTCCAAAGTAAATCAAAACAATTTTGATAAAATTGTTCAAATAATAAAATAAAATAATATAAAATTCTTCACAAAATTCAAACCCCTCAAAATGGATTCTTCACTTATGTTCAAAGGTGAAAAGTGGTTTGAAAACTGATTTCAGAATGTAATTCAATCATTTAGGGATAGAATTTTTCAGCTTTGGGCCTATTTCAAAAGATATTAACGCAGTGTTTGCACAACAGGCTCTTCATTTTCACAAAAATTCTGAAACAGAAGACCCAGGCTGAAAAATCTGGTTGAACCTCTGTAAAATGTAAACTTATTGCAACGCCCACTTTAAACATTCATTTTGTGAAAGACAGTACAAAAAGATTAGAGCATCGTAAATATGGGACATTTATTTTCCTGACCGAAAATAACTACCCGCTTCAACCTTCGGAAATTCCGTCCATGACGGCTATCCAAACACCTCAAATATAGAATAAACGGAAGTTACAAAGGGTGAAGTTAAAGAACAGAGCATAAACCTCCCGCTCTGCTCCAACGATTTCACAAGGAAAAACATGCTTACAAAATGGTACTGGAAAAAATGAAGCAATTTTATAAGCTAAGACTGATCTAAGTTACATCCGCATTAGAAAGTTCTCTAAATTGTTTTTCTTGTATTTATTGAAATTTTGAGAGATGAAGCATATCTTTTATTATTAAGCATGCGGAAGCCAAGGGAGAATTGTGAATCGAGAAACTCCTTTATGTAACAAAATGCAAGAATTTTAATACTATTAACTATAATGGTCTAAGGAAAGTTTTACTAAATTTAATACCCTAAAAAGTTTGACTTTTACCCTAATCCCTTAAAAAACTTAACTTATTGCTTGAAATATATTATCTTAAATGTGATGGCTAAAATTTTCTTACACCTTCCAACAGAAAAAAATGTTGCATAACAGGGGGAATAGCGGGTTATCATTTTTTCAGATTTAAAAGCCTGTGGTGGCAAATGGTGAGTTTTGGTCCATAACTCTCGAAAATATCTTTTTTATAAATAGATTTTTTATAATGCTGAAGCATTGTAAGGAAGTTAAAGAAAAAATTATTCAATGGCCTGATGGTTCCTGTGTCCAGTTTTTGCAAAGGCATTTTAGTTAGGTGATATGATTGAGTAGGTAGTGTGTGATTTCTTTATGAGAAAGTGAAATGATATTGGGTGCGCAAGGTTTTTTTTTTCAATAAAAAGAAATCAATGCCACAAAATTCATGTAGACAAAAGTTCATCGAGTGCAGCATCAGGCTTTTGAATATTTCAAAAAAAGTCTCAGAAACATAACCCTGAGGAGGAAGTTTAACAAAACAAAATTTTTCAGCTAAGTTAAATTGTCATTAACGGCTGTTTTCACCTTTTCCAATTTAAGGTTTTATGCAACCTGTATGTAAAGGGCTGCTATAACAGGTCAATAAAATTGAACTTTCTGCCTGCATAAGGGGTCATCCATAAATTACGTGAGGTCAAAAAGGGGGGGGAGGGGTTTGGAAAAATCTCACCAAATCTCACCAAGGGGGGAGGGGGGGTCGATTAAAATCTCACGTCAACTTTTTTTAACTTAATTATAACTTAATTAGGTACTATGAAGCACAAAATGCAAATAATTTTTAGAAAATAATTTTTAAAAGTTGTAGGTAAATCTCACGTGGGGGGAGGGGGGGTCAAGAAAAATCTCACTAAATCTCACCAAGGGGGGAGGGGGGGGTCCAGATTTTGGAAAAAACACCTCACGTAATTTATGGATGGCCCCTAATTATTAAAGGGAATAAAGGATCTAAAGAAACTCGAATTCATCATTATCTCAAAAAGTACATATTTTTTTGACATAAACCACTATCATTCTGTGTAACTCATCAAACTCAAAAACCTTTTTCCATTTTCCATTTGCTTTTTAACTTTTTAATTGACTATTAGAATCAAAAATCCTCAAAATCCAAAAGTTGGGGGTCTGACTATATTTTTTGTTACCCGTTCAGTACACATACAAAGCTATCTTTAAACGGAATTGATAATTTCATATCACAACGAAATAGCTTTCATCATACAATAACAACAATTTATACACTGGGAACTAATCTGCGTTTATCGTTGGCTGCCTAATCTCAGAACTAAGATAAATCTATAAAATTAACAAAAAAAATGAATAAGAATAAGTATCGATTAACATAGCGTTTCCTTTATCAAAAATTTCCATCGCAGAAGTCAACAGGAAAATATCTTATCGACCATGTTACCCGTGGCAACGTTATCGGGACAAACAGTGTCTCTATCAGCGGCTGTCACAACCACACGACACATTTCCGTTCATCAACAAGTTAATAAAAGCACTTCATCGCATTCATGTAAGATTTTCGGATACTCATTGAATAATATGCCTGTGGGGTGAAAGAACTACAGCATATTGAACACAGCTTTGAACTGCTTTCAGAAAATTATATTTTTCACATAAGGAAACGGGAATCGCATCTAATTTGGATTGTTTTTAGTAACTCA
Organism: Tetragnatha versicolor; assembly: GCA_024610705.1. Classification (NCBI taxonomy): domain Eukaryota; kingdom Metazoa; phylum Arthropoda; class Arachnida; order Araneae; family Tetragnathidae; genus Tetragnatha; species Tetragnatha versicolor. Next base: position 3,644,465 of record JANDEH010000019.1, read on the forward strand.
TGTACAAAAAAATACTTTTCTCTCATCATAGGTTTCTAAGTGATGTCATTAACAAGATTATTACAGGAATAATGAAATAATTACGAAAAACTTATTATTTGACTCACCTCACCCCGTTTTTTAATTTTATAGATAAGATAGATGATTTACTTTTCAATAATACAAGAATAGTCATAAGTATAATACTTTTTGAAAATCCTTTTGAAAAGTACATTCTTTGTAAAGATTCTTTAAATATTCCCGGTCAAGTTAGTTTAAAAATAAAACTAAAAACTGCCCTTAATTAAAAACAAGATAGATTATGTAACCTTTTTTGGACAAGCTGGATAACAAGGCTAACAAAAGCTTTCCCCCATGTCCCCCACGAAATTTCAATACCCCTCAAATTATTTGAGACCACTTAAAAAATTAGAAGTAAGAGAGTGTTTTTAAGTATCCAGACACCACCAGCTTAAAACTGAATCTATTTATTGGGGTTTTTTCGTATTACCACACACCTAATAACCATTTAAGAACTTTGTCTAATAGCAATTTACTTGGACTATACACAAAGTTTCTAGATACAAACACAATATAAACTCGACTTAATTATCCAAAAATAAAATCATTTTTGTACTTTCCCGTTCATTACCTCAAAAAAATTAAATTTCAATGCTAATTTTGTGCAAACGTTAATTCAAACTCTTATGCCAATGGAGAATTGCAGCATCTCTTAAAATCCTAAATATTCAATTTTAATTTATTAAAAATTCTCTCCTGATTCCAAAAATACGCTGGTCTTTTCCCACAAACTATTTTTAAGGTAATTATGACATTTTAATACAGAAAGCTCCTAACAATGTGACGTCACATGTGCCTCTTAGAAATGGGGGAAACACCGTTTTCATCGAAACATTAGGCTGTAAAAAAACTAGAGCTCAGTCTTTCAAAGCGGGATGATAACAACAAGCGGGAGCAAGGCACATTTAACGTCACAAACTGTTTCAGCTCAGACAGAAAATGTGCTTATTTTTAATTGAAAATAACTTAAAATTTAGGGCTTTGAAAGGTAAATTAAAATGTTTTTGGAGGTCTTAAGCCATTCTGAAAACCTTAAGATTAAAAAAATTGACTGCAATTATCCATTGTTACAATTACATAAATGCGATTTTTGAAACTTAGAAACAAAACAGCATTGTAGAGATTTCTTTAAGGTATCAAAACGGAAAAGTACCATCATACAAAAAGCGACAAGCAAAAAAATGTCTACTCACATCGTTTGAGTGGGCGGCTGTCCTGGGTAGTAGCCGCCGGGTTGCGGCTGCTGGATTTGCGGCGGTGGCTGGTAGGGGTTGTAGCCGGGTTGCTGAGGAGGGTAGCCGGGCTGTTGCGGTGGGTAGCCGGGCTGCTGGGGAGGGTAGAAGCCGAAGCCGGGCTGTTGGGGTGGCTGGTCGTACGCGCCGTAGGACGGAGGGGGCTGGGGGTACTGGGCCATGCTCTAGTCAGGCTGTCGTGGAAAGAAAGAGGGTGTGAGTACAGGAATATATTTAAGCACATACAGGGTTTTTCAGATAAATGTTTCATAACTTTTAGGTGGGATAGGGCATAGCCATCTAGATCTAGAGCAAGCAGGCCTTGATGATTCGCCTCGATTAGTCATTCTTGCCGTCGATTTCATCCGTGAGCCATCGAACGATTGGTTGAGGAGCGGGAGAAAACAGGAAAAGCGCGCGCTTATTGGAGGTTCTCCACCTTGAAGACGGTGAGAATGACTCATCGAGGCGAAATGTCCAGGCCTTCTTGCTCTAGTTGGCTATGGATAGGGCCCCCTTAGATTACTCAGAATCACATCGGAATGGGGGGGTCCGAAACGCACCCTTAACTAACTAGGGGTTTTTATAAGCCAGCATAGGAGTTTGCATATGCATAATTCCATGTGAAAATCGACACGTAACATCTCAAAAGTGGTTTAAAACCAGCAAAGTCGTTTGATTTCGGCATTTTTAAAAAACATAATAGCAATTTAAGAGCTGAAATTTCAATCATAAAATTAGTTTTAATGAAATAAATATTTGAATCATGTTTGAAGATTTATGACTGAAATCAATGTCAAAAAAGATTGTTTAAATTGGAAAAGTAAGGGATTGATGGAGTGTGCGAGCGAGCACTTTTTAGCTAGTTGGATTTTGGTTAAATGTTAAAGCTGAAAAAGAAATTTAGTTAAAAAATTTGGGTCGATAACTGGTTGATGTAATATTGTTAGGGATTTCCACAGTAACTATTTAACCAAAGTCCAACAAATTAAAAAGTGAGAAGTCGCACATACTGCACCAATACAGAAAAAATTCCTTCTTAACTTTGTAACCAGATAATGATTATATGAAGCGATAGCTTTATATTCTCTGCAGTAGGTCTTTATCTTTGAGTTAACATGAAGTAATCCTGTGGACCTCTAGAATTTTCACGACAACAGAAGATCTATAAATACCCACATCCAATCATTATATATAAAATATATCTTCCAAAAGAGGTTAAAATACACCAACCCTATTTAAAACGATTTAATTCAACTTTTGAAATCTAAAAAAGGCGTTGATCTAGTTCCATTATAGGGAATAGTGAAGTGAAACCGCTTTGTTTTCGCTACAGGTGACTGTCTTGCGACACCCACCTTTCCTCTACCTTTACTTGCACTCCTACTCGTTAGAGCGGTTCGAGTGCCTTATCACTGTTTCCATTTCTCCGAACGTGCAATTGAAATTCTTATTAATGTTTTTCAATACACCTACCCTCGTACGAATAAGAACTGTTGCCGAGTGCAAATCTTTCTTTTTTTTAGTATTTCTCCGGGGATTGGATGTTAAGTGATGTAAAGAAATCATCTTTGTATAAGTAAAGATAAATAGGATGCAGACTATTAAGTTGATGAAGTGAGTTATTTATCAGATGTCGGGGGAGGAATCTTTTAAAACGGGTCAAAATAGGGCGTTGAGGAAGGCAGGATAGAGAATCTGAGCAATTTAAAATAAAAAATGTTTTCTAGGTGCCTTTAAAATCTGTCTTCATGCTTTCGTTTGAAAAAATGTTTGAAATTTAAAATTAGCTAAATTTCTGGTACTGTTCGAATTTCTTAGTGTAAATGTGATATTAACTATTTTTTGGGAAGATGAAACAGTAAAATAAAAAAAAGAATAGGTGGAGTAAAAGAAAAATAACTATTTAAAATTTAAGCAATAATTAAAAAGCAAAATGAAGAACAAGCTCGCAAAGTCACGTGAAAATGCTCAACAAAGGAAAAGGTGACAAATGCAGAAGGTGGTTTGGAGCTGCAAATCTCCAAGAGCTCTGATTTCTTGATAATCAGGAGAAAATTGATACTTTTTTTTTCAGAATCCTCTCTAAATTTGTGACGTTACTAAACACATTGGACTTGAACACCCACACTGGACCAACAAACCAAGGACAATCTATTATGGGCATTTGTGAAAGTATTATTATAGAGGTTGACAGAGAAAACACACAACTATATTCGGTAAAAAATATATATAAATAAATATCTATATACAGGGTGTATCTGAAATGGTGCAACAAACTTTCAGGGATGATAGTTCTCCTCAAGACGAACAAGAATCGGTATAGAAAGGGGGGTCGCAAACGAGTTCTAAGGGGTGAAACCCCGGGGTGAAAATCAGCAAAAAAACTTGCATATTTGTGCAGAAACAGATACAATTGTTCGATTCCGGCATTTATTACATTCAACCAATTCCAATGCTTTGTATAAAAGTATTATGAAAATGTTAATTTCATTAAAAAACAGACCAATAAATGCAACAGGCATGCGTTGTAGGTAGATAGACTGCAAAAGAAAGTGTCACGACGAAAATATTTTAATACTAGAGTCTAGTTGGTTAGTTGGTTGTTTTTAGTTTTATGGAACAAGGAACAAGAGTCTGACCAAGGAACAAATTTAACTTTAATCTACCTATAAAGCATGCATCTTGCATTTATTAGTCTGTTTTTTTAATGAAATTAACATCTTCATAATACTTTTATACAAAGTTCGGAATTGGTTGAATGTAATAAATGCCGGAATCGAACAATTGTATCTGTTTCTGCACAAATATGCAAGTTTTTTTGCTGATTTTCACCCCGGGGTTTCACCCCTTAGAACTCATTTGCGACCCCCTTTCTATACCAATTCCTGTTCGTCATGATGAGTACTATCATCCCTGAAAGTTTGTTGCACCATTTCAGATACACCCTGTATAACCAGGGCGCGCTCGTAAAAAATCATTGAATATTGTTGCTAATGTAGGTAAAAACTTGATGCTTTCGATTGAATCCTTACATAATTTATTGACATAGCTGTGACAGAAGCATGTTTATATCACCTGTTCCTTTTATATACACATTAGAACGTAATCAGGGACGTTTTTATAGAAATCTCCTTTTTTTCCACCGGGAAGTACTAAAAATTGCAATAACCCTAGTAGTTTTTTAAATAGCCCAAGTTTGGATAATTGGAGTCCAACTGAACTAACTCTCAGCTATCGAGTGCGATTCGTTTAAGTTTCAGTTAAACGAACTTCCATCCTTGACACCCGAGATAGAGGCGCTATCATTATCTTCGAGTAAATAGTGTCGGACATATTGTTTCCTCATTTACTAGGAATCAAAAACATCATACCGAGTGATAACAATGCACTGTCACCAGCGCCGCCGCAATTGCTGTAACCTTGTCGGTACAACGACGAGCGACGTCTGCATCAGCCGCCCAAGGACTGAATGCCAACGTCACGGTGATCAATGGAAAATAGCGAAAGACCTGGCGGCCCATGCTTCCTGTCGACGGTGACAAGTCTTTTCTTTTCTGACCAATTGAGCTATTAAGTCATAATTATTTATGGCCTCCTGCAGAGGAATTTACAGGTGGATAGACTCAAAAGGGGTGGATCCAGGTTTTGACGTTTGGAGGGGACACTAAGATTTTTATAACATACTTCGCAATTGAATCGGAGACACTTTTACAAAATTTTGAAGGATAATAAAAAATTTTGTGACATTAAGCGACAAATACAAGCTTTTCAGAGTTTTAAAATTTTGATTTAAGAAATGTTCCCGAAGTAATTTTATATTCTAGTAGCTTGATGGGTGCAAGTGTCCCCTTGGGTAAGCTCTCATAATAGGTTGGGGAAACGTATATCTTACATGTTTAAGGAATCCTATGATTTTATGGTAAAATAAAAAAGCAATTTGAAAGACTATAATTTTCAAAGGTAACCGCCCTAACCCTCTTGTTAAAATTTTTCTTCCCTCCTCGCAATCATCACCCATCCCATAGTTTTAGAAACGCTGTATCATGTACAGAATATTTTGTCCTTGATAAAAGTTTTATTAAAATCTCATGTTTCTCTGTTATTTTTCGGTGATCATAGCAAATCGGGTATGTGATGTTTATCATCCTTGAGTAAACTTGCAACACACACAGCCCAGCTGACTCTGACATTAAGCTATACGTACTTTAAGATAAAGATGACAAAATTGAAACTAATCTTATCTTCGATATTTGTGCTGTCTGGGATTACAAGCTAGCGACACAGGTCCTTAGACAAGGGAGGATTTGGTGATTAAACCCTTAAAACCTCAGAAATTTTCCTTTTTTGACCATACAAATAGACTTAAATTACCCCATATTCCCTCAAAAAAATATCGATATCCCAAACCGAAAATTATTCCGACTTCTCTGCCGTCTTTGTATAAGGTCGGGTGGGGTAGTACATTTATAAAATTTAAACAATTAACCCTTTATTTACCAAATTATTACCAAATTGGACGAATTTGGAACATTGGGAAGTGGTACTTACAAGTACCGTCGGTAAATAAAGGGTTAAAATCCCTGATACAGTGGGCCCTATCGCATATTCGCGGTTGAGTTGATGTTACCCCCGCATATTCGCGGATTTCGATCTCAAAGTTTTTTAGCAATGAAACTTGCAAATTTGGCAGAAAAGATATAATAAATTGTTCGATTCCGGTATTTATTATGTAAAACTTTTTTGAAAAATGTAACTTCTTCTACTAAGCAAGTTTTCTAACAGTAACCCTTTTGGTTTTACTACAAATTATTTACAGTTATTACAATTATTTACAGTAATTTACAGTTAAAACTACTTTTTTCTCGAACCAGTTTTATTAGTTTTATGTAATACTAATAAATGACGGAATCGAACCATTATATCTGTTATGTTATCATATGCTCGCGACCCACCAAAAACTGACTGGCGACCCACCAGTGGGTCGCGACCCACAGTTTGAGAAACTCTGCTGTATTCTTTAACCCCCCTATAACCATTTTAGCCACCTGACCCTACTAATTTGTAATTTCAAGTGTGTTCATTGAAGGATGTCCTCTATTCATTGCTCCCATCCCCATACGGGGCCCCGATGAGCTTAGATTCGATGCACCTTCTCGGATAACGCATTTGAATTTCAGGACTCGAGTGAACGCCTTTAGAAGGCCGGATGGGAGTTTATTCGATCTTGACCCGCTTTTTTCCGCAACCACTTGTTGAGTTCACGGCAGCACAGCGGCCCTCGAGCGGTGTGTTCTGATTTGGAGTTGTGCGTCTTTCACACGACGGGGGTTCCCTGTCATCCGAGGTCAGAACGGGTCCGGGTCATAAAATGCCAGAGTGATTAAAAATGTCCCATCGTGGCCTGAAATAACTTCAACAGGGCCTAAAGAGTGTCGAATTCTTTTTTTTATTGTCTTAAGCAAAAGCAATCGGTCGATTTAGGCGATTTTAGTCTTAAATGGAAGTTTTTTTTATCATAGTCGGCCCCCCCAGATAATTTTGTCCTATGGTTGATCCAGTCCTTTCCTATTATCATTTACACGTCTCGTGCTGGATGGAGTTCACAGGAATGCGTCAAACACTCAGTATAGGTTAAAGAGATATTGTTTAATTACGATTGATATTTACGGTATTATTTACAAGTTAAGGATCAGCTAGGTATTATAGTTCACATTTCCGGAATTCGTATATTCCCTTCCCTCCTCGTATCGGTTACAGTTACAAGGTCAGGGTAAAACGGGATTTCTGAGTTTCTGGGTTGAATAAGTCCGTGTTTCGTGTTAGTTTAAAACTAAGTTTTTTTATTTTTGGAGAAAGAAATTATTATCCGTTCACTTGCCCCGAGAGTTGGAAGTAATAAAATTCCCCGATCGTCCTCTTAATTTGTGGGACCCCTTTTAGGTTTCCCCGACCCTCTCTAAAGTGTATACCCATTTTAGAACCGTTTTAGACAGCGATCAACAGCCCGTGGTTATCAATAAAAGTTATTGATCAGATTGCAACAGTTGCAACAGTTACTGTTGCAATTTAAATTCTATATTCTAATATTTGTTTACAAATTCCTCCTGTAAATTCAAGGTTTAAATTTTCCAACTTTCAAAAAAATTATAGATGAATAAGATATTAATTTAGCATGTGTATCGAAAAAAAACTAAAAAAAACAACAACCATAGAATGACTGTTATCAATTAGAGGGCACAAAGTCATCAAAGAGTTAATAGGAGACATTCTTCGAAGCTTTGACAGCTTCCACAAGGAATTGGAATACCTTTTAAACAGGTTTTATTGTATAACGAATGTTGGTTCAGTTTTACTGACATCCCCGTGTCAGAAATATAAGGAAATTTCAAGCAGTTATTGACAAGATAGAACATAAGTAAAAAAAACTGACTAATAGGCCAATTCAATCATTTTAAGAACTAAACCTTAGAAATTAATTCTTAATAAGTAATGTCATTTTTGGTAAATTGAATGGAATGGAAGATTTTCGTTTTAACCTGGTGCAAATCGGAATTCATTGGTGTAAGGTACATTACCACATAAATAATATAAAAATCATTTAAAAAGCTACCCTGTTAGTTTAAAAGATGGTTCTTACGTATTATGCCGTCGACCGTGCCACTGAATCCGAAAACGTTTAAAATCCACTGTTCTATAGCTGTACCGCTGAATTCAATAAGGCTGCGGTCGACGGTATAATACAAAAGTACCGTTTTACGTATTATACCGTCGACCGTTCAGTGGGCTCAGCAATAGAAAAGTCAATGGGTTTCCATAACGGTTTTGATTAAGCGGTACGGTCGACGGGATAATACTTAAGAACCAAATATTATGATTGTTTTTTCTTTTGTTAAGATAATTTTCGGTATTAACGTATCATCCCGTCGACCATTCAGTGGCCGTCTAATTCAGTGGCACATCAATAGAAAAGTCAATGGGATTTGATAACGTTTTGATTAAGCGGTACGGTCGACGGTATAATACGTAAGAACCAAATTTTCCAGCCATTTATGGCCCACATTTGTTTAAATGTGGCGTTTGCATCTAGTAGTCCAGCTAATCAAAAATTCCAATATAATTATATTGAAAATAAATAGCTAATTGTGTAACTTGCTATATAATTAACTAATTATTTTCAATCATAACTTTAAATTTACTGATCAAACTAGTATATTTTTCAAAGAAATCCCCAATCTATTGCAGGTTTTTCAAACCAATTCAACCAGGTTTCCCCCTTTTTCATATTCGCTGCTCATGAAACTTTAAAAATAAATAAGTGCATAAAAGGGAGAGATTAAAAATATTTTGATTATAGCAAAACACAGTTGTCTTGGGAAAATTATGAACCTGTTCGAAATTCAGATTCTAAGCTTCAAGTTATCTAATTATATGGGATCCTTACATTTTGCTAAATTATTTCTGTAACACATTTTAATAACACCAAAAATGCTTTAAATTTGAATTATATCCAGTAAAGGACTTACATGAAATGAATTCATATCATATTGAATATTATTTCAATAAAAATTATTAAAATTTTAAAAAGAATATTAAGATTACCGTTCAAAGCAAAGGCACGATCTTCTCTAATTCCAAGCACAAAGAGAAAGAATCTTCAGATTTCAGGTAGTTATCCTCGGAAACACTTGTTCAAAGTCCACGGTTCGACACACCTATTGCAGACGATCCTACACAATACGCAGTCCTACCTCGTGACTCGATGCAATCTGAGATAACAGCTGATGGGAAGGCTGTGAAACGAACGTCACACTAACTTGCAGCGCCAGTTGGCGAGCTTTTAATAATTCAATTTGGATCAAAAATCCTAAAAAACGCGCACTCAACAATGTGTTTGTTGGTAAACTAAACTGATTTTTTCCCCAGTAGGTTTCTTCGAAATTTTTAGCGTGCGTGAATGTCAGAGCGACCACGAGAAACTGCGGCTATTATTAGATGAGAGCTTGCTACTAGAGCCGTAAGCGAAATAAGTAGGTTAAAATGATTCAGGCTGTTGCGTGCAGTTGGATAGGCGATGTTTGGTAGTTTCGCTTTCCGAAAAGCTGATGGGCAGTTTGTTGCGTTGCAATCGTTGACGTTAGTTGACGTCATAGCATGGGGAAATCCGATCTTCTCAAATGACGATATTTTGAGTCATGCTCTTTCTAACGAGAACGACATGGTTTTAAAATAATAGAATATTGATGGCAGATTTATTAATTTGGTAAATATTTTTCTAACGAAAAATTACAAATGACTACTTAAAAATGTAGATGATAAAACGATAAACTAGACTAGATAAATATTTTTCAAATAAAGCAATCATTATTATTCATCATTTAAAAAAAAATTAAGTATAATAAGCGTGGGCTTGACCCCCCTAACGTAGGTTTAAGTTCCGTGAAATATTTTAAAATTTAAAAAATTCCAAATTTAGTTCCTTAGATAAATTCAGGTATAGATATCTAGATTAAAGGAATTTTGTAGTATCCGTCCCTGAAAAAAAAACATCAAAATTTACCCCATACACCAGAATTAACCCTTCGATTTTATTTTTTAGTTATTTACTGCCGGTAAACAAGTATTTTTTTCAAGTAAATTTTTATAAAATAATTAAAATCTCAGTCACTCCAGTAGTTTATCTTATTTTTTCAAAAATACTTATAGAAAGTTCACTCAAATATTATGTTTTATTCTCCAGTAAAGAGAATTAGCTTGCTTCAAAATATTTCTTTAGAAAAATATATTAATGAAATGAAATTTTATGAACTTTGTCAAACAATTCATTCCCTGTTTTTATTGTTAAAATGTTAAAAAAAAATTTAAGGCTAAATTTTCGGTTTTGAACGGACGTTTGTTCAACTTTCCGTTAGATAGCAGCACCAAAGAAGAAAATGGCACCGCTGAATTCCTGTTGTTCTACGTTTGTTCTCTTTTTACCTTTTCACTAGATTTTTATTTGAACTCTTGAGTGGTGAATTTCGGGGCGATTTTAGCCTTTCTCCAACATTTTCCCTCCTGATTGGCGTGGGGGGCATAAAGGAAATTCTCATCATCATGTTTTGTTTCGTTCTCATCATCGTTGTGTTTTTTAGATCAAAGGGAAGCTATCCGCGCCATAAATTATTTAAATAAAATTGGGGAGTTATTTAAATAAAAAAAATGTCCATGCCCTGATTATTTCGTCATTCAAACTCCCCCGTCGATAGAATTCTTGTTAGGTCGCTAGTACGGTAGCGACGCTACATATCAAATTTGAAAATGCTCCTCTGCGTGTGTTGCATCTGTGATTTAACAAACGAAATTAGTGGCGTTAGTTCACTTCAACTTCAACTTTACAAACAACGACAACGAAAAAAAAAAGTAAACAATAATATCAACAAACGCCGCGCCTAGTTCTTCTCTTGACCCTTTTTAATTTGATTTAAAGCGTTCGTGATGGCACTTATACAAATAATTATGTATATTTTAGGTATGCACTGAATTCTGTGAGCAAGGATATTTGATTTTAAAGGGTTTTGTGAATCTGCAAGGATAAATGTTCTAAATCATGAACACACGTTAAAATGCTTTAACTAAATTTAAATGATTGATATATGTTAAGATATCTCCCTTATTGTTAGAGAAATGCTCAAAATAATCTTTATTTTTATGCTAGAGCGTAATTTAACGTAATAAATTATCATTCATAACCTCTACCTTTTAAGAGGAAAACATTTGGGATTGATTTGGAAGTTCTGCTATTAAATCTTAAAAAAGACTGACGGTAAATTTTTTTGGGTTCAATTCCATTAAAATTCCCACTAATTATCGCCATTAACTTTTGAAAGCCATAAATTCAAATATCGACAAACTTTCCTGATTTTTAATGATAAACTGAACAGTTATTGATCTAATTAATCATTTTAATCTATGAGTTTGAAATTATTTAGCAATTTTTTTTGTGTCTATTAAAGCATGGCAGTATTTAGCGGGAACCTTAACGGAATGGAACCTTTTTTTGTCCAAAATTTTTTATTATTTGTAATTTAAGTAGGTTCAATTCCGTAAAACGGTCCTGTTCAATACCCACCAAGCTATTATAAACCCCAAAATTAGAATTGTTCCTAAATAATTTCAAATTCATCAAATAAAAATTTCGCTTATGTTAATAACTGTTCAGTCATATCAATAAAAACCATAAAAATGTGTTCATATTTTAATTATAATAAAAAATTTGGTAATATTAAACAGAATTAAACCCATTAGTAAAAAAATCCAATATATTACTGAAGAAGCCCTTCCGAAAATCCTTTTAAAAATTGGACTGCTTTGTTTGTAGTAAAAATTTAATTTTTCCTGATGCATAAACCACATTGAAACCACTACACTCGTTGAATTACATGAGTAGTTGTATATATTTTCTAGGTCTGTTTGTCTTTGTGTATGGAGACACAGATTGGAGAGGAGGAGTTCCTGGAGTCCCCGGTGTTCCTGACTACCGACAACTTAAGTATGATTTTCCTATTTAATGTGCAGAAATTTTTTTTTCTCGGAATCTATTTTCTTAAAATGGTTCTAATGTATAAAATATTGGTTCTTGCGTATTATCCCGTCGACCATACCGCTTAATCAAAAACGTCATCAAAACCCATTGACTTTTCTATTTATGTGCCGCTGAATTAAACGGCCTCTGAACGGTCGACGGTATAATACGTAAGTACCAAAATATTTTATGCTACTGAAACCTCTGATGGTACTTTAAAAAACTAATAACTGATATTGAGTATTAATAAACCTTTATCATTCATTGCATGCAGATATTTTTAACGCCTCTGAGAGCGTATTTCACGCATTGAAAATCGGAATTTCACTATTTGAATTTTTAACAAAGGTTTTGCCTAAAAAATGCATGGCACCTCACCGAAATCAAAAAATATTTTTTCTACTCAAATTCGTAATATTAAATGAATATTTCATTTAGAATGTTTAATGTAAAATAATTTTTTTTATTTGTTATGTTTAATATTTTCTACTAATACTTTACCAGATGCTATAATTGTAAAATAACCAAAATAGCATCTTCATTTTTTTCTATTTCATTTTGTACATTAAAAAAGAGAGCGTTTTTGTAAAAAATTTGTCTCTGTATGTATGCAGTTTATGCTATTTCCGTATTTCAATCCTCATTAATGAATTTACGCCTCCTAAGAAAGTCATGGAGCATTTTTACTCCTCCAAAAAAATCTTAAGAATAACACTGATTGCATGCAATTTCTGTTTCTGATATTACCATCTCTTAAAGTAAAATTATCAGTTTTCTCCTGAATGAGGGACTACCAGTGTGTAGAGATATTAGATCAAATACCCAAGCCCCTCATTAATAGCCTAACAAACTTGATGGCAAATAGGTCCACAACATTGTTATCAGTCTGAGTAACCATACTCCAATGCAAACGGATTTTCAATTAAGTATTCTATTTTCTTCTTAACCACACAAAATATGCAATTTCCATAATGTATATTTTCATTTGCACTGCATGTATTTAGCTTTTAAATGACCCCGAGTTTAAGAAAAATGTTTCAACCACTGCAATTTTTTCTATTACTTGCCTATACGTATCAAAACCTACCACCAATATCATTTAATTGTTTTGAGAAATGCATAAAATAGCTATAGTATCTATTTATTTATATTAGAATTCCTTTCTTATAGGACAAAAAAAAGCAGAAGCACTGGAACAGGTTAGTTGGGTTTTATACTTATACAATTATTAATTTGACTTAAACTTACATTATATTATTAACTCCAGTACAAGGGTTATAGTTAAAGTTCTACTTTGTGAAGTAGGCAGAAAAATAATTGGACCTAATGTTATAAAATATTTAGTGTGAACATGCAGAAACTAATCCAGGATTTTTAACTTAACCCCTATTTTTGTGAAAAACTTACACATCCTTTTAATTTTTGTGAAAAATTGTAAAAGCTTTTTCATTATTGTGAAATTTTTTTATAATTTTTCTGAAGGGGAACTATAAAATTAATGAAAACAGCATCAAATTACTTTTTGCTACAGTTTTATAGCAATTTAAAGACTAATTCAACCATAAACAATTCGTCTATCATTAAAAAATAATTTTAGAATTTTTGTGAAGGTGCCGTTTTTGCGAGTACATTTTTTGTGAAGGTGCCGATAAACGGTACCTAGATTGGCCTGCATTAGTCCCTGACATGTATAATTTTATTTTAAACCAAAAAAAAGTCAGTTCCAAAACTCATTACTGAAAATAATAGCATTGTATTAATCATTTATTTAATTTTTTACACAATGATTGCAGTAAGAGTCAGTTTGATTTCAGAGTATCTTTTTTAAAGATTAAACAATAGTGCAATTTTTCTGCAACACATGAAGTATCCCAGTGTAAGAATAAACAGTGATCAGGGCCGGACTGGCCCAGGTGGCTGGGTGGCGATCGCCACCCAGACGGGGGCCATATGAAAAAGGGGGCCCTAATAAAAACTTGGATATTTTAAAAATAAATTCAAATTCCAGAAATTCAAAAGGTGGAAGGGCCGCCGAGAGGGGGGCAAAAGCAATAGGGCCCGGCGGTCCGGAGGGGCCCCGAGAAATGTAGAATTTTTTCAAATTAAACTTTTTTCAATTAATTTAGGGTCTAGTTTCCAGAAATGTTCTGGTGGACCCTAGACTTGTAACTTGGTACTTGGGAGTGTAATATTTATAACTTTTTATATAGTAAATTCGTAAAAATGAAAAAATTCCAACCAAACAATCTATTAAATTCTTGGAAATGTATGTTCGAAATTCGGATTAAAGTGTACCAAAAACGAGTTGAAAACCTGCTTTTTAGACCAAAATTTTAAAAAATTTCTGGGGGAGCACCCCCAGACCCCACTTTAAGAGGTTTGAAGACGATTGTTCACAACCTTTTAAACATTATGTACTGCATTAAGGAGATTAAATTTGGTTAGAAAACTTCTTAGTCCCCCCTCAAAAACCAAATTATTGATCCCACCTGAAAAGTTCTTTTTTACGAATTGCTCTCATTCAATCTTAGTTTTATTTTAAAAAAGAACAAATTTCCGGGTCTTTTCTTTAATTGGTAATACACCGTGATATTTCTCCTTGTTAGGTGTTATCCCAAAATATGATCTAAAATACACAAAAATAAGACAGAACTCTGAAAACAAATTTAAAATGTATCAAAGTGAAATCCCTGTTTTTAGGGTGAAATTTCTGAAACTTTTCTGGGGGGAGGACTCCACACATCCCCAATTTTTACTTGCAACTCTGTCATTCACAATTTGCTCCATATTAAGTGCATTAAAATGCAAATTGTACCTAAAAATTTATAAGATAAAAAGTATTTAAGAAGAAGTGTTAAGAAAAAAAGGGGGCCCAACGTGAGGTTTGCCCGCCGGGGCCCACTGACAGCCAGTCCGGCCCTGACAGTGATAACTTTTATCTTGCGTTGCATGAAATTGCCCAATATGATCTTGCATTGCACTGTAATCTATTGCATTACTATCCTCTACTGTACTTTTTTTCTTTCAATCACAAATTGACTGTTTGACTCTAACTTTAGGGCCTATAGCATTTGGACCTGCTATTGTAGCTTTTGGAGCCTTTGCCCTTTTCCTCGCCGTACTAGGATTAGTGTTGTTCTATAAACGAGAAAAAGGCATTCGCAGTAGGGAAAAGACGCTGTATATCACAACATTTTAGTTTCACTTCAAAGCTACTGATCACTTCCCCATTTCTATAAAAAAGTGCAGTTGTGTATCTCACTTCTATCCACTCTAATTGTTAAAATCATTTTTTAAGTAATGTATTTTGTTTCATGAATATTGCAGTAACTGCAAAGTTGAAAAATCAAACTTTAGTTAACTTATTTTGATTTAGTAATTGTTTAATACATATGTCCTCTAACAGAAAAAATATGAGTTTTATGGTAAGTGGATATACAAATAATTAACATACCTACTAGTTCAGAATGGTTGATATTTTTGAATTGTGTTTCACTTCTTCAAGGGGACATTTCCTAACTTTAGAAAATATGGGTATCTTTTTTTTAGCTTTAAAAACTTGTTTTGGAAATCCTTGAAGAATTTTTACTTTTAGAATTTTATATTATTTCATACATTACATTTAAAATGAAGTGGTTTTAAAAAAATATTATAGTGAGATTTTTTGAAATCGTTTGCACTATTGGTGAGGTGCTTACGTTTAGAGAAGATCTTTGTATCCGTCCATTTTGATACTAAAGAAGATAAAAATTATTTTCTGATATTTATGCACAGTTTCTAGTAATCAGTTCTAGATGGGTTTTTAATAGACTTTGATCAACTGAATATTTTTAGAACTAGATGCTCTGACCTTGGTTTATAAATAGCAGTCTTGATTTTTCAATTGAATCAGTTAATTGACTAATTATATTAAAATATACTCCAGTAAGAGTACTATATACATACACATAAGAAATTAATTGATTCAGAAATTGAAATAAATTCAATCATGCTCTATTATAGTTGAGGTTATCATCAACCATTCCAAGCAATGCATTTAATACAAAGTCTAATTAAAATATCCATTTTGATCCTGTGTGCTGTATGACCAACCAGCTCGAAATAGATTTGGTCACCCACAAAAATTCTTGTTTTAACTGTTTGTGCTGTGTGTGGAAAGGTTTTTTTTATTTGGTTCAAGTATTATTGTTAGCTGTTTAATGTTATTTTTTTGAGAAAATTCAATTTTTAGTTTTTCTTGATTTTGTTAATTTTAAAATATTGTTTTAAATTATCTAATAAATGTTAAAAAATTAACATTGTTCTCATTGACAATGATAAAACTAATAAATGTTAAAAAAATTTAAATTGTATTAAATTTCAATTTATAAAGGTTATATTTGTTATACATTTTGAACTGTGATGAAGTTATCTTTTATTTATTAAGTTACCTTAAAGTATTTCATTTGATTGAATAAGGCAGAAAAGTATATTACATGTTCATTGTTAAATATAAAAACTGGTGCAATGGAATTATACTCTGTTCATTTACAATAGGCGTCTGAGGCGTAATGTATTAGAAGCAGTAACTATTGTAATTGTCATCGAAAAAATTTTCTTGTGCAATGACAAGGCAGCCTAAACAGAAGTAGTTAAAATACTGTAAAATAATCGGTCACTGAATGAGTGATGAGTGTTTTTGATCCTGTTTCAGGCACCTAATCTGAATGAACAGACTATCCCTTTCGATCCTAAGCCGCCTGAGATTACCATTGAATCCAATAGGAAATTTGGGGCGGATAGGTCTGAAAGGGCTATAGCAATTTTTGCTAAGGTACATAAAGTATGATTTGATCGTTTTTTATTAAGTACTTGGTGATTTAAGTTCAGAAAGATTAAAAAATTGTGTGCAATACTGGTGCAATTAGTTTTATTTTTCAAAAACATTTATTGTAATTAATATATTATATTGAGCTGCTGAGTAAATATGCAATATTGGTTGTAGTTTCTAGAGTTAGAACTTCAAATTAAATGAAATTGTTAATTGGTACATAGCTATATTTTAAAAGTTTTTTTTTCATTGTTACATATTATAACATGTATGGTGGTATATCATGAACTTTTTGTGACTTTTTACTTTTGTGAATAAATTTTTATAATTTCAATAGAAATGTTCAATTTTATAAAACAGACAAGAATCACATGTTATCTTAATTGCTAAAAAACACATGAAAGTGATAAAGATTTTTTTAACCTATTTTTATAGAAAACATGTTTTTGATGAATATGAGTAAAATTTATATTAGGTATGTAATCAAATTTAAATCTTATTAAAAATTTTCATAATTTAAGTTCAAATACTGAGAATAGATCTCTCATGAATTGCAAAACAAATTTTAAATATATTTAACTTAACATAGAGTCACGGATAGTATGGCTGAGATTTTCTTGGCCTCAAAAACTTCTTAAATCTTGAAAATCATAGGTATTTTCAGATCAAAATCAACCAATATCATCACATATGGATAATAAATATAACAATATTTAGAAAAAAAATTTAATGAGAGGAGTTATAAAATATTTCATAACAACTAAATCTTTAAAAGGGCCAAGTTTACTTTTATCCCTTCATTAAAATTCTAGACTATCATATCTGTGGGAGTCGAGACATTCACCTTCTTAGACTTATCCTTTTCCATCCATTATTTTATAGAAGTGATATTTAGAAGTGAAGATGTTTTAGGTGACGTCCCGCACGCGCCTGACGGCGCATGCGCCTCCCCATGAATAATAGGAACACATATCAAGCTTGTCACTTTTGTCACACAAAGATTATTTTTCGACATGTCATTTTTACGTTATACTTTCAACTAATACGTTTTTCAATTGTTCTTAATAAAAGTTATATTATATTTACAAGATGGCTTTGACTGGTTTCTATAAAAGTGGGGGCTCAGCCTCCCGGTGAATCCCCTAGCTGCACCATGCCAATCCGAAGGTTGATACCGCTGAGGGAAGTTTTGCTGTTGGAGTTGCAGTAGACGACTTCGTTTCTTAGATGCTCTCGATGTTTCCTTTGACAGTAGATGTCTGCAGTTCCTGAGATAGACGCCTTCAGCGGAGAGCCTCGGTAGACGTATAGGCGGAGAGCCTCGGTAGACGTACGACGAGCCCCATCCGTAGAGTTTCCGGAATCGGAAAAGTGTGACACTCTCTTCTCGATACAGACATCCTTGTGAGTAACATTATTTGCTTTAAAGATGTCTACTTTAGGGGAAATCCCCCATGTTGCTAAAAGCATTAAGTGGGCTTCTGCCGCATCTGTTAAGTTATTTCACAGATTTTTGTTTGGATCGGACTGCGGTAGATCCAACCGGAAAAACATTAGATTGTTCTCGGGATTCCCTAGTGATTTTAAGGTTGAGAATGCCAAAAAGGTAGCTCTGGAATCATTTACTTTGTCAGATTTTGTTAGAATGTGTGAGTTCTTGGGATTAGAATGTTTTGATACCCCAGATAAATGTTTTTCCACTATCATCACGGCTCTATCTGATTTTGAAACTTTAAAACCTGTTGTACATTCTGATACAGATCCAGATTCGGACGATGAAGATGAATTTAAGTCTGATTATGTAACTCCTGAAACTGTGAATACCGATCCGGTAGTTCCTAATTCTTTTGGGGGATCCAACTTAACATTTAACTTTAGGGATCTTTCTGATCTAATTAGACCTTTTAGTGGTTCTAATAACTTTTCTGTTAAAGTTTTCTTTGATGAATTGGATGAATTTTTTAGTATATACAATGTAACTAATAATGTTCAGAAATTAATATTCTTAAAAAAGTGTCTGATAAACCCTGCTAAATTGTATGTTCAATCTCTAAGGGATGTTAAAACCTATGAAAAATTACGCAAGGCTTTATTTAAAGAGTTTGATTCGAGGGTAACCAGTATTGATTTGCATAACCTCTTACAGAAGAGAAAGCTTAAAAGCAATGAGAGTTTACAGGACTACTTTTTTAGTGTCAGGGAGTTAGCATCAAGGGGCAATATAGATGAGACTTCCGTTATCGAATACGTAATAAAAGGTATCCCAGACCCCATCAACAACAAAATGATTTTATACGGTTGTAAAAGTCTCGGGGAGCTGAAGGAGAAATTAAGGATATACGAGAAGTTAAGAATCTCGCGAGCGGATGGTAACAATGACACTATTCCGGTGATTCAGCAAAAAAGACCCCTAGTAATGCACCCGTGATTTGTTATAATTGTGGTGGGAAAAATCACCGAAGCCCCGACTGTCCTTACAGGGATAGAGGCCCTAAATGCTTTAGGTGTAAGGGTTTTGGTCATAAAAGTAAAGACTGCCCTCAAAGTAGCTCTACTACTTATCGTGCCCCAAATGCTCAGGAATCAAATCACGTTACCAAAGTTGAGCAATATGAACCTAATATAATGCAGATGCAGGTTTCCATCTCGGGTGTGCCGTTGAGAGCACTTTTAGACACTGGCTCATCTGCTACAATCGTGAAAGAGAGTGTCCATAGGCGAGTTGGATTACCCGATCTTTCGCCTTCCCCAGTCTCTTTTATTGGGTTCGGTAGTAACCGAGTTTCCTCTGTTGGGTATTTTGTGGGTACAATTCTCATAGAATCTTCCCCTTTTCACACCAACGTCCATGTTGTTCGGGATGATTGCCTGTCTTTTGACGTTATTATTGGTAACGATTGCATCAGGCAAGCTGAGTTTTCTATAGGCAAACAGGGGATCAGACTTGTCAGTGAAGATTCGTATCCTTTGAGCCATCTAGTTAATTTGGTTGACGTGGAGTGTATAGATGTTTCACATGTCACAAATGATGAACTTAAATCCTCTTTGCTTGAGCTTCTTCGAGGATATAGCCCAAGGAACCCACCCAAACTAACTAACATTAAACTACGTATTAATTTAATTAATGATACGCCAATTTTTCATTCCCCCAGAAGGCTGCCTTTCACGGAAAGGGAAGTAGTTGATAAACAGGTGGATGAGTGGCTAAGAGATGGAGTAATAGAGCCTTGCGCTTCTGATTACGCAAGCCAAGTGGTGGTCACAAGACGTAAAGATGGAACGCCATGAGTCTGTATAGATTACAGAAGACTGAATAGGGTGATTTCTAAAGACCCCCTTCCCCTGATTGAGGACATGTTAGACGAGTTGCAGGAAGCTAGAGTATTCAGTACTCTGGATCTGAGAAACGGTTTCCACCACGTCGAGGTGGATCCCCAGAGTAGACCATATACCTCTTTTGTGACCCATAATTCACAATATCAGTTCATCCGGATGCCATTTGGGTTATCAACATGCCCCGCGGTATTCCAAAGGTTTATTAACACTATATTTCATGATCTAATTAAAAGTAAAATTGTGTTGCCCTATTTAGACGACCTAATTATACTGGCCCATGATGACGTGAAAGCAATCGATAGGCTTAAAGTTGTCCTCGAGAGAGCGAGTATGGGTTAAGCATAAATTTTAAAAAGTGTCAGTTTCTTAAAAGTAGAATTGAATTTTTAGGACACATAGTCGAAAATGGAACTGTCCGACCTTCTCCATCAAAGGTTAAAACCCTTGTTAATTACCCAGAACCTCGTAATCAAAAGGACATTCAAAAATTATTGGGGTTGAGTAACTATTTCCGTAAATTTATCCCTTCTTATTCCACGATGGCAAAACCATTGAGCGATCTATTAAGAAAGGATACACCTTTTGTATTTTTGGATAGGGAGAGATCAGCTTTTTTACAGTTAAAGCAACGGTTGTGTGAGGATCCAGTTCTGGCAATATTCCGTCAAGGTGCCGAGACTGAGGTTCATTGCGATGCGTCAATGGAGGGATTTGGCTCGATACTCCTGCAGAAGGGATTAGACGGAAGCTTCCACCCAGTGTTCTATCATAGCCGTAAGACAACGGACGCTCAACGCAAATTAAGTAGTTACGAACTCGAGGTCTTGGCAGTGATAGATGCCCTTCAAAAATTTCGTACCTACATTTTGGGTCAGCATTTCAAAATTATCACAGACTGTGACGCGTTTACAAAAACAATGGCCAAGAGGGAAGTCAGCTCGAAAATAGCACGGTGGGCTTCGTTGTTGCAGGATTATGATTACGCTATCGAGCATCGCTCGGGCACACGCATGGCTCATGTAGATGCTCTTAGTCGAATATGCCTAGTTGCTTTGCCGGCTGATCCACTAGTCTCGCGTCTAAAAATTGCCCAACAACGCGACCCATTTATTCAGAGGATATGCGAGCAGACTGCTGAGGGGTCCCATGAGGACTATGTAGTTAAAAACGGAATACTTTACAGGTTTGTTGAAGGAGCGGATCTCTTTGTAGTTCCAAACTCAATGGAGTTAAAATGTCGGATAAAGGAGTTGATTGAGGAGGAGATTTTGAACTATTTTCAAAACAATAGGGACGAGTTAAGAATAAAGGCTAAAGAAGCTATACAGAAAATCCAAACAGAAAATAAGCATTCTTACAATTTAAGGCGTAGAAAACCGAATAAATATAAGGTTGACGATATTGTGTTAGTGAAGAGAACACAAGCTACCCCAGGTGCAAAATTTGGTAGTAAATTTCTGGGTCCTTACAGAATATTAAAAGTAAAGGCAAATGACACGTATGATGTCAAGAGAATTGGTGGTAATGAGGGGCCTTTAAAAACCTCTACATGTGCTGAATATATGAAGCAGTATGTTTGAAACCAGTCAATACAGTTTATTGTTCTCTTTAGATGTTTTCCCTTTTGATGTATTTTAGATGTTTGTTTTGGTTGTGTTATTGTTATTAGTGTTATTGTGTTTTCTAACATTTGTTTTTTTTTGTGTTTAGATCCTCATGCGGGGGCGCATGAGCGCAGGACGGCCGTGTGGGAGTCGAGACATTCACCTTCTTAGACTTATCCTTTTCCATCCATTATTTTATAGAAGTGATATTTAGAAGTGAAGATGCTTTAGATGTTTTAGGTGACGTCCCGCACGCGCCTGACGGCGTATGCGCCTCCCCATGAATAATAGGAACACATATCAAGCTTGTTGTCACTTGTCACACAAAGATTATTTTTCGACATGTCATTTTTATGTTATACTTTCAACTAATACGTTTTTCAATTGTTCTTAATAAAAGTTATATTATATTTACAAGATGGCTTTGACTGGTTTCTATATATCTGTAAAGTCAAACCATTTCTTGATGTTCAAAATTAGTTTATGGCAATCATTAATTGTAAAATTTAGATGTTCACGAATTTAAAGTGGGTCATGGATGGAAAAATACTGCTTTTAGTGTTACAATGCAGAAGTTATGCAATAACAGAAAAATACAGTACAAATGGTGTTTATTAACATATATTACAAAACTAAAAAGAAATGAAATTTATACACAGAACTCTGATTTATAATTCATAGTTAATTTAAACAACAGGAACAATAAATTCAAACTATGATTGTATTGATAAAGTAGTGATTAAATTTAAAATTTAATACCATTCGAATCAATTGAAAATGCATTCATCTTCCTTGGATTAAAGGGATGGATGATTTAGAAGAGCAGACTAGATTACTCTTGTTTTACTGTTGAAGTGCAAGGATTCTAAAGAGGGAAAATAGTAATCAATGTCTTGGTTAAAGTTCAGAAACAAGACAACTTAACAATTGACATTGGAAACAATACAGCAGTAATTAAAAACCAATGAAAGAACTGAGGTAACATTATTCAGGGTTCATACACCTTTTCAGAGAAAAAAAATGAAGGCCTTTTAAAGGCTCTCAAATGTGAAATTCAAGGCCCTTCCCCCTAGTAGTGAGCGATTATTGACATTCTATGCGATCTACCACGTGGTATCCACGAAAACTTGTCGGGTCACCGAGAGTTTGTCTCCCCGGGCTTCGTTAATTAAAAAGATTTTTCTATCAGGGTATTTTTAAGCCAAAAAAAACTGAGGCTCAGTTAAAATTCAAGGATTCTCAAGGCTAATAGGGTAAAATACACTTTTTCAAGGCTCCGTACGAACCCTGATTATTGTGCAGAAGCTATTATTAAGGTAAAATTATACAGGATTCATTTACAAAATACATTCTTTCTCCAGACAGAAATCTTTCTCTTAGGGTGTCAGAAACAGGCGCGGATCCAAGGGGGGCACTCTGGACTTTGCCCCTCTTAGACCCAAAAACGTTTTTAAAATGAGTAAAAACCCTACTTTTACTAGTCAAATTTCAACTACCCCCCGGCGGTTCCACAAGGGGATCTTGCGTGATACGTTTTAGAAAATCCCCACATTTCTATATTTTGTGTGAAAAGGTAAATGGTGATGGACCCAAAAAGGTTCCTAAAATGAGTTAATACCCTACTTTTACAAGTCAAATTTCAAAAAATTTTCGGGGGGGACCCCATACTTCCTACTACCAGGGGATCTTGCGTAATACTTTTTTAAAAACAACAACATTTTGTATCAAAAGGTAAAGGTGATGGTTTGGAAAAGAGCCCCCTTGGAATGGTGCTGTATCTGCGCCTGGTCAGAAATAAAGAACCTTGATCATCAAATTAATACCTGACTATTGGTAGCTGCAGTTTGAGGCGTCGATGAGGTAGCTTCCGCCGTTCGAGCTCCCACAATGATACACTGTCGCTGACTCCCGGTCGCCGCGTCTGTCGTTTCCGAAGGCTTCCCAGGGGCGCTCCCAGCTTTCTGGTGGATAAAATGGAGGGGCAACAAAATCTTGTTTCCCCCCATTTTCCCCACCTGAGGCTGGGCTCTTGTGAGGATGGTTCGAATGGTTTCCGGTCTCGTCCGAGGAGGGACCTTCAGCACAGTCGTAGGCTTGCCGAGAATAGCAGGGGGCCGGTGGGCTAGGGTGGAGGTAGGAGCCGTGTTCATTGGGAGTCTCAGTTGCACCAGGCCAGTCCTTATTCCTTTCTGCTGAAGCAGAGGCGATAATGCTGCGTTGCTTGGGTTCTTCTGCACACACACAATGTTGGGAGGTTGTCGCAAGACTGTTACGGGAGCTGTAGTGGTCACTGTGGTTGTAGGGCTGGTTTTATTTACAGTGGTTAGCTTTTGAACCTAAATAAAAAAAGGATTTTTAGAAAATACTGATAATGCTAGAAAAAAAGACAAACAATTAAGTTTGTTTTTCAAGGAATAAAACTTAAACCCCCCCCCGAAGAAATTAGTTTTTTAAAGTCTAAAATTAAATGAGTTACTTAATTTTTCAAAGTAGAAATTTGTATTAAACATTTTTATAATTTTTAATACAATGTAATTAGTGCACATTGAAAATGCACTTTCAGGGATACAGTATGGTAAAACCATAAGGTCTTTTTATTGCAGCCTTCCAACAGATTTGTTTTGAATACACCCCCTTCCATGATCAGAGTCTAAGTGTCTTTCCAAAGGCTTCTAAATTTTTAAGTAATTTTTTATTGTTATGAAGGTATTTTTCTACAAATTTCTGATGAGTCAGCATGGTCAGGCAGCATATCTTCAATCAGCACAAAATTTTTATTATGATTACGTAGCCAGTACATAGTAGCACCAAAGGCTGTGCCATTTCTTTATATCGCCTTCATAGTTGAAAAGTACAATAAAATATATTCATCCCATTGTTACAATCACATCGCATTTACACAATATCCTCCACCAAGAAAGCAGACAATCCGAATAAGGATTGCTTATAATCATACATTTTTTCTAGAACAGGAGATGATTGTAGGGAAGGAAAGCATATATTTTAGTTATTCTGAAACAAAAACATCATTATAAGTGAGCTACACTATTAACTGCCAATGCACTTGCTTTACCTCTTCATCATTATCAGCATGTTTTTTAACTTGACCAAAAATCCAGAATCTGGAGCAATGTCAATCCCAAATATTCTGGGTAATGAATCTGTTAGTGTACATAGTGTTAAATTTTTAATGCTAGTTTTCTTTACCTTTACTAGTTTTAGTACCTTTGGTGGAGGAGGGAGTTTGATCTTTGGTACACCCGCACTTTGCATTTTCTGAGGGTGGGATGAAACAGCTGAAGATTCCAACTCTTGCTCTTTAGCGAGTAACCTTCTCACCTAAAAATGATTAATTCTCAGTTTTTTACATAAAAAGTATGATAAAATAGCCATAGTCAAATTGGTAAATATTAAAAATCACTTGTCTTACAACAACTGATTTAATTTTGTGTATTTAAATTTTTTTGTTTATACATTAAATTTGAATAATCATAGTTCAGAACATAAACTTTCATTGCCATAGTATAATGAAATAGATAAAATAATTTTGAGCATGGAAATATTTTAGAAAAGAATTAAGAATGTGAGAGGATGGTTCAAAAATTTTGTAACAAAAATAAGACAGAGGGCCTCTTTTATTTTATAACAGCCAATAAACAAACTTTGAATATAAGGTAAACTTATGGATGTAGAACCACTCTCGGCTTAAAAAATAGATGGGGTTTGTTCAGACATTCAGAATTTTTGTTCACCATGTTTGTTAAAGCTTGAATTCTTTTTCAATAGAATAGACACCCTGTATGTATTGAAAATAATGTTATTTACCACAGGATTCTTTCCATCTGGACCAGATTTCCCAATGATAGCCCGTGCTTCCTTGCATTTCAAGTTCATAACTAACACAATTTCAGATTTATTGGCATCTGGAAACCTTTTCTTCACATAATCTGAATGGATTTAAAGGTCATTAGTATTCTAGATGTTCTGAAATTTTTTGTCCAGTGCAAAAGAAATTACTAATGGCCAAAGTCTACAGTTTTTTTAGATTAAATCAGAGTAAAAACTGTTTTAACATGCCCATTAATTTTGTCTCTTTATAGAGAAAGTTTTACCCAAGACAGAACAAGATCCAACCATTTCATCGATATCCTCTTAACTACATGGTTTTTTTTTAGTTTACTGGGTTTTTTAGTCCTGTTTTGTCACAAAGAAAATATAGAAAATTTACAGGAATCTCTTTCATGTTAATAAGTAAGGTATTATGTATTAAATTTTAAAGGTAATTTATAAAAAATAATGATGTAATAGAATCAAGGAAATCGGCAGTGAAATACTAACAAGCTATACTCTGATGTATTTAAGGATTTCTACAGCTGTATTTAATGTGAAAAAATACTCACCAATAATACAGGCAACTTTCCTTGAAGGTAAAGCAGCACGTGTCAGTTTGGTAAGATTAGATTTGTTCCCTAAAGCAGAACAGTTGGCAAGTAATTTAGTGTCTGGAAAGATTACATCGACTAGACAACGGGTAAGTTTTTTGGCAGTTTTCCCATATATCAAACACTTATTCAAGAACTTCGCCTTTACCTCAACTCCATACCCCAGAGAAACCTGAAATTTAGAAGAAAATAATGTATCGAACTGTTATCTATTTATAACAAATAAATCCAAAATTTAAAAAAGATTAAAACAATTTCAGTTTTACAAGCAATTATGTCTACTAAAAATTTGTGAAAGTTGGACCCCAGAGAAAAATCCTAACAGAGTCCAAAACGATATTTTAAAATTCTGGACGGGTTGGAGAGCACCACGAAGAACTATAAATGATTGACAGAGAAAGGCAGTACATTTTGGTGAACAAACCTGTGATGTGTTCATTTAACCTGTCACTCAATCTGCTATTTTCAAAGGAGAAGGAAAAAAGCTTTTCTCAACCAATCAGACTGTTTTTCTCTGCCTCTCGTGACATAGATGCGATCCCAGCACCAAAAAAGCCCCCAACCCATCCAACTTTTCTATTTCCATTAGCGCCTATGGCCTTGGATTCTCTTCTAGTACTCTGTGATTTAGACTCCCCTTTCACATAAATGAAAAAATCCTACACTGACTTTTTGTGCACTAAATTTCTTATTCTATAATTTTTTTGTATCCGTTGCATTAGCTCAAAAATTGTCTCGTGTGTTAGTCTTAAAATATGAATTATAAATTATTTTTCTCAAATTGGAGCTCAAACTCTCCCCTTTTTAAACGCTTTTATTCTACTTGCTTTTGGCGGCGTTTTACGCGTGGAATTTTAAAACTCGATTTTCGGGCACTTCCCGATATGTCAGGGCCCCGAAACTTTACACATCGGTGTAACCCTCATGACACTCCAATATCCAACCATTATCTAGTCAAACAACCAAAGGATTAAGTTAATTAACGAGTATTTTTAATTAACAGAAAAACCAGAATTTGATACCTTTCCCAAGGGGCTATTCTCCCTAAACCGTGCACAATTGTTTATAAGGCATAACTTCATCATATTCAAAAGTCAAAACGAGAATTGCCCTGTAATTACGATAATTATAGACGAATAATCACTTTTTTCTTTCTGGATGCTTGTACATAATATTTCAGGCACTTCCAAACGATATAAAGTTCTGAAACTTTGCACCGTGGTGGAAACTCGATGACAATGCAATATTCAATCATCAACTAGTCAAAACCTCCGTAATTTAGGTAATTAACGAGTGTTTTTAGTTATCCTTTTAATTCATATTTGAGACATTCCGTGAAGCCAATGGCTCCCAAAACCTGTAAGATAATATACTAAGTATATAACTACAATATTTAATCTTCAAAACGTGATTTTTTACCTTCCAATTAACAATTAAGATAATTAGCGATTTAAGATAATAACCGCGAGAAAGAAATCGCCAGAAGAGCGAGAAATCGCCGAAAATATCGCCGAGAAGAAAAATATGTTCTTTTATAATTTATTGACTACTGAAAAGACTGGATGGTACTGTTTGCTCCTTGATACACACATTCTGAGTTTCTTACGATTGTTTTTTTTATTTTATTGAATGCTTTCTTTTTATTGTGAATCTTTTTGATATCGATGGATTTCACATCGGTGATTGAGCGGATGCGAGGAATATATTCTTTGTGCGAGGTATTTTTCTTGCTCAGCTCTGTTATTATAACGTACCCAGCAAATTTAAATAGATTTAAAAATTAACTTTGTAGTTGATTGTCCTGCTGAGTCGTCAGAGGATTGTTCTACTTTGTCAGATATGTGAAAATTTTTTGTTATACATGAAACTAAAATTCCATCCTAACAGAACATTAAATATGGTTGAAATAAATACATTTTTCTTGTGAGTTTTTGTTAAAAAGTACCATGACTAAAAAGTAGAAAATAAAATAAGTAAAAAAAAGATTTTTTAAAAAACGCTTTTATTGAAGTGTTCTAAAAGGTCAAAAATAATTTTTTCGGTTTGACAAATAATTTATTGGGAAGTAGAAAATAACTTTTTGGTAAGTAAAAAAACTGATTTTCTAATCACTAAAAATAAAAGCGTGGGCGCTAGTCATTCTTAATTCACTATATATTCTAACTTCTTTATTCTATGTTCTATGACGTTAGATTTACAAATTTCTCATTCATGAGTTTTGAGTGGGATGGATTCACTTTAAATTCTCTGTTAGGTATTTTTATTTATATAAAATTATACATAAATGCCGACGTAATGGCCTGGTCGTTAGAGCATCTGACTGATGCAAAGCCGTACGTCTGGGGTTCGAATCCCCGTTTGGCAAGGATGTTAGTGTCACTGTCCTGTAAAAAAAAATAAATTTAAAAAATATTAAAAATTACTAGCGCCCACGCTTTTATTTTTAGTGATTCGAAAATCAGTTTTTTTACTTACCAAAAAGTTATTTTCTACTTCCCAATAAATTATTTGTCAAACCGAAAAAATTATTTTTGACCTTTTAGAACACTTCAATAAAAGCGTTTTTTAAAAAATCTTTTTTTTACTTATTTTATTTATATTTATTTTATAAATCCAAGTCATTGTGATAATTAAACAAGAATGCGATTTTTAATGAAAATCACCACTCCCATCATAGGTACGCTGTTTTTTTTGCATATCAATCGAAATTTTATTACTAGCCAGTGGCGGCTCGTCCATAGGAGCACAGGAGCACGTGAACACCCAGTGAAAAAGTAGAAATAAACCCAAATATAAAGATACACAAATATCAAAAGAAAACAATACATAAATCATTTTAAATTTCTTTTTCATACTCAGAATCAAGTTTCTACCCCCCCCCTCACCTGTCAGCAAAAAAATTATTGCCGGAAACGCGAAAGTTTTGTGTTTATCAAATAAAGAGAATACTACATTCTTATTTTTCTTTCCTTATACGCACGTGTGAGCGAAGAAACTGAATGAGTCGGAAGAAACCTCGACTTCTCGCCGGTGAACATTTGGGCTTACGGCAACACATTGGAGATCCCCGTGCGCACAGATTTTGTGTGCCGAGGCTTACGGTTTTAAGGTTGAGCTTGCTTTTTTGTGGTCTGGATTTTTTTCCCGGATTGGAAAGCGATATATACCTTTTGAAAGTATCATTAAACTTCTCACGTCAGCTAATTTGTAATGATTAATTCTTTTGTTATTGGTTATTTTTTTAAAGTGAAGTTGGAGTAAAATTACAGATCTTGAAAATTACACATCACCTGTATTTTTTACAATCAATTGTTCGATTAAGCATATATAACAAGCACTATGAGTAGACAGACCCAGTGTTCTTGTCATGCTCCTAGTTAAAAAAATTATGATTAGGTATTATGCATGATTTTAAGGAAAGTGTCAAAAATTTGTTTGCTTCAAAAAGGTTAGACGAGTGGACATCATGCATAAAAGTTGTTTTTGAGGTATTATGTTATTGGCTAGGGGTATATTATAAAAATTAAAGGCCTTCTTTATCATAAGTTTTGCTTATTTCCAGTGGCGGCTCGTCCATAGGGGCTGCGGGGCTGCAGCACCCCCAACCAAAATTTCCCGAAATTCCAATTTTTATTTGCTTTACAATATTTAATAAATTATCTATTTCCCCCCTTTAATTTTTGTCCTTTATAATCCTTTTTCAATTAATAATCCTCTGCTATGCCGTCTCGCCAACAGATTTCTTTCCGGGTCGATCAGCCCCCGCAGATATACCAATCGGGGTATAAAACACTATCTCTATCATATCACATCAAAATATCAAGAATTTAGCATGCGAATCTGTTAGGAGAAATGGGGCTGCTTTTCAGCAGCCCCGACCAAAAGAATGATAGCTTTTTCTATTGAGAGAGCTGTAAAAAAAACATAGGAAGAAGAAAAATAAATGATTTCTACAACTAATAAATCACATTGGCTTTTTAACTTATCCCACTCCAACGCAGTTTTAATTTTTTATTTATGGCTTCTTTTTTTCTTTTCAACAGAGAGAGAGAGAACAAAATCCTTTCTGATGTTTCGGCAAGTCAATAAAGATTTATGTTTAATTTTTTTTGTAGGCAAGTTTTTATTTCTTTTTATAATGAAAAATTTGAACTCGAAATGTTGATTTTAGTTTCATTTGCTTTTGAGATACTAAATGAAATAAATTTCATCTTTGATTCTTCATATTCGTAATAATCAGCTAAATATAGATGTGACAGTTTTGGAATGCTTATTAAGTGTGAAATCGAAATTATTTATATTGTTCTCATCTTTTCACGTTTTTGTGAAATATTATTTTGGCATTATATTGCTTAAAATACGCTGCCAACTTGGTACCGCCGGAGCAGCACCCCTTATAATTTTACCATCGAGCCGCCACTGCTTATTTCCATTAAACGCATATTTAAAAAAAATAAAAATGCATGCAGTGAAAAATTTTGGAAACTTAAAATAACTCCCCTGAAATAAATAAATTTGTTCGAACACAAGTTTTCTTTATGTATGCGTCCAACATCCCTTCTCTTACTTGCTCTTGTGTAAATTTTAATTCATATTACAAAGGGTGTGAACACCCTGTTAATAAACTCACGAGCCGCCACTGTTACTAGCACAAGGAAAAGCCAACTTTCAGGTACTTACTAGCAAAACTTTTTTTTGCGTAGATCCATAGTTTTCTGCTATGAATCCATAATTCCATAGTTTTCTCCCAATTTCTGTATAATTTTTGATGATATGATATTGTCAGAAGCCAAAATATTTGTCGTTGTAGTCGAATCCACTTAATGTGATCGCAATTATCCGAGATTAAACTGATAACATTATGCGATCGATAACAATAAGCTATTTCATATCAACAAGTAGCAAACAGTGTAACTAGATAGTTTGCTTTAAAATAAAATTATGTAATTGTAATTAATGTACTTGGTACTTACGTGTATTATACCGTCGATCGTTCAGCAGCTGTTAAATTTAGCGGTACATCTATAGAATAGTCAATAGGATTTGATAACGTTTTCAGATTCCGCAGCATGGTAGATGGTATAATACGCAAGAACCATGTATTTAAACCAATTTTCACTGTTTACTTAGCAACTTAAAATTTTAGGGGAAGTATAAGAGTAGTCCAATTAAAAATAAAATAATCGCTTACTTAGTATCTTAATTTAAGTAAAAAGGTCCTTTTGTGCACTGCATTATATCCTTCCACTCCAGTACATCACTTAAATTAATCTGAATTCCAGTAAATCTAAATATCTCATCACAAAAACATCTGCAAGGCTTGATGGTTCGTAAGCAAATCTCAATCATGAATTTGCATCCCCTCTTTAATCGTTTTCTTTCAATGTGCAGACTGCAGAGCATCGAAAATTTTCTTTTTCTTGCAATCAAATCAAAGAACCATAACGGTGCAACTGTGACTCATATACTAAGTTTCAGAAAAAAGAAGTGATAGAAGCTCTAGAGTTGGGTTGGGTGGATCAGATGTGTTTACTCGTAAAAATTTCAAAACGTAACTCGAAAATAGACGTTTTTTAGGGGATATGAAAAAATTTTGATAACATTAAGCGGCGTGTGCTGTGCTTACTGATCACATTAAACGACATATTTACATTAAATTAAATAGGAATAATCGGGACTTGTAGATTTCGATAACATTATCTGATTGATAAGATTAGCCGTGATCACATTAAGAGGACTTGACTGTAATAACAACTTGGATTTGAAAAGTTTTTTTCTTCATAAACTTTGCCAAAATTTTGCCCACAACTGCGAAGGAAAGGATTTCGGCAAAATCTAAACAAGGAGGAGGGAGGGGTCCAAAATAAAACTAACTAAAATTGGTATGTATCAAAACAAAAATAATTTTCCATGTTAGGCATCCAAGGTAATATTATCTGAATCTGCATGGCAATACTCGTCAACTTACAAGCTCATTATCAGCCTTCTTATCATCATCCGAAAACTCAAGGTCTTCGTCAGGGGAAGAATCCCCTGTTTTGCCGGCAGTATCTGTATCCGAGGCATCAGACACGTCCTCAGTCAGATCATCGAACCGAACGCTCTCGTCAGGGAGGGCGGAGTCTAAACCTTCGAAGCTGACCGTTGGAGGCGAAGGGAAATACCTCTCTTCCAGACTAAGTTCTTTTTTCTCTTCTATTACAGTCTGCACACATTCTGCTGGTGTCGCTGTGGATGAATCATCTGTTTTGGTTTCAGTGTCATCTGTTGTGTCTGTAAAGATGATAATAACGTCAAATATTTTTTTGAATTCTTAACAAATGAGGAAAACCAGAGGTATTTTAACTTTTAAAGCTTAGGCCCCTTCACAGTTTTTAATGTTTTCAAAATAAAAAAAAACACTTAAACAAAAGAAAAAAACTTCAGACTTCTGTATTATCCTATTGATGGTACTACGAGGGTTGTTTTTTAATTAACTTCCGTTTTTCTCCTGAAAAAAAAGTAGTAGGAATTTCGAAACAATTTTGGTGCTGGTAGTTAGATACATCCTTCAGGTTCAATTTGCCACCTTACTGAATAAAATCGGACATTTTTTCTATTTTTTATCGATTTTACAAGCGCGCTCCTCGAACTATTTTCCCGCCAACCCATAGAGAATTCGGCTTTTTTTCTCCCTTCGCTCCGTCCGCGAGCAGGCATTAACATTAAACAATGGGTGGGCAGGTGATCGCGGACGGAGCGAAAGGAGAAAAAAAAGCCGAATTCTCTATGGGTTGGCGGGAAAATAGTTCGTAGAGCGCGCTTGTAAAATCGATAAAAAATAGAAAAAATGTCCGATTTTATTCAGTAAGGTGGCAAATTGAGCCTGAAGGATGTATCTAACTACCAGCACCAAAATTGTTTCGAAATTCCTACTACTTTTTTTTCAGGAGAAAAACGGAAGTTAATTAAAAAACAACCCTCGTACTAAGAAAGAAAATACATACCTGAAGCCCATTAAATGGAGCACCAAAACTGATAATCAATGGGATAATATGTAAGAACCAAACTTTTTGCACAAAAAATTAAAGTAAAACTATCCATTCAATAAACATAACTATATATACATTCCTAACTTTATTTTCTTTCCCCACTCTTCTCCTATCAATAAGAAAATTTTATTTCAGAAATTACTTAAAAAAACTCTTGGTTTTCTTTAATCACACATACAACCAGTTGAATTCAGGAATGAACAGCTGTTTTGTTTATTTTCCAATACTTCATTTGTACTTTACATAAATATTTTATTTCCTTTTTATAATATAGTTTGCAAGCAAGCAACTGCTAATATTTTATTGATAATTCAATTATTAGAAATATCCCTCCCAAAAAAATATCCATCCAGTAAAAAAAACTAAAGTAAAAATAAAGAGCAGAGCTAGGCTTATAATACGTCCGGGATTACCCCAGACAGTCCGGGGGTTTTAGAGCTGTCCGGGGAAATGTCCTGGGTTACAAAAATATCCAGGGTTTCATAGATTAAAGATTTTCCAGACATTTTAATGAAAAAATCCTGATAAAGCTATTTAAAATTGTGTTTTCTTTCATTTTCTAACGTTTTTTTACTTCAGAAAACATACTTTCAGTGAATTTTGTGATAAAAATTAAGTCAATCAAACAATTATTGAAAAAGTAATGTTAAATGAAACAATAAAATTTGATATTTTTGTTTAATGTTTATTAGTTTGAATTAGTTTTTTTCTTAGTTTTTAATCTATGGTAAATTGATATGGCAATTATTAAGATATTTCAAAAATATGTTCTGGGTGGTCCCGAGAAAACATGGTAAGCCTAAGTAGAGCCTTTTTAACTACATATGACGACTGGTAACTAAAGTTCTGATTGCTTTATCAATAACATATCCTATCAACTGTCCAGTGACTGTAATTCAGCCACACAGTCAATGTGCGTAGGGTCAATGGAATAATACAGAAGTACCATTTTATCTCAGTAATTAATTATCATTTCTTTATAACATCCATACATACTGTTGGTCCCAGAAGGAGTCACTCTATCAAAGTTCTACTATACTAGCTTTAATTTTTTTCTAACCCCCCAGACCTAGCTCATCCACACAAAAGCTAAAATATTTAATATTCTAGCCCGTCACCATCATTTAATTAATGGCCCAATAATTCTAACCAAATGTAATACACCCGTTGTCTCCATCACAACAACTATCTTCCAGAGCCTTGCTGCGATTTCTGTACATGCTTGATTTAATCGAGGATAGATTCGGCACCTTTACCAACAAGTCTAAGCCTTGATCAAGAGCTGGGGAGAATATTTCTTTGTGTATCATTGAAATAGGGGTCAGTTCCTCGCGACATCTTCTCAACCCTTCCTCTTTCATCTTTTCCACGGCAATCTTTGCATGATCAGGAGCACATGAATGGCCTTGATCTTTGTAAATTACTTTTTCATCTGCAGATGTAATCAGACTTCCAGTGCATTGCCTGGATCGGCAAAACCATCGCTTGTTCCCGTTCTTGTATTTCTCTTTTAAACGGAAAGACCTTCCACCATAAATTAGGGCTCTTTGACCCCTTTGCGTTTGCATGTATTCCATAACAATAAAATTGATCAAATCTATTTTTTCTTTAAGTAGATAATCTAGTTCTAGTATGCACATGCAGTGAGCTGTAAATAGCCTCCACAAGTAGACTAATCGAAAATAAACAAACATGGGTCAGTCAGAAGTTGCGGTTGCAGTTTGGTTGAGTGAGTGAGGCATGAGGTGAATCAATTGAGTGACTCGGCATGAGTGAGCATCTAAACACTTTGAGTCAAATATTTGTACCACCTCAGCTTAGGGGCTGTCCATAAATGACGTCACGCTCAGAGGGAAGGAGGGGGTTAATCAATTTGTGACAAGGGGGAGGGGGGTTAAAAGTTGACATCACATCCTGCAGCTAAAATTCAACAAAAACCTTAACTTGTAAAATAGTCAGTATATTGTTCTCTCAAAAGGCATCTAAAAGGTTGATAGAAATGAAACTATTAGGAGGGGTAAGATTAAACTCAAATGAAAAAAAGTTGGTTCGGGGCACTTTCAAATTCATGTGTTAGACATATTGTTGGTTTGGGAAGTGTGACAGTTTGTGACAAAGGGGGGAGGGGGTCAAAAATGGGCAAAAAAGTGTGACATTTATGAACGGCCCCTAAACTACTAAAGTCACACAAGCAGGATGAATGTGTTCATCAATCAGAGGGTTTACATCCATTTTTTATGAATACAAATAAAATTTCCTTTCAAATTTTTCTGCACCAGAGTAATTATGACATGTTTCTCTAAAAAATTTTAAATCAGCTCAAAGGGAGTTGAATGAAAGGAGAATTTCACCAATTATTGCTGTATAATTATTATGTACAATTATTGCTGTACCAATTATTATTGTAATCTCACAACTCTCAAGCGTCACCTCCAACCGTGGACCGGTTTCGTCCTTGTTAGGATTCGATTCATCAGCACAGTATAGGATAGTAACGCAAGAGAGAGGAGGGCAAGTACTAGTCTAGCCGACTATAACTGAAAAAGTGGTGACCATTGATTAGTCCTCCACTCATCTGCTGGAATGACAATGGCATTCCTAGGACAGATTTAATTACAGAAAGGCAAGGTAAACCTACCTTAGTTAGAAAGACAAGGTTACCTTGCCTTTAAGTCTAACAAAGTTTGTAAACCACTGGCTTATGCAAACATAGTAATTATAAAAACACTGACTCTTAATACTCATTGCTTATTGTCTTTACCTGATTATATCCTTCTTGGCGCAATATGATCTTACTTGATTCTTGTGCCATAAAGGGGCCGTTCAAATATTATGTAAGCACCTAAGGGGGAGGGGGGTTTGCTCTTTGCTTATTTCTGCTGACAAGGGGGAGGGGGGATAGGAGTGATGCTTACCTAAGATGGTGCATTTTCGAAAATCTCTTATTTCTTGCATAAATAATTTCAAAATTCAACCAAAAATAAATGTAACAAAAAATTGAATTAGAAAATCTGACGTAAGCACTTTTTTCTGGAGATGGACCACCCTAACATTTTGAAATTGTAACCCCGAAATGTAGTATTTTGACTCATTTTTGAACCCTTAGGGTTACACCCAATAAGTACAGCTCTTTGTACAAGTCATCACCAAAATTTCAAGGAAAAAACAGTACTTACTACAAGGATGTCAAAATTTCGGGGGGGGGGGGGGGTCCGGCAGTGTCTTACGTAATTATGGTTGGGGGGGTTGAGGTATGCTTATCTTTGCTGACAAGGGGGGAGGGGGGGTTAAAAATGACCAAAAAAGTGCTTACGTAATATTTGAACGGCCCCAAAACCCATAATCCTTTAGAATCCAAAGTTCGTTTGTGACGTCACAAACAAAGAAGATGTTATAAAAAGTTTTACTGTTACTGAATCCCCGCTGGTGCAGTGGTAGCGTGCCTGATTAGCATGCAGCAGTTCGCGGGTTCGAACCCCAGTAAATATTATTTTATTAAAATTTCCAAAAATAGCAAAAATCAAGTCCACACACATGCGCAGTTAAGAGAATTGTCTCTGCCGTCAGAAACGAACTTTGGATTCTAGCGGATCGTCCAAAACCCTAATAAAACCAAACCAAACCTCATAAAAACAAGTACAGCTGGTGTCAAAGAACTAGTTCCTTTTTTCCATGAATTAAATAGGAGTGTACCGGACTATTTCACATGGTCCAGGAGATGTTGAAAGACTGAACGTTTAAACCTCAGTTTTGGAGGTCATCATCAGCAGGAAAAATTTTTTTCAAAATGAAAGTATGTTGTCATTTGAGCTTTAAAAAAAGGATGGTGTAAAAAAGATGATGTTGCCAAAAAGATGTTAAAGTTGAGAATTAGATGAAGAGGATGCTAAAAACTTGGTACACATACAAACCAGTCCCTAGCTAGCTAACTGAAAAGGCGTCACAGTAGCATTATGTAGAGCCGGGTTCCAAATGGGCAGATCACTTATCCCCTCTTCGTTTCTATTGAAATTAATCTTATTTTTATAATTATTAATCTTATATTTATTACTTTCAATGGCTTCTCTAAGAAAAAAAACTTACAAAAGGTGAAGGGAACAAAGAGAACAGTCTGATAAATTTTTAATATCATACCATACTTTTGTATGGCAGATGGTTTTCCTAATAGGTCAATGGATTATCACTTATGTTTGTTGCTCAGTAACTAATGATTTAGATTTAACTACTTGTCTGACAATATAGAAATGTAGAGAAAGACAGCTTTTATTTTTTCTGTATCAAAAAGTTTGTTCATAAACATTTTGGGGAAAAAAGCTGTTTGACTACTATGTTGTGTTGAACTGTTTAAAGAAATTTAATTTCAAAGATTTAAAAATTTTATGTTTCAAAGAATTTTATTTAATTTGAAATATTCCTTTTATTTTTCAAAAAAATTATGTGTCCTAATTTTAGAACTATCAATGTGTATCAGTGGCGGATCCAGGATTTAATTTTGGGGGGGCTAAGAATTTTCATAATCCGATTGAATCTTCTTGTTAATGTTAATACGGAAATGTTAGTGAATTATCCTGCTCTAACTACCAAAAGGGGGGTCTGGGGGTCCTCCCCCAGAAAATGTTTGGAAATTTAAGTCATAAACCCCACTTCTTCAACTCTTTTTGGTACGCCTCATCCGAATTTCGGATATAGATTTTTTGCGTTTTGACACAAACTTAGTAAAATATAGTTGTAATAACAGAGTTACAAGTGCCAAGGGGGTCTAGGGGTTCTCCCCCAGAAAATTTTTTAAAATTTGACCTTAAAGTAACAGGGTTTTAACTCATTTTGGTACATAAAATGTCATATTATATAGAGTAAAACTTTTCATTTTGGGGGGGGCTTGAGCCCCCTAGCCCCCCCCTGGATCCGCTAGTGATGTGTATTATATGTTTAATAAAATTAAAATTTAGACAATTTAATACATAATGTCTTCTTATGACACTAAAAAAACAAAATTCGCTATTTTCTTAATTTTTCAAGCCTTCCTTTGTTTTGTTGAAAACTCTTTACATAGAATTTTTAACCGCCCCTTCGACTTTGTGTCATATTGAAAGTATAGTGTATTATTTATAACTCATGACAATTGATGCATTTAATGTATAGGTATCTGATATTTATTAAAGCAGAGGGTCCCAAATAATATTTTAGTTTTGAATTTAAACTAAAAGGATTGAAGAGGAAAAAAAAGGAAGCAGATAAGTACAAAAAATAATTTATTTTCAATATGCATACATCCAAAATATAGAAAGATACATTTTAATAAATGGCGGGTTTATATGTTAAATACAGTTTATATACAATAATGTAAAAATGAAAGATTATTTTGTATGAAAATGGAATTTAGTGATTATCTATTTACATAACTTTTAAAAAAAAATTCAATACGAATTTTAAGGAGTTGTGCACTTTTTGTCAACAACTTGAATTTTAGTCAAGTACAGTTAACGACCTAGAATTTCCTTAAGCATAAGCACTTTGCTTATGAAGTCTTATAAGCTGTGCTGCCTTTACAGTCAGCACTTCTTAACCTGGGATTTTTATGACGAGAATAAACTAACTATACACAAATAAGTTTCTAAATTTTGGATGGAATACACAAATTTAGTAAAATTGAATTATAATAATTCATTATTTGGGACCCTCTCTTCCTTACCTCAAACACAGCTCTTTTCACTATCACCCATGGCACTATCAGAAACATATTGCATTGATCTAAGCTAGTCACTATTATTCAATGAAAGTTTTTCAATTAATAACTTCAAAAACTTAACTAATTTGTTAATTAAAACATAAAAGATTAATGCTATTAAAAATAACACAAGGAAAATTTCTTTAAATAACTCAAATGTTAAGAAACTAGAATGTAATTAATGAACAAACAGTTCATAGCATCTAATTTTATAACTAAAGGTGGTAGATGTGTACAAGATGTAGCAGTTGAAAAACTGATGGTTAAAATTAAAATATTTTGTTCAGTTGAAATTGTTTAGTGCAATGTATGTAAATATTGCAAAATAGCTTTGAGTATATTAACAATGTATTTTACTTGATTTACCCCACTTAACATTTCAATCAATAAATTCCATTTTCAATTTACAAGTCGCTATAAAAATTCATACAAGTTTTGCTGCTGCATCAACTATACACTTATGAACATATTGAAACATTACCATGGAATCTCAAGTATGGTTGTTAAAATGGTTTAATCTGATTTTAAAAGAAATATATGAAGTTTATTTTCTTTTGTCTGTCATTTAAAATTTAATTCAATTCTATAAATATTTGAAATGGGAAACATGCGAAATGACTTATTTTGATATTACTTAAAAACTATTTTCCACTTTTTTAAATAAAATAAACTTTGCAGGAGAATAAGTTCAAGAACTGTTTGACTTAAACAAGAACTTTTATAAGCTGTACGAGTATTAGATGATTCATCTAAATTAAGTAAAAGTAAGAAAATAAAACTTCCATTTCTTTTAAAGCACTTAACAGTTTTAGAACCACTTTTTCTATGAAGGTATCTCAGCAGAGCAAAACATTTTTCACAAAAAAAATATTTTGTACTTTTTGAGACAGCAGAATTAATTGACTAGTTATCCTGGCAGAAAACTACTTAATTTTCTAAAAGATTTGGTTCTTTGATGGACAAACCTTGTCATGGAGGTAGGAAATGTTTTTGTTTGCTACCATGGATATCTGATTTGAAAAGCTTTTTTACTTATGAGCCATGCCCCAGTGGATCAAAGGCACATTCAAAGCTCAGCAACAGTTGATCAAAAGGCAGAGAACAATGACCAGTATACTCCTAATCGTCACATGAAAGCTTTAGGACATATCAAGCACTTTTTAGACCTCTTCCGCATTAGAATTTGAAGGAGATTTTGAGCTGGGTTTGCGTCTCAGGACTAGAAAAGGGGAAAATTTAAAGTAAATAAAGAGATAGTGAAAGAAAGATTGCGCGAATTTTTTTTACTGTGCTTGGGCAACTCTTATAGAATAGAGGAATAGAATATTTAATACATAGGATTTTATAGAATAGAGGACATTGTATTTGTTATTTTATTAGTATTTTTATTATCTAAAAATAAGTGCATACTAACTAGAACTATAGTGATAAACTATAAGTACTTGTTAAAAACTATATTTTCAATAAGTGATGGACCATCATTCCATATTATTTACATACTTAAATTGCATGATTAACATAACAGATGGTTTTTAAGAATTATATCATAAAATAGCCAGTATTAGTATATGAATTTTATCATTAATCACTTTTGTAACACCCTCATACTATATTACGCCTTAGCTCTTTAAGGGTGCATGTGCCCACATTCCTATTTGAAATATGCTAGTCTAAGGTCTCCTGTGTGACACCCCATATCACTTTTTACATCTAGTTCTGAAACACCCTGTAGATATCTCGTTAAACTAAAAAATTTGCACATAATCCAAAATGCAGTATTTTCTACCAAAAATCATATTTTCCTAAATATTTGAGTCAATTTAAGAAATGGAAAATAAAACATAAAATTCCTTTATAGCATTTGGATATTTTTCTCCTTGGCTTTAACCTGGCCTTTTTCATGCCTTGTGCGCCCCTAAAGTAAGGGACGATCAATATTTTACAATAGTCACCTAACTCTCCCTCCGTTTAAAATGAGTATGCATATGAAAAGGGGCTATTATCAGTGGTTTAACTAGTTGACTGATGGGGGTGTTACTCTTACCAGTCAAGCCATTTATGGGCTTCACTTTCTCATGAGCCACCCACCCCTTTTGCCTTAAATTTCAACATCTTTCCGAAAGGAGCTTGGATATCCCAAGTGGCATTACAAACAACAATTATATTTAGAATACATCCAAAGGGAAAACTTCATTTAAGAGGCTGAATTTTCAAGGGTAAAACACAATTTAAGAGACGTCAGGGGCATTCCATGTGAAATCAACCAATTAAAATGCAATTTTTGCAGGTGATGTCTCAGATTTTCTTGAAATTTACAATATGTGTTTTACCCACTTAGTGTTGTAAAACTGTGAAGTTTCAGATTTTTCTGATGATTTTTTCCAGAGATATGGCCTTTCAAAACTTCAAAATTTTCAGTTTTCTGGAATTTTAGGTAATTTTCAAATAGCTGTATCTCATCACCTATTCATGCTAAAGACATGAAATTTGTTTTAAATTATTCAGTATTGTATGATGTTTCATAATATATTAACCCTAACAAAGATATAGATTTTTAAAATTTAAAATTTTTTAAATTTTTCAAAAAAATTTAAATATTTAAAAATAGGTATAATTGATTTTCTTTTTAAAAATATATTATTTCAAACACACTTTCAGCAACATATGGACCAAATTTCAAGATGGTATCTTCATGGGTTCAGAGAGAAAAAAAATGTTTTCTACCATAATGTGCTCTTAAATTTGGAAAAAACCACATATTTTGAGCTAGTGAAATGCATTTTACCAACAAATACTACCAATTTATTTAGGAATATTGATATTAATGCATAATTTACACTTACTTTCATTTTAAAATAATTTAAATTTTAAAATTTAAATTTTTTAAAACTTTAATTTTTTTTAAATTTAAATTTTAAAAAATAAAATTTATTTCTAATTTAAATTAGTTAATTTATAAGAAAGTGTTCAACATAATACTATTACTTTAGTATCAAAGGATTCTAAGAAGTTCTAAAATTTTAAAAAGAAAAAGATGGATGCAGATAAAAGATGGGAGAGCTCTAAATAAAATTCATTGTCAGAAATGAAACCATAAAAAGCAATTATACAATAATTTTGTCTGAAAAATCTTATTTAATAATGTATAGATATAAAATTACAAATTATGTACACCTATTACTACATAATTAAGTTCTTGAATTCTTATTATGAATTACACAAGTTCAGGTTTTAGAAAAATTTTACAACAGACTTTTGCATAATGTTAGGAACTTGAAATGTTCTACCCATTACCGTTGTTGGATGTAAATTACACAATATAAAGATTTTAGGTACAGTCAAAATATTTGGTTTTCTTGGATAAGAAATGATGGTGATGGTCCACAGGGATGTAAAAAAGAAATTTCAACTTCTTCTGACTGGTCTTATGACAAAACACATCCCATCCACCATTCATTCTCACAGGCAACATACCCAACAATCGCTTCAAATGGAGCATCTTCCTCACAAGAATTTGCTTGATTCACATGCCTGTGATGTGTATCAGAAAAGGAGAACAGTCTTGTTATATTTTTTCTTTATTCAAAGGTATAAAAGCATGGATTGTTGTGTTCAAACAACTGTGTTATGAATTTTTCGAATCGTGTTTTTAATGACTTTTCTTCTTCAATATACTCGATATTGCTAACATGATGGATGGTAAATTTTTTTTGACCATTGAAAAGAAATTAGGATTGGAGGAAACAGAAGCTTTCGACTGGAACAATGCTATGGAAACAGTTCAATTTGTTGACTATTTTAAAGAAATTCATTTTGTCACAGGAGATTTACTAAAAACTCCTAAAAGTTTTGTTTTCATATCAGACTGTTGAAGAAGAAAAGTCATTAAAACAAGATTAAAAAAAGCCATAACAGTTGTTGGAACACAACAATACTGTGCTTTTATACTTTTGAATAAAGAATAAATACTAACAAGACTGTTCTCCTTTTCCGATACACATCATATGGTATGTTTAATTTGTAATTTTATACCTATACATTATTAAATAAGATTTTTCAGACAAAATTATTGTATAATTGCTTTTTATGGTTTCATTTCTGACAATGAATTTTATTTAGAGCTCTCCCATCTTTTATCTTCTACTTTTTAAAATTTTAGAACTTCTTACAGTCCTTTGATACTAAAGTAATAGTATTATGTTGAACATTTTCTTATAAATTAACTAATTTAAATTAGAAATAAATTTTATTTTTTAAAATTTAAATTTAAAAAAAATTAAAGTTTAAAAAAAT
The DNA here is from genome assembly GCA_024610705.1 of Tetragnatha versicolor. NCBI lineage: Eukaryota > Metazoa > Arthropoda > Arachnida > Araneae > Tetragnathidae > Tetragnatha > Tetragnatha versicolor. Next base: position 3,687,565 of record JANDEH010000019.1, read on the forward strand.
TTAAATTTTAAAATTTAAATATTTTAAAATGAAAGTAAGTGTAAATTATGCATTAATATCAATATTCCTAAATAAATTGGTAGTATTTGTAGGTAAAATGCATTTCACTAGCTCAAAATATGTGGTTTTTTCCAAATTTAAGAGCACATTATGGTAGAAAAATTTTTTTTTCTCTCTGAACCCATGAAGATACCATCTTGAAATTTGGTCCATATGTTGCTGAAAGTGTGTTTGAAATAATATATTTTTAAAAAGAAAATCAATTTTACCTATTTTTAAATATTTAAATTTTTTTGAAAAATTTAAAAAATTTTAAATTTTAAAAATCTATATCTTTGTTAGGGTTAATATATTATGAAACATCATACAATACTGAATAATTTAAAACAAATTTCATGTCTTTAGCATGAATAGGTGATGAGATACAGCTATTTGAAAATTACCTAAAATTCCAGAAAACTGAAAATTTTGAAGTTTTGAAAGGCCATATCTCTGGAAAAAATCATCAGAAAAATCTGAAATTTCACTGTTTTACAACACTAAGTGTGTACAACACATATTGTAAATTTCAAGAAAATCTGAAGACATGAGGTTTTGACCATTGGTTGATTTCACATGGAATGACCCGTCAACATTTTATGGAGGTTTGGTGTTCACCCCTAGAAAATGTTTTAAAATTTGTATCTTAGATTAGTGTTTAAGCTCATTTTGAGGCCCTTTGGATTAGATAAAAAAAGAACGGTTCCTTAAAAAACCGTGCAATTTTCTAGGCAAAAATTTTCAGTTCTTCATGTTTTAGAAACTGACGATGCAATGGGGGATACATCCCCAATAACCTTCCCCCTCATTATGCCTATGGCTATTATTAGCCACCTGAATTATTTGGAAATCCCTTTCACCCTCCTATTATCCAGGTAGAAGCATATGAACAGGGCTCGATAAAAAAACTAATTTATCATGCAATAACCAATACTTACTTGCAATTTTATTCTTTATAGTAGCAGGTTTTTGCTGCTGCTGTGCAGGGGTACTAAATACAAACTGAAATAGGAAAACAGAAATTAAATTAAAAGAAATAAAAAACACAGAAATTTTGCCAATTGCAAAGAACCAGGTATCTTCACTTTCAATTCAAATTTACTTTAGATGATTTTAGGATATATCTTAAATGATGGCGTCCTTTAGGGTTGTTGCGTAACATTTGCGCAGGTTAGGGTAAATACTTGATCTAAAACTGCAACCCCCTACTGTGATCCTTCTGAGCATAAAAAAGTTTGTTACTGCATTTTAAAAATTTCCAGCTGTTAGATCAGATAGGTGTTGTCAGTCCCAATTATATTGACCTTTTTAAATTTAGCTGCTTATATACTATTGTGGTTCTATTACCCCACTGTTGTTCTCTCTCAGTTAAGTCATTATGAAAGCTGAAATGAGGCTCAAGGTGGTTTTTCGTCAGACTAGCAGCTTAAAAACCAATACTATTTGGCAACAAAGAGACATTTTAAGGCAGCAATGATTGGAAGTGTATCGCTAAATCAGGGTTGCTGATTTTTTTGATTTTTTTAAAAAAATCATAAAAATCGGATTTTTTTGATTTAAATCAGATTTTTTTGATTTAAATGAATAAATAGCTCTGAACTTCCTGAAACTGGTTAATACTATACTAATATTTTAATTTCAATGTGATATAATAATTCAGGATTACTTAATATCCCAATTTTGATCTATTTTATGCATTAATTAATTGAATTAATTAACCCTTTCAGTCCTGTCTGAGATTATCATTAAATCCAATGGGATATTTGGGGTCTGAAAGGGTTAAGGGGAGCGGTTCACTGCTATTTCATGGTGAAATGCCCATCCTAAAATGGTGAATGAACAATTATACTATCAGTTACTAAAATTTTTATCCTTTCTATAGCTATTTTTGCCCAATTGTGAAATCAATAATAGCTTAAATAGAAATTGTGATAATGATTGCTAAAAAAATCTATGCCTCATTTTTGTGTAAAAATTTTAATAAATCTTTGAATTATAATAATTAAGTTAAATTAATTTTACTAAAAGTATTATGTAGACTTATTTCTTTAAAATATAATTTGTAATAAAAATCAAATAAAATAAACAACTTATTGACAGTCATGTACATAGAGAATAGAGCTCTATTCGCTGTAGTTATGTAAAAGAAAATAAAAGTTTGGAAAACATGACTAACTATAATTTAACAAGCTTACGATAAAAATCATTCACATGTTTGTATTTTAAAAAGTTGATGTACCAGATAAAAAAATTAAAATATCTTAATTCTTGTTTAGTTTATCACAATTATTGATTCCAAACCCTGCTACTTTAAACTTACCCCTTTTTGTCATAAATATTTTTGTTATTGGTAGTAAAATTTGTTCTTGAAATTGCAGGCACTTTTATGTAGAGTAACATAAACCTATCTCCCAGTTACATACCTAGCAGAATTTTAAAAAAAGTTGTAAAATGCAAATAATCTTGCAAACCATTTTAAAGCATACACAACTAATTGTTTACTTAAATTGTGGTAATTTACTTAAAAGTTTAACATTTTTGATTTAAATCAATTGATTTTTTTAAAAAAATCATGTGATTTAAATCATGATTTCAATCGTGATTTAAATCAAGTTGATTTAAATCAAGCAACCCTGCGCTAAATCAGTGAATACCTGTGAATAAACGAATAAACTTGGTTTAAAAGTGGATATACCTAGTTCTTGCCCCAAAGCTCTCAATTCTAACAAGTAGAAAAACAAGTATGAAGTATGAAATAATAAATTTATCAGGTTTTTAAATATTCACAAAAAAAGATAGATTTACCTGAATAGAAGATGGATTGACTGATTGGGAATGTTGTGTAGGCTTTTGAGCAACAACCTTTGCCAAAGGTATTTGTACAGTTGGTTGATTGGCACTGGTTCCAAGTTTATTGGCATCTGATTTCGGCAACATATTCAATAAAACAACCTTCTTCCCCTGCAATTATACCATGAATTATTGAGCTGCTGGTTAGCCCTATATGAGGTTTCAGTCAAAGCCCTATGCTTGTGGTAGTAATAATTACTCTACTTAACCCTTAACTGCTGTCATCAAAGAAATTTTCGATTGGTCGTTTCCACCCCTCAAAATGAAAGGTCACTGTTCTTTTAAGTACCTTACAAGAGTTTCTAACCAAAGACACATTCCAAGAACTGGTTTTGTCACCGTAACTTTTGCTCTTTTTTTAAGTCAAACTTTGAAATTAAATAAAAAAATAAATAAGCATTGTAATTAAAATACAGTCAGGGATAGCAGCATGCTCAGGAAAAAATATAGGATTTTCTTCAAAAAATATAGGACATTAAAATAAAACTAATTTTTAATTTTATCATAATGTCACAATTTTAATATGTATTTTTATAGTAACCTCTTAGTATGTAATATTACAAAACAATTTATAAAAGTGTTGATAAAAGTATTTTTACAATAATCTGGATTATTTCTAAATCCGACTCCACCCCTTTGGAATCGAGACCAAGAATATCCTTTTTTATTGTTAAATAGTGTGCATGATTTCATATAAATAGTGTCCCTTTAAAGGCCACAATACTTTGTGAAGGGTCCGTTTTTAAGGTAAAATATGTTGCGAAGGGTCCGTTTTCACAAAGAAACATTCTGTGAAGCAGGGTTGGCAAAAAACCGTGTTTTTTTAAAAAAAACAAAAAAAACCGGGTTTATTTGGTTTTTTTGGTTTAAACCAGGTTTTTTTGGTTTAAACCAAGTTTTTTTTAGAATTTTTTTCAGAATAAGTTATTTTAGCAGTGATGTTTGAAATTGAGTTGTAAATGAGAAATTTATTTCAGGGGTTGTTTATAATTGATAAATGATTTGTATATTTCAATTAATTAATTTAATTAGTTAATTAAAATTAAATTAATTTTTTTTTAAATAATTTTTGTTTTTAAAATATTAAAATTTTAATATCTAATTTTATTGTAGTGAATAAAAATCAGTGATAATTTTTCTTGGATTAATGGTTGAAATAATCAAATTATTTATTTATCTTAATTATATATGGATTAATTTATGAACTTAAGAAATTTCTTCAGAAAGAGAAAATTTTATTTTTTAAATAAGAAGTAAAAGTGAAATGTAAACAACTAATGTTAATTGAAATTGGATAAATGATTGAGATACTTAATCTGATTAAGGAAATTAATGGTTTTTATTAATTTAGTAAAAAAACCCAACTGGTTTTTATCTGTTTATGAACAAACCAACTGGTTTTTAGTTTTTATCATTAAAGAAATCAACGGTTTTTATTAATTACTAAAAAAACCCAACTGGTTTTTATCTGTTTACTGGTTTTTAGTTTTTATCATTAAAGAAATCAACGGTTTTTATTAATTTACTAAAAAAACCAACTGGTTTTTATGACTGACAAATAAGACAAATTGGTTTTATTAATTAATTAAAATCCAAGCCATATTTTATCAGTGAAAAACAGATAACTTTTGTGTATGTTTAGTTACTCTTTGAAATAATGCTTCATTTTAAAGGAAATTAATAAATCAACTATCTCTTGCAAAACATAATAAGTTTAACTTAAGCATTTAAGGTTAAGTTTAGAGAGAATTCAATAATTAAAACCATTAAATTAGAAGATTTCTGATTTTTAATCACCTTAAAATGTCAATTTTTTTTATAAATCTGACCTTTTAATTTTGTGCAAAAGATTATACTTAATAACACTTTTTTTTAAAAATCCTGAAAATATTTTATAATTTCTAAAAAAACCAAAAAAACCAAGTGGTTTTTTTGGTAAAAAAACCATGGTTTAAACCAATGGTTTAAACCAAATGGTTTAAACCGGCCAACCCTGCTGTGAAGGACCCGAAAACGGACCCAAATTTCTTCTAAACAGACCCCTGCATACTTAAAAATCGTTTTAAATACTTCAATATGAACTACACTGTTGTGATTATAATGCAGTGTTTCCCACTTTTTTGTATAGAACTGATTAAAATTAATCAATTGGATATCGTTATCATTCTGATCTTGGACAAATGTGATCACTAGGGCTGTGTTTTATATGCAGACCTGCCAACTTGTTAACTTCAAAAAACCTGAGATATTTTTATCGACGTAACAGCATAGAAAATTGCACTTAAGGGATTATATTTTGATACATGAAAAACATACAAATATCAATATACAAAAAATGCATTTTAAAAAAGTACATTTAATACAAACACTTTTAGCAAAAAATATGTATTTATTGAAATCAAGTTAAATAAGATTATTTAAAAGATGCAGACTTGGCATTTCTTAAGAATTTTTCTGTCAACTTTCTTATTTTCCTCAATAATTTTGCACATATCTCTGTGCTTTTGCCGATTAATATGAGCAATTATATCACTCATCGTCCCCGATGTGATATGGAAAAATCAGTGGAGCAAGTAGAACAAAATGCGTACGAAGATCCTTTTCTCGATGCTATGATGCAGGGAAATTCGTCCGCATACTTGATGTTAAAAACAGTCTCATACTTTCTTTTAGATATACTTTCTTTTTCATTTAATGTTCATTATTTAAACGTAGCGCCGAATTACAGTGGCCGAATGCATATTTGTATATCCCAACGGTCTAGTCCTGACGAGTTTAGTGCGCATGCTCGGGGAGAAAAAAAAGAAGTTCTTCGGATAATTTCTATTAATAATGAATCCCTGCTGGAGCAGGGGTAGCGTGCATTCTTAGCATGCGGTAGGTCGTGGGTTCTATCCCCGATTTATTATTTTATTAAAATTTAAAAAAAACAGCTAAATTAAGTCCACACGCATGCACACTAGGGTGGTTTTTTTTAAACGAAAGTTCGAATTTTTTTCGGGGCACCCCCTCAAAAGGTGCCATTTGATATAAAACTAATATTCTGAGAGTTACAGCTCAAAAAAATAATATTTAGACCCCGCCCCCGAGCGTCAAAGTTTCAAAAAAACTCTAAATTTTACACGTTTTTAGCTATAAAATCCAAACTAATGGTTGTAAAAAAACAAAGTGGGTCTCATTTTGTAGATAATTTATTTAGCTTCAACTTTTATAATTGAAACTTATTTGTGAAGCTTACAGATCATAAGATACGAGGGGTTTCATCAACTCCCCACGCAATATCTATTTTTTAAGAAGTGCCAGGAAATTTCTTTAAATTTATCAGCTACCGTAAAATGGTTCAATAACATACACATAATAGTTTTAGACAACATAGGTACAAAATTTAATATATTAAAGAGCAAAAAATATTTTTTTCGTACATACCTGTTATTTTTTTCACAATCGTAAAACAATTCAAATAAAATATATAAAGTATTTTTTCAACTACTTATTAAATGAATAAAATGTGTAAAAGTTGATAAACAAGCCAAAAAAAAATACAAATTAATATTATTTTTAGTTTTTCTAAAAAATAGAAATTTTATTTTCATCGCTTTGACAGTATTTTTCATAAGATCTCCCTGTTTTAGAAGTAGTTTTGAGAGCAGTATTCGACACGACCCTTATCTGAAGTTCTTAAATTTAAATTGAACTGATGTAAATAAAATAGTACAAAGTTCGAGTTGATGATAAAGAAGTCAATTCAAAACTAATTATCATTAAAAATATTGGAAGTTTCATTTCTATGCAGTAGGAAAAATTCAGAATATCTTCTAAGATATGAATCTTGCAAGTGCTTGGTATTTATAAGGCTTGATACATCAAACATCCCTAGGTACCATTGTATTATGCTAGATGTAATGCAAAACTCCAATATTGCGTGAAAAATTTTCCTTTTTAAATACAATTGTATCTAGCGCTTAAAAAAGGTAACTGTAATCAGAAGTATCTGTGGTATTCTACTGATATATCAAGGGGGTTGGTAAGGGACCCGCCACCCTCCTTCCCCCCCAAAAAATCAGACTAGGTGTCCAATACAATCCTGCTACATGCTAGATGTAATACAAAAGCCCTCTGTTGTATGAAAATTCCAGTCAGTATTTCAAATAGCTTTATCAGACCTTTAAAAGTAGAATAGAAATATTAAATATTTTGAAAAAGTTCATTGTAAATGAAAATGAAGTGATGAAACTGTCGATTTCGTTGCTGAAAAGATAATTAGACACTTAAATTAACTCTCACTATTATTATTCTACTTTCACATAGTCTTCAGCTAGTTTTATAGTTCCTCCTCTTAACACAAAAGCATGTTACCTTTAATTTATTTTTAAAGCTTTCTTTGAATTCAAAAGTCTCGGGGTTTAAGTACCACAAACTATTGAAAAAATAATAATGCTATTTTTGATATTTCTGCATTTTTTTCGTAACCAACTACAGTTTTTACAAATTTAAGTTCTTGATATGCAACTAATGTTGCATCTAGCTCAGAAAACCAAACTGTAATGAAGGTGTGTAGTAGAATACCACAGATACATCTGATTACAGCTCTACCTTTTTTAAGGGCTAGATACAATTGTATTTAAAAAGGAGAATTTTCACGCAATATTGGACTTTTGCATTACATCTAGCATGATACAATGGTACCTAGGGATGGTTTGATATATCAAGCCTTATAAATACCAATCACTTGCAAGATTCCTTTCTTTGAAGATATATTGAATTTTTCCTAATGCATGGAAATGAAACTTCCAATGTTTTTAATGATAACTAGTTTTGAATTGACTTCTTTCTCATCAACTCGAACTTTGTACTATTTTATTTACATCAGTTCAATTTAAATTTAAGAACTTCAGATAAGGGTCGTGTCGAATACTGCTCTCAAAACTACTTCTAAAACAGGGAGATCTTATGAAAAATACTGTCAAAGCGATGAAAATAAAATTTCTATTTTTTAGAAAAACTAAAAATAATATTAATTTGTATTTTTTTTGCTTGTTTATCAACTTTTACACATTTTATTCATTTAATAAGTAGTTGAAAAAATACTTTATATATTTTATTTGAATTGTTTTACGATTGTGAAAAAAATAACAGGTATGTACGAAAAAAATTTTTTTTTGCTCTTTAATATATTAAATTTTGTACCTATGTTGTCTAAAACTATTATTTGTATGTTATTGAACCATTTTACGGTAGCTGATAAATTTAAAGAAATTTCCTGGCACTTCTTAAAAAATAGATATTGCGTGGGGAGTTGATGAAACCCCTCGTATCTTATGATCTGTAAGCTTCACAAATAAGTTTCAATTATAAAAGTTGAAGCTAAATAAATTATCTACAAATTGAGACCCACTTTGTATTTTTACAACCATTAGTTTGGATTTTATAGCTAAAAACGTGCAAAATTTAGAGTTTTTTTTAAACTTTGACGCTCGGGGGCGGGGTCTAAATATTATTTTTTTGAGCTGTAACTCTCAGAATATTAGTTTTATATCAAATGGCACCTTTTGAGGGGGTGCCCCGAAAAAAATTCGAACTTTCGTTTAAAAAAAACCACCCTAATGCACACTAAGCTCGTCAGGACCAAACCGTTGGGAAGTGCGAAAATGCATGCCGAATGAAGAAAAGATACACAAAACGAAACCGAAAGAATAACTCAACTTCACTTCAGCAGAATCGGAAGAAATAATACAGAGTGCGTGAAAAATACGATTCCCGCTAGCGCCATCATTGCGCATCGGTAACAAAATTAACATTTCTTACATAGAACGGAAAAAATGTTTCTTTCAAGACCAACTTGGTGCAAAAGGAAAAAAAACGGAGGAAACACAAGAAAAGCCGGAGGCCGGAGTTTAAGCGTAAAAACCGGAGACTCCGGCCAAAAACCTGAGAGTTGGCAGGTCTGTATATGTAATTAAAAATCCAAAATATCATACATGTGATTACACAGACAAAAAATTGGCGGAAAAATTTAAAAAAAAATTCGATGGCACCTAAATTTTTCTAAATTTTAAGTAGAGGGGTCTATCGGCTTCTACTTACAGAGATCTAGGTTCGTTGGGTTTTCATGCCGCATGACCCAAGACAGGGTATAGCCCGAGATCTAGGATACGATATGCTAGTTTCTTATTTATTAGCTTAAATCTTAACTAATTTTCATATTACTTCGATATTTTTTAATTTTTTTCGATCTTTCTTAAAATTTTGTACTAGGCCACACCAGCGGTCATAGTTTTTTGTATAAAACGATTGGAAAATAAGAAAGTGGAATTTTAGTTTTGCTAAACGAATTGTCGGATTTTATATTTGCTAAGGTAATTGGCGGATTTCCGCCAATTGGCGGAAGAATCACATGTACGAAATATGTACACATAATGTGTTTATTTTAACAAAATATGTATTAAAAGTGCTAAATATGTAATAATAAAAAGAAAAAATGTTAAGTAATTTTTAAAAGGGGCTCTTCAAATATTATGCAAGCACATAGTAGGGAAGGGTGGTTTTCGCTATTTTCTGACAGCTCATGTTTTTTTGCTGTCTTGTCGCAAGAAAAAAAACGAAAACCATGTGTGTCTACTTCCCTTCTCCCACGCTTGATCTGACAATCCCGACTTCACAACCTTTTAAAAGTTACATTCTGCATTGGGTGCACTAATTTTCATCACAATTTGAATGCGTACTTCATTTTATGGGTTATTTTAATTTGAAAATCGGTAAAACGTATGATTATTTTTGAAAAACTTGAAAATGGATAAATATGTAATAAAAATATGAAGTAATAGGTTTAATATGTAAATAACCGAAATATGTGAAAATATGTAAAATAAACATGGTCTTAATCGATTCAAAATTTTTATAACGTATAGAATTCAAGAGCACACATTAGTATCAGATTCCTGAACAGATTTGTAATTACATATAAATCCTAGCCCTAGTGATCACATTAAGCAGAGTCGACTGTAATTTGTCCCCTCTTGAATCAAATAAAAACGTGGGAATTGCCCTGTGCTCTGGTATAGGAATGTTTGAATATTGGTTTTTCCTCTATTGACAAAACATTGCATTAACATCAAAAGTTTGCACTCACGTCATTAGCATTCACTTCTGTTACGCTACTTGAAACATTCTTCAACTTCAACTGGGTGCAAGTTTTTCTATGGATGGAAAAATGCTTTTTCTGACAAGTGAGTGTGCAGTAGCTCGTATTCCAGCAACAAGCATAGCGAGATTCTTGCAAGCAACTCGCACACTAAAAATCAAAGGATCAAGTTAGTTAATTTACAATATACAACTAATTCTTATAAAGGTAACTAATATGATATTTATTAATATGAAGAAAGTAAGAAGATCAAAGACTTTTATACTGCTAAAGAGTAAACAAAAATGGCAAAAAGTATAATAGGGTACCCATTGCTTTTTCTTAGCTTCTTCAACACATTTAGTCTTTTCTAAACTCAGTGTCTGGCTTTGGGCATCCAGAGCATGCCTTTTCTCAGCCTCCAGACTAGATCGCATTTCCAACAAAGTTAGATCTAACAAAAACAAAAAGGTTAGGTCAAAAAGAAAAGTAATTAACATAAAAACTTAAAATCAAGTTAACTTCATGCTACAGTGCAGAAAACTCATTCCTTAAATCCTTACTAAGGATTCTCTAATCATTACCTAATACTTTTTATATTCTTAAATGTAACATATTTGTTTTAGGCCATATGGGGAGAACTACCAAGTAATTGACCAATTAGTGGAAATATCTCCAAATTTTATACTATATGCTCTAGTAATTTTTTAACCAATTAACGAAAATGTTTTGTTAATTTCCCCATTAAACTAGTATTTTATCTCTTTTTCAAACTCTTTGGGGAGCAGCAAAGGGGAAAAGTTTCTTGAAGAGCGACTGGATTTTCAAAGGGAAAACACTGTTTTACAGAGGTCATTTGGGGACATTTTGGGGGCCGGCCATTTCGAAAGAGAATGGTCAACAAAGACTCTTGGAGGCCTCCATCCCCTTTGGGGCCTCGGCTGCCCAGGCCTATTTACACCTGTGCCGCTCCCCCATCCAGTCCCCCAGCAGCAGGTGCACCAAGACTGATTCTCGGAATCAGTATTATACAGGGTAGGAAAAAACATGTTTTTTAAATAAAAAACATGTTTTATTTGTTTTTTACCCTCAACAAAAAAATGCTCATTTCCCCCATGATATTTAAATTTGATTTTTCAAATTGAAATTAGATTAATAAAGCTATTCTTTTAAATACAACCCAAACAGTTCATTCAATTAAATAATTTTTGTAAGTTTTCTTCACAGCATCGTGCTCTTTATCAAGTAATGTACTGCCTATGTCATGGCAATGAGGAATTTGCATGATTTTTAAAAAAATTTTTAATCAATTCTTCTTGCAAAAATAAGCAACTACCCAAAATTTGAGGCCGATCGTGAAATTTTTTGATTGCCAAAAAAATCCACTTTTTAAAAGCGCCCGAAAACGCCAAGAGTCTGGGATCATCGAACGTTAACGTCATCATACGATAAACATTGTTGGAAAGCAATGGAGTTGATGGGATGATTGTTGACATCTTTAAGGTAACTGACTGGGTTGAAATCGTCATTTTCACCAAAAATATCGAATTACGTTTTACTGTTTTATTTTATAGCCTGTTTAATAAGCTTTCCAAAACTACCTTACTTTAAACTCTAAGTAATCTAGAACACAAGTTACAGCTGTTTTAGTACCGGCTAATACGAGGATTAACATACAATTTTAAACTTTAAAGCCTTTTTCTGAAGAATGACATTTTTGTATATTTTGGATCACGGTAACAGTGATTACTCTTAAACTACTTAAAATATTCTGATGCTTTTTGTTTTATTTCACTCTTTATATTATAACACATGTTATCTTCTACAATCTAAGAAAAATATTTGAATTAAGGTATTTTTTAAAGTGTGTAAACTTGACTTAAATTTTTTTTTATGAATTTTTGCTTTTTTTGATTTCAAGTTCCTGTATTTCTTTTCTATTTTAAAAATTTCAGATTTTTTGTAGATAGTGACACAGATTAGTGTCTTAGGCTCAAAATCCTGCAAAAATTTTATTTGTACCTATAAAAGAACATTCTCAGGAGTTGTTGGCGCAAGTTGAAATTTTAGCCTTATTTTCATTGAAATTTCTCAATATTTTGAAAAATAATATTTTTTAAATTCTTTTTTGAATGATTTTCATTGTTTTAGAACATTAGCTCTCAGAAAATAGCAGTTAAATAATTATTTAGTTAATATTTAAAAAAAAGGTCTCCCAACCCAGTCAGTTACCTTACAATAAACGTTTTCAGTCACATGTTTTTTCTCGACCTTTAAATTGAAATATTTAATTACCTGTACATTTTTTTTAAAAATTGACTAGATATTTCATTTTACCATACAAAAAACCATACGGAACACTTGTATGTTTTTGAAAATCTGACACATGCAACTTCCTTATTTGGTGGTCTTATATTTGACAAAATCTTTTTAAGCTCCGAGTGATCTTGTTGGCTAAATTAAGGGAGCAACTTGCTAAAAAATTAATGTGCTTTTAACAGGTTTTTTTGCTTTGTTTTTAACGTGTTTAAAACAAGTGTTTTAAACGTAACAACCCTGGTATTATAAGTCCATGCTCAGAATGCAGGCATAATAGTTTCTTATCAGTGGGAAAAGGAAACCTTGAATAGGACAAATTGGATGAAATTTTTACTGCGGGTATGAAATACAGTGAAATCCCGTTACAACGAATACCGATACAACGAAAAATCCCGTTATTACGAAAGTCCCCAACCGTTCTTAATTGAATTAGCGATAGTACGGTTACAACAAAATTTCCGTTACAACGAAGAATTTTTACGGTCCCGTGAAGTTCATTATAACGGGATTTTACTGTAATTCTAAGAATTTTTGATTGAAAGAGGGAAAAGAAACATTGTTCAATAAAACGCAACAGATCTATTGATTTCCTTGTTGGACAGTGGCATGAGTGTGTAGTCCATATTAATAAATATTGGATCTTTTCTCTGGTATGAAAGACTTAAAAAGCAAAAAAGAAACTTATGAAGTCAGCAGTGATACCCCTAAGTTTATGGAAAATAGAAAAGTAAGTAATTCAGAATTTAAAAACTATCAAAATACAAAATGAGGCAAAAACTTACTCATATTATGCTTCATCTCAGCTTTTTCTTGCATTAATTTCCAACATTGATATTTATAAGCTGCGTTAACACGCATGAGTCTTCTCTTAACTTTATCAAGAATCATTTCCGCTTCACTGGTTGGTTGGAAAGTAGTCTAAGAATGAAAAATTATTTGTAAGGAAACATTTATCTGACTGTACATTTAGTATTAATGAGAAATTACCATTACTGTATTACTGATATGTAATAACACATTTATTATTTACATAGTATGTAAATCTTAACCATCGTTAAAAATGTTTAGTAAAAATACTTTATAATAACTCAAATCAACTTTCATCTTACAATGATTTTGAAAAATTTCCAGCCAGATAGGATAAGGCGAATATAGCTGAAATTTCAATTGAACTTACTTCATATGGGTAGATACCATCTATGACTACGGCTTGATCTTGATCTGGTGTAGTGCTTGTATTTCCTAAAGAATATATTTAATTAATTTAAAGTAGCATTCATGTTTTCAGTAAGAATTTACAACTTTTTTAATACTTACGAGGGCAGTCCTAAAAGTACCCGACCTGACCTATAGATGGCACTAATAAAACATAAAAAATTTTTTGGCAAGATGGCTGCCGCAAATGATGACAATTGACCAAAAGCAACGTCCATTGTCCGTGATGGCTAAAATCAGTTAAATCAATGTTTAAATTGCTAAAACGTGCTGTGTTCCCAAGATTTTGTCCCCCCAGGTTATTTCTTGCTTCTAAACCTTAAAAATGGTTCAATGGGAAAACACAATTATCAAGTAAAATATGCTGTTAACGGTCATTTTGATGGCTTTTAGGAATCCTTAAGGATCCTTTTAGGAATCTCAAAAAATAGGTAATGGAATCTACTAACATAGAATCTACTTATCTACTAACAATAAATTTGAATTAAATTGTGAATTCATGACTTTATAAATGGAATAACTGATACTGAAGCAATGTTTAAAATAATGCAGTAGTCAGCCCAGCTTTGTTGCCATATTAAGAATTTTTTATTTTTGGTACCATGGATGAGCTTTGCTCTTTTGGTACCACATAACTATTTTTCTGTTTTTTTTGTATGTCTGCTCTATGTGTTCTTGTTGTATTTGTGTGTTGTGTTAATAAAGATTTGATTTGAAAAAAAATCCATGGAACTTCACTGGAAGAGGTGTATGGGCGAACCTGGAAAAAGTTGTAACCTTCCCCCGAACCTAATAAAATTTCCCCAAACCTTATGTATCGCTCCCATGGAGCTGGCAGGGGCTTTAGTCCACTGAAAATAGCGAAAAAAATGGCCGAACCTCGGACAAATTGCAATAAAAGGTTTCTCAACGGTTTTCACTTAGGAATGACCTCAATAATAACATACTGAAAATCGGCCAAAATCGGCCGGGGGGAAGTTTAATTTTTTTTAATTTTTTAAAAAATGGCCGAAATTTTTTTTTAAAAAAACCCAAAACAATAATATAGACATGTGATACATGTTTATAGGTTATTTTTGAGTTTTAAAACCGAATATTGCCTTTAGTTTTGAAAAAAATTGAAATTTTAATTTTTAAAATTAATTTGAAAAATGAACTATATGAAAAAATTAAAAAACCCCTAAAAACCTAACCAAATCATCAAAAGAGATAAATCAAACGGTTTTCATTTAGAAATGACCTAAATATTAACATAGTAAAAGTAAAAAATTTTACCAGTTAAAGAAAATCAATTTTTTTTAAATTTCAACTTTTTTTTGCGAAAAATGCATTTTTTTTCAAATTTGTGCCCTAACTTTTGAGGCTTTTGAAAAGGTAATTTTTCGGTGGATATTGTCCACAGATAGTTATATAATGGAAAACCGGTGGAATTGATCCTCAATGAATTAGTTAATTATTTTATTTAAAATTTTGAAATTGGTAAAATGTAGTAAAAAGTGAAAAGAGGTAATACTTTGGCATATTTACATTAGAATTTAAAATAATTAACTAATTCATTGAGGGTCAATTCCACCGGTTTTCCATTATATAACTATCTGTGGACAATATCCACCAAAAAATGACCTTTTCAAAAGCCTCCAAAGTTTTTGGCACGAATTTGAAAAAAAAAAGCATTTTTTGCAAAAAAAAATGGAAATTTGAAAAAAAATTTAACTTCTTTAACTCGTAAATTTTTTAAATTTACGAGTTAGGGGGGTTTTAATTTTTTCATATAGTTCATTTTTCAAATTAATTTTAAAAATTGAAATTTCAATTTTTTTTCTAAACTAAAGGCAATATTCGGTTTTAAAACTCAAAAATAATCTATAAACATGTATCACATGTCTATATTATTGTTTTGGGTTTTTTTAAAAATTTTTCGGCCATTTTTTTAAAAATTTAAAAAAATTAAACTTCCCCCCGGTCGATTTTGGCCGATTTTTAGTATGTTAATATTGAGGTCATTCCTAAGTGAAAGTCGTTGAGAAACCTTTTATTGCAATTTGTCAGAGGTTCAACTCTATTTTCAGTGGACTACTTCCCCCAAACCAGGTACGGGCACTTTTTTCAGGTCCGTGTATAGGGGTAAAAAGAGACTATCTAGAAGGAAGATTTGTCAAAAATTTTTTAGTTTTTCTTTGTTAGGTCGGATACTTCTTGGACCACCCTCGTAGTCTGAAATGCAAATTTTGGAATAGGTCAATATCTGTTTTTTCAATTTCTTATAAGGTACTGATTTCACAGGGTTAGGAAGGGCCCAAACAGATCAGAGCGTGAAAGTAAAATTGACTCTCAAACCAAGAAAATCATGAAAAATCCAAATATTTTGTGCATGATTTCTTCCAAATAATCATTAAAGCTAATTTGAAATTCGTGAAAGGGTCATTTTTATGAATGAATTTTATGAAGGGGCAGATTTAAGGAGGGGAATTTTGTGAAGGGGCAGCACAAAAAGGCCCCAATTTTCATCTGGATTGCCCCTGGAGTTATTAAAGTTGAGGATCAAACCCCTCCACACAAGAAATTTAAGTCTAATTCCTTTCTGAGAAGGAGAACTTAAGAGGACATGGCATAAATGAGGCTTTGGACTACATACTTTTCGAAGGTCCTTCCTCCGCTTCAACTTCTTCATCAGTATCTCTAGCATCAGCGTCTTTCGATGTCTCCACCAGACTGGGAGAAAACTGCTGGTTTTCATTGGCCCTAGCTCTCTTAGCAGCAGGTGCTGCAGAAGATCTGTTTGTGAAGGTCCTCTTAGCACCACTTAGGGAAACCCTGTTGGGGGGAGGCACCACTTTGCCTTCCTCCTCGTCCTCACTACTCGCTGGAGTCGCTGGTCGCAGAACCCTCTTGATGCTCTTTCTTGCATTCTTCGGCATCGGCTTCCCTAAAGCAGCCTTGAGCTGTTTCCGGATGTACTCAGCTTCCTCCTTTTGAAGTAATTCCTCCGCTTTTCTTTTCTCTTCCTTCCGAGAGTCATTGGTCTTTTCCTCCGCTTCGGGTTCCGTTTCGTCAGTGCCGTCGTCCAGGCATATGAGAGGTGGGGTGGGAGGTTTGGGAGGGGGGTCGCAAATGAAAATGTCATCGTCCTCTTCGCTCTCGTTTCCTTTGGTAGAACTCGAAGGTTGTGTTTTTTCGGTACTTTCGTCTTTTGCGGGCTCACTTTTCTGTTCTTTAGAGTCTGCTGAACTTACGTCAATGTTAAGCTTCTCTTGTGATAGAGCAGTGTCTGTTTGAGAACCATTAGAATGAGCATCATTTACCAATTCACAGTCATTGTTACCGGACATGTGTTCATCTTCGTCTGTTTCGAAATCAGTGTTGTTTTTATTTTCATCAGACATATTATGTTTGCCAGGTGAGGACTTCTTTTCAATCTGATGATCTGAGCTCTTATCAGTACTTAAATCTCTACTTTCAGAAATGTCCATCTCTTGGCTGTCTTTCAATGATTCTTTACTTTTTTCAGACACTTTTTCTGAACTATTAGAATTGTTTTCTTCAGAAACTGAATGTCCTTCACTTTTCTCTGGATCTTTTACATACACACTGACTTCCTCAATATCAGTATTTGATGAAGCAGAGTCTGATTGATCAGCATCTGACTCCTCACTAGACTCTACACCAGATTGTTCCGATCCAGAATTATCTTTCTTTTCTGCCTCATCTTCATCACTGTCTTGCTCCATTTCTTCATCATCATCATCATCTTCCTCCTCCTCCTCCTCCTCATCATCATCATCATCTTCAGAATCAATATCCATAGAATCATTTACTTCTGATATTCCAAGTTTAGCTTTGCAAGACTCAATAGTTTCATTTAACTTTAAAGAAAACAGATCATTTCGATTGGAAGTATTCAGAATACTAACCGGAGGTTCCTCAGGAATATCTTCTGTAATGATATCCAACGAGAGCAGAGGTTTTGATTTGATCAATCCCGCAATAATACTACTTTCAGGTTTCTTAATATTAGTTTCATTGGTATTGTCATTTACATTAGTTTCACTGTTTACTGTTACAGGTTTTACAGATTCTTGGTGATTATCATCTTCATCTCTTTCAGCTTCTTCACTTTCATCTTCATCATTGTTAGAAACAATACCTTTTATCTTCTCCAAAACCTTTTGAAATTTATTAAGCCCACTGGGATCATAGCTACTCTTCCCTGGGGCACTTGAACTTGGGATATTCGCACTGTCGGATTTTTCTTTCGATTCGGTTAAATTGACTACAGCTGATTTTCTTTGCGTGTTAACTGAATTGTCCATTTCCTTATCTTTGAGTAAAGCTATTCCAGATTCTGATTCAGTGGCTTTTGAGGGAGTTTCTAAAGAATCTTGAGTAGTTTTACATTCCATGATTTTTCCAGGGTCCATTGGAGAAGAACACATTTCACTAGTAACTATTGAAGTGCTTTCGACCGGAATTTCCTCTTTTGAAATCTTGTCAATATCAATGCCATGAAACATGTGTTTTTTGTTGGTGGGGTCAAATACTTGTCGATGGGGAGCATACTCAAAAGTTCCAAACTTCTGTATAAGGAGATGCACATGAACATTCAATTCATCCAGAGCATTTTCATAATTTCCTTTTTTCTTTGGTTTACTTGTAGTTGGTGACTCTTTGGAAAGATGGTAACATTGGTTCACAGGAACCCACGCTCTGTAACAGAAAAATTATAGAATGAAATTTGAACACTGGTAATGAAAAAGATAAAGTGCTAAAATCTTTCTTGAAACCACCCCTTTGAAACATTGTAAATGCCTGTACAAAACCTGTCGAAAAAGTAATGAGACAAGTCATACAATATACTTATTTGAAAATGATAAATTTAGTTAAGTCTTTAAGAAACACTTCAACAGGGTGACTACAAAAACTGGGGGGATTCCTGTCTTTTTCCCCACACTAAACTAGCATATATTTGATTTAAGGGGACCAATTTTAATAATTTTCTGGGTTTTTTCTTAACACAGAAATCTTAGCATTATAGATATTGTCTGTCAGTCCCAACTAGGCGGTAATGGTAAACCCAAAAGGGGAATGCCATTCTCTCCCTAGGATTGGATAGGTAGGGAGAGAGCGTGCCAAACTGGTTACTTCTCGCCAAGAACTACTCCACCTTCCTTCCCTATCCTTCGCCAATGGGGTGCTTAAGTAGCCAAGCCCCAGCTACCCCTGATTTCTCGCATCCCTACTCAAACTTGGATTTCCCCGCTTCCCACCGGCAAGTTAGCAGACAAACAATAGTACCCATATATTCTTTATAGCTTACTAAAGTTGTAGAGGTAAATACAAAAGCAGTTACATACAGTATATAATACAATTCAAGATCATAATGAAAAGAACTAACCTATCATGCGCTCCAAAAAACCTAGCATCAACATTTCCATCTACAATTCGAACAACCTAAAACAGAAAAACAAGCTGATATGCATACTAAACTTAGTATATTCAAGTTTCAAAGAAAACATTTTATTCATAATAATGCAAATACAGTAAAGCACCGTTTATACGTCTTTCAAGGGACCGATGTAAAATGGCGTATAAATGAAAAGACGTATAATTGAAAACCATATTGATTATTTGAATGAATTGGGACTTAGCGAAAACGACGTATAAATGTAAAAGACGTATAAATGAGAGACGTATAAACGGTGCTTTACTGTATTATAGGTAAGACACTTTCAAGATATTAAACAGGGGTAAAATCCAGGTTTTATATTTTGGGGCCTATTTCATTATTTTTTGTGAAAAGAAATTGTTTTTGTGAAAAATTTAAGCAGTGATAGTTAGCAGATGAGAGCGTAAAAGTAAATTTAACTCACTAACACTTTTTCACTCACTGAAAAATTCAAATATTTTGTGAATGTTTTCTTGCTAACTATCACTAAAGCTAATTTGAATTTCATGAAAGGGGCGTTTTTATGAATTTATTTTTGTGTGAATGGGGCAGATTTAAAGAGGGGGAATTTTTGTGAAGGGGCAGCAAAAAGGCCCCAATTTTTTTCTGGATCAACCCCTGTTAAAAGATATTATAGTGTTAATTCTTGAAATAAATAAATGAAGATAAAATTTTAATATAAATCAAAGCCAAGGAACTTCAAACTGTTTTATCTGGATGGTGGAATAAATACATGAAAAATCCCAGTGTGATTTACTCTTTATTTCTTCACAACTACAACATATGTAGCAGAAGTAGGGAAATATTATCTTTTTCTATTAAACCTTTAAACAATCTTAATGAAACAGCAATGGAAATAAAAAGTAAAATTGCAGAAAATATTTTTTTAAAGATGTGTACTTATACAAAGGCATTATAAAACAACATCAGAGAATTTTTCAAAAGATAACACATCAAATGTTGAGAATGTAAAAGCAAAAAAAGTTAAAGTGCAGTTAATAATAAATATTTTTTTATCAGACATTAAATTAAATTAGAAGGATTGGAACCTTTTTGTTCTGTCACATTTTTTTAATGTTGGGAGAGTAGGTAGCGGCTGTCATTGTAATAAGTGCTTAACAATGATTAAATCAGTCAGTTTGAAATCATTTAGTTCCAACTCCACTGTAAGGTTAGCCAGCAGGACCATTTAACGCAATCTACTAAAAATGTCTGCAAGATACTAGTAGCTTCTGATTGATGGTGCCGAATATAGATTTTCCGGTTGTGTAATTTTGCAGAAAAACAGCCTTATATATGAGGCCCCTAGTTTCAAAACCGGACTTTTGCAAAAATATCCAAAATTAGTTTTTCGCGGGAATTAGTAGAGAAAAATGAGGTGCGTCGGCCGGTCCAATCATCAGTTTCAAAAACGGCTTCTTCCCGGGTTCTTCCAGATCAAGCTGCTTATTACAGCCGTAAAATACCAACGTATGTATAACTTCACCATTGTTTGCGGGAATTCCAAAGCCCCCCTCACAACTGACAATGTATTTATTTACGTGTGGAACGAGACGGCTTTCCCGCGAATGAAATCGCATCAGCCGTTTTCCATCGACTTATGAAAACCGATTTCACTGGTGTGAAAATTTTACGACTTGTTGCTGACGGCTGTGGCAGTCAGAACAAAAATTCAATCATCATTGCCATGCTGTTTCATTGGTTCAGTAAGTTTGCACCCTCGCAACTTGAACCGATAGACCTACTGCAGAACCTTTTTCTGGTCGCTGCCTAGTCTATAGAGTGCCTTTACTGTCTCGTGCCTAATATTTTCGAGTAAAAATTTATTTAAAATTAAAAAGAAACTTCATTGACATGTTTGTTTCACTGGTTTCCTAGTTTCACAACACTAATGGCCTACTCTAACACCCAGGATAATTTCAGGCGAGATTCAAAATCAGACTTGTGCATTTTCAGGTGCAAAACCGGACTTTTACAAATTTTAATTAGCCGTAACTAATTGGGACAGCTGTTAAAAAATATGAAACTTGGGGTAATATTTCTCGTGCGCTAGTACTATACAGCAAATAGATTGAATTTCAAATTTTTCTTGTTTTAGTCATGACAGTTTTTTCTCCCTCCTGTAAAATTTTTTTTTTGGTAACAGTCCGTTTTTGAAACTAGGGGCCTCAAACATGTTACGGGCAATGTGATAAATTCAATGGAATTTATCAATGAAATTAATCACTTTGCCCGCCTCCACTCAGGGCATTATTAATAATGCCCAATTAATCACTTTGCATATATATTTCTATTTTTAGGGGTGTATGAATAAAAAAATTAATATCTACCTTAGCAGGCCAGAATGGAAACCCTTTTAACTTTGCCCATACCAAAGGATGAGGTTTGCCCTGTAAAATAAAATTTTATTTTGATAAGCTAATAAACTCATAATAGTTTCAAACAGTAAATAAAATATTTTTTATATACATACACAAACTTCTGAGAACCAGTATTTATTGTTACGATTTGCACCATGCATAAAACAGTCTGGGCAAATTTCAATTTCTTGCATGTCATTTTCACAATTTTTCACCACACTTTTCGCATTATTGCTCAGTGGGTGTTGAGCTAGAAAAAATATTAAAAACAAGTTTGATGGACCAGGAACATTTTGGAGCTTTTCATTTCAATAAGTTAAATGCAGAACTTAATTAAGGGTCAATCCATGTGAAATCATCCAGGCCATGTTGCTCGACATTTTTGATTTTTTTCATTCTTTGCCAGTTAGTTAACCTTACTTTAGAGATACTAAAACAAGTGTTTAAAATTTTTTAAACCTTTCCAATTTTTTTTGGCGGCCATTTTTTGCCTGGTCGAAACCCGTTTTCGGTGAAAAACACACTTTACGGAAACCCTTATTACTTTTTTTCTATCCAACATATATAAATGATTTTAAAGCTATTTTATTTATTAAATAATGAACTAATTTAATGTGTTAAGTATTTTCATGATAATAGTTTAAAACATTTTTTTATATATTTTTGAAAATCTCATTTTTTGAGTGAAAAATTCGGTTTTTGACCTAAAAATTTTATAGGAAAAAACTGAAACTCACCTTTGCAAATTTTTTCCTCAATATATCCCTTTCTAGACAATGTTTTAGAAGTGAAATGAAACAATTCAAGCCTGTTCCTTTTTTATAAAAAATAGTCAAACTTGGCATCTCGGCTAAAAAATGCCAAAATCAAAGTTCAATATCTAAAATTGGACAGATAGGAAAATTATGAAATTTTTACAGGATAGTCTTCTAATGTATATAAACAAGTAGTAAAAATTTCATGAGTGATATCTGGGTGGTTTAAGAAATATGAAGCTTCGAAATTGCATTGAAAGACCTATTTATTTACATTCATTTTTTAACACAAACAACTTATATATTGCACAAAACATATTTTTCTCACTTCTTAAAATAAATATAGATGTATTTTTTGATTTCAAAAATTAATATTGTAAAATATATACAAATCACTATAAATATGAAGCCTTGGAATTACCTTGAAAGTCCTTGTATTTCTTGACAAAAACAACTTATACCTTATAGAAAATTCTTAACTCAGAACCACTCATTGCTCCATATATTCTAGTATGAAATATGAAGCCTTGAAAATCTTAGTGTTTTGTGATGAAAAAAACTGTTGTAAATTGCATAGTAAATTCTTGACAAATAACTCATGTTGCACAGTAAGAAAAAGAAAACAATGCAGAGGTATTTCTTGACAAAATAAACTGATTTTACTAAGTTTTTGACTACCAACTCGTATTGCACAGCAAAAAAGACTAGAAGAAAACAATGGAGGAGGTGTTTCTCTACAAAAAAACCTGATATTGCATGGTAAATTATTGACTAAAGATTCGATTGCACAATATAAAAACTAGAGAAAGCAAACAACAAAGAGGGATCAAAAAATCAGAAATACTTCATTGGAAACTGAGGTGTGTCTGTGTCAAATATATGTGCATAAAATAAAGGCTTCAGGGCAAGACCGCTAACATGCCTATGTTATGTAGATGTAGAGGCTGATTTTAAAAAATGGGTTGAATGGTGAAATTAGAGGTTTCAGTAGTTATTTAGACATTTAAAGGTTCCATTAACTTTTCAAAATTAATAACTACATTGTGTGCATTTATGACAATAAGTGGTGGATTGGGAAAGTTCTCGAACTAAACGGGGAAAACAGTGACCTTTTAATTCACTTTATTCATCCATTATGGTCCCAAAACATCCTTTAATAATCCAAAAATGGCAGTTTGGGTAGAAGTATCCAATGTGCTTTGGACGTTAACTCCATTGAAATTAATTACTGTTACAGGACGCAGTTATAATATTACTGAAACACTTTGTAATGAAATATCTCTAATATTTATTTCACACTTCATAACCAGAAGAAAAACCCATTTTATTCATCAATTAAATTTCTGATATTCCAAAATTTCAAATACTACATCACTTTTTGTTCACGGATTTTGATTTGATTCAACCATTACCTATTTTTAATAAAGTTAATGGAACCTTTAAGTGTCTAAATAACGTCATATTTATAGTGATTTATATATATTTTACAATATTAATTTTTTGAAATCAAAAAATACATCTATATTTATTTTAAGTAGTGAGAAAAATATGTTTTGTGCAATATATAAGTTGTTTGTGTTAAAAAATGAATGTAAATAAATAGGTCTTTCAATGCAATTTCGAAGCTTCATATTTCTTAAACCACCCAGATATCACTCATGAAATTTTTACTACTTGTTTATATACACTAGGGGGCTCTGCCCCCTGCTCGCTATCTCTCACCAACCCCCGGAACTGCTTCGCAGTTCTATGAAGATCGCTTCGCGATCTTAGCGAGCAGAGCTCGCTTGTTTCATCTCAACAGTCCAGGCTCGTCGGCTTAGTTAATGCTCCTTTGATACCGAAGCTACTCATCTCTCTAGTTTATCAATGATTTAATTTGAATCATTCATTCCCTCAAAGATATCAAAATAAAACTGTTTCTAAAATATTCATCTCTTAACTTCAATTCTTCTTTCTTCAATTATTGAATAGAAATGTTTTTAAAAAAATATCAAGCAAGTCTACCAATTATCATCAACCAACTTAGAGTAAAAACAAGCCTTTAAGAAACTTTAAATTTTTAATATGCACGTAAACATCTTGTGAATCGTCGGAAATTAAAGAAATAAAACTCATAAAAATAAGCTGTTTCCCTAGTGAAAGACCGGAAAGAGAAGAAAAAATTGAAACTTTGAATCTTAATAATTCTAAAACTAATTCGAATTTTTAAAAAAGCGAAACGCCAATCTTTCAATAAAAATTAATTGCATGCGTGTTTAAAATATCATAGTTCTACTGTTATTAGTTTTTCTTTTATAACGAAAAAACTGAAAAGGGGTGAAAAATTTCGAAACTTTAGAATTTAATTACTCCAAAAATAATGAGGAAGTTTCATATTTTTTAAATTTTCAATTTTGGGGTATATTAATACAATATAAGATGTGAAAAATCCAAATCTGCAATCCAAATTTTCATCAAAAATTTATTTACTGAGATATAGAAGAAATAAAAGTTGAGAAAAGTCGTAAACAAATGATGCAATCGCAAACGCTCAAAAATCAAATTTGACGTCACTCGACACTAAACAAAAAGCATTGTTGATGTTTATTCATTATTAAAATAAAAGGTCTTTATGACCTCATGAATCTGGTCTAGTTTCATGAGACCAGATGGGGATTAGTCCCACTTAATAAAAAATATTTAATAATATATTTTCCATAAATATTTGAATTTTAAGGGGAAAAATCTTAAAATATAAGAATGTAATGTTTTAAAATTAATTATTTGATTTTATTTTGGTGTTTTCATAGCTGATTTAACTTTTAAATTAGCAATTATAGAGCTTTTCTTATTAAAAATATTTAATCCTGAGGTTTTCATATTTAAAATAGTGAGTCAAGCAGATCCACTCTAGTAGAGAAATGGAGAAATAAGCGTTTTTAGCCATAAAATCGTTTATTACTCGTAAATATTCGATTTTCGAACTTGGAAAACTTGGTAGTGATCGTCCTCGCCTCGAGATACGTCTATGTACCGAGTTTTGTCTACGCCGGCTGCATAGTTTAGGAAGAGATGCGAGTTGTAGTCGTTTTGACATGCCGAGTGACATCACAAATCTGAAATCGCTGTTTTTCCCGCCTTTTCCAGAGCGCAAACTTTAAGCCGCAGTAAAATAATAAATAATGATCAGAATTAAAAAATATCTCGGTTTTAGGGTTTTCTCGTAAGGTAGGATCGATTTAAAAAATAAAAAAAAAATATGAAACTTCCTCATTCGAAATTCGAAAAAAGGGCGACGAGGTGCACAACTTCATACCTAAGAGTATGTGTCTGCAAAAAACCATGCTTCTGCTGTAAATAGATTTGGCTGGGGGCGAACTCGCAGCAGAAAAAAATAATTTTCTACTTTGACAATAAATAACTCGAACTAATTATCATATTAATTAGGTTTTTGAACCAAAATGACCCTCATGCATTTGTCTACCAATGGTCAAAATTTCATAATATTCCTTCAAATAGTTTCTGCGTAGTGATAGTTCAAAGTGTTCAAAAATAACATTTTCTGAAACAGCGGCGGCGGCGGCGACTGTTACTTTTTTTTAATATAGAGAGATTAGAAGACTATCCTGTAAAAATTTCATAATTTTCCTATCTGTCCAATTTTAGATATTGAACTTTGATTTTGGCATTTTTTAGCCAAGATGCCAAGTTTGACTATTTTTTATAAAAAAGGGACAGGCTTGAACTGTTTCATTTTACTTCTAAAACATTGTTTAGAAAGGGATATATTGAGGAAAAAATTTGCAAAGGTGAGTTTCAGTTTTTTCCTATAAAATTGTTAGGTCAAAAACCGAATTTTTCACTCAAAAAATGAGATTTTCAAAAATATATAAAAAAATGTTTTAAACTATTATCATAAAAATACTTAACACATTAAATTATTTCATTCTTTAATAAATAAAATGGCTTTGAAATCATTTATATATGTTGGATAGAAAAAAAGTAATAAGGGTTTCCGTAAAGTGTGTTTTTCACCGAAAACAGGTTTCGACCAGGCAAAAAATGGCCGCCAAAAAAAATTGGAAAGGTTTAAAAAATTTTAAACACTTGTTTTAGTATCTATAAAGTAAGGTTAACTAACTGGCAAAGAATGAAAAAAATCAAAAATGTCGAGCAACAATTTTCTCTTTTTCTGGATGATTTCAAATGGATTGACCCTTAAGTTAATAGGCATTTATATACAGTCAAACCTGTTTTTGTGCAAGTAATAGGGACTGAACAAAAAAAATCGTATAAAACAATTCGCACCAAATTTCGCAAATAGCTATAAAAAGTAGTTTTCGCAGCACATTTAAAAAATCCTTTTTTATGCAGTGAATAAGGACCGCATAAAAAAGTTTCATGTAGGACCGTAGCGAAAACCCTTTAGCATAGCTGACTTGAAAAACTCTTTATGTTCGGACCGTAATGCAATCCCCACCCTACGGCTGAATTGAGAAACCGTTTCTATACCTACTGCAAACTTTTTTTCAGTTACCATTTAGTTCACGACAACTGTTGTTTCATGAGACCCATGTAGGTCTCGGTAGCCAGATATACACGATTTTTTTCCAATTTCAAATTTTCATACACTGCACAAAAAAATTCGAAGGGAAAATCGCACAAAAAAAGTCACACATAAAATATCGCACAAAAACAGGTTTGAGTGTAATTTAAATCCAGATTTATAACTTCATGACCCCAAGATATTATATTAGACAAGATAATATAAAATAGAAAATTAGAGTGAGCGCAGCTTATTTGCTTTGATCAAGTGGGTATCTCCTTAGATATTGTGGATGATCCACAGGATTTTTCAGTACATTTATTATCGTTCTTTTTTGTTTACTATGTATGTATGTAATATTTAATTGTTAAACAAAAAATTAAGTTAAAAAATAACACATACCACCATTAAATACACAAGAGTTGTGTAAAATCCACTTAACGTCTGACAGAAATGCTTCCGTACTCCCATACAGCTTCTGTTTGATATTCTAAGAAAATTTACATACAATAAATAAAAAGTTAAATAAAAATGGAATTAAATAATGGGAAAAAATCAAAATGCCATACCTTTTCTATCAAACTAAAATCCATTGGATGGATGACATAATGTGGATACATTGGAAAATCCGCAAATGAAACTGGTATATGAAAAGCAGTACCCTGTAAGCACCCAAATTTATATTAGACACAAAAATCCCCTTTGTGTTTTAATATATGCGAAGGAACTATGTCGCACAAAAGTTGAATATTTTGAAGTGTTTAGCTTCTCAAAAGCTTCTCAATAGGATAGTTTCATTCAGTAATAAAGTGCTTTTAAGTTATAGTCAGTGCAAAAAATGTAAAAGTAAAACAAAAATTTAAAGACATTATATTCTTTTCAGGCAGATAATTGAAATTGACTTAACACCTCAAAGTTAATTAGTATAATTTTATATTAAGTCCTTACATTATATTAGAAAAACCAAAGAAAATATATATTATTGGAAAGGTGCATTGTGTGGAAAACTGAAGATCAGTAAACAAAATTATCAAATGTTTGACACCTTATAAATCTGGCAAAACCTTAGAATAGTAGAAAGAATAAAGCATTAAAAAAACTTAAAAGTCAATATAAAATTAAATAAAGTTTTTTTTTTCAAATTTACTAAAAACTTTAAATTTATTTTCTTGCTCCTTTTAGAAATTCAAAGCAAACTTAGAGCTGAAATCACAGAAATTGTTCACCAAACTCAATGGTACAGATAGATTTTACTAAGAAAAATATTCATAATAACTGCTGGGACTTTAATAGTTTCTTTCACACCATTTGAATAAATTTGTTTCTACCCTTTTTTGTATTTTGGAATGAATTACTTATATAAAACTTACGGAGAAAAAGTTAGTATGAAAAGATTGCTAAGCCTTATGGCCTGCAGGTCTCATTGAAATTGTCAATTGGCCAAAAAGATTGAACTGATTTAAGTAATCAAAGTCCTACTGTGTACTTAGAACTTTTAAGAAACAGTCACAAATGCTACGGGAGATTTGTAGAGATCTGGAAATACTATCTTCATTATCTACATTTCCAATAGCTAGGTGGTGGGAAAGCTATATCTGAACTAAAAATATTTATGCATTAATAGTTAAAATAAAAATTATTTATCACTCACCCCTCTTTGTTTCAATTTGTATAAGCTAAATTTCAAGAGGGAGCACAGCTTATCCACAGATATTTCTGACAAAACTGAAGACTGTGTGTCAACAGCTTCTGCATGCAGAGTCTTATTGCATTCGGGGCACACCCAGTTTGTAGGAGACATCCTACTTTCACCAGCACATTTGTGATGAAAGGCCCTAGGACATCCAATGCATACCAAGGCAATATTCTCTCGATGGCACACCCAACAGTAACAGTCATTCTTTCTACCCTAAAAAAAGTTACATAATTTTAGCATTTACGTCTGCTGAGTTATTTTTTAGACTACAAACTCCACAAGATTCCAGACCCAGAAGTTTTGTTAACTTCAAATTAAAGAAGTTTAAATTCGATATAGAGATGTTTGACTTACCCAAGTTGCATCGAATTAAAAACCCAAGTTTAGATCTGCATTTTTAAGTTTTTACACAAAAGGAAAAAATATTTAGGTACACACCACACACCATGGTATCTTTAGCTTTCTTTTTTAAATAAGTATAAAAAATGGAATATTTGGAAACTACAGTAGTACTTCTTTACAACAACCCTCTGTAAAAGTGACCCCTTATGTTACAATGACTGGTGATAAAAGTATGCCTTGTTTTATCATAAGTAATAATTGTATTCATTACAACATCCCTTTGTTAAAACGACAGTATAATGTTGATCCCAGAAGGGGTTCCTGTCAAGTTTCTACTGTATTTTCAATGTGAAGTCAGAACATAGACATTTTAGTTATCGAAATCAATTAATTTTCAAAACTAGAGCTAAAAGAGAACACTTACAGTAACTTTAGGAGCAGGTTTCTCTGCTCTTTTTTTCTTTATACCGGGGATTTTTGCCGCACGAGGAGATTTATTTACATCACTTGCACCATTACTACTAGCAGGAGATGTTCTAAGAAGGGTTCTTCCCAGCTCTAAAAAATGAAAGGAGATAAAAGAAAAATTGCAAAAATATTTTCATGATGATTATCAGTAAGAAATTATATATGTATAGCTTGAGGAACAAAATGAGATAGCTGAATTTCTAGACATTTTGAGTCATGCAATCCTTTAATAGAAGTGAATTAGTATGCTAAAGAGAATTAGTTTCTTCAATCTTCTGAAAAGTTGGTAAAATTAAGTTATGCCATGATACACAAGAGCAACAATCAATCTACAGATCATGAAAAAACAAAACTTACCTCTTTGAGCTAGCAGTCTATCTTCCTCTTTCAAACTGTAAGTAAAAGAAAAATTTAAAACTTCAGTTGGGAAAGGATACCAATTTAAACAGGTTAAATTATTATTTTGTATAAAAGTATGCTTCTAACATATTATCCCGTCTACCATTCAAAAACCATTAAATTCAGTGTCAGTCTGAAATTTGATAATCTTCAAATTGAGTGGTACATTCAATGAAATATATAATGCACAAGTACTAATTATATTTTTAATGTTCGGCACTAGTTAACTAAAAGTAGTTGAAAAGTAGTTAACTACTAGTTGCAACTACTAGTTAACTAGTAGTTCAACTACTTTATGTTTAAAGTAGTTGAACTAGTAGTTTAACTACTTTTTTCACCAACTACTAGTTCCAACTACTTTCAAAAAGTTCAACTACTTCAAAAAATATTAAAAGATCAAAATTTTAAAAAATATGTTACATCTACTAACAATGCCATTTTTCGTGATACATTTTCATATTTGGCAACCTTGAAATATATTTCATCCCAGCAATTGACATATAAATGCAACCCTTTTTTGAAATCCTCTTTAGAAATTAGGGGGTTCAGGGTTTTCTCTCCTGGAAATTCCAGCAGCGAAAAGCGATTTTAGGCTAGGTTTACAAGGATTCTAGATGCTTTTCCTGCATTAAAAATTAGTAAGGCAATACTTAAAGTTAACGGCCCAATTTTGTGCTTAAAATATTGTTGTTCAGGCTAAGGGGGTTTAGAACCCTTAACCCCCCCTTATATACGACACTGTACTGACTAATATAAATACACAGGGATGGAACAGGTGAAACCCTATTTGGGAGCAGTAAAAACACCTTTTGGGAGCAGTAAAAATACGTTTTGGGAGCAGTTGGGAGCAGAAAAAATTTTTTTTGGAGCAGTTCGGAGCAGAAAAAAAAGCTTTTTGGAGCAGCTGGGAGCAGAAAAAAATTTTTATTGTCCACTAGCTGGTATGCCCTGTATTCCACGGGTGGAGATGGAGATTTTTTTCCCTTAAAATTTTAAATTCATTTCCTACCTTCCAGGTGCGGATCCAAGGGGTAGCACTCTGGTCAGCACCCCCCCTTCGGAACCCAAAAAGGTTGTCAAAATGAGTAAAACCCTACTTTTACCGGTCTACTTGCCAATTTTTTTTTCTGGGGAGAAACTCCATACTTCCCATTAGTACCACCAGGGGATCTTCAGATATAATTTTTAGGAAATCCCCAATGTTTTGACATTTTGGGTGAAAAAGTAAAGGTAATAGTGTTGAAAAGTGCCCCCCTTAGACTCAAAACGTTTCTAAAAATATGTTTAAACCCTACTTTTACACGTCAAATTAAAAAAAATTTCTGGGGGAGGACCCCCATACCCAATGGTACCAACGGGGATTTTGTGTGGAAAAGTGCCCCCCTTGGAGCCTTGTTGGAACCGCCTATATTTTAATGAGTGAAAGGTGTCGAATCAAGCATTTTAAATTCTGAACGATTTCTGCATTTACCACATGATTCCCATAAAAACAACAAAATATTAGAAAAGTATTCTTCCAAAAATCACTTAAAATTCTCAATTATAGCCCTTAATTAATCCTATTTTCATGATTTTATTATATCTTTGGTCCACTTGAAAGGTTTTGAATATTACTCTAGTTTTTTGTTTGTTAACCAACTTTATTAAAAGCAACAATATGATCTTCATTTGATTTTTCATCCTCGTTTCCATGGAGACTATCTTAACAACAATGCTATTCCATTAAACTTTTTATTTAAAAATTAAACTATCAAATAAAAATATTCTATACTATACTTACCAGTTTTAAAATTTAAAATTTTGTTGAAATATATTTTTAGATTATTAATATAATTTTTAAACAGCTTTAGATATAGCTTTTCTTTTGAAAACTTGTTATTTCGCATGTTGTTTTTTTTGTAACAATGGGGTGAACAGATCTCTTCTGGAGGAGAAATAAAGCTATTTCAGCAAAATGACCATAAAAAGAACAAAAAAGGGGTCAAGGGGTCAATTTAAGTTTTCCAAACATAGCCTACGTTTTTTCTGTGATTCTTTTACATAGGTATACCAAGTTTGGTCCCGATCGGTAGTAAACTGTGGATTTGTATAGAAGACAAACACACACACACATTGACTTTTATTATATTAGATTTTTATTAGCTGTTGGTCGTGGTCCGGAATAATTCAAATCCATAAAAGATATATCCTTTTCATCAGGGGTGTGATCGACCAAAAAGCAAAAAAGAGGAAATCCCAAATTATGTTCTTACTTTTTTGGTGTTTAATTTTAAGGTTTTGTTTAACACATAAAAAGTGGTTAATTATAGAGATCCAAGCACAAAGAGGGTCCAGGGGTCCCCTCCCAGAATTTTTTTTTTTTGAAATTTGAACCTTAAAAACAGCGTTTTAACTTGTTTTGGACACCTAGTCCGATTTTTTGGGGGATGGGTTGCCTGCCATCCCCCTTGATATCAAATCTGAAACAGGTTATAATCTAACAAGATTTTTTAAAAGCACTGCAATATTATCTTACCTAGCTTCAAAGTGATCTATCAGTGAAAATTTAAAACTTAGGAAATCCTCTAGAAAAATGAGTTGAAAACACTCACTGAAATCAGTAAAAACGTTATCTGAAGTTATCACTAGACTTCTTAGGCAACTTTGACTACGATTAAGTTTTTTCTGCATCGCAATTACAATGTGAAATGATGCCAGCTTCAACTAGGTGCTGGAAAAACAATTCTTACGCGAAAAATCGCTATTTTTCGACTTTTCCCGCAGAATGTGATCCTAAAGACCGGACTTGATGGCTTCTAACCACTGTAAAGTTGTTCTTACACATCGCACTAACAACGCAAGAAGAAGCCGACTTCAACTTGGCACCCGCGGCCGTTCAAGAAAGAAGTCGCGGGAAGAAAAAACTCTGCAAGCAACACGAAACTTCCGTCAAAAATCGCGATTTTTCCCACTTTTTACCGCTTTATATCATCATTTTTCTCAAAAATAATAGGCAAAGTAAAAAAAAGAATGGATTATCTGGAAAAACCCAAATTTCGATCCAAAATTAGTTCACGGGCCGTAAACGGGGGCTTCGGAATGAAAGAAACGCGGACCTCTTTCGCCGACGTTTCTCGGAAAACGGCCCGCTTTCGAATTCCTGCCGTTCAATCAGATTTTCATGGGAAAAATTTTAAAATGCGGAAAAATCACATCCCTGTGTCCGGATCGAAGGGTGAAGAGGATTTTTTTTTCTCCGTGGAAATTTCTTCCGCGGAGAAGAGATAGTTTGAGGAAAATTGTTAAAAAAAAGCGGAACATAATACATAAAGTCACAAAACGCGGAATTCCGCGGATCCGCGGAAAAATCGCATCCCCAAAGAAAACGAAAGCGAAAACGTGATTTCCCCGCCAACAACGAACGGCGCCAATGACGGATCGAAAATCGAAACCATTAGCTTACCTAAGCAAGTAAGTAATAAAATCAGACTCATTCACGCCAAAAGAGGGGATCGTTGCGGATTCCTTGGTAACATCAGGCGAGGAGTAACCCTTTTAGTTTTTGTTTCACTTTTCAGTTTTACTCTCAATGTTATGAGAGAAAAAGGTCGTGAGCAACGGTCTTAAGCGCATTTCAAGGTAAAAATCGGAGAAATTCGCCAGTTTGGCGCAGGCGGGCGCAATTTACTCAAAAATTGTACTTTAGGCGCTAAAATGCGCACATGTTTCGTTTCGGCGCAGATCGGCGAGTTTGGCGCAGCTGTTCCATCCCTGAATACAACATAGAAAACTTTAAGACACCAAAAACCTGTATACCTATCAAAAATTGGCGAATCTTTAGCCATGATATTTTTGCAGGGGTGTCATTTCAGTTTTTGGTTGGGGGGGCAAGGATTTTTTTAAATGGGTCTGAATCACGCTGTAACTAACTTTTTGGGGGGGTTGCCTCAACTTCATTTTTAAGGTATCCCCTAACAAGCACATTTATAGGTTAAGTGTTAGAACACTGAAAAATAGTATTTGAATGATATTACATCTATAATGTCAAAATTTGACATGAACTCCAAGGAAAAAGTGGGTCTGGGGGTTCACCCCCAGGAAAATTTTGAAAATTTGCCTTTTAAAGTAGTGTTTTGGCTCATTTTGAGACCCTATGGACTGCATCCAAAGAGAACAGTTTTTTGTAAACCACAAAATTTTCTAGGGAAAAGAGTTGTAAATAAACGTCAAAGTATCAAGGGGCCTCCAACAGAATTTTTTTTAAATTCCCTTTTAAACTAGTGTTTTATCTCTTTTTCAAACTCTTTGGGGAGCTCCTAAAGGGGACATCCATAAGTTACGTGAGGTGTTTTTTCCAAAATCTGGACCCCCTCCCCCCTTGGTGAGATTTTGCTGGACCCCCCTCCCCCCCATGTGAGATTTACTCACAACCTTTAAATTATTCTCCTTCCTTCTTATATATTACTTTCTCCTACTTAAAAAAAAGAAAATCCTATAATTTCTAACTTAAAAAGTGGACGTAGGATTTTAATCGACCCCCCTCCCCCCTAGGTGAGATTTGGTGAGATTTTTCCAAACCCCTCCCCCCTTTTTGACCTCACGTAATTTATGGATGTCCCCAAAGGGAAAAGCTTCTTGAGAGTGGCAAAATTCTAAAGGGAAAAACTGTGTAACCGACGTAAAAATTTTAGAGGGGAGTTGGGGATCCTCCCCCAACTTTTTTTTTGAAATTACCACTTTAAACTCGTTTTTTATCTCTTTTTCAAACTCTTTGGGGAGCAATAAAAAGGAAAAGCTTCTTGAAAGCGGCAGAATTTTCAAGGGGAGAAACACTGTTTAACAGAGGCCAAAATTATAGAGGGGGGCTGGGGGTATGCCGAAGAAAATTTTTTAGAAATTTCCCCTTTAAACTAGTGCTTTATCTCTTTCAAACTCTTTGTGGAGCTCGTAAAGAGAAAAGTTTCTTGTAAATGGCAGAATTCTAAGGAGGAAAAATCTGTATAATCACCGATGTAAAATTTTAGAGGGGGGCTGGGGATCCTTCCCCAGAAATTTTTTTTGAAATTTAACCCTTAAAGGTAGTGTTTTAACTCCTTTTGAGACTTTTTGAGTTGCACCCAAAGCTCCTTGTGGAAGTTACAGAATTTTCAAGGGACTATCAGATTATTTTTCACATAACAGTAGAAACCTTGGGGGGGGGTACCTCCCGGAAATGACGCCCCTGTATTTTTGCTGTAATTTTTGTAGTAAAATTTGGGGAAAAATATCTTATGAAATTAAATAGACTAGTTTACTAGTAGTTAACTACTTTGGGAAATAATCAACTACTAGTTACAACTACTTCCAAGAAAAAGTAGTTAACTAGTAGTTACAACTACTTTTGCCCAGACTAGTTGGTAGTTAACTACTTTTTGACCAGTAGTTGCCGAACACTATATATTTTAGGCATGAATTTCACAGAGAGAAAAAAAACCTTAAAACACATTGGATGGACAACTGTATGGATTTCATTAAATTAAGTATGTAACAAGTGTCATTTAGAAGTTGATGAAAATATAACTGAAAGTAAATTTTTAAATGAAATAAACATTACTTAAATTAAACATCAGAATCTACAGTTTCAAAACCAATATTTTAAAAAAATTGTTTTAATCCTCCAATGTACAATAAAATGTTCACACAAATAGGTGAACACAAAAAAAGGTAAAAAGAAATAATTTTGAAATGAAAATTGAATAGAATATAACGATAAAAAATTATGTAATAAATTTCATAATGCTTGCCAAAGATACAAGAAATCAATACCATTTCAAATGCAAATTCATACAATGATTTTAATACCTTAGTTTTTTTATATATATATATATAAGCAGTGTTATTCTTAGGATTTTTTTGGAGGAGTAAAAATACTCCTTGACTTTTTTAGGAGGCGTGAAATTCATTTATGAGGAGTGAAATACCGGATATTTCATAAACTATATATATAAAGAGACAAATCTTTTATAAAAACGCTTTTTTAATGGACAAACTGAAATAGAAAAAATTAGGATGCTATTTTGGTTTTTAACAATTATAGCATCTGTTAATAAAAGTAGAAAGTATTAAACATTATAAATAAAGTAATTTATTTTACATTAAACATTATAAATGAAATATTTATTTATTACAAATTTTAGTAGAAAATTTTTTTGATTTCAGTGGGGTGCCATGCATTTTTTAAGCAAAACCTTTATTAAAAATTCAAAGCGTGAAAATACGCCTGACTAGTTTTTAAAAGCGTATTTCCTATTTTCAAAGCGTGAAATACGCTCTCGGAGGCGTTAAAATTATCACTGTAAATAAGGATAAAATAAAATTTCAGATAAAAAACATGTTCTTACCATTTATACATCCATTTGTCTAGCTTTGAACATAGAAAATGAAAGGAAATCTTCTAAACTTACCAAACAGAAACTGATGGAAGATTTTTGTAAGGAGACGGTAAAGCATATTTATTACTATCAGATCCAGTAGCTTTGTTGATAGGTTCAGAATCCTCTTCTGATTCTCCTGAAGATGCAGATTCAGATACTTCTTGGGAATCTGTGAGAAAAAACTTTATATTTTAGAGAAATATAACAGAAAAAATAAATTGTGAAATTTATTATCAGTACTTTTAAACGATAATAAATTATCATTACTTTCAAACATAAACTGAAGTTTTAAATTAGAATCCTCAAACAGCCACTAGTTAGGGGTCATCCATAAATTACGTGAGGTCAAAAAGGGGGGGGAGGGGTTTGGAAAAATCTCACCAAATCTCACCAAGGGGGGAGGGGGGGGTCGATTAAAATCTCACGTCAACTTTTTTTAACTTAATTAGGTGCTATGAAGCACAAAATGCAAATAATTTTTAGAAAATAATTTTTAAAAGTTGTGGGTAAATCTCACGTGGGGGGGAGGGGGGGTCAAGAAAAATCTCACTAAATCTCACCAAGGGGGAGGGGGGGTCCAGATTTTGGAAAAAACACCTCACGTAATTTATGGATGACCCCTTATTTGGGTGGCTTTGATTCAGTTCAAAATTTAAGTTTTTAAGCAGAATTATACAGTAAAACCTCATTGAGAGGCCAGCCCTTATACACATAGTGGATCAGTTTTTGAAGGCACTGAATTATTTTCCTGTATGGTTCTAGAGTTAAAATAACCCAATTAGCGACAAGTAAAACCCACACACACACATCCCAGCAGGTTTCTCAATTTTAAATAAAAAAATCCCATTTAATACTTTCAATAAATTTGTTCCATCAATTCAAATAAACTTTCAAAACATTTGTTCTGCCATTGGAGGGCAATGAAAGGTTTGATAAGATTGGTGCATGTTTTATGACTTAACAGTCTCTTTTGTAAATCTACTTTAAAAGATTTTTTATTAAAGATCTGGAGAATTTTTGTACACAGGTTGCCCAGTATTACCACTTTTCAGGGGGACTCTATGATAAAAAATATGTTTTTTATGCTAACGATAAAAGTTTTCGGATAAGAAATTAGCAATTAATATAAAGTGTTTCAAAAGTCCATTTTGCAGCATTTATTTGGAACCAACATATTCTAGGGTCACGGAAGTAAGGTCTACCCCTAGGTAAGTGACCCTGAAGAATCCATTGAGATGACTAAAAGTGCCCCTAGTGGCGAAATAAAAAGTTAAAAAATTTATTTAAAAACTAAAGGAGATAGAACAAACCTCAGAGAGAATATTATTGACACTGGCCACCGTTATGAATAACTCACAGAAAAAATTTCATGAAAATATCGTGAATATTGTCGTGGAAGATGCAATAAGGCACATCTAACATTTGAAGCACCTTTAGTATGCCAATCCTCTTTCTCGCCAAACAGTTTTCGCGACTTCGTTTGGCGGTTTTAATATGGCTGTGCTTTTTTTGTAAACCAACATTTTTTCAGAAATTGATGCTTAGATATTTGATTACTTGATCAGGCTTCGCACCTAAAAGTATTAAAAGCATTTTTAAGACATCTTTATAAGCTCTAGTAAGCCGTGATTTGACACATTTTCACATTGGTCAGAAAAAAGTTGCCGATCTTTCATGATCTGTCATAGATCCAAAGATCATGATCTGATATTTAGAGAATCAATTTCGATGAAACTGTTTGAGAGCGTGAAAGATATGAACTGTGAAAGATATTGGTTTATTTTGAGTACGATTTTGTTTTGACTATTCCTCCGAATATTATATTAAACTAGTTTAAAAAAGATATTACTGGCTATATAATTAGCTTTGTAAATTTCAAGAAAAATGCAAATAAAGCATGCTTTATTTTATGTCGTGGTACCTTTACCTGCTACAATTTTATTGTGATTACAATGTAAGTAAAATGTATACAGTTTTGTAATTTTTTATGTTCCTATGATTTTTTTTTGGTTTATACACCGATAAGAGACAAGAAAAAAATATTGTATTGAAAATAAAGTTATCAAACAATTAATTCTGATAATAACAGAAAAAGTGCCTATTTACAAAAAAATATTAATAATGTGTATTTTATGTATCTATGATTTGAGACAAAATAGAAATGATGGATATTCTTTTCGGAAAAGCAGAAAAATGCTCGATGTGGGCAAGAGAATAGGAAATTCTATTAGCAAGCGATGTTCCGAAGTAGTCACCCTCCTAAGTATTGCCCGTACCTGGAAGTGCTAAACTTCGGTGATGAATAAATGTGCTGGTGTTGGTTTTGACTCGATTTAAGCAGCAACCATACGAAACCATATTTGACTATTTATTTCACTGCCAATTGAAACAATCGACAACTACATCAAACTGTGTCTTTTACCGATGTTAGATGTGCTGTATTGCATCTTCCACGACGATATTCATAGAGATATTAGCATGTGAAAATAGCCCTTTTTCATGCCTCGCAAAAGAAAAGGTTTGCAAATTTGCAAGTTTTTTTATTAAATTTTGTCTTCATTCAACTAAAAAACCACAAAACCACAATAACACTTAAAAATTTGCAAATTTTATAATATCTCCACAAATATTCACGATATTTTAATGAAATTTTTTTTCAGCAAGTTATTCATAATGGTGGCAAAAATACTCTCACTGAGGTTTTTGCTCCATCTCCTTTAGTTCTTAAATTAATTATTTAAACTTTTTTATTCCTCCACTAGGGGATTTGTAAGTCAGACACACACACACACACACACACACACACACACACACACACACACACACACACACACACACACACACACACACACACACACACACACACACACACACACACACAGACACAGACACACACACACACACACACACACACACACACACACACACACACACACACACACACACACACACCGTAAAAAGTTATTTTTTTAATTTCATTATGGGGTGGATATTAAATTGAGAAATAATAAAGATTCAATTCATGAAGAACATACCATTAGACTTTATCACAGTTATAAAAGGCTTGTCAGTGGTTGGTGTTTTAGATGATTGCTGTTCATTCCTGGTAGATTTCATTTCTATAAGATATATATATTATTTTTAGAAAGAGAATAGTGGATCAAAAATTTCCTTTCAAAATTAATTGAAGCAGAAAAAGCAGT
Organism: Tetragnatha versicolor; assembly: GCA_024610705.1. Lineage (NCBI taxonomy): Eukaryota > Metazoa > Arthropoda > Arachnida > Araneae > Tetragnathidae > Tetragnatha > Tetragnatha versicolor. The sequence continues at coordinate 3,726,694 of JANDEH010000019.1, forward strand.
AAAGCTGATTAAAGCAAGCAATGAATAAAAATTTAAAGTTGCACTTTTTCTTAGATATTTATGATAAGTGTTTTTTTTGGCCATAGAAGCTTTGGAGCGGTCATTTTGACTCGTGTTGCATTTTTGAAAAAAAACTCCCTTCAGAACTATTTGACTTCTGCTTTAACGTTTTCTATTTCATGCTGCTATTACAGGGTGTCCCAAAAAAGACTGACACATTTTAAAAATCAATAACTAATAACTCGAAAACTAAAGATACAAATACACGGTTTGTTACATGCTACTCTTGGGAGTCTTAGGAGTAGGATGCAACAAACCGCGTGTTTTTTACCTTTTTTAGTTTTCGAGTTATTAGTTATTGATTTTTAAAATGTGTTAGTCTTTTTTGGGCACACTTTTTTTCATTCAAATTTGGTTTGGTTTGCTAAACATCTTCCAGGGATACTAACAGGTCTACCTAGAACCCTCAAATGCAGTCATTTTGGCCGCTTTCTTTCTACTTTATCCCTTAAATTTTTATCTTGTGATTCCAAGAGGTATCTGGAGAGTTCCTTTACCAATTACAATTTTAGTGATTTAGCTGCACAAAATTATAATTTACAGCTTTATATTTTTACATCTCTTTGCTAAAAGTTTCCCATTTGTTTCATCATATTGAGTCCCGTTTTCAAAAAATTGTAAAAATTTATTCATAATTTCGTAAATTAAAAATTACTAATAACTTTGATTCCAGAGATCTGTCCAGACTTTTTGTAAAGGGTCCTGCTTTGGGTAAAAGTTGTGAAAATCTACTCAATTTTGTGGATTTGAAGTTAGCGTTAATTAGGGTTTTTTTCAGCCCGGTGCCTATTTTTGTGAAAATACAGTCCCATTTTTGTAGTATTGTAAAGAAATAGTGTCTGTTTAAAGGCTAAAATACTTTGTGAAGGGTCTATTTTTAAGGTAAATGTTTTGTTAAGGGCTTGTTTTCAGAATGAAATATTTTTGGAATGGTTCGAAAACAGACTCAAATTTCTTCTAAACAGACTCATGTATTTTAACAGGAAAAATTCCTTTCAGCTAATGCTACCAACTACCGAAAGAAAACAGCACTCCACACTTGAATAAAGCGAAATATAATAATGCTTGCCCCGATCTCCGTCCTCCTCCTTTTGTTCCTCGTCATCCCCTGAAGCAGCTTCGTCATTGGACAGAGCGGTCAGCTTGGCTCGCTGTCGTTCCTTCAGAACCTTCTTGGCTGCCGATAACCGTAGGGGTGAGGGGGGTAGAATCCCCTTTAGCCGCTTGCGGTACACCTGCATGCGCTCTTTGGGTGACATAGGCATGGTGAGTCACTCCTAATGTAAGCAAGGAGCTACTATGTACGAGGGTCATTCTAGAAGGAAGGAACGTTTTCTCTTGGTATTTTACTGAGGGTTGGTTTCAGGTTTTCTTAATAGAAGCGTGTTTTATTTGTTTAAAACATGTGTTTTTAGTTTAAAACCTTTTTTACTTGTTTTTTACCCAACGCAGAAATGCTAAAAAAACATGATTTTTTAAAAATTTAATTTAATTTTTCAAATTGAATTTTGATTGACAAAGTTGTTCTTTTAAACACACTGTAAACAGTTCATTCTTTTAAATGATTTTGGTAAGTTTTTGTCACAAAATCATGCTCTTTACCTTGCAATGCCATGGCAATTTGGTGGTCTGTACCCAAGCCTTTTACTTAAGACACTTATAACTTATTAAGCCTTGGGTGATCATGAAAGAAATGGTGAGTTTGTTGCCTAAATAAAGTGACCGACTTGCTAAAAAATACATGTTTCTTTTGCTTTGTTTTAAACATGTTTGAAGCAAAGTGCTCTGAACGTAACAACCCTGATTTTACTTGAGGTTAACCCCAAAATATTTCAATAGTACTTGTGTGATACTTTTGGGGTTTTGTTTATCTCTAGCAAATTCGACCATTTACCTAAGCATATCACAAAGTTGTCAAATCAGTCACTTGGTTCATTGTCACTTTCATATTATGATAGAAAATAAATAAAAAAATCCTTCAAGGTCTGTGTCTGGGAGAGGATTTAAGCTGCAATATCTAACTACAGATTTCTTATTTCACAGCTTTGAGTGTGTCAGAGCTTGTATGTTTCGGTTTAGTAGCTTTCTCTTCTTCTAATTTCTACTCCCAATAGTGTTAATTTTTTAATTTGTGATTCCAATTATGCTGTTTCTAGTATTTTAAATGTAAAAATGTCTTATGTAAAATTATTAAAAATGGAAAAAATTAAGATTAGTTAAGACAAGACAATCTTTAAAAAAATCTTGATATTTCGGATCAAAATTTTAATTGATTTCATGCATTTCAATATTAATCAAGTAGGAGAATAAACCATAAGATTTTTCTTTTGTAACCCATGAGGCACAACAACTGAGTTTTACACAAATCTGGAAATTATTATGGAAGTGAAAAAGGTGTGTTATTATGACTGGCAAAACATAGAAAATAAAAGCTAGTAATACAATAGGAAAAATGTTTAAATTTGTATAAAAGCTATAAGTAGAAAAATGTTAATAAGTATTGAAATATGTTTAGTTGGAATAAAAAAATAATGACCCGTATACACATTTTTAAGTGGAATAATATAGTACACAGATAATTTTTTGGATATGTATTACTTTGAAATTTACTTATAGTTCTAACCTCTCTGTAATAAATGGATTTATGTGAAAACTAAAACATCAATGACAGTATAATAGTTTTAATTTAAAGAAATTGCCAAGAAAATTGTTAGAATATATCCTTTTAAAATTAAGTATTTTTTTTCTTCTTTAGCCACCCATTTATAATTATTTGTATATTCTATAAAACAAACCTATGAACAAAACTTTAAGTTTCAGCTTTTATATTTTGAAGCTAACAATGAATCTAACATTTATTTGATAACATAAAGATGAAAAATTTAGGAGAGTTAAAAATTAATAGATGAACACTCACTACTGAAGTTTTAGAAGTTTCATGAAGAAGCTTCTTGGAGATACAGAATTCTAAGAACTTCACTTGATATTACTTATTTCAAACTTTTATTTCACATCCGAAGTCAAAATTTAGCATCTTGTTGGCAGACGAATGAAAAAAATAGATAAAGTTCCACTTGCCTGTAAAATAATTTCATATCATTCAGATAAAATTAAATTTGAAAAAAAATTTAAAAAAACCTATTTAATATAAAATTTTTTTGATTAAGTATGTTTTACAGGTCAGTGGAGTCTATTTCACAAATTCTCAGGGGGGGAGAACCCCCAGACCCACTGACAAAACTTTTTCACAGGATCTCTAAGTTTTTCTTGAATTTTTTTTGAAAGGTTTTTTTGTTTAAAAAAAAGCTATGGTTTGTTTAATTATTTTAAGCTTTTTTCTGTAGGCTTTCTCTGATGTGAGTCTTCTGATTGATGTGGAAGGTGTTACATTCTGACATTACAATGCATATAAAAATTGCTATCAGGGAGGGTGCAAACATTCTCTTAAGAAAGTCAGTTTTACACATCACTTGCTTCAATTCAGTCATATATTAGGTTTAAAAAAGTGATGTTTTTAAAACATTTTTTGGTAGAACTTGGTTTTTGATTAGTTTGTATCAAAATGCAACATATTTTAATTTTAGAAAATAAAAAAAATTGAAAATTTTGGGTCAGAAATTGAAAAATAAAACAGAAGGGGTTAACGTCCTGTTATAGTCCCCCATATATACGCGACTAAATCAGTGGTTGAGAAGACACTGCTCGGATCCCGCATGCGCTGTAACTCTGAATTTGATATCATTTGATAAGCAAACCATAATGAACATACCCTAAAAATTTCAAGTTGATCGGACAATTCCTTCTTGGTGTTGCATTTTTTAAGAACAGGAGTATACTACTTTTTGGATTCAAATTTCAAAAAAATTCTGGGAGAGGTCCCCCAACCCCCTTTAAAATTTATCTTTCTAAATCCTGTTGTATTCTAGAAAATTTTGCGGCTCTCAACTAGAGTTCCTCTTTATCTCAATGGGCCTGAAGAGTAGTTAAAGTTAAAACACTTCTTTAAAGGGTCAAATTTCAAAAATAATTTGAGGGAGGTCCCCCAGACCCCACCACCCAAAAATCTTCTGCTTAATTAATCTGAAATTTAATGTACTATAAGAGTACCCTTAAGGTGAGAAATCCCCTACTCTAAAACAGAAATCTGATGGTTTCTATAGTCTGAAGCTCCCAAAACCAACTTTTTTAACTGGGGAAATCCCCCGTACACCTCTTGAAAATCCAAAATTCAGATGGGGAAGCAGAAATCCTATTTAAGTGTCACTAAATAATGAGAAAATATAAGTTGCAATACACCTTTTTTCCAGTCAAATTTCCAAACATTTTCTGGGGGAGAACGCAGAACCTAGACCCCCTTTGTTTTAGGGTTTGTATTATTCTAAAACATTTGGCACTATGCTCACAAAGTTTAAAATTTACTCTACAATATACTCAGAAAGAGAGAGCAGAGAAAATTTATTCAGAACATGTCTAGTAACGGGACCCTTGTATTTGAGGTTTAAAAGATTTTGTTCTCTTACCCCGGTCAAAAAAACCTTACTACGGGCAAAAACAGATATTTTTTCCGACAGGGTCCCCCCTCCTTAAATGTTGCACTAATCTGTGCCTGATCATTTTGCTAGTGACATATGTACTATATCAATTGTGCAAATTACACATTTTCCTAGTGAATAATTAAACCTTTAAAATATATTCCTTTTTTAGGTCTTTAAACAATAGATAAAACAATTTCATAATTACTCAAAAAGTATCAACCATGTTCAGTTGTTTCTCAAGTTAAAATTTAAGCTTTGGGGAAACAATAAACAATACAATTTGTAAAGGTAAATTTAAATAAACAATAATTTAAAGTGAAGAATAAATCTTGGAATTGTAAGGTTTCAAAATAAAATTGTCACAATAATTTTTTTGTACTAATCCTAATAACACAAAAAAAATGACATTGAAAATTTTCATTACAAACATGTGCTTTGCTTGTTGTTGTTTTTGTTGTTTCTCATTATGCTTACAAATAAAAAGATAAACATTGATAAGTACCATGAATTATAGAAGATAAAAGGGTTCACTTGCAGGGGCGATTAATTATGTAACTATCAAAATGGCTAAATTTTTAGTCAATAATTTTTATAAAGCTCCGTTGTTTCTGTTGCCACCCTAGGAAAAAAATTAGTACTTTAGCGAATGGCAACAGCTTTTGATATTTACACTCTTGAGGTTTTGTGGAGGGAATCGAACAGGAACCGTTCAAAAAATTTGAACAAATAGGTATTTGTTTCAAGACAAAACCAATAGTGAATGAAAAATACAGTTGTTTTCAATTCAATTTTCGAACTGATTTCAAAATTATATTAAAAATATCAGTTGGCAACAAAAGAAATGATCTTACGGTCCCAGTTACAATGAACTTGTTACTTACAATATTTAAGAATCTGTTTCCAACTTGAACACTATCGTTTTCTTACGTTTTTATACATTTAATTCCCCTAGCAACTCTACAAGGCAGTAAGAATCACTTTAAAAACTTTTTACAGGAATCAACATTTAACAAAATCGTACGTGACGCACTTGAATTACTGACAGGTTCAACTGTGTCACGTCACCAAGACTTCGGACTGCATAGTTTAAGAAATACGACTTATCTTTATATTATGTAAAAAACACCAGAAGTGCCAAGGTTTTTGAGAATTAAATTGGAAATCAGTGGGGGATGTAAGAAGGGTCTATACCCCCCAAACTGGACTTAGGTTTACGTTTAAACTACATAAAATTGATATGTTTTTCGGAAAGTTTTCAATTTTTTGTAGCTCATTTCACAATTCAAATGGTCGAATGAGCTTTATCCAGGGCCCGACTTACAAGTTTGGGGGCCCAGGGCAAAAGACTCGCTTGGGGCCCTCGACATGTTTTAAAGTAAAATTTAAATTTATTTGACTTAAAATGGCAAAATCAATGACCTTTAATTCTTATGTAAACTCTTCGTAAAAATTCTTTATTTGAAATTTCATCAAATTAATTGATTTTAAATTCATGAGTTAATAAATATATTTTACATTCTCTCACATTTTCTTTGCTTTTAGCAATTTGGGGGCATTTTGGGGGCCCCTTTAAAATGGGGACCCAGGGCAAGTGCCCCGAATGCCCTCCCAGAAATCAGGCTCTGGCTTTATCCCTTTTTAATGAGCTTTGGGGCCGTTCAAATATTACGTAAGCACCTAAAGGGGGGAGGGGGTTTGCTCTTTGCTTGTTTTTCCTGACAAGGGTTCCCAAGTGAAAACCTTTGAAAAACCAAATGTTGCAATTTTTTACCGGTTTAGTAACAGATTGCCTGGACAATTGGCGTCGTAGGTTCCTGAAAATTGGGGGAGGGGACGCCTGAAGGATTCTCGGAATTCCTCCCAAAATGTTTTTTACAAACTATTGTTCGTTTTTCTTTTTCGCCCTCGTTAAACAATTTTAAGGTGATTTTGAATCAACTAATTAACTACTGCCATAATTTTTTATAAACCGTTTGTAACTTTTCACTAAAAAGGGGGTCCTCCCCCAGAAAAATTTAGGAAATTTGACCTTTTAAATACAGGTTTAAACTCATTTTGAGAGAGAGGGAGAAAGAGAAAAAGAAAGAGAGAGAGATTGCAGTTTCAAAATCAAATTTTTTATGGTTTAACCAGAGTAGATAGAATTTGAGAGTTCTACCCCACTGCGGAAAAGCGGATACCTGCGCCGGCGGCGGCTCCCTTCCCATTCTACTGATTGGGGCTTCCTTCCCATTCTACTAGATTGCGGAGTGTCTGGACACCTACTTTGCGGCTCCTCGAGTAAAGGGGAGGCTAATTAGATTAATTAGTAATTAACAGAAGTCGTGCAGATACTTTGCGGATATGTCTGGACAGGTACTTCGGAGCTCCCTGCCCATTCTACTTAATTGCGAATACCTACCCATTCTACTTTATTGCGAATACCTACCCATTCTACTCTACTTAATTGCGGATACCTATCCAATTTTACTTAATTGCGGATACCTAGCCATTCTACTTAATTGCGAATACCTACCCATTCTACTTAATTGCGGATACCTACCCATTTTACTTAATTGCGAATACCTACCCATTCTACTTAATTGCGGATACCTACCCATTTTACTTAATTGCGGATACCTGCCCATTCTACTAAATTGCGGATACCTACGCATTCTACTAAAATGCGACTCTACCACTAAGAGACAGCAGGAAGTTTACAAACTGTAACCGCTGTTTAACTGTAATATGGACAAAATTAGCAAATTGCAGCTCTTCTACTATATTAGGGCTTTAGAACACATGCAACAACAAGAAGCTAAATTGTGACTTTCTAAATTATTTTAAGATAATATTAATTGATAGTTAAAGTTATTAACAAAGATTAATTAACAGTTATTTTACATAAAATTATAAGGTTAATGAACAAACTAAACGCTGTAATATATCACCTATTAAATGCACATACTGGAATAAAAGACCAAGACAATCACAAACTCAAATCTAGACTGCACTACTCGCCTGTCATTGAGACTCCCTTAACAATGCACCAACGAACCGCCCCCCTTGCCTTTCACAGAGCAATATGTCTGATGTTAACGGGGTAGCGATTGATAGCGATTGCATCTTTTCCCAGAATACCAAGGAGAGGGTTTTCAAAAGATATATATTTTTTCGTTAAATTTACAGTTCAATATTCACTTTAGTTACAGTTTAACATAAAATGCTTATCCTATCACAATCCTTAACTTTGAAAATACAGTATTTTCACCAGAAAGGATACTTTGAAAAATTGAGAATGATCGAACATTATCAGACAACCAGACATCTAATACGTTATCCTATTGGTGGAATTATTTTTATTTTACTTTGATCAGAAAAGGATACTTTGAAAAATTGAGGATACATTTTCAGACCACTTGACATATAATACGTTATCCTATTGGTGGAATTATTTTACAACTTCGATTAAAAATTACTAATTATGTTCATATTGGATAAGATCTTAAATATTTTAAGCATTTTTTTTAAATAAAATATACTTTTATTACGAATTCTGTTCGAGGAGTTGATTTTTTTTTCATAGAATGTTAGATTCATTCAAGTTAAAAATGATAAATCCATTAATTTTACTATAGTTCAATTGAAGATATTACTTATTTTATTCGCATAGAAGATTTTTCTAGATTTAAACGTGAGAATATATGATTAATCACCTAAACAAAAACTATTCCATTACACTTTTTTCTGAAAGCATTGTGTGAATGAGAGAATTTTTATACAAAAATTGTAAAATATATACGATTTTCCCAACAGTTGAAAAAATTTCAATCATTAACCTTTTATTTAAAGTACATTATTTGGCTACCACTACAGAACATACATTCATTTTATTCATAACTTTTTAACTTTAATATTACATTTATTAAACATGTAATATTTTTTTCTATACTAAAGAGAACTGCTTTGGTTATTTTTCAATTCATGGAATGGTTACGTTGATCATTTTCAACCTTTTTTGAAAATAATTTTTTTAACCCATCTACAAGAATTTTACCCTCTGCTGTACATTTTTACTAACAATTTATATTATTCACTAAAGCAAACAATATAATACATATAAACTAACTTATGAAAGAAATCATTTATGGATATAATGTTTTCTCTTACCTAAAGCATTCTTTCATCTATAATCCATATAGAAAATTAAACTATTCTAATAAAAATTAATGGGGAAACATGACTCAAAAGGAAACATACATTATAAAAACCAAGAAAATTATTACTGAATCTATAAGAAAACCTAAAAACTCTGCTTTTTTTTATTAAAAATTAAAACACATGTAGAGAAATAACTTAATACTTTGTTAAAAATAAAAACGAACACAGAAAAACTTTCACTGAAAAATTAAAATATTTTTTAAATATAAAAACTAATTCACTTCGAAACTAAAAACTTAACTAAAATCTTTGTTAAAAATAAAAACTTAACTAAAAACTCTGCTAAAAATAAAAACTTAACTGAAAATTTTACTAAAAATTAAGACACATGTAGAAAATTAACTTAATACTTTGTTAAAAATAAAAACGAACACAGAAAAACTTTCACTGAAAAACTAAAATCTTTGTTAAAAATAAAAACTTAACTAAAAACTCTGCTAAAAATAAAAACTTAACTGAAAATTTAGTTAAAAATTAAGACACATGCAGAAAAATAACTTAATACTTTGTAAAAAATAAAAACGAACACAGAAAAACTTTACAAGAAATGAAAACTTATACACTGAAAAACTAAAATCTTTGTTAAAAATAAAAACTTAACTGAAAATTTTGTTAAATATTAGGATACATACAGAAAAATAACTTAATACTTTGTTAAAAATAAAAACTTAACTGAAAATTTTGTTAAAATAAAAACTTAAGTGAAAATTTTGTTAAAAATTAAGACACATGTAGAAAAATAACTTAATACTTTGTTAAAAATAAAAACGAACACAGAAAAACTTTCACTGAAAAACTAAAATATTTTTAAATATAAAAACGTATTCACTTCGAAAATAAAAACTTAACTTAAAATTCTGTTAAAAATAAAAACTTAACTGAAAATTTAGTTAAAAATTAAGACACATGCAGAAAAATAACTTAATACTTTGTAAAAAATAAAAACGAACACAGAAAAACTTTACAAGAAATGAAAACATATACACTGAAAAACTAAAATCTTTGTTAAAATAAAAACTTAAGTGAACATTTTGTTAAAAATTAAGACACATGTAGAAAAATAACTTAATGCTTTGTTAAAAATAAAAACGAACACAGAAAAACTTTCACTGAAAAACTAAAATATTTGTTAAATATAAAAACGTATTCACTTCGAAATTAAAAACTTAACTTAAAATTTTGTTAAAAATAAAAACTTAACTAAAAATTTTGTTAAAAATAAAAACTTAACTTAATAAAAACTTAACTTAAAATTTAGTTAAAAATAAAAACTTAACTGAAAATTTTGTTAAAAATTAAGATACATGCAGAAAAATAACTTAATACTTTGTTAAAAATAAAAACGAACACAGAAAAAACTTTACAAGCAATGAAAACTTATACACTAAAAAACTAAAATCTTTGTTAAAAATAAAAGCTTAACTGAAAATTTTGTTAAAAATTAAGACAAATGCAGAAAAATAACTTAATACCTTGTTAAATGTAAAATTTTAAAAGCTACAAAACTAAAATATCTGTTTTAAATAAATAAAACTTACAAGAAATTTTACAAGAAATAAAAAGTTACGCTAAAAACTTTACCAAAAAGAAATTATTACGAAAAACTTTAACAGAAAGAAAAACTTAAAAACTATAAAACTAAAAACTTTGTTAAAAAATAAAGGCAAATGCAGAAAATAACTTAATACTTTGTTAAATATTAAAACTTTGCAACCATGAAACGAAAAACTTTACCAAAAATAAAAACTTATACACTACAAAACTAAAATATTTGTTAAAAATAAAATAAAAACTTTGAAAAAATTTTACATGAAATAAAAAGTAACACTAAAAACTTTATCAAAAGGAAATACTTCGTGTTAAAAATAAATAAAAACTTTGAAAAAATTTTACAAGAAATAAAAATTTACACTAAAAACTTTACCAAAAAGAAATTATTACGAAAAACTTTAACAAAAGAAAAACCTAAAAACTATAAAACTAAAAACTTTGTTAAAAATCAAGACAAACTCAGAAAAATAACTTAATACTTTGTTCAATATAAAAACTTAGAACTTATAAAACTAGAAACTTTGCTAAAAATAAAAACTTTAGGAAAACTTTGTTAAAAATAAAGAAACCAATACAGAAAATTTTAAAAATAAATAAAAACTTTGAAAAAATATTACAAGAAATAAAAAAAATAACACTAAAAACATTATCAAAAAGAGATATCTTACAAATTATAAAACTAAAAACTTTGTTAAAATAAAATAAAATTGAAAAGTTACACTAAAAAACTAAAAACTTTATCAAAAAGAAATACTTCTTGATAAAAAAATATACTTTGAAAAATTTGTACAAGAAATACACTAAAAACTTTACCAATAACACCCATACTTTGTTAAAATTAGAAGACAGATAGATTCACGTCCCCCTTTCATTGGGACCCTTTTTTAATTATTATGTAAAACGTGGGCTGAAAAATTTAAAAGTACTATTTTTAAATTTCCTTCATTAAGAAGGAGTTTTCAGCCCACCGAGTTTTCATAATAAAAAAAAAGGGTCTCAACGAAAGGGGGACGTGAATCTATCTGTCTTCTAATTTTAACAAAGTATGGGTGTTATTGGTAAAGTTTTTAGTGTATTTCTTGTACAAATTTTTCAAAGTATATTTTTTTATCAAGAAGTATTTCTTTTTGATAAAGTTTTTAGTTTTTTAGTGTAACTTTTCAATTTTATTTTATTTTAACAAAGTTTTTAGTTTTATAATTTGTAAGTATCTCTTTTTGATAATGTTTTTAGTGTTATTTTTTTTATTTCTTGTAATATTTTTTCAAAGTTTTTATTTATTTTTAAAATTTTCTGTATTGGTTTCTTTATTTTTAACAAAGTTTTCCTAAAGTTTTTATTTTTAGCAAAGTTTCTAGTTTTATAAGTTCTAAGTTTTTATATTGAACAAAGTATTAAGTTATTTTTCTGAGTTTGTCTTGATTTTTAACAAAGTTTTTAGTTTTATAGTTTTTAGGTTTTTCTTTTGTTAAAGTTTTTCGTAATAATTTCTTTTTGGTAAAGTTTTTAGTGTAAATTTTTATTTCTTGTAAAATTTTTTCAAAGTTTTTATTTATTTTTAACACGAAGTATTTCCTTTTGATAAAGTTTTTAGTGTTACTTTTTATTTCATGTAAAATTTTTTCAAAGTTTTTATTTTATTTTTAACAAATATTTTAGTTTTGTAGTGTATAAGTTTTTATTTTTGGTAAAGTTTTTCGTTTCATGGTTGCAAAGTTTTAATATTTAACAAAGTATTAAGTTATTTTCTGCATTTGCCTTTATTTTTTAACAAAGTTTTTAGTTTTATAGTTTTTAAGTTTTTCTTTCTGTTAAAGTTTTTCGTAATAATTTCTTTTTGGTAAAGTTTTTAGCGTAACTTTTTATTTCTTGTAAAATTTCTTGTAAGTTTTATTTATTTAAAACAGATATTTTAGTTTTGTAGCTTTTAAAATTTTACATTTAACAAGGTATTAAGTTATTTTTCTGCATTTGTCTTAATTTTTAACAAAATTTTCAGTTAAGCTTTTATTTTTAACAAAGATTTTAGTTTTTTAGTGTATAAGTTTTCATTGCTTGTAAAGTTTTTTCTGTGTTCGTTTTTATTTTTAACAAAGTATTAAGTTATTTTTCTGCATGTATCTTAATTTTTAACAAAATTTTCAGTTAAGTTTTTATTTTTAACTAAATTTTAAGTTAAGTTTTTATTAAGTTAAGTTTTTATTTTTAACAAAATTTTTAGTTAAGTTTTTATTTTTAACAAAATTTTAAGTTAAGTTTTTAATTTCGAAGTGAATACGTTTTTATATTTAACAAATATTTTAGTTTTTCAGTGAAAGTTTTTCTGTGTTCGTTTTTATTTTTAACAAAGCATTAAGTTATTTTTCTACATGTGTCTTAATTTTTAACAAAATGTTCACTTAAGTTTTTATTTTAACAAAGATTTTAGTTTTTCAGTGTATATGTTTTCATTTCTTGTAAAGTTTTTCTGTGTTCGTTTTTATTTTTTACAAAGTATTAAGTTATTTTTCTGCATGTGTCTTAATTTTTAACTAAATTTTCAGTTAAGTTTTTATTTTTAACAGAATTTTAAGTTAAGTTTTTATTTTCGAAGTGAATACGTTTTTATATTTAAAAATATTTTAGTTTTTCAGTGAAAGTTTTTCTGTGTTCGTTTTTATTTTTAACAAAGTATTAAGTTATTTTTCTACATGTGTCTTAATTTTTAACAAAATTTTCACTTAAGTTTTTATTTTAACAAAATTTTCAGTTAAGTTTTTATTTTTAACAAAGTATTAAGTTATTTTTCTGCATGTATCCTAATATTTAACAAAATTTTCAGTGAAGTTTTTATTTTTAACAAATATTTTAGTTAAGTTTTTAGTTTCGAAGTGAATTAGTTTTTATATTTAAAAAAGATTTTAATTTTTCAGTGAAAGTTTTTCTGTGTTCGTTTTTATTTTTAACAAAGTATTAAGTTATTTCTCTACATGTGTTTTAATTTTTAATAAAAAAAAAGCAGAGTTTTTAGGTTTTCTTATAGATTCAGTAATAATTTTCTTGGTTTTTATAATGTATGTTTCCTTTTGAGTCATGTTTCCCCATTAATTTTTATTAGAATAGTTTAATTTTCTATATGGATTATAGATGAAAGAATGCTTTAGGTAAGAGAAAACATTATATCCATAAATGATTTCTTTCATAAGTTAGTTTATATGTATTATATTGTTTGCTTTAGTGAATAATATAAATTGTTAGTAAAAATGTACAGCAGAGGGTAAAATTCTTGTAGATGGGTTAAAAAAATTATTTTCAAAAAAGGTTGAAAATGATCAACGTAACCATTTCATGAATTGAAAAATAACCAAAGCAGTTCTCTTTAGTATAGAAAAAAATATTACATGTTTAATAAATGTAATATTAAAGTTAAAAAGTTATGAATAAAATGAATGTATGTTCTGTAGTGGTAGCCAAATAATGTACTTTAAATAAAAGGTTAATGATTGAAATTTTTTCAACTGTTGGGAAAATCGTATATATTTTACAATTTTTGTATAAAAATTCTCTCATTCACACAATGCTTTCAGAAAAAAGTGTAATGGAATAGTTTTTGTTTAGGTGATTAATCATATATTCTCACGTTTAAATCTAGAAAAATCTTCTATGCGAATAAAATAAGTAATATCTTCAATTGAACTATAGTAAAATTAATGGATTTATCATTTTTAACTTGAATGAATCTAACATTCTATGAAAAAAAAATCAACTCCTCGAACAGAATTCGTAATAAAAGTATATTTTATTTTTAAAAAATGCTTAAAATATTTAAGATCTTATCCAATATGAACATAATTAGTAATTTTTAATCGAAGTTGTAAAATAATTCCACCAATAGGATAACGTATTATATGTCAAGTGGTCTGAAAATGTATCCTCAATTTTTCAAAGTATCCTTTCTGATCAAAGTAAAATAAAAATAATTCCACCAATAGGATAACGTATTAGATGTCTGGTTGTCTGATAATGTTCGATCATTCTCAATTTTTCAAAGTATCCTTTCTGGTGAAAATACTGTATTTTCAAAGTTAAGGATTGTGATAGGATAAGCATTTTATGTTAAACTGTAACTAAAATGAATATTGAACTGTAAATTTAACGAAAAAATATATATCTTTTGAAAACCCTCTCCTTGGTATTCTGGGAAAAGATGCAATCGCTATCAATCGCTACCCCGTTAACATCAGACATATTGCTCTGTGAAAGGCAAGGGGGGCGGTTCGTTGGTGCATTGTTAAGGGAGTCTCAATGACAGGCGAGTAGTGCAGTCTAGATTTGAGTTTGTGATTGTCTTGGTCTTTTATTCCAGTATGTGCATTTAATAGGTGATATATTACAGCGTTTAGTTTGTTCATTAACCTTATAATTTTATGTAAAATAACTGTTAATTAATCTTTGTTAATAACTTTAACTATCAATTAATATTATCTTAAAATAATTTAGAAAGTCACAATTTAGCTTCTTGTTGTTGCATGTGTTCTAAAGCCCTAATATAGTAGAAGAGCTGCAATTTGCTAATTTTGTCCATATTACAGTTAAACAGCGGTTACAGTTTGTAAACTTCCTGCTGTCTCTTAGTGGTAGAGTCGCATTTTAGTAGAATGCGTAGGTATCCGCAATTTAGTAGAATGGGCAGGTATCCGCAATTAAGTAAAATGGGTAGGTATCCGCAATTAAGTAGAATGGGTAGGTATTCGCAATTAAGTAAAATGGGTAGGTATCCGCAATTAAGTAGAATGGGTAGGTATTCGCAATTAAGTAGAATGGCTAGGTATCCGCAATTAAGTAAAATTGGATAGGTATCCGCAATTAAGTAGAATGGGTAGGTATTCGCAATTAAGTAGAATGGGCAGGGAGCCCCGAAGTACCTGTCCAGACATATCCGCAAAGTATCTGCACGACTTCTGTTAATTACTAATTAATCTAATTAGCCTCCCCTTTACTCGAGGAGCCGCAAAGTAGGTGTCCAGACACTCCGCAATCTAGTAGAATGGGAAGGAAGCCCCAATCAGTAGAATGGGAAGGGAGCCGCGGAGCCGCCGCCGGCGCAATCCGCTTTTCCGCAGTGGGGCAGAACTCTCAAATTCTATCTACTAACCAGTGCTGTAGCTGTATTTTTTTGAGGTGGTCTCATTAAATTATTATTTCTTTTTTTTTAGCTAGAAACATAATTTTCTGGGGGTAATGTTTTCCTATTCCATCATTTGCTTCAACCTACTCTAAATGAAATCGCTTTCTAAAAATGGGGTGTCCGTCCCCCTCTTGTGTACGTGTACGATACGCCTCTTAAATTAGGTGTCATTTAATGGCACCAACCTTTGATGATTAAAAGTCGGAGAAACACACATTCAGTAAATTTTCGGTTGCCCTCAAAGTTAAAACCAGAGTTCTGTAAACAATGCTCCCAATTATTGGGGGGAAGCGTCTCCCCCGGTGACGCCGCCGTGTGTATTATATAGTGAACCGTTGAAATTAAAAGAAATCTGACTGATAAAACTCGTTTGTTTCCTAAGTGAACGACCAGAAAGAGAAGAAAAATTGAAACTTTGAATCTTAATAATTCTAAAATTAATTCGAATTTATAAAAAACGAAACACCAATCTTCTTATAAAAAATAATTGTATGTGTGTTTAAAAAATCATAGTACTTCTGTGATTATTTTTTATTTTATTAATAAAATCCTGAAAAAGGGTCGAAATTTTCGAATCTTTAAAATTTCATTTCTATGAAGCTAATTCGAAATTCGAAAAAAAGGGTGACGAAGTGCAAAATTTCGTGCCTATAAGAGTATGTCTGCAAAAAATCATATTTCTGTTGTAAATAGATTTTGCAAGGGGCGAACTCGCAGCAGAAATTTTTTTTTGACTTTGACATTAAATAACTTCAGAACTAATTATCTCAATTATTAGCTTTTGGAACTAAAATGATTTTGTTACATTTATCTACGAATTGTCAAAATTTCATAATATTCCGTCGAATAGTTTTTGCGTTGTAAGAAGTAAGAGTTCCAGTGTTCAAAAATAAAATTTTCAAAATCAGCGGCTGCGGTGACGGCGGCTGTCAGTTACTTTTTTTTTTAACTAAGGGAGATAATCTCCGTAAATTTTATTTCTATGCAGCTTAAGGTAAATTGGAAAATATTATGGGGCTTTTTTTAACTGAAATATTCATTTGTATTTTTAACAAACCCGTTGTTTTTAGTTCTCTTGAAATATTTTTTCACAGGTGGGTGGGAGTAATACTTTATTTAAAGAAAAGTGGACGAATATAAAAAATATTCCCTTACAGTGTAGCGTATTAGGGGACATCCATAAATTACGTGAGGTCAAAAAGGGGGGGAGGGGTTTGGAAAAATCTCACCAAGGGGGGAGGGGGGGTCGATTAAAATCTCACGTCAACTATTTAAGTTGGAAATTATACGATTTTCTTCTCTTTTTAAGTAAAATGCAATTGAATAGGATAGAAAATTATTTTTAAAGGTTGTAGGTAAATCTCACGTGGGGGGAGGGGGGTCCAGCAAAATCTCACCAAGGGGGAGGGGGGTCCAGATTTTGGAAAAAACACCTCACGTAATTTATGGATGTCCCCTAGAGTCATAAAAACTAAGTAGACATACAAAAATTAAATTTAACTTGGTATCGTGATATTCAATTTACTTGCCAGACATGATAAAGTGTCAGACAATATTTTTTTAACAAACCATAAACCAAAGCTAACATGGATGAACTCAAGATATAAAGGGGCAATTCCATCCGTAACTCACACACTACATTTTTTTTTCAAAATTGCAATTTCAGGTAATTTTTTTTAAAATGGAAATTCCTTTTTTATTTTCTTTCTAAAAAATTCACGCATATTGAAATTTATGCCATTAATTTAAAATAACTATTGCGAATCTTTAAAGAATTTTGGTTTTTAAATATTAATTAAAATAGAGTCGTAACTCACGCTACAACAAAAGAGATAGATTTATGAGGATAAAATTCAAATTTGTTTTTCTGCTTAAATAGTGTTTCGATAATGCTATATGCTTGTCATTTGTTTTTGAATATACTTCCCTTATTCTAAAATAGCAAACAGTTTTACTGGGTATACTTAAAAAATCAGAAATTAAATAAAATATCTCACGCTACATATAGCAAAATAGTTGATGAAAAGCATAAAAAAGGACCAAAAATATTACTTGAGCACATATTTATTCATCGCAGAACCAAAAATCAGTTATAAAAATAAGAAAATTATCATCAATTATGCAAATATGCATACATTTCGGGAAACACATACTAAACCCGTGCGCTCCATTTTTTGGAGTTTGGTAAAATTTTAATTATTAATTTAGTCCCGGGATGGGCAAGGTGCGGTCCCCCTTTCATCCCAGTGGGCATGGGCGGATTTATGGGGGTGGGGGTGCAACGCACTCCCAAGTTTTTCAACTTGACTTTTTTTATGCTTTTAAAATTTTGCGCTGAAGTATTAAAATGATCAATTTTGCAAAACAAAATTTTAAGTAAAATAAATGTAGTTAAAACAGATGAATTTTTCTTACTTGGATCTTTTTTGTGAATTACCATAGTTTTTGCGGATTAATTTTTAAAAAGTGGTTAAGCAATTCAGGGAGAGCGGTTCACGAGATCCTAGGTTGCTTTCGACTTTGGGGACATCCATAAATTACGTGGTGTTTTTTCCAAAATCTGTGGACCCCCCCACTCCCCTTGGTGAGATTTTGCTCGACCCCCCCCCTTCCCCCAAGTGAGATTTACCTACAACCTTTAAAAATAATTTTCTATCCAATTCGTTTGCATTTTGTGCTTCACAGCTCCTAAAACTTTTCCATTATTAATATTAATGATGTGGGGGAAAAGGACATTATTCCGCCTAAAAATCAGTGGCGTAACTAGAGTTGACTCATGGGGGGGGGTTACACCAGTTAACCACGCACTCAACATATTTCACAATTATCAAGTAGCTTTAAATTAAATCAATCAATTAATGATTAATTAATGAATTTAATTAATCAATCCATTAATTAATTAAGTGGCAAAAAATGTTCTTGAAACTTTAGTACGATTTTGCTGGTGAGACCAAGGTAAATAGACAGCGGCGGATCCATAATTTGTTTTTTGGGGGGGTTAAGAATTCTTAATATCAAAATCACCTTCTAATGTCATAAAGGGGGGTCTGGGGGTCCTCCCCCAGAAAATTTTTGGAAATTTAAGTCTAAAAAGCAGATTTTCAATTCGTTTTGGAACACTTAATCTGGATTTCGGACATGTATTTTCAAGAATTGTATTTCCATTTGGTTGGATTTTTAACAAAAAAAGTTGCAAATAATATAGTTCCAAAGGGGGATCTGGGGGTGCTCCCCCAGAAAATTTCTGGAAATTGGATCCTAAAAGTCACTTTCCCCTTTTTTCCCACCCCGAGTTCCCTCTTTCTCACTGTTAGTGCTTATTCCTATTGGGGGGGGGGTAAAGCAAGAGGAAGAGGACCACCCCATAAGTCCAAAAATTCTAAGGGGGTTGGGGGTTATTCCCAAGAAAAATTTTGAACCTTAAAAGTAGGGGTTTTATGCATTTTAAGACGAATTTTTAAGAAAAAACAGTAAAAATTGACGTCGAAATTTCGGTGGGAGTTTGGACCCCCGAACCCCCCCTCGGATACGGGTCCCAAGATGTATTAAATGCAACAAGGGCAAACTACAGATAAGGGTTTCCGAATCTGTTAGCCATTATCTTGGTTATCTGTTACTGTTTTATCTGTTATTAAAAATGTGACTGCTAAGTTTAAATTGATCCCATCTGCTGACCCCTTCTAAAATTTGACCACAATTTGTGTTCCTCAGAAATGAACCCCCTAGGTTCTAAGCCAATTAGCATCACACTGTCCCTCAACACTCCTCCCCAAAGAGTACATCTGGTATTGCAAGGCTCACGTATCCGTTCTTGGTAAGATAAGAAACTGGTCAACTCCGTGGGGGGGAGGATTGAAAGGAAATAGTGAGTTTGTTTAGAGAGGGAATGTGGAATTGCGGTATGCAGAAAGATACGTTTTTGGGGTTAGATGTGCACGTGCACATCTCAGCAGCAAGATCAGAATCCCATTCTTAAATTTAAAAAATATATATATAAGAAGAGAAAAAATAGCAACTTAAGGCAATGGGGGGGGGTTACGTCCCCAATAACCCCCCCCTCGTTACGCCTATACTAAAAATCACCACAGTATCTTATTTGTGGGGTATTATTCCTTTCTCAAACTTAAAAAAATCGTTTAACTTCTAACTTTAAAAGTTGACGTGAGATTTTAATCGACCCCCTCCCCTCTTGATGAGATTTTTCCAAACCCCTCCCCCCCCTTTTTGCCCTCACGTAATTTCGTGGGCAAAGAAAATTCCTTCGTAGAGTGCGTCACAAATGGTGGTTTGATATCGGCAACATAAGAGCGCTCAAAATTTTCATGGATATGATGAAAAGAATGAGCAATTCGGAAAAACAAATTTATTTCGAAGACTGGTTGAACATGTTCGGCGAAATTTTAGGAAGGTATTTCAGAGGTGAAACGAAGTGGTTAATGAAGGATCTGGAGCCGGCTCTCTGGGAATTGCTGAAAACAATTGAAGAAGTTTTCCCGACGGAGAAGTCTTCGAAAACCGATCTGTTTCTGAGAGAGTGTGCAAAGGAACTGGAGAAGACAAGTGTGGAACTCTTGTGTGACTGCGAACATAATGGTTCATCATGGTTAGTGTGTCGCTGCGAATCGAGCACTTGGATTGTCAGAGAAAGTCGCCTACTGCTAATGGATGAATTGAAGCTGGATACCAAACTTCTCGGCGAAACGCTTATCAGATATGGATTTCAGTACGGATATGACAAAGAATACTACGAATATTGTTGTAATAACCTCTGCAGTATGGAGTAAGTTGTTTTTTTAAGTATAACCCCAGGGCTCGATTTCAGCCGGAACGGCGTTCCGGAACCTCTTTTTCGGAAAAAATTAATATTCTATTTCAGGGGTCTCCAAACTACCGCCCGCGAGACCCTTTCATCAGGCCCGCGGATATACCTACGAAAAAAAATCCTAAAATGAATTAAAACCCTGTTTTTACTGTCAAGTTTTCAAAATTTTTCTGGGGGAGGACCCCACGAACCCCCTGTTTGTACTTAGAATTCAACTAACCACATTTATTTTCAGATTAAGTTCATAAAGGTGAGAATTCTACCAAAAAAAATTAAAATAAAAGGCATATTTCAAATAAAAAAAATTTCAATGCATTTTTATCTTTTTGCAAATATTAATAATTGTGATTTAATTGTAAGGTTGTAACTTAATTGTTCTTTTAAAATATAATTGTGAACCTCCATTTGAACTACCCACAATCCGCTCCTGGTGTTGGTCTTGATTCTTTTTTATTTGAACCAAATTTGCCAGATTGCTGGTCAAATTTGCAAAGAAAATTAGCGCGACATCTTAAATTCTATCATTTATGAACTTAAACTACGCATTCTATTCCTTAAATTAGCAAAATATACAACCCTTAGGGAACGTTCAAATATTACGTAAGCACTTTTTTGGTCATTTTTAACCCCCCTCCCTCCTTGTCAGCAAAGATAAGCAAACCTCAACCCCCTCCCATAATTACGTAAGAAACTGTCGGACCCCTCCCCCCCGAAATTTTAACGTTACTTTTAGTTGGAACTATTTTTTTTCTCCTTGAAAATTAGGTGACTTATACAAGGAGCTGTCCTTTTTGGGTATAACCCTAAAAAACTCTAAAACTCATTGGCGCAACAGCCCTAGTGGGCCAAGGCCTACGATGCCCATCTTCGTTTTCGTGACCGTGGGGCCCTGGGGTGCAAGTTGTTAGGCTTGTGTCCCGGTTAGGTGGTCATTCTGGGTGTGTCTCGATTGACCGAAATCCATCTTACCGAAGCGCCTCTTTCCCGAACGCCACAAGCCCGAACGGGACACTTGCCCGACAGGACTTCTTACCGAATGGGACACTTGCCCGACAGGACTTTTTACCGAACGGGACACTTGACCGACAGGACTTTTTACCGAACGGGACACTTGACCGAACGGGAATTTTGACCGAACGGGACACTTGACCGAACGGGACTTTTGACCGAACGGGACACTTGACCGAACGGGACTTTTGACCGAACGGGACACTTGACCGAACGGGACACTTGACCGAACGGGACTTTTGACCGAACGGGACACTTGACCGAACGGGACACTTGACCGAACGGGACACTTGACCGAACGGGACACTTGACCGAACGGGACTTTTGACCGAACGGGACACTTGACCGAATGGACTTTTTACCGAATGGGACACTTGACCGAACGGGATTTTGACCGAATGGTGCGTTTGGCCAACAACTCACTATGGTCACTCATTTTAAATATGGGCTTTCGATTTAGGTGTCCTGTTGCTTGACCACTGGTCAAGATTACCTCTATGGCTAAAATCATTATAAAATAAATTTTGGAGATGTTGATTGATATTTTGTAATCTTAACAGTTTTGACATGTGTCTTTGGTTCCGTTGAACGGATACTTTTGGGACACACTGTACATAAATTAATTTATACTCAGTTACCATTCTGTAAAAATTTTAATTAAACTACCTTATTTATTACTATTATATGAACTAAACGTTGAAAAAAGTGTTTTGTATTTATGGAAAAGAGTAAAACGCAAATAAGAGCATAACACAGGGGATTGTGTATTGTCATTCTCCTAAAATTGCAACTTTCAATTTGCAACTTCAATTTTCAGCTATTCTAAATACACAAGAATTAACAAAAAATTAGACTGCAATTATTCATTGCTTATATTTGTAATAGTATTCTATAACGGGCAACAATTTTTAAGTTTTGAAAATAGTTGAATACTTGTGCAAGTTTGTTGACCTTTCAACAAACTTGCACAAGTATTAAACTATTTTCAAAACATAAAAAAATTAATCAGTTTTTTCCCGGTGCATGAATGATACTAGAATGTCCTATTTTTACAGTAAGATAAAGTTCTTTGCATAAAAGTTAAACGCATATTTCCGATTCAAGCATGGAAGACATCAGTATTTCATTAACCTAATACATTTTTAAAACGTAATTTATTATCTATTTTTCGGTAAAATCAGAAACTACCATCTTGACCAGTGGACAACCGGAAAATGTTATAGGTCTCAAGGTGTTTGGTTTGAGCCCCCACATGACCTACTTCAGTGCCAAAGCAAAGAAGTTACAGAAAGTGGACCGGACTGACCAATGGTCAGCTGGAACCAAAAACACATGTCAAAACTGTAAAGATTACAAAATATCAATCAACATCTCCAAAATTAATTTTATAATGATTTTAGCCATAGAGGCAATCTTGACCAGTGGTCAAGCAACAGGACACCTAAATCGAAAGCCCATATTTAAAATGAGTGACCATAGTGAGTTGTTGGCCAAACGCACCATTCGGTCAAAAGTCCCGTTCGGTCAAGTGCCCCATTCGGTCAAGTGTCCCGTTCGGTCAAGTGTCCCGTTCGGTCAAGTGTCCCATTCGGTCAAAAGTCCCGTTCGGTCAAGTGTCCCGTTCGGTCAAGTGTCCCGTTCGGTCAAGTGTCCCGTTCGGTCAAGTGTCCCATTCGGTCAAGTGTCCCGTTCGGTCAAGTGTCCCGTTCGGTCAAAAGTCCCGTTCGGTCAAGTGTCCCGTTCGGTCAAGTGTCCCGTTCGGTCAAGTGTCCCGTTCGGTCAAGTGTCCCGTTCGGTCAAGTGTCCCGTTCGGTCAAAAGTCCCGTTCGGTCAAGTGTCCCGTTCGGTCAAGTGTCCCATTCGGTAAAAAGTCCATTCGGTAAAGTGTCCCATTCGGTAAAAAGTCCTGTCGGTCAAGTGTCCCGTTCGGTCAAAAGTCCCGTTCGGGCTAAAGGTCTTTCGGTCTTGTGGCGTTCGGGAAAGAGGCACTTCGGTAAGATGGATTTCGGGCAGACGGGCGCGACCCGGTCATTCTAACGCGGGACCCCCAGTGTTTAGTTCCCAAGCAAGCTTGGTCCTCATTTTATCGACCCACTGAAGGGATGAAAGGCTGAGTGGACCTTGCCCAGCCCGGGAATTGAGGGTATAACCCTAAAGGTTCAAAAATGAGTAGAAACACTACTTTTCGGGGTTAAAATTTCAAAATGTGTTGAGCGTCCATCCCCAGAAAAAAGTGCTTATACGTCCAATTTCCTAATTCATTTTTTTTAAATTTATTTTTGGTTGAGTTTTGCAATTATTTATGCAAGAAACAAGATATTTTCGAAAATGCAGTAAGCATCACTCATATCCCCCCTTGTCAGGAAAAATAAGCAAATAGCAAACCCCCTCCCCCCCTTAGGTGCGTACGTAATATTTGAACGGCCCCTTATGGTTCATTCAACCGGAGCCATCCCGCCTCCTACAAAAGGCCCCCTTTTGGAAAAAAAGGTATAATAAACCCACTGTAAAAAAAGGTGTTTAAGAAAGAGTTCATCGTCTTATACAATACTTAAGTTAGAATACTCTACGGGTGGAGCGTATTATACTATAGGGAGTGCATTATCCCCTTTCCATATCTCCAACTTTTTTTTAAGAATTTGGAAATTAAGAATAACAATTTATCATCAATTAGTACAAACCGATAAAATTTTTCACATAGTTCTAATACTTCCTGGTTTGGTTAGTGACTGGGAGAGTTCCAGCAATAAAACAAAAATAAAACTGACTAATTTTGAAAAAAAAATTTTTACTCGTTTTTGCACTAAAATGTGAATTTAAGAATCCCATGACTCTATCCCCCTAACTCAATTTTAAAAAATTTGGCGTTTTACTAGTTTCTGAAAAAAAAACCCTTCAATTCGTACTTATATTTCCCAAACCAAGCAGAGTTTTTGTCACGAATTACCAGGCCATTTTTTAAGGAATTTTCACTGCGGGGGTAAAAGTCAGGGGCGTTTATAAGGGGGGGGGGAGAAAGGGGAAAAGCCCTCCCCTTTCCCTGAAATCCGGACTAGGTGTACATAATGTAGTTAAATTACTACTTTTTATGGTTAAATTATTATTCTATAAGCTACTAGGGTCCCTCTCTTTCTACTTGGAACTTTCTATCACAATCTTTATCGATGCTCATCAAGATGCAATAAGTTCTTTCTATAGATGTATTAAAATTTTTAATCAATAATAATATACTGGAAAATGCATTTAATAGGCTCAATGTAAATTATATTTAGGAATTAAGAATATTGGGCCCCTCCAGAAATAAATTTCTATACATAGGGGAGAGTGTTGTACTAGGGTGGTTACAAAAAATCAACTTTCGAAATTCTTAGGTCTTACCCCCCTAAAATGTGCCAATAGGCTAAAAAATGAGATTGGCCAAGTTTCAGCTCAATCCGATAATATTAACCCGTGCCTCATCGAGGTCAAAGTTCAGAAAAACAGTGATTTTTAACAAAAAATCGTAGTTTTCGCCCCATAAAACTGGAACCGTTTGTCCCAGAAATCTGGTTAGGGTGTCATTTGATAGAAAATTTCATACACTTTATCTCTGAAGTTACGGAATTTTATTTTCTAAAACGGATGGGGAGCTATTTAGCATTTTCATAGTAAATGTCCGTGAAAAAGCGACTTCATTGCTAGAAAACTAGAACATTGCAATGTCACAAAAAATTTTATCCTCCGGGATTTTTATATTCCGTTTGGTCCCAATAGATAGTAAATGAGTTTTTAAACCCCCTAAGGGAATTCTAGGGTACAATTTCAAACCCCCTAGTGTTTGAAAAAAGGAAAATATTGGGTTGTCCCATAAGTTCTGTTACTTTTTACAAAGTTTCGTGTTTCAAAATTTTTTATGAAAAACTGGTAATTGGTTGAGATTTCAAACAAAAGAGATTTTGATATATGTATATTTATGAACATAATGTGGGATTTTGGTAGTTCTCGTGATATTATTTCTTTTCAAAATGGTGGTTTGAAAACAAGACCACAAACGACAATTTTCGCGTAATTTTTTTCTTTTGTTTAAAAAACTAGGAAGAACGCATAATTCAGGGCTAAAAAAAGTTTTACTATATATTTGAAATGTTTAGTTTAAGATGTCATAGTTTCAAGATAATTCGATAAGTTTAACTTAGGAAATTTTGGTCCCAAACATAACATCTATTGCAAAAACTTACCTCAATAATGTTTGTCATTTCAAAGAAATTTTTACGAAAAAAAGCATCAAAATCAATAAAAAAGCTTAGGAAAGACCCAAGTATTCAAAATATGCAGTATATTCAATTATATCTGAACTTAAGCTCAGAAAATAGTGCGCACAATGCAAGCGCGCAACGTTTTAGCTTATCACAATTACACTCGCTGAACTTACGCTCAGAGAACAAAGCAATTTTCTTCGCTTCATACGAAAACATTACAATAAAAACAACTCCTTGGCAATTAGAAATAAATCAATTGAATGATATTATGAAAAGGTACTTTCAATGCATTAATGGCATCAATTCAATGCATTAACAAGCATTATGGTTCAAAAAACACCTGCCTTTAATTACTTCATACCAGCTGCTTAGAAAAACAATAGGCGTGCTTTAAAAAACACGTGAAATTGCCAATATATGAAGTTTTAAATCCAAAATTTCCAACCTTAAACTTATCGAATCATCTTGAAACTATGACATCGTAATCTAAACATTTCAAATATACAGTAAAAAATATTTTAGCCATGAATTATGCGTTCTTCCTAGTTTTTTAAACAAAAGATAAAAATTACGCGAAAATAGTCTTTTTTGGTCTTTTTTTCAAACCGCCATTTTGAAAAGAAATAATATCCCGAGAACTACCAAAATCACACATTATGTTCATAAATATACATATATTAAAATCCCTTTTATTTGAAATATCCACCTATTACCAGTTTTTCATAAAAAATTTTCAAAGACAAAACTTCGTAAAAAGTAACAGAACTTATGGGACAACCCAATATATATAATTTTTTTAAAATTTTTAAACACGCATTTTGGGACTGAGAATGTGATAAAGTTGGTCCAAATACATTATTAAGAGCTTAATTAGATAGAATACCAATGGTATAGGGCCTGAACCTTTCCCTTTAACCCCTATAATCTAAGCGAAAGAAGCGCGACTGCGAGGTTTTGCTAAACAAAGGTTTTAATGCCCATTAAAGTGATAAACAAATCTAAATTACAAAATTTTCACAAAAACCTCTAGAGATATGTCATTTGGTGTCAGAAATGATGTTTGAGATTATATATGTGGGTAAAATTATAATAATAGCGTCCTTCCGACTCTAAATGTTAAAAAAATCCTATTTCTACCTATCCTATCCTAAGTTATATGTTTTCAGCTAAAAGTGATCTTAGAAAAATGTATAAATTGATTTTAATGTGCCTCGAAATTCATTTGCCTATCGTTCAAGGAAAACTATTTTCTTGAAAAGTATAATAATGTTTCATTATATGTTTGATCTATAATCTAATTACTTAATATTTTGTTCTTTATTCGTCAATTGTGTTTACACCTGTGTGAAAGGAGACAAAATATCATGTAAGTTAATGAAATATTAAAAAATATTTTTTATTTCACAGTAAATGTTTTATGATTCTCATCATTAATTTTTGTAAAAAAACCATAAACAAGATTTCTCGGAAAAATATACTTAAAGACACTCCAACAGTGTATTCTCTGTAGTTTTCACTGGATTTTTTTTAAGGGCAACCAAGTTACTGTCCTAAACCTAAAGTTGAATAAACCCAATTTATAGAAAATCATTATAATTATCCAAAAACTTTTAAAACCATTTTTTAATAATTACTTGGTAAAATTTTCTTCCTTCTCACCATGTGCAGTACACAGAAAGAAAATTTTTGAAATCATTTACTATAGCATACCTTTCAAAAAGGTTATTTTCCTTGAATGATAGGCAAAGGAATTTTGTGGTATATTAAAATAAATAAATTTATACATTTTTCTAAGATCACTTTTAGCTGAAAACATGTAACTAAGGTAGAAATAGGATTTTTTTAACATTTAGAGTCGGAAGGACGCTATTATTATATTTTTACCCATATATATAATCTCAAACGTCATTTCTGACACCAAATGACATATATCTAGATGTTTTTGTGAAAATTTTATAATTTGGATCTGTTTATAACTTTAATGGGCATTAAAGCCTTTGTTTGGCAAAACCTCGCAGTCGCGCTCCTTTCGCTTAGATTATAGGGGTTATAGGGAAAGGTTCAGGCCCTATACCATTGGTATTCTATCTAATTAAGCTCTTAGTAATGTATTTGGACCAACTTTATCACATTCTCAGTCCCAAAATGCGTGTTTAAAAATTTAAAAAAAAATTATATATGTTTTCCTTTTTTTCAAACACTAGGGGGTTTGAAATTATACCCTAGAATTCCCTTAGGGGGTTTAAAAACTCATTTACTATCTATTGGGACCAAAAGTAATAGAAAAGCCTGGAGGATAAAGTTTTTTGTGACATTGCAATGTTCTAGGTTTCTAGCAATGAAGTCGCTTTTTCACGGACCTTTACTATGAAAATGCTAAATAACGCCCCATCCGTTTTAGCAAATAAAATTCCGTAACTTCAGAGTTAAAGTGTATAAAATTTCCTATCAAATGACACCCTAAACAGATTTCTAGGACAAACGGTTCCAGTTCTATGGGGCCAAAACTACCATTTTTTGTAAAAAATCGCTGTTTTTCTGAACTTTGACCTCGATGAGGCACGGGTTAATATTATCGGATTGAGCTGAAACTTGGCCAATCTCATTTTTTAGCCTATTGGCACATTTTAGGGGGGTAAGACTTAAAAAAAGTTGAAAAAAATTTTTCCCCATGTAACTTGTGACCGTTGTACCTATGGACAAAAATCACGTTTGGATTTTTCTAAGACAGGTAAAATCACATTTTGACCATTTAAAGTGCCCAACCTATAGTTCTAATCTTTGTGAGCAGAGAGATATTTTTTATTAGCCAAAATCTTCAAAATTGGATTTTTAATCATTTATAATAACTTGGAAAAGTGGACACCCTTAAAAAGGGAAGTTTTAGTTGAAAAAAGCTAAGAATGAACATTTTTATTGATGAATTACCTTTTAATAACCTATTTCAAGCCTTTTTAAAATTGAAAATATATTTTTTAAAGTAATGTAGTTTTAGATCGTAAATGATCATTAAAACGAAGTTGACTGATAAAAGTCTTGATTTTTTACCAAAAACACAAAAATAATCACATGGTATTTTCAGATCAGAATTTAAGGTAATAGTTTCATCAATCATGCTGATTGATCTGACAACTTCACTGATCCAAAAAACCCAATTCGATCGAAACTTAGTTGTGCAAGCATTTGGTGGTAATAACAGTAATAATTTGGTGGTAAATCTTCTTCAGTGGAAAGTTTAAGTTTTTTTAATCATCATACTTAAATGTGATAGGGTGCTTAGGGTTTTACACCATATTTTACATTAAATTCCAAGTAGAATCATAAATTTAAAAAAGTAGTTTAGATCACAAAATATTAGATTTTTCATCTAAAATTCACTTGAAAATAATCGCTGACAATGGTGTCCGAAGGTACAGCATCAGGTGTTTTTGCATTCAAAGTTCTATAAAAGATAAAAGAATTGAGATATGACTATTTCTAATATCAAAACTTAAAAGTCAAAATCTCGGGGATTCCCCCATATATCCCATTTTATCATATCATAATCATAGAGGAAGAAAATAATTAATGTAGTGATGCACTAAAAAAAAACTTTGAGCACCTAAAAACAGTATTTTTATTATAGAAAATTTAAATAATATTTTAAACAGCTGATTTCACGTTAGCAACTAGATAGCATCTGTTTACATTCAAAATCGACCACAAATTCAAATTTAAATTTTTTCCCGAATTTTAAAATGAGGTGGCTGAAGGTACAACCGTCCGTAGGTACAACACTCTCCCCTATATATTATCATAATTTTCAATAGGTTTTGTAAATTACACTGTAAATTGTAAATTAAAAGAACTTTCACTGATTTTACTGTGATTATAAAAATCATCCCTATAAAAGTATATTATAAAAAGATGAGTAAAGATTCAAAGCAGTTTATGGAGAAATAAATACAGGGTGTTACATGTGTTTCATAACTTCTTGGGGGATAGTAGACAGACGAGTCAGAATCACATAGGATTAGGGGGAGTTAAAAATGGTTAGTTTGTTTATAATGGTTTTAAAAATGGTTAACAGTTTTCTAGAGCTGTTTACTAAACAGCTGTTTGCGCAGGTGAAAAAAAAGCTTTAACAGGATCTCAAGTGTTTAATTTAATTGTAATTTAATTTTCAACTATGATCTTTCAGATTATTAAATCAAAAGAAATGATTTTGTAATACAAAATAAGGTTTAGGGGGCCGTTCAAATATTACGTAAGCACTTTTTGGTCATTTTTAACCCCCCCCCCGAAATTTTGACATCCCTATTAGTAAGTACTGTTTTTTTCCTTGGAAATAAGTTGACTCGTACAAGGAGTTGTCCTTTTTGGGTGTAACTCTAAGGGTTCAAAAATGAGTCGAAACACTACTTTTCGGGGTTACAATTTCAAAATGTTAGGGTGGTCCATCTCCAGAAAAAAGTGCTTACGTCAGATTTCCTAATTCAAATTTTGTTACATTTATTTTTGGTTGAATTTTGAAATTATTTATGCAAGAAACAAGAGATTTTCGAAAATGCACCATCTTACGTAAGCATCACTCATATCCCCCCTCCCCCCTTGTCAGCAAAAATAAGCAAAGAGCAAACCCCCCTCCCCCCTTAGGTGCTTACGTAATATTTGAACGGCCCCTAGGCAGTTTTCACATTTTTTTGTGGTTTAACTTTTTGCATAATGAAACAAATTTTAAAGTAAAAACTTTTAAGATAATTTTAAAGATAATATTAAACCACAAAATTTGAGACCATGATTAAATTTTTACCAATAGTAGTTTTTCTACAAATTGAATTTTTCAATAATTTTTTTGTTATGTCGCTCCATTTTTAACTCCCTGGGATTTGGTCTGGGAACCCCAAATCTTATGTGATTCTGACTCGTCTAGGTGTCTACTATCCCCCCTACGGCTGTATTCTACACAAACGTCGTAACTCATTCTCATATGATTAACCCTGTTTTTTGGACTTTTTCGTATTCTACTCCTCATAAAACCACGTTTATTCGGGGTTAATTGTAATCCGGTAAATTTGGGCGGTAAGTTGAATTACCGTGTTCTAGAGCTAGTATCGACAAAGTTTACAATGTCTTTTCATGAAATAATTACATTTTTTCAGATTAATACCTCTTGTACATCAAAAAGCGCTCTTTGAAATTAATATTCAACATCTAGATGAAACAACATCTTTATTTTGCGAAGGAACTATGTTTTCTGTGCGTAGTCACTTTGAACTGCACAGCTAACAGGCAATTCGCCACCATCTTAAATCTATTACTACTATTATTATGGATTAATATTTAATTCATTAAAATATTTGTCATTGGGTACATGTTATGATGGAGTATTTACAAGATTAAAGGTTATATTAATTTACTTAAAATAATCTGCTGGAGTTACAATAACCTGAAGTGGTTTCATTTAGCTTTCTGATTTATAGATGGCAGCACAGGCTTGAATGAAGTAAATGATATTTTCATTTTTAACCAATATTGTAGGTAGTATAATCAGTTTTTTGTATTGTTTGAAGAGTTTTTAGGTCCATGAAATATATTTTAATTATTGAAACTACCTTATAATAGTCATATTAGTTATTTCGGTTAGGACGGACAAAATGGCGACCAAGATTGAGTTTGGGCAAGATTGAGTAAGTTCATCGTAGGCAGTAGAATACCGATTTTCAACACACTCTGAAACCATAGGGTTTCACTTACCACGCGATTAACTCAATTGAGTAGAATACGGCTGCTAGAAGTTATAAAACACTTATCTGAAACACCCTGTATGTAGAAAATTGTAACACCTTTCACTCTCGAGGAATGAGGGATTAAACTCTTAAATATTTTTTATAATTATTTAAGTTCATTTACTTCCGTGATTAGAATAATCAAGAATTTGTTTCTAAACATGTAAATATAATTGTTTTTCGTACTTGAAAACACTTTTTATGTTTTCCTTTTTTGGACTTTAGTGGCCGCGGTGGTGCAGTGGTTAGCGTGTCTGGCTACGAGCATTACCGACCCAGGTTCGATGCCTCGCAGCTCCTGCTTGGGTAGCTGGTCATGGGTCAACTCAGCCCTTCATCCTTCCGGGGTCGATAAATGAGGACCAAGCTTGCTTGGGGAATCAACTGGGGGTCCAGCGTCGGGCTAGCCACTCGGCCTGGACACACGCTAGTAATTAGCACCCCAGGCCCAAAAGGCTACAGAAACGGAGATGGGCACCGCCTGATGGGCCACTAGGCCCGGGCGCGATATTCCACAATGACTAACTCCCCAGCGCTATCGCAGCCAAAGGTGCCAAACGAGTCGCTTTTGCAAATACGCCAAACCTTACGGCTCTCGCGTCTCGCAATTTCTCTCGTTTAACGAGATTTGCTGTAATATTTTTTTCGCCGCATCGCGTTTAAAGGAGTGCGAGTGTTGTGTCCAGTGATTTTAACCCTCTTTGAGGAACAGAGTACTTAATTTTCATTTTGAATAAATTTCGGCGCAAGTTTAGAACTGCTGATGGTTGGCGAGTTTTGGCAATTTGGCGCCATATTTAGAAGCCAACTAATTCATTTAACATTAGTTGGGGTTACTATATATTGATATTTATCGCTAAAAACTTGGCGCATCAGCAGTTCTAAACTTGCGCCTAAATTTCTAATATAATTATTGTTATCATTCCAAGTAAATATTGTCGCATAAATGTGTTTTAAGTTTTATTTAAAAATTTTCGTGTAAGCAGTTACATTTTTTGTGCATTATCTTATATGTAATCAATTTATTAATCGCCTATATAATGATACCTTCATACTGACCATTCATAAATGGTTGGGTAAAAAATCCTTTTGGGCCTGAAAGAATAGCTAGAATGAAAAAAATTAGTGTTGAAGAATAGTTCCCTCAATGAGACTTTGTAAAATAATTGTGGTAGTAATTTTAAATATATTTTGTTAGAAATTCTAAACAGTAGTATTAATACAAAAAATTTTATCAATTCGAAATACATTCCCAAATGTGAATAAGCAATTCAAAAGGGGTTTTTTGAAAAATATATTGAATTGAGGAAATTTAACCTGCAGTACTATAGATTGAATATTTATACAAGAAATTATGATATTTTCATTCGCAGTTAAACTTGTATAATTTAACAACCATGATGACTTTCCATATTTATGCTTATTAGGTATTTATGATACTTCTTAATTAATCATTAGGTAATTAACTGTCTAAGAAGTTGAGATAGCCAATTAACTTTAAGTAACTAAAAAGTGGTAGGCCCCATAATACGTCAATACCCTATTTTTGTGTAGAATCACTAAAATTTTACTCTAAGGGTATTAATTCACAGATAAATTTCTTAAAGTAGATGTATTGTCTTTTCAGAAATCTGCTCTCAAATCCTGCATTTCAATTTAGTTACATATTTTAGCTATAAATATACATGCCTTTTCTATACATTATTTTATTTTTGGGTATTTTATGAATAATTACAAATGTTGCCCAAAATGTAATATATTATGAAGTTGCACATCTAAATTTGCTGGTTAAATCTAAAAACTCGAAGCTAAATTTAGCTATAGTAAGTTGTGTATTCAGGAATGTCAATCGGAAAGGCTCCCATTTCACGTTTCCCATTTCAGTCGAACTTTTACCTAATAGGTGTTTTTCAGTTAATTGGAAAAGTTGATAGAGAGAAATCACAAATATATTACTCAAATAACTTCCTATAAAAATTTGAAAATTTAGAATTTTTAATGTTTTTTAGAATTTATGAAATAAAAAAATATTACATTATCTTTTTTTCCCTAATTTAAAGTACATACTTTGTAATGTATTATACCTACAATAAGTACAGTACATATTATAAGTATACCTTTTTTAATTACATAGACTCACAGCCCCAATCAAAAATAAATTTCAAATGAATATTTTACATGATGACAATATTCCTTGAGTACAATTTATTTAATTATATTATTTAATGTTTTTAGAATTTATTAAATAAAAAAATTAATATTACATTATCTTCTTATTTTCCCTAATTTAAAGTACATACTTTGTAATGTTTAATTGCATATAGTATACGAAAAATAAGTACATATTATAAGTACCTTCTTTTTTTTAATAACATAGACTCACAGCCCTAATCAAAAATAAATTTCAAATGAATATTTTACATGATGACAATATTACCTTGAGCTATATAGTATGTGTGCACAATTTATTTAATTATTCCTATTCCAAAGGATTTTGTTAAAAAGACAATGGATTTAATGGGAAAAGGTATTTAATGTTACTTAAAAGTAATATTATTAACATGCTGTGAAAAAATGCATGCAGAATAAATATAGCAAAGCAGAAAAATTTATTAGGTTATTAATTATCTTGTATACAGATTTCTTTAAAACTGTTTAAATCCATCACACGAATTCACGATCAAAGACGAGCTAACAAGTACAAAACAGCGCACGTGACGTACTTGCTGTGTGTGGAATGCGGGTTGCCGCATTGGGCGAGAGAGGGTTACCAAAAGCGACCGGGCGAGTAACTCGTTTGGCACCCTTGGCGGCGCTAGCGCTGGGGAGTTAGTCATTGTGGAATATCGCGGCCCGGGCAGACTTTGATTTTTTTGATTGATTTTTGGACTTTAACCCAATCTGTTACAGTTTCCTGGATAAATTTCATTTTTAAATAACTGTGCAGGATAAGAGTCGAATTGAAGTGATATGGATATAAATATTAATACATCTGGGCTAAATATTTAAAGCAGTAAATTGCCTTTTGTAATATTAGAAACAAGTAAAAATTAATGGAAAATATAAAATCATACAAGTAATATAATTACTCTAAAATTGACATTTTATGCATTTCGATATTTTGACCCTTTTGCTGTAGCTAAAGAAATTATTATCTCAAAATTAAATTTTAAGGGGAATTTAATGCCTTACTTCTGAACATATTGTGCTCAATTAGAAAATGTTTCGGTAGATTTGGATAATTTCATTTTCTTCTGTAAGTTAGGGTTTTTTACTATTATTCAAAACTTTTCATTCAAACAAACATCCAAATAAAAAAGCCTTTTTGCTGCTGTAGAAGATTAATTATTGATCGATTTAAAATTTCAGGACTTAGGTTTCTGACCACATAATGGTAATTTTTCCAAGCTTTTGTCCATTTTATTATTCAAACTGTTTTTTTTCACTGCACCCCGCTGAACACTTCTTTGTAATTTAAATTGAATTGTATATAATACCTAATTAGTTAACCTTATTTCAAGGAAAACCTTCATTAAATGTTTTAAATTAAACTTGAAAAATGTAAATAAAAACACGGAAAAACCTTTGGCAAAGAAAGAGGATAGACCGTTCGGGACAGCAGCTGATTTAACTTTTTTCTTCAATATATTCTTTAAAAATTAGTATAATCTTAGTTATAAAATCCTTCCCTCTACAAAACAGTTTAACTTAATTTTTAATATTTTTGAGAAATTCTCCTTTTTTTAAACAACAGCATAAAAATTTAAATTGATCCCTTAATATTCTGAAATTATTACTAATTTTTCTCAGGAGCCGCACCCCCTTTGCCTTGATTTCTTATGGAGCTTGGGTATTCCAAGCCATTTACCTTTACTAGTTTGCGATTTACCTTTACTAGTCCAAAGTTATTAAATAAGAGTATAAAGAGAAAATTTAACAAATATCAATTAAAACAATTTTTGATTTTTAATGAGAGAGAAATAGTTTTTTTATATTTTGAACATTACATAGATCACATAGTGCCCATTGAAAGAACACTAAACGCCATTAATGCAACCATGGGCGGATTTAGGAGGGGTCATGGGGGCAATGCCTCCTAAATTTTTTGAGAAAATGTATTTTTTATGAGGGAAAATCATGTTTCCAAAGCCATCAGGGACAGCCTGCCCCCTCAAGGTTTCCAGAATGACCCCCAACACTTACTAAAGTGAAAATACTATAAGAAGGAATCACCTTCAAAAATCCTGAACGAAGAAAAAAATCATACAAGATAATCCAAATCTCGGGGAGGAACTAGTCACCAGTCACCACCCACTGACCCACCATCCCCACAACACACTGCTACTCCACTCCATCCTTCAAGATCACACTCCGTTCATTCTCCCCAAAAAATCCCCGGACGTCCCCTATTTGGGCCCATCCTTATAGAAGTCGTCGTTTAGCTAAACAAAAAATAGGGAACAGAGGGATTGACCCTTGCCCCTTTCCTCGAATTAGACCACCCGAAAACACGTACATCGAGAAACCCCGCGCATATTCCCTAACTCCCAACAGGAAATAAACAAGGCAATAAACTGGGGGCAGAAAGGATTGGCCCCCCACCCCCAGCCATGAACCGGCCTTGGTTTCGCCTGGTTTTGAAGAGCTTTTTGATACTTTTTTTTGAGCGTTTTGATACTCATCACATTGCGAAGTTAGAGAGTGGTCACGTAGGATATCAGAAATTTACCTACACTTTGGGGGCAAACTTTCATCACTACAGGGGCAAAATAAAACACTGCGGGGGCACTTGCCCCCAAACTTCTTACTTAAAAAATGGCCTGCGAATTACGTATGAAATTATGCTGAATTTTTCTGGGCCAGTATTCGAACTTGGGAAAACTTTGCAGTGATCGACTCGCCCTTTCCTAGTTTTAAGAAAAGAATTGTCTAATTTTTAAGTAAATGCCTTAAATTTGAAAATTTTTTAATTTTATGAAAGCTGTGTAACTTTAAACAAACCCACATTTTATTTAAAAAGAACGCATTAAATTAGAGCGTTCTATAAATTTGAAAATTACAACCCTCACTTAAGTTTTTAAAAAAACACCTCTTAAGAAAATTCCTCTGAATTTTGATAACCCCCAGTTATTGTGGGTTTTTTCAAGGTTTTATTGAAAAAAAAACCTAACCCACTTGGCCTTTTGCCAACCTTGTCTAAAAGGGTATACCAAAGCTGTAAATTTATGAAAAGCCAGTTTCTTTTCCCAAAATATAGTATTAATTTATTATAAATATTCAAAAATGTACTTTTTGTTTAAATGTGCTCCCTAAAGTGTTTTATTTCTTTTAGTTTGGAAGTTAAAGGAATGCCATTTAGAGGAAATTTCAGCGACAGCATTTTGGACAACGGTAACTTAAGAATGCAGCTAGGTATAGAGCTTCTCCTGACTTGTTTCGCGAATCCCGATACAGAAAATAACTACGAAGGAGTCCTCAGGTGTTTGTGGAGAGCCACATCGTTCCCCTTCATAACAGGCGACGAACTGTTCAATATGTTGAAGCCTCATTGTCTTTATGAAGGTGACGGTCCCAGTCTTCAAGACGTGTGTGATGCCTATGTGGAGCGTAACACTATATTCGAAGTTCCGGTGAAAATGCAGCCTCGGTCGCTCAAGGTCTTATCTAAGATCCAAATTCGAAAAAGTTTGTATGAAGCCAAGGGCATCCGTGATGAAGCCATTGATAGTTTGCAGCAGCTCCCCCGGACCCTTCAGAATTACTTAAAGCTGGGAGAGGATTGAAAATTCTTCAAGTCATACCTTTTTTGTAAAATTGCTAAATGTTTGGAAACATTTAAAAATTAATAACAGTTTAGTTTATTTAATTCTTATGTTTTTCCAATTCAATCATAATTCGGGCCATTCCACCGTTACGTGTAATAAATATCACTGAAAATTTATATGAAATTATAAAAATAACTGTTAGTTTTTTCACTATGATATAATAGTACGGGAGCTGGCGTTAAAATGAAAAATTCATCTGCTCGTACACGATTTTAATATGACAGGATAGTTTTAGTGGTGCTGATCACAGAATCGAGCGTCAGCTGGTCAGGTAGCGGTGTGTTGAGCGTGGGGAGGGGATCAAAGTTGCATAAAAAGTGAAAAATAAATTCCTCTGCTCGTGTATGAAACTTGGTGGAGATGGTAGTTTCGGCCTTCCTGATAATGACCGTCAAGCAAACAAAATGACAACAAAAATGACCGTCAGCTGTCTAGGTGGCGGTGGAATGACCGTCAGCTGGTCACGTGAACTTGCAAAAAAAAATTATCTGACAAAGCAAGAAACTTGGTAGGGTTGTCAATCTCTGTTACATGAAGTAATAACGAATTACTAGTCTTCAACTTACACTAGCAACTCATGAATTAAGTACTAGTAACTCATTATTCCTGTAACAAAGATTGACTTCCTACCAAGTTTCTTGCTTTGTCAGATAAATTTTTTGTTTGCAAGTTCACGTGACCAGCTGACGGTCATTCCACCGCCACCCAGACAGCTGACGGTCATTTTTGTAATCAAGAAGGCCGAAACTACCATCTCCACCAAGTTCCATACACGAGCAGATGAATTTATTTTTCTTTTTTTGTACCTTTGACCCCCTCCCCACGCTCAACCCACCGCTACCTGACCAGCTGACGCTCGATTCCATGATCAGCACCACAAGCACTATCCTGTAAAATTAAAATCGTGTACGAGCAGATGAATTCTTGAAATTTAACGCCAGCTCCATTACTATAAGAGAACATGCAGGCAAATTTTAGTGGTAAAAGTTTAGTTTTATGATCTGATGATTCAATAATTTGAAATAAATTTTTAAAGTTGCGTTACGTGCCACTTTTCCGAGTCACCCCCTCGAAATTTTAACTTCAACTTATAATTTTGTCTTTGAAATTTCTCTGGGTTACAAGGAGCTATTTTCGGCGCAAGTTCAGACTTGCGTATGCGCCAAGTTTTTAGCGTTAAAGATGACTAATATGGTAACCCTAACTCATGTTAAAAGAATTACTTGGCTTCTAAATGTGCCGCTAAACAGCCAAAATTCGCCAAGCATACGCAACTCTGAACTTGCGCCCTATTTTCTTTGAGTGTAGCAAAAACAGTCTGAAAATGAGCTTAAACACTATGGTAAATTTGAGGGGAGGTAAATCAAAAATTTTCTGGGAATAATTCTTTTAAAATAACGGGGAACATAATTTAATTAATACTTTTAAGTGATCTAAAACGCAATTCATAAGAGAGGGGGTACCTTTGGAATAACGTTGAATTAACCACCCTGAAAGAAAAGTCTGGGTGTTACATAAAGGGGGGCCGCGGTGATCAAATTTCAATTTGAAATTGTCGCAAGATGCAGTATTATATTATATGTACATGGTTTAGTTATTTTTTATCCTACTAAGTCAATATACAATATGGTTTAGTATTTTTCTTATTCTAAAGCACAAGTCGTGTTTAAGACATTTTCTGTTCTATACTGAAAGCTAACTTTTATGCCCTCCATCTTAACTACTTTGTAGCTTGAGTATTCCCCTAAGAATCTCTCTATTCTAAAAAAAAGTTTTTGGTGAATGGTTTCCAGAGAAAAACTTTTTAATTACTGAACCGAATGACACATATCTGGTATCAAAATGTCCGGATTCTTATCGGATTTCCGAGTAAGCTATTGGATTTTTCAAAAAAATTCTCACTTTTAAAATATTTCCATTTTTTTAGATTTCGGATAAAGTCGCAGTTACAAAGCAAGAAACTATGAATTTTAAAACTATTGAAAATATATTACACTGTTTTTTTTTAAATATTCGAATACATTAAATTAAATAATCTTTCTATTTATAACACGAATTAAAATAACACATTGGATTATTTTTAACAATATTTATATTTTTGTTGTTAAAACGATTTTAATTATATTTTAAACTAATGTATAATTGATTTATATTTAATTTTAAAATCATAAATTGTTTTTATATATTTATCTTTGTCGTTGTGGCAACCTAATTATTATATTTACAATTAAATACAAACTCGCTTTCGGAAATTTTTAACTTTTGCATTCATTTATTACAATAGTTATTATTTTTATATCCTTTTGCAAGTGTGTTTTTTAAGGTAGTAAAATTTAACTTTTTATTTCATAATGCCAAAACGCAAAAACTAGATATCATCGGGTAAATGTTTTAGAAATAAAGATAAAAATCGAAAATGTTTGAAGTCTAGACATTTGGTGTCATTGCTATGAAACTGACACAACTTCGACGTTTTTTTGTTCTATATATATAATATAAAATTCTAAATTTTCATGATGTTTACGATAATTAAATTTTTCACAGCAAATCGATCAAGATTAAATTTTATCAAATTTTAAGACAGCAAAATTTATTTTGGAGATGTTTGGATCTGTGAATAAACATTACCTTGAGGAAATGGTAAAAGACTGTTTACATTGCTATGCTGTTAATTTTCTTGGAATTAAAGGGCGATCCGCCAATTCATGTTGCCATAAAGGAACTGTTAAAATTACGCCACTGAATGAATATCCCGGAGAAGTAGTACCCCTGTTTTAAGAATGTTTTATTAAGTGAGTAATAGCATTGAGCTGGGTTTTGTGACGATTGCAAAGCGATCCAATAGTTTCTGCGTAGGCAGTTTACGGGGGTTGGCGAGCGATAGCGAGCAGGAAGCTATAGCTACCTAGTATTAAAAATTTATTGCTGGTTAAGCGGACAATACTGCCGTCCTAAGCGAAATGTACGCAAACGAGTTTTCTTAAAACTTCATTTCCTTTCTCCCTTGGCTCGTTTTTAAATTGGCGAGAATGTGTCTCGCTCTTCCAAGCCACTATAATGGTTGGGAAATTCACGCAGCTTAGTCGTTCATTCTGCTCGTTTTGTTGGCGGTTTTGGTGTTGTTAAAGGGTTGCTGCTATCCATTGTTAAACTTAAAAAGGGAAAAAATTAAAACTTTAAATCTTAATAATTCTAAAAGTAATTCGATTTTTTTTAAAAAACGAAACGACAATATTTTTGTAAAAAATAATTGTATATGTGTTTAAAATATTGTACTTCTACCATGATTAGTTTTTCTTTTATAACGAAAAAAGTGTTCTAATTATTTCATTGGCTGCTGTGAAACGAGCTAGTTTCAATGTTAATCTTGGCGGTCTGATATCGTAAGCAGGTCCGCCAAATGAAAATCCGCCAAATGCTCTTTTGGCGAGATTTTTCTCTAAGTAAATTGTGAGAAATTGCGTTAGTGTACACTTTCGCTTAGGACGGCAGAATAGGTGTAAACTCACAACTCTCAAGCGTCACCACCAACCATGGACCGGTTTCGTCCTTGTTAGGACTCATCAGCACGGTATAGGATGGTAACGCAAGAGAGCGGAGGGCAAGTACTAGTTTAGCCGACTATAACTGAAAAAGTGGTGACTATTGATTAGTCCTCCACTCATCTGCTGGAATGACAATGGCATTCCTAGGACAGATATATTCCAGAAAGGCAAGGTAACTGAAAGGAGAATTTCACCAATTACAGGCCTCGTACAGACCCTCAAAAAATTTCAGGACACATTTTTATAAAAAATTCAGGACAAAAATTCAGGACATTTTGGGTATTATAATGTAGTGTTTACTTTTTCCTTAACCAGAATGTTATCCATCATGTGTGTAAAATTAAAAACTACCTAAAATCTCTTAATTTTAAAAGTAATATTTAGAGTTAGTTCAAAGTACACTCCAGACTTACTTTGGAAGCTGGTAAGTTTTATGGCAAGCATGACAACAAGCAGGGTCTTAAGATGAGGAAACCCACTGAAACCCCTACCCTTTTGAGAATGTATTAATTTCAACCCTAAGGACCTGTCAGCTTAACTAAGCTCGCCAGAAATTCGCCCAGGCCTCTGTAAACAAAATTATTAACAAGAACTACATAACTAAACAAAATTAGAATTTTTTTTTGCACAAAGAAGTTTTTTTATTTCAATCTTGATTATAAAATCACCAACCTAAAACTTGAGTACTTTTCCTTCAAAACAAATATAAATAAACTTAAGTTTTTTTCTGCCAGTTACTTACTAAGCATTAGGTTATGCACTCCATAATGTGTATAAAATATCACATGTGCTTTTTTTCGTTACAGTCGGTTAACCGAAAGAAAATCGAAAATAAGTCTCGGTATACAATTGATATTTAGACTTTCGAAAAAATATCAGGAAAATCGGGGTAAATTATGTTTTTTCAGGACTTTTCAGGACACTTTTTGAGATTTCAGGAAATTAAGGAATATCAGGACATGTACGAGCCCTGCAATTATTGCTGGTTAAGCGGACAATAGGAATGCCATTCTGTCCTAGGAATGCCATTGTCATTCCAGCAGATGAGTGAAGGACTAATCAATAGTCACCACTTTTTCAGTTATAGTCGGCTAGACTAGTACTTGCCCTCCGCTCTCTTGCGTTACCATCCTATACCGTGCTGATGAGTCCTAACAAGGACGAAACCGGTCCACGGTTGGTGGTGACGCTTGAGAGTTTACACCTATTGTCCGCTTAACCAGCAATAATTGGTGAAATTCTCCTTTCAGGTTAGGTATTGATCTAAATTTATATTACTCCTCGTCTTGTCTTTCTTTCCAAAAGTATCCAGTTGTGCATATTCCAAGTTTGAAACATAAAATACATGGAAAATAATATTTTTATTATTGCCTTACATCATCTGAATACAGAAATACTAATTCTTCGCCTGCATGTGCAATGGAAATTCTTGACATCCTTTCGGGAGTTCAGCAATATCACGCCAATATGGGAGTAACATAGTTGAAGTATCAACTCTCTTTTCAATTAGGGGCCACAGATTTTCAAAGAGCAATTGAGATCCTTTATTTGCCAAATGAAGACCATCCAATAGACAATCTTCCCAATTCTTAAAAAAGCAAAACTTCAGAAAAACGAATTTGTAGAAAAATATTAATTCAATTGAATATTTGATTTGCTAAACTGGTGACATTTGAAAAAGATAATTTAAGAGACCTAAAACATCTCAATTTATTCTAGAGCTTGTCAATAGTAAAAATTTTCAAATAAATTTTTCTACCTTTAATTGCGCGCCTAGCCTTAAGATGACTTCATAAGCAAGTCTTTGACTTAAAAATATCCCTCTGAAAAGTCCGTTTTTCCATAATACACCATGATTTGACTAAATACCGGCGATGGCAGCTGGAAAACGTTACGTAGCGTAAAAAATAATAATTTTCCAGAATATTTTCGTAATTCCCCGAGTTTTCCCGCTTTCCAGGGTTGACGGACACCCTGATTATTAGGGTATAAAGCAACTCCATTTTCACTTTTTGATATTCATTAGAGAATAACTAAAATAAGCCTGACAAATATCTTTGATCTTTATTATAGAATCGAAATTTTTTTTCCTCATCCTGTTATTTTAACAGAAAAACATTTACTAAAATAAGAGCATGCAAACACTGAATATTATTCTCAAATACTACTTTTCTGAAAATAAAAATTAGTTTTTTCATAATATTTGATAAAAACATTTCATATTTTCAACTACTAACACTTACTCAACCACCACATCTTCACTGAATTCAGTGTCTTACAGGATATTTCACGTTTTAAATAGTATTAAAAGCACTCTGTGGAATAAATACAAAGCCATGGCCATATTTTAGGAAGAGGACCCTGGGGGCATGACCAAACAAAGAGCCCCAGTATCAATGACAAACTAAGGAACTAAAATACTTTACCTCTTGTTTCTGGATCTCTTGAAAGAGGTTAATGACATCTACTCCATTATTATCAGCACACTTAATGCAGGCATTTACATAATCTAAAGTAGTTTCATTGCTTCGTCCAGGAAAAGAACGCCCTATATAATATTTATTGACAGTTAGCTAGGTTGCGAATAGTA
Organism: Tetragnatha versicolor; assembly: GCA_024610705.1. NCBI lineage: Eukaryota > Metazoa > Arthropoda > Arachnida > Araneae > Tetragnathidae > Tetragnatha > Tetragnatha versicolor. Next base: position 3,770,003 of record JANDEH010000019.1, read on the forward strand.
CAGTGAAATCCCGTTACAACGAAAAATCCCGTTATTACGAATATCCAGAAAGTCCTTAATCGTTTTTATTTGAATTATCGACATAATCGTCACAACGAAGAAATTTATGGTACCGTGAAGTTCGTTATAGCGGGATTTTTCTTTTTTTAACTAACGATTTGGTTTGAGCAAACTTTACTAAGGTATTTGTCATTAAAAAGAATAGCTTAGTATAAAGGGATAAGATGATTTGAACATAAACCTTTTAACAGAAAAAAATACATGTTAGTTCTTTGACAGGGTTTGCCACTGATTTTTAAAACAAAAATAGTTGCTTTTGTTGCCTTTATTTAACAAAATAGTTGCCAACAATTTACAAAGTAGCAAAAATTGTCTCTTGACATTACAAATTTTTAAATATTCTACTAAGAAAACATCAAATAGAAAGTTTATTTTTATTTTACACTTTTCAAAGAGCTCAATTTATATATGCTATCATAAGAACAATTTTAAATATAAGTTGAATGCAAAAAATAAAAAAGTACTAACATTGAATTGCATTGATAAAATGTGCATTAGGGTGGAGCGAAAAACACGAATTTCGAAAATTGAAAACGCCTATGGTGGGAATAGTTGGGATTACCATGCCTATTAATATTCCAAAATACGGGCTCAATCAATTGATATCTTCAGGTGCCCCTTTTCTTTGAAATTTCATCAAATTTTTAATAAAAATTACTTTAAAATAACTTTACTCCTTTTTACCTCTATTTTAAAACCACAAATAGGTGAATTCTTAATAAGAGAAGGCCAAATAGAAGTTTGAAACCTTTCATAAGTTCTAGAAGAGGTGAAATTTTCAATTTATAGTGCGCATAGTAAGAGGTAAGAACGCGTATCACTGAAATAGGCTATAACGAAAAAAAATGTTTTTAATATCAATAGCAAATAGGGCTCAATAGTTGCGTACAACCATGCTAATTCATGGAAAAATAATAAAAATTTCTTTACCTATATTCAGTCTAGCATTGGCCCTAAAAGTTGAGAAAATTGCTCTCATAAAACGGAAAAATAGCTTAAAATTTCTACTGAAGTCAAAAGTGTTTTAAAAGCTTATAATTACTTAAATGTAGTTCATATTTGATAGAAAAAATATTATTCATTACATAATGCGGTGATTTCAGTGAACGCTTGGGGCCTAAATTTTCAAATTGAGGGGGAAAATATTTTCAGGGTTAATACTCTATTTAACATAGTAAATTTCAGGAGTCTTTAAGGAGTTTTTCAGGAGTAAATTACTAAAAAATCAGGAGGTAATGAGAGTAATTATTAACCTTAAACAACTTGCATGTTACGAGTAGAATGAGTTCAGAATGAAGTATGAAGCAAGGAAGTACTAAAGTGATTAGAATTCCACATTTCAATGGAATTTTATCGATTAAAAAACAATTTTTTCAACTAAATCCATAATAAAACTTCGATATGCTATAGGAGAGATATTTTTCAGGAGTCAGACGGTAAATTCAGGAGAAAAAATATAATTTTCAGGAGTTATAAGGGCCCTTAGAAAAATAAAGCAAATTTCAGGAGTTTTTCAGGAATTACAGGAGGCGTACGAACCCTGTATTTTTATTACATAAATTTACAAATGAGTGTTCTTAAGTCCAAATTTTACATTATTTTAAAACAGATTAATAAATTTTATCATTATAACTGCACTACAGACCCAGGTCAATATTTTATTTAAAAAAAAAGGATCCCAAAATCTTTGCGTTTTTAAAAGTCAATTTTCAAGAAAATTGGACCATATTTAGGCATAATTTTGAAGCAATACAATAATTTTTTTAACCTGAAGGCCAATATTTTAAGGATATCATACATTTAAAGACTAAATTATATGTAAATTGAATGCCTATCTGACACAGTTAAGTGAATAAAGAAATTTTATGCTTTTTCTCTAATTTGGCGAACATACACTCTATGCACCACCAACTGAAATTACCACATTATGTAATAAAAAATATTTTTGCTATCAAATATCAACTACTTTTAAGTAATTATTAGCATTTAAAACACTTTTAACTTAAGCAGAAATTTAAAGATATTTTTCCATTTCATGAGAGCAGTTTTGTCAATTTCTACAACTTTTAGGGCCAAAGCCTGACAGAATTATGGGTAAAGAATTCGTGAATCAGCATGGTAGTACCCAACCTTTGAGCTCTATTTGGTATCGATATTAACAAATTTATTTTCCCCCTGTTATAGTCTATTTCAGGTGATACGCGCTCGTACTATGCGCGCTATAAATTGAAAATTTCACCCAAGATTGGGATCATAAAAAAGGAATATTTTAAAAATCAAGGTACCCATGGCATTTTTTCTTAATCTGAGTCAGGCCTATCTACCGTAGTTACTACACCTAAGTTAATAGGTAGCATAAATGAATATCTTTCAGTTCAAAAATCAAAGAAAAACAAATTTGATATCAGATGAGCACACTCTAACCTACTTAACTGTACACACATAAAAAAACTAACTTCAGATAATAGAAATTAATTACTTTTTAAATATTATTATTAATGTTAATTTTTTTGAGGCCTGATATGTGCAAGATTCAGCCTTTTTTTAAGAAAATTTTTTATCAAACACCATTTCAAAACCTTTCAGAACTTTGCAAAAGTGGGCTGCTTAAATTATTTGGACAAAAAACGGAAGAAACCGATTGAAAAACGGATGAGGGAAGATTCTCTTAAAAAACGGAAATCTTACGGCTATAACGGAAGAGTTGGCAGCTGTCATGGTTTTAAAACAGAGGTAAAAAAAGGAGTAGTTATTTTAGTCTTTTTTATGAAAAATTTGATGAAATTTCAAAGTGAAAGGGGCACCTGAAGATATTAATTGATTAAGCTTATATTTTGGATTATTAATAGGCATGGTAATCCCTAACTATTCCCACCATAGGAGTTTTCAATTTCCAAAATTCATGTTTTTCGCTTTACCCTAATGTGCATATACAGGGTGTATCTGAAATGGTGCAACAAACTTTCAGGGATGATAGTAATCATCAAGACGAACAAGAATCGGTATAGAAAGGGGGGTCCAAATCCCAGACCAAAATCCCAGGGAGTTAAAAATGGAGCGACGCCCCAAAAAATCATTGAAAAATTCAATTTGTAGAAGAACTATTATTGGTAAAAACTTAATTATGGTCTCAAAAATTGTGGTTTAATATGATCTTTAAAGTTACCTCAAAAGTCTTCACTTTAAAAATTTTTTTATTATGAAAAAAGTTTAAAAACACAAAAAAAGTGAAAACTCTGCCAAAACCTTATTTTGTATTTCGAAATCCTTTCTTTTGATTTGATAATCTGAAAGATCATAGTTGAAAACCCTTAAGTCCAAAGTTTCACGTAAATACGATCAATATTAAACGCTTGAGATCCTGTTAAAGTTCGTTTTTTGCGTGCGCTAACAGCTGTTCTGGAAACAGCTCTAGAAAACTGCTTGCGCACCCAAAAAACAAACTTTAACAGGTTCTTAAGCGTTTAATATTGATTGTATTTACATGAAACTTTGGACTTAAGGGTTTTCAACTATGATCTTTCAGATTATCAAATCAAAAGAAAGGATTTTGAAATACAAGATAAGGTTTTGGCAGAGTTTTCACTTTTTTTGTGTTTCTTAACTTTTTTCATAATAAAACAAATTTTAAAGTGAAGACTTTTGAGGTAATTTTAAAGATCATATTAAACCACAATTTTTGATTCCATAATTAAGTTTTTACCAATAGTAGTTCTTCTACAAATTGAATTTTTCAAAGATGTTTTTGGGGTGTCGCTCCATTTTTAACTCCCTGGGATTTGGTCTGGGACCCCCCTTTCTATACCGATTCTTGTTCGTCTTGATGAGTACTATCATCCCTGAAATTTTGTTGCACCATTTCAGATACACCCTGTATAGTGATTCTAGAAGAGAAGTTCTTAATGAGAAAAAAAATTAACATTAAAAATCAGGGTTGGCAAAAAACCGGGTTTTTTAAAAAAAACCCCAAAAAACCGGGTTTATTTGTTTTTTTTTTGGTTTAAACCAAGTTTTTTTAGAATTTTTTTTATCAGAATAAGTTATTTTAGCATTGATGTTTGAAATTGAGTTGTAAATGAGACATTTATTTCAGGGGTTGTTTATAATTGATAAATGATTTGTATATTTCAATTAATTAATTAAAATTAAATTAATTTGTTTTAAAAATAATTTTTGTTTCTAAAATATACCAATTTGAATATCTAATATTATTGTAGTGAATAAAAATCAGTGTTAATTTATCTTGGATAAATGGTTGAAATAATCAAATTATTTATCTTAATTATATATGGATTAATTTATGAACGGGGCCGTTCAAATATATAACGTAAGCACTTTTTTGGTCATTTTTAACCCCCCCTCCCCCCTTGTCAGCAAAGATAAGCAAACCTCAAACCCCCCCACCATAATTACGTAAGATACTGTTGGACCCCCCCCCCGAAATTTTGACATCCCTATTAGTAAGTACTGTTTTTTTCCTTGAAAATTAGGTGACTCGTACATAGTCCAAGAAAGATAAGGGTTGAAGTGGAACAAATTGTAAAAGAAAATTTGATGGTTGATTCTTATAGGAAATTTTCCGTAGAAAACGATGGTGAAACGTATACCAAAATTAACCGTGTCCTTTAGCCAATATGGCGGATTTTCCAAAATGGCGGACAATCGTTTTTAACTTATTACTTCCTAAAAAATGTTAATAAAATTATGATTTCTGCAGTAAATGATTAGAATTTAGTAACAAAAACAATGGGGAGCTGCTTTTTTCTCTTACGATTTGTCATTTATCCAATATGGCGGATTTTCCAAAATGGCGTCCACTAATGTTTATAATAAAAAAATTATGATGATAAAATCGTAATTTTTTCAGGATATGGTAAGAATTAAGTCATAATAATATTCAAATCAGTTTCCTCCCCTCAATGAATCAAATATGGCGGATTTTTCAAAATGGCGGACAATCGTGTTTTACTTATTTGCTAAAAATCGTTAATAAAATAAAACTTTTGCAGTAAATTATTAGAATTCAGTAGCAAAAATAATGTGGAACTGTTTTTCTTCTCTTACGATAAGTCATTTATCCAATATGGCGGATTTTCCAAAATGGCGTCCACCTAATGTTTAAAATACATAAATTATGATATTAAATTCGTAATTTTTACAGGATATGGTAAGAATTAAGTCATAATAAAATTAATATCAGTTTCGTCCCCCTCAATGTATCAAATATGGCGGATTTTCCAAAATGGCGGCCACTTATTAAGATCCTTTTTATTTTTAATTGTTATTTTCTTAATAATTAGAAATATTAAATGTAATTAGGTAAAATATAAGCAGAATACTTATAATTTACTAAAATTTACGGGTAAATAATGTTAAAGGTAGGTAGAATTCAAAAATTACTATTTACCACTTAGTTTGAAATATGCGGCCGAATTTTTGGAAATTATTTCAATGTATCGCAAAATCTTGCTTAATATACCATTTTATAAATAATTTAATATATAATTATTTATATTGTGCCAAAATAAAATTTATTTATATGTAAAAACGTTAAAAATAAAAAGGCTCTAAATAAGTGGCCGCCATTTTGGAAAATCCGCCATATTTGATACATTGAGGGCAGGAAACTGATATGAATATTATTATGACTTAATTTTAACCATATCCTGAAAAATTACGAATTTAATATCATAATTTATGTATTTTAATCATAAGGTGGACGCCATTTTGGAAAATCCACCATATTGGATAAATGACTTATCATAAGAGAAAAAAAACAGATCCACATTATTTTTGCTAGTGAATTCTAATAATTTACTGCAAAAATTTTTATTTTATTAACGATTTTTAGCAAATAAGTAAAACACAATTGTCCGCCATTTTGAAAAATCCGCCATATTTGATACATTGAGGGGAGGAAACTGATTTGAATATTATTATGACTTAATTCTTACCATATCCTGAAAAAATTACGATTTTATCATCATAATTTTTTTTATTATAAACATTAGTGGACGCCATTTTGGAAAATCCGCCATATTGGATAAATGACAAATCGTAAGAGAAAAAACAGCTCCCCATTGTTTTTGCTACTAAATTCTAATCATTTACTGCAGAAATCATAATTTTATTAACATTTTTTAGGAAGTAATAAGTTAAAAACGATTGTCCGCCATTTTGGAAAATCCGCCATATTGGCTAAAGGACACGGTTAATTTTGGTATACGTTTCACCATCGTTTTCTACGGAAAATTTCCTATAAGAATCAACCATCAAACTTTCTTTTACAATTTGTTCCACTTGAAGCCCTTTTTTGAGCTAACTTTCTTGGACTAACAAGGAGCTGTTCTTTTTTGAGTGTAACCCTGATACTACATGCACACATGAAAAATTAATTTAGTTTAAGTGCTAAAGTAGCTTAAGTCGAGAAAGTGTGAACGGACTGTCTTAGATTTAAACAGATTTACCAAAATAAAACTACCTTAACCTTAAACGGAAACGTTCACACAGGAAAAGTTGAACTAGTTTAAGTGCTATTTAACTTAAGTCGAGCATGTGTGAACCAACTGTCTTAGATTTAAATTAGTTGAGCGCAATAATACTAGGCTAACCCAAAACGAGTTTCCCAAACTGACCTAAGTGAGTTCTATCGTAACGCCTCCAAGCGGCAGCTCTGGAAAATGCATCAACAAACAACAAATCCCGACCGCCATTCAAACTTAGCATCGAGACTATCTACCATATTTATTATTATGGCTGAAAGAAGAAGAAAAAATTGGTCAGTCCAAGAAATATAAAGTGTGATTACTATAGTAGTAGGGAGAATATGAGAGTTCTAGCGCAGAGGATCCGAGGATTCAGATAAGAAAAGAGTGAGGGGTTTCGAAAGTTCGAGAGGCTTCTGGAAGGTTAATGATTATGTGTTTGATAAGATTAAGTTTTAGTTTGCATGATCAAGAAAATGATAAGCGCAAGTAAGTAATTTTACAATATTCGCCCTCTGTCGACTCTTCTCCGTTTTGTTTATTCAGACTGAATGTTTATTTGTTTTTTTTTATTTTTTTATTAATTTTAAACTTTTTAATGATTTTAACGCCTATTTAGTAATTTTTTAATGTTTATCTACTTAGTAATTTTTTAAATGTTTTTTAAGGTACCTATTTATCAAACTTTTTTAAAAATATCTCTTGATTTAAATTTCTATAAATCTTTATATAATTTTAAGAATTTGTTAATTAATAAGAATGAATGAGATAATTAACATGTTTTAGCATTTTTTTCCTGGTAAGGTGTTTAGAAATAATATATTTTAAGTAAAAATATAACGTTTTATATCTTTCCTTTGCTATAAACTTTTAAGTTTTTTTAGAAGAACAATACATATTTTTTTAATTTATTTCTTACTACTTTTTTAAAATACAAATTTTATTCCACAAATATAGTTTTTTTAATTAATATATTTTAATTTATAAAATATTTTTAAAGTAAAATATTTCTTAATAGTTTGAATACATTATTGTAAAAACTTGATTCTCTTGAAAAATTAAGTTCAAAGTTCTGAAGACATTCAAACGCACTTTTAAAAACATAATTTGAAACCTAAGAACCTGAAAATTATTCCCACATTAATATTCAAGTAACTAATATTTTAACGAAAATAAAGTAACTTTTTCTTTAACTCTACTAGGTCACTACATTTTGCTATATTTAACCCTTTTGGCGACTTTTGGACCTTATTTGGCGACTTTTGGCCCTCGTTTGGTGATATTTGGTGGTTTTTTAGCTATATTTGACGGCTTTTAACTATATGTGGTGACTTTTTGTTAAAAAATAAAGACAAAATGCAGAAAATAACTTGATATTTTGTTAAATATAAAAGCTTAGAAACTATAAAACGAAAAACTTAACAAGAAATAAAATCTAGAAAACAAAAAACTTATTAATAAATGAAACTTATATATTAAAAAACTAAAATCTTTGTTAAATATAAAACTTGGAAACTATAAAACTAAAATTTTTCTAAAAATTCAGATAGACGCATAAATAAAACTAAAAACTTTGTTTGAAATGAACTAGAAAACGAAAAACTTTACAAGAAAGGAAAACTTATACACTGAAAAACTAAAATGTTAGTTAATTATAAAAACGTATTCACTATGAAACTAAATTCTTTGTTAAAAATGAAAACCAGAAAAAGAAAAACTTTACAAGAAATGAAAACTACTGCTTTAAAAAACTAAAATCTTTGTTAAATATAAAAATTTAGAAACTTTAAAACTAAATTTTTTAAACATAAAGACAAATGCAGAAAAATAGCTTAATACTTTGTTAAATATAAAAACTTATAAACTATAAAACGAAAAACTTTACAAGAAATAAGAACTAGAAAACGAAAAACTTAACAATAAATGAAAATTATACATTAAAAAACTAAAATCTTTGTTAAATATAAAAACTTTTCACTACGAAACTAGAATCTTTGTTAAAAATAAAAACTATAAAACGAAAAAATTTACAAGAAAAGAAAACTTATACTTTAAAAAACTAAAATCTTGGTTAAATAAAAAAAAACTTTGAAACTATAAAACTAAAAACTTTGTTAGGAAATAAAAACAAATGCAGAAAATAACTTAATACTTTGTTAAATATAAGAATTTAGGTACTATAAAACGAAAAACTATACAAGAAGTAAAAACTTAAACACTACAAAACTAAAATATTTGTTAAAAATAAAAACTTGAAAGTGAAAACTTAACAAGAAAGGAAAACTTATACACTGAAAAACTGAAAACTTAGTTTAACATAAAAACTTTTGAAACTATAAAACTGAAAACTTAGATTAAAATAAAAACGAATACAGAAAAAAATATCATTAGAAGTAAAAAGTTACACTATGTGAAACTAAAAATTAAGATGAACACAAAAAATATCTGAAAACTTTATAAAATAAAGACTAAAACTCGCAACAAAATTACAATATAAAAACTTAAACACACTATAAAACTAAAATCTTTGTTTGAAATGAAGTAAAAAACGAAAAACATTGAAAGGGATGAAAACTTATTCAGTACCAAACTAAAATCTTTGTTACAAATAAAAACTACAAAACGAAAAACTTTACAAGAAATGAAAACTTGTACATTAAAAAACTAAAATCTTCGTTAAATATAAAAACTTAGAAACCATAAAACTAAAAAATTTGTTAAAAATAAAAAAATTAAAAACTATAAAAACGAAAACGTTGTTAAAAATAAAAACGAATACAGAAAAAATTTAAAAATAAATAAAAACTTGGAGAAAATATTACAAGAAATAAAGAAAAGAAATACCTAAAAAATCATAAAACTAAAACCTTGTTAAAAATAAAATAAGAACTTTGAAAAAATATTACAAGATATGAAAAGTTACACTAAAAAACTAAAAACTTTATAAAAATAAAAAAAGATATGCTTCTTGTTAAAAATAAATAAAAACTTTAACAAATTTTATAAGAAATAAAAAGTTACACTAAAAACTGTATCAAAAAGAAATAATTACTAAAAACTTTAACAAAAAGAAAAATTTGGAAACTATAAAACTAAAAACTTTGCTAAAAATAAAAACTTTAAAACTGAAAACTTTGTTAAAAATAAAGAAACGAGTACAGAAAAATTTTTAAAATAAATAAAAACTTTGAAAAAATATTACAAGAAATAAAAAAGTACACTAAAAACTAAAACCTATATCAAAAAGAAATACTACTTACAAACTTTAAAAACTTTTCTTTTACTTTTTTAAAAATAAAATAAAAATATTACAAGAAATGAAAAGTTACACCAAAATATATAAAAATTCTATCAAAAAGAAATAATTCTTGTTAAAAATAGATAAAAACTTTGAAAAAAAATTACAAGAAATAAAAACTTTACATTCTGCACAGAAATCACCTATATCTAATCTATTTATCACACGTTCAGCAGGCCCTTGTTGCAAAGAAAAATATTAGGGGCCTGCCGAACGTGTGATAAATAGATTAGATATAGGTGATTTCTGTGCAGAATGTAAAGTTTTTATTTCTTGTAATTTTTTTTCAAAGTTTTTATCTATTTTTAACAAGAATTATTTCTTTTTGATAGAATTTTTATATATTTTGGTGTAACTTTTCATTTCTTGTAATATTTTTATTTTATTTTTAAAAAAGTAAAAGAAAAGTTTTTAAAGTTTGTAAGTAGTATTTCTTTTTGATATAGGTTTTAGTTTTTAGTGTACTTTTTTATTTCTTGTAATATTTTTTCAAAGTTTTTATTTATTTTAAAAATTTTTCTGTACTCGTTTCTTTATTTTTAACAAAGTTTTCAGTTTTAAAGTTTTTATTTTTAGCAAAGTTTTTAGTTTTATAGTTTCCAAATTTTTCTTTTTGTTAAAGTTTTTAGTAATTATTTCTTTTTGATACAGTTTTTAGTGTAACTTTTTATTTCTTATAAAATTTGTTAAAGTTTTTATTTATTTTTAACAAGAAGCATATCTTTTTTTATTTTTATAAAGTTTTTAGTTTTTTAGTGTAACTTTTCATATCTTGTAATATTTTTTCAAAGTTCTTATTTTATTTTTAACAAGGTTTTAGTTTTATGATTTTTTAGGTATTTCTTTTCTTTATTTCTTGTAATATTTTCTCCAAGTTTTTATTTATTTTTAAATTTTTTCTGTATTCGTTTTTATTTTTAACAACGTTTTCGTTTTTATAGTTTTTAATTTTTTTATTTTTAACAAATTTTTTAGTTTTATGGTTTCTAAGTTTTTATATTTAACAAAGATTTTAGTTTTTTAATGTACAAGTTTTCATTTCTTGTAAAGTTTTTCGTTTTGTAGTTTTTATTTGTAACAAAGATTTTAGTTTGGTACTGAATAAGTTTTCATCCCTTTCAATGTTTTTCGTTTTTTACTTCATTTCAAACAAAGATTTTAGTTTTATAGTGTGTTTAAGTTTTTATATTGTAATTTTGTTGCGAGTTTTAGTCTTTATTTTATAAAGTTTTCAGATATTTTTTGTGTTCATCTTAATTTTTAGTTTCACATAGTGTAACTTTTTACTTCTAATGATATTTTTTTCTGTATTCGTTTTTATTTTAATCTAAGTTTTCAGTTTTATAGTTTCAAAAGTTTTTATGTTAAACTAAGTTTTCAGTTTTTCAGTGTATAAGTTTTCCTTTCTTGTTAAGTTTTCACTTTCAAGTTTTTATTTTTAACAAATATTTTAGTTTTGTAGTGTTTAAGTTTTTACTTCTTGTATAGTTTTTCGTTTTATAGTACCTAAATTCTTATATTTAACAAAGTATTAAGTTATTTTCTGCATTTGTTTTTATTTCCTAACAAAGTTTTTAGTTTTATAGTTTCAAAGTTTTTTTTTATTTAACCAAGATTTTAGTTTTTTAAAGTATAAGTTTTCTTTTCTTGTAAATTTTTTCGTTTTATAGTTTTTATTTTTAACAAAGATTCTAGTTTCGTAGTGAAAAGTTTTTATATTTAACAAAGATTTTAGTTTTTTAATGTATAATTTTCATTTATTGTTAAGTTTTTCGTTTTCTAGTTCTTATTTCTTGTAAAGTTTTTCGTTTTATAGTTTATAAGTTTTTATATTTAACAAAGTATTAAGCTATTTTTCTGCATTTGTCTTTATGTTTAAAAAATTTAGTTTTAAAGTTTCTAAATTTTTATATTTAACAAAGATTTTAGTTTTTTAAAGCAGTAGTTTTCATTTCTTGTAAAGTTTTTCTTTTTCTGGTTTTCATTTTTAACAAAGAATTTAGTTTCATAGTGAATACGTTTTTATAATTAACTAACATTTTAGTTTTTCAGTGTATAAGTTTTCCTTTCTTGTAAAGTTTTTCGTTTTCTAGTTCATTTCAAACAAAGTTTTTAGTTTTATTTATGCGTCTATCTGAATTTTTAGAAAAATTTTAGTTTTATAGTTTCCAAGTTTTATATTTAACAAAGATTTTAGTTTTTTAATATATAAGTTTCATTTATTAATAAGTTTTTTGTTTTCTAGATTTTATTTCTTGTTAAGTTTTTCGTTTTATAGTTTCTAAGCTTTTATATTTAACAAAATATCAAGTTATTTTCTGCATTTTGTCTTTATTTTTTAACAAAAAGTCACCACATATAGTTAAAAGCCGTCAAATATACCCCAAAAGTCATCAAATATAGCTAAAAAACCACCAAATATCACCAAACGAGGGCCAAAAGTCGCCAAATAAGGTCCAAAAGTCGCCAAAAGGGTTAAATATAGCAAAATGTAGTGACCTAGTAGAGTTAAAGAAAAAGTTACTTTATTTTCGTTAAAATATTAGTTACTTGAATATTAATGTGGGAATAATTTTCAGGTTCTTAGGTTTCAAATTATGTTTTTAAAAGTGCGTTTGAATGTCTTCAGAACTTTGAACTTAATTTTTCAAGAGAATCAAGTTTTTACAATAATGTATTCAAACTATTAAGAAATATTTTACTTTAAAAATATTTTATAAATTAAAATATATTAATTAAAAAAACTATATTTGTGGAATAAAATTTGTATTTTAAAAAAGTAGTAAGAAATAAATTAAAAAAATATGTATTGTTTTCTTCTAAAAAAACTTAAAAGTTTATAGCAAAGGAAAGATATAAAACGTTATATTTTTACTTAAAATATATTATTTCTAAACACCTTACCAGGAAAAAAATGCTAAAACATGTTAATTATCTCATTCATTCTTATTAATTAACAAATTCTTAAAATTATATAAAGATTTATAGAAATTTAAATCAAGAGATATTTTTAAAAAAGTTTGATAAATAGGTACCTTAAAAAACATTTAAAAAATTACTAAGTAGATAAACATTAAAAAATTACTAAATAGGCGTTAAAATCATTAAAAAGTTTAAAATTAATAAAAAAATAAAAAAAAACAAATAAACATTCAGTCTGAATAAACAAAACGGAGAAGAGTCGACAGAGGGCGAATATTGTAAAATTACTTACTTGCGCTTATCATTTTCTTGATCATGCAAACTAAAACTTAATCTTATCAAACACATAATCATTAACCTTCCAGAAGCCTCTCGAACTTTCGAAACCCCTCACTCTTTTCTTATCTGAATCCTCGGATCCTCTGCGCTAGAACTCTCATATTCTCCCTACTGTGAATAGTGTGTTGTGTTGTTTCAAATGTATTTTCTAATTTTAAATAATAATCCCAAAGGGATTCTAAAATTTATCTGAGGCTCATTAGACAGTACCCCTCCGCAGAATTCTTTAGTAAAAACCGAAAGCTTTGCACGTTATGAAGAGAATTCAGAGCATGCTAATTATAATTGGAAAAATTATGTAACTAAATGTTACCTTCTTAAAAAGTGGTGACTAAGTAAATTGGCATTTTTTTTAACGTAGCTTCTTTAAAAAAGACATTTTTGCGAACAAGAATATTTGCTTGAAACTGAAATGTTATCAGTAAAGGGAAGGATATTTGTGTAGTATTTTGTCTGAAAACTAGAGTAGGTGCTTTGTTTTTCTATGTTACATTTACTATCAGAATTGTCCTAAAGTCTGTGTTCGCCCCAATCTGCCAATCGCCCAAACCATACATGACAAATATTGGACGAATTTTGGATGTTTGTGCTGCCTGGGAAGCGGATCTTTGAGATCAGGCACAAACCGGAAAATAAATGTAAATCCAATACAGTCAAAATCCAGTCGCCATGTTTCCCCACTGCTCATATAATGACTGAAAACCATAGTGATCTAATCATTAATTTTATTATTATTAGATCCTAAAATAATTATCCACTGATAACTATTATTTTATGATCTAATAATATTAGTAATTAGATCTCTATGGATGTCAGTCACCAATCGAAAAAACGATTTAAGCTAGTTTAAAAGAAGCCGCAGTGTGAACGCTAAAAAATAAGAAAGTTTAAATTAAAATGTCTAAACTTCTCGCTTAAGTTCAACTAGTTTAACTTTCTCATGTGTGCATGTAGTATTAGGGTTCAAAAATGACTTGAAACACTACTTTTCGGGGTTACAATTTCAAAATGTTAGGGTGGTCCATCTCCAGAAAAAAGTGCTTACGTCACATTTCCTAATTCAATTTTTTGTTACATTTATTTTTGGTTGAATTTTGAAATTATTTATGCAAGAAACAAGAGATTTTCGAAAATGCACCATCTTACGTAAGCATCATTCATATCCCCCTCCCCCTTTGTCAGCAAAAATAAGCAAAGAGCAAACCCCCCTCCCCCCTTAGGTGCTTACGTAATATTTGAACGGCCCCAACTTAAGAAATTTCTTTAGAAAGAGAAAATTTTATTTTTTAAATGAGAAGTAAAAGTGAAATGTAAACAACTAATGTTAATTGAAATTGGATAATTGATAAAGATAATTAATTTGATTAATTATTAAATGGTAAAATAATCAAATTAATTATATGGATTATTTATGAACTTAAGAAATTTCTTTAGAAAGAGAAAATTTAACTTTTTTAATAAATAAAAGGGAAATGTAAGCAACTAATGTTAATTGAAATTGGATAAATGATTGAGATAATTAATCCGATTAAGGAAATTAACGGTTTTTATTAATTTAGTAAAAAAACCCAACTGGTTTTTATCTGTTTATAAACAAACTAACTGGTTTTTAGTTTTTATCATTAAAGAAATCAACGGTTTTTATTAATTTACTAAAAAACCAACTGGTTTTTATGACTGACAAATAAAACAAATTGGTTTTATTAATTAATTAAAATCCAAGCCATATTTTATCAGTGAAAAACAGATAACTTTTGTGTATGTTTAGTTACTCTTTGAAATAATGCTTCATTTTAAAGGAAATTAATAAATGAACTATCTCTTGCAAAATATAATAAGTTTAACTTAAGCATTTAAGGTTAAGTTTAGAGAGAATTCAATGATTAAAACCATTAAATTAAAAGATTTCTGATTTTTAATCACCTTAAAATGTCAATTTTTTTATAAATCTGACCTTTTAATTTTGTGCAAAAGATTATACTTAATAACACTTTCAATAAAAAATCCTGAAAATATTTTATAATTTCTAAAAAAACCAAGGTAAAAAAACCATGGTTTAAACCTAATGGGTTAAACCGGCCAACCCTGTTAAAAATTATTTATAACATTAAAGTTTTCAATTTTTTTCATTTATTTAAAATATAAGTAAGCTTAAGATGTAATAAAGGGTTATTTTCTTTAGTGAATAGGCTTTTTTCACATGTTTGAGAGGAGGAAAAAAGGATGTTACAAGATACCATAAAAATACTTAATAGAAAAAGTGATCCTGTTTAAAATAAATACATATTACAAAAATGTTATACCAATTTTATCTAACAATGTTTTTTTATTAAGGATATAAGTAATTTTAATATTAAATTGGTATGATAAACATAAATTAAAAAAAAAAACAAATTTTTACGCATTATTATGCTGTTTTTGTAAGGTTTTCAAACAATAATTTTAAGGTCAATAATTTTTTTTTATTCCCTTCATAGGGTTTTTTAATACAAAAATTTTTTTCTTCACCCCTATTGACTACACAGCTCTTACCTAATTCAGCAATCCATTTCAAGTACTTTTCTTCAACATATGGCCCAGGTGTAATCAAAATTATTTTATCTTTACTGACCCCAATAGACTGAAATAAATACAATATTTCACTAAGTCACGGCTGACTAGATACTATACAACAGGACATACAGGCTAACCAAGATACAAAAATCGGTACTTTTCCGTTAGCTAGGCGCAAGCGAAAAATCGCCAGATTATGCGTACTTCACAATTTTTGAAAACTTACATCCGTAAAACTTTTTGCGTAACATTACAAAACTCAGGGATGTTGCACCACATTGAGCATTTTGTAGCAGCTAAATTTAAAATTTGTAGCAAGTTGAATCAATTTTTTGCAGCAATCAAAAATAAAATACATAGCAGGGTTAATAGTTCTTGTTACTAAAATATACTGATAATTTATCCCAACTATTAACCTTAAAACTATGCATGATTAAGTTAATTAACTATTAAAAGTTGATGACGAATTACGCAAAACAAGTGTTTGAACAGCTAGAGATCTGTAAGCAAAATTTCAACTTTTTAAAGGTACCTTCGACAAATTCAAAAAAGGGGGAAAAGTACCATCACAAAATAGATTTAAAAACCTATGATAAGCCATTTTATCTTAAATTAAAGGTTAAATGGTAATTCTGAACAAACTTTTAATTAATTTATGGTGTTTTTAAAACAAAGTAATTGTTAAAGATTATTGTTTTTAATAAAATTTTTTATTTTAATAACAAAAACGCCAAATGCAGGGTTCATACAAATTTTCAGAAATCAAAATAAAGGAGTATTCCAGGAGTTTTCAAGGAGTATTTTTAGAAAATTCAAGGATTAACTTTTTACATAACTTAAGAAAGAAAAAAATTTGACACAGCTTCAAACACACACTATGCCAGTTATATTCCCGAATCAGATTTTAAAACCACATTAAAAGTCAAAATGTAACTAAAATGAAATAAAAAATTAAAAGAAACTAGCTGTTACAACCCGGCAAAGACGGGTTTTACAGCTAGCTTTTTTTGGCACTGAAGCGAGATTCACTCGTTACTTACCTGTTCGTATTTATTCATCCCCTTTCATTAAAATTCATTATCTTCGAAAGACGTTTTGTCTCCGATTTCACATGGCATTGTCACAAATTTATTACATTGAAATAATTGTCATTTAAATTCGACAGGTCGTCAGCCCAATCCACCTAACTGGATCTGTACAAACTTGTATTTAAATGAAATCTTACTACCCCTAAATAACCCGGTTTATGTGGCATTTTCCCAAAACCTTCCATTCTTAAATTATTATAAGAAATACTTCAATCAAATCTGTAGCAGTAAAATTTTTGAATTAAATGTGCCTAGTATTTCATTGGGATAAATCTTGTGAACCGTCAAATCTTTGAAGTTTAACTTCAAAGTATATTTACTTCACGCTCTTTAAAAGACGTTTTACCAGTGTTGGTAAAAATATTAACTTAAAATAATGGTGCCAATTGAAATAAATTTCTAATTCGGAAATGGAATGCTTTGGAGGAACGTGTTATATTATTGGCTCATGTAGGGCTGGAAAGCTTTCGATCAAGACCGAGTTTGTCCAAATCGGTTCAGGGGTTCGGCCTGGCGGCCGGCGGAACGGAACCTCTCAATAGAGTTAACATTAGAGCAAAACGAAAAGAGCGCATAATTTTAAAATGGAAGGTTTTGGAGGAACGTGTTATATTATTGGCTCATCTAGGGGTGGAAAGCTTTCGATCGAGACCGAGTTTGTCCAAATCGGTTGAGGGGTTCGGCCTGGCGGCCGGCCGAAAGAAAAACCCAATTATTTTCATATACAGGGTGTCCCATAAATAGTGGGCCACACTTCTAGAGGGGACAGTAGACACCTAAACGAGTCAGAATCACATAGGAATCGGGGGTCCCAGACCAAATCCCAGGGAGTTAAAAATGGAGCGACACCACAAAACAATTATTGAAAAATTCAATCTGTAGAAGAACTACTATTGGTAAAAAACTTAATCATGGTCTCAAATTTTGTGGTTTAACATGATCTTTAAAATCATTGTAAAAGTTTTCATTTTAAAAATTTTTTTACTACGAAATAAAGTCAAAAACCACAAAAATATGTGAAAAATCTGCCAAAACTTTATTTTGTATTTAGAAATCCTTTCTTTTGATTTGATAATCTGAAAGTTCATACTTGAAAACCCTTAAGTCCAAAGTTTCACGTAAATGCCATCAATATTAAACGCTTGAGATCTAATTAAAGTTTGATTTTTGCTTGCGAAAACAGATCCAGAAAAGAAACGTTGAGGGAAAATCTACGAATGACGGATTGATGCTCGCTAAATTTCTCGCCATTATTTGCGATACGAGATTCCTCGCCAACTTTCGCCAACAACAAATCGCCCAAGCTGTCTTGGCGATCTGTAGGAGCTTGGTATGTTTCGCCAAACTGGGAGAGAAAAGAAAGTTAGCGATTATCTATCCGTAACTCGTAGATTCTCCCTGAACGTTCGTTTTCTGGAGCTGTTTTCGCACTCAAAAAACAAACTTTAACAGGATCTCAAGCGTTTAATATTGATGGTATTTACGTGAAACTTTGGACTTAAGGGTTTTAAAATATGATCTTTCAGATAATCAAATCAAAAGAAAGGATTTCCAAATACAAAATAAAGTTTTGGCATATTTTTCACATTTTTTTGTGTTTTTTTTTACTTTTTTTCGTAGAAAAAAATTTTAAAGTGAAAACTTTCAGCATAATTTTAAAAATCATATTAAACCACAAAATTTGAGACCATGATTAAATTTTTACCAATAGTAGTTCTTCTACAAATTGAATTTTTCAATAATTGTTTTAGGGTGTCGCTCCATTTTTAACTCCTTGGGATTTGGTCTGGGACCCCCAAACCCTATGTGATTCTGACTCGTCTAGGTGTCTACTATCCACCCTAGAAGTGTGACCCATTATTTATGGGACACCCTGTATAAGATTAGTTAACAGAATTATTTAAGAAATAATTAAATTGCAAAAACGATATTGTCAAGTTAAGTAGAGCAAAAAAGTAAGAAATAAGTATTTTTAAAGGTATTTTTAGAATCTTAAATCAGATAAAAAAACACTATAATCTTCTAATTTAAATTAAGTTTCTATAAAGCGACCTTTCAGTAAAAATTTACAACTTAGAAAATCCACTAAGTTGAAATTACTAAATAAAATAGAGAAAAAGTCATCTTATTAGACTTCTCAGGCTGCTCTGACCAAAGTAAAGTTGTTTTTTCTGGACCACCGTTGAAGCTAACTATACATAAGCCCGTAGGAAAAGCAGTCGCGGAAAAAACGGAACTGTCGCGGAAAATCACTATTTTCCCCATTTCGGGAACACTCAGACTTGTTGGCTTCTGACCACGGTAATATTGTTTTGTTCATATCGCAAGAATGACGGAAGAAGCCAACTTGAATCGGCACCCGCGCGGCCATCCACGAAAGTCGCGGGAAGAACGGTACACTCCGCAAAAAAACCCCCCGAAACTTCCAGGGAAAATTGCTAATTTTCCGACTTCCGGAACACCAGACTTGTGGGTTTCGGACCACAGTCAAGTTTTTATTCTATATCGCCATAACGACGCAAGAAGAAGTAATTTTGAATCAGCACCCGACCCGCGGCCGTCCACGAAAATCGCGGGAAAAACGGAATACTACGCAAAAAAAACCGAAACTTCCACGAAAAATTGCGATTTTTTCGACTTTTTAACGGACTTAACGCAGCGAATTGAAACCTATTTTATAAAGGAGATAAATTTACAAAAAAAATGTTATATCTGGTTTCGATGGATGACGTCATCGATTTTGACTTCAAGTGGTAGAAATGTGGAAAAGATTCCATCCATATAGTCCAGTCAAATTATCCTAAAATAAGGCCATTTTGGGAAATTTTGGGGTAGAAGATATTTTTTGCTATATGTTTGTTTTTTGGGGTGCTGAATCCGAATCTGAGGTTTTCCAACAAAATTTCGTGACGGAACATTGTGAAAATTCGAAAAAATGGCAAAAATTCGCCCCTTTTTTTCGTTTTCGGCCCCTAGAACATTACCTTTGCGCTTCTGAGATAAACAGTCAATACAAAAAATAAAGAACACTAACCAAGCTACAAAAAAGTCAATTACAACTTTTCTGTCAGACGCATAGTTTCGCCGATAGAGCACGTTGAAAAAGGGGCTATTTTCGTTTGATTGGTAAGAAATCCAAAAAATTTCACTAGTATCTCCAAAAAAAACGCATTTTTGGAACAGGATACTATAAAAACTGCCTAAATAATATTTCACATGAAATTAACCATCTAAAAACTCCAATAATGATAACTGAATGCATTTTTGTTCGGTGATTTCTCTTAAAAACGAAAGTTCAACAGGAGATAATGGTGCAGCGTAGACTTTTCCACTGGCTGTAATAAAACGATTATTGCTAGGCGTCCAGCACTTGCGGTTTAGGGGGAGATATCGGGATATCTCCCCCTAAACCGCAAGTGCTGGACGCCTAGCAGTAATTGTTTTATTACAGCCAGGCACTGGCTGTAATAAAACTTTACGTTGGCCCAATAGCACTTCTATAACTAAGTTGCTTCTTCGTAATTACATGCAAAATTTTTCTATTGACTGCTCTGTAAGTTTTTGAGGGTGCTGAATCCGAATTTGAGGTTTGCCAACAAAATTTCATGACGGAACATTGAGAAAATTCGAAAAAATGCCAAAAATTCATCACTTTTGTTCGCTTTCTTCCCTTAGAACATGCACTTTGCATTTCTGAGCAAAACAGTCAACACTAAAATGAAGAAGAGAAAACAAGCTACAAAAAAGTCAATTTCAACTCTTCTCTCAGATGAATGGTTTGGACGCTAGAGAACGCTGAATATTGGTAAGTTTTTGTTCCATTGGTGGAAAATTCATAAAATGTCACTCGTATCACCGAAAAGCGGCCTGTTTTGGAACAGGATACTATAAGAACGGCTTTTATTATGTGTTACGCCCATGAAATTAACGTTCTGCATACTAAAATGTTAATTAATAAATAATTAAACATAACAATAAAATACGACCATTAGCAACATTTTGGGATTACTGTAATATTGCTCATTGTTAAAGGCTTTAATGAAAGTAATATTTAAAAAAATAGGTACATACATGAAATAAATCGTGCATTTAATTAATTAATGCACGATTAAAGCCTATAATAATGAGCAATATTACAGTAATCCCAAAATGTTGCTAATGGTCGTATTTTATTGTTATGTTTAATTATTTATTAATTAACATTTTAGTATGCAGAACGTTAATTTCATGGGCGTAACACATAATAAAAGCCGTTCTTATAGTATCCTGTTCCAAAACAGGCCGCTTTTCGGTGATACGAGTGACATTTTATGAATTTTCCACCAATGGAACAAAAACTTCCCAATATTCAGCGTTCTCTAGCGTCCAAACCCTTCATCTGAGAGAAGAGTTGAAATTGACTTTTTTGTAGCTTGTTTTCTCTTCTTTATTTTAGTGTTGACTGTTTTGCTCAGAAATGCAAAGTGCATGTTCTAAGGGAACAAAGCTAACAAAAGTGATGAATTTTTGGCATTTTTTCGAATTTTCTCAATGTTCCGTCATGAAATTTTGTTGGCAAACCTCAAATTCGGATTCAGCACCCTCAAAAACTTATAGAGCAGTCAATAGAAAAATTTTGCATGTAATTTCGAAGAAGCAACTTAGTTATAGAAATGCTATTATCTCCTGTTGAACTTTCGTTCTTAAGAGAAATCACCGAACAAAAATGCATTCAGTTATCATTATTGGAGTTTTTAGATGGTTAATTTCATGTGAAATATTATTTAGGCAGTTTTTATAGTATCCTGTTCCAAAAATGCGTTTTTGGGAGATACTAGTGAAATTTTTTGGATTTCTTACCAATCGAACGAAAATAGCCCCTTTTTCAACGTGCTCTATCGGCGAAACTATGCGTCTGACAGAAAAGTTGTGATTGACTTTTTTGTAGCTTGGTTAGTGTTCTTTATTTTTTGTATTTACTGTTTATCTCAAAAGCGCAAATGTAATGTTCTAGGGGCCGAAAACGAAAAAAAGGGGCGAATTTTTGCCATTTTTTCGAATTTTCACAATGTTCCGTCACGAAATTTTGTTGGCAAAACTGAGATTCGGATTTAGCACCCCAAAAAACATACAGATAGCAAAAAATATCTTCTACCCCAAAATTTTCCCAAAATAAATACTATTTGACTGGACTAATAGACGATTTGAGTTTTTTTCCTGAGGATGAAAGTAATTCGTCGCGTGAGAGGAGAGTTGGATAATTTCATTTCAGGAAAATCGTTAATTGGCGCAATTTTGCTCAAAATACGGTATTTGTAGCAGTTTAGCACATGAATTAATATTTGGCGCAATTGGCGCAGCCGCAACATCCCTGAAAACTACAACTTGAAGCTTTTTCCGCTAACAAGCCTGAAGAACATCAACGCAAATTCCAATCTTGGTAAACGGTAAAGTTGTTATAAACAGTAAAGTAAAGCGTCAAGACTCGCAGGTGCAACGATTCCGAAAAAAACTTGCGAAAAAGCCAAATTTCACTCAATAAAAGGACCAAAATTGAGAAAATCGCAAGGAAAGGGATTAGTAGAGGAATCTGGTTTTAAAGTAAAAATATACAATTAGAGAAAATCGTATACGTTGCGAGTGTTTTACGTTTTCACGGATAGTTATGCGGACAAAAACGCAAAATTCGTAATTTTTTTGGGATCCGTTCAAAATCCCGACAATCAGTTGCCCGACAGGTACGTTTGTCCGACAATTCTCCCTCCTTCCTCCGTTGTATCGCATTGAATATGATGATGATGATGTCGGGCAACTGATTGTCGGGATTTTGAACCAGACCCATTTTTTTCAATCAATCCGTGAAACTAAAGAAAATTTTAAATATTACGGACAATCCGTAAAAGTTGGCAAGTATGGGCAATGTAGAATTCCGGCAGATTTCTTACAATATCATTCACTTCGCTTGGCGACTTTGATCACGTTTGGTTCACAAAGTACCGTTTCGGTGGAAAAGTACCGAAAATCATTAATGCAATATGTTGCAATTTATAGCTAACTTATGACAAATCACTAAATTTTAATACCACAATAAATATAGAACATTATATGTAAGGTATGGAGTGATCCAGCGGGTAAAGTTGTCGAATATATCCTATAATTCAAGAAATGGTTAGCCTGTATGAATTTAGCAAACCAAACTAAGGAGCAAGGGGCCGTTCAAGTATTACGTAAGCACTTTTTTTGGTAGTTTTTAATCCCCCTCCCCCCTTGTCCCCCCAGCAAAGATAAGCAAACCTCAACCCCCCCAAATTTTGACATCCCTTTAAGTAAGTTCTGTTTTTTTCTCCTTGAAAATTAGGTGACTTACAAGGAGCTGTCCTTTTTGGGTGTAACCCCTAAGGGTTAATGAGTTGAAACATTACTTTTCGGGGTTAAAATTTCAAAATGTTTGGGGGGGGTCCATCCCCAGAAAAAGTTCTTATATTAGATTTCCTAATTCAATTTTTTGTAAAATTTATTTTTGGGTGAGTTTTGAAATCATTTATGCAAGGAACATGATATTATCGAAAATGCAGTATCTTACGTAAGCATCACTCATATCCCCCTTGTCAGGAAAAATAATCAAAGAGCAAACCCCCTCCTCCTGTAGCGGAAATGCGCAAAGTCAGCGCAAGAAGAAAGAAGATTTTATTAACTGTAACTTTAACTTATTATTTTGTATATAAGCCTGTACATATTTCATTTCTCATGATATGATTATTATTATGATTGATTAAGCTTTAGCCATTAGATTCTCTTTTCTGTTATATTTAATAAACCTTAGTTAGATTTTACCGACTTTGTGTTCATTCTCTCGGAGTCCTTTACTTCTTTGGGGGCATTTAGATGATAAGATTTACAAAGAAAATGGTGCCGAAACCCGGGAACCCCCTTTAGATGATTGGACAAAATAATTTTGAAGAGTAAGTTGAATTTATGGAATGAGTACGAAGTCAGAGGAATCTAACAAGATTGAGATCTCAGACGAATCTGATCCAGAAGATTTTTTGAACAAGATCGAGCAATCGGAAGAATCTGATTCAGAAGAAACAGAAAAGAAGATGGCGAGTTCAGATGAATCTAATAGGAAGAAGAGAGGTGTGGTACGATCGAAGGTAAATAATACTATTAAGAAGATTGACGATCTACTACAAAAAAACGATTTGCATCACGGAATTGTATCCGATCTGTTTGATTTGCTTTCGGATTACAAGAATGATTTGCTGAAGTTAGATTCGGTGATCGAGAAAGAGACTACGTCAGATGATTTAGAACAGGAATTCCAAGTGACGTTTGACTATCAGGAAAACATTGATCTCTGTTTAAAGCGAACGGATAGAAACTTGAAGAAACTTAAATCTAAAGAAGATGGTTCAAAAAAGGAAACTGAATCTACAAAGGATTATACAAGACTACCAAAAATCGAAATTGGTAGATTTCAGGGTGACGTCTGCAGATTTCAAGAATTCTGGTCCCAATTCGAAGCAGCCGTTCACAATAACTCAACTCTCGAAGAAATTGAGAAGTTTAACTACCTGAAGAGTCTGCTTGCAGATACAGCTGAAAACGCTATTAGAGGTCTACCGCTAACAGCCGAAAACTACAAGAAGGCAGTTGAAATTCTGTTCGAGAGATTTGGAAGGAATGAAGTTTTAGTCAACGCCCACATGCAGAAGCTATTGAATCTGGGATGTGTTCGAAGGTCCAGTGATGTTTCATCGCTAAGAAGATTTTACGACGAGCTCTCAGTTAACACCAGAAGTTTAGAAAGTCTCAAGATTAAAGCTGAAAGTTACAGCTCTTTATTGATTCCCATTTTGTTCAAGAAAATTCCTCATGATTTGATGTTGCAGTTTAATCGAGAAAATCCAAGAAGTCAAGCCGATTTGAATTCCTTCATGGACTTTATTAGAAAGGAACTCGAAGCTAGAGAGAACACCGCATTTTTCTCTTTGCAAGAAGAAAACGAGAAGCGACCCTATGAGAAGCGATCTTCATTTGGCAAAACTGAATCTCGACCAATAAGAAGCTCAACGGCTTACACGATGGTAGCAGCCGGAAAAACCGATTTGTGCCCCTTCTGTGCGGAAAATCATGACCTGAAGGACTGCCAGCTAACTCTAAACCAGAGAATTGATGCATTGAAAAGGCAATACAGATGTTTCAAGTGTCTTAAGAAAAACCATCGAAAGTTTGAATGCAAGGTAAAAGTGAAGTGCACCTTTTGCTCAAGTAAAGACCACGAAGTAGCAATGTGCTCGAAGCTCTTGAAAAAGGATGAGAACAAAGAAGATTCTAAAGAAGCAGCTACAAATGAAAATGTCTTAACCTCAACAATCCAGGAATCTGCCGAAAAGACAAGAGGAAGTGCTGTTTACTTTCAAACCTTAAGATGCAAGGCTATTGGAAAAGGGAAAGCTGTTGAAGTCAGATTGCTGTTCGACACAGGCAGCGCAAGAAGTTTTATTTGCAAGTCACTGTCCCAGAAGCTACAACTGAAGACGATTTCCAGTGAAAATTTGAAGATTTACAGATTTGGAGGTGGCTCCACAGAAGAAAGAAGAAACTCAGTACAGATCTCACTGAAAGGTTTGAAGTTGGACTCTTGTCTGAAATTTGATGTTTTAGAAACCGAGAAGATTTGTGCTAACGTTATCCGATGTCCGAGTGAATATCTCAGAAGAGAAATTGAAGGATTGGGTATTCATCTATCAGACTACTCAAAGAGTGAAACCAAGGAAATCGACGTCTTAATTGGAGCAGATAACTACTGGAGAATAGTAACAGGTAACATTAAGCGCTTATCAAAAAACTTAGTCTTAAGTGAAACCAAATTAGGATGGACTTTACTCGGAAGCTTTTCTTATGTAAATAGACCCAATAACTTAGTTAGCGCTATGCATGTTTCCATTTTGGAAGAAGATGATAAACTTTCTAACAGTTTACAAAGGTTTTGGAATCTTGAAGAATTAGGGATTAAAGAATCTTTAGTTAGCAAAGCGGAAGAAGTAGCAATTGAGCAATTTGAAAATTCTATTAAGTTTAAAGATAATCGATATGAGACAAAATTGCCATTTAAGTATGAAGGTTTAAATATTTCCGATAACTATGATGTTGCTAATAGGAGACTTACGAGTTTGATTAAACGATTTAGAAATGATCCGTTGTTATTTAAAAGTTATAAAAGTGTAATCGATGAGTATCTATCTCTTGGAATGGTAGAAGAGGTTAAAAGTAAAGATGT
The DNA here is from genome assembly GCA_024610705.1 of Tetragnatha versicolor. Lineage (NCBI taxonomy): Eukaryota > Metazoa > Arthropoda > Arachnida > Araneae > Tetragnathidae > Tetragnatha > Tetragnatha versicolor. The sequence goes on from JANDEH010000019.1 coordinate 3,796,010, forward strand.
TAGTTCTTCAGAGGGAAAGGTTATTTTCTATTTACCCCACCACCCAGTAATTAGAACTGATAAAACTACAAGTTTAAGAGTAGTGTTTGATGCATCTTCTAAAACACCGGGTAACCCTTCTCTTAATGATTTGCTATTACCTGGTCCAAATCTTAACTCAGATCTATTTGACTTATTAATCAAGTTTAGAAGTCACAATGTAGCGTTAGTTGCCGATCTTGAAAAGGCATTTCTTCAAATAAGTTTAGCTAATTGTGATAGGGATGCAGCACGTTTTTTGTGGTTTGAAAACATTCCCGAGGTTAACGAAGTATCTGCAGAACCAAAGGTCCTGCGGATGACCAGAGTTTTATTTGGAGTAACATCCAGTCCTTTTCTACTTAATGCAGTGATTAAACATCACTTAAAACTGTGTGAACCCGATTACCCAGAAACTTGTCAGGTTTTAAATAAATCACTGTATGTTGATGATTTAGTAAGTGGTGCTCCAAACCTAGACGAAGCTTTAAAACTAGCAATCGAAGCTAAGGAAATATTTTTAAAAGCAAATATGTCTCTAAGAAAATGGCAGAGTAACTCTAATGAGTTGAAGGAAAAATTAAGGGACTTGGGCTTTATGGTTATTCCTGATAAATTAGACCAAAGTGCAGTATTCAAAATTCTAGGTTTAAAGTGGGACACTGAAAAGGATAAGCTTGGGATAGAGCAAAGAAGCCTTCTAGAATTTGTAGCCGATCCTGATGTTACAAAAAGAAAAATAATACAGGTAGCTGGGAGAATTTTCGACCCCCTTGGATTTATAACCCCCTTCACAGTTTACATCAAAATTATCTTTCAGTCACTCTGGGAAAGAGGTTTAGATTGGGATCAAAACTTGCCTGAAGATCTCAAAAAGGTTTGGGAACGTTGGCGAATAGAACTACCTAATATTCAAAGAATATCTATCCCTAGATATTATTTTGAGGGTTTAGATTATTTAGATTTTGGTGAAGTTGAATTGCACTGTTTCACTGATGCCAGTGAAAAGGCTTACGGAGCTGTTATTTATCTAAAGTTTAGATCAAATGACGGAAACATTAATTCAGCTTTTGTAACTTCTAAAAGTAGACTTGCTCCGATCAAAAGGTTAAGTTTACCTAGGTTAGAGTTGATGGGTGCTTTAATTGGAGCTAGACTTAGTAATAGGATTGTTAATGTTCTTGGAATAAAGGTTCTGAATACTTATATGTGGACTGATTCAAATATAGCTTTACATTGGATTAGGAGCTCTGCTAACTCTTGGAAACCTTTTGTAAGTAACAGAGTTTCAGAAATACAAAACTTAATTGACCCTATGCAGTGGAAACACTGTCCAGGTCGAGACAATCCAGCTGACCGATTAACTAGAGGTCTATCGATTCTTGATCTTGAAAAGGATAGACTTTGGTGGTTTGGTCCACATTGGTTAATTAAGAATAAAGATACTTGGCCAGTGCCAAAGGAAAGTGGGTTAGTTCTTGATTTAGAAGAGAGACGTAATCAAACGCCCCAAGGATTAGTAACATTAACGAAATTAGAGCCATTAATAAAGTTAGATAATTTTAGTTCTCTAAAAAGAGCTATAAGAGTTATAGCATGGGTTAAAAGATTTTGTTTTAATTCAAAAAACCTGAATAAGCATTCAGGATGTTTATCAGCTATAGAATTATATGAAGCAGAAATTTACTTAATTAAGCTGAGTCAAATAAATTCCTTTGGAGAAGAGATCCATGAACTTAAAGAAGGTTCACAGATCAACCGAAAATCAAACATAGTTGATTTGTGCCCATATTTGGATGAATTTGGTTTACTTCGGGTGGGAGGAAGGCTTAATAAGTCTAAATTTATACTTAATGAGAAAAACCCTTTAATTATCCCCAAGGATGATAGGTTTACTGAACTTCTTGTAAAGCAAGAACATTTTAAAATTATGCATTCCGGAACTATCGAAACCCTTAATAAAATAAGAAGTAAATTTTGGATTCCTAAGGGGAGACAATTGGTAAAAAAGATCCTCCGAAAGTGTCTGGTGTGTAGGAGATTTAGAGCTAAACCAGCAGATCAGATGACCGGACAACTTCCTGAGGATAGAATAGCCGAAGCTCCTCCATTCAGCATAATAGGAGTCGACTTTGCCGGACCCATCTATGTGAAAACCAAAGAAAACCCTATGAAGACTTATATAGTACTATTCACATGTGCAGTCACGCGTGCTATTCATCTGGAGTTGGTAAGGGGAATGTCAACCGAATGCTTTCTTCTAGCATTCCGAAGATTCATTGCCAGACGGGGTACATGTAAGGTTGTGTACTCGGACAATGCCAAAACCTTCAAGGCAAGTAACAAAGAGCTTCAACGCCTAGCAAACGTTTTCAAGGATCAAGAACTCCATGACTACATCGCCACAGAAGGTATTACCTGGAAATTCAACGTAGAACGAGCCCCTTGGTGGGGAGGTTTTTTCGAAAGAATGGTGAAGTCTGTAAAAGAGCCGCTCAGGAAGATTTTAGGAAGAGCAAACCTTACTTTCGAGGAGTTAGAAACTCTCCTGTCTGAAGTGGAAGCCGTGGTCAACATGCGGCCTCTAACCTATACGTCAAGTGACTCAGGTGATCCAGAACCTCTAACTCCTGTCCATTTTTTACAGTTTGGAAGAAAAGATACAAAGAATCCTCTACATTTTATTGAGCTATTTAGCCGTACTAAAATTTCGGATAAGGAAACTATCACAAGACGAAAGATTTACCAAACAAGTCTTTTGAAGCAAATTTGGAGGAGATGGAAAGAGCAGTATCTACTGCAGCTCCGAACAGCATTCCATCTCAAGAATCCGAAAAAACACCAGAATTTGAAGAAAGGTGATGTCGTGCTTGTGGAGGGATCTTCGAAGTCGAAACTTCTATGGGACCTAGGTATTGTGGAGGACACATACTTAGGAAGAGATGGACAAGTACGTTCATGTATCATTAGAACCCCCAAGGGAAGCATACGTCGTCCAGTCCAGATGTTATACCCCTTGGAACTGTGCTGACTTTTGTATTCTTTTTGGACTTTAGAAAAGCTCCAGGTGGGGAGTTTGTAGCGGAAATGCGCAAAGTCAGCGCAAGAAGAAAGAAGATTTTATTAACTGTAACTTTAACTTATTATTTTGTATATAAGCCTGTACATATTTCATTTCTCATGATATGATTATTATTATGATTGATTAAGCTTTAGCCATTAGATTCTCTTTTCTGTTATATTTAATAAACCTTAGTTAGATTTTACCGACTTTGTGTTCATTCTCTCGGAGTCCTTTACTTCTTTGGGGGCATTTAGATGATAAGATTTACAAACCTCCCTTAGGTGCTTACGTAATATTTGAACGGCCCCCAAGGACTAGGGGAAGTTATTAGTTAAAAGGTAAAACACCTAACTATTTAGAAACTTTTCATTTCACAGTTTCCACCCAACATTCAACAAAAAATTCCTATTTTGATTAATTAAAAAAATTTAAAATCAAAACATGGATCTGCTGATTCTGTAAATAAAAATGATTTTTTTATTGGAAAGGGCGAGATACTAGATACACCAACATTAACATATAATTATATTGAATGAGTGGAAAACAACAGAGTTTTATCACAATTTGAATTTGAGAAAGGATATAGCATAGCATACCTGCCAACATTTCAGAAACAGAAATAGAAACAACACGCACGGCACATTTTAGGTTTATTAAAAAAGAGCTTGTAATTCATATATATAACTTTTATCTCTTATCTAAGGTATTTTATGGTTATTAAAAGGACTAAGTGTTTTATATACCTTTATATTCTGACTAATAATTATCTACATTTATACTAGGATATAATAAAGTTATTTTTTTCCTTTTATCTGGGTTTAAATTTCTGCAAATAGAATAACAAAAATGACTCAAGATGTAAAACACTGGGAATTTCATACATAATAACTCAGAAATATTTAAAAATACTGAGTAAGTACTAATAAAATGAAACAGTGAAATAAGCAAATATTGTTTGGAAATTAGAAAAATTAATCTTTATTAAGTGCTACAGATGTAGCTGATTTTGCCCTTTTTAATAGGTCAGCACTGAAAGATTTATTATAGCATGGATCAGAATTACTATTTTTGCAGCTAGCAATGCCTGTAGAGTATCAGAGTCCATGGAACTCTGAGAGTCAGTCTTGTTCTTACGAACTAGAGTTAACACCCTTTCACTAAGACTAAACGCCTCATTATTGCACAATTCGAGTAGGTCGAAAATGGTGGGACAGGGGGACGTAAAAACGGAACAATTGGTACTGAAATCGTATTTTCGGAACAACAGTGAAAAATCGGAACGGTTGGCAGGTATGATATAGTAACAAAACCCTTGCTTATATTTATTTGGCTTGTTTTCATTTGTTATGAAAGAATGCGAGGTTAATAATTTTTACAGGATTTATTGAAGCTATATGTGACCAAAAACCCACTCTACCCGTAAGCAAGTTTAAAAAGTGGTTTTCCACCCATCTGAATGTGCAGTGCATGTTAATTAGGAAGAAACAAAAGTTCAAGGAAATTTTTTAGTCCCTTGAACATGATCTTTTTCAACTGCTACTTTTCCTATTTAGGTTCAGAATAACTTTTTTAGTGGACTCTAGCTTTGGACAATCTATGCTCCCTGTATAGGACTATCCATAAATGATGTCACACTTTTTCCAACAATTTTAGACCTTTCACCTTTGCATGTTCTTTTACCGATAATATGGGTACTTTTCCATTATACCAGCGCAGATCTCGCCATTGGCAACACCACAAAGTCGCCAGAACAAATCAGTCACATGAAGGAAAGAATGAGACGCATCTGCATTTCCGATTCCTTTACTTAATTCAGGGATAAGATTTTTCAAATTTATGAAGGATTTTCAGACTTTTTACAACTACTTTTCAACAAAAATTTCACTTTTAATAGAAAAAAAACCCAGCTCATTACCGGAATTTTCAATTTGATACTACATCTTTTTTGGGAATGTTCTTGGTTTACGAGGATCTCCTATGGTAAATTTTCATATCTGAGGCAGCGAAATAATTTTATTTGGTTTGGATTACGATCTTATCGATTCTTGCAGTTTTCAGACTTATTGCTGTTATATCAATCTCATCCCTGTTTATTAGGTTGGTAGCAATGATGAATCATTGAACGAACATCTGCCCGAATGGAAGGATTAGCGACTGTTGAAAGATCAACATCAAGGTTGGGGCTCTCAGCATTGCTTTGAAAGTAGGGAGGCAAAAGGTTACCAGTGGCGGTATTCCATTTGGCGTTGGTTGAATCATTATTGGCAACTTTAGGGCCGGTATAATGGAAAAGTACCATAATGTTTTGCAACAGATTCCCAAAGCTCCCTGAACCCCCCAAAAAAGTAGCTTCAAAATACTTCTTAGCACTAAAATTTAAAATTTTTTTAGGGAGAGAACCCCCGAACCCTCTGATTTACCTCTTAAGTTATGGGGGAAATTACTGATAAGCGGGGGGTGATATCACCCCAAACCCTGTGTTTGGAGCATCTCTATTCAGCAACTTTAAAAACAGGAAAAACTCAGTGAACTAAGCACTCAAATAGAAAATAAAATTTTGAATTCCAACAACAGAAAAAAATTGTTTAAGTTTAATGTGGTTAATTTTTTAAGTAATGTGTGTATCATCAGATACAGTAACGATTCAGAAGGGGGCTCAGTACTCCTGGATGGTACAAAAGCATGCACACCCACTTTACTAGCATTAAAATTGAATATACAATACAGATCACTAACTTACCGAAGTAATGAAATCCAACAGGATAAACACAAAGAAGCTACTACGGAGAGCCGATGCCGAACAGCTTATGAAATGACTGTGAAAGACTAAAATTCCTAAGTGTCGCCAAAACGAAAATTCAAACTAATTTCTTCCCATTGGATCAATGCTTGCATCGTCCTCATTGTGCTTACGAATCCAGCAGGTTCACATTACACCTGCGTCCCTGAGGGTAGGAAAAACTGGCACTTATCGCCATTGTGGCGATTCCCCCCTCTTAACCCCAATTATGGAATAGCCTTGGTCGTTTTCTATGGTGAAAAATTAAAAGTTTTAGATCTCAAGAGGGAGATAGTATACCATGAAATTCCTCTTGAGCGTAGAAAGGTTATGAAGGCTTTGAATTTTTTAAACCAATTATGTGGTCAACCTTTATCACCCTCTTTTGCTGGAAAAGTTTCATATTTAATTTACTCTTTAGCCTCTCACATCGAAAATTTTATCATGGATAAAAAGGAGCTAGATTACTTTGCCGCCTGCCACTTGACTTTCGATTTCAATTACAACCCTTGAGTAGTTAGAAGTTGGAAACCCCTGCAAGGTTGGTAAGAATCGGAGACAAAAATATTTTTATTCTAATTTAAGAACTCTCCACTTTATAATTTCAAAGTGAACTCTTATTTTGTTAGTACAGTCGAGTCCGCTTAATGTGATCGCAATTGTCCGAGACTAAACTGATAACATCCGATCGATAACAATAAGCGATCTCATATAAAAAAACAGCAAACAGTGTAACTAGATTTTTTGCCTTAAAATCAAAATAATGTAATCGTAATAAATGTATTCAAAACTCTATTTTTATACTAGGTAAAAATTTTAAGGGGAGAATATTAGAGTAGATCAGTTAATAAAATTAAAATAATCGCTTACTTTGTATTTTTATAGAAAGGTCTCTCTTTTCACGCTCCATTTACATAATCAGAATTCCAGTAAACAAGAGAAAAATCTAAATTTCTTATTAGAAACATCTGCAAAGCGTGGATCTTGGTGTTTCTTTAATCAATCACAATTCGGACCCCCCCCATAACCGTTTTCTTTCAATATAATACGGGGAATGTTTTATTTTTCTTACTCGTACTGAGTTTCTGAAAAAAGAATCGCCAGATGTTATCATGGAGCACATGTTTACTTGTAAAAATTGACCTTCAAAATGAAACTCGAACTCAAAAGCGGTCGTTTTATAGGGGATACTGACAAATTTTGATAATACAGTCGAATCCGCTTAATGTGATCACGGTTAATGTTATCAATCGGATTATGTTATCGAAATCGACAGGTCCCGATCATTGCTATTTAATTTAATGTAAAATATTACGTTTAATGTGATCAACTATGAATCATCGCTCCGCTTAATATTATCAAAATATGTCCATATCCCCTTTAAAACGACCGCTTTTGAGCTTGAGTTTCATTTTGAAGGTCAGTTTTTACAAGTAAATATCTGTCTCCATGAGAACATCTGGAGCTTCTTTTTTCTGAAACTCAGTATACGTAAGAAAAAAAACATATTCCGCATATTATATTGATAGAAAACGGTTATGGGTAGGGGGGTCTGAAAATCCATACTTGTGATTGGTTAAAGAAACACCAAGATGCACGCTTTGCAGATGTTTCTGATAAGATATTTTGAGATTCCCCCTTGTTTACTGGAATTCAGATTACGTAATAAATAAGTGGTTTATCGCAGTGGAAAGATATAATGAAGCGGTGAAAAGATACCTTTCTATAAAAATACAAAGTAAGAGATTATTTTAATATTTCATTAACTGAACTACTCTTTATTTTTCCCTTAAAATTTTACCTAGCGTAAAAATAGAGTTTTGAATACCTTTATTACGATTACATGGTTTTGATTTTAAAGCAAACGATCTAGTTACACTGTTTGCTGTTTTTTTTATATGAGATCGCTTATTGTTATCGATCGGATAATGTTTTCAGTTTAGTCTCTGACAATTCCGATCACATTAAGCGGACTCAACTGTATTAAGCGGAGTTACGATTATTAGTTGATCACATTAAACGATTTATTTTACATTAAATTAAATAGGAATGATCGGGACCTGTCGATTTCGATAACATTATCCGATTGATAACATTAACCGTGATCACATTAAGCGGATTCGACTGTATTAAATTTGGTGATTGCACTACATTTTCATAAACAAATATTGTTATTTAGTGTATTAAAATGTAATGTAACCATTCTTGAAACACCAGAGTCGCAGATTGATGAACCGCCAACCAAGTGTGACATCATTTATGAACAGCCCCTATAACGAAATCAGAACTTTAAGTATTTAATGAAAGCATGCAGTGATACATATATACCTGCAGATATTCTATAATCTCCTTCAAGTTTAGAGAATATTCATCTACGGTAATAAGCTGAGGACTATCAACTTCATGTTCAGCTGCATCATTGGTTCCAACGAAAATCACAAAACCACTGACATTACTAACATTATCCGAATTAAAAACATGACGAATGATGTTTAAACAGGATCTACTCGTGTATCCTGAAAAACCTCTGGATACCACATCACATATTCTGAAAGATATTATATTCTAATTTTTTATACATTCAAGAAACATATTTAGACACTTAAAAGTTAAATTTAAAAATATTTATACCTTTGAAGTTTATTTGCTAATAATGCACCCCAAAGTCCATGTTCGATATCAAAGGAACGCTATAAACAACAATATAAATTGATATCTTGTAAAACAAGCAGAATAAAACAGGAAACTATTAAGCACTAAGTTCATATCATCTAAGGGGCCATTCATTAATTACCTAAGGGTCCCGAGGGGGAGTTGGAAAATTTTTGGGGTGGGGGGTCAAACCTATTCTTACGTAAGATTTTCCAAGTTAATGTAAACAAATTCCAATTATTCTAATCAAATTACTATTGAAAACCCCAGAAAAACTTAAAAAAGCTGACGATCTTGGTATATTATCGAAGCTTTAATTAAAAAAAATGAAGGTATATCAGATGTACTATCTTTTTTATTTGAGTAGCATTAAGTTAAGATAAAAAATAAAACTGTTGAATCCATCTTCAAGTTGTCAAAAGTCGAAACAAAACAAAAGCAAAAAGAGAGAAATCTTTATTAGTTTTGGTTTCAACTTTCTTTTTGTTAATCCTTTCATGAGCTAACAAACATTTTATTACTTTGAAAAATGAAATGGAATCTTATGTAAGAATAGGGGGGGGAGGGGTTTAAAAAACCATACTTACCCTTACATGGGGGTAGGGGGGTCAAAAATCGCCAAAATCATCCTTACGTAATTAATGAATGGCCCCTAAGATAGTAAAATTCAGGAGTAAATTTCAAAACTAGGTTGAGTTGAGATTGATTTGAGACATTTGCTGACAAAAATCAGTCTTCATAATCTTTTTTACGTCTTGTGTACTAATACTTCTTAATTACATATTAACTTGGTTTATTACTTAGTTTTATAGCACAATTTGAATACTCAATTAACTTTAAGCAAACCGATAAACGGTAGTACTAAAATTGACCTCTATTAGTCCCTGCATCTTCTGATATCTCGTTAATTTAAATTTTATCTGGAGCTTTCCCTGCTTCCTGATCTCCCTTTTCATTTTCATATATTGTGTCCCTGTATCCACGCTATTTCTATTTCCTTTGCAAATTGCCATAGCTTGGTTAATGCTTCTGTTTAGTTTTTTAATTACTTCTGGAGATTTTATATTTTGCAAAGATTTAATGACTGATAGACTGTTAAAATGAATTATTCTTCCTCGTTCTAATTGATATAGCTTTAGCAGAAAAAATACTAACCAATCAAGGTTCAATTCTGTTAAAGGTCCCGCTAAATACCGCCATGATCTTTTGGTCACCCAAAAGTAGAAATATTGCTAAATAATTTCAAACTAATGGTTTAAATGTTTAGTTAGATCAATATCTGTTTAGTTTATCAATAAAAATCAGAAAAATTTGTTGACATTTGAATACATAGAGCTCATAATAAACTTGGTGATATTTAGCGAGAACGTTAATGGAATTGAACCCAAAACGGTTAGGAGATAATTAAGTAACCTTACACAGAACATATCACGAGCAGAATGAGTTCAGAGTGACTTAGAGTGAATGTCAAAATTACGGTTAATATTGCTATGGAACAAAATTAAAAATGCCGAAGAGATCTGAGTTTGTTTCTGGAATGAACAAAACAGGTAAAAACCAGAAAAACTGAGTTTAAATTGGATTCATTTGCTAGCAGTCTCTGATTTTAAATACTAAATAACCTTGCACTTTGGATTATTCCTCTAAAATTACACAAAAAGTGGTAAGCCTAAATGAGCCTAAAACAAAAGTGGGGTTACTACATCACAGGCCATTTTTTAAGGAATTTTCACTGCGGGGGCAAAAGTCAGGGGCGTATATATGAGGGGGGAGAAGAAAGTGGAAAGCTCTCCCCTTCCCCTGAAATCCGGACTGGGTGTACAAAAAGTAGTTAAATTTCTATTTTTTATGGTTAAATTTCTATTCTATAAGCTATACTAGGGTTCCTCTCTTTCTACTTGGAACTATCTATCACAATCTTTTTCGATGCTCATCAAGATGCAAGTTCTTTCTATAGATGTACTAAAATTTTTAATCAATAATAATATACGGGAAATGTATTTAATTGGATCAATGTAAATTACATTTAGGAGTTAAGAATATTGGGTCCCTCCAGCCTCCAGAAGTAAATTTCATTTTGTGCCATATTCTCATAATTTTCAATAGGTTTTGTAAATTACTAAGAATTTTCACTGATTTCCCACAGTGATTATAAAAATAATCCCTATAAAAGTATATTATAAAAAGATGTGTAAAGAATCAAAGCAGTTTATAGAGAAATAAATATATAGAAAATTGTAACACCTTACACTTCGAGGAATGAGGGATTAAAGTCTGAAATATTTTTTATAATTATTTAAGTTCATTTACTTCCGTGATTTGAACAATCAAGAACTTGTTTCTAAACATGTAAATATAATTGTTTTTCGTACTTGAAAACACTTTTATGTGTTTTCCTTTTTTGAACTTTAACCCAATCTCCAATCTGTTACAGTTTCCTGGATAAATTTTATTTAAAATAACTGTGCAGGATAAGAGTCTAATTGATGTGATATGGATATAAATATTAATACATCTGGGATAAATATTTAAAGCAGTAAAATGCCTTTTGTAATATTAGAAACAAGTAAAAATTAATGGAAAATATAAAATCATACAAGTAATAATTACTCCAAAATTGACATTTTATGCATTTTGATATTTTGACCCTTTTGCTGTAGCTAAAGAAATTATTATCTCGAAATTAAATTTTAAGGGGAATTTTTTAATTTTCTTTAAAAATTAGTAATCTGAGTCATAAAAATCCTTCCCCCTACAAAACAGTTTAACTTAATCTTTAATATTTTTGAGAAATTATCCTTTTTAAACAACAGCATAAATATTTAAATTGATCCCTAATATTATGAAATTATTACTAATTGACAATTTCTCATAAGTAATCTTGGTTATTAAGGGAAATGGCTACATTTTGATATTCTAGAGTTTAAAATTCAGCTTAAATTTGAAATTTACCAAATCTTGCAACTAACTACAGTAAAGCACCGTTTATACGTCTTTCAAGGGACCGACGTAAAACGGCGTATAAATGAAAAGACGTATAATTGAAAACAATTTTGATTATTTGAATGAATTGGGACTTAGCGAAAACGACGTATAAATGTAAATGACATATAAATGAGAGACGTATAAACGGTGCTTTACTGTAATTTGAATGTTTTAAAAATGTTTCCTCTGGTAACTTGTATTCAATCTGTTAATTTCACAATATTTATTTTGAACTTTTGACGCTAAATAGTGTTAAGAAACTGCTTCCTAATTAGCCATTTACCTTTACTAGGCCAAAGTTAATAAATAAGAGTATAAAGAGAAAATTTAACATACATCGATTAAAACAATTTTTAATTAAATACTTTTTTATATTTTGAACATTACATAGTGCCCATTGAAAGTTAACACAAAACGTCATCAATGCAACCACGGGTGGATTTAAGAGGGGTCATGGGCATGAGCGTACGCGTAGCCAGGGTTCAACTTGGGGGGGCAAACAGGGTCGACTTTTTTTATGTTTGTGGAGTTCAATTTTAATGCCCCACGTTAGAGACCCATAAAGTTTCCACAGGGGGTCTGGGGGTCTTCCCCCAGAACATTTTTGGAAATATGCCCCTAAGAACATGGTTTTAAATTGTTTTTTGGTAAACTCAAATTTGGGCGTACATTTTTAGGTAGAATTTTGATTTTAATGAACTTTTTACAAAAAAGTTTGAATAATTAAGGTTTAAATAGTAGAGGGGGCCTGGGGGCCCTCCCCCAGAAAAATTTTGAAAATTTGACCCCAAGATACTGGGTTTTAACTTAACTAAAAGTAATTTAAAAGAGTTAATTACTCGGGACTTAAGGGGGGCAGCTGCCCCTCCCTGCCCCCCCTTGGCTACGCCCATTGTCATGGGGGCCATGGGCGGATTTAGATGGTGAACGCTGGGGGTGCGTACTGGAAAACTTGGGGGTGCAAGCTGTCCCTGATGACTTTGAAAATATGTTTTTCCTCTATAAAAATGAAATTTTCTCAAAATTTGGGGGTGCAACGCCCCCCATAAATCTGCCCACGGTGGGGGCAATGCCTCCTAAACTTTAAGAAAATTTATTTTAGTGCTTACGTATTATCCCGTCGACCGTTCCGTGACTGTCAAATTCAGCGGCACAGCCATAGAAAAGTCAAAGGGTTTACCGTTTTCGGATTTAGCGGTACGGTCGACGGGATAATACATTAGAACCTTTATTTTTTATAAGGGAAAATCATGTTTCCTAAGCCTTCAGGGACAGCCTTCCCCCTCAAGGTTTCCAGAATAACCCCCAGGGTTTAACATCTAACTCCGCCCACAAACCCAACACTTACTAGAGTGAAAATACTACAAGAAGGACTCACCTTCAAAAATCCTGAACGAAGGAAAAAAATCATACAAGATAATCCAAATCTTGGGGAGGAACTTGTCACCACCCACTGATCCACCATCCCCACAACCCACAGGCACTGCTCCACTCCATCCTTCAAGATCACACTCCTTTCATTCTCCCCAAAAAATCCCCAGACGTCACCTACTTGGATCATGCCCATCTTTGGAGAAGTTGTCCTTTAACTAAACAAAAAATAGGGAACTGCAGAGGGATGGACCCTTGCCCCTTTCCTCGAATTAGACCACCCGAAAACTCGTCATCGAGAAACCCCGCGCACATTCCCAAACTCTCAACAGGAAATAAACAAGGCAATAAACTGGGGGCAGAAAGGATTGGCCCCCCACCCCCAGCCGCGTGACCTTGGTTTCGCCTAGTTTTGGAGAGGTTTTTGATTCTTGCTGCTCGCTCTAGCTTCTTACATTACGAAGTTTGAGTGGTCACGTAGGATATTAGAAATTTACCTACACTTTGGCCGCGGGGAGCCTAGTGGTTAAAGCATCGGCCTTGGGATCGGAGGGTCCCAGGTTCGATTCCCGACACCGCTGAAGACCCATCGAGTATATGCGGAGTACGTGCACGTTAAATCTGTGGGTCCGAAAGTCCTGAGGTCGGTCATGGCGCAGTTTACCTTGGGTCCAGGTGTCTGGAGACTATTTCCCTCCCCTTCAGATTCATGGCAAAATTGTGGAGGTGGCGATAGATAGTGGCAGCATCTATCATCTCATGAGGCAGATGTCGGACTCCTGCCACTTAATGGGCCTCACTTTCTCAGGAGCCGCACCCCCTTTGCCTTGAATCCTTGTAGAGCTTGGGTATTCCAAGTGGCACACGACAACAACAACAACCTACACTTTTTGGGGGCAAACTTTCATCACTACGGGGGCAAAATAAATCACTGCGTGGGCACTTGCCCCCTAACTTCTTACTTAAAAAATGGCCTACTACATCATGCCCTATACTAGATTTTAAATCAAACACTTTCACTAAAACTAAAAACATATAAATCAAAATAGTTTCTTACATTAACTTGAGAATCCCCAAAAAGGATAATTTTTGGCCAAATAACGCTCATCTCTTGACAATGGATAAAACCAGACACACTCAACAACAACCACCAGACCGAAGTAGAAACGAAAACCGAAAACTTGAGGAATGAAGTGAAAGTGACGTCACATGAATAATGACCAATGATATGTGTTGGTTTTAGATTTCACTGTTGTTGCCAAAATTTTTGCAAATGATTAAAACATTATGTACAAAAAAAGCAGTGATATTGAAGATATCAATGAATGAAAATATATAACAAGGAATATTTAAATTAAAATAGATTGAAAAAACTGTTTTTTAAAGATTTTGAGCGTGTAGTAATAAAACTACAGTGATAAAACAAAACTGTAACTTTTACAAGCTCTAAGATGGCAGCCATTTGACCAACCAATCAGAGAACTTACTCACATTTTTTTCTTGTGGCAAACTGCCATCGCTGCACGCTTGTTGTCTGCTAGTGTTTTGGTTTCAAGATGCCTCATAAGAATGAAAACAGAGCTTCTTTTGAGATAAATCGAGAAATTCGATCTGTGTATGAGTATTGTCTCGCTGCAGGTCTTACACATGAAGAGATAGTTGAGAAAGCTAGACCACTCTTAAGGCCCGTGCAAAAAGAAGAATGGAAGAAGACATTGATGACGATCCTCAAAATTGGCATATGCTGTCTAGCTTTGTCTTATACATTGTCCTCTGATTCAGTTTCAAGATCTTTTCTTTCAAACAGCAGGCATTTCATGTTCAAGGTACTTATTTTCAGTAATTAATTGTGTGCAAGTTATTTGCAAATAGTACTTCGGGAAAACACTGTCTTGTTCTCCTATGGTTTTAAAGATTTAAGAAGCACTTTCTTCTATATAGGTTCTGGCATTTTGGGATTGGACTGATCTGTACTATGAGAGCTGTTTGTTGGATAACCCACTTTACCAGAATGAACAAGTTTATATCATAGACTGTCAGGTAAAGCTGGGAGCAGCTAATTTTTTGCAATATTTGTGATCTGTACCTGGTACCATTAAAATAAGAGAACTTATTTATGGATGCTTTAGATTTTAGACTGAAGTTAGGTATGAAATATGGGTTTTTGAGCATAAAATTGACCAAAAAAGTTGTTGGAACGCTTCCATTTTAAATTATTTTTGTTCAGAAACCTTCCCTGGAGCGAGTAGATCAATGTGGTATAGTTTAATAGTTAATGTAGGTTCGAAAAGTTTAAAACTATAAAGGACATACATACATACAGACAGACAGACAAACAAACAGACATTGATTTTTATATATATAGACTAGCGCTAAAGCGCTAGACCCGGCTTTGCCCGGGTGCAGTAGCGCTGATGCGCAAGACCCGGGCTCCGCCCGGGTTTTATTTTTTTTTATAAATATCATCTGGTGCGTTACAGATGGGCTTCGCCAGTCCATTTTTAAAGAAGATTATTCTGGTGTGTTACAGATGGGCTTCACCAGTCCATTTAAAAAAATAATCTTCTGGTGTGTTAGAGATGGGCTTCGCCAGTCCAAATGTGGAAGTAGTTAAATAAAGGAGCCACTTTTATGTTTATGTTACAACAATGGATTTAAAACTGCAACAATCGAGAATATGCCTACAACAATTAAAGTTACAACTTCTCTTATGATATTTACAACAATGGGGGTTTTCCATGAAGTTAGGCACGAAATATGGGTTTTTGAGCATAAAATGGGCCAAAAGAGTTGTTAGGATGCATCGATTTCAAATTATTTTTATTCAGAAACCTTCCTTGGAGCGAGTAGATCAACGTGGTATAGTTTAATAGTTAATGTAGGTTCGAAAAGTTTAAAACTATATAGGACATACATACAAACAAACAGACATTCATTTTTAAATATATAGATTATTATAATTATATTTATATTTTATTTATATTATTATATATTTAATATTATTATTGTAACATTATATGATATGTTTATATTATTACATTTATTATTTTAACAGTTAATGAATATTCTGTTGGTTATTACTTAAATTAATAAAGTTACTAATTGAGGCCCCTAGTTTCAAAAACGGACTTTTACCAAAAACAAAATTTTACAGGAGGGAGAAAAAACTGTCATCATGACTAAAACAAGAAAAATTTGAAATTCAATCTATTTGCTGTATAGTACTAGCGCACGAGAAATATAACCCCAAGTTTCATATTTTTTAACAGCTGTCCTAATTAGTTACGGCTAATTAAAATTTGTAAAAGTCCGGTTTTGCAACTGAAAATGCAAAAGTCTGATTTTGAATCTCACCTGAAATTTTCCTGCGTGTTAGAGTAGGCCATTAGTGTTGTGAAACTAGGAAACCAGTTAAACAAACATGTCAATGAAATTTCTTTTTAATTTTAAATAAATTTTTACTCAAAAATATTAGGCACTAGAAAGTTAAGGCACTCTATAGACTAGGCAGCGACCAGAAAAAGGTTCTCATTAAAATTGTAAACAGTTCTTTACAGTGTTCATTTAAATTCTCCTTAAAATTCTTTAGCAACTTGCAAACTTGTTAGAATATTTAGGCTGGTAACTTTCACAGCTAAAAATTAAAAAAGAAAATCTTTGGATATGAAAGCGGTGTGCGGAAATTCCTCATTCATTTTTAGAGATCATCAGACTCGTCCATCCTCTCTTCACAGTCGGGCTGATCTTCTGCTTGATTTTCACTCGAACGTAGGTTCAGGTAGAAATTCATCAATGCTTCTCCATTCTTCTCCGTAGTGCTTTGACAGCAAGTTATGAATGTCCCTCACTTTAGCTGGCGCTGTGGGGTTGCCTGAGGCAATCTCCGTAGGTCGAATGTTGGCTGCCTTTTTCCCAATCTTGAAAACATTTTTGAACTCGGCTACATCACTGCTGTAATTCGGTTCTCCTTTGATCAACGATTTCTGCCCACGCTTCTTGAGAAAGAATCTTTTTGTAGGATTAAACTTGAAGTGCCATTGCTGAACATTCTTCAAAGCGAGTTTGCTTTCAGTTTTCCAGTCGTAATTTTTGCAATCTGAAGTACCCAAGCGTTCAATCGTTCCGTGGTTTCTATACACCTCGATGAATTGATCGGGAGAGACAATCACTTCTATCTTCTTCAGCTCTCGCTCAATATTCCCAAAAACTCTGTCAGGAGGGAGGAACGAATGCCCTACCATGGGGAACAGTAGCTCTATCAGTTCAAGTTGCGAGGGTGCAAACTTACTGAACCAATGAAACAGCATGGCAATCATGATTGAATTTTTGTTCTGACCGCCACAGCCGTCAGCAACACAAGTCGTAAAATTTTCACACCAGTGAAATCGGTTTTCATAAGTCGATGGAAAACGGCTGATGCGATTTCATTCGCACCTTTCGGGAAAACCGTCTCGTTCCAGACGTAAATAAATACATTGTCAGTTGTGAGGGGGGCTTTGGAATTCCCGCAAACAATGGTGAAGTTATACGTTGGTATTTTACGGCTGTAATAAGCAGCTTGGTCTGGAACCCGTGGAAGCATTTGATTTTTTTGGCAATCAAAAGACATTGTAAGCATACCGCTCTTCTGCTCTTTGAGCTTGGCATAAAATGCCTTAGCTTTAGCTTTATGAACCATAAGGAGTGTCTTCAAGTCGCCTGTCTTCCCCATATCTGTTTCAACTTTAATTTTTTCAGCCAACTGAGTACAGGTGGAGCATGTGTCAGTTCGAGGCGAGCCAAATCCAAAATTGTACTTTGTGTTGAAAATGTTCCGAAAAAAGCTCTCCTTGACCTTCAAATTCTCATTGTCACATTGCTGTTGGTACATTTTCCACATTTTGCCAATGGATAACTCGCTGGGCAAATATTTACGAACGACTGTCTTGCTGCGGCAGTAGTGGCTTTCCGTGCAGAAGAATGATTTAATGTAGGTTGCCACCTCAGCATGTTTGTCCAAATAAGCATATGAACGTCTGTCGCCCCCTCTTGTTTCACTAGGCATCTTACCCGTGCTTTGATGCCGCTTTACTACTCCTAGAACACGGTGTTTTTTAAGTCCGAGGATAGTCAGGTATAGTTTCTTACAAACTCTGACAGGACCATCCCGCGTTTGTACAAAAAATGAAGTGGTAACGACACAACTCGTAGTAGCGTTCTTACTTCGCCTGTTAGGCTCACTACTTTTTGTATGCTTCAAAATGAATGAGTCTTGATCGACTTTGGTAACGTGAGAATAAAACTTGCTGCGGAATGAGGCAGCATCGGCACGCCGAAGATTTAGGCATTTCAAAAAGCGATCGTTTTTGTGATGATCACACTCCGGCAAAGCAGGCATAGCTGGTTGGATTGCACTGTACCTCATCATTTTTTCCCGACTTCTTTGCCATAGCTACTCGTACTCGTTCCTTTTTCTCTTCCTCGCCAGACTAGGTTCTACAGGGGCGGGATGAACTTCCATAACATTAAAAACTCCTTGCGACAACAGAAAGCGCGGGATTTCAAAGACAAAAAAATGGAGAAAACACAGCTGAATGAAAACAACCTGAGGGTTAGCATAACCTCTCCTCACCGCCCCCGCGTGAAAATAACGCTCTAACGTGGCGCGCCTAGTCGGCAATAGTCGGAACTTGTTCTAGGGCCGGTTTTGAAACTGAGGCAGATCTTCTAAAGCGTTTTCACCCGGAAAAAAGCCGTTTTTGAAACTGATGATTGGACTGGCCGAAGCACCTCATTTTTCTCTACTGATTCCCGCAAAAAGACTAATTTTGGATATTTTTGCAAAAGTCCGGTTTTGAAACTAGGGGCCTCAATTATCCTTAATTTGTCATTGAAATATAAGTTTGATTTCGATACTGGCCCTAATGAATCCGCTCCTAAAATCGAGGAATCGATTGGAAAGATTTTTTAGATCCCACTAGGGTGGTCGCAAGTAACATGGGGAAATTTTTTTTCACTGGATCATCAATGGCAACCCCCGAAAATGTGCCAATAGGCTAGAAAATAAGATTGACAAAGTTTCAGCTCAATCGGATAATATTAAGACCCGCCTCATTGAGGTCAAAGTTGAGAAAAACAGCGATTTTTAGCAAAAAATCGTAGTTTTTCGGCTATAAAACTGAAAATATTCGTCTCAGAAGCATGATTATTACCTCATTTGATAGTAAATATTATTGACTTGAAGTTAGTCCTCATCCACATTTTTTAACTCAAAGTTATAGGGGGTATATCAGCATTTTTTCAGGTGAAATCAAAGAACAACGCCTTGAAAGTTAGCTTTCCTGCAAAATCCAAAAAACGTCATATTATTCAACCAAATCTATTTTTTAGATTTTTATGTTGTTATTTTTCATTTTGTACAATAAAAAAGGCTTAAGTTCGAGGTATTTTCAAGACAATATGCAACAACAAATAAATTCAAAATAGTAAAAATAATGGGAAAAGGGGGCATAAAAAATACAAAGTGTACAACGAAGTGTAACATACATAAAAAGTGTTCAAATGTATATTATTAATTATATATAGTTGAATTACCATTTTTAATATTTAAAACTACAAATTCAGGTGTTACTGGTAAAGATATGGTAGCTTTTGATGAGTCCGGAAAAAATGTGCCTATGTTCAATTACAACATATAAGAGAAACTGAGGCTGTTTTTCCTTTTTTGTCAAAAAGTAATTGAAGAGTCTTGGAATATTTATATTCACTTCTTAAACCATTTATGTTAACCTTTCCATCAATAAGGTTAAAATGCAGAAAATATCTGATCTTTTAGCAAAAAAAATCGTACTTTTTCATTCTTTAAAATTAAAACTATTTGTGCTAAAAACCTTGGGTTTTTGTCTCATTTCATATAAAACTTATTGAATACGTTTGACTTAACATTTTTGCCAGAGAGGTATTAAGCTCTTTTTAAGGTCAGAACATATAAGATATCCTGGAAATCAATGCTTTACATTTTTCTACTCCTTGGAATATTTTGTTCGAACGACTGCTCCCTCAACGCTTCAACTTCCCCTCTTAAGGTATCTGGGGTATATCACTAAATATAAACAGATTCGGTACCCATTCTCGAGCACCAGTTAGATTAATAGAACCATCCGAAGACTCTTTTTTGGTGCAGTTGTATAAAACGCCCTGCAAAAAGAACGACACTCTCTTCTCTCCGTATTTTGTTGATTCCAAACTTAATGCCCAAAAGCATCTTGAACTTTTTTGTGTTAATTAAATATCATGCTTTAAACTTCATAGACTGCTAAAATGTGAAAAGCCGCACGGCTACCCAACGTTGGGTGACTCATTTCATTTTTATGAGAAATTATTATGTTAAATGAAAAAATGACTATCGGCAAGGATTCCCCATTTTCGTGTCGGAGACAAAGCTGGTAGCGATTTTAAGTCCCCTTCTTTCAGAGCATATTTTTACGGACTCATCAAAAGCTACCATATCTAAGATATTACCACCTTAATTTTTAGTTTAAATATAATACAGATATAATTATATTTACTTAAATTAAATATAAGATTTGTAAAATTTTAGAGAATTGCAGAAAATATCTTTTTACTCTGTGGAAAACATTAAAAATATTTTAACTTAAAATAAAGTTTCATTTGCAGTTCAGCCACTTGTTGTAAATTGGTATTATTTCTTCCAGATGTTTTCATTTTTGAATGTGTTCGTGTTGGTTCCTTTTCCCTCTTCTAGAAATAAATTACTTATTTTTTATTTTCGTTTGAAATTTCGTTTGTATTTATTTCAACTTATCCTACTGATCAAATTGTTTCTCTAATTAAATAAATTTTAATCTTCTTCAATATATTTGATTACCTGATGTTATTTCCCCCATTTCTGTTTAGTCTTTTTTACTGCTAATTTTACTATTAGGTGGATTTAGGTGGTGAACCCTGGGGGGGCACACTGGAAACCTTGGGGGGTCAAGATGTCCACGATGACTTTGTAAACATGATATTCCATTATAAAAACGGAATTTCTTTAAAAAAATTGGGGGGGGGGGCATTGCCCCCCATGAGCCCCCTTAAATCCACCCATGCTTCTAACTGAAGAATCCTTATTGATACAAAAAGTGAAAAACACCAAAAAAAGTTCAAAAAACATTTTTAATAGAATAATTAGAAGATTTTACGAGTTTGCTGGAAAGCTAACTGTACAGGGAGTTCTTCAACCTTACCTGACAAAAATGTTGATATTTCGCCCTAGAAATTTTAGTAAAAATATTTATGGGGATCTAACTTCAAGCCAATAAAATTTACTATGAAATGAGACAGAAACCATATTTTTAGGACCAATAGTTCCGATTTTATATTTGAAAAACTACATTTTTTTGGTTTTTTTCTTAACTTTGACCTCAATGAGGCGGGTCTTAATATTATCCGATTGAGCTCTTTGCCAATCTTATTTTCTAGCCCATTGTCACATTTTAGGGGGTTGCCACCGAGGAAATTCGAAAGTTGATTTCTTGCGACCACCCTACTACGCACGCACAATTGACAGTGCAATTTGCTATTTCGGAAGGTTACAAGAGCGCATTTTTACGTCATTTAAGATGAATAGCACATGGCGTTTGTCATTCCACTTGCGATCGCCAGACTTGGCAATCTATCTCTGACTATGTCATCTATCGCCAACTGGTCTCCAACTAGGAGCGATAAAAGAGAACACTAGAACATTGCCAATATCGGAATACCAAATTTACTTTATTGATTAAACAACCAAATTCAAAATTAAACTTTACAAAGCCACAGAGAAGTGCTATAATTAAATATTATAAGTATTAATTTAATCAAAATTAGTTATTTGGATGGACTAAACCATTTTCGTCATTAAAATTGAAATAAAAATATAGTTTCTCTATACATCCCATTTTTAAGTTTTGTAATTAGTTATTTTAAATAAAACATCGTTTATTTGGTTGCCTTGTTTTTGTAAACTGGATCTGGCAACAACTTATAACTCTTCATTGAGTTATGACGTCACTGACATCTAATGTTTGGCGGTAAATTTTTTTTTTGGTGACTGGCGATGTTATAAAATTCAGCATTACGGTCGACGCCTTTGCAAGGATGTACCTTAAATAATACAATTCAAAAACTGATAAAAGTATTTTAAAAACTTAAAGGTATAATATTTCACACTAAAATTTGATACACATATGGTCTGAAATTTATAACTTTTAGTCTGATAATCGAAAATAATTGTAAACATTGAGTGTAATATAAGTTTTTTTCTCCTATTATTTTCCAAGGCTTCATCCATATGAATTAACTTATTTACTCTGCCTAGTAAAAGGTATTTTTAAGCTCATTAATTTTCTCGCTCATGTTTAGAGTGAAATTTGTAACACTTTAATTGAAGCATTTACATATTTATATCTTTTTTATTGACTACAAAATAAGTAATAACTCTCACCCATGTGTGCTAACGCCGGCCAAAGAGCTGAGGCAAAAAGCACCAACAACCAATATTGAAGGAACACAACCAGCGCTCTCAAGCGGTAAGAACTGTAAACTTCTAGTAAAGTCAGCTTTTTTGATCTTTTGGGTAATGAATAAGCCTTATAACCTATGGTTACGATCAAGTTTAGCCTTGGCATTACTATTTTAAACATCTGCTATTAAAATAATTTTCCATTTCTTACAAAATAATTAGAAAGTTAACTGGTTCAGTAAATACAATGAGCATAGTCATTCCATTGTTGAACTGAAGTTTTCTTTTGTACACTGAAGATGTTTTATTTTCATAAGCTGTCACTAGTTTGACCTGGAATACCTTTTGTAAAACATTTGAATTTTGACTTTACCTCAAAAAGTTTGTAAAAATTAAATTAAGCCTTAAAATTAATATTATTTTACAATGAACACTGGAACCTTTTTTCATGTACTTTATACTATAATCAAGCTCATGAAAACGCCCATGTCTACATTTGAAAACATGAATGCTCTACAAAAAACACAAATAGTAGTATAGTGTTGTAGTTCAGTAAAAAAAACTAGGCTGCAAATTACTGAGCAAGTGCAGCCAGGTTTGGTGTGCAAGCAATACTTTGGAGAAACTTGTATTAAATTGACATTGCTGTTTAGTTTTATCTTTTTGCTTATTAAAATTTCATTTTATTATGATAGTACTAAATTTCTATTTTAATTTAAACAAATGCATGAATTAAACAGTCATTAATATTTTAGCTTCTTTCTACAGCACCTTTTTTTTTAAAGGGCTATGGTTGCATTTCTGTTTGAGTGTTACTAAATTGAAGCATGTTTATTTTTCTTTTCTATATGCATCTTAATTTTATCTGCTTGCTTATTTGCTTTGCTTTTTAGCTAGATTTGGTGAGCTACAAATATTTTAAAAGAACAACGGTCTAACTTCTGGTAAGCTGACAAGAGCTCTTGTGATCTTAGTGATAACTCAGTGAATGGATTTTTGCTATTCAGCAAACATAAATGATTTAAAATAATCATTTCTGTCTTCCTCTGAAATTTTTATTTGTACATTTCAGTCTTGTGAAGACTTGTATGATGTGGATTACTTAAACAGAACATCAACAGATGAAATATCTGAGATTTACATGCAAAGGAACATTCCTGTTATTGTGAGAGATGCTATGGTTAATTGGTCTGTTATGGAGGATTCCTTCAATATACTGAATCTAACTGAAGTGAGTAATTGTAAGAATTCAGCTTGTATTTATAACATACAGTGAAATCTCGTTATTATGAAAGTCCCCAACCAATTTTATTTGAATTATCGAAATACTGTTACTGTGAAGTTCGTCATTATGGGGTTTTACTATATTGCATAAAATGAATTACCATATCTATTTAAATACTAAAAACTTATTTTGAAATTGCTGATGCCAAGTTAAGGCAGACAGTCAGGCCCTGACCATGTTAACATCCATATTTCCAATCACAAACTCATTCATGGTTGTTCAAAGAGATGAGTCTTCAGTTCTAACCTGACCTGAAACTTCTGATAGGAAGTTATGATGGAAAACAAGTTTTATGCAATCAAGGTTGTTGAAAGTTTCTTTCCAGGTTAACCTTTGGTCAGGTTAGTAGCGTATTCTGTCATTATCTAGCCATTTGTTTTCTGTACAAGTTTTATTTTTACAGTAAATCACAATTTTAAGTATTAGCTTTAATCATTTACAATGAATTTGAATAACTCATGCTAGAAATTAACAAACCTAGAAATTTGAAAATAAGTCCAGGTGTGATTGTATATATGTTACAGTTAAAGTCCGGAAATCAGTTAATTTACAGATAACCTAGGTAATTTGCAGATTAACGAGGGTGATCCGTTAAAGAGCGAATTTTTTTTCAATTTCTAAGATTACCTAGGTAATCTTGAAATTACCTAGGTATTCTGCACCCTACCGACTAGACACTCGTTAATCTGCATACTACCTGTAATCAGTTATTTTACATATTAACGAGGGTGATCCGTTAAAGTACAAAATTTTATTTTATTTTATAAAAAGTTTAAGGAGGTTGGGGGGTTTGGGAGGCAGGGGGGTTTGGGGGGGCTGCCGCCCCCCCAAACCCCCCTGCCCTAACTATAACCAAACTCGTTTTGGGGGTAAACAGTAACAATGACGAATCAAAAAAGGGGGATTGGTACTTTTTTCATATTACACAAAACACGCAAATCCCACAAAAATAGTAATGAAATAGCAATTTTAAAACTAGAATATAAAAACAATAATAGAATATTAAAGTACCAACTGAGATTTGTATCAATTGTGGTTTTCGATCTCGATTTGACAGCGTATTTCAATGAGCACTTAAACTAGCAAATCTTAATGAAAGCGCGGTGTAATCGGCTGGCAGCCTGCACTGAACTATTGCTAGGATTCGCGATCTATTACATATGTTAAACCCATGCCCAGGTTCCAGCGATTGTTGAATTAACGTTTGTTGAAAAGATATTTCAACAGCTGGGACATTTGCTTTCGTTAAAAGAAATCTCTGTCACTCTGAAGTCGGAGCTTCAACACAATTGTTTCAAAATACCCGTTTTAGTAGTAATATACTGTACTTAATCATGTAAATTTACAGTACTTACTTGCTTGTATTATTTTTTTTAACATTCAACATGACAACTACCAGTGCTACGCTCTAAATTTGAAATCAAAACACCAAATATGACAGCAAACTACGTATTGAAACCCAACTGCGCAGGGGTGTGCGCATGGCGCAGTAAGCACCTCAACATTTTAACAGAAAGTATTGAACGAAACAAACTATTTTGAACCTTAACGATCAAGAGGCCGTTATAGTGTAGATTCCCTAGGTAAAATGCGAAAAACTCAAAAATCCGCACATTAACGACAGAAATCAGTTAATCTTAAGTTTACCTAGGTATTCTTCAGATTAACTAATTATCAACTTTAGCGGTAACATATATACTTTAAGACATTACATATTTAGTCGGATAATCTTTGAATTCAAAGAAGTAATAAATTAGCTTAGGTCTGAAGATAGTCCTCAATTGTGTGAAAAACATCTTGTACTCACCTAACGTGTTAATCTTTACAGGGTTTCCACAATTTGAAAGAGGATGTGTGCATGTTTCAAACAAATTTGAGGGTTGAAAATCATCATAAAGTCTTTGAAAAACTACTTAACCAAGGCTTAAAAAAGTGGTATGCTCATTGGTAGGTTTATTTTACTTTTTAAAGCAATCTAAACTTATAAAAATAAAAATTTGTATTTTTATTAATCTTAACTCAAAATAATTTTCTTCCTTTATAAATAATGATTTTCAAAAACACTTGATTCTAATTTGTTTCAATAACTTTCTTTGTAGGGAAAATTGTGAAAAGGCCACCCAAAAGTTGATGCGAAACTTTTACTCAAGGCCTTATTTCATTCCTAATATAGTTCAAATGACTGAGTCCAATTGGGTGCTGATGTCTTCAGGTTACAATGGAAAAAAGCTTAAGACAGTAAGTTAATAATTTGACTATCTGAATTTCATTATAATAATGGATATCAGCTTAAGAGCACATTCATATTTTATGTTTAGAAATGCCAAGGTATAATATAAAGTTAATCTTAGACGTTTTTTCCTATTAATTTTGCATGCCATAGTAGTTTTCAAAGTTCTTTGATTTGAGGTCAGTTTTATCTTTGATGTTGAAATTATTTTCTTATTTAGCAGCAGCATAAGGCCTTCACTACCAAGCATTACGAATAAGTTATAATTTTGATTTAAAGATGCTTTGTGCTTATGAAATCTTGGGGAAAAAACTAATAACATTAGAGTTTGAAAATAACCAGTCTTGTAAATGGCTCTAAGCCTGCTTGTAATTTTTTTACAGTTGGATGTCTTGCCATCAGTGACAGCCATGTGGATTGCACAGGTATGGGGCTATAATAGAATCCAATTCCAGCCAAAGAAGCCTTGCCATAAAATGTGCAATATTTTAGAAAATACTTTGGAAGAAGGAGAAATAGGTAAACATTCATTTTTTAATGCTATATCTTAGCACTGTATTGATTTTTTGTTTAAATTACAAACAGTGAAATAATTCAGTTCATTTTTAACCTTGAGTGATGCTTAAACTGAGCAAGCATCACAGAATATGTTCCTCATTGAAATAAAAGTAAAAAATATTCATAAAGTTTTGGAGGAAGAAAAATAGTACCACAACATGGTGTCATCAGGAAATATCCCTGATTTCCAGGTTCTGTAGGCAGGGTGGCTACAGAAACTGAGAAAACAAATTCCCTGTTTTTTCCAGGACTAAACTTGCTGCTTTTCCCTGATATACAGGAAACTAATTTTACCAATTTCCTGGCTTTCTCTGTACTTAGAACCATTTATTACTCACAGGATAATTAAAAAATCACTTCTTGTTATTCAAAATACAAAAATTTTAAAACTTAATTTAGACTTTGATCCCAAGCTCCAAGCATAGTATGAGATGCAGAATATATGTCTCATTAAGCTGAGGAAAGTAAAAAATATTAACAAGGTTTTGGAGTAAGAAAAATTGTCACACAAATCATTTGTTAGCTCATCAGGAAATTTCCCCGATTTTAACATATTTTTAAGAATTTCCCCGACTTCACCAGATTAATAAATTTCCCCGATTTCCAGATTCTGTAGCCTCCTTGTTAAACTTTCCGATTTAAAATCAACATTTTGATCTCTTATTATTTCAGTTCTTTTTAACCCAGCTGTTTGGAGTTTTTCCTACCTACCGGGAGAAGGTACTGAAAATCTAGCTATTGCTGCTGGAGGATTTTCACACTTTTCATGACTCAACATTTTTCAAGCCTTAGAATCTTAGCATCATGATGTAAACATAGACAAGTTTTATTTGTTTTAACAAATGAAAAAGGTGTTTTTCACTATATACATCTTTTAAAGGGTATATACAAATAAATACAAAGCTACACATCTGTGTCTTTAGCCTTCTTTTTCATCTTCCTCTTCACTGGATTGTTTTTCATTAATTTCCTTTTAAATAAAAATTAAATTGTACAATTTTAAATACAAATTCAGGTAAATAAACATTAGGCATGAGAATCCAAGGGGTACCAACAGGAAAAGTTCTGCATACAAGTTGAGTTCGAGAAATTTTCATATATTATATATTGGCTAAGGATATTTAATTTGGGGAGAAAAAACTCCTACTCTATACTGTCACTTGTATTTCTTGGTTTTTCACCTACTTCTATGATATTCGGACCTGGAAAAAGTGCCCGAACCTGGTTCGGGGGAAGCCACTGCCAGCTTCCATAGGTGCAATACATAAGGTTCGGGTAAATTTCGGTTAGGTTCGGGGGAAGGTTTCAACTTTTTCCAGGTCCAATGATATTTTAAGGAAAAACGATTACATAACTATATTATTGCTAACACAGATGAAAACATTTGTAACTAAGGGAGGAGAATCCCATTTAAGTGACAGATTACTTGTATAAACATAAGGGCAGGGTTGGAAAAAAACATGTATTATTTGTTTTAAACGTGTTTTTTTTTGTTTAAAACGTTAAAACAAACGTTTTATTTGCTTTTTTTACCCCTCGACATAGAAATGATAAAAAATCCATGATTTTTAAAAATTTAAATTAGATTTTTCAAATCGAAATTAGATTAATAAAGCTATACTTTTAAATACACCACTAACAGTTCGTTCTTTTAAATGTTTTTGTAAGTTTTCTTCACAGCATCATGCTCTTTATCAAGCAATGTACGGCCTATGTCATGGCGATTTGGTGGTTTGTACCCAAGCCTTATACTTGGCACTATCTTTTTAGGCTCTGAGTGATCCATACATGAAAATAATGAGTTGGGTGCTTAATTAAAGGGAGGAACTTGCTAAAAACTATATGTGTTTTAAACAATATTTTTTGCTTTGTTTTAAACGTAACAACCCTGCATAAGGGTGATCAGATTTTATTTTAAATCGCCTTAGTGGTACTGTGGAAAAGTGCTATGGGCCAGTTAGGGCTCAAAGTGCATAACTTCAAACAATCTTGCTCAATATATAACTGTGCCCCCATAACATTGAAAATTGGTATCGCAATAAAAAAAATACAATTTCCATATGCTTAAAATGAAAATGTTGCATTATGGGTTAGTTAATATCAACAAAAAGCTTATTGATGTTGCTTACTTACGGCCGTATTCACCAGTAACTTGACCGGCAGTTAACTGGGAGTCAAACCTCTGGTGGAAAACTAGTTTTCCTTCTTCAACGACCAATCAGAAGCTTGACTGTTGTTTAACCGCTGGTCAAGTTACCGATGACTACGGCCGTTAGTCAAGCTCTTTCAAAATTAATGTAGGAAAATTGTTAGTTTCACAAGATGACTATAAAGATTAAAAAACAGAAATTCTGCATAGTTACTTTTGAATTTAAATAAGATTCCCATCACCCTATTTATCGGGGAAACCCCTAACCCTATTGAACATTTATTGATAATTTTACAGCTCTATATAATTTTTGCAGTGTTAAATAAAGCATCAGAAAAAATAAGAATTAAATACAAATCTAACAACTTCATTAGATCAAACTTTTACATTTTCTTAAGTGTTTTAATTGCAATCAATTAAGAAGGATATAAAAATAACCAAGGCATCAATTTAAACATAATGTGAACAAGAGAAGTTCCATCAATAAAAACTAATGTATACATACCTCTTTTTAAATTTTCTTTCAAAATCATATGTTGTAAGAGTTGATATTTTTTCCCTCTTGATTGGCTTAGTAACTTCTGTGTTTCTTTTCCTAGAAATTAAAAAAAAACCAGTTTTTAAATTAAGTAAAATAGTTAACTATAATAAATTAAAATTTCATTCTCCATGTATACCTTTTGGATTTCAAACTCATGATGTATCCTGGAACTTCACACCCTGCATTTTTCATTACTTGTGCAATACTGTAAAATGACATTTCAATCATTATTTAGACATAACTATGTCTACTCTACCATATCAAGACAAATCTATAGTATAAATTAAATACCTACAAAATAAAATATCCTTATCTAGCCCTGTTTGATTTTAGGAGATGTGTACCACTACTATCAGACATAACTATGTACTAATAAATTGAGTGATTTGGCTTTTTAAGTTTTCCTTAAAGTAATGTTCTGATCTTAAAGAGATGTTTCTATGGTGGGTTAAATATAAATTTAACAGACTATAATTACTGGGAATGAGTTAGCTAAGAATAAAGTTACAAGAGTTTGCTAGTGCTCTCTCGTGACGGTCACAACATTTAACAGATTGTCCATCATTTCATACAGCGATTTCACTTCGTAGAAGTAATTGATTTAATTTTTATACCATATTTAAATTTATGTCTTAGAATTTTAGAACTTTAAAGTCAGAGCACTTTTCAGTAAGCATATTTCTTTTTTTTTAAACTTGAAATAAATTAAAAGAATAGCAGTTCTACGCCATATGTGTTCCTGAAGTGATTCATTGTGCCCTTTTATTTTTAATTGACACTAATTAAAAACCCGAAATTTAATTAAAAATGCTAACCTCTTTAAGTTGGCAACATCATCATCTGAGAAGTAGGTAATGGCTGTACCTTTTTCTCCAGCTCTACCAGTTCTTCCTATAAATATAGGTACAAATGATACTAAGACTTAACAAAAATGTTGAATGCAGTGAATTTTTTATTTTGCATTACATTAGTAGTGATGCACAACCTGCGGCCCACGGGCCACATGCGGCCCGCGAACGAATTTGGATATTTCAGATAATTCCTAACTTTTGTTACTTTCCTTATTTTAACCGAGAAAAAGTGACGATTTATAGCGGGAAAAAAGTCGGGAAAATCGCGATTTTTCGAGTTTCGTTTTGCTCGCGAAGTGTTCCTTTCCTGCCGCGATTTTTGGGCGGGCGCCAAATTGAAGTTGGCTTCTTCTTGTATTGTTTGTGCGACCGTGCGATGTGGAAAAAACAACTTAACAATGGTTTGAAGTTTTGAAGCCAGAAGTCCGGTGTTTAGGATCACGCGCCGCGGAAAAGTAAAAAAATAGCGATTTTTCGCGAAAGCGCCGTTTTTACGGCGCCTAGTTGAAGCTGGCTTCTTTTCACATTGTAATTGCAATGCAGAAAAATTTAAGCGTGGTCAGAGGAGTCTAATAAGTCTAGTGATACCTCTGACATAGCTTTTATTTTTTTATCAATTTTAGTATTTTCAACAAATTTTTCTTAAGGATTTCTGAAGTTCTAAATTTTTGCAAAAAGATCACTTTGAAACAAGATTAGATAATAATGCAGTGTATTTTTTTAATTCTTATTAGATCATAACCTGTTTCAGATATGCTATCAAGGGGGATAGCAGAAGGCTGGGGGCCTGTCCCCCCCAAAAAAATCGAACTTGATTTCTAAAATAAGTTAAAACCCTGTTTTTTAGGGTCAAATTTCCAAAATTTTTCTGGGGTAGGACCCCCAGAGCCCCAGACCCCCCTTTACATTTGGAATTCTATAATTATCATTTTTTAAATAAATATTAAGTTAATCAAAATGCAAATCCCATCTTAATATATATGTGCAATATTTGGGCTAAATGTGCAAAAACTAGTCAATGCTTTGTTTTTTTGGGGTTAAATTTCAAAAATTTTCTTGGGAGGACCCCTAGAACCCTTTAATGGTACAAACTCAATTATTCACATCTTATATTAAGTTCCTTGAGATGCAAATTCTACCTTATTTTTACTGTTACTGTTTGCGGCCCTCCGTGTCTCAATCAACTATGTGAATGGCCCCCCTCCCAAAAAGGTTGTGCATCCCTAACATTAGTAATTTATAGATTAAAGTAGCAATTTGATTTCTTTTCCATGTAAATCTATCATTATTGCTCAAATGAAAATCTTAATACTGCTTCACTAGAGTTGAAACATTCACTTTTTAAGTAGCTTTTCCTAGGTAAAATAAACTATCATTCTGTTGTAAACAACTGGATTGATGGAATAAATATGTTTTTTTCATTTTCCATTACAATTTTACTGTAATAGCTTTACATGAATTTAACTTGTGGGAATGAAATGAATTTTTATATTTAAATTTGTGTTTAAACATATTTAAACACCTGTTTTAAATCTACCAATTCTGGATCAGACTTACCTATCCTGTGGATGTAAGCTATGGCACTGGATGGAAAGTCATAATTGACTACTGTGTTGACGCCTTTAAAATCAATACCTCGACCCATCAGTTCAGTGCAAATCAATACATAAACTTTACCATTGACAAAGTTTTCTACAACTTTATCTCTTTCTTCTTGGCTCAGATCAGCGTGGATCACATTCACTCTGTTGCAAGCGTAGACAATCTCATCAAACAATTCCTTTGCTCTCTCCTTTGATTGAACAAAAACTAGAACGGGAGGCATGAACCCCTAGAAAGAGACAATGAGATATTGAAAGTGTACAGGAGCTGCTAAAAATATACGAGGACACTAAACTAGATGTTAACGACTTTTCTTCTGAAGTATAAAAATATCACTATATATGAAATGTCAAATCACCAAAGATTAAAAACTAGGATTAAACATTAAAACTAAAAAGCATTAAACAGAAACATCATATTTTACTTATTCGTTTGACTACTTTTTAAAAAATTGTTTGAATGGCTTAATTTTATCGCAAAATTTAGTGAAAAAAGTTCTCTCAATTAATAGACGTTAGAAAATGTAAAATAACGCAATTTTAAACAGCTTGGTCAGGATTTTTTCCCAAAAATGTCTGGCAAATCTTAAATGTATGAAACGCCGGACAGATCTAAAAACTCCGGACGTATGGTAAGCCTAGCTTTTATGCACATAATTCTAATGTTAATTAAAATTAAGCAAATGTAAACAAAAGCTTTGACAAAACAAAACAATGCAAGTTTTAGGGTTTAAAAGATGTCATGTTAGATAAAATATCAAAGAATATATAGTAACAAATATTATAACTTAGTTTGCATAACTTCGAAACCACATAAGTTCAATTTTTAAATTGAATATTTGAATTTAAAGTTGAAGGATTTCAATATGACAACACTCAAATTTTCATATTATATTTAATTGGATTAGACAACAATACCTCTTGAAGAAAATTTTTAAGAGCCAGTAGCTTTCCACTTTCACAGCCAACATACTTGAGTTCTTGCTTAATAGTTTCCACTGCTGTATTCCTAGAAAATGACAGTTTTTTAGTATAAATATTAACTTAATTATAAAATTTTACAGCTGAACACTTTTCAGTTAAAATGTGTTCAAAAAAAATTAAGTAATTTTTTAATACTTTTTATTGAAAAGTTTGACATTATGTAATAGTGGATGAAGGATTAGAGTCAGGTTGGTACATTAAAAGAAACAATTAAAACATTAAAGAAACAACCCTTTCAATATGGGGGGACATATGATATCCCATCAGTAAAGCTGGTAGAATTGTTGCTGTTGAAACGTCACTATGGTATCGTTTTTGCGTCTTAGAGCTTCAGAGAGCAAAGTAATGTCATTGTAATAATCGCTCGGAGGAGAAATAACTAAACCTAATTAAATGAGGCACACTATATTTGATTTTTTGTCCTATTGAAAGGGGTGAATTGAGATATTAATTTACCAAGATATTATAAAACCTAAAGAGAACATCCAAAAATTAGCGTCATAAGTCTCTAACAGGGTTCCCACTCAATTTCAGAAATAAAATTCCCTGACTTTTCCAGGTCAATTTTTAAAATTTTTCGGTAAAAAAACTAGTAATTAATGGCATTTTTTGGATACTTCTTGCATATTTGAACATATAATTTTCAATAAATTGACTATTTTTCACTTAGTAGAGCAGAAATTGACACGCTAACATTAAAAATTTTCATTTACCAGGTGAAAAATGAGCAATTTTCCCTAACTATTCCCTGCCTTTTTAGGGGAAATTTGAATTCCCTGACTTTTCCAGGTTTTCTCTGACCCGTGTGAACCCTGCTCTAAGGTAACTAAAATGGTGACTTATTACTTACTTGGTACCAATAGCTACACAAACAAGACTGTCAAAGTAGAGTTTGCACCATTCTTCTACATTGTGACTGAAGGTGGCACTGTACATGGCCATCTTCAATTTCGCAGAATTGCAGGCTTTGTAAATGAAGGCCAGCTGATCTCTGAAACTGGTGTCTTCTTTGCCAACTTCAAACAGTTTGTCACACTCGTCTACAATCAGCCACTGGACTCTGGTAAAATAATAAGTTATATGAATAATAAGTTAAGTAAATAATAAGTTATATGAGATGTTGTGAAAAATTGAGTGGAGTGAGGGAGAAAATGAGAAGCTAAAAATGACTAGGATAGCTTTTTTACCTATTCGTCTGATTTTTGCTATCCGAGATAATATAACATTTCATATGAGTCATATAAAAAGTTTTAAATTATTAAATATTCCCTCTGTTAGCTATTTTTTGAACTGTAAAATACAGTAAAGCCCGATCGTCTGAGTTAGTATGGATGAGGCGGATAACGGAAAAACTCATTTGAAGCAAAAATTGCAAATATCAATCATGCAGGTATTGTGTATCAATTTCTAGTAAAAGAATTACATTTAAAAAAGGAACCTACTTTTTCAACAGAAGCACAGGGGGGTCTTCTTTCAAAAGATAAATTAGCCTATTTGGAGTGGAAATCAGAATATCTGAAAATAAAAATAAGTTTGAGTTCTGTGGTAAAAAAATCATTTTCCAATATAGCATT
This sequence comes from Tetragnatha versicolor, assembly GCA_024610705.1. Lineage (NCBI taxonomy): Eukaryota > Metazoa > Arthropoda > Arachnida > Araneae > Tetragnathidae > Tetragnatha > Tetragnatha versicolor. The sequence goes on from JANDEH010000019.1 coordinate 3,830,136, forward strand.
GACAATTCAGAAAACAATTTGGAAAAGTTAACATTATTTTACCTGGTATTGTTTGAAAACTTTAATTCCTTTTCCAAAATTCAAATAGCAATTCACAAACTTGTGTTTAAAAAAGGTGATAAATTGGTCTGAAAACCTTATTTACATATATTAAAATTAGTTGAATACAAACCATGCTTTTTCAAGAACTTGGGCTTTGTCTTCACCTCATTCACATTTTCAATGACAAGAGGTCTGAGACCAGTCCCCTCAGATAGTTTGACACAAAAAGAATGAATCTGCTTCACAAGCTCTCTGGTTGGGGCAAGGATCACAGCACGAATCCCACCTTTCTTTGGTTCCTATTGTGGACAAACGAAGCTCAATTATTCCTTGAGGTACAGTTTAGGGAAAAAGGTACAGTAGCCATTTTGAGAGAATGCTTAGAGTTAGAATACTTTAAATGCAGAGCATAGCTCCCAACCTGATGGGGAAAAAATAGGAGTACTTTCATGGAAGCATACCCAACTTTTCTTCAGTAACGACTTAAAACTCAAGCAGCTTCTTTAGTTCATAGTAGAACTACGAAGCACAAATAATTTAGATAAAAACCAAAACTATGTCTAGAAGAAACAAAAACATCCCCTTTAAAGTAGATGAAAACAAAATCATCCATAAGTTACAACTAAAGGCGTCCAAAACGATTTAATCATGGTTCTTGCTCTATAACCATAACAGAAATTAATGCTTTTTCTGGAAAAATAAAACTTAAAAGAAAATGTAATACTGAATTCATATATTTCGCTCATCTTACTTTTAAATACTTCTTACTTCCAATTGAAACATATAAGTATTTCTTTAAAAATAGGAGTTTTAGGGAAAAATCGGATTATTGGAGATGAAGATTTTCTTCCATATTAGACCTTTTATCCAGAAATCCTTCCCTAATCGGCAAGTTTTTGAATTTCATTTTGGATAAAAGATCTAACTTTGGAAAATTACAGTGATGAGAAAGTTATAGACTTTACCTTTAATTTATGAATTAGAGGAACCAGAAATGCAGCAGTTTTTCCAGATCCAGTAGGTGCACATGCCAGAAGCTGACGATCCTGTTGTAAAATAAAAGCACATTTTTCAAACTTTAATGAAATATAAAAGTAAGCGCAACTAAATCCTGATAGGTGAAAACATACTACCATTTTAACAAAGTTTTGTCGAGCTATAATTTGAAACTGATGTTAATTGTCTTTAAACTGTTTTACATCTTAGCAACTAAGCATTCTTACTAAAAATTCTAATTAGATTTCAATCTTTCTTGTAAAATATAAAAAAACACTGATAATTGATCTATTATAAGAAGATATAATACAATTTATTTTAAAAATTTAAAATCTTGGCGGGCAAGAAATTGACCAGATGGAAAGTCTGTAAGAGTAGGGTAAAGGGAACATCCAGTGTCCTTCCCCTCATAAGGAGAGAAAGTTTCCAAGTAGGTAGTTTTACTTATAAATATATATGGTAAGTGGTTATAGTTTTCAGAATATGTTATAATTAGTCGTAAGATCTTCAAATATGGTTTTCTGAAACTTGATCAGGAAAAATAGATTATCAGAATTTTGAAAACACATCCACTCTGTGTATTTCACTCACATGTAGCATCAAAGGCATAGCCTGCATTTGTATAGGAGTTGGTTTAAAGTATCCCAAATTACTGATATTTTCCATCAAATTGGGTGCCACATCAAAACTTGTAGTTAGCTGGTTGAAATCTTCAATTGGATCAGGGACATCTTCACCAGTGATATAAATTTTGTTCACTCTTCGAAAATGTGCAACCTTGAAAGACAAAGAAAGTTGAATTGGTACAAGATAAACAAAAAATAAGATGTGGTGTATACTTATGAATCTATTCAGTATTAGGGTCAGTATGAAAATAAATGTAGATTATATTGAACAGGTATGATAATGCAACTTCTGTACCATCACGCCAACTGTGCCACAGAAAACAAAAATGTATACTACAGCCATTTAATTACAACTAACTGTGCTGCTGAAAATGACGGGATAGTGCTCAAGAAACAAGATAAATAACAGAATTAGTCCAAAAAGAAGTAAATGAACTTTTGCTGCTTTTACTATGACTGATTCAAAGGACAAATACAGATAAAAAATACGCTATTTACGAATTATCCTTTTGACTGTTTAGCGGCTATCTAATTCAGTGGCACAACTATAGAAAAATCAATGAGCTTTGACTGTGTTTTCAGATTTAGCGGCTAGGTTGGCAGGATAATACACAAGAACCAAAAATACTAAATACATAAACCAAACCATGCCTTCAAATAAACTTGAATTTTTAAAAAGTGTTTTTAAGATATTTTATAACACTGAGAAATAAATATCAATTGTTTGTTAAAATTTTTTACAGTTTTAAGATTTAGACATATTATAAAAAAAGGATAAAACCATATTTATTTTTTTGTCGCATGTTTTTGTTTCATATTATTGAAGGCCATAAATGTGGTTAAGCTTTTTCTAGGGAAAAACCCTTCGGAAAAAATAAAATAGTTGAAAATCTTTGCAGCATATTTCTGTAATAAAAATTTTACAGCCACATTTAAGTTAATCAAAAAGGATCTTACCTCTTCTTGCCTAATTTTAAAGAGTTGTAAAGTAGATAGTCTCTTTTTCTCTTTCTTTTTAACTGGTTTCTGAGATGGAGCATCTTTACTATCTCCCTCAGAATCATCACTCAAATCTGAAAGATGTCAACTCTTTAGTTCATAAAGATCCAACAGCAGAGATTTAAAACATATTGCAAAGAAGACTGGCCACTGCTATAGATCATTTGCAAAGCTGGTAGAGGACCTGTTTCAAATCTGTTCTTATTAAACTACATGTTTTGGGCAATGTGATAAATCTGGGCATAATCAATAATGTCTGTGATTTTGGGCAAAGTGATAAATAATCATTGATAAATGTCATTTATCCTATTGTGTGCCTCACTTTGGGTATTATTAGTTAAAGTTAGTTAAACCAATTAGCAGGGTTGGCAAAAAACCGGGTTTTTTTAAAAAAACCAAAAAAACCGGGTTTATTTGGTTTTTTTGGTTTAAACCAGGTTTTTTTGGTTTAAACCAAGTTTTTTTAGAATTTTTTTTCAGAATAAGTTATTTTAGCAGTGATGTTTGAAATTGAGTTGTAAATGAGACATTTATTTCAGGGGTTGTTAATAATTGATAAATGATTTGTATATTTCAATTAATTAATTAAAATTAAATTAATTTGTTTTAAAAATAATTTTTGTTTTTAAAATATTCCAATTTGAATATCTAATATTATTGTAGTGAATAAAAATCAGTGTTAATTTATCTTGGATAAATGACTGAAATAATCAAATTATTTATCTTAAATATATATGGATTAATTTATGAACTTAAGAAATTTCTTTAGAAAGAGAAAATTTTATTTTTTAAATAAATAAAAGGGAAATGTAAGCAACTAATGTTAATTGAAATTGGATAAATGATTGAGATAATTAATCCGATTAAGGAAATTAACAGTTTTTTATTAATTTAGTAAAAAAACCCAACTGGTTTTTATCTGTTTATAAACAAACCAACTGGTTTTTAGTTTTTATCATTAAAGAAATCAACGGTTTTTATTAATTTAGTAAAAAAACCAACTGGTTTTTATGACTGACAAATAAGACAAATTGGTTTTATCAATTAATTAAAATCCAAGCCATATTTTATCAGTGAAAAACAGATAACTTTTGTGTATCTTTAGTTACTCTTTGAAATAATGCTTCATTTTAAAGGAAATTAATAAATGAACTATCTCTTGCAACATATAATAAGTTTAACTTAAGCATTTAAGGTTAAGATTAGAGAGAATTCAATAATTAAAACCATTAAATTAAAAGATTTCTGATTTTTAATCACCTTAAAATGTCAATTTTTTGATAAATCTGACCTTTTAATTTTGTGCAAAAGATTATACTTAATAACACTTTCTTTAAAAAATCCTGAAAATATTTTATAATTTCTAAAAAAACCAAAAAAACCAAGTGGTTTTTTTGGTAAAAAAACCACCATAAAAAACCATGGTTTAAACCAATGGTTTAAACCAAATGGTTTAAACCGGCCAACCCTGCCAATTAGGTAGGATTGTTTTATTTAAAACAAAGCAAAACTGCTCAAAACACTTGTATTTTTTAGCAAGTTGCTTGCATTATTTCGGCGGCTGACAGGTGAAAGGTACCAAGTCACTTTTTGCTCAACTACTCTGTACGAGGTTATGCGAAGTTTGTTGATCATTTTACCGTTGCCATTCTAGTTATAGTATAGTTCCCACTCTTTTGGGAGAAGAAAAAATTCAAGTACTTTTTAAGGCTTGTTTTAAGTTTTTCATGGGCTAACATAAAAAGGCGGAAAAGCCATTTATGAGCTAACAAACTGACCCTCCTTAGTACCCCTACTACTCTCAAAAACCTATACTATAATTCACTAGTTTAAGGAAAGTCACAGAGAAAAATTATAATAGCCAATTTATACTTCTGTTCAACAACTTTAAAAATCCTAAATTGTGTTTAAAAGAAGCTATCGGGAATTGAACTATTTGAATAAAAAATGAAATTTTTCACATTCAAATTGAAAAGTATTCCAGATTAAAATATCTCAAATAAATTTCAAGGACTTTGCATTAAATTCAAGTACTTTTCAGGGCCCTTGAAAACGAAAATGAAATTCAAGTACTTTTAAAGGCCCGTGGGAACCCTGTACTAAGGGGACTGAGGCCGAGAACAGGGGTTTCCAACTTTTAAGTACTCGCGGGCCACAATCAAAATTACAAGTCAAGTGGCCGGTTGCAAAGTAATCTGACTCCTTTTTAACGATGATAATATTTTTGGAGTGAAAGTCTTCAATATGAAACTTTTCCAGCAAAAAGAGGGACGAAGGTTGTTTACATATTTTGAATGTATGCACTACTGTATTTTCCAAAATTCCAGAGCATATATGAATTTTTTTACTCTTATACAACTCGTAGGAATACTGAATATATTTAATATTTTGAATATCACTTAAATGAAAAGGTCTTCCACAAGAAAATGTTTGTAAATTTTCTTTAGAGGATTGTTTTACCTAATTTTTTGATACTCTATGATACAGGTTATAAAAGCCTTCACACCCCCTTGCTACGCTCAGGGGGAATTTCAGGTTCTTCAAACAACCTCTCGAATCTTCAAACTTTTAATTCTTGCACCATAGAAAACGATCGAAGCTAGTCCATAATCTAAGAGGTATATGGGTGAGGGGGGTTCTCCCCCGAAAAAATTTTGAATTTTAGTGTGCTAAAAAGTGTTTTGAAGCTACTTTTTGGAAGGTTTTTAGAGAGCTTTGCGGGCAGCACAAAATGACCCGACAGGCTGCATGCGGGCCTGCCAGTTGGAAACTCCTAGTGTAGATGATAATTTAAAAAAAATTAAATTTTAGAAAGTATTTTATATATTTAATAAGCTTGTGGATTGATTTGGATTTGGTGACGTATATTCCTTGCCTTGTAGGCTAGATCTCTCAAGTAATACAGACATAAACATAATTACTACCACAGAGAAAAATACACCCAGCGCAAGGTCAGGAATCAGAGTCACAAAGCCGTCCCGTCTACAAAGAGAGAGAGAAGGCGAAAAAATTATAACGTTTAAATTTGATTCCTTCAAATTTAATTAATTTGAAGTGTAAACTGTATTTACTCATTGTGATGGATGTTCGCAGTTTAGATGTGGATATTGATATTTTTTGAGAAAGAGGTATAAGATAGGGGATAGTCTTATAGCATTTTTTTAGTTTGGTTATCCTTGTCATGCTTATAACTTGTGCAAGCTTTTCGTGCATCTGGTGCTTCCTCTGAAAAAGCTTTCCAGTTTGGCGAGATTTTAGAGATGAGCCAAGACTCTGTTTGTTTGTTGGCGCCGTTCCACCACTTTCAAAACATCTGCCAAGTGACTTAGTACCTTTCACTTGTAAGCCAACGATTTATGTAACAAACTCGCCATTTTCACCAGGGGCCCAGAAAAAAGGAATTTTGAAATATTTTAGGAATTTTGTAAAAAATAGTACGTAATTGTGTGAAAATAAAGGGCTTGTAATACAATTACTGTATTCCTAACTTTATAATTGACCCCAAATCTGGAAAATTTCATTCTATATTGATAGAAACACATTTAGAATAAATTTTCAAACCAATTTAGATCTAGACTTCTGTAAAGAGTCCGTTTTTGATAATTGGAATTTTGTGAAGGGTTCTGTTTTGTTGATTAGAGTTTTGTGAAGGGTCCTTACACGGACCCAATTTCTCTCCAGATGAACTTCTCTGGCTTATCAGTAATTTCCCGATAATGTCCAGTTTATTACTTTACCCATAACGTATTACTACCATTGGAACAGCTTTAAAAGAGTCCTCCAGTCACCATGTCTGCACACAACTCAAATGATAACACTTAAATTCATGTTGCTGGTTGAGCTGGGTTACACAGGGCAACTGGAGGACTCTTTTAGAGCTGTTCCCTAATATTCTTTGCAATAGAAATGGTAAAAAATACAAACCAGAAGAATCATTGTCTGAAACATCCTGTTGAATTACTTTTGTATCAAGTTCAAGCTCTTCTTGTTTCCCATTTTTGCTTTCCTGAAACAAGTATTAGGACATAAATATTTACATCATAAATTCAAGATTAGAGGCAAATAATAACAGTTGAATATTAAATATACAGCTGTACAATAAAACTAAAATTTAGCATGAAAATAACAATGAATCATTCACAAAAAGTACAGCCATTCACATGTGAGTGAAGTAAAGAGGATTGGATAAATGATAATTAATAAAATTGAAAAAAAAAGTACTAAAATACAATATAAGATATCTTTAAACCTTAGGCTTTTTCTTGCGTCTTCTTTTCTGTTTTGGATCAAAAGATGTACCAAAAGCAATTTCAGAAAATAATTCAAATCCCTCCATGCTCTTTTTTGTTTACATGAAAAATTTGTGATCATGTTGCCATGTTGCCAAACATCCCTAAAGAACTTTCTAATGAATACATAAAAAGCACTAGTGGGAAACCAGTGCGGAAAACAGTACCTAATGCAATGAATAATAATGAAAGAACAAATATTTATTTTATGGATTGTTATTCAGAAATAACAAATGTTTTTTACATACTTACTCAATAATTTCAGTAATAACAGTAATTTTATTCTGGTTTGGGAACATTCCAAACATATGACAGAGCTACAAACCTCTATTCCTCTATTTAGTAAATCGAGAAATATCCAGACGGGATTATTTGGCTGGTGTTTTCAGTATTTTGCATTAATTGTTGGGCTTTACTCATTTTGTTTTCGAGCTGTTTTTCAGTCACAATCCTACTTTCAAAGTTTTAAGTTCTTAGTAAGAATTTCAGATATTTTCAATTTGGCGGTACATGCAATTTGTCTGCCTCTCTTAAAGGTCCAATTTTCGCAATGAATTAATATCTATGTTAACAGCAAAATTAACTCAAAAACGGCTAAAATTTGTCTTTGTTTGTACCATCTAATAGAAACATTTAATATACATAATCTACGTGTCATTAAAAAAATTTTCTTTGTGTTCTTGCAAGGGGGGGCAAACATAACCTACATTGAATTTTTTCGTGGAGATATGGGGGGGAGATAATTTTAGATTAGATTCAATTATCTTATTTGATGTTTCAAACCTATTTCCGTCGGCAAATATATGAAATATGACCAACATTTTATGTAGTTTTTGATATAACCACCTAAAAGTTTCATTCTGTAGGTTAACCTAATTATTAGTTATCTATGGTTATAAATGAAAAATTTGTGAGTTCTAAAGATGGATCTTCTAATTCTCATCTGGCTATGCCCATGTTTATTATATTTATTAATCTGTCAAAGTTCTTATGGTATATTATTTCATTTTAGGTACCTAAAGTAGTAGAAAATGATAGAAGTAACATGTAATGATCGTCTAGGAAAGAAAGTTAGAATCAAGTGCAAGTATCCTTTAAACAACATAAATTATAAACCTTACATTTAACATATATTTTTTATATTTGTTCTATAGGATTTGTTTACAGGTTTTTCCAAAGAAGGGGAAGGGGAGTGGGGGTGAATGGGACAGGGGATGAACGGGACAGCAAAATTTTTTATACCATAACTTTACTTTAAATTTTTGTTATTTCAGCCATAAGTGCCTAGCCTATTAAACGATTTGTGTTCATTAACATCAGCTTCCATATTTATATAATTTGGACCACCAAATGTGTTTTTCCATACCAAAATTAACTTTTATTGTTTTACTTCTATAATTAACTGTAAAAAAATTATTTAACTCAAGCTAAAAATTTTACTGTACGTTGAAAGTACTTATTAAAATAGTAGTCTACAATTGGCTGGTAAACACTTTTTCAAATTTAATTTTTCCTACCAGAATTTTTTTAAAAAAGATCATTGGTGAAGAAATTTTTCAAATCTGATCATTAGTTAATTTTTAAATAAATAAAAACTACATGTACAGTAGCCCAGCGCATTATGTCAGGGTTGCGGAACACGTCATCGTTCGGAAACAGAGGGGGGAAATTTGAGCTGTCGATTGGTTGCGATCGTTTAAGCAATCGGCGGCTCCTTTGTACTTCGCAACTGTGACATCACACATAGTCACCCCCAGTTTTTCTTGATTGGAACTTTTAAATGAGGGATTGCAAATTAATTAGTGTTTTTAAAAGTCTGAAAAAATTAAAAACTGTTTATTTAGAGCCTTTTGTGATGATATACAATAGTCAAAATCATTAATTTCAATAGGTGTTTACCTCCCAATTTAAATGGAGAAAATCCCTGGATTTTTTGCTAGTCTAATTTTAGTTTTTCAAAAATAAGTGGGTATGGGGATAATTGGAACAAGAGTTCTGGGGATGAACGGGACAGTTCCATCATCGCTTCATTTTCTGTTTTCAAAACTTTCCATCAATATCATGCTATATTCAACACATTTAAGTAACTTCTGATAAAGTAACTAAAATAGGATGCAAAAATTTTTGTGTAAACTTGTGTTTTATGTTTGAAACTTATTAGCGATAATGCAAATTCTAAATGAGTAAATACTTGCAACTTTCATCCTAAATATGTTTAATGGTTAACCCAGTATTCAAACAAGTTAGGTTTTTATGCTCAATTTTTATGAAAAGTTCCTTCAAAATGGCAGGTAAAATAAAACTGCAGGAGAGGAATGGAATTTTGGGGTTTGGTCCAGGCATCAAAAATTATATATTTGCACTCCTAAAACTACAAATCCATAAAAAGCTTAGTAGCATTAATAGAAATAACACCAGCCTCAACCACTGAGCTGAAAGAACAAAAGGACTTGCTTCAGTTTATTTGTCAATTTTAACCGTCATGAAGTCAAATAAAGTAGGCTGTTTTTTGCCCTTTAAATGCGCCTTTTAATTTTTCTTTGGAAAATAGAAGTGTGTTCTTTCATTATAAAGCTAAACGTTGCTCAATATTTAAAATAACTTTGTTATTTTGTAAGTTTTTAACTTTTTTTAACTGTCCTATTCATCCCCACTCTTGTCCCATTCATCCCCCTACGTTGATGAAAGGTACAAAATTCATGGAGTCATTAAAACTTTTTTCAGAGTTTAAATGATGGCTAATTGATTGAATAAATGCATTTATAATGTAACCAAGAGTTCAATTATTGGTTTTAAACTTATTACAGGGTTGAAAAATGTAATTTTTTTTCAATATTAGCAAAAATGTGAAATTTGTCCCATTCATCCTCTCTCCCCTAAATATGTAGGAGGGACCGGGCAGGGATGGGACACGGGGTGGGATGGGACACCTTCAATAAATCTTATAATTAAAAATAAAATTAGTTTTTGAGTGTTCCACCAGGTAAATCCACCATGGCTTCATACTTATTGCTATTTACTATTTTAGTGGCAAGCTCCTACAAGTTTCTGAATGAAGAAGATGGTTTTACTATAGCAAAAGTAACTAAGTTATACACTTTCTAAAGTGAATTTTAAATCACATTCTTGGTTGCTTTCTTAATGGTTTGAATTGTTTTCTAAACTGAATAATATATACTTTATGAATAAATAGTTGAGTTAAGTCTAAAAGCCACAGTTCTTTAGTAAGAACCTATTTTTTAAAACTTTGCTACAGGGGTGGGATGGGATGGAACATGCCCAATTCCTCTCAATACCTAAATACAAGCTATTGCATACAATTATTTAGATACCTTTGTTTTGGAACTGTTAAGTATTGCAGTTGAAAACATATTTTTTTAGATTAAAGAAGAATTTAAACTATTTTTTATTTTTCACTTAAGTTAGATTTTTCGAAGTAAATATGGGGTAAAATAACTGATGTTTTTGTAATAAATCTTTAAAATGTGTAAAATACTTCAATCTTTGTGGTTTTAAATCATATATTTAAAACTTAATCATAAATTTTAATTTAAAAAAATGTCCCATCCCACCCCAGTCTGGGGTGGGATGGGACATTTTTAGACTTACTTTAATTCGTTTATAAATCTTAAGTTTTATTTGCTATCACATTGGTTATATTTTTTAAGCATGTTAAAATGTTTCAAAATGCTATTTTGAAAGTTTCAAATTTATACAAGGAAAATTGAATTTTTAAAAAATATTCTTGTAAAAAGTGTCCCATCCCTCCCTGGTCTCCCCTACTATATAATAAAAACCATCTTGGAAGAAATATAGGTTTTGCTGGGTAAAACTGGCAAAACTTATTTTTAACTAAATAAACAAACAAAAAATGATACCATAAAGTATAAGTTATTATCCTCTTTGAAATTACTTTTTAAAATTAAAAAATTAAATAAAATTTTTTTTTGTTGGTCTTAAAACACCATAAATAGTTAGGTTTGCTGCACTTTATATGTTTACTAAACCAAACCTTGGCGCAACAGCTCTAGTGGGCCAAAACCTATGATGCCCATCTCGTTTTCTTGGGGCCCTGGGGTGCAGTGGCGGATCTACGGGGGGGGCTTTCGGGCTGAAGCCCCCCCCAAAACGTCTAATATTTTACAAAGTTTGTCTAAACGCAAAAAATCTATATCCGAAATTCGGATAAGGCGTACCAAAACAAGTTGAAAAAGTGGGGTTTTTGACTTAAATTTCCAAATATTTTCTGGGGGAGTACCCCCAGACACCCCTTATAGTGGTTTGAGTAGGATAATTCACTACCTTTCCCGTATTACCATTAACAAGAAGATTCAATTGGATTATGAAAATTCTTAGCCCCCCCCAAAACCAAATCCTGGATCCGCCACTGCTGGGGTGTGAATTAATGTACCGGTTACTGGTCAGCCCGACATGTGTTTAGTTCTAGGTCATGCCCAACGCATGTGTGGGACCCCCAGTGTTTAGTTCCCGAGCATGCTTGCTTCTAATTTTATCGACCCACTCAAGCGATGAAAGACTGAGTGGACCTTGCCTAGAGGTCGAGATTAACGGTCGCCAGTCGCCAATAGGCGACCAACAAAAAGTTTTGGCGATCAAAATTTCTAGATGCAGTCGCCACTGTGGCGACTAGCCATTTCCTTTTAGTCCGTTAAAAATTAGGGAAAAATCGCGATTTTTCGTGAAAGTTTCGTTTTTTTGCGGGAGTGTTCCGTTCTTCCCGCGACTTTCGTGGACGGCCGCGGGTGCCGATTCAAGTTGGCTTCTTCTTGCGTCATTATTGCGATGTAGAAAAAACAACTTAACCGTGGTCCGGAACATCGCTCACAGGTCCGATGTTCCGGAAATCGGGAAAATAACGATTTTTCGCGACAGTTCCGTTTTTCCCGCGACTGCTTTTCCTACGGACATCTGTTGAAGTTAGGTTCAACGGCATTGGAGAAAAAACAACTTTACTTTGGTTAGAGCAGCCTGATAAGTCTAATAAGATTATTTTTTTTCTCTATTTTAGTCAGTATTTTCAACTTAAGATGATTTTCTAAGTTGTAAATTTTTACTAAAAGGTCGCTTTATATCAACTCAATAAGATGATAACACAATGTTGATTTTTTAAAATCTTGTTAGATTATAACAGGTTTTAGGTATCTGATCTGATTTCAGATTCTAAAAAAACCTTCAAAAATACTAATATCTTACTTTTTTATTTAATTTAAAGTTTTTGACAATATCGTTTTTGCAATTTAATTATTACTTTAATAACTATTCCATTAACTAATTTCCTTTATTTTTATTTTATTTTAGTTACATTTTGACTTTTAAAGTGGTTTTAAAACCTGATTTGGGAATGTATTTGGCATAGTGTGTGTTTGAAGCTGTGTAAAAAAATTGGTCTTTCTTAAGTTATGTAAAAAGGCACTCCTTGAATTTTTTAAAAACACTCCTTGAAAACTCCTGGAATACTCCGTGATTTTGATTTCTGAAAATGTGTATGAACCCTGTAAATGGAGCATTAAGGGCCAGGATTTAAAGCTATCCAACAAAAGAAACTTTCTTTCAAACCCTTGGGAGCAAGGAATTTGGGTAACCGCCTGAAAGTGTCATCAGATTCAGCAAAAATTTTGGTAACTTGTTTTGAGGTGATAGATTCCGCATTCATGCCGGATGATGACAAGGAATTATTTATTTATTTATTTACTAGCTGTTATACCCGGCCTTGCACGGGTGGGGTGAATAAATTAATTTTTTAAATATTTCTTAAAATACATTTATAATTTTGTAAATTAGCAATATTACAAATCATCCCGGTATCCCAGGCGCCTCTTTCCTATCCCAGTGTGCTCCCGGTAATCTTATCCCGGTGGTCACGGTAATTTTTCTAATCCCGGCGTTCCCGGTAATTTTCCTATCTCAGTGTTTACGGTATTTTTTATATTCCGGTATTCTGGGTGTCTTTATGGTAAATTTCATATCCCAGTGTTCTCGGTAATTTTTATAACCCGGTAATTTTTCCATCCCGATGTTCTCGCTAATTTTCCAATCCCGGTGTTCTTGTCACTTTTTACAATCCCGATGTTCCTGATAATGTTTAATATCTTGGTGCCTTTATAAAATAACCAATTTGTAACCATAGTAAAAAGTCTGGTAAATTAGTAAGTCTAGTGAACAAATTAACAAATTTAAAACCAGTGTTTAAAACTAAACTAAAAGGTCTAGTAAATGAAAAAGTCTAGTGATCTGTCTCATTTGAAACAATGTTTTATTTTTAACTCGTTGTATGACTGGTAAAACAGGTTTTCAAACACTGAAAAATAAGTGAAAAAAAGCAGGAAAAACGGGAAAAAAAGAATGAAGGACTGATTTTCTCTTTATAAATTATAGCCCATGTCCTATTCTGATGTATCAGCTACATTATGGTAGAATTTCATTAAAATCCATTCAGTAGTTTTTGCGTGAAAGAGTAACAAACATCCAGACAAACATTCACAATTATAATAGTAGTAGGATTTATTCATTCATCTACCATACAGATTAAAAATCCCTTTACATGGTAGGTCAGTACAAAACACACAGTAAAATATAAAATACATACAAGTACGATACAAAATACACACAATACACAAATTAAATATGAATTGAAAGAAAATCTTTTTTAAGTCTGACAAATTTATCATAGAAAATATCGCTGTGATCCGGTAGGCTATTTACTATTTTAATAAACTGGTTTATAGATTGATTTTCTAAGTATTGTTTTGAATAAAAAGTTTTAATTAATAGAATTTTTTTCCTTGTATTATAGCAGGGGGCGTGTAAACTTATTTGTTGTAGTACAGTAGGGCAATCAATATTGTTTTTCAAAATATTAATGAAAAACTTAAATATGGTTAATGATCTTCTGCATTCTAGAGTAATAGGTTGGTCAAAAGAGGTTTTGAATTTAAAAGAAATATGACGTAGAAAATTATTCTGTACTTTTTCTATTAATTTAATTAAAGATTTACTTGAAGGATTCCAGATCACAATTCCATATTCCAAGATAGGACGAACTAAAATATCAAAAAGACAAAACATTACATTACTATCATTAAAATTAGAAGTTGATCGTTTTAGGATTCCAAGATTTCTATTGGCTCTTAATGTGATTTCACGAATATGCAAGTTAAAATTAAAACTTGATTCATAGATAACACCAAGATCTTTAATATTGGTTTTTCTTGAAATGACAGTGTTGTTTATTGTATAATTATATAAGTAGGGATTTAATTTTCTGGTAAAAGTTATAACAAAACATTTTTCAATATTAAGTAAAAGGTTATTTTGGAGGCACCAGCTATTTAGATTGTTAAGTTCAGTTTGTAGAATAAATTGGTCATCAGGTGTAGATATTTGTTTAACAATTTTTAAGTCATCAGCAAAAAGTAAGCATGTTTGAAAAACAGAAACTATATCATTTACAAATAAAATGAAAAGCAGAGGGCCAAGGATGGACCCTTGGGGCACACCAGAGGTGCTATGAAAGGCATCAGAAAAAGAAGACCTGTATTTCACATAAAGTAGCCTATCTGTTAAGTAAGAGCGTAACCATTCAAGTGAATTGTGATCAAAACCAATGTTTAATAATTTTAAAAGTAAGGTTTCAAAATTTACACTATCAAAGGCCTTTGCAAAATCCGTATAAACAACATCAAGTTGACTATTGATCTTTAGGGCATTGGTTATTTTATCATTAAGGCATAGTAGATTTGTTGAAGTTGATCTTTTTTTAATGAAGCCATGCTGATTGGTTGAAATAATAGGATTAGTCTGTAAAGATAATTTATTGTGTATTATTCTTTCAAAGACCTTGGCAAAACTTGAAAGGATGGCAATAGGTCTATAATTTTTAATGTCAGATTTATTTCCCTTCTTAAAAACAGGTATGATTTTTGAAGTTTTCCAAATGCTAGGAAAAGTATTGGTACTTAGAGAAAGATTAAAAAGTATAAGTAAAGGGTATATTAAACTTTCAGTGTTTGCCTTGATGATAAAGGGTGGTATTAGATCGAGACCCGGAGAACTAGATCCTTTAAGTTTCTTTATGCTATTTTCAATGTCTAGAGAAGTAATATAATCAATCTTCACTAAATCAATAGAGTTAATACTACTATTTGAGTCATTATTTAAGTCATTACTTACATATAAACTGCTATAAACGCTCGAAAAATAATCTTTAAAAGCTTCGGCTACTTTTGCATCATCGGAAAGTTCAGTGCCATTGTAAAACAGTTGGTTAGAATCATGATTTTGGTTTTTATTACGATAGTAGGACCAAAAGGTTTCAGGTTTTAACCTCAAAGAATTTTCAATACAACTAATATGTTGTTTACGTGCATTACGAATATCATTTTTAATTACTTTTCTAATATGTTTTAAACGTTCAAAAACATCTAGATTATTTGTTTTTTTAAAACTTCTCAAGTAGGAATTTTTTAACTTGATGTTTCTTATAATAGTTTTCGTGAACCAGACGGGGTATTTTCTTTTACGAATAATTAATTTAGGCACAGTTGTATCTAGTATATCATATAATATATTGTAAAATTGGCTTACAGCTTCGTTAACACAAGAGTATTGGTTTAAAATGTTCCAATTTACCCAAGATAGGAGTGTGTACATTAAATAATAGTTTCCTTTTTTAAAATTATAGGACTTATTTTCAGTCTCTCCAATTTCAGATCTGCAATTTACAACTCGATCAGTTTTACATAAATTGATCAGCAAAGCTGGATGGTAGGAATCCTCTTCTGTTATTGGGAGAGCAGGTTTGATCACATTAGCCATATAATCAGCAAATCTAACCAGAACAAGATCTAAGATTCTATTAATATAATTTGCAATCAGATTGCATTGCTTAAATTTATGTAGGTAAATAAAATTTATAAAATCCTCTGTAAGTGATGTAGTATTCGTATAACTTATATCCTGCCAATTTATGGAAGGTAAATTAAAGTCACCTACAATAATGAAATTAGTAACATCATTAAAATATTCATCAATAACATCATAAAACTCTTGTAAAACAGAGACACCTGTAGATGGTGGGAAATATGTACAACAAACATATATAAGCGTAAAATTATTCACAAGTAGTTTTATCCAAACAGCCTCATTAGAGTATTCCAAGCATGATATTTGTTTGGGATTTAATTGTTTCTTCACAGCTATTAGTACTCCTCCACCCCGACTCATATGGATCTCATCATAATTGCGATCAGTCCGAAATACAACATAACGTTCATCAAAAAGGTCACTATTTAAAAATTCCTCGTTGAGCCAAGTCTCGGTAAAACATATTAAATCATAATTTTCAGTTAAAGTTATATCAAAAATATCATTAAACTTGGATCTCATACCCCGCACATTCTGATAGTAAATAGTAAGGGCGATGTTGTTGACAGGAGTGGAAGTACTGGAACTGGGGCTGCGGTAGAATAGTCAATCAGTCTCAGCTTCAGGTTCACACACAGGTCCAGGCACAGGTTCAGTTCGACAGTTAGATTGATTTGGGTTTTTGTGATTGAAGATTTGATTAGATTTAATCTGATTATGGCAATGACCATCTAAAAAAAGTATGCCAAATGTTTAATTTGGAGTCCTCATCTGCTGTTCTGGAATTTCAAGAACTTAACCATTCATTAAATTCCACTTTAAAGAAAAAACTGACTTTCTTAGACTGAGGAAAATACTATGCAGTGACTCTTTGCAACACATGGTTACCATGAGGAAACTGCTGGATGTCTTATGTATTCCATCAAGTAATGCTGATGTAGAGATAGTATCAGGGTTGGCAAAAACCCGGGTTTTTTTGAAAAAACCCAAGTGGGTTGGGTTTTTTCGGGTTTTTTCAATAAAACCCTGAAAAAACCCATATAAATCTGGGTTTTTTCGGAAAAAGTGTGGGTTTTTTCAAAATTAAGTGGTTTTCTCCTAGAAAGTAAGTGGGTAATTTCAAATTTTAGTGAGTTCTTTCTATGTTAAATGTGTTCTGTCAAAATAATGTCAGTTTTCCCACAGTTAAGTGGGTTTTTTCCAAATTTTTATACTTTGAAAAAACCCACTGAAATTGTAAAAACATCCCTTAATTACTGAAACCTGGTTTAAATTTTGAAAAAAACCCACTAAAATTTAAAAAACATCCTAAACTTTGAAAAAACCCATTCAATATTGAAAGAAATCTATTCTACTTTGAAAAAACCCACTGAAATTTTAAAAAATCTTCTTTATTTTTTATATCTAGTTTGAACTTTAAACGTCCAAAATTATGAAAAAACCCACTGAATAATGAAAGAAGCTATTTAACTTTAAAAAAAAACTCCCTGAAATTGAAAAACACCATTTACTTTTTAAAACTTGTTTAAATTTTGAAAAAACCCATTAAAATTTTTAAAAATATACTAAACTTTGAAAAAAAAACACATTAAATTTTAAAGGAACTGCCAAAATCTTGATTTTTCTTGAAAAAAACAAAAAATGGGTCCAAAATGTGGGTTTTTTCACATGGGTTTTTTTGAAAAAACCCATTGGGTCCAACCCAATTGGGTCCAATCCAGCCAACCCTGGAGAGTATGGTCCGATATGAAGGATATTATGGGAATGAAAAGTGTCTCTTTAAAAAAGACACTACAATCTAGGTTAAGGATAAAAAGAAACGGATGTGATATCAAGGAAAGAGATTTTTGTAAATCAGTTAATATGTGGTGGAAAACCTCTTTAGAAAACGGGCGCATTCGTCGCCAAGACTTTCAAGATTAATTTTACATTTTTTTCATTGTAGTATAAAAATTACATTTTTGATCTTATAATTTTGTGCAATTAATTGGTAGTTTAAAGTATTGTAACTATATAGAAAAATAATAATTTTTTTCAGTATTCATTTGCAATTTTTTTTGGATATATTACTCTATTACTGTCAGTGAAGATTTTTGAATATTTAAGCTAAATTTTGTTTCAGCAGTCTGATTTTACAGTAATTTATTAAGTACAATTCTTCCAATTAACCTAACACGTGAATGTGGTTTAATCGTAATTCTCAAAAGTTGCTATTTTATTTTGGCTCCCAAAAGTGTAGAGTTGGCGACCAAAATTTAGGGTCCCAGGAGCCACTGGCTACCAAACCAAATTTCTAATCTAGAGCATTAACCTTGCCCAGCCCGGGACCCAGGAATCAAACCCTGGACCACGCGTAGCACTACCACTTCTCCAATGGGCTTACTTACTACATCATGTTTATTTCATCTTCAAAGTATTTTTGCCGCCTATATATAAGTTATCTAATTTAAAACGTGTTTCAGTAATTTTTTTAAAAATGATTTTAACTGACATACAAATAGAGTGATTAGTTTGTATCAATAATATTTTATGCATTTTTAAACTTCTAACACAGTTCAAAAACATATTGTAGTTGATTATACTTTGAATACTCTGCTGTTGGATATCTTTAACTATATATTTAGTGCTGATGATACAATCGGTGATTTGAAGAAACTCATATCAGCTCAGACTGGTACTCGGTGGGATAAAATTGTTTTGAAAAAGTGGTATGTATGAATTTAATCATTTCATAACATACAAATCTAAGAAGGTGTATTTTTTTTATTCCTGCAGATTTTTCCATGGGTTAGTGGTTAGTGTCATCTTTCTTTTGATTGGGATGTAAAATATGGTTAACTGTTTGGGTATCCTTTTTTATGACACTGGTGATGAATGTACTTACCAAAAACCAATTTTCTATCTCAATAAAAAACCATTTAGATTCCTTTTAAGAAGTATGAATAGTTATTATTCAATTAGTATTCTATGAGAGTATAAAAATTAAAATAACTCTTATTATAAATAAAATCAATCAACTGCTTAATACAACCTCCTTTTATTATGGATGCCAATGCAATGAACACTCATTCAGATTTTACCAAATACTGATGAAAGTATTTTTATATTTGTATTTCAACTTATATTTTGATGTGCATTTATTTATTTTAAGGTACACAATATACAAGGACAACATCACATTAGAAGATTGTATCCTTTTTTTAAATAACCATTCCACTTCTTCATCTAGGCCCGTATTTGAAGTTCTATACTTTTGACAACTCTCTACCTCCCCTCTATTTTGAGCACTGAAAATAGCCACTTGGGATTTAAGGGAGGTTCATTTTGATATTGTCAATAAATTTTAGTTTTTACTAATTGAATAATTTTCCTGCATATGGATGGCTATTAGAAAGGCACCATCCATATATGCAGTAAATGGATGCTTACAGGTTCTTCTCAAAATTTGTTCCCATGCCTACACATAGTGTACAGGACTTTTTCTCTCCCCCATTCTTTGTTTTATTTATTTTGTTGCCCAGATGGTTATTATCTCATCAGGGGATCTGCTATTGAAACTGGCCATCTTTACTAATGGCTTATACAGGGGGTTTCAAAAGTCCGTTTCACAGCTTTTATTTTGAACCAACGTCTCCTAGGGTCATGGAAGTGAGGTCTACCCCTAGGGAAGTGACCCTGGAGAATCCATTGTCATGACGTACAGCGTTCCTAGCGGCAAAATAAATAAAAGTTAAAAAAACTAATTAAATAGCTAAAGGAGATGGAGCAAAATTCTCATTTAGAGTATTGCTGCCAATGCTAAGAAAACTCCCTAGAAAAATTTCATAAAAATATCGTTAATATTCACGGAAATATGAGCATGTGAAAACAGCTCTTTTTCAGGCCTCAAAAAAAAGAAAAAGTTGGCAAATTTGCAAGTTTTTCACTGTTATTATGTACAGAGTTTTGTGTTTTTTTAGTTAATAAATAAAGATAAAATTCAATGAACAAATTTAAGAACTTGCGCATTCTTTTTTGAGGCCTGAAAAAGTGCTATTTTCTCATACTAATATCTCCACAAATATTCACGATATTTTCATGAAATTTTTTCAGTGAGATTATAAGAGCATTGGCAACAATACTCTCACTGAGGTTTTTGCTCTATCTCTTTTAGTTTTTTAATTGATTTTTTAAACTTTTGCCTCCAGGGGCGCTGTACATCATCTCAATGGATTCTCCAGGGTCACATACCTAGTGGTAGACCTCACTTTCATGACCCTAGGTGACACATTGGTTCCAAATAAAAGCTTTGAAACAGACTTTTGATACACCATGTATAAGCAAAAGGCAGGAATCACATAGATAAGAAAAACCTAAAACTATAAAACTGGAAGGATCTATTGCCCAAGTTTGAAACAGATTGTTCTGTAAGAAATAGTTTCCTGGGGTTTTACAATAGGCTCTTTGGACCAAGTTGAAAGTTTGAATTTCTAATTTAATGCTTAGGTCATGGTTTTCCTTTAGTTGTGTTAATTCTAGCTTTTAATCGTTTTACTTTTATTATTGGTTGTGCATGAAACATTCATTTTCTTTGACATTCCTGTTGCAAAAATATCTTTCTAATAGTATTTTATTCAATTATATTTTCCTGTTAGTTTATAATATGAAACTTAACATTATTTTAGATGAAATTCATGATGGCATGAATTTGGAGTTGTACTACCAGTGAACTATCTCTTTAAACTTTATGTGATTTTTGTCATGAGTTTTGTATATGATTTTTTAAATTGTAAAATTTATTAAATTCACTTCCATTTTATTTATCTGTTCTTGCTTAATTCTGGTACATTAACACACTTAAGCTTTTGTGACACTTAAACTTTTTGAAATGGAAGGATTTTTTGTAACCACTTTACGTCTAAACAAAATAAAAAAAACTAATATAGTTTATGCATTTTGATGATTTAATCTCTCTAATGACATTTTTTCTGCTATAATTATTAGGCCAATTAATTTCGTGAATTAACTTTTATGTAGGAGAAAGTACTCAGTGTTTGATAGTACCTATATGGTAGATTATAATTGGGAAATGATAATATTCTTATTGGTAATTAATTAATGATATAATTTGATTGATACATTTATGTAATAATGTATGTTTTTTAATTTTCTTTCTAAGGGTATAAGTTTCTATTTGGAATAGAACTTCAGATATACTATCCAACATTGGGTATGCTGAAGTGAATTTTTTAAAAATTGTGAAATTTCTTTTACAAAAACATGATACATTTGCAAAACCTTTTTAAAACAAGTCCTGTTTTAAAAAAATCTGCTTTATTTATCAAACATTTTAAACTCTATCTTAATTTTTTAAATCAAGTTATGAAATATGATCCAATGGACAAAGTTTAGCTGGTTTTTTAAACTTTTATGGCCTAAATAATAATTAACTGATTTTTTGGTTAATCAAATCCTAAGAATTCTTAGTTTCCACAAATTTGGGTTCAGCCTAATTAGACTATTAAGTGATAAGTCTAAAGAGTCTTAATAAGTAAAGCAATTATAAAGGCTTTAATAATAACATTTATTAAGGTCTATTTTTATACTGAAATCAAAACATCATTTAGTTAAATATAGCATTTATTTAAATTAATTTTTTAACCCTCTTAATCCTTAGTCGCCCGAGATTACCATTGAATCCAATGGGAAATTTGGGGCGTCTGAAAGGGTTATAAGTAGGGCTCGACCGATGCATCGGTTTGGCCGATTGTTTGAAAAAATAGCCATCGGCCTAGACATCGGCGGCCGATGTTAACTTGAGAAAAAATCGGCCTAAAAAACATCTAAAAGCCGATGTTTTTCGCAAAAAACATAATAACATCAAGCGAGAGACAAAAAAGTGTGATTCTGCTCCATCTTGCTCCAAATTTAGTTTTAAGTTGTAAATTTGGTTGTAAGAACTCACGAGAACAGGAGTGATCCTATTAATTTCCACAATAGTCCATACAATGAATGAACCGGACATTTACTATATAAAGCTTTTTAAATAAGACCAACTCTTCAGGGGCGTAGCCAGAGGAGAGGATTTGGGGAATAGCCCCTCCCGAAATCCAGAAAATTTTCTTTTTTGACTATAAAATGAACGAAATTTATCCCATACCCCCAAAATTCCAATCTCCCTAGGCACCAAAACAGTGTCCAAGTTAAAGGCAGTTTTGAGGGGAGCTATTGCTTTGAGCTAGACATGTTTATAAATTTTCTACTTTTAAGCTAGTGTTTTATCTTATTTTGAAACACTTCTGGAGATTCCCCAAGCAACCGGATTGCTCCTTGTAAATAAAAAAAATTTTCAAGGAAAGAAATTGCCCAAAAATTTATACAAAAAAATATTTCATTTCTGGCTCTGCGATAGGTTTTAATGCTTTTTTAAAAAAGTAAGGCCAAATGGTTTGCATTTTTCCATCGGCCTTAAGCATCGGCAATCTGCCAAATAATTACCATCGACCATCGGCCTGCCGATGGAAATTTTCAAACAATCGGCATCGGCCCATCGGCCAAAAAAATGCCATCGGTCGAGCCCTAGTTATAAGGAAGTTTTGTTAATGTAGTGCAACTAGGATGTACTCAAACATCTGAATTAAAAGTTTCCCCTTGGTCCCTTGAACTTATTAAATCAATGCTAAAAGATCCTAAAATTAAAAAAGGAACAACACATGGATTTTTCATTCAAACTTTCAGAGTGAACATTCATCATGTCCTTTTGTAAACCATGTGTTCAGAACATGAATAATTTAATAACTTCTGAGTAGAAAAGGTTGCTAAAAGGTTGAGAGATAGAAGTGTTATATTTTCAATCACATTCACAATCTGGAATTACTGGTTAAAGTTGGAATTACT
Source organism: Tetragnatha versicolor (assembly GCA_024610705.1). Lineage (NCBI taxonomy): Eukaryota > Metazoa > Arthropoda > Arachnida > Araneae > Tetragnathidae > Tetragnatha > Tetragnatha versicolor. The sequence goes on from JANDEH010000019.1 coordinate 3,852,847, forward strand.
TTATTTTGAAGTCTTGGATAATTCAAACTTTTCAGTGGTACCGTCAGCTTTGAACTATCCAATTTCCACTGTAATAGTTAAGAAGCTTTCTCGCGTAGACTAAATCAGGGGCTAATTTTATGAGGGATCCAAATAATTTTTAAAATTTTAATCCCAAGAAAAAAGTACACATTACTTTTGAACTATTTTCTTTAGCTTCACATATTTATACTTTGATGTAATTTGAGTAGTGCATGCTATTTTAATTAAATTATTAAATTAACATATAATTTAATTTACTTGTAAAATTAAAAAAAAAGCATTGATAAGGCCATTGCTCAAAGGAGTGGATGTAGTCAGAAAGAGAATGTTGAAGAAGGTAACTAATGAATTTGGATTACTCCTCGGAAGGATATTCAAAACCTTGATTTATCAACTGCAAATAAATATTTTTTTTACATTTCAGCCTTCTTAAATTATAAGACTTGAAACTATTGAATTAACTATTGTCTTAAGCACAGAGTAAAGATACTTCAGAGAGTCCATTTCCATAGACGCTAATGGCAACTTTTTTAACATGGGTTTTCCCATAGACGGTGGCGTTTCTATGTGATAACGGTGGAACTAACCAGAGAATATGACGTAACGTTGTTGACTCTCTACAATCGAGCTACAGCCGCATACACTCTCTCAATTAACCCCGCCCACTTTCAAATCGCTAAAGAGGGAAAAAAATTTTATATATTTCCCCGGTTATTAAAACAGTTGCGTGTATCTTTCTTTCGAGCATGCGCTGGGGATAATTTCGTAGACATTACAAGTCTCTCTGATGTCACGCTCTCCAGGGACTCGCCCAATGTTCTGGCCAGCGGAGATCTCTCGCTGGCTTATATATATGCTTCATCTGCCCGTGACGTCACTATCTCTCATCTTCTTTAAAGTGTCGATGAATCGGGAGCTACTCTGGAATCGAACTCACAACTCCAAGTCCACATTTAATACAATTTAAACATATAACGTCACATTTAATGATAATTTCTGCGACCACAATCACTATAACGAGATATTAAACGACAGAACAAACTATATCAATGTTTATAATAGGGAAAGTTTAGTTACTGTCAGGGAAAGTTTGCAACCATAGGGGAAAAGTTTCACTGATCAGGGGAAAAATAGCAGATATTGAGAAATTCAAATGCAGCCTCCATACAAAGTTTTAAGTCCAATGAGAATCACTCGTTTCCTTTAGTCCCCGCCCACACTAATGATTGACAGCTGGAGGGTCGAAACGCCACTATGCGATAACTGTAGAACTATATTAGTAAAATCGCGTTTTGGACTCTCTGAATTATCTTTACTCTGTGGTCTTAAGTGCTTGTAAATAAATAATAGATTTATATTAAAAAATAAGAATACTTAATTAGAATAATATGTCTAAACATACGAACAAAATATTTAGGCGGTCCAAGAAATAACCTCAATTGGTACAAATGTGGACCGTGGTTGCCGACCTTTGACTAAACTAATTAGGGTTGATTGAAAAAAATCCCTTTATTTAAACATTTTTTAATTGAATTATGTATTACTTCTAATAAAACTCCTTGAGTACTTTAAAACACATTATTCATATTACAATGTTTAAAAAAAATTATAAATCAAGATGCATCTTGGGTGTTTTTTTGAAACAGAACTTTTTATTAACTCAAGCCATTGAATCTAGTAACTTTTAAAAGTTGAATATGAGGTATTCACATTACAGTTCTTTAACTATAATTTCTTTTGCTTGCATAATTATATCCAATAAGTGACTTTTTTCTTCTTGCCTATCATCAATATTTTCTTGTTCTCTTATGCTTTCTTCAAGCTTCAATGACTTATTGGATAATTCTGTTATGTATTTTTCCAACTGCAAGTTCTATAAAAATACAAAGTATGTGAAATTCGATATAAAGATGATTAATTAGTTATACATTATGGATAGTTATTTGTAGTAAAGAATTATGAACCCAAGCAGCACAAGCATTCAATATTCGTTCAATTTTTGTCATGTATGGCCAAATTTCGTTTACTTCTTGTTGTAGTTGCGTAAACTTAACATATTTGGAATGAGGTGTGCTTCTAGGGAAGTCTGATAATGAGTTTTTTTTATTTTTTTGGTAATAAGGTGGTAAAGCTGAAGTTGTGATAATGTTGATCAATTAAATAGCTTTGTGTTTCGTTTCTTTATCATTATGATGAATGACAGATTTAATTTAGTATGGGTTTGAGTATTGCACATATCAAACCAAAATAAATGCTCAATGCAAATTTTTTAATCAAAAAGCCTTTAACTTATTAAGTAAACTAAGATAAATCTAAATGAAATTTTTTTAACAATATCCTGTCACAATTTATGTTTTGTTAGTAATCATCACAATAAAACATTTAGTCTTAGTTACAAAAGCAAATATTCCAATCCTTTTTAATCATTTATGTACTCTAATTATGCATATCTTTTATAATTAATTTAGTCTGTAAATTTAAATCACAAATATTATTGAAATTTTTTTTAAATATTTCCTATTTGATATAAGGGGCCGTTCAAATATTACGTAAGCACCTGACGGGGGGGAGGGGGTTTGCTCTTTGCTTATTTTTCCTGACAAGGGGGGAGGGGGGATATGAATGATGCTTACGCGTAAGGTACTACATTTTCGAAAATATCTTGTTTCTTGCATAAATAATATCAAAATTCAACCAAAAAAAAGTTGACAAAAAATTTAATTAGGAAATCTGACGTAAGCACTTTTTCTGGGGATGGACCCCCCAAACATTTTGAAATTTTAACCCCAAAAAGTAGTGTTTCAAATCATTTTTTAACCCTGAGGGTTACACACAAAAAAGACACTCCTTTTATGTCACATAATTTTCAAGGAGAAAAAAAACAGTACCTACTAAAATAGTAGTTAAAATTTCGGGAGGGGGGGTCCGGCAGTGTCTTACGTAATTATGGTGGGGGGTTTGAGGTTTGCTTATCTTTGCTGACAAGGGGGGAGGGGGGGTTAAAAATGACCAAAAAAGTGCTTACGTAATATTTGAACTGCCCCTAAGTTAAGAAAATTTTAAAACAGTAAGTAGCTTATTAGTTCTAGATAATAAAAGATCATTAGTGCTGCTATTACCATATCATTTAATCTTATGAGGTATTTCATTTCCGATTCCAATCTTTTTAAAGCATCATCAATGCTACTCTCTTTTTCTTTTTTCCTGTTGTAGTCCTCATCCAGAGCGATGAATAATTCTTTAGCCTGCACAAATAGACAAGCAAAACAGTTAAGTTGGTAACTTGTGACATTTTGTTGTAATGAACCATGAACCATCAATTGTAACTGTATTTTATGAAAACAGAATTTTGAACTTTCATAACTTTAGGCCCTTTTATTTGGCCCTATACAATTTTTTCAACCAAAGTATGTCTTTATTTACTTACTTGACTCGTTAAAACAATAGTCTGAAACGCCTTTTGCGATGTTTTCCGCACTCTTTCGCTATTTGCCTTTATCTCAGCTATACTTTGGATCATCTCCTTGTTTTGCTGTAGAAGACTTTCGCAAATGTCCAAAACCGATTTGAACCACGTGCAACCCAACATTCCACTTTCAAACAGTGCTTGATAAGGTACTGGTAGCAAGTGAAGTTTCAGACCATTATCTCCTATTACTCTATCTATGATCATCTCGAGTTCTGTCTGTAATCTATAGCAATAAGGAAAAAAATCGGATGTTATAGTAACTACAATGATGAGCATGAATGATGATTGAATGTAACTACAATGATGATTTATAATGATGAGTTTTATGTTAAATTTATAGATTTACTTTTTCATGAAATCGGCAAAATCATTATTTAAATTCGAGAACTGAGCCTTGAAGTTTTCTTCCTTTTCCACTATTTCATGTTGAAGTTCTTGTAATTCTTTCGATAAATTTGGAATATCCTTCACGTTTTCTTCAACTTCCTCTAACTTTCTCTCTGAAACAATGAGTAGAAAACTGAAAGTTGGCTGTATTTGCTTATGTGAAGTACCGCCTTTTTCTTTTAGGAAATATAAAATGTATATTGGTGGGGATAAATTATTTTATATTTCTCGGTATTTGCTTTGCATTTCAAAACTACCTCTTGGTCTGAATAGAAGTCGAAGCTATGAAGTAGTATTATCATAGGGGAATTTATAAGATTGAGCGTTCCTTTATTTCAGGATATTTCTTTTCACCATTCACGTGAGCTCTTATCCCTATTTCAGGATACATAATTCACCATTAAGAAGAATGATAATCACCCCCAGTGTGGTCGATCAATGTAATTTCGATCAATGTAAAACCTAGTAGGTAAATTCCGGTTAAAAAAAACCAAAAAATATATAGCTTTACCATTTGCAATAGATTTTTTTATTGACCGGATTTACCGACTGGTTTTTCCATAGACCGGAATTTTCATTTAATCCCCAGTTTGTATCAGGCATGTAAAAATTTAAAATTACATTTATATTATTAATTAATTAAATTGTTATTAATAGTCCACCCAAACTTTGGAAAAACGATTCTTTATGTAGAGTAGATAATGTTCGCGAATACCTCTACGACGACATTCATTTTCGAAAAATTGTGACGGTATATCTGATAAAAACTCCCAGTATTTCATCACTCATTTCACAGTACGTCCTCGTGCATGCTTGGGTGATTCTCTAGAAATCTAAAAAAATTAAAACACAAATTTTAAAAAATAAAATTTCTTTCAAAACTTCTGAATTTTTTAAAAATGTTAGATGAACACGTCCTAGTTGATATACAATAAGCGGCAGTAAAGTTTAAATACATTTAGTGTGGGAAAAAATTCCTATCTAAATTTTACGGTGATTAACCGTGATGTGCATTTTAGGTACGCCGAGTCAGAGTGGCCGCGCGCCCGCTGCTACTTTGTGAATGACACCGTAGAAAATAAATATTTCGCCATTTATTTATTTCTTCAGATTTAGACCTGAAAATTTCACAATAACCATAAAATCATGATACCTTAAAGATATCCAAATTGCAATAATATAGTCCTTTTCGTTTAGGAGATATGGAGGACAGGATAATGACGCGCCAGGAAAATGATGATTTTTAGCATCCCGTCATTTCTTTATTTTTTTCAGATTTAGACCTCAAAATTTCACAATAACCATAAAATCATGACACCTCTATCATATCCAAATTTCAATAATATATTCCTTTTCGTTCAGGAGATATGGAGGACAGGATAATGACGAGACAGGATAATGACGTTTTTATAAGTAATTCCTTCGCCATTTTTTTATTTTTTGATATTTAAGGCTACAAATTTCACATTCACCATAAAATCATAATACCTCTAACATATCCAAATTTCAATTTTCTACTCCTTTTCGTTTAGGAGATATGGAGAACAGGATAATGACGTTTTAAAAGCAAACGCTCTGTTATGAACTGTTCAAAGTAAAAACTTTCCATGTAAAACACTTTATAATTGCACTAAAAGTGAATATCCACTTATTCTGATTGTAATTAATTATTTAAAAGAAGAGTTGCTTTTTTCTGTGATTTTTATGCCTCATAATTAACTAAAATGTTCATGTCCGGTAAATAACGCTATTGCCTGGGACAACCATGTTTCAATTCGAAAATGTTATTTAAAAAATTCTAAAAAAAATTTCTTCCACAAATACATATACTATAAGATATGATTAATAATATGATATAAAAAAATCGGGTGAAAATATGCTTTTAGTACACTAAAATTCCTTTTATTTGAGCACATGTCAGTAGTGGGACAAGCCGAAATGATGAAATTTTGAGCTTTCAAGTTTTTTAATTCCTTAAATTTTGCTTTCAAAATTTGTTATACTTATGTGCCATACTTATCATAAGGCTATCTATCAGAATGTTGGAAAGAAAAATTAATTTTAGGACAATACATGGATTTTTGACCCCTGGACCGGAATTTTTCACATTTCTAGAGAATCACCCGCTTGCGGAATGGATATTTTAAATATTTTAGTCTGTTCCAACATATCCAAATAACAATGTTCACGTTTCCCATAAACTTTTTTTAGTACGCGATGTAAATCATACATTTCCCTCGAAAAAACTACTTGTCGTAGAGGTATATAGCTCTTCACTCTTCAGGCATTTATATATTCAACGCAAAGAATCTGGATGAGGATAGTTTGGACCAGTGGCGAATCCAGGATTTTTGTCTGGGGGGGGCTGAGTTTCACAAATAACTTAATTGCTATTATGGGGCTGTTCAAATATTAATGTAAGTAACTGAAAGGGGGAGGGGGGTTTCCAGTGCCGTAGCCTGATTTTTGTATAGGGGGTTACTCAACATCTTTTCTGAGGTCTAATCTTAGGAATACCTACTAAGTTTTAGGTGAGATGACTTCGTAAGGTCTTAATTTTGGTGCACTTAGTTTCAAAATTGTGTAAAAATGTCAACTCTAAGCAAAAGGGGGGTCTGGGGGTCCTCCCTCAGAAAATTTTTGAAAATTTGCCTCTCAAGATAGTGTTTTAGCTCATTTTGAAGCCTTTTAGATTCCACCCAAAGAGCACATTGTAAGCGGCAGAATTTTCAAGGAAAAAAGTTTATAGTAGTATTATGAATTGGAAAATTTCTAGGGGGTTTAGGGGTTCCTATTCCAGAAAAATTTTTGAATTTTGCCCCTAAAAGTGGCATTTTAACTCATGTTGAGACACTTTAGGTTACTTCTAAGAGGATCACTCCTTGAAAATCCCTAAAGTTTCAAAGAAAGACCGTACTTATTAGATTCCAAATTTCGAGGGGGTTGGGGGTCTTCCCCCAGAAAATTTTTGGAATTTTTACCCTTAAAAGTAGGGTTCCGATTCATTTTGAGACCCTTTGAGTAACAAACCGAATATCCGCTACGTGTTGAAATTTCTTTCTTGGCTTTATTGCTATTACCAAAACTTGAATGTCTTATTCCTGGGGGGGGGGCTGCAGCCCCACAGCCCCCCTACTGGATTCGCCACTGGTTTGGACGAACTCGTTGAAACACCCTGATGTATATTCGTATTCAAATTTTTCTCCTTTGACTCCTTGTACCAGCTGGTTATAAAAAGAAGTTCAAATAATTTTTTTTAGATGTGCACATAGTTTGAGCAACTTCTTAGTTTGCATACTTTTATTTTTTTTGAAAGAAATAGAAAGTTTTAAGAATCTCTTTTGAAAAAGAATTCAAAAACTTGATATCAACTCGGGATATCTTAGCACTTTCAGAGTTTAAGTGATGGATAACCTACATGTCCATACTTATTTGAATAAATATAAAACCGGGTAGAGAAGGCTATAAAAATATTTCTTAAGCAAGCGTTTTTGAAAACCGTATAGCGGGTGATTAAAAATTACTAGGCTAATACTAGAGGAGCAGTTTCTTAACTTTTTTGGGTCACAGCATCCTTTTGGAAAATTCTCTCCAGAAAGAAGTTTGATTTTCAAAGATGTTAAGAAAAACTTTTTGTGCACTACTAAAGAAGTATAATAATTTTAAACTTCATTATGAAATAATTTTAATGGATGTGGCGTGGATAACTGCCCCTCTTCCCTCAAATATCTGGTTGAGTATCTTCTTTTTGGTTAGGCATCTAACCACAATTTAGTTTTACTCTGGTTAAAAATTGTTGAACTGAACACATCCCTTAAAACGATAGAACTGATATCATACAATCAAATTTTGTTAAAAAAGTATTTTATAAGCAAAAAAAATCGAAAAGAACCGTGTTTCAACAAAAGAAGAACATACTTAACCTTTCTTCGACTTTGGACAGTTTTTCCGTGCGTTCCATGGCATGAATGTTTTCTTCTTTCTTTAGAGATCTGGCTTTGCTTGTAATGTTTTCCATACCATGGAGCTCGCTTTCCAAAAGTAGGTATTCCAAATGAAAGTCCTGGTAGGCTTGATTCAATATTTTCATGCTTTCTTTTTTCAGAACTTTTTTGTTCTCATACTCGACCTCTAAGTACTCTTTTTCTTCCTCCATAAAATTGCATAGTTCTTGTTTTCTGGAAACACATATATCATTTGCCAGGCAATTAAGGAAGTTCATATTAAAAATGATCGTCTGCAATAATCGTTCGTAGACACATCAAAGATATTTAAAACGGTTTGAGGAGGTTGACTGTAATCTGTGAGGAAGGAAGCTTTTCATTTTGCTTAAAGATTTGTTCACTGATTTGCTTCTAAGATGACTGCAGAATACATTATTGGACACCTTATGTTTTATACCACTCAGTTTTAAGACTTTTTAGTCTCTTAGTTTCTCAACAACTAGTGTCATGACCCCAACAACCAAACCCGCCTCCGCGCATGTAGCGCCATCTGCGAGGATTGAATTTTTTTGTTTTGTTTTATAAGTTTAACTTACGATGTTTACGCACGTAAAATGGTCGTTCTTTTTTTTTATTGTGCCGTCCAGTGTTTTTGTGTCATTTAAATCTTCTTAAAGTCTACCTGATGAGTCTTAATTTTTGAACTACGGAACCCACACGAAGAAGTTTACGACAACTAGTTATTTTAGAAGTGCACTTCAGGAATTAGAGTTCGTGGTGTGTAGACTGGTGCTGGAGGGGCTTTTGTGCCTTCCTTACTTATATTTGAGCATTTACTTAACTTAATTATTATTATCTAAATTAATTTATTTTAAGCCGTTCTACTGATATAGTGGAATAGTACTTATGCTTTGTTTCATAACTTGAACCAAAATAACCAATTTCTTATTACACAAAGTATATTAGAATTTAAGCAAAAACCCAGGACTCTTAGGACAATGTTAAAGTGAATACACAATGAACACACAGATTTTAGACAATTCATATTTATTTAATTTAAAACATGTAATTAGAATAATTTAAGTTCAGAATAAGAAAGATTACGAAGTACACAATACACTCATTTCACATAAATAATCACTATAAGTATTAATCAAGCAATAATGAAATAAAAAACAATCAATCTAACTGCTAATCCTATATCATCATATTTAAATAGTTTGATAGAGAGAGTGTGAGGGAGACAAGAGAGTATTGGGGTACACACCTATCAAAATCAGACTTACTCATTAAGATGAGACCACGTTGAACGGTGAGGGGGCTCATTTTCCGTAGGTTATTCCAATTTAATGTTCATGCGAAAGAAGGGGTCTTTCTAACACTTTGACCAACGAACACGCGCACACCGGTAAAAGTCAATTCACGTTCTTTTTAAAGCTTTAACCGACGAACACACGTAAAAGTCACTTCGCGTTCTTTCTCAACTGGGTTTAAAAGGTTTTTTTAATCATGTAAAATTCTCCTCTCTCCTGGTGTGCAAGGCCTTTTAAAAACTTTTCCCTATTGTAGTATTAATTTCCAATCCTGTGAGTTCACCGCCTACCAAGGATCCCTTGGCCAATCCCTTCAAATTTTAGATTAAATTTTTATTATTTCATTTTCCCTTGCAGTTCTTAGTGGCTGGTCAGTCTCCCACCAAGTTACTCTCATTGGTTTTGGTTTTTCCTTTCAACTTTCTCCCTCTCGGCTCCCGCTCGACGCCTGCCCATAATTTTGGTTAGCACCCTATTGTCATTTAACGTCAAGTTCCCCCAAGCTTCATTATTGGATTTCCGACCATCTGGCGAGACGCAACACCTGAATATTTTTATGTCACCTCTTTCAAACCTCCCCTTTCGGCTTCTAACCTTTTCTTGTATTTCCCTTTTTCTCACGGGGTGCTTCTTTCACCCATCGGTGTTGGGGTCAGTTCCAAACTGACCAAAGAAAGCCGCCTTATTATCGCTACAAACGAGAGACATTTTTACGACCTTCTCGCGCGGCTGTGGTCCCTTTTTCTCCATCCCTGGTCTTTTGTTGCGGCCTCCCAACTTTCAGAAAGGTGAAGAACGCTTTCCACGATTTCCCGCGTCTACTTTTAGCTCAACTTTTAAATATTCGTAATTAAGGTACATGATGAGACTACCTTACCTCATCACTGGGTAACTTGACTTTTCCTATACTATATGTTCCCTCCTCTTCTCATCCTTTAGATAAAAGGAGAGGGAAAGACATAGAAAAAGAGAATGAGAAAGAGGAAGATGAAAAAAAAACACAGATTGTGTGTGAGAGAAATAGAAAAAGAGAGGGGGAAATTCAAAGAGATTGAGTGAAAGATGGAAAAAAGAAAGAAAAGGGAGAGTTTAAAAGAATGAAAAGAGGAAACACAAAATGTCGGAGAGGGAAAAAGTGAGAAAGAAGGTAAAAAGGTGAGAAAGAAAAAGGGAAGCGTGATGGAATAAACCGAGGAAGGAAGAGAAAGGAGAGATAATTTTAAAATATTTTCTATATCTTGCCGTCTCCTTATTTGTGACCATTTAACTGATCAGTTCTTTTGATTTTCATGGTTTGACAAACTGAACTTAAAATCTGAACTTTGTGTTACATACTTAATGATTTCCCCTTCTTACCCCTACAATTAGTTCAAAATAAAGAAATAATAACGATTGAATAAACAGCACCTCATCATGAAGGATTATTATTAATAAGAAATTGTTATAAATACAGAATATTCATTAAAATGTTTTAAATAAGGAAATTGTTTCTGCTTTTAATACAAGTTAATTTAGGAGGGATTTCTGGATCCTCTTATTCTTGGTTGAGAGAAAGGCTTATTTTTATAATTTCGTATTTACATAAAACTAATGATAAAAATCCCTGGATTTTGCCTTCTCAGAACTTGTGAAGCCCCTTCATGTTTTTTTTCATCTCATAGTTCTAGAAGCGTCACATCGTCTTTACAGAAACACATTCCATACATCACCTACCTTTGCAATCTCGTTTCCAGATCGTTTATTTTTGTCAAAAACATTTCTTTTTCCAGCTCAGAGAGCTCCTTTGAACTCGTTTCGATTTCGCTTTTTGATCTCGACAGGTTGTTTTGGCTCTTTGATCCGAGAGATTTGTGTTTACTTCCTATTCTTTTCAGAGGTTTCATATCGAAGCTGAGGGAGGAGAAAATTTAATGCTCAGTCAGTGTGGGAAAGGAAATTTGCAGTTAGGCTAAGCGCGCACTAGAGACTTTTGTCTCGGCGACAGAGGCAAAATAATCACCCTGGCTATTGCAAGAAGCTAGAGCGCGCGCACAGGCGACGAGACACTTGGCCCATTGCCAAGAATCTCACCATTGAAATACATAGCTCTCGAGTGACCTAGTGTTAGGCTAAGCGCGCACTAGAGACTTCTGTCTCGGCGACTTAAAACACTAGTCACTCGAGAGCAATGCATTTCTATGAGGAAATTCTTGGCCTAGTGATATTGGTCTCGTCGCCATGTGCGCGCACTCTAGCTTCTTGCAATAGCCAGGGAAGCAATTTTGTCTTTGTCGCCGAGACAAAAGTCTCTAGTGCGCGCTTAGCCTTATAGTCTCCGGCGACAGAAGTCTCTAGTGCGCGCTTAGCCTTATACTCGGTTTAAGATCATAACAAACAAGTAGGTGTTATACTGCAATACCTTTAGGCTGAGCGCGCACTGGAGACTTTTGTCTCGGAGACTTAAAACACTAGTCACTCGAGAGCAATGCATTTCTATGAAGAAATTCTTGGTCTAGTGATCTTGGTCTCGTCGCTAGATCACTAGGCCAAGAATTTCCTCATAGAAATGCATTGCTCTCGAGTGACTAGTGTTTTAAGTCTCCGAGACAAAAGTCTCCAGTGCGCGCTCAGCCTTATACTCGGTTTAAGATCATAACAAAAAAGTAGGTGTAATACTGCAATACCGATATTAAACTGCGATGTATCATCATTAAAAACTTCATTGGTTTGACACGAAAATGCTTACCAATTCGAAGAAGCTCTTAGAGCACTTTGGATAATATTCACAGCCATTAGCGTCGATGTAACATCCTTGGTCAAATAAGGATTCAACCAATCAGAGACAGCGAATAGCTAATTTTTCTTTCTTTAACTAACACCGATGTTGATGCTGTGAATATGATTCCTTATTCCCCAGTATCCTGTGATATTAGAATACCTTCACCTTGACATAATATCAAAGGCGATTTAGTTTATTTACCAATTTATGATATTGTTAAAGTATATACGTAAGTAATCTTATTAAGTACCTACTAAATTATTATAAAATCACACCTCTTAAAAATTAAATAACTTTTGATAACTTATTAAGTTACAAAAACACGCATGACATAACTGACAGAAATAGTTTTAGTAAATATACGAGGGTTGTTTTTTAATTAACTTCCGTTTTTCTCCTGAAAAAAAAGTAGTAGGAATTTCAAAACAATTTTAGTGCTGGTAGTTAGATACATTCTTCAGGCTCAATTTGCCACCTTACTGAATAAAATCGGACATTTTTTCTATTTTCTATCGATTTTACAAGCGCGCTCCTCGAACTATTTTCCCGCCAACCCATAGAGAATTCGGCTTTTTTTCTCCCTTTGCTCCGTCCGCGAACAGGCATTAACATTAAACAATGGGTGGGCAGGTGATCGCGGACGGGGCGAAAGGAGAAAAAAAGCCGAATTCTCTATGGGTTGGCGGGAAAATAGTTCGAGGAGCGCGCTTGTAAAATCGATAAAAAATAGAAAAAATGTCCGATTTTATTCAGTAAGGTGGCAAATTGAGCCTGAAGGATGTATCTAACTACCAGCACCAAAATTGTTTTGAAATTCCTACTACTTTTTTTTCAGGAGAAAAACGGAAGTTAATTAAAAAACAACCCTCGTACTAACTTCAAGTAAACTAATTTGAAAATTTTTAAAAACATAAGCAGGTTTTTATTCTATTTCTATTGAGAGAATATCTCTCGAGAAAGAGAACCTCATGAGTTAGCCTGAAAGAGTTTATTTTTAGAAAATATTTATTCATTAAAAATAAATACTAACATTTAAAAAACAACATGATGATATAAAAATAATACTAAAAATAAGTAAAACATAAAAACCTTTTATTCAGCAACTGTGGGTTAATCAGCCTCAAATTATTTCAGCTCTTAAGATTCTATGACTGGTATCATGGGAAAGATAGCTGGATATGGTATCGTTGTTTGATTTCTCTTTTGCGTTGCTAAGGGATTTTCGTTGCCACCTTGAAACGATTGCGTTCGATACGAATATGAAAGCTTTCGAGATATCTGAAGAATTTTGAGCTTCTAATAATTACAAAATAAAAAACGCCTACACACAAATAACAAAAAAAAAGGTGCTAATAATTGTAATTTGTAATTTTTAATATCAGATACAATCTTGAGAGAACAAAATCCCTTACAGTTACCTCTCAAGGGACCCTAGTTCATAATATTTCAGTTCCTTATAGTCCGGGAGCCAGTGACAGTTTTTGAAGACCAATTTCCTCTCAAGTGGTAATTGGTGAGACGCATCAGAGAGTTGTATCATAAAGCCTTGTGAACGTCAGCCGCGGTTCCGTGGGTGGGCTGAGGGGTGGTAGCTCCCCAAACACGTAAAAAATAAAAAAAATACAGTCATTTTCTCCCGGCTAAAAACTTGTTACATTATAGCTAACCCAATAAATCGAAGAAAAACAGAAGTCAGCCGGCTGTAACAGGGTGGATTATACGGCAGCCGGTCGCTTGAACATGAAAAAAATATTTTCAGTGATTTCCTCTCAACTAAAAATTTACCTCATGCTTTCTAGAACGTTAAAAAAATAATAAAATGGACCTCGTTGAATTTAATTTGTAAGTTAACATCGAGCACATGCCAAAAAAGGGGTGAACTATCCCAATTTTTTTTTAATTTGACTCTTAAAAATTATGTTTTAACTAATTTTTATACATTTAAGAATTTTTAGTGAGTGTTACTGCGGCTAAACTATAGGGAAGAGTGCTGTACCTAAGGACGGTTGTACCTTCAGCCACCGCATTTTAAAATTCGGGAAAAAATGGAAATTTGAATTTGTGGCTGAATTTGAATGTAAACAGATGCTATCTAGTTGCTAACGTGAAATCAGCTCTTTAAAATAATATTTATATTTAATATAATAAGTTTGCTGTTTTTAGGTGCTCAAAGTTTTTTTTAGTGCATCACTACATTAATATTTTTCTTCCCCTTAAATTATAATACGATAAAATGAGATATAAGGGGAGAATCCCCAAGATTTTGACTTTTTGTTTTTGATAATAGAAATTGCCAGACCTCAATTCTTTTATTTTTTATAGAACTTTAAATGCAGAAACACCTTGTGCTGTACCTTCGGACACCATACGTGTTGTACCTACGGACACGTTCTTGTGGGTGTCTGTAGCTAATCGGCGTTTTTGAATCAGGTTTCATTAAAGTGAATGCATATTAAATTAATTCTAAATGGTTATCTATTTGTCGGTGATTGTTTTTAGAAGGGATTTTTAGATGAAAAATCAAATATTTTGTGATCTAAACTACCTTTTAAAATTTTTGATTTTATTTTTCATTGTAAAATTTGGTATATATGTAATGGTAGATTTGTAAAATATGGTATAAAATCTTAAGCACCCTATCGCATTTAAGTATGATGATTACAAAAAACTTAAAATTTCCACAGAAGATTTGCGAAAGTTATTACGACCAAATGCTTGCACAACTAAGTGTCGATCGAATTGTTTTCATGAATCAGTGAAGTGATCAGATCTATCAGCATGATTGATGAAACTATTACCTCAAACTTCGATCTGAAAACCCTATGTGATTTATGTATTTTTGGTAAATGATCAAGACTTTTATCAATCATCTTTGTTTTAATGATCATTTACGATCTAAAACTACATTACTTTAAAAAATCTATTCCCAATTTTAAAAATGCTTGAAATAGTTTATTAAAAGGTAATACACCAGTAAAAAATGTTCATTTTAAGCTTTTTTCAACTAAAAATTTCTTTTTTAAGGGTGTCCACAGGTACAACTGGGTCTGTCCATAGGGATAGCACGTTGTTGTACCTACGGACACAAATTTCGTCAAGTTATTAAAATGAATTAAAAATCCAATTTTAAAGATTTTAGCTAATAAAAAATATCCTCCTACTCACAAAGGTTAGGACTATAGGTTGGGCACTTTAAATATTAAAAATATGATTTTACCTGTCTTAGAAAAATCCAAACGTGATTTTTGTCCATAGGTACAACACTCTCCCCTATATTCAAGGAAAAACTGGTTTTTAAATGATAATCAAAATAAAGTTAAGGATGGGGGTTGCAAGGAGAGTTCATAATTTTTTTTTCAGATTTAGGTAAAAACAACCTTTAAGTTAGGATATTGTTTTCAATGTTAAACTTTTATGTTTAAACGTAATGTTAATTATTTTTCATAACAAGTATTTTAATGTTTGCTGCAATACCTACGATTTTATTTTAATTTTTGAGGAGAAAGAAAGCAGTTTCGAAGGTGCAATACCGCAAGGAACTTGGTTTTAGGTATGTTGACTGAGAACACTGATTTATTCAATTATTCTTTGTGAAGTAAGTCAACTAACTTTAACTAGGGAAAATCTAAAATGCATTATTGAATCATCTGAAGTTATTCCGTACCTAATCTTATGATTTACTTTTAGGGATTTAAAAACATACCTAATCATTTTTTAAGAACAGCCACACATCGAGAAAAAGGATTTATGAAATGTTAAAAGACACTTAACTAAAAACAGATTTTCAAACCACTGTCAATAAAAATTTCTGATTCAAAATCCTAAACTTCTTTATATTCTTATCCTAAATAAAATGTCATAAAATATTTATTTTGGAATAGAAATTTGCAACATATTCATGTAAAGTTTATTTCAGTCATTAAATTTTCAATGTTTGAAAATGCACTGCAATAAAACAGTTTCTAGTATATCGTAATTTTTGAAGCTGAAATAGTTTTTATCCTTTCAAAAGTGGTGTGACGATTATCACTTAGTATAACAATAAATCTATACAGTATTTACAGGTAAATAATATTTTAAATAAAAAATCAGTAATTTCTTTCTTCAATTTATTATTTTCTTCATTAAAATTTCAATAACTCAAAGTATCAAATCAAATAATATCAATGGTTGACCCCAATGAAATCAATCCCTTGTGCCCAAATTGTGAAAATGTTGTTTATTACGGTAATAATATCTTTCGATGTGTTCATCATGTCTTAAGCCTCAGTAAATGAATGTAAATGCTAAAGGAGATTAGTTAAACTTCAATTAGGGGGTAAATTAGTTGCAACAACTAGTTGGGGGACAGTATACTATGTGTGTGAAATATTTTTTTTCTAAAAACTTCGAAAACTCAAAAATAATTTTTTTTTTAGCCGAAAGGGTCTTTTACATGAACCGATACTGGCACCGATGTTGTTTCCGATGTGCAAAGTGCAATAAAGTTCTTGACTTCACCAAGGCATCTTGTGTAAGTTTTATAAAGATAATGAATGTCAAAAGCCTTACTTATTTTTAATTTTATCTATCCCTGTAAAATCTTCATGTGTTAAAGACTAGAAATATTGCCAAAAAATTAAAAATCCAATTTAACAAGCTATATTGATTACAACCGTAAAAATCAGGTGATTATGAACATTTGGCTTCCAAAATAGCTTGCAAAAACAGTCGTAAAATTAAATTTAGTTGTTTTATTTTATAATAGTTTTGGGTTGGTTGGAAAGTATAATTCAGGCATTTTGCGTATTGTATCATTATAGTTTGAGTAATAATCAGTACCAACTCTAAAAAATGTTTATTTTTTTCAACCGACTTTTGAAATGACGAACCAAACATACAACTTAATTACTTCAACGATTAGCTTTAATTATAATAGTATCGATGATAGTTTTCCCGCTATGACTAGTAGTTGAAGACCTGGATGATTACGAATGCTTTTAGATTTGGAGATTCTATAGCACATCCAAAGTACTTAAAGCTCTGGTCTAATGAGAAATGTAGAGCTGCAAACAATACGGGTAATTTATCATCTGAAATGTGACAATACATAGAGATTGCTTCAGGGGCTTTTACGTTAGAATTTGTATTAGGTTAGATTGATACGTAATTTGAGGGAGAATTTCGCGTTAGGAATATCTTAGAATCTCTTAAATTAAATAATTTCTAGATCAGGCAGTTTACTTATTGTGATTTTTACTTTAAAATGACATTAATATTGTACGATACGGGATACTAATGAAGAGAAAATAAAATTGAGACGAATCTGTTTTGTAATTCATTCAGCTATACAATGGGATCCATATTTTACTCTATGAAGTAAAATAATATCAACATAAAAAGTTTTGAAGTTTAATGTTTTACCATTGATTTTGTAAAACTCTACTTTCTTAAAACTTCTTTCTTTTTTTAAACATATCTTATATATTTAATTTTTATGATACCTTATCGCATTCGCTCTTTTATCTAATTTAAAGGCAAATTTCCTTTAAGCTTTTGGTAATTTAAGATACACTATGATTAAAAAGTATAAAAGGTTGAAATAGACGTCTCCATTTATTTATTTTGTATATTTAACTATAATAGTTCAGTGTTATAGAACCCTCCCCTTTATATGCAGGTTTTAAGATAATTATTTTGTTGTTAAAGCACGAGTTTTATAGAATTCTGTCATTTACCTATTTAAAAAGATTTGTTGTCATGTTACTAAGAAGATTACATGTTAAAGAATTTTACTAAGCGTACTTTAATAAAAACGGTCTTGCATAGATAATTTGCAAAAGAGAGCATTTTATTAGCACTAGTAAAGAAATAAATTAAACCCAAATCTCACCCAAAAAACCCCAAAATCATTTTTGAATTTCTTTTCGGGTAAGCCACTCTCTCTATCGTTCATAGATTTATAAAATTTTGATTAAGTAGTTTGTTTAATATTTTTAAAATTTGGGTCTTTATTAATTCTTTAAAGATACTTTCCTGCGTTGAAATTTTATTTTAAGCCAAATGATTTATCTGCCTAACAAATAAACTTTCTCATTTTTGCTTTTAGAAAGATGGGAAACCTTATTGTCCTACTCCATGCTACAACAATCTGTTCTTCACGAAAGGTAATTGTAACTTATTATTAACTGAGAAAATATACGAACAGAAAAACTATATTGTAGCTCTTTAAGGCTTTATATTAGTAAAAATAAGACATTAACTGAAGTCAAAATCTTCAATGTCAAAAGAATTTAATTTTTTTAAGTTAAAATTTTCATGTAAGTAAGATAAGATAAAAACTATCAGAAAATCAACTTTGAACTTTTCTTGGAATAACTTATATTAAAAGAAATAATAACGTGGAACTCGTACGATTTAAAAAATAATCCTAAAGTACTCTTGAATAAGGAAGAGTTTTCTTAATGCTTCATACGCCTTTTTTAACGCAAGCACTTATCCAGTAACTCAGTCCGGCAGTTAAACGGGGCTCCTGTTACGACTTTTATTTTTAAGTTAGTTATTTTAAAAGGATTTTTTGGCAATATCTTCAGGATGTGGAGTCGTGGAAGATGAAGTACGAGTTTTCAAATAAAAAAAACTTTATTGAAACATCAAGGTGCAGAGACAAGAGTAAAAGATCAATCAAAATCAACAAAAACAAGCAAACGAGCTGATATATATATAAAAATTTAAACAGTTAATGAACCTTAAAGTTATTAAGGTTTAAATCTAGCCATATAAAAACAGTTAATAAGGTTTAAATTAAACCACTACTTTACACCTCTATCCTTTACTTTTATTTTACTTTATCCTTTAAATTCATTAAACCACTACTTTAATTTAAACAGTTAATGAACCTTAAAGTTATTAAGGTTTAAATCTAGCCATATAAAAACAGTTAATAAGGTTTAAATTAAACCACTACTTTACAAGGTCTACTGAGAAGTAATTTAATATATAAGGTGTATAAAATGCTAAGTCAGACCCTTTTCTTGCTTTAAAGGTTACAAAAGAGTCAGTTACCATTAGTTGACTCGACGAAGGTGCACTCCAACATGAAGAATAACAAGTGACGAAGACGTTTTTGTGTTGTGAAATAAGCCTTTGATGTGCAATAGACACTCCATAGCAGATATTTCTGTTTTTAAATAAAAGCAAGGATTTGTTTCTAAGAGTTCTCTTTACCAGGATAGGATGCCCTTTACTGATTATTTCATGATCACAATTTCTATTTAGTTTGTGCAATGGCAAACTTACATTTATGGTTGGGTAAATAACACTCGAATTAGTTACTTTAAAGAGGCTAATAATCTAAAGTTGTAATTGAAAAAAGATTGAAGTAATACACATTTTTAAAAATGGATGTAATTTTTGGGTTTTATTAAATGTAAAATTGAAACTAATAAAACAAAAAGGATATATGAAGGGGTATAATTTTAATTTTGTTTAACTGTGAATAAATTATCAAAGTGTTGCATGTTACGACGGAATAGTTTATTTTATGCAAAATATTCAAAAACTATAAGAGAAAAAAGCACAGTTAAATATCTTAAAGTATTTAATTTCAAGTGGTTCATTTTATAATTTGTATTTTCGGGAGGCATTTTTTTAAGGTTTAAGGTAGATATACGATATGCCATTTGAGTTTCAAACTTATTTACAAATAAGAAAACTAAGTACAATAACTTTAAAAACTTCCAAGCAGTTTAAAGCGCCAAATATTCATATATCGCCAAATAAATGAATATTTGTCCTCAGTATAATAACCTTAATACCGATTTAGTACGTTGGTTTGATATTTTTGGCTGAAGTGATGTTTCTATTCTTTGACGTTCAAAATTGCTTTACGTTTTTTTAGGGATGGACTACAGAAAAGTAAAAGATGGCAGAAAAGTTTAGTTCTCTAAAACGACTAAATGGTATTAATCGAATAAATTTATGAAAGTGTCAAATCCAGGAACAAAGTCATTATTCCTTTCAAGGATATATTTGCATCTTAACTCCCCAAATCAATCTACTGTCACACGTAAATTTACTCTCCGAAAGGCTACCCCATCCAGAATTCTACCCAGGAGTCCTCGGTTGCAGTTAATTCCCCAGGATAAGGGGGCTGCCGGGTACTTACCATGCGATACTGACCTCTTAAAGAGGGGGGAGGTGGATAATGGGCAGAAACAATTGTCTTAGCGAGCGCCCTCTTCCAGCTTAGTAGAGAAGCTGTTATACTGCTGGAAGGGCGAGTTTTACGATGGTGCCCTTTCTTCTTTATGAGAGTTAGCTCTTTTAATTTGTTACGGAAGTCTACTTTGAAAGGAACCTTTTAGCTTGAATGAAGAATAGAGCTTGGCTACGTGATCTCTTTAGGTTAAATAAACGTATTAAGTGATGTTTAAAACGATTATCTTTGAAAAACCTCGTTGTAAACGCCAATATGTTGTTCTAAACGTGTTGTCTTGTTAAAAAAACTAGCTATTAAAACATTAAAAACTAAACATTGGCCCAACAGCCCTAAGTGGGTCAAGGCCTACAATGCCCATCTCGTTTTCTTGACCGTTGGGGTTCGCTGGGGTGCGAAGCATTTGTCCGGTTTAGATGGTCAGTCTAACGCGAGACCCTTCCCCCCAGTGTTTACTTCCCAAGCATGCTTGGTCCTCATTTATTGACCCACTGAAGGGATGAAAGGATGAGTAAACCTTGCCCATCCCTGGACCCAGGAATCGAACCCGGACCTGTGGCGTGGAAACGCAAAGCACCACCACTACGACACCGGGCTTACAAAACATTAATGTGCCACAATTAACACATTAATGTGTTATTGATTTTCTGAAACAAGGTGTCTTGTATTCACCTTGTATCATTATAATAAGTCGTGCCCTGATATTTCTGATACACAGTACTTTTCCTCTGGTTCCGGCTGTTAAACTTGTTGATTATAGTGCGATTCAAATAGATAACATTTCTCGAGACTGTATGGAATCATTCTTTTACTCTCCTAGCTTTTCTGTATGTTTCTAATATTTAGACCCCTCCACAAAAATTGTATTATAACAGTTTTATATCCTTCCCTCTACGTCACAAGGTTTCACATTTTATAGTACCCCATCTCTCCACTGTTATATCACACTTTTAAAACAAAAGTTACACAAACAATAAAAATTATATATTGTCTATTTTTGGGACTTGGGAGAGGATTTCTTTTTATTACCGTCAAGTCAATAAATCATTGGAAGATATTCTTTCTTATAGCACTTAAATTGATTTTTAGAATGTCATGTTACCAAACTCCCCTTTTTTCGTGTCCTACATTCATGGCCCTCTTCTTCCCTTAACGTGTGGGATGATTCATTAATGGCCCTTTCTTGACTATTGAGTGTAATATTGTTACAGTGTTCAATACCTGGAAGTATTTATCCGTAAAATAAATGATTTTATTTTGTCAAATAATAAAGATCATTACGTAAATGGAGTTAGTGAAAATCACCATAATAACGAATGAAAAACATCAAAACACTTTCAGCTTTCTATAACCTTTTTTTAATGCTAATCAAGGAAATCTTTTTACTTCGATTATTCTCTTTGATCTTCAAAATAAAAAACTGCTTTGATATCTTTTAAGAATATGTAAATTGCGTTTTCATTAATTCCTAAAGAAAAGAACTGGACTGAAAAGGTATGTCTTTCAAAAGTGTTAACTCGCAAGTTCTCTGTTGGAGTAGGTGGAAAACTAGTTTTATGTCATAAAACAGAAAGAAAAGAATGATGTTGAAAAAGAATGTAATAAATTGAATACAACACTTTCCTCATTTGAGTTCCATCCTCTTAATACTGCTCAATGGTTAGCAATTTGGTTAAAGCCTAAGAAACAATCAATTTGAATTGGAGGAAATTAGTTTTGAAACTAAATTAGACTTAAGTGAACATATGTGTACGAGAAATCAAGTGGAAAAGAAAAATATATTTGAATTATCTGTGATGTACTTATATTTGGAAATTAATGAGCAATTGTTTTTGAAATAATAAAATGGGTAAAAAGATATAGGTTCGTCCAGGAAAGGTTGCTTATATTAAAATGAATAGAAAAATAAAGAGCAAATACTATAGTTAACATAGAACTAAGTTTGTTTAGAGATTAGTAGAAGTTTTCATTCAATTGAATGGAGAATACTTCATCTTAAGTGAACATATGTGTACGAGAAATCAAGTGGAAAAGAAAAATATATTTGAATTATCTGTGATGTACTTATATTTGGAAATTAATGAGCAATTGTTTTTGAAATAATAAAATGGGTAAAAAGATATAGGTTCGTCCAGGAAAGGTTGCTTATATTAAAATGAATAGAAAAATAAAGAGCAAATACTATAGTTAACATAGAACTAAGTTTGTTTAGAGATTAGTAGAAGTTTTCATTCAATTGAATGGAGAATACTTCATCAATATAATTAATTTAACATAGTTAAAAGCTTAAAAGTTTAATTATAAATATAGTTTGGAAGGTTTTCGTTAAATTAATTGAATCGGGCGAATGCTGTAGTACTATTATTAATTTAAACTAGAAAACTTTAATACTTGCACTCCAGGAATCGTTATTAAAAGTGTAAATTATAATCCTACTGTGTCGTTGAATTATTTGGTTACGTAATATTAATTGATGTTTTGTAGGCAAGTTGTGATGCAATAAATGTTACAAACTTGAATAATATATTTGAAATTTATTTGAGTTCCTACATACATATTTTAAAGTGAGAAATGCAATGTGACACAAATTTGAGTCTATCAAAATACATATTGCTATTATAAACAGTTTAAATATTGGAATATATATCTTACAAATGGAGGCATAGTATGTAAGTAGAATAAGCTATTTACAATTTATTGCATATAAGTAAATATCATTTTGATACTGTTATGTACATAAATATACACATTGTATTTTTCAATTTGCATAATGAAAAATCCTATCTGTTCTAAATAAATAAGTGTTAGAGGGTATACAATCTTTTATATATAGTTTCCTGTTTCAATGCTAGAGAAGCTCAATATTTTGACATTTAAAAGTAAAAAATTAATCTAAAAAAACAACAGTTTATAGGTCGGGGATATAATTTCTTTTTTCAAATTAATAATTTTAAATACCAAATAGTTCATTTGTAGAATGTAACTATGAAAGGTATCATGAAATTTTACAGCAAATAAATTTAATATCGTAATTATATCGTAATATCGTAAATTATATTATTATATCTTAAGCTTAACTAATATGGGAAGCTACTAATTATGAAAAATCTTCTCTTTATCTCTTATTTACAAAAGTAATAGGTATACTTTTATAATTGGTATAACTGTGCTATTGAGAGATTTAAAATTTATTTTAATTATTATTAAGCTGGATAATTCGATGATAAAAGATGAAATATAGGGTGTTAATTATGAACTTTATTTGGTTACATTAGTTTTTTTAGAAAATAACCTTTCATGGATAGCTTTTAATTGTATAGAAAAACATAAGCCTTTAACCCCAAAAATAAAGCGGGAAAGATATATTTACACGACATTGTAAAATTAACAAGAACACCTATCTACGAAGTGAATAGTTTTCTTTAAATTGTACAGAATATTGAAAAAGTCTTTTCTCGAAAATAACAGTCAAAGACACATCCTAATTAGATGTAATATACCTCTTACATTGATCCCACTTTGTGCATTGAAAAGTGTAAAAAACATGAAATCTGAGTCTCTATTTCTAAAGTAAAACAGGATATTGTCTATAGTACAGTCAAATTAGGCGAAAAAAGGGCCGGAGGTAGACATTTAGAAATACAAGCAGAAACCCCCTGGGATGTGTTTAGGGGGGTCTGAGGATGCCTCACCTGAAAATCCCAAAAAATCCGGTGACGGGTTTTCCGCCATTTTGAAAAAGAAGTCGGCCATATTGGATTTTTCCATAGTTCATAAAAACAGCTATAACAGGCGAACTAATTGGTTTAAAATATTCGTTCTTGTTTTAAAATGCGTAATTCAGTGCGTTTTTTAAGTTTCACGCATCAATTATTGGTTCTAAACCATACATTTTTTTGAAATTAAGCTAAAATAGCAATTTTTTCGTATTTTTTTCGGTTGTAGTTCTTTCGTTTAATACTGTGTCGTAACTATTACAGATATCAAGACCAAAACAACTGGAACTTGTTTAAGATGGTCTTAGGCTATACCATACCAAAATTCTAAGAAATCCCGCCATTAGTTTTCCGCCATTTTGAAAAAAAACTGCGGCTATACTGAATTTTCAATGTTTCTTAAAAACTGCTATAACAAGCGAACTTATTGGAATAAAATGCTCAATTTTTTTATAAAATACATGTCTAAGTGTACGTTTTTGAAATATCATGCAGTAAGTTAATATCCTTAAAGATTTAATTTTAAAAACTGGGAAAAATAGTAATTTTTTAGTCTTTTTCTGTTGTAGTTTTTTTTATAGTCCAGGCAAATTAGACATTCAATATAACAGGCTGAAAATTGGTGGAAATGTAGAGAATAGTGTCCGTCTTGATATCCTGAAATTCCCAAAAAATCCCTCCAGGGGAAAATCCGCCATTTTGGAAAAACCAACGCCATCTTGGATTGAGTTTTCAAGCATAGCGACTGAACCAAGGGGCCGATTAAGTTCGTTTTTGTCCCAAATTGTTTAATATTGTGTATTTTAATAGAAAACGTTAAAAAATTCAAAATGAAAAACTTAATTTTTATTTAATTAATGATTTGTCGTGTGTAAATGTAGGTGAGCATTCAAGATAACAAGCTGAAAATTGGTGAAAATATAGAAGACAGTGTCCTAATTAATATCTCGAAATTCCCAAAAAGTCCCTCCAGGGAAACCGCCATTTTGAAACAACCGCCGCCATCTTGGGTTGTATTTTTAAGCATAGCGATTGAACCAAGGGTTCGATTGAATTTGTTTTCGTCCCAAATAGTTCAATATTACGTATTTTAAAGATAAAACCTGAAATAGTTCGAAATAAAAAATTTAATTTAAATAAAATTAAATTTACTTAATCAATGATTTGTCGTGTGTAAATGTAGATAAGAATTCAAAATAACAAGCTGAAAATTGGTGGAAATGTAGAAGAAAGTGTCCTGATCGATATTCCGAAATTCCCAAAAAATCCCTCCAGGGGAAAATCCCCCACTTTGAAAAAACCACCGTCATCTTGGACTCTCAATTTAAGCATAGAGATAATGGAGTTTTCTCTTTCCACAACAATGAAATTTCCCCAAAAAGGCATTATTGAAGCTGAAAAAAAACTGCAATTTTAAAGTGGAATATTTCAAAAACTATACGTGCGATTTAAGTAAATTTAGGCTTAAAATGTAGTTAATTTATTCAAGCAAAACATGCAGTTCCGTGCATGGTCAAGAATATCACCGTTTAGTTGAAACTAAATAAAAAATATTGGACAAAACGGTCAAATTTAAGAAAACAAACTATGCTCAAACGATATAGCAATCAAACGGTCAAATTTTTGACCATGCACGGAACTGCATGTTTTTCTTGAATCAATTAACTACATTTTAAGCCTAAATTTACTTAAATCGCACGTATAGTTTTTGAAATATTCGACTTTAAAATTGCAGTTTTTTTCAGCATCAATAATGCCTTTTTGGGGAAATTTCATTGTTGTGGAAAGAGAAAACTCCATTATCTCTATGCTTAAATTGAGAGTCCAAGATGACGGTGGTTTTTTCAAAGTGGGGGATTTTCCCCTGGAGGGATTTTTTGGGAATTTCGGAATATCGATCAGGACACTTTCTTCTACATTTCCACCAATTTTCAGCTTGTTATTTTGAATTCTTATCTACATTTACACACGACAAATCATTAATTAAGTAAATTTAATTTTATTTAAATTAAATTTCTTATTTCGAACTATTTCAGGTTTTATCTTTAAAATACCTAATATTGAACTATTTGGGACGAAAACAAATTCAATCGAACCCTTGGTTCAATCGCTATGCTTAAAAATACAACCCAAGATGGCGGCGGTTGTTTCAAAATGGCGGTTTCCCTGGAGGGATTTTTTGGGAATTTCGAGATATTAATTAGGACACTGTCTTCTATATTTTCACCAATTTTCAGCTTGTTATCTTGAATGCTCACCTACATTTACACACGACAAATCATTAATTAAATAAAAATTAATTATTATTAAATTAAGTTTTTCATTTTGAATTTTTTAACGTTTTCTATTAAAATACACAATATTAAACAATTTGGGACAAAAACGAACTTAATCGGCCCCTTGGTTCAGTCGCTATGCTTGAAAACTCAATCCAAGATGGCGTTGGTTTTTCCAAAATGGTGGATTTTCCCCTGGAGGGATTTTTTGGGAATTTCAGGATATCAAGACGGACACTATTCTCTACATTTCCACCAATTTTCAGCCTGTTATATTGAATGTCTAATTTGCCTGGACTATAAAAAAAACTACAACAGAAAAAGACTGAAAAATTTCTATTTTTCCCAGTTTTTAAAATTAAATCTTTAAGGATATTAACTTACTGCATGATATTTCAAAAACGTACACTTAGACATGTATTTTATAAAAAAATTGAGCATTTTATTCCAATAAGTTCGCTTGTTATAGCAGTTTTTAAGAAACATTGAAAATTCAGTATAGCCGCAGTTTTTTTCAAAATGGCGGAAAACTAATGGCGGGATTTCTTAGAATTTTGGTATGGTATAGCCTAAGACCATCCTAAACAAGTTCCAGTTGTTTTGGTCTTGATATCTGTAATAGTTACGACACAGTATTAAACGAAAGAACTACAACCGAAAAAAATACGAAAAAATTGCTATTTTAGCTTAATTTCAAAAAAATGTATGGTTTAGAACCAATAATTGATGCGTGAAACTTAAAAAACGCACTGAATTACGCATTTTAAAACAAGAACGAACATTTTAAACCAATTAGTTCGCCTGTTATAGCTGTTTTTATGAACTATGGAAAAATCCAATATGGCCGACTTCTTTTTCAAAATGGCGGAAAACCCGTCACCGG
This sequence comes from Tetragnatha versicolor, assembly GCA_024610705.1. NCBI lineage: Eukaryota > Metazoa > Arthropoda > Arachnida > Araneae > Tetragnathidae > Tetragnatha > Tetragnatha versicolor. The sequence continues at coordinate 3,879,811 of JANDEH010000019.1, forward strand.
ATTTTTTGGGATTTTCAGGTGAGGCATCCTCAGACCCCCCTAAATACATCCCAGGGGGTTTCTGCTTGTATTTCTAAATGTCTACCTCAAACCCTAATTTGACTGTACTACTAGTAAATCATGCAAATACGAAATATATACACAAAAATTTAAGAGAAAGTTCTTTTTAGTTCATCAAAAAGAAATTCATTTTAATAAAAGTTTAGAAATCAAATGAATAACAAAATGGTTCTCAAAATTTTATTCATTTCAGAATAGTAAGATAGAAACCAAAATTAAAAAAAAATTACAATATTTAAAGCTTTTTTTCCCTACACAAGCTTAGTAAAAGTACTTAGTGAGAGAGGTCATCTGCAAATCGCGATGAACACAAGTGAATTGTGTAAAAAAATAAACACAATATCCATAAATTCTTACATTCTCACAAACTTATCATCAGACCGGAAAATATATGTAACTCCAATCCAATCCACAAACTTCTCAGCAATATCCTTTCAAAAGCACTTCTCCCTGATATTATATGTTATTATACGTAATTAATATTGTATTCTCTATCTCATTTGGAGATCTATTGTCATATAGTATTTCAAAGTCTTTTCTAGCCTTAAGCAACATGTGATCGAAGCTATCTCACTAAGTACTTAGCTCTGCCAAGGCTAAACTGGATTAAGCGTTAACTGTGTTGTATCTGTTAACTGTATTGCAGTGTATTGTGTGTGTGTTAACTGTGTTGTATAGCCTACGGTTATGATCAAGTTTAGCCTTGGATCTGCAGACCAAAAAACGAAAGATAAATATTTACAATTTGACAAATATTCTTATTCTTTAAATTAAAAATATCATTAAAATCACAATTGTTAAAAAGTTGATACCAATTTATTACAAAAGGAAACGAAAAAATAATACTCATTATTTTTGGTTTACTCGAAAAAATTACTAAAATTGCATGATTTTTCCCACATTCACAAATATTGCAAGTCATTGAAAAAAGCACAAACATAGAAATGTATTCAAAGGTATATAGAAAGCAGTCTCTTTCAAATGTCTCATGAATCTTTAGCAGAAACAATAGGATTCTGCCATGGATTTGAATATTACGATAAATTTTCTACCGATATGTTGTTTTCATAAGCGCATAATGATCTACTGGAGTACCTTTGGAGCCGTTGAAACCATCTTATAAGCTCTTTTGATACTTCAAAACGCTTTGAAACATTTAAATGCTTATTCACTGATTATTTAAGCCCCCTAATGTATTTAAGTTTAAGACAATTATTTAAGTTTCTTTATATGGATTTAAATCACAATGAAATATCAAATCACTGAGTTATTTCAATATTGAGCTTACCATAGTTTTGAAGATCCTACTTAAGAGATATTTATTAAGATATATTAACCTCATTATTACTTATTACCTCATTAGTATGCTGAAATATTAAACTATTTATAATTAAGATATTTTTTCACTTCTATCCTTGACTTTTCAGAAATGGTTTGTTAGTTTTCAATATCATACGTAAAAAATCAGAACAAAATAATTTGAAAATCATTTTAGCATTTAACAAATACTTAACGAGCATTAATACTTTTAAATCTTACCCCTATCTGCTGACCAAATGTTCTTCATAAGTGAAAAACTCTACAGAAGAGAATATAAAATTTCAAAGAATGTTTAAAACACGAAATTGAACATAAAAATAGTCCTAAAATTAAAAAAAATCTAAATCATCAACTCGTAGACATTTTTGTACCCGTTCACTAACCCGGACATTCTTAAAAGACAGCATTGTCTGGACTAATACTGGACGTGAGATAAGCCTATTCAAAATCCACCCCGTATACCGTACATTTTGGACATCATCTCTGAATAATATGACTTAGTTTAAGTTCAGTTATTGATGCGTAAACTTGTATCTGGGTGCCTAACTATGCGTATTACCACCGACACGTTTCGGGAATTATTAAAGTGAAAGCTTTAAATTAATTTGATCCGGCCTAAATTAAAGTCATGACAGCTCTGTCAGATCTCTCAGTAGCTACTGAAATTTCATTTCATAAATAACGAAGGGCTGCATAATTCCATAAATTATTTTTGGTGGCAGCATCAAATGGAAAGGATATTTTTTAATGAGGGAGCAAAAAGCTAATGATAAAATGGATTGGACTGTAAAGAAGGTATGATGTGTTTTTAAATAGTATTTATTTATTCTAAAGAAAACGCATTCCAATTAAAAATTTTATGATTTAAATATTCATATCCTTAATGGTAATTGAATATTTTGTTTTATGAAAATATTATTAAAATACTTCATCAATTTTATTTTTGTATTGAAAGTAAATAAATTGTGTTCTACATAGTTTTATTTTTGAAATAATTAAAAAAAATTTTTTTAGGTGAAATCTTATCTTTGGAGAAAAAACATTTTTATTTTATGCGTAAAATTAACCATAATATTTAATTTTGTCGAGTAATTTGAACATTCAAATCATTATATTTTAGTCAGCTGTTGAATGAGTCGGATGAGTCATTGATCTAATATTCCGACATGGTCTTTTGGACTTGGCCTAAATGATCTAGCCTAAGGGAGATAAGCAACAAGAACAACATATTTTAGTTCTTGAACTTTGAAAGTACATACCAGTTTTTCTGAACTTTTAACTGCATAATGCATAAACCATAAACTGAGATTTTTAATAAATAACTATCGAGAAATAACTCTCGCTAATACTGGATTTTCCCATTGGAATGGATAAGATTCGCTGTTTCACCTTTCAAATAAAAATATTAGAAACTGATAATATAAAACCAAAGATTATAAACGAGTTGAAAGCATTTTAATGTTCGCTGTTTCACCTTTCAAATAAAAATATTAGAAACTGATAAAACCAAAGATTATAAACGAGTTAAAAGCATTTTAATCACCTATCTAATGAGGCGAGAAATTGTGATGAGCGATGAAGTATACCATTGAATTTCTCAACCGGTTTTAGAGCAACTATGATCAAGGGGTCCAGGGAGCAAAATAATTTGGGAACCATTACCCTAAAAACCAGGTGGACCGAATTATGATTCTTTTGTGACAGTCAGAATGGTGGCATGAGTGTCACTGGGAAGTCACTGTCACCGACGAATGTCCGGAATTCGTGACCAAAATATGTGACCACTTTTTGACTTCACAGTGATGTCGCTGAGAAGGTACGGTTGTGACAGGTCACACAGACTTCCCTGTGATGGCTCAGAATTGTCACTCAATACTAGTCACTGTGTAGTAACCACCAAGTATAGGTCACATTTTGGACACTGAGATACTTGTGACAAGTGTGACTCTCAGTGACGTTATAATGACATAACTGTGATTTTGTGTTGTTAGGGTATTCCGGTTGGTCACGTCTTGGCCCAATTTTCCAACTGACCTATCTTCAGAACCCCCCTCCCCCCAAGCACAGAATCAACGGCCCCAGGTGCCCCCTCCTCCATAGAGCAGGCTGGATCACAGGACATAGAGGTTGCCGCAGGACTGTGACTTGATCCTGCTTTTGCCACCGAGCAGTTTGCCGAGGATGTCCCTTGCGCGCCGCCCCGACCCCCCCAGCGACATGCGCTTGTGCAGGCGAGGGGCCGAGGGGGCGTCCAGCTGCGATTTCAGCCTCATCTGCGCCACCACCCCCGCTAGCAGCTCGTCCACCTGGTGGTTGATGGCCGCAGACGTCTCGATGAACTTGCACTCGTACGAGCAGGCCACCGACTTCGCTTCTGCAAGAAGAAAGAGAGCATTAGTTCCAATTTAACCCTTTATCTACTGACGGTACTGACAATTCCCACTAAGGCTAAGCGCGCACTAGAGACTTTTGTCACGGCGACAGAGACAAAATTGTTACTCTGGCTATTGCAAGAAGCTAGAGCGCGCGCACAGGTGACGAGACACTTGGCCGATTTCCAAGAATCTCTCCATAGAAATGCATTGCTCTCGAGTGACTAGTGTTACAGTCGCCGGAGACAGAAGTAGTATCTAGTGCGCACTTAGCCTAACTTTAAAATTACACATATACAAGGTGATTCAGAAATAATCATCAATAATTGGGGGTGAAGTAGAGGGGCCCTAGACAAGCATATTTCAAATAGGGATGGTGGGGCGCAGCCTTACCGTTAAACAGCTAGGACCTAATGTAGTGCGAGCTCGTTTCAAAAGGACGTTTTTAGAAGGCCCGTGGGACGAAACAATATATAATAAAATAAAAAATCTGTTGCATGAGGTAAGAAAGTATCCCTACTACTTACACCATGAATTCCATAGAATTTGAACCACTTTCTAAACCGCGGAGTGAGTTTCAAAAGTGCAATCTTTTAGTCGAAGAATGGAGTTCCCTTAATGGTATTTAGAAAAATGATGATCGGGGGAGGAATTTTCAATGATCGTAACATTGATCATTGAAACTGTTTGATCAGTGAAAATTCCTTCCCCGATCATCATTTTTCTAAATACCATTAAGGGAACTCCATTGTTTGACTAAGGGATTAATATTGCACGTTTTAAAACTCACCCCACGGTTTAGCAAGTAGTCCAATTTCTATCGAATTGAGGTTTTAACTAGTACGGATACTCCTGTACTTCATGCAAAAATGTTTTTCATTTTATTATGTTTTGTTTCGTCACACGGGACTTCTAAAAACGGCCTTTTGAAACACGCTCGCACTACATTAGGTCCTAGCTCTTTAACGGTAAGGCTGCGCCCCACCATCCCTATTCGAAATATGCTTGTCTAGGTCCCCTCTACCTCCCCCCAAATTATTGATGATTATTTCTGAATCACCCTGTATAGAATAACCATCCTTACGAATAGACTGACGATACTTTGTACTCTATCAGTTTTACTCTTCCTGGATAAAACACGTCACGGGTTCTATGATGAGTATTTTAGCGGGAAATGCGAATAGATTCATAACTGAAGTTTCTTTCAGCTGCCATTTCGATCGGCTTCCCATGGTTGTCATTTTTGTTCGTCAAAAGAAGTTAAAGTCAAAAGAAAATTGTATTATTTTTAAGAATTAAAACTGTGATAAAAATACCTGCTTTTTTAATTGAATCGTCAGTTTGAAGAAGGGAATAAGTCCAAAAATCAAGTTTTGAGAAAATCGAAAAAACCTGTATAAGAAATGGAATTTTCATTGTATAACCGCCAAATTTTTACTGGAAGTTCAGAACCCTATTTAGAAAACACAGCAATCATCAAAACAAATATAAATGTATTCAAAAATATTTTACAGCCAAAACAATCTGATGGACTTATTCCCTTCTTCCACCTTATGAGATTTTTCTAATGAAAAAATCTTTATAAACCCTTAAAATCACATTTAAATTATATTTCTCCTTAGTTTACACCACAAAAGGGTGAAATAAAAAGAATAAGGCAAATGAAATTCAAAATTATAGTGAAACTGGGTTATTAAAGCAGTATCAATGGAGTGAGTGAATATGAATGGAGTCAAACATTCCCTACATAAAAAAAAGTCTGAAAAACATTGAAATTAAGAGAAAATTTTATTTTAACTTAGTTTACAGCACAAAGAATATGAAGAGAAAGAAAAATTAACTTTAATTTCAAATTAGCTTAAAAATACAATGAATGGACATCGATTTCACAACTTCAAGGGGCGATATCTCCCTATAGGGGTTAGTTATTGTTCCCCCCTTTTCACTCATGTGTAGGGCAAAGCTTGGAGATTGTTTTAAGCACAAAAAGTCAATTTGTCATTTTTTGGACTTATTCCCTTCTTCAAACTGACGATTCAATTGTGAGACTATTTTAGCCTTCAGTGTACCGACGGTACTAGAAAGTGTCAATTTAATTAATTAGCTATAGTAGATTAAATTTCTCAAAGATTATTACTTTATTTATGTATATCCCTTAAGTTTCAAATTAGTGACTAAAAATATTTTCAAAAAAAAATTGCAGAAAATTATAATGTAGTATAATAAAGGGTTAACGGAAGAATATATTACGGTTCGACTAACTCGAATGCAATTTAAGTTGAGCCTGACGTCATGGCCACGCGGAAGAAAATCTGAGGAAATATAAAGCCATCTGGGTTGGTAGAAGCTCTTATTGGGAGCGAGTTGTACTACCACGCGCTACGCCCCTTAAAAAAATAATAATAATGAACATTTTATGCATATCGGGATGAAAAGATGCTTAATATAAGTGGATTACTTTTTTGTTTGCTCTCAGCATATTTCTACAGGCTCAAGTTAAGTTGCAACTGAGTATAGAAGAATAGGTTTATCCCATGAACCCCCAATTATCATTTTTAATCCAAGCAAAGATTCAGACTGTGCAGAGTTTGCAAACATCCTGTGTAAAATAGGTTGAAAAACTTGCCAAGTTATTCTTATTTTTACCGTAACCATCGTGAGAATATGGACAGAGCTCTTAAATATAAGTGAAGACATCTGTAGGTTTTCGAGTAGGCTCACTTTGGATCGAAAGTTTCCAAGCAAGCTCGTATTATACGCTGAAACTTTGGAATTTTCTTTTTTTAACCATTGAAAACGACCCATATCCCCCCAAATACCATTATCCCCCTCTTATCTTTTTTTCTGGTGACACCACTGATCTAACCTCCAGGTAATTTCTGCATAACGGTAAGGTTTTTACATTAATTTAGGAGCTTCCATTGTATTCAATGACATTGCGATCAAATCAATCAGAAATATCCAAGATATTCATGACATCAAAAAACAAGTTGAAATTTTCATATGAACATGACAGGTGGAAATGCTTTCGGCCAACTGCTGTTAAAATTGATCGATAATCTTGTAATTGATGCTCTACCGTAACTTATATTTTTCCCTCCTAGTTAGGTTTTTACGTCAAACTTGCCGAAATGCCATTCGTTTTTCCAAGGCATTACCTATAAAGAGTTATTGCCATGAAAATTTTCATTCATCAATAGTTTAACTTTGCGCAACACTTTTGTTAATCTAAAATTCAACGATAAACCGAGAAAGACCGAAGAAATCCCCCGCTTTACTTCAGAAATACACTTTCCCCCTAAATTATGGAGAGATTTCCTTTAATCCAAGTTTTCACTTACTCCACGATAAAATCCCAAATCCCGATATTTATTTTCGATTTCGCCACGAGAGGGAGCTATTACTCTCAGATTAAGCAAAGATTAGAGACAGTTCAGACGATAAGTGGAGAGAGAAACTGCCGCTTAATTCTCTTCTAAAACCGACGATTTTGACATGAATGGCCGAACAATTTTCAAAAGCTTCGGGAAGAAAATGAATTCAATTTGATGGGAAAAGTTAAAAATTCTTCGAGGAATGTTTAATTCTCATATTTTAAAGTGGAAATTTGGTAGTGACTGGGGATTAATAAATGGCATACAATTTGTGTAGTAATTTGCGTTTTGAGTCTTTCACACATTGGCATTTAAAAATAGTATATATTATTTTAATTAAAACTTTCTTGAGTCACAGATGTGTTAAATAATAATTTTACCATTTTCATAAAATTGTTAGCTTACATTTAGTAATAAAAAATAGCAGAGTTGTTTTACATTTATTATTTTCAGAGATATAAATTTGTAAATCATTGAAATTCTGGTACTGTGATTGGGCGATTTTAAAAAAGGAACTCTAGAGAAGAAGCTAGATATTTAGTGTCCCTAATTGAATTGAAAATACATTTTTCCACTAAAAAATGAACCATCTTAAAAGTTTTAGAAGATAAATTCTACCCCATTACCCCCATTAATGCTGTTGTATTTTTTTCTCACTAAAAATAGTGCAAATGAGTAAGTAAGAACTGGGCTCTCATCCTTCTTGGACCAATCAAATAAATTTTTTTACTAACCGAAATTTAGTTTTCTGCGTTTAGTTTTACCTTATTGCATATTATTTCTGTGTTTCCTCGGTGAAATAATTTTCATAATATTTGTAACTATTTCCAAATCCAATGGTAGTTATTTTCTATTCAAAAATAAATACGTTTCTGATTTTGTGCACAGAACCAAATTTGAGTCAAAATATTTGTAATTTAAATTAAAAATTTTCATATTATGGGAAATAAGTAACATCATATTCAAAGATTAATGTTTCGACATGGTCTTTTCTTTGTCTGACCTCCTTCACTACACAATAACACAAGGAAAGTACTTTTAATCAGCATAGTTTCCTTCCCCAATTGTATTTCCACGCATCCACAGTTTAGTATTTCATTTATCAAACTTTAGCTTTTGGTTTTTCTCCCTATCTGCTTGTAAATTCATAATTTTAGTCAAATGAATATTTCTGCAAAGCAATTGGTATTTTTGAATCCAATATAAGAGAGTAGTCTTATTCAAAAATAATAACTTTTTGATGTTTGGCCCATAACCTTAATGCATTGAGAGGATTGTGATTAAACTAGCAATCCCGATTTCAACAGAAAATTATGAAAGAAAAATGTCTGCCGAAATATTAATGTTTCAACATAGTCTCTCCTTAGTCTGGTCACTTATGAAATATTTCGGTATGCATTACCATCACCAGGTTACATTTTATTATGCTGCAGCAATGAAAGAATTCACTTGATCTTTCGATTAACGGCATATTTTTCATTACCCGCATATCTTATCGTTCATGGAAATATGCTCTGTTATGAGAGCTGCAGGAAAAATACGTGGCCGTAACTTTGTTTACTCCAGAGTCCCTGTTGCATATCCATGTATTAGAATAGAAAGTTGGGCAATATCAACGACGCAGAAATACAAACAATAGCCGAAATTGTTTTATTATTCAAAAAAGAAAGCTGAGGAACATCGGGGATTTCTGAGCTTTTATCGGAAAAGCGAAGAAAAGATTGAGAAAAAAAAGAGAAAATATATCGGGGCATGAGGGTTCACTCACATCCCTTGGAAGGATCATTTTCATGAATAATTCAATGATTTCTTTCAGTGTCCCCAAAGCCATTTTTGCTGACATGAAATACCAGAAAAAATTACGCGACAGTACTGGTGATATGAAATGTTTGGCAATGCCTCGTTGTGTTTCGGCAGAACCTACTTGTCTCTGGGTTGCTGTTGTGTATCAATATTACATTTCTGAAATAGGAGAATCGAGAAGATGGATTTTATGAAATTGGATTTCAAGACTTTTGATAGTTTTTCTGAATGTTTTCCAGATTCTAGATAATGTTCTAGAGGAGCAGACCACTCGGGTTAAGAGAGAGGCACTAAGATGGGTTTTGTTTATGTTTTTTTTCGCAGTATTGTATGCTATATGAGATTTATATAACAGAGGACAAAGGTACAGATGTTTATAGGAGTTGTAAAAAAATCCAGTGTAAATAAATGTCTGATACGGTAAGACATTATAATGAATAAATCGAGTTAGCTTTTAACTATATATATCTTCTGATAAAAACCTTTAGATTTATGATGAGGTTGAGTAGATCAATACTAGGGCTAGGATTTATATGTAATTACATATTCGTTCAGGAATCTGATATTAAAGTGTGCTCTTGAATTCTATACATTTTAAAAGATTTTGAATCGATTAAGACCATGTTTATTTTACATATTTTCACATATTTCGGTTTATTAACATATTTTTACATATTCAACCTATAACTACATATTTTTATTACATATTTCAAGTTTCAATCATTTTCAAGTTTTTCAAAAATAATCACACATTTGACCGATTTTCTAATTAAAGTAACCCATAAAATGAAATGCGCATTCAAATTGTAGTTAAAATTACTGCACCCAATGCTGAATTTAACTTTTAAAAGGTTGTGAATTCTGGATTGTCAGATGAAAGTAGACACATGGTTTTCGTTTTTTTTCGCGATAAGACAGCAAAAAAACATGATCCCATGACGAAATGTGCTTGCTTTTTTTTCTGTTTTTTTCACCCTCTTGGGGAATGGCCAGTGTATATTCTTGGTGGTGGGGGGTCTGGGTAGTCTAGGGCAGAGGTATCAAAACTACGGCCCGCGAGGCTCTCTCATCCAGCCCGCGGACACCTTTCTATCTACGAAAAAATAAGGATTCGTGGTGTACTCTAAATTCGGACTAGGGGTACCAAAAGGATTTAAAACCCTGTTTTTTAGGGTTAAATTTTTAAATTTTACTCTGGGGGTTTCTGTCATGTATTCAAATTATATTATAATGAGTGGCAACACTCTACTTGTTGCATCCCGTATATAAGTGTGATTGTTGTTATAATAAACGCCTTTTCGTTAACATCAACGTGCCTATTACCTTACCTCTTTCTAATACAGCACAGTTTCTCCCTCCAGACCCCCTTTTTTGGGCTTTGAACCCACTTATTCACATTTACTGTCATATTAGGTCCATTAAATGACGATTTAATTTTCTTAAGAGATATTTGGGCCTCTCCTGATATAAATTTCTATACAAGCCACTGATATTGAAGTTGTTGAAAAACTATTAACTGATTTCTTTTTAAAACCAGGGGCGTGCATAAAGGGGTCGAGGAAGCCCTGGCCCTCTCGTAAATTCGAAAATGTTGTGCCAAAACAAGATAAACCCTGTTTTTTGGGTGGTAAACTTCCAAAAATTTTCTGGAGGAGGACCCCCTAATCCCCTTTTGGGTTTGAAATTTTATTATTCGAAAAAAATCTTTTACAATAAAATTTTCCAATTTCTACCTAAAAATGTTTGTCCGAAATTCGGACTAAGTGTACCAAAATCAGGGTTGGCTGGATTGGACCCAATGGGTTTAAAAACCCATGTGAAAAAACCCACATTTTGGACCCATTTTTGGGTTTTTTCAAAAAAAATCAAGATTTGGTCAGTTTTAATATTGAAGAAAAACGTTAAACGAAATAACATACCAAGAACTGCAGTTGAGTGGGTTTTTTCAAAATTTTAACCAGGCTTCATTAAGTTTTTTTTATTATTGAATGAGTGTTTTCAAATTTAGGACGTTTAAAGTTCAAAGTTTAAACTTTATAAAAGATTAAAGATGATTTTTTTAAATTTCAGTGTTTTTTTCAAATTTAAATAGTTTTCTTTCAATATTGTGAATGGGTTTTTTCAAAGCTTAGGATATTTTTAAAATTTAAGTTGTTTTTTTGAATTTGAGGTTTTTTCATTATTGAATGTTTTTTTCAAAATTTAAGACGTTAAAACTAGTTATAAAAATTAAGGAGGATATTTGAGATTTCAGTATTTTTTCCAAAGTTAAATAAGTTTATTTAAAAGTGTAATGTTTTTTTTCAAAGTTTAGGACATTTTTAAAATTTTAATGTTTTTTTTTCAAAATTTAAAATAGGTTTTAAAAATTAAAGGGTGTTTTTTTTCAATTTCAGTGAGTTTAAAAAAATTTAAATAGGTTCTTTCATTAATCAGTAGGTTTATCATTATTGAATGGGGTTTTTTCAAAATTTAGGACGTCGCGTCGTTTAAAGTTCAAACTAGATGTAAAAAATTAAGGAGGATTTTTAAAATTTCAGTGATTTTTTTCAAAGTTAAATTGATTTATTTGAATATTGAATGGGTTTTTTCAAAGTTTAGGATGTTTTTAAAATTTCAGAGGGTTTTTTCAAAGTATAAAAAAGTTTGAACTTTGAAAAAACCCACTTAACTATGGAAAAACTGACATTATTTTGATAGAACACATTTAAAATAGAAAAAATCCACTAAAATTTGAAAAAAACCACTTACTATAGAGGAGAAAACCCCTTAATTTTGAAAAAACCCACCCTTTTTCCGAAAAAACCCAGTTTTATATGGGTTTTTTCAGGGTTTTATTGAAAAAACTCAACCCACTTGGGATTTTGCCAACCCTGACAAAATCAAGTTAAAGCCCTGTTTTTAGGGACTTCCAAAATATTTTGGGAGATGACCCCTAGATCCCCTTCAGTACTTGGAGCTCTAATATTTACTTTTTTTATACTAAGTCCATCAAAATGCAAATCCTACCTGAAAATGTATATCCAAATTTCCGACTGCGTGTATTAAAACTAAAGCTAAAATAAAAAATTTTCTGGTGGTGGACCCCCAGACCATCCCTTAGTACTTGGAACTTCTTTACTCACAACTTCTCAACTTAATGTCTTACCAAAGCATCTTTCACTTCTCTCTCTGTCGGCAAATAGCGAAAACCACCCTTCCCTACTATGTGCTTGCGTAATATTTGAAGAGCCCCTTTAAAAAAATTACTTAACATTTTCTTTTTATTATTACATATTTGGCATTCTTTAATACATATTTTTCTAAAATAAACACATATTATCTGTACATATTTTGTATTTTTATTTACATATAAATCACAGCCCTAATCATCACTATTATCAAAGACAGTTCATAAATTATGCCACGTAAGTTTCAGGAGTTTATATCCCTCTCTTTCTTTATAGTTGCTTCATTATAGAAACACATATATTACTTTTTGGAGGCAGATACGCAGACGCCAGTGGGTGGAAATACGAAATACTAAAGTAAAAAAAAATACTCCCACCTTTTAACACATGCTTAAAAAAGGTTCAGCGAAATTTTGAAAAACCAAAATTAACTACAAATTTAGACTCAAATTTGAAGTCACGTAACTGAAATAGAAAAAAAAGGTCGAAATCACATTAAGATAAAGGAAAAAAAATAAGGTATAATCTAGAAATTTGTTGTGAACATATAATTACCACTATAATATTTTATTATCATCCTTCAGGAATGGGATAATTATCCCCTCGGTAATGATTATATTTTTTCAACTTAATTATGTTATGTTAATAAAGTTATATATTTTTGTTCAATTGGATGCCTCACAATTATCTACATGTCATTAAATCCCACCACATTGATTAACTTTAAACATCGCTGCTGCGAGCACTGCTGCTCGAGCACTGTCCAGGAAAAAATTTAAGCATTTCAAGAATCACATTTCAAGAATATAACGCAGTTCAATGCCTTAAACAGCTTTTTCTAAATAACATAACTTCTCTTTAGGAACCACATTATTCAGGAAAGTTAAATTGAAATCGCCAGAAATATTTTGGATGATTTCAGAATTCATGCAAGTATTTTTTTTATCATCCCGAATAAAAAGTCAGCGTTAATTAATATAAGGTAAAATAAAAAGCCTCGACTAACCCCAAACTTCTGTTACTTTCTTACTTGGGTTCTTAAGCTAGATCAAAGCAACCAGAAAATCTCTGTTCTTTGGTAGATCGGCAAAAATACCCCTCCTCACAAAAAAATCCCTGTCCAAGAAGTCTTCATCAACTGCTCCAGTTCGTGCACTGATTGTCACCGTAAGAACAAAGTCCCGGATCTAATTCCTTTCTGTACCTGCCACCGAGAGGACTTGGAAAAGCCCTGGGATTACTGGGGGTGAATAGCTGTCAGCTTCTGCTAAATCAATCAAGCTGCACCGGAAAAAAAACTAAGGAAGTAAAAAAAGGAGCGACCTGAACATAAAAACCAACTTCGGCATTCCTTCCTTAATTAAAGAAAATCCTTGAGATAAAGAGCTCTGGTGATGATGCTGATTAAAACGTGCTGATACTTTTTACTCGGAAGTAAAAAGGTTAGAAAAATTGTTTTTGTGAGCTAAGTTTTTTTTGAGAGAGTTAGCGGAAAGAATCTGTTTATCTAACAGTTTTGATGAAGTGTTGGTTTTTTTGTTTGCAAACAAAAGTTTTGATTTAATTATGTACTTAAATAAACGTTCTGTAGTGAATACAGTAAAACAACTGAGCCAGGACGTTATAATAGTGGTATGGAGAAGTTATTAGAATGGCAAGAAAAACAAATTCAAGAAAGGTACTGCATAGGAAAAGTTTTTCTGTAATTATGTAACATTTATTATACGAAATAATTACACAAACTAATTTGATTTTTTTACATATGCGTTATTTTTCTGTGTATATTTTGTGGCATTTTTCTGTGTGCGTTTCCCTTTATGGAATAAGGATTGCAGTCAAGTTAATATAAGAGACGTGTAAAGTTTTTCCTTTATCATACAAAAGCTATCTGTACAACTCGCTTTTCCTTCAAGTAATTCAGTATGCAAAGAAACTTACTTTATGATGATAAAACAAACTGTAAGCTTTGTTTTGCTACAATACATGTATCGAAACTTACTCTGTAAAACTGTTTTTCCTTTAAATGACACTTGAGGCAGTGAAGAAAACTTTTCAGAAATTGACGCTTGTCAAAAATAATGTAAAATAGTTTTTATTTAAGTGAGCTTTTTGACTGAAGGAAATGCATCAAGTATTACTTATTGCATGATATATTTCAAGGACATCAGTGCCAATAAATTACTACTCTTGCAAGATTAAGTATACGGTGTGTTTTAATTTTCAACAATCCGTCCAAACTATAAACTATGAACAGCTAGATTATTTGCGTGGAGTACATGATAAATGTCTAAAAAGCTAACTATATTTCTACAAAACATAGTTTTCGAGCAAATCCCGATAGTAAAAGGTATGACGTTACATCCAGTTTACGACAAAAATGTTTATGGAGAACGTGAACATGATAATTTGTGGATATACCTTCAGACAAAGGTACTAAAAATATCCACTGCGCATGCATGCGCGTGCCGTGGAATGAAATAATAATTTTTTTATTTCAGATATGACATCACATTTTCGAATAAAAAAAGTCGTCGTAGAGGCATAGTTCATTGGGCATTTTTTATCCCCGCAAAAAATGCTAATGGTCAAATTTTTAGAATTAGAATGAAATTTAGAATTAATCTAAACTTGGGTTGAAACAAAAAAAAGTATCTATCTAAAAATTTTTGAAAGTTTTTTAAATTGTAGTTTTAAAATTGAATTCGAAACATCACTATCACATCTCCTATACCCCATTGCCAGCAAAAATAGGCCTATAGGCACATGCATGCCATAGAATGAAGTTATGAGGAGGATGATGGGTATTATTATGAGGATGTTATTGGATATGATGGTTTCATGTTTCGAAAAAAAACCGCTTCGAAAGGGTATAGCCTTTTGTACAATTATTATGTACTCCACGCAAAAACACTTTGAGCGGACTTTTTGAAACAATTTGTATATTTGTATACAAAATAATTAGCCTCTGAACAATCAGGATTGTTGCGGATCTAATCTTAATCAACCGAGCCTTTAATGCGGAATCTCATTCGGGATTGTCGCGGACTGTCAAAAATGATCCGCGATTAAATGACCGCGGAGGAGTTACGAGGGAAGGCTTTCCAATTAGCTGCAGGTGGGAAGAACGGGAGGCTTGTTTTAATGAGGATTCAGCCCCGGCATTGTTGTTGTTGCACTCGGGAATTGCAATTTGGAAGACGACAGTTTTGGATATGGAGTTCAGCTTTTGGAGACATTTTGAATCAAGATAGAGAATTTATTATTTCCGTTTTACTACTTAAATACCGGGGACGCTAGATTCTACGAACTCGTAGGGAATGCTAATACAGTTCGTACAATCGGAAAAATATTGAAATGGTATAAATATGTTTAATTTTGAGTACCTATAATTTATTCAAACTTCATCCGTTTGCAAGTTAAATAAATGTATTTTTTGTTTAAGATTGAGAATGATCACTGAACTATTTTTTAACCATAGAAACTATATATCCCAGTTCTTTATAATTTAAAGTTAGATTGGACTGTTGAGACTAAAAGTTAGGATTATATAGACTGTTAAGAGATTTTTAATAATATGTTTAAGAGTTAGTATATATAAATTTGAATGTATTTTAATATTAACTCGTAGTTACACAAGCTGGGGGAATTAACCAAATCTTAGAGTTTTTTCTTCCTTTTCTCCTTTCTTTTCTTTTTCTTCCGCCTAACCTACTCATATTGATAAAAAATATTTTTTATTATTCATTTGAAATTAAGATATTAAGGGAAGTTTTTCTATCGGGTTAAGCCTTTCCATTGATTGTGCATAGAATGCTCCACGTAGGAAATTTCGTTCTGTGTCATCTGTGGTACGGTAGGAACGTAGAATGCCTATAAAAGAGTGTTATGTGAATGCAACATACTATCTCTCTGTCTACAAAGATCATTCCGTTATTTTACTCAAATCTAAGATGAAACAAAAATACTTGGTCAATTGCTATTCTAATGAAAGACTAATGTAACTAAATAACGATTTTAAGGGTTTTTAATTTATATCAACACAAGGATACTGTACTTGACTAAAAAACTGGTTTAAAATCGAAGTTGAAGTTCACTGAGCCTGAAATATAGGTGTGG
Organism: Tetragnatha versicolor; assembly: GCA_024610705.1. Taxonomy (NCBI): domain Eukaryota; kingdom Metazoa; phylum Arthropoda; class Arachnida; order Araneae; family Tetragnathidae; genus Tetragnatha; species Tetragnatha versicolor. Next base: position 3,896,026 of record JANDEH010000019.1, read on the forward strand.
GAGTTGGCGCGGCAGTTCAGGGTTAAATCACATTAAAGTATGAATTATGAGTGATCACTGAAGTTTTATTGTACAAGTCCCACCCACTCATGAAACAGCATAATCAAGCTCCGTTTTACCCCCTCGAAGGTATCTAGAACCTTCTAAGAGCGTGTTCAGTTGGAGCAGAGCTCTTGGGAAATCAGCGGAATGACACCTCGAACTGGGGTGAGTGACAGTTTCGGGATTGCTACTTGTCTCCAATCCGCACCCCTAATCACTGGGCACTACAGTAATTATAGGGATAACCCCCTATGGATGAGGCACTGGATTTAACATGTACTGTAGAGTAGAAGGAGTTGTGTGTAGATGCAGATATAAAATTGGAGTGATACATATGTTTTGATTTAAAATTTATTTTAACGATAAAAACAATTTTAATTGAATTCTGAATAGTTGATGAGATTTAAGATTGTGGCTGGTTAGGTTAATGCAGCTGTATAGGGGACATCCATAAATTACGTGAGGTGTTTTTTCCAAAATCTGGACCCCCCCTCCCCCCTTGGTGAGATTTAGTGAGATTTTGCTGGACCCCCCTCCCCCCACGTGAGATTTACCTACAACCTTTAAAAATGATTTTCTATCCTATTCGTTTGCATTTTGTGCTTCACAACACCTAAAACTTTTCCATTAGTAATGATGTGGGGGAAAAGGACATTATTCCGCCTAAAAATCACTACAGTATCTGTGGGTATTATTCCTTTCTCTTAAAAAAGAAAATCGCTTAATTTCGAACTTAAAAAGTTGACGTGAGATTTTAATCACCCCCCCTTCCCCCTGGTGACATTTGGTGAGATTTTTCCAAACCCCTCCCCCTTTTTGACCTCACGTAATTTATGGATGTCCCCATAATGAAAATGACAGTCTTTGAATTTTTGATAGTTAAGCAATATCTTGGCTATAATTCCAAAATTACCTAAATTCTCTATGCATGTAAGAGAATCAGGAACTTTTTTGAACAAATGTTTTGAAACATATCAATGTTATTTCAAAGAATAAGGAAATCTACCTTTTTTTGGACTATAATTTGAAAATTTCCATTAATTTTAAAAATTAAAATTACTTTAAATTCAAAACCACATTAAATTGATAACAAATAACTAACAATTTCAATATTTTAACAAATTAGCAATTTACTCATATCGTTTTAGTTCTTTTTTTAACTTATTTTTGGGAGATGCGTTAATTTTTTGTTTAGAAATGTTTGGGAAAAGTTTGAAATAATTACTATATACGTGCAAACATTTTTCAATTACGATTACAATGATTATTTATTTTTTTATTTAATTTCAAAGTTTGACTTTAAAAAAGGGCGCGAAAACATCCAATGTCAAAATGTGACGTTATTTAAGAGGCAGATTTTATAAGGAGCGGGCAGATCACTATAGTGACCATTTTTGATTTTGATGAAATTTTTATGATGGATACTTCTAATGATTTTAGAATACCCCTATTTTTTCTTTTTCCCGAAAAAAAATTTTTTCGGCCTACAAAAATTCTCAAAGTTGGTCGCGACCCGGTATTTTTTTCGAATCGACATATCTTTGTACAACATTTTCTCAGTGCATTGAGGGTCAACCAAAGTAATTCTTGCGGCAACAACATGTCCTTAGATAGCTTAATCAAATTATTTTGTGAATTTCATGGTTCACCTTCCCTGCAAACTGGAAGGGTTCGCTAAACTTTGTCGAAAAAAATGAAAAAATGCCAAATTCGAGCCTTTATTGACCCCAGCATTGAGGGTCAATCACAGTTTTGAGGGTTAAAGTGTGTAGTACTGCTCAGTATTAACTTAATTAGCCCATTGGTTGTATGGTTAACCCTCATGGCTGCAGAAAAATGGCTACTTTCGTAGCTATCAAAACAAAAAGAGGTCATTTTGGTGACCCCGTATTTCAGAGCATTGAGGGTCAATCAATAATTCGAAATATACGTTTCTTAGTACAATACCTCTACTTTAAGAAACAGTTGACAAACCTATGGACTCTCGATCTGGGATCATGTGAGATTGATTTTTGTGACTAAAAAAACGGAAAAAGGTCATTTTTGGGACCCTGTATTTCAGAGCATTGAGGGTCAATGACGAACTGGAAATATGCATTTCGTAGTATGAGACCTAACCCTTTAAGAAACAATTGACAGAATTATGGAGTCTTGACCTGCGATCACGTGAGATTTATTTTTGTGACTACAAAAGCGGAAAAAGGTAATTTTTGGGATCCTGTATTTCAGAGCAATAAGGGTCAATGACGAACTGGAAATATGCATTTAGTAGTATGAGACCTACCCTTTTAAGAGACATGCGTACTGCCACAATAAAAGAAAACCAAAAAACTCCTGAAGAATATTCACTCCTGAAGAATATTTAACTAAATCCCAGATTCAGTCTCTCTTCTCAAGAATGTCAGCTGTGCAAAAATCTGGGAAACTGCAGCCACCAGAAACGATGGAAATGGAGGTTATGACTGATGAAGATTTGAATGACGAGGTACATATTTTTCTTATCTCTACTGCAGTGTTTCCCAACGTGAGGCGTACGCCCAATCGGGGGCCAATAAGTTTTTCTAGGGGGGTCAATTTGAAAACTTTTAACCAAATTATCGGCTTGTGGGACATGGACAACCAGATTTTGTACACTTTCAAAGATTTTCGAAAAAAAAATGAAGTGGGGGGCATAGACAATTTAGAAAGGCTTAGCTGGGCCACAGACGGAAAAAGGTTGGGAACCATTGCTCTACTGTAATTTTTTCTTTTATCATCTGTAAATCTAAGGTTCATTTATATTTCTATTTTTTTCAGTATTTCGGTATTGAAGCTGTTGGGGAAATCAAAAAGATAATTTCAAAGATTAAAGAAGATGAAATAACTTGGGAGAAATAAACTTTTTTGTGTTTATATTTGTTAAAACTTCTTTCTTTGAAATATTTTGCTGTTTTATTGAAATTCTTTGAGATATTTTGCTGTTTTATATGTTCAAGGCTAATGTTTTTCAAATTGTCTTAAATCACTGCCCAAATGAAAATTTAATCTCATTAAATGGTTTATTTTTTGGAGGTCTTTCCTTTGGAAGACCAAATGTAATTTGAAAATAATTTTTGAAAATAACCTACAAAGCTAATTGTAAGCATAGCATATTTTATGTGTTCGCTATGTAGAAAAGTAAGTCTTAGGCGTGCCCGCTGGGCAAAATACCATAGTTCTGTCAATTGTCTCTTAAAAGGGTAGGTCTCATACTACGAAATGCATATTTCCAGTTCGTCATTGACCCTCATTGCTCTGAAATACAGGATCCCAAAAATTACCTTTTTTCCGTTTTTTAGTCACAAAAATCAATCTCACGTGATCCCAGATCGAGAGTCCATAGGTTTGTCAACTGTTTCTTAAAGTAGAGGTATTGTACTATAAGAAACGTATATTTCAAATTATTGATTGACCCTCAATGCTCTGAAATACGGGGTCACCAAAATGACCTCTTTTTGTTTTGATAGCTACGAAAGTAGCCGTTTTTCTGCAGCCATGAGGGTTAACCATACAACCAATGGGCTAATTAAGTTAATACTGAGCAGTACTACACACTTTAACCCTCAAAACTGTGATTGACCCTCAATGCTGGGGTCAATAAAGGCTCGAATTTGGCATTTTTTCATTTTTTTCGACAAAGTTTGGCGAACCCTTCCCGTTTTCACGGAAGATGAACCATGAAATTCACAAAAGAATTTGATTAAGCTATCTAAGGACATGTTATTACCGAAAGAATTACTTTGGTTGACCCTCAATGCACTGAGAAAATGTTGTACAAAAATATGTCGATACGAAAAAAATACCGGGTCGCGACCAACTTTGAGAATTTTTGTAGGCCAAAAAAATTTTTTTCGGGAAAAAGAAAAAATAGGGGTATTCTAAAATCATTAGAAGTATCCATCATAAAAATTTCATCAAAATAAAAAATGGTCACAATAATGACCCCCGCATTTCTGCCCGCTCCTTATAAAATCTGCCTCTTAATCCTAAACATTGTTTTTAAACAATGGTTCAATTGTTTAAACAATTCAAAGCGATTGTTGGTTTTCACTTCAAAGTAAGGCCGAAAGTGATTTGACGTCATTCTATCCTAAACAAATACAAATTGATTTGTCAATTTTATTTTAAAATATTGAATTAACAAACTTTTTTTAAACTTTTCATGTCGATTTTTGAATTTAGATCTGAATTAGATCTTTTCTGTTCTTTAAAAAATGCTGGTATTGGTCCATTTTAATTTAGACTATTGATATTAAAAAAAACACACTGAATTTACTTTCATCTTCATACTTAAAAATTAAAGATTACGAAACAATTTAACCTAAACCTAAAAATATTGTGTATGCCCCTAAACCCTTCCAATTCTTCCAAACCATTTGATTTCCCATTAATAGGACCAAGTAAGGCAGAAAGGATGACAATCCTTGCACACCTAACGATGTCACCTCTTTGACAGAACCTTCAAAGGAACTGTTTCCACCCGTGGGTGAGAGGGTTCGTTTGAAGCTCGCTTTCTTTTGAAGACATAATTGCCGTTCAGTTACGGACATCCGAGGTTTCTTTGTGGAAGGTGTCCGAGAGATTGGGTTTGTAATCACTGAAAGGAAGTGGATGGGTGTAATTATCAGGAGCAAAGAAACCATTTTATAAGGTAATAATCGGTTTTATGTAAGAACTGCCGTATTTTCTATTATTGGGGTTAAGTAAGTACTCTGCTAATTACTGCTTAGCCAACGATAGTAAAAGGGTCACGTGATTTTAATACAAGTTGCAAGGTCGATTGTACTCGACTTGTATGGAATAAAATCTCTATATTGATATTAAACGGTTCCGCTCCTTGGTTAATATCAATAAGGAGATTTTATTTCATACAAGTCGAGTACTATCAGCCGTGCAAAAATCATGTGGATCTTACTATCGTCGGTGAAGCAGTAGAAATAATGACAAAAACGTAGAGGAAAAAATCAAAATATTATACAGAGTGGTGCACATTAGTTGACTCAAATAAAATCGCAAAAAAAAAACAATTATCATCAAAACCATAAATAAAATTATCAAATTATAAACAAAACTTGAAAAATTTGATGCGAGAAATTTTTATCGTTAATGAAGATCAATTTATTCTACATACTCTATTTAATGAATTCAATACTTAGTGAGGTACCTTTATCGTAAAAGTTGGATTTTACACTGTTAACATATTTAAAGTATTTTTTCCCAGATTTTTAGTAATTTATCTCCTTCAGTGCTAAGTCTGAAAGAAGAAATCTCTGAAAAATTTGACATGAATAGAAATTTTTTCAATTAACGTAATGTCCAGTATATTTTTTGTTCAATAGAAGTACCCAAGAGATGCATATATACGATATTGATACGAATATAGGATGATATAGGGATTGTCTCGATTTTTATTTTAAAATATTGAATTAACAAACATTTTTTAAACTTTTCATGTCGATTTTTGAATTTAGATCTACTTCTTTTTTTTACTGCAAAAAGCATTTTTTTGTGTTTTCAAACAATGCTGGTATTGCCCATTATAACGTTTGCTTGAACACTAATTTACTATCATTACATACTAATTTTAACTACCACTACATACAATAACTTATGTCGAAAAAAGGCTCTTGTAAAAATTTCTTGTAAATTTTGTAAACTAATGTTTTTCTGTTAACTTATAGTATAAGGAACTTAAAAAAATTTGGTGCCAATTTTTTAATTCACATTTAGGTGTAATTAAGCTAATTATAAGATGAAATAATGACTTTTAAGAAATGGGGATTTTTTAACATAATATGTTTACTTATTAACATAAAAATGTGAAATTTGGAATATAAAAAGAAGACTTAATAAGAACTTAAAATATATTTTGAATTTCCGTTTAAAAAATTTTAATTTTAATTTATTTTAAAAAATAAATTTTTTAATAAAAAGTGGATATTTAATTTTTTGACCGATATTTTTTAGATTTTCTTATTATTTACTGATATGCTATCTAAAAACACTTATTGAACAAAATTTTTAATGTGTTAATGAATTTAATTAGTAGTAAAATTAGTAGTAATTAGGCATTATAGTGGAGTTGCTTATGTCAAAAAAAGGATCTTAAAAAAACTATTTGAAAATCATGTAAATTAATGTTTTTTGTTAACTTATAGTATAAGGAACTTAAAAAGGTGTGGTGTCAAGTTTTAAATTCACATTTAGGTTTAATTTGGGTAATTATCAGATGAAATAATGATTTTTGAGAAATGGGAATTTTTTAACATTATGTTTATTTATTAATATAAAAATGAGAAATTTAGAATATAAAAGCAAGACTAAATAATATTTTATATAGATTCCGAATTTTTATTTAATTTAAGTTATTTTATTAAGTTTTAATTTAATTAAAAATAATTAAATTTTTTAATAAAAATTCGAGTTTTTTTGTCTCATATTTTTATTTACATTTTCTTATTTACTAATTATCTAATAACACCTAAAACTTTATTGATTAAATTTTTGAATTTAATAAAGTAGTAATTAAGGATTAACTCATTAAAAACTTTCATTAGTCAGGAAATGAACAATTAAAGGTATTCCTTTCTAGAAAATATTGTCTAAAATAATGTAAATTATTAGTCAAATATTTATTAGATTTCATATTTACCCTGAATAAAAAGTCTTAATCACCTTTTAATAATTAAAAAACATCTCCTCTGTCTTCTAAATCCAGTCTATTTCAAAACCTTACTAAAGGCACTTTTCAAGGTCCCACCCTCTCGGTAAAAGATTTTCGTTAAAATTATTAATTTAAGTCGTAAATTAAACATTGATTTCACCCTAAAAGGATAAGAATATGTTTCAATTCATTTATAGCATTCAGATATAGCAGTACTGGGAACATTTGCCCCTTTGACATTTATTGTGTCACAACCACAGGATGCGAGTTCTATTACAGCTTTAGGAGCCGGGGGTGGAATAAAACAATAATTTTCTTTTTTCCAACCAAACAATTCAGATGTAGGAATAATTTGCGCTGATTCAACATCTTTGGCCCAAACTAGAGCTATGCTCTCTGATTCAGCTAGCAGTCTTTTGAAAAGGTACTAAAGTAGATCCTTAGTATTCTTTGCAAACAAATTCTTCCAAAGCAATGAAGTGTCTATCCACTAACTGTTCTTCTTTCCCAGTGATATAAAGCCTAGCTTTGAACGACGTGAAATAAACCTCTTTAAAAGCTCTACAGTAGGGTGGAGCGAAAAACTTTTTTTTAGAAATTTAAAACGCCTGAGGTGGGAATAGGTGCCATTTAGGATAAAACTTAAAAATTCAAAACATGAGTTCGATCAATTAATATCTTCAGGTTCCACATTCACGTTAAAGTTTCGAAGTTTCATCAAATTTTACGTAAAAATGGTTATAAATGATTCTCACACAATTTTAGCTCCCTTTTCAAACCATAGCTGGTTGAGTTTATATTCTTAGGATGTCAAAAAACATTTTAAGACCTTCTATGGATCTGAAATGGGGGAATTTCCAATTTTTCAAGCCCGTATAATAAGGGCGCATGCCATTAAATCGGCTAGCGACCGAAAAACAAATTTTAGAATATCGGTGCCAAATAGAGCACAAAAGTTGTGTTTTACCCTCCTCATTCATGGAAAAATAATAAAAAAATTCCTAAAAAATAATTTTGGTTTGTATTGACCCTAGAATTTGAAAAATCGATCTTTTGCATAGTCTTTGCATCTTTGCATCTTTTGCATAATGGGAAAAGTCTTAATCAATCAAATTCAAGTTTTAAATGTTATAAAGCTTATAGTTACATTAATTAGCTGTCTTAATAGTCAAAAAAGTATGTACATGGGTACTGCAGTGTGATTTGAGCTAAGCAGTTAAGGCATACAGCTAAAAATCGCCAAATGAAAGAAAAATTAATTTTTATACTTATAATATTTATTTTTTCAGATAAGAGCATTAAAATTACTTATAATATACCCTAAATTTTCTCTAATTATATCTAACACTAATCATGACCTTTTATTTGATAGTTCGCCCCTTTAAATTTGAAGACTTTTTATAAAAAGTGGTAGTTCAAGTTAAAGTTTGGAATAAAATGCCTATATTTCAATATACCGTTTTTTTTTCGTACGTTTTCTATAAAAATATCAACCTTAGTTATTTAAAAGCCTTTTATGTAAACAAGAATGTGTATTACAGACTAAATAAAATATTTGAACTTAAAATTTATAAATTTTGGGGTTTTCAATTTTTTTCATCCAAGTTTGCAATTTTAGGCTGTGAACTTGATTTTAAAAAATTTAATACAGAATTCAAAAGTATTATTGACTATTAAGACACCAAATTAATGTAACTATAGGCTTTAATATCAATTAAAACTTTAATTCGATTGATTAAGACTTTTCCCATTGTACGCTATGCAAAAGATAGATTTTTTCAAATTGTAGGGCCAAAACAAACTTAAATTATTTTTTATGAATTTTTTAATTATTTTTCCATGAATAAGCAGGGTAAAACGCAACTTTTGAGCTTTATTTGGCACCGATATTCTAACATTTGTTTTTCGGTCGCTAGCCTATTTTAATGGCATGCGCCCTTATTTCGGGCTTGAAAAATTGGAAATTCCCCCCATTTCAGATCCATAGAAGGTCTTAAAATGTTGTTTGACATCCTAAGAATATAAACTCAACCAGCTATGGTTTGAAAAGGGAGCTAAAATTTTGTGGGAATCATTTATAACCATTTTTACGTAAAATTTGATGAAACTTCGAAACTTCAACGTGAATGTGGAACTTGAAGATATTAATTGATTGAACTCAAATTTTGAATTTTTTAGTTTTATCGTAAATGGAACCTATTCCCACCTCAGGCATTTTCAATTTTCAAAGTTGGTCATTTTTGGCTAGTTTCGCTCCACCCTACTCTACAGCACATAATAATTTTCCTTTACCATCTGCATCTGTTGACTAAATGTGAACCCCCAAATTTGAAGCACAGGTATTTTTCATGGTATATATAACTTGTGTCAGCTTCCTTATGGTTGGTTTTTAAATTGTTATAAAAACTTGTTATTTGATAGAACCGCTGTTTCTGTGGATGCAATTATTTCTTTCTCTAATTTTTTGTAATAATGGAGTATTTTTATTAAAAGATATTCAGTAAGGCTTGCTTTAGTTTTAGGGTTACATAAGAGAGTCCTATTTTAATTGGACTTATATCTGTACGAATAAATGCTCTGTTGACAATTTTCTTTCCTTGACGGCGAAGATACGAGGGGCTGTTTGCTGCTTTTTATGATGTATCTTTAGAATAATGATCAGAAACTAGGTGAATGGTGTCATAATTTTCAAAATTACTAATTCGAAATATTATTTACTTTTATTTAAGATTTTAAATGAGCTGGTGAACTAGTAATCGGAGTTTTCAGCTTAAAGCGGAAGTTAGACCTAAATCAGTGACTGGTGACCCCTTGACACCTCTCATAGATTGTAATTCTTTAACTTTACTGTTAATAACCATTGTAACAGCTTTTCCAGTTGAATTCCATGATAGTTTAATTTTTGTTAATTTAGACAGTAAAGTTTGTATTATTTTTTTATTCTATCGCTCACAAAATTCTCCAAAGCTTTCTTCCCTTCATCATCTCGTCTACATACATCATGTTTTACATTATCAGGCATTATTATGGGATGTGTGACGACATTCACAAGTTCTCCACTTTCTTCTCTGCATGGATTACTCGTTTGTACAAATGGTATAAGCTTTCTAATCATATCCTCATGATTCTTTACAGCGGCTTCCGTTAAGTGATGGTGCTCAGATTTTCCCTTTCCACACATTATTTCTAATTTATCTAGTCTGTATTTTTAAGGAAATTTAAAACTTTTCTATTTGAACTTTCTTTTTTAAGGTCTACTGTGAATTTTCCAACTGCAACTAACGCCGCTGACTGAGATTGGCTCTTTCGCTCGGACGGGGCGGCGCGGCGTCCGCTTTTAACTCTTTCGTCTTATCTCGCGACAAAGTAAACAATATTTTAAAATAAAACCAACTGTTTTATAATTTATCTTTACTTTAACCTCAAAGGGAGAAAATTGGCAGTACTTAATACCAAATTATATTTAGCTACATAACAAAACCATAAGGATATCGAAATTTGACCTTAGGGTCTAAAAATGATTATTAAAACTGTTTTAGAATTTTATTTCAATACTTATATGCTTAAAAACCTGCTTATCCTTCTTTTTACCAACTTAAATAGGTAAATTACTGAATTAAACCAGCTCAAAACTCAAAATATTGAAATTCTATATTTGACCTTTGACGTGACCTCTAGATCTGGAAAGTGAAAAGAAAAATTGGCACCAAAGATTTTCTGATTCTCCATACTCTAAAGAACCAAAATAACCTTGGTGCCAAAAATTTACACGAACTTTTTACAGATTTACATAAGCGCCTCCACTATTAAAAGAAAAACTGGTAAAATCACTTTGTTTAACCAGAAGAGTGATAAATGCTTGAATTGAAGGACGAAAATCTTTTCCCAAGCATTCCTTTCCTCAACATAATTAGTAGTAAACTTGATCATCAAAATAAACTGGAATCATCGTGGTCAATCGTTAAATTAATGATCCACAGTTATAACATAAATGTGATTTTATACTAAGACTAAACAAAGTACAACGCAAACCATAATATCTAGGGAAGGTGGATTAATATGAAAATATATTTAATAGGCCATATCGAAGTTTTCGGAATATGGGTGATTTGGAAGATAAAATCGCTTTCATCAGCTTTATGTACCTTTCTTCAAAACTTGAAACATTTTGGAAAACATTATGGTATTTCATATTAGTACTTTAAGTTATTTATACTGGATAGTTTCAGTTAAATTGAATAAATAATGATTCGTCTCTTGAGTTTGGTAATATTAGCATATAACCGTCGAAAGAAAGGTAATTCCAAAACTTTATGTAGTAATCATAAGCTAATGACTTTACCTTACTTAAACTTAATAAGCATTGCTGTCTGCTTTGTCACTCTAAGGTTTGCATAGTATGCTTTTCCTGTTTGAAGTGTTCAAATAAGGCTTATAAAAAAATTGGCACATGACTTAATGGAATGAACGTGCTAGTGTATCGGAGAGTAAAACTAATGGCTTTGCTAGGGAACCTTCAGACTCCTTATTATTTTGTCAAATTAAGAATAACCGGTAACTTCATAGCTATAAACTTTCCTTCTTAGAATATCATTTTAAGTTGATTAGCAACGATATTTGTGTCTTTCTTGTAGATTAAAAATAAAAAGGACAAGTTTAAGTAGTTTAGAAACTTTTTTGATATAAATTGCATAAGTTATAAGAAAAAAGTTTAAAAATAAAAAGCAATATTGAAAATTTTGATAATCTTCAATTTATAACCGCCGTATTTTATAATATTTAATGAAGTATATTTATAGAGTAAGTTAATAGGTAAGAAAAGAGGTAAATTAGCACTCAAGTGTAATTTTAATAGTATAGTAATTGTTCTACACTATTAAAATCCGAGAGTAAACAAACGTATATATGTGTGTATGTGTGTATGTCCATCTATCTCCTCCGAAACCACTGAACGCAGAAGGGCGCCAGAGGTACCAAAAGACGCAGAATGACCCAGGGACCAGGAGTAGCCCATGTTCATTCCGAAATTCGAAATACTTTTCGAATTATTTGCGTTTTTCTGCTCTTTTACGCTTATTTCTCCATTTCTTCACTAGATTACACCTGCTTGACTCACTATTGTAAATTAGTTGAAAACAACCAAATTAAATATTTTGACAGGAAAAACTCGATAATTGTCCATTTAAAAACTCCATTAGCTATGTAAAAAACAAAATAAATTCAAATAATTTATTTTCAAGCTTTATTTACGTTCATTTTAAGATAATTCCTTTAAAATAAAAATATTTATGGAAAAATATAATTTTTTTCATGGAATGAGAGTTTTAAAAGTAAAACATTGTTTCAAATGTGACGATTCACTAGACTTTTCAGTTTACTAGAGATTTTATCACAGTTTCAAATTTTTCACTTTGTTCACTAGGCTCATTAATTTACTAGACTTTATAGTATTTCAGTTTATAATTTGGTACTTTATAAAGGCACAAAGATTGGATTGGAAAAAGTACTGGATTGGAAAAAGTACCTGGAACACCGGGATTTGAAAATTAGCAGAAACACTTTGATTTGAAAACTAATGGGAACACCGGGAAAGAAAAAATACCGGAATAGAAAAATTACCAGGAACATCGGGATACAAAAATTTTATGTGAAAAAATCATATAAATGTTTATAAAAAATATTTTCAGTTATTAATATATCAAAATAAATTAAAAAGTAAAATTAGTTTGTATTGAACTTAAATGATACCACTCTGTGACACCAACAAAATATTTAAGGTACCACAAAATGGGTCCGGTTGGGGAGAAAAGACGATTCCATTAGAGCTCCTCTACTCCCATGTATGTTATTTGCATTAATGGGGATGAATAGCCCCTTCCAATCAGCTATAGCGAGCGAAGCGAGCAAGATTGCGAAGTAATCTTAGGGAAACTGCGTCAGCAGTTCCCGGGGGTTGGTGAGAGACAGCGAGAAGGGGGCGGTAGCCCCCTAATTTTTCTTTCTACTATGTCTTATTACTATATCTTTCATTATGGTTTCAAATTAATTACTTATTAAGATGTGGGGGAAACACCGAGAGAGGAAAAATCACCGGGAACGCCGGAATATGAAAATGGCGCCTGGGATACCAGGATGATTGTGGTAATTGCTTATAAACAAAAGAAGAAATGCGTTTTGAGAAAACTTATAAGAAAATTATTCACTCCACCCGTTCAAGGCTGTGGAAAAGGTGGGAGATGTGGCACAGCAGATAAAACTGAGTTAAAACATATATTTTATTATGTTGGTAATATAGATTTTTATGTATGAATATTATTGAATTTTTCTTTTTTTATATAGTTTTTTTTCTCTAAAAGTATAATATTAAAGTATGCATCGTGAAACCTAGAATTAAAACTTTACTCGGCGCAACATATCGGGTTGCGGCTTCAGCTAGTAAGTTAAATAATTTTTGTTTTGTGTTAAATGATAAAAATTTATCAAAATAAATGAGGGATATATATATTGATTAAATATATCGCCTTAAAAACTGATAAGTTTTATGTATTTAATTAAAAGTTCAGTTTAACCTTAAGTTTATATAGTATGATAGTTATAAGCAGGGCTCGATTTCAGCCGGAACGGTCCGGAACGCCGTTCCGGAACCTCTTTTTCGGAAAAATATTACATTATATTTTAGGGGTCTCCTAACTAAAACCCACGAGAACAATTCATCTGGCTAGCTGATACCTTTCTATGTTCGAAAAAAAGTCCTAAAATGAATTAAAACCTTGTTTTTACTGTCAAATTTCCAAAATTTTCGGGGGGAGAACCCCCAGACCCCCTTTTTGTACTTAGAACTCAACTTATCATATTTGTTTTCAGATTAAGTTCATAACAGTAAGAATCCTACCAAAAAATATAAAAAAGGCGTATTTCAAATTAAAAAAAATATTTTTAATGCATGTTTATCTTTTTTTGCAAATAACAATATTTGTGATTTAATTGTAAGGTTTTTACTTAATTGTTCTTTTAAAACATGATTGTGAACCCCCATTTATTACCATTATTTGAACCAGATTTGCCAGATCGCTGGGCAAATTTGCAAAGAAAATTTGCCACATCTTAAATTCTACCATTTAAGGACTTGAACTACGCATTATATTCTTCTTTAAATTGGTAAAATATACAACACTAATGGTTCATTGATATTGATTCACTAATGATTGATGGTAGGTCTCACCTCCTACAAGAGGCACCCTGTTGGGAAAAAAAGTATAACCCACTGTAAAAAAGGAGTTTAAAGAGTTTTGAATTTATTTTATAAATTCAAATTTAAAAATAAATACTTATGTTTTTGTATGAAAAATTATTCTCTTTTTCAGTTTTGATATCAATAATTTTACCGTTCCGGTACCTCTTTTTTTAGAAATCGAGCCCTGATTATAAGTAAGAAAATGAATTAATAATTCATATTAATATTTTCCTTTCATCTCCCAAATCCCACTGAAATTTTGTTTTACTTTTCTAAACCAACGAAAGTGCAGTTTATTTTATTATTAACTTCCTAGTAAAAAAATAAATAGCTGTTTATGAGTGCCTTATGATATGCCTTTACTATGCAAATATACGGTTGAAATGTACTTTGCCTAACTTCAAACGGAAAAGGCGGGAAACCTTTACGGACCAATCATCAATTCCCTTCACTTCAAAGTTTGTGGAAAAAGTAATCAAATATTTGTTTTTCCCCGTAAAATACTTCCAACTAGTCCCTAAGCATGGATTTTTATTGATTTTCTATAAAACTCCGACGTAGAATTTGAAAGAGAAGTTTTGTTTTAGAGATTGATGCAAATTGGTTATTGGAAAAACGCAAGAATGTTTGATAGAGTAATGCAGTTTGAGATTTTTGAAAGTTCTTCATTGATTTGTTTAATTTTTAAGCTGCTGAAAGTATTTAATTTCTTTTACGTGATATTTATTTTATTTTATTAACCATCTTAGTAATTTAGAGAAATTTCATAGAAGACACATCTTAAGTGATTTTAGTGCAACAAAACTGCAAAATCTACAGGCTATAATATTTATTTAAAGCCTTGTGTAATAAATATTACTTGTGATTAGAAATGTAAAGGCGGGAAAAAACCGGGTTTAATCCGGGGAATAAACCCGGTTTTTTGGGTTTATTCCCGGTTTAAACCCGGTTGTTTTCTTTTTTGTTTGGTTTCTTCCCAGGAATAAACCCAAAAAACCTTTACATCTCTACTTGTGATAGCAATTTAAATTTCGCAAGAAGTAAAATTTTATACAGGGTGTATCTGAAACGGTGCAACAAACTTTCAGGGATGATAGTACTCATCAAGACGGACAAGATTCGGTATAGAAAGGGGGGTCCCAGACCAAATCCCAGGGAGTTAAAAATCAAACGACACCCCAAAAAAATCATTGAAAAATTCAATTTGTAGAAGAACTACTATTGGTAAAAACTTAATTATGGTCTAAAAATTGTGGTTTAATATGATCTTTAAAATTACCTCAAAAGTCTTCACTTTAAAATTTTTTTATTATTAAAAAGTTAAAAAACAAAAAAATGTGACAACTCTGCCAAAACCTTATTTTGTATTTCGAAATCCTTTCTTTTGATTTGATAATCTAAAAGAACATAGTTGAAAACCCTTAAGTCCAAAGTTTCAAGTAAATAGAATCAATATTAAACGCTTGAGATCATGTTAAAGTTTGTTTTTTGGGTGCTCAAGCAGTTTTCTAGAGCTGTTTCCAGAACAGCTGTTTGCGCACGCAAAGAACAAACTTTAACAGCGAGTTGGAATTTGTGGGAATTGCGAAGCAATTCCAAAAGGTCCTGCGTGAGCAGTTTACGGGGGTTGGTGGGCGATAGCGAGCAGGGGGCAGTAGCTCCCTAGTAAAAATAAAAAAATTAAATCTTCAGCTCAGTCCGCCAATGAGGAAGTTGCATGATTTTTTTTTATTTTTTTAATCGATTCTTCTTGCAAAAATAAGCAACTAACCAAAATTTGAGGCCGATCGAGAAATTTTTTGATTGTCAAAATAATTAACAAAAATCCCCTTTTTAAAAGCGCGCGAAAACGCCAAGAGTTTGGATGTGACGTCATCTTATACTAAACATTGTTGTAAAGCAATGGAGTTGATGGTATTATTGTTGACGTCATCTTATAGTTTAAACAATAAACGTTTTCAGTCACGTGTTTTTTTCTCGACTTTTAAATTAAAATATTTAATTACCTGTACATTTTTTTGAAAAACTGACTAGATATTTCCTTTTACCGTACAAAAAACCATACGGAACACTTGTTTGTTTTTGAAAATCTGACACATGCAACTTCCTTATTAGGGACCTTACGGTAGTCTTTGAAATGAGGGGTGAAAAAAACCCATGAACTGCGCATTCCCTAGAACAGATTTAATTCCCGAAAGGCAAGGTATGAAAAGAAGAGTTCATCACCAGTAACCTCTGGTTAGAGGAATGTGTGAGAAAACTCCAGCTCTCAAGCGTCGCCTCCAACCGTGGACCGGTTTCGCCCTTTTTAGGGCTCATCAGCACGGTATAGGAAGGTAACGCAAGAGAGCGGAGGAAGAGCTTTTAGTCTAGCCGACTATAACGGAAAAAGTGGTGACTATTGATCAGTCCTCCACTATCTGCCGGAATGAACTGCGCATTCCCTAGAACAGATTTAATTCCCGAAAGGCAAGGTATGAAAAGAAGAGTTCTTCACCAGTAACCTCTGGTTAGAGGAATGTGTGAGAAAACTCCAGCTCAAACTCTTCTTTTCATACCTTGCCTTTCGGGGATTAAATGTGTTCTAGGGAATGCGCAGTCCATTCCGGCAGATAGTGGAGGACTGATCAATAGTCACCACCTTTTCCGTTATAGTCGGCTAGACTAAAAGCTCTTCCTCCTCTCTCTTGCGTTACCTTCCTATACGGTGCTGATGAGCCCTAACAAGGGCAAAACCGGTCCACGGTTGGAGGCGACGCTTGAGAGCTGGAGTTTTCTCTTACTTAATTGTTTGCCAATTTGTAACGGAGAGTTAGAATTAAAAATACTAAGCACTAAAACGTAGTGGAGGATGAGCCGTTATAATACTATTTTGTTCGATTTAATTATCACATATTTTAAGCTTTTAATGAAGGAAAAGTGAAAAAGTGGGTTTTTTACAGGACACCACTATATACTTTAAGGAGACAGTATATAAAAATTTTTTGCTTTTCTTTTCAATATTTTAAAACTTTTAAAATATTCAAATCGATTAACATTTTTTAAAGTTAAATGTTTTACTTCAAGTTAGAAAAATTGCTCAGAACATTATTTCTGCAAATTTGTTTAATTAAATTCTGATAGTTTTGGGGTAGGTTTTTTCTAACAAAGGAATTGTAAATTTCAAAACGTAGTTTGTCTTAAACCATAAAAACCCCTTTACTTAAGCGAACAAAACAAAAGAACATTTCAAAATGAAGTTCGGTTTATTTCCAAACGATTGTGACACGTGAAGTTTCTACCGAAACTTTTGGCATCATTAGCAATTCAATTTTAATGGCATCTCAAAGTCTTTTGGCAAAGGGTAATGAAGGGCAGGAGAACACTCCATAGGAACAGAAAATCGAGAATTTAAATTGGAGACTTTTGAGAATAGTTTCAGAGAGAATAAAGTTTTCGAGCTAATTTCATATTGGTTTTGAGTTAACTAGTTGGACATTTATTTGTAAGAAAATAGTTTGTACTATCGATTTCAAATAATATTTTGGAAATGCCTACCGGAGAATTCTGTTTGTAATATTATATGAAGATTTTTTTACGTCCAAGTTTTCATAAGAAGGGAAAAGGAATATTGTAACTTAAGTTTCACGCTGTAAAATTTTCTTACACATATTCTTCTTTCTTACATATTAATTCATATACAAAGAATTTCGCAAGCGTAAAAAGTATTACTTTTAGAAAGATATCTTATGAAAAAATTAGGAATGTAATCTGAAATTTCTCATACCGCATTAAAAATCAGTTTCTAAAATGACAGGATTATGAAACAGCAAGTTTTATTTCAAATTTTCATTTGAAATTTCAATACCAAAATTGATTTCTTTAGTGGGATCTATTACTAAAGAAATATCCATTGTCGTAAAAAATAGTACCAAATCATTCACTAGAAAATTAATTGATATGACATAACTTCTGAAATCAGTTCTCGATATTAAAATTTTCCCAATAACTTTACTTAAGTCAAAACCTTTGATGATCATTGTTTTCTGGAATGTAAAAGCTATGCTATAAGTTGATTTGATAAGTATCCATTAAATTTTGATAACGTTTAGTTAAGCAGTTCAAAATGTAAGGAGATCCCGGATAGGGTTTTAATAAATGACTCATGCATACGATGAAGGAATTTCAGAAGGTTTAACAAACACCACAAGTTCAAGTGTGGCTTGAGTTAATACAAATTTGATAACTTTAAAAATGTAAACCATTGAACCCCCCAAACAAACTTAATTGTTAAGTATTTTTATGTATTTCTAAAAATAAAATATGGGTACCAAATAGTTTTGATTTAGTTCTTCTACAGGCTGGTGCAGGCCAAGTATCCGTCTGCATCCTCCAGGCGGCACGACCTGTTGCTAGGTTTCTCCCCTTATTAATTCCCAAGATCTTCAAATCTCTCCCCTCACAGTCCAACCATCTCGTTGCTGGTCTACCTCTTCTCCTTGTACCCTCAATCTTAGAAAAAGTTAGTTTTTTTTAACAGGGTCCAAATCTGGGCGTCGAAAAACGTGCCCCAGCCATCTAATTCTGTTGAATTTAATAACTCTCAAGATGTTAGGTTGTCTGTATTTAGTATTTATTTCTAGAGATGTAAAATTCCCACATTTTTTGTGAGGGGCGGGAAAAAAACCCGGGATTTTCGGGAATAAACCGGGAATTTTAGAGGAATATTGGGAATTTTGAATGTAAACAAACACAACGATATTTCACCATCAGTTTTCATTTTCTAGGTACTCTTTTGAGGAGTTAAAGACAATTTTTGATATAAATCCACTGAAAGACCATTTTACAATTGAAATTCTTATTAATAATAAAGCAATACAAATAGTTTAAATCTGCCCATTTTCTGTGTCAATGTCTAAATGCAATTTTTTCTCTGCAAGTTGAAAAGTGTAATCAAGGATGCTATTTTAAACATGATCAAACACTAGTAAAAAAATTGATAGTTCTACACTTCACTCTAAAATCTCGAAAACGAAAGTAGTTTCATATTTGAAAATCCGGGAATATTCAAAATTCCCTTCCCAAAAAACCGGGTTTATTCCCGGGAATAAACCCGGTTTTTTCCAGCCTTTACATCTCTATTTATTTCATGGTTATATAAAATTATCCATGTATCATTTTCTTTCACTGCTCCAAAAATTGACCGAAGGATCTTTCTTTCAAAAATGAGTAGCCTGTTTTCCTCCGTTTTGTTAATTGCCCAATAAATTTAGTTAGATTTCAACAGTAGTGGTGTGATGCATGTATATCTCAATTACCGAGCAACCATAGAGTATTTGTTTAGAAACACTTTCATTTCTTTCCATAGAAGAAAAACTGTTTTTGAGACGCTCTCTCTTATCTTTCTCGAAACGCGTTTCGCTTTTTCTAGTCACATATCTACTCTCAGCGGAAAAGTAAATAAAAGATGTATTCTAGGAATCTGGGACATCCACATAGGTAACGGAAGCACAGAGTGTTCAGCTCATCCCCTCAAAAAAAAAGAAGCTGAAAAACACAATGGAAAAGAAATAAAAAGTATTTGGATGAAGAACACACTTCTCATAGCGAAATATAGGACACAAAAGATTCATCCTTTTTAAATGAGTTCCGGTGATCGTCTTTGAGTATATAAAACGGGAAACGGTTACAGTCAGAATGGCTAAGCCAATATCTTTAAAAGCGGACTAAATCGTTATTTCTAAAATGGGGTTAACTTTAGGAAATGGGACTGGTTCTCAGAAATGTGTTAAGGGTATGGAATACATTTCAAAAATATACAGGGTGTTACAAGAAATCTGCCCAAAAAGAAAGATGTCTGGCGTGGAGTAGATAAAATTTGCTCAAAGAACTAGTATATCTGAACGACAACTTTTATTTTTCAAAAAATGTTACGTTATATTCGATAAAACTGTTATTTAAATTCACGATTTACGTGTGCATGCAAATAATAATTAATTTTTACATCTTTGTATAAAAACATATCCAAAAAATAGGTTCACGTTTTTCTTAAACCTTTTCAGGATAAACAGGATGTGACGTCATACCTTTGTCAGTCGCGATTTTCTTGAGAACTATGGGTCTTAGAGGTATCGTAGAGGTCGGGGCATTCTTTTATGTACTCTGCACCAAGGATCTGGCTGTGAAGAGTTAGGGTGGACTTGTTGATACACCTTGTATAAATTCATGATTTAGAAAACTTGAATTGAGTAGTTAGAAAAAAAAAGTCTGCTATTTTTGCCCCTAAAAAGGGGTGCCGATGTTGCAGTGTGCTCCTATACTGAATTAGGATGTTAAGTGGTTTGAATGGATAAAATAGATGGTTGCATATCAAGTCTCATTGAATTTTGTACGACTAACGAAGATAGTTTCATTTTAAAAACATTTAAGTATAAGAGTTAATAAAATCAATAAATGTATGTGATTAGATTTTAAGCTGTTGCCTTACATCTTGGAATACCTATACTGTTTTTATTTAATTGAGATTTTTTGAATTACTTTGGATAGGTAATAAGGGGGTACAGGTAACATTGAAAAATGCTACATAAGCACTTTTGTGCGAATGACTGAGATTTAGGTGTATTTTTGATGGTAAAATATTTAATAATAATCCCAATACGTTTTTGATTTATAACTAAAATTATAATGAAGGTACTACTACACTTAATAAACATTAAAACGTAGAAAAATGCACAACATTTCAATAGAATAATCACGGAAATCAAATATTTTTAGAATATTAAAAATGTTCATCACAAATTACCAACCATTCAAACACATTATCTGAGAATAAAAGGACATTCTACTTAACGACTCATTGTGTGGACGTAGCTTGTATTGCATTCTCACACGCCAATTCTTCATATTGTTTTCTTCCAGATACGCTTTGAAACGTTTATTTAATAATAAACTTTGGTATATCCTTTCAATGGGGGTACCAGGGAATTCTTTTTCGGTCACGTTCTGGATAAATCCCCGCTCTAAAGTGTTCTTTTTAGAACCAATCAATCGAAAGTCTTTTTAGAGCATACGGATTTTTCTTTTTTTTATGAAAGAAAGTGCTTGTTCTACTTCTATGATTGCTTCTTGACCGTTGCGGATTTTTATATTAAATGAAAGACATATTCCCTTGTAACAGACCCCGTTGACCAACAAGAATATGAAATCTTTTGTAGCCAAAATGAAAATAACAGCTTTATTGTTTTAAGTAAGTAATGTTAAGTTTTATGAATTTCCTGGTAGTTATTAATACAGTTTTAATTATGACATCTTGGTTTGTTTCTTGATTACAACTTAATTTTCTCCCTGAACTTTTTATGAGATTACACCTACTGTGTTTCTCTTTTCTACTATTTCAAAGTTAAAGTCAAACATATTTCTTTTACCAAAGATGAAACACTTATTTGGAGAATGGTTTTACAAATTTAGCGAAACAATCCAAATTTGTTTCATCCCAAATCACTGCCGAATTGTGTTTTACTCATGAAAAATTTTATTGTAATCTGTATAATTTCATATTTTTTATTAACAGGATTTTATTTCCATGCAAATTAATATCAAATTATTCTTGTGTTATACCAGTTTCGTTCAGCCCCAATTAATCTACAAAAATTGGAGTTTTTAGTGGTTCTTTCGAAAATTTCATGTGCTATTGTTACATCGAAGATATGAGAAAGTAACGAATTCACAAAATTGACTGTAAATTTTAAAGCCTTATATCCAGGTATTTCAACAAGCACATAAATTCCTTGCTTGGAGTACATAAAAATGCCAATAAAAACTGTACAGCATATTTTCTTCGAAAAATGTGACGTCTGATAAAATGATATCTGAAATGATATATGATAAAAACATACCAAGCGGTTATTTGAGTGGTCTAGTTTCAAAACCGGACAGATCCATTTTGGCACAGCTTTGATAAAAGAGTCGACCATTTGGTGACCGCGAATCGGTCGCCAAATGGAAGACTAGTTGCCGCTATATCACGGCCGGTCTCCTTTCCGACCGCCATGTTTTACCACGACTAAAATAAAGATTAACCCAAGAAAAAGGATGTTATAGCAAGTTTTTACGATTTCAGTATATCCCACTGGCTCTGCGGTATGGTGCACGCTCTGCATGCGGGAGATACATATTTCAATCCCCGGTAACTGTTTAATTTAAAAATAAGAGCAAAATTATATTTCGTAACGCACTTAAGTGTTATCATTTGAGTCGGTGTAAAACATGGCGGCCTGAACGGGATACCAGCCGTGATATAGCATGATACCGTGATATTCCATTTGGCGACCGCGTCGACTCTTACCGAAGCTGTGCCAAAATGGATCTGTCCGGTTTTGAAACTAGACCACTCATTTCATTCCCACCATGTTCTCTTTTCCCTCAAACTTTAAGCAGAATATATTGTCATACACTTTCCTGTAACAATTTTTCTAGAAAACTATGGCGGCCATATTTACAGCCATCAGTGTGGGTGATTTAGAAACTAGATTTTTATCTTTGATAAGCTGAATGAGATCTGGATCAACAAGTGTATGCAAAAAAAAGTTTTTAAATACTTTTAATTGGTTTCAGTGATAACGAGAAGCTAAAGTAACGAATTTTGTTCCCAATTACCCCACTTAACCCTGATGGGGGATTTACACCACCGCTGCAAGAGCTGCAAGTCATGCAAAAAGCGGAATATTTTAGTACCCGCTACTCACAAAAGATGGCGCTCGTCAATTGGTTTATTGGAATAACAAATTCCCGTTTCTTGCCTCAAACCGAAAATGTCGCGTTTACAGTAGTGCTGTAAATCCCCCATTAGTCCTCTGTGCATAAGAAAGTCTAAGTTTGTTTTTGTGGTTTAAAAATTTCAAGCGGACGATATCAGTCTCCTCAATTTTTATTCAAAATATAGCCTACTTAATGGTTACCCTTAATCTTAAATTGTAAGTTCTCACTGAATAAGGAAGTTGCATGCGTCAGATTTTCAAAAACAAACAAGTGTTCCGTATGGTTTTTTGTATGGTAAAATGAAATATCTAGTCAGTTTTTCAAAACCATGTACAGGTAATTAAATATTTTAATTTAAAAGTCGAGAAAAAAACACGTGACTGAAAACGTTTATTGTTTAAACTATAAGATGACGTCAACAATAATACCATCAACTCCATTGCTTTACAACAATGTTTAGTATAAGATGACGTCACATCCAAACTCTTGGCGTTTTCGCGCGCTTTTAAAAAGGGGATTTTTGTTAATTTTTTTGACAATCAAAAAATTTCTCGATAGGCCTCAAATTTTGGGTAGTTGCTTATTTTTGCAAGAGGAATCGATTAAAAAAATAAAAAAAAATCATGCAACTTCCTCATTAGTGAATATCAATTGAATATAAACTTGGTTTGAAAGTGGAGATACTTGGTTCTTGCACGAATGGTCTCAATTGTAATCCCCCATTTGAACCACAGAGTAAAGAGCTTAACAAAGGGTCCATCTCCATAGAAACTAATGGCAACTTTTAAAGCATTGATTTTCCCATAGACTCTTAGAGCCTCCTATAGCTCCACCTCCCTCCTGCTACGTCACTGCCACTCTTCCTCTGTCACTCAAATCGGCTAAAGGGGGAAAAGCTTTCATTAAAATGAAAAATGAACAATCAAAGTTTAAAAAGAGCGGGAAAATTTTATTCCCGCTGAGGATAATTTAACTACGTTAGAGAAAAAGTCTACCACCTAGGGAAAAAAGAGAAGAGCCGATGAAATTAAAATACAACGCCTGATATAAGTTCAATCAGGATTCAATTTCGCATTTTGCCTTCTTCTGATTGGCAGCTTGTGAACTGAATTATAATCTGCGAGCCTTAACTAAATTGACGAATTGAAGAGGAAAACTTCCACTTGGAATCTCTGTTAAGCTTTTTACTCTGTGATTTGAACCACATAGTATAGATATTACAGAGATTCCAAACAGCATTTTCCTCTTTAGGTACAGTCGGCTGCAAAAAAATCGAAACAGAGACGATTGTGAGCGATTGGTTGGGGTTAGAAGGATACTGTTAACTCCAATTTTCATGATTTAATGTCCTCTTTAAAACAAGCTATAATTTAAGTCCTTAAGGGGCCGTCTACATATTACACAAAGCACCAACTTTCGTTTTTCCTATCGGTGACATCAAATATTATTCCTGTTTCTGAAAGAGCACCCCCTAAAACCCCCAAAAACCAAGTTTTGTATTGTTTGACCCACAAACAAAGCCAGGAGTGGGGGTTGAAGTGCGTCGAATTTACGTTAAAATATCGTTCTTTATGTTGAATTCTCGATTTTGATCCTTACAACCATCAATCCCGCCTGATCAAAATCGAGAATTCAACGTAAAAAACGAGATTTCAACGTAAATTCGACGAACTTCAACCCCCACTCCTGGCTTTATTTGGGGACCAAATGACATGAAAATTGGTTTGGGGGGGTTTTAGGGGGTGCTCTTTCAGAAACAGGAATAATCTTTGATGTCACCCATAGGAAAAAACGAAATTTGGTGCTTTTTTAATGTGTAGACGGCCCCTTAAGGACTTAAATTATAGCTTGTTTTAAAAAGGACATTAAATCATGGAAATTGGTGTTAACAGTATCCTTCTAACCCTAACCAATCGCTCACAATAGTCTCTGTTTCGATTTTTTTGCAGCCGACTGCACTTAATTTAATTCCTGCTCACAGATTATAATTAATTCCACTAGCAGCCAAGCCAATCAGAGAAGGCGAAATGCGAAAGCTATTCCTGATTGGGTATAGAAATTCTTATCAAACGGCATTTTAATTTCATCGGTGCTGCTCTTTTCCCTCCACTTCCGATTTGGATTTGAATGACAACTTCAGTGGGCGAATGACAGAGACGTAGCAGGAGTGACGTGGAACTATAGGAGGCGGTCCGAAGTACTTGAAGTTGTCTATGGGACAACCCATGTTAAAAATGTTGCCTCTGTTAAGCTCTATACTCATATGATTTGAACTATCCACGTGCCACCACAAGTGTAAGAAATTCTGGTTTCTCACCGTCCGGCATGATGGACCTGGTGCGGACGAGGTCGGACTTGTTGCCCACCAGGATGACGGCCTTGCTGAGGGTGCAGCCCCTCTCCCTCAACTTGAAGAGGAGGTCGACGGCCTTCTCGAAGGAGTTGCGGTCGGTGATGGAGTACACCACGATGTAGGCGTCCGCCTCCACTTGCTCTTCGATCTGTGGAAGAAACGAAGGAAAAGGTCGAGTTTAAAACTTATTGAAATGTGTAAAAATACAATAGTTTCCAAAAAACTAATAAGGATAGTTTGTAATTTTAAGAATAATGAAACAAATATATTCTCCTTATCAAGGATTTTCACGTTATAGAATCTTACAGGAGTGGGGTTATATGTCCTGAGACAAATTACCCTAACAGTGGGGGTGAAAAAGCCCTCCAAATAATGGAGTTCCATACACATTAGGGTAAATAATTATTACAGGCATTCCGCGCACTTTTAATATCATGCGTGGATTTCAGCAATTCTTTACAAATAAGTAGAAGAATTTAGCTTTATGCTTCTACATGGGCGCTTTTATTAGTGTTCCAAAATGTGCTGGAACTCCATATATCAATTAAGGGGTGCTGTACCCCTTAATTATTTGTTAAAGTAAGTTGATCCCGGGACATATTCCTACTCCAAAAGATTCTATGACATAAATGTCATTGATACGGAAGTGAGATTTAAATCATTATTTTTAAAATATCAAACTATCCTTAATTTTTGGAAACGAATGTAAATGGTTTTAAAGTATGACGACTCGGGGATCAAAATTGTCCTAAATTATAACCTGCGGTAGCTGACTGGTTTTTACCACCTTACATTTTTTATTGATTTCATAGCCAGGCTGTGTAACGATGAATATTAGGAAACGAGTAATGCCAATGCAAATAAAGGTAAATCAATAAAATGGCCAATCAGTACATAGGTCAATGCAATTAAATATAGATATTATCAGTTTTAAGTTAAAAATGACCTTCTCAATATTAGTGTGATATAATTTAGGTTATTTAAAAAGCAGGAATATAACCACATGGAATATATATATAGTCCACTGAAAATAGCGTAAAATAGGGCCGAACCTCAAACAAATTGCAATAGAAGGTTTCTCAACGGTTTTCACTTAGAAATGACCTCAATAATAACATACTAAAAATCGGCCAAAATCGGCCGGGGGGAAGTTTAATTTTTTTCAAATTTTTAAAAAATGGCCGAAAAAAAATTAAAAAAAAAACCAAAACAATAATACAGACATGTGATACATGTTTATAGGTTATTTTTGAGTGCTGAAACCGAATATTGCATTTAGTTTGGAAAAAAAATTGAAATTTCAATTTTTAAAATTAATTTGAATAATTAGCTATATGAAAAAATTAAAAAAACCCTAAAAACCTAACAAAAACATCCAAAGAGATAAATCCAACGGTTTTCATTTAGAAATGACCTAAATATTAACATACTAAAATTTAAAATTTTTACGAGTTAAAGAAGTTACATTTTTTTTCAAATTTCCATTTTTTTTACGAAAAATGCATTTTTTTTCAAATTTGTGCAAAAAACTTTAGAGGCTTTTGAAAAGGTCATTTTTCGGTGGATATTATCCACAGATAGTTATATAATGGAAAACCGGTGGTATTGACCCTCAATGAATTAGTTAATATTTTTAAATTCTGATGTAAATATGCCAAAATATTACCTTTTTTTTCACTTTTTACTACATTTTACCAATTTCAAAATTTTAAATAAAATAATTAGCTAATTCATAGAGGGTCAATTCCACCGGTTTTCCATTATATAACTATCTGTGGACAATATCCACCGAAAAATGACCTTTCAAAAGCCTCTAAAGGTTTTTGCACAAATTTGAAAAAAAATGCATTTTTCGCAAAAAAAAATGGAAATTTGAAAAAAAATGTAACTTCTTGAACTCGTAAAATTTTTTAATTTTAGTATGTTAATATTTAGGTCATTTCTAAATGAAAACCGTTGGATTTATCTCTTTGGATGTTTTTGTTAGGTTTTTAGGGGTTTTTTAATTTTTTCATATAGCTAATTATTCAAATTAATTTTAAAAATTGAAATTTCAATTTTTTTCCAAACTAAATGCAATATTCGGTTTCAGCACTCAAAAATAACCTATAAACATGTATCACATGTCTATATTATTGTTTTGGTTTTTTTTTTAAATTTTTTTCGGCCATTTTTTTTAAATTTGAAAAAAATTAAACTTCCCCCCGGCCGATTTTGGCCGATTTTTAGTATGTTATTATTGAGGTCATTTCTAAGTGAAAACCGTTGAGAAACCTTCTATTGCAATTTGTTTGAGGTTCAACTCTATTTTCAGTGGACTAATATAGCAATTTTTGGTTAAATTCCGTTAAGATTCCCGCTAAATACCGCAAAGCTTTTTTGAACGCCATATGTTCAAATATTAACACATTTTTCGGATTTTTATTGATAAACTAAACAGTTTTTGATCTAACGAACCATTTTTATCTGTCAGTTTGAAATTATTTAGAAATATTTCTACTTTTTTTGGTGTTCAAAGGAGCATGACGGTATTTAACGGGAACATTAACGTTCGATTCGAAACAAATTTTCCCTCAAAGTGAAATTACATACATAGTTGATATATAAAATGTTTGTTTTGGGCCTTTCTCTTTTAGAAAAACGGAAATGCGGTCTTGGGGCTAAAAAATTTGGAGACCCAAACCCTATTTAGAAAAATAATTAAAAAAAAACCGTAAGTATTTCAAAATATTTTGTGGAAAGAGTTTTTAGTTTTATTATAATTCTTTCGAAAAACTATAAAAATTAAACTAAGTATAAAAAAACTTTTAAATCAACCATGAAATTACATTTTCAATTAGTGTTCAGTACAAATAAATCGAAAACGCTAGCATATATTTTTTCTTATTATAAAAAAAACTGTCACGTTCACGGAGGAATCGCAATCACAGAGAAATATGACGGACAAAAGCGAGAAAAAACACATTAAATATCATTATTTATCTAACACATTTCCTCAACTCACAATATACCAAACATGACATCCAAACCATTTCGAAGAATATTCCGAATATTAAGATCTCCTCCACACCGCCACTCTCCCTATGCATTTCACGCCCCAGTTTCCGTTAAGCCTGTCAAATAAACTTCTCCGAAAAATAGAATCCAGTCTATGAACTCATCGGGGCGGACAATACGGAGAAATGTGAAAACTATGTTCGGAGGGCTGGAGGAGATTATTTGTCAACCAGGGAGATTCCCTCCTTCGCGAAATTTCGATTTCTGCTTTGTGAGGGAGAGGGGCAGGGGTTTCAGTGACAGGTGAAGAGGAGTGTTTTGAAGTTTACCTCTACCTCCCATGCAGTAAACGATTCCAGTTTTTTTAATATTTTTTAATCGATAAAGGTACCAAAAAGAGGAACATACGGGCAAAATTTTTTAATAACATGATTATTTTAATTTCAAAGCTAGACTTTAAAAAGGGGCAAAGGTGTTAGGGGCCATTCATTAACTACGTAAGGATGATTTTGGCAATTTTTGACCTCCCCCCACCCCCATGTAAGGGTACGTAAGATTTTTCAAACCCCTCCCCCCTATTCTTACGTAAGATTCCATTTCGTTTTTCAAAATAATAAAATGTTAGAAAAGGATCACTTTCACTAAAACCCTAAGTATGACGTAAATCAAATATTTTTATTTTTCAACAAATAATTAATATTCTTGCCATCAACTAGTACATATTACCATTATATTATAATCTCTTGATTAGAATAAATGGAATTTGTTTACATTAACTTGGAAAATTTTCGTTAGAATGGGTTTGACCCCCTCCCACCCCCCAAGTAAGGGTATGTAGAGATTTTTCCAACCTCCCCTCCCCCTCGGAACCCTTACGTAGTTAATGAATGGATCCTTACACATTAGGCTTGCAATGCGTAATGCAGAAGGCAATTCGCAACACTGTACATGTCTTTTTCCTGTAGTGTTGGTAATAAGCAGAAAAGTCGAGCCATTTTGAAAGTGACCTGTAGAACGGTTTTCTCCTTGAGTATCGTGCTATTGCTAAGAAGCAAACAATCAGGTCTCTCACGGAGAATCGCGGGTCGTTATGAGTCACCTCACGAATCTTATACAAATTGATAAATATTTTCTATTTCAGCATTAAGGACTTATACAGTCGATAAATAACCAATAAAAATAACAGTGCTTTTTATTTCTCTGAATGAGGAAGTTGCATGATTTAAAAAAAAATTTTTTAAATCGATTCTTCTTGCAAAAATAAGCAACTACCCAAAATTTGAAGCCGATCGAGAAATTTTTTAATTGCCAAAAAAATTAACAAAAATCCCCTTTTTAAAAGCGCGCGAAAACGCCAAGAGTTTGGATGTGACGTCATCTTATAATAGGCATTGTTGAAAAGCAATGGAGTTGATGGTATTATTGTTGACGTCATCTTATGCTTTAAACCAGTGGTTCCCAACAGGTGGTCCGCGGACCACTGGTGGTCCGTGAGGCCTTCAGAGGTGGTTCGTGAGAAGATTTTTAATTTTTTTAAAAAAATGTGTGGAAAATTTTAAAAAATAGTTCTCCTAATCACACATTCCAGGAAATAGTAAAAACACAACAGATACAAAAACATAAGTAAAAAATCATACGTCTCATAAATAAAAAATTTTATGTTCTCTTTCTCTCCTAGGAATCATTTGTTCATTTCTATTATTTTGCACAGTTTTATTCAACAGTAGTTTATTACAGAGTAGAAACAAATGTGATGATGTGGAAAAGTATTGCATCAGATTTATTAAAACCGAAAGGCGTCGGGTTGGGGAAAATAAAGAATCAAATTATCGGACTTTTACTTGGTTTGATACGAAGCGAAGAGTGGAAGTGTTGAAAGATATTTCAAACTGGGATGCTATGGTCCGGCAGAGGGTCTCCAAGAAATCGTGGTATGAAAAGAGGAAAATTCTGAGATACAAGTGAAATAGCTTTGTTCGAAGATATGAGAACAATTTACTACCGAAAATGCGAAAGTTTTTGAATATATAAATTATTTTCTGTTTTAATCGCTCCTTTGAAATAATTATTGACTTTCGACGCTGTTTCTTCGGGAGAACATCAGTTAGCCTCGCCTTAGAATTTCCTCTGCCACAACTCATAGTCAGTGCATGTCCAGTTTGCTTTTTTTGTGATCAACACAAT
This sequence comes from Tetragnatha versicolor, assembly GCA_024610705.1. Lineage (NCBI taxonomy): Eukaryota > Metazoa > Arthropoda > Arachnida > Araneae > Tetragnathidae > Tetragnatha > Tetragnatha versicolor. Next base: position 3,926,254 of record JANDEH010000019.1, read on the forward strand.
TCCTGATTATCTCATTTGTCCTGCAGATTAATTTCAAGTTAAGTACTTTCTTTCAAATTTAAATCTACTAATAATATATTACCTTATTTGTTGGTTATGAAAAAGAAGAAAAATAACTATTTTATTCTGTAGTTTTTTTCAACCCTGCAACTTTTGTGTAAGTGTGAACCCTTCCAGGGTTAATAGATAAAAAGGCTTGATAAAAATGGTTAAATGTCTTTTATAAAAGGTATATTTTTAAATAATAAGATATAAAATTAATTTATTGCTAATTTTTCTTTCAGGTTTAATAGATTATTTGATTTTCTAAATTCTATTTAGAAACATTGTAAGACTCGGTTTCCCTAACTTCAGAAAAAAGTAAAAGTTTAGACACTCCATGAGGAATGAAGGCACTGAAAAAAAAGTTAAAATTTGAAGATACAGTTAGGGATAGAGATGGTCCTCGGAGGTTCAAATTTAAGTGAAGTGGTCAGCAGACATATTTGAGTTGGGAACCACTGCTTTAAACAATAAACGTTTTCAGTCACGTGTTTTTTTCTCGACTTTTAAATTAAAATATTTAATTACCTGTACATTTTTTTGAAAAACTGACTAGATATTTCATTTAACCATACAAAAAACCATACGGAACACTTGTTTGTTTTTGAAAATCTGACACATGCAACTTCCTTATTGTTTTACAAAAAAATAAGGCTTGTAAACTCGCTTCTTTATGGCCTTATTCTATATGGCTGGTTAAAGATGGTTTAGCACTCATCAAGTGGCAGTGAATAAAGCCGTTAGTCTTTATTTTCCTTATCGATTCTCATGTACTTGATATCTATAAAAAGAAATATGCAATTTTTTCCAGTTAAGATGCCAATCGATCGTCAAGGAAGTAATATATGTACCAGTAACATAATTATTTCAAAATTCCTACTACTTTTTTCAAGAGGAAAACGGAAGTTGAAAAAAAAACTAGCCCTCTTAGAAATATTCTAATAACACTGGGGAACAGCCATTTCGTTGTCTTAGAACTGTGACTTGTTTTTGAATCACTTTTGGCCCCTAAATTCAAAAGTAACTGTAGTTTTTGTCTGTCACGTCCACTTTTTTGGCAAACAGCCCCGCCCCCTTTTTACGTTTTTCAATGACTTAATGACTTTGAATTCGATTTTCAGGGACAAGAATGGTTAAAGTTTCTAAAATATGAAAATTTGTGCCAATGTATAGGTTTAAGGGGGTTATTATACCCCTAAAAACGCAAAAAAAATCGTTAAAAATGATAGAGTTTATTTTACGCTATTTTTTACACTTATTTTTTACGCAATTCCTTTTCAAAAGGTCCTAACCCATCACCAAGGACCCAAATGTAATGAAAATAAGCAGCAATGATTTTTACAAAAAGCGGTTGAGGCATTAGCGCCCCCGAAGCACCCGCGGAAGGGTTCGGAATATTCTCTTTCGTTTAGAGAACCCGAACACCTCAACTGCTTTTAGTAAAAATCATTGCTGCCTATTTTCATTAAATTTGGGTCCTAGGGGAAGGGTTAAGACCTTTTAAAGAGGAATTGCGTAAAAAATTAAGAGAAAACCCCTTATATGCAAAAAGGAACGTTATAAAGGATAGAGGTTATTTTAAGCTTTTCTTACTCTTATTTTTTATGCAATTCCTCTTTAAAAGGTCTTAACCTTTCCTCAAGGACCCAAATTTAATGAAAATAGGCAGCAATGATTTTTACTAAAAGTGGTTGAGGTGTTATCGTCCCCGAAGCGAAAGAGAGTCTTCCGAACCCTTCCGCAGGTGCTTCGGGGGCGCTAATGCCTCAACCGCTTTTTGTAAAAATCATTGCTGCTTATTTTCATTACATTTGGGTCTTTGGGGATGGGTTAGAACCTTTTGAAAAGGAATTGCGTAAAAAAATAAGTGAAAAAATAGCGTAAAATAAACTCTATAATTTTTAACGATTTTTTTGCGTTTTTAGGGGGGTAATAACCCCTTAAACCTATCCATTCGCTAAAAATTTTCATATTTTAAAAACTTTAACCATTCTTGTTCTCTCGGGTGTAATTTAAAGACTAAAGTAATGATTTTTGACCTTTAAAATCGAATTCAAAGTTATTAAGTCATTGAAAAATGTAAAAAGGGGGCGGGGCTGTTTGCCAAAAAAGTTGACGTGATAGAAAAAAACTAACAACAGTTTTCTAATCAGTGTGCCCATTGAACTCTAAAACAGCTAAAAAATCGAAGTCAACAGAAATTATGTTAAAAATTGTTCCCCAGTGTAATAAATTTCATATTTTAAAGCTTTTTTAATCCTTCATGTGAATGTTAAGTTACCATTAAAAAAATTAAGTTCTTAATAAAACATAGTCCATATTTCTATTTTGAAAAAATTAATAATATCCAAAGAATAGTCAGGAATACAATAGATGAAATATTAGGAACAATTTTCCTCATAAAGTGACAGTTCATTTGATTGTCTCAAAGTATTACCTTTTCTATTATTGACTAAATAAAGCCAGGATATCGAAATTCTGATACCAATCCAATGAAGCACACACCAAATGCAGGATTTCTCCATCTTATTCGTAAACAGCGATATTAAATAAACTAATCATGTTCCGTTTGTAAAAGTAGCCAAACAACGAAATTTAAAACATGTATACACGTAATTAATTTATTTCGTTCCTCCATACTTAATCAAATTATTCCGAGGAACTTACACACAGCGTCGGAATGTTTCCAAAACTGTATGGGGGGAAGGGAACAAAACTGAAACAAAAGAGCCTTGTTATGTATTTCGTTAAGTGAATCAAATTTATGTTTTAAAATGCTTTTAAAGTGTCTTCATTGGAAAGTTGTTTCAAAATAAGGAAACTAGAGAAAACGGACTGGGCTTTTATTGAATAAATCTCAGAATGAAAGCATGAATACTAATCACTTAAAAATGTCAATCGGAGCGTTATTATCTCTTTTAGTAACACTTAAAACATTAGTATAGTTTATCTGTCTGAATTTTTCAAGTGTAGGAAGAAGTCATTGGACAATAAGAGAAAGAACATTTAAGTGTCGGATGATTTTGAAATGTTTACGTTATAATAATTACGGTTATATTTTTATACTTTTCTGTATCAAAAGGAATCTATTTGTTATTATAAATAAAAGCTTTACAATATAAGATCGACTGAAACTTTTTGAATTTTGAGTTTTTAAAAAGACAATTTAATAAATTTTTTTACTGTTCTTCTAAATAACAATGTATATAATTTCTAATAAATTTAATTAAAATTAATAGATATACTACCTTTTTAAAAGAAATCTATTACATTATCAACGACTTGGATATATCTGTATTTTCCATTTTATTGAAGCCTAACACTCATTTTTGTTTTCAAGCTTTAATTTTTACTATTCATTAGAGAGCCTAGAGTGGGAAGAGAGATGACAACAGGTTTAAACTAGTTTGTGCGCATGACCGGTTTTTCCAAAATAGCCTGCGGCGGTAAAACTTTCCTCTAGGCCAGGGGTTCCCAAACTTTTTATGTCGCGGAGCCCTTTTCAGGAGACAAATTCTTCGCGGAGCCCTTTTCCGAAGACAAATTTTTCAAGGTACAAAAATCAAATTACATAAAAACCATTGCTACAAGAAATAAATGCAGTAGCGTAAATAGAAATTTATTTCAATATGGTTTCAAAATTATTCCACAGCCCCTCCCATGCATATTTAACAGGTTTAATGTAGCTTTTTAAAACATTTTTAGGTATAATTTGCATCTAAGAGCAAGTAAGAAAAATTGTGATTAATTAAGTTCCAATTATGATAGGGGAGTCTGGGTGAATTAAGTGAAATATGATCCTTCAAAACAGTCATTTTATACCTGTTTTAGGTACATCATAGTCCAAATTTCGGACATTCGTTTTTAGGTAGGATTTTAATTCTAACGAACATATTATAAAAAAGTGACAATAATTAAGCTTTAAGTACAATAGGGGGGGGGGGGTCTGGGGGATCTCCCCCAGAAGAATTTAAAAAATTTGACCCTAAATAACATGGTTTTAACTTGTTTTGGTAAACCAAGAAAGACTTGAAAAAAAAGACAAAAACCAGAAAAAAAAACTATAATTAAAAGAGCTTCCCATCAAATCCCCTTAAATTCAAGGGTTATTTAAAGCTCAACAAATTTGGGTAGAAAGGAGCAAAAGTAAGTTCTTAACAAGAAACACATTACAGAAAGTTATTTATATATTAGTTATTTATATATATAACATTTCAGAGCAACGCAAATTAGAAATTATCAAAAAATGTATTTATTTCAAATTTCTTCGCGGAGCCCCTGGAAATGCTTGGCGGAGCCCTAAGGGCTCCGCGGAGCACAGTTTGAGAACCGCTGGTCTAGGCCAATCAGAAACAATCAGTGCGTTGTCGCCTATCTTCCTACTCTATAGGATCTCTGCTATTCATGTATTTGAAAGTAGTTTTTCTTTCTCTTCTTGTTTTTGCTTTGGGTGAAAATGTTACAGTTTTAATCTGATTTTTTAATTATCTTATTTTATTATATATGCATCTTTATTTTTTTACCTGGATGAGATTCCCGATTTTCAACTTGGAAACAAAAATGTTAGGTATTCGTTTAGTTTTCAAATAGAGTGTTTTTAACATGGTGATTAGGATTATAATATTGTACTCCTCGCTAATTCTTTCAACTGATACATTCAACAATTTTTTCTACAATAGTTGTCTAGTTTTTTTCCCGTAAACTTTTTTATGAGTTTAAAACTTTCCCCTGATCGTCAATAAAAATTGAGATGCGAAGTTTTTTTTCAATGGGTGTATACTACTAGATATTATCCTGAGATGCGAAATATAAGCAGGCTGTATAAAATAATTTTATTACCTACCGGCGTATCTGGCATTGTTGGAGGGTCGATGAAACTAATTTCGTGTTCTTCCCCATCCAGTAAGACAGAGACGTTTTTTTCAGCATCCTCTTCTGAAATCAGAGGGATAAAAATTTTAGCACACAGAATGGATAAAAATGTACTACAAGCAAAAGTCATATTTATAATTACAAAAGTACAAAGTAAAACTATCTGTAATAGAAAACTTCCCCAAATTTTCTTCCTAAATCCATCTAAAATTCGAACCTCGGACAATGCAATCCTCAGAACAAGACTACTTCAAAACTTAAGATACTTTTTATATGTTCAACGTATTTTCCTTAGTTGTTCAGGAATTAAAAGTTTGCTGAACATCTTTGTCTGAAGTTCTGTTTTGGTTTAGAATTTAAATATAAATTATCTAGACATTTTTTATTAAGCTACTCAAATTTATTCAATGTAGCATTTTTTGAAATTGTTTGATTTAAAATTAGCTTAGCTTTTAAAATAAGCACGTTTTCTTGATTATCTGATTACAAGGTTTTCCCTTTTTAAACTCTGTGTATATTTTTACTTAGAATTCATTCATATTCATATTACATATTTTAAGTCAGACTTTAGAAAAAATATAATGCTGCCGTATTCTTCATTCAACTTTATACTGCCAGTTTTAGGACAATCGAGTTAAGTTTTTCTCATAACACAACATTTTACTATTCAATGCCTAAAAAACCCTCCATACTTTTCCAAAATTTATTTTGATTCTACCCAATTAAGTAGATAAAAATGATACTCAAACAATTATTTAAGCTAAAGTAATTACAAATTTAAATTTGGGAGAATGTTTTTAGTAAAAATAGTATAAAGAGACAAGATTTTAGAAATAGAAACAAAAAATAAACTTTATTTCTACCATCAGAGAAAAAGCTACAAACATGTCTGATCTTTTTCTTTCATTGTAGGAATGCATCTGATTTCTATTCAGTTTCTAGACATCAACGAAAACTACTTAAAAAATAAAGTCTCGAGAAAGTTCATAAAAAAAGAAACATTTTGAATTACAATCACAAATTCCCTTTTTACGGAAGGTAATTATTCACTAACCCAATTCATTTTGAGTTGTTTCATTTAGTTTTCCCAAATCTATTTGTCTTTTTTTAAGAATATGAAAACAGGCTGACATTTAGACTGTTTCTTTATGCATTGGAAGGAATCTGAATAGGACAATTCTAAAATTGACTAATTACGATGTTGTTACACAGGTAATTAATTTTACCGAAATGTGCTCTTTTTATTCACCGATACTCAACGGCGAATTTTTACGATCGGTGAGAGTTATTGATTCTTTAGCAGGTAGAAGCAATTATTAACGTAGTCGGGTATTGCGAAAAAAAGTTGAATTTGCTTCTGAAAGCGAGTAATTAATTTAACATACTTCCTATCGTCCCAATTAGAAGCTTTTAATTATATTTTCAACACAAACGAAGGTTTGGTTTGAGTAATTGGTTTGATTTAAATGTCCGGTCATATGCATTACAAGAGAAAAATTTTTGTCCTTTAGTTAGTATGTAAGTATCTCAATGATGCTATTTTTTTCAAATAATAATGATAATAATCTCTATTTTACATTGGTGAACTACATCCCATGCATAAATAAACTTGCAAAGTTTCAAACATCTATTTGTACTCTATCAACCAATATGTGTAAATTCAAATTTTAAAACTTTTTTTTGTATTTGGGTTAAATTTTCTAACAAGGATTTTAAAACCCGAGTGAAGGGGAATTTTCTAAAAAAAAAGGCAGCTTCTTTCTCTAACTCTCTTTGGATTTTTTTATCCTGTACGAGTACGTATTTGTTTATGTTCCATTTCAAAGTAATTAATGAATAACTAATGAGTATTTTTTTGTTTCAATCAAAGTAAGTTTTCCATTAAAATAAGTATATCTTTTGAAATGAAAACGATCAATGAGGTACTCACGTTTTGAGATTAAATTTTATTAAAATAGTAGATAAAAAACCATGAAGAATGACGTTTACATCAAGTATTTTCGTAGCCTAGTTTCTGAGATATAAATTTTTGAAATATCGTTTTTTGTTTGGGCGCGAAAACACTTTCAAATCACAAATCATGCGCTGTGAGGTCTTTCTGATCACGTGAAAACAGAAAACACAATGGTTTTCATGCGCTGTGACGTCACATCCAATATATAGAAGCCCGTTTTCTGATAACGTGACTTTTCTGACGTTTTGGCAAAAATAAAATTGAATTTAAAATTATTTAAAACGCATTTTTGAACTTAAAAATCAGAAATTTGGGAGTTTTAGACCATAATGTATCGAAAAAGTATAAAATCAAGCAAATACCTCATTACTGAAATTTTCCTACAAAGTAAACTGTGGATGTTTGACACTTGCTTAGGTAAGTGTTAGAGAGGAATAAGTAATTTGCTTATTCATGCCGTCAAGGGGGAGAGGGTAAAATCGCTAAAACATGCTTACATAATAATTGAACGGCCCCTTATTTAACTGTAACAGAATACATTCCAAAATAGTACGTTAATGATTAGCATAGTCTCCAGACACTCTCGCCAACACATCCAACTACAACAAAACCTTTGTCAATCACCAGACACCCCATTAATGTCTTTACCAATTAGCGCGCATTCTTCCGACATTTCAAAAATTTTCAATAACGCCTCAATTTTTTTTCTTTCGGCAAATTATCTCGGAAATTCATTAACACGTGAAACCCCGGAGGGTGAAGTCGATAGCTTCAACTAGGGGTCTTCCTTTCTGAACAAAAGGGCGGCTTCAGATCGGGATCTGCTCCGAGCTAAACGGAGCAATTATTTTTACCGGAATCTTCCGGATTTTTTTTTGCGCAAGCGAGGAAAAAACCCGGGAATAGCATCCAGGGTGTTTTTTTCCTATCTCTCTCTCCAGTTCTCGAGTTTTTAACGTGATACCTTTTGTGAGAGGAGTTGAGGTGTTTGAGACAAAAATGCAAATTATCTTCTGTTTTTTTATTATGTTGGAGCGGCTTGACCGAGATATGAGCTAAAAACATATTTTAGAGGATGGATTTTCAAACTTACGCAAGGATCCTTTGAGTTGTTTTATGCATTGTGTAGGAATAAATGATAAAATATTATTTTATATAAGAGTTATGTAATGGTTCTATAAAATTTTATAAAACTAATTTATAAAGGTTTTTATATCGAGAAGCTTCATGGACGTATTTGTAAATTTGCTTTCTAGGAGAATGGATATTTTAGGAAAACAACATAAAAAGGCCATTTAAAACTCTATTTCTCAAAAACTCATGTGTCGAAAAACATCTGCTTGCCTTACTGGGGTGGGGGTTGGACACTTTCAAAAGTTTTCAAGCCCCAAATTATAACCATCTACGGTTTTGTATACTATGTGTGTTTATTGATTGTTTTCACAAAAATGTGGAAGGATTTTATCTATTTTATATTTATCTATTCCAAATTAATCTTTCATCAACATCCGAAAAAAGTATATGATTTGAAAATACATCCATGATTTTACTAATTGCTTAAAGCTTTTATTCTAGATTTATGATTTTATTTATTTGTTAAACGTAGTATTATCATATTTTTGTCTTCTATTATACTTTTTAATTAATAAAAACTGAGCTTAGAAATATTTTATTCATGTATATTTTATTGATAATTTTAGTTTTATGGACCAAGAAACCTATGAATTATTCATTTATACAACAGAATTTCCTTTCGTAGCATTCCAATGTGTTTCTTTAACTGCAATGATTGAATTATCTCCTGCAATCCTCAAGAGCCTATAAATTGACTTCATTTATTTAATATGCTACGAAATCAACTATAAAAAGCTTTGGTACGTTTTTCATACTTTTACACGCTCGTGTTCTATATTAATGTGATGGGACACACATAAGTGAGTTTATCAATACGTGTCCCACGAGCTCCCAAAAGTCCTGGTGTTTTATCGATCAGCCAAACCATATTAATTAAAATGGAAAAAATATCTTCATTGCTTGTGTTCTTTATGCTTCTATTGGTTTTGGCATGCTTCTTTCTCATACTCTTACTTTCAGGTTTTATTGAATTTTTAAGGTTCTTAAAATGTGCATTACAATGATACTCTGCCATATTCTAGTACCATATAAGTGAATATTTTGTTAAATTTTGATATTATTACATAATATTATTCCTTTTTAAATTAAAATATGTTATGGTAAAATATTTAATACTTTTAAAAGTAGAATTCAATAATTTCCACCTATTACTTTAGTTATTTCCATCTACTTAAATGTTTAAAAATGAATTATAAATAAAACTATATATATCACTTTGAAACGAACATAAGTTATGGAGTTTTAAAACCTAAAAAGGTTTTAATTAAGGTTATATAATAAGGTTGAATAGACAGAATAGAGGGTTACACGTTACAATGATAGTTGCATCCCCCAAACCCAAGATAAAGAAAGAGAAGGAAATAAAGGACTCTTATTTACATATAAATAATCTATCTAATGTTTCGAATATTTCGCAAAACAAAAGAACAAAAATGACTATAGGAAAATGCAAGTAAACCAATAAGAGGCATAAGTAAAAATTGTATCGTTGTAAGAAAAATCAGATACGAAAAAATTCTACTATGAATTTAGTTATAAGCTTTTAAACAACATTATGCACATGTAAACAGAAAAATACAAATACAAATTAAGTCGACCAACTACAGGCGTAAGCCCAGCAAGGTTGGTCCAGTCTTTTTAACCCACACTACCGGAATCCCAGTATCTGTCAATTTTCCTCTTGAACTCGTTTACCCCACTTGAATTAACAATTGTTTCAGGCATCGCATTCCATCTATCCACTACCCTATTAAAAAAACAATGCTTCCTACAATCCGTCTTAAATTTTCCTTTATTCAATTTGAATTTGTGAGCCCTTGTTCTATTACCCGTATTGAAATCTAGTTCCTCTGTGTCTCCTTGCTTTACCATTTTAAAAAGTTGAATCAAATCCCCTCTAATCCTTCTCTTCTCTAGAGTGAACATATTTAGCTTCTTTAATCTTCCCTCATAACTTAAACTGGATATACCCTTGACCATTTTAGTAGCCCTATGCTGAACCCTTTCAATTGAATCAATATCTTTTTTTAAGTATGGAGACCAAAACTGAACAGCATACTCTAGATGAGGTCTCACCAAGCCTCTGTATAATGGCAAAATAATATCCTCGGACCTTGAAGAAACAGTTTTTTTAATGTATCCCAATATCCTATTAGCCTTTTTACTAGCAGATGAACACTGATGAACCCATTTAAAGTCTTCATTTACTATCACCCCTAAATCCTTGATCATATTACCTTCTTTAACTTTGTTCCCTTGCAGATAAAATTCTGTCCTACCATTCCCCCGACCTATATGAAGTACCTGACATTTACTTATGTTAAAGGACATACCCCATTTTTCAGCCCATTGTGATATCATATCTAGATCCCTTTGTAAATTTTGTACCTGCTCCTGAGTATCTACCCTGAGTAAAGTTCATAAGCTAGTAATTTTGTCATGGATAGATCTTCTTAGGACCAAATTGTATGTCTAAAATACAATGTATCCAATGTATTACAATAGTATGTGTAAAATCTAAAATTATTGCTCGTTTATAAAGCTTTTTACAAAAAAAAAGCTTTCCCCTCTTTTGATGCATTAAAAAAAGCGAATGCTATGATATGAATTTAAGATTTTTTCCCCCTTTTTGCGATTTTGATAACTAAGCATCGTTTACTTTGATCTCGGAGAACTGGAAAATGAGCTCAACTAGTAAAGATAGTGATAAAACCGGAACTCCGCTCTCCCATTCTTTCTCCCCGATGCACCGTCTGCAGAGAACGCCCCCTCCGGATCTCAATCCTCCCAAAAGAGTACGATCGAATTCCCTTCCCGACGTACCAGGCAACTGCGTGCAGCTAGATGACCTGCATGATTTTTTGAGCTCTGATTTCGACGTCCGAGAGGGCATTAGGAAAATTATTGCATTATTATCTCAATCAACGATGCAAATAAACTCCAGATTGGACAGATTTGCTAGTGAAATTGCGGACTTCAAGGATTGGAAAGGATCTGTGGAGACTAAGTTTTCAGATATTGACAAGAAGCACGAAGATCTTATTTGTGAATTGGATGGTGCAAACCAGCAGCTGGTCCACCTGGAGGAAGTAGTGGATTCGCAGTCTGCCGAGATCTCTAATTTAAAATCTGAGATCGATGCGCTGGAAAACCGGCAAAGTAGGGATAACTTGGTGTTCTTCAACGTCCCATTTGAAAACATTGCAGAAACGTGGGATCAGAGTAAGAAAGTAATTCACGATTTATGCCAAAGGGTGGGGCTAAACGACATAAACATCGATCGTGCTCACAGAACTGGTCGAAATTCCAACACCAGGATGGCCCCCATAGTAGCAAGAATCACTAGCACTGATCACAGAAACGCTTTGCTCTCCAGGTGGAAAGAGCTTGGAGAACTATCCATAGGAATCTCTGAGGATTACTCGCTATCTCTCCGTCAAAAGCGTAAATTTCTGAACACGGAGCGGAAGAAAGCCTTGGCCGAGGGTAAGAATGCTAAGCTGAGGTTTGATAGACTCATTATAGACAATGAAACTTTTATCTGTAATGAATTATGCACTGAGCTTGTAAAACCTAAGAATAGAAAATTATAGCAAATGTAGTATCGCAGGATTATCTAAATAGAAAAAAATTTACTAGGCTAACTGATCCTTGTTGTAAAACCCAACATATAATTAAACCAATCAGCACTTCTAATCAGTCTATTACTAACACTATATTGCATTACAATGTTTCAGGTCTTCTCAATAAGAATATATTTCTTAACTTTTGGGGTATATTTGAAAATGTTGACCTCTTTTCTTTAGTGGAAACTTGGTGTTTGTCTGAATTTGATTTACCCTCTAATCTCTCTAATTTTAAAACTATTCAAAATTTTGCAATTAAAACATCAAAATATGGTAGGCCCAGTGGCGGTATCATTCTGGCCTACGACCCAAAGAAAATAAGTAATGTTAAAATACTATCCCAAAATCGTTTCTTTGTTATTATTGCTGCTGATTACCTATCCTTAAAAAATGTCTTGTTTTCTTGTTGTTATTTCCCACATGATGCAAAATATGATTCTGAGTTAACATTGTTCTTCCAAATGATACAGAACTTTGAGCTCAGTAACTGTATGATACTAGGTGATCTTAACGCAAGAGTTGGGGGTCTGGAAGATGGTTTGATGATCTCGAACTATCTTTGTTGTGACTCTAGTATTTGTCGTGTTATGAAGGACTCGACCTCAAACTATAGGGGTAAACTTTTGAATAAATTTTGCACAGAATGTAATTTAACTTATTTAAATGGTATCTTGCCCAGCGACCAAATTGGAAATTTTACATATTTTTCTACAAACGGCAATAGCACTGTGGATTACATAATTGTCTCTAGTACACTATTCTTTGAACATATAACAGATTTTAATGTAAATACCCACTTAGGATCTGACCATCTTCCTATAACAGCACACTTAAATTTTGAGAATTCTCACAGCAATTGTAAAACTACTGATTTTCATCTCCCTCAATCAGTTTTAGTATCAAATTGGTCAGAGGCTGAAGGCTCAGAATTTGTTAGACAGCTAGAAATTTACTTTGCAACAAATCCAAATATTGTACCGGAGGATTTAATACCTATTATCTCTAAAAATTTACTTCGAACTAAAAACCAATCTAAAACCAAATTTAAATCTCTCTCTTATGCAAAAGCCAAATGGTTCGATCGGGAATGTCAATTAGCAAAATTAGAACTTAGGAAAAACTTAAGAAATTTGAAAAAAAATAGCAGCGACGATAACTTCAATGTTTACAAAATTTGCCTTAAAGAATATAAAAAGATGTGTACCCTGAAAAAAAATGCCTACTTTAAAAAATTGAACTCTGAGTTGTCTGATTGCCATGACTCTCGTACCTTTTGGCGTGTTATAGAAAATTTTAAGAGGAGACGGTACTATCAAAACTTTATAGAACCCAATGTGTGGTTTGATTATTTTTCTTCCATCTTTAAATAAAATGGTCTTACTGGTGAAATCGCTTATTCAAGCTTTTATTCTAATAACTATTTCTCATCTTTTGATCCGATTTTGGATCCTGACATAACTGTGAAGGAATTACATTGCGCTATAAATAAACTTAAGTGTGGCAAGGCACCGGGCGGTGATCTACTCAAACCCGAGTTTTTTAAATACCTCGGTAATAATTCATTAACTACTATTTGTAAAGTTTTTAACAAGGTCTTTTCCAGTGGTACGATACCTCCCCAATGGATATTAATAACCATAAACCCAATTTACAAAAAGGGAGATGCCTCTAATCCTGCAAACTATAGGCCAGGGATGGCGAACCTATGGCACGCGTGACACTGGGTGGCACGAGACCGGTATTTCGGTGGCACGCGACATTCACTAAAAATGACACAAAAAACTTTAGTACTAAACCAGATATTTCCTACTACCTGAAAACTCCCCAAAACCAGATTCAGAACACTTTTTAGCTAGCTGAAATTCAAAACATTTTCGGGGGAGGACCCCCGAACCCTCCACTCACCTCTTAGGTGCCGTTGGGCCGTTCAAATATTACGTAACAACATTTTCTCGGTCATTTTGGACTCCCTCCTCCCCTTTTGTCAGCAAGGTAAGCAAATCCCAGCTGCCCTTATAATAATTAATAAGAAACTGACATTAAGCCGTTAGAAAACAAAATCATGGATAGAAAAGGAGCCTGATTACTTTACGCAAAAGGGGGCATATAAGGGGGGGAGAAGGGGCCCTGCCCCCCTCTGAAATTCGGACAAGCTATACCAAAATAAGGTAAAACCCAGTTTCATCGGGTAAAATTTTTAAATATATTTTGGGGGAGTGCCCCTTTTCTACTTCAAACTTTTTTTAAATACTCATGAAAATCAAAATCCTGCCTAAAAATGTCCGACATTCGGACTTAGATGCACCAAAAACTTGTTCAAAACCCTGTTTTTAGGGTCAAATTTCCAAAAATTATCTAGGGAGGACCCCCAGACTCCCTTTACTTGGAACTTCATTATTAACATTTTTTCTTAGATTAAATTCTAGAAAATGCAAATTCTACCAAAAATGTACTAAAAATCTGCGTTAAACCTATTAAAGATGCATGGGAGGGACTGAAGAATAATTTTTGGCCCCTCCCCGAAATAAATTTCTCTATACACCAACACCACAGACTTTACGGCCCACCACTCACCACTTGAGCACTTTAAGTTAGAAACTCGTGTTCTAAACTATCGACCCTCAAAGGAGGATTTCATATTCCAAGGGTTTAAAGATAATTTATTAAAAAAATAACAAGTGGCACACTTGACACCTGAAAATCATAAACCGTAATATAAATGGCACACTGATCGAAAAAGGTTCGCCATCCCTGCTATAGGCCTATATCTTTAATCCCGATTATCACTAAAATCTTTACCTCTATCTTAAATTCTAGACTCATAGATTGGTTAAATGCGCAAAACTTATTACTGGAGGAACAAGCTGGATTCAGAAGGCACTACTGTTGTTTGGACCAGATTTTTGTATTGAATAGCTTAATAAACTCTAAATTGAAGAAAAAACGTGGAAAACTATATTCAGTTTTTGTTGATTTTAAGGGTGCGTTCGATAATGTAAATCATTTGTTACTTTGGTCAGAATTGCAAAAAATTAACATCAGCCCAAAATTTATTCAAATCCTAGTTAATATTTATAGTACGGCATGCGCTAAAATTCGTTCATCTTCTGGACTGACGGACTCATTTAAGATTAATTCCGGTGTTTTGCAGGGGGAGGTGTTGAGTCCTACATTATTTTGTCTTTTTCTGAATGAACTTATTGTTCGGCTAAATAATTCTGGCATCTCAGATATTGAGTTAAACAATGGATCACCTGTTAATATTTTATTATATGCCGATGATGCAATCATCTTAGCAGATTCTCCAATAAATTTAAATAAAAAACTTAGAGTTCAGGAAAAATTTTGCGCAGACTTCAAGCTTACAGTCAATATTGCCAAAACTAAAGCTATGGTTTTCCGGAAGGGGGGTAGGTTGTCTAAACATGATAATTTCTATCTTCAAAACTGTAGACTTGAAATAGTTAGCAATTATATCTATCTCGGTGTACCTTTCTCCTCTACGGGTTCCTTCTCTACAGCAAAAACGCATTTCTGTAATAAATCAATTTCTGCTTTGCATGCCATGTGGCCAATTCTTTCTAGTGCAAGAATAAACTCTCCGGGGGCCTGGTTTAAACTGTTTAACTCACTTGTGTTATCTGTTCTAAGTTACGGTTCACCTGTCTGGGCAATCTCCTTCATCGATCAATTAGAACATATTCAGAATCTGTTTATTCGAAAATTATTTAATTTATCAAGATATACTCCGGGTTACATCTTAAGATTAGAACTTGGTCAACCTAACCTCTCAATAACAATAATTAAACTGCTAATTAAATTTTGGATCCGAATCCTCAAAATGCCTGAGCATAGGCTTACTAAAATTGCATACTTACAATATTATTACAACCAATCAGTTCCACTAAAATTTAATTGGGCATTAAATATCAAATCCATAATTGATAACTCGGGTTATTCTTTTGTTTGGCTTTCACAAGATCCAGAAGTTGCTGTGAAATATTTACCAAAAATTCTCTTAAGCTATGTTAACCAATATGCCCAGATGGATATGATTAGTATGAATAACAGTTTACATAACCCTCACTATAAACATATAAAATTTAATCCTTTCATTGAAGATTATATTGTATCAATAGTGGATTACTCATTTAAGAAAATTTTATTCCAACTAAGATTATATCAAGAATCGATTTTTTTCGAAGGTAAAATCTTTAAAATTCATCCAGACCTGATTTGTAAGTACTGCAATCTTGAGAAATATGAAACTTGGGAACACGTATTTTTTGAATGCCCTGTATATAATTTTTATCGTTCCAAATATCTTTCATCGTTGGTTAATCTCCACAATAATTTTTACAATTTTCTAACATACACTCATGGTAAATATAAATTAATAGCATACTTCATTAAAGCAGCACAGAAAATGAACCAGTTCCTGCTGGAGAGTTTTTCTTTGGAAGCATAAGTAGATTATGGATGTATATATATGTGTTTATGTGTACATATGTATTTGTATATGTTGTTATGTTCCCCCTTTGAAGTTCTTTGAATTTTTTTTTTGTTTTGTGTGGGTATATATGTATGTGTGCATATATTTATGATATATTTATTTTAAATTTAAATATATTACTTTATATTAAATGTATTTACAATTCGTAAATTTCAATTTGTGATTTTGTATCTTACATGTATGTAGTTTTTGTAGTTTTTTGCAGCGGGTTTCGACCTGAGCCAAAATAAAATTTCTTCTTCTTGATATGAATTTAAAGGTTATGTATCAAATCCATTTAATAACCAAGCAGTATTTATACTTGAAGTTCACAAAAATTATTTACTACGCCACATCAAACCAATACAGTATAATAATATATTAAAATGAGAGTTGCTGGGAATAATTGCAAAAAAATTTAAAGTTTTAGGATATTCATCTTGAAAAAATACAAATACAAATACAAATTAAATCGACCAACTACAGGCATAAGCTCAGCAAGGTTGGTCCAGGCTTTTTAACCAACACTACCGGAATCCCAGTATCTGTCAATTTTCCTCTTGAACTCGTTTACCCCCCTTGAATTTACAATTGTTTCAGGCATCGCATTCCATCTATCCACTACCCTATTAAAAAAATAATGCTTCCTACAATCCGTCTTAAATTTTCCTTTATTCAATTTGAATTTGTGACCCCTTGTTCTACTACCCGTATTGAAATCTAGTCCCTCTGTGTCCCCTTGCTTTACCATTTTAAAAAGTTGAATCAAATCCCCTCTAATCCTTCTTTTCTCTAGAGTGAACATATTTAGCTTCTTTAATCTTCCCTCATAACGTAAACTGGATATACCCTTGACCATTTTAGTAGCCCTATGCTGAACCCTTTCAATTGAATCAATATCTTTTTTTAAGTATGGAGACCAAAACTGAACAGCATACTCTAGATGAGGTCTCACCAAGCCTCTGTATAGTGGCAAAATAATATCCTCGGACCTTGAAGAAACAGTTTTTTAATGTATCCCAATATCCTATTAGCCTTTTTACTAGCAGATGAACACTGATGAACCCATTTAAAGTCTTCATTTACTACCAACCCTAAATCCTTGATCATATTACCACCTTTAACTTTGTTCCCTTGCAGATAAAATTCTGCCCTACCATTCCCCCGCCCTATATGAAGTACCTGACATTTACTTATGTTAAAGGACATACCCCCTTTTTCAGCCCATTGTGATATCATACCTAGATCCCTTTGTAAATTTTGTACCTGCTCCTGAGTATCTACCCTCCCCCAAATTTTTAAGTCATCAGCAAAGATGCTGATCTTGTTCCTAATGTCCTGACTAATATCGTTAATGAATATTATAAAGAGAATTGGCCCCAATACTGACCCCTGTGGCACCCCACTCATGACCTCTGCCCACTGAGAATAATTACCCTTGACTTGCACCCTCTGTTTCCTACCTATCAACCAATTCCTAATCCACAGTAGTGTTTTACCCCTGATACCCAATTTTTCCAATTTGAGTAGCAATGCCTCGTGTGGAACCTTATCAAATGCCTTTTGAAAATCTATGTAAATATGTCTACACTATGTTTTTGATACAACTCCTTTATTACTTCGTCATAGAACTTTAAAAGATTAGTTCGACAGGATCTACCCTTCCTGAATCCAAACTGATTGTCTGAAAGTAAGTTACCCTCCTCCAAGTATAACATTATATACTGTAAGGGATCATGTCATATATCCACCGGTGAAAGGCCGGGCATATCAACTAGTATATAGTATTTAAAAGTACTCAATACCTAGACAAATATTCAATCATTCTCCCATCATCGCTTATCCCTTGAAACCAAAGGAAAGCAAGCAAACAAAAAAGAAAATGAATGAAAAGGAAAGTCGTTCTTGATCTAATCCAATAAGGAGCGACCGAGGTAAAGACAATTTCAATTTGTGCTTCTTTCCAACACTTTCAGAGTGTGGGTCCGCTTGATTATTTGTTAAGCAACATTAGCTCCTGTATCACTTTCCGAGTGTATATAAGGCTTAAGCAATTTTATCCCAGAGTTGTCTTTCTGCCGAAGATTTTTTTTTGCTTCTTTTCCGATTGAAGGAGAAAACGGTTTTTGTTTGAGAGGGGATTAGTTTTTATTCTCTTTTGAAGTCTGTTTTATTTTGCAAAGTTTGTTTCTACTTATTGTGAGGAATTGTTTTTTTGACTTATCGTCTGTGCGTGTAAGATCTTTGTATTGTTTTTTTAAAGCGGGGATTAAGTTTTTTAGGACATAACTGGAAAGTTTTACATTGAGAGGTTTATGAGGTTTTTTTTATCAAAAGGAAGGATAAGAGAGGAAGGATTATGTAAGGAATATCCTCCTTTTCATATTGTGTTTTTAAGGTCTCGGGTCTGAAATGGTATCTAATTGTGTAACGCGATGAATATCAATGTGTTATTTTTTCTTTAGGATGATCGAGGATGATAATGATCGAGGATGTTTGGTTGGGTCTTCGACTCCTGGGCTTACTTTTAATATTTCTTCTCGTTTGTGACCTTTTCTAGTGTTTTGTATTTATACAGGGATTTTGGAGAACTTTTTGAAAGCGGTAGAATGATGCTGCGAGCAAATCCCAAAACCTTGCCAAGCTGAAAAGCGATCAGTGTGCTGGTGAAATTTCATGGTACAAAAGAAAGGTCGTATATATCACTAAATTTGGCATAAACTCGTACAGAGTAATTGATCCTGAAGTGACTTAATGTATTTCTCCTACAAGCTGAGAATATGTAAACTAATTGCTTATGTTATTTAATTATATGCGCGTCTAGATATTTTAAAGGAAAGTTTTGGGAAGCTGTGCACATTTTGTGTTTTTGTGAAACATCATAGCCAAATCGTTGCAGTCAACTAACTCCAGCAACTTTGATTGAAACTTCTTTTCTGTCTCTATACACCACCTGAAAAGCTCTAATATTTAAACTACCAAAAACTAAAACGTAAATTCCTAATCACTTCTTCATAGCGCAGACTACACAAAGATAACCATGAACAAAAAAACCGTAGTTAATATTCCAATTAAAAACTCCCCTAACGTAAATTCAACCCTCCTGTGAGACTTCTTCATAAAACTTAACAACCTCCACCAGCGACTCAAAGAGTCCATAAGAACCTCACAGACACACAAAGCTGTAGTAAGAAAAACCCAAGCCCCTCAGAATTGAAGAGGCTTATACTATATAGGCGGTTTCTTCCATTAATTATGCACTTTGTTCCCAGAATCGAAGATTGAGTCTTGAGCAGAGCCATAAAGATTCACTGGAAAGTTGTCGCTACGTGCCTCTGCTGTTGTTCCATATTTTACAGCTCTCGTGCGTGAGCGCGTTCCATCGTGCGGGAAGACAATTAATTTTAATGACCCCAGTTTCATGCAAGTATCGGCTGTATTATTCAGTCTGTTCGAAATCCTCCTCTCGATGCATTCCCTTGGTGGGGATCATCCGCTTGAAATGAGACGGACCGGAGATTATTGTTTTTCTTCTTCTTTTTTTTTAGAAAAGAAATGGTGGCAACACTTCTTTGCTCGATGAATATTTTAGGATCGTTTCTGTCGGAGTTGAATTAGATGGACTTTGCGAAGTTTTGAATAATGTAGTATTGTTGTTTTTCCGAGGATTAAAAACGAAACATCACTTATACAAGCGGATTATGGGGGCGGTTTTGATTCAGTAAGGGAATAAGTGGTTTAATCCTATAAAGTTTATGAATAATAACCACGCTAAAAGTTAAAAATTTCAAGTTATAGTAGAACTCTCTCCATTCATCAGGATTAAAGGGTTTAAGAGTAAATCTTTTACAAATGCCCCGTATTCATTCAATTTTAAATGCGTCAAGTTTTATAATAAGCTTAGTAAGGTTTCCAGATTTATATTAATAAGTTGTTTTTTATGTACTTCTTTGTTTGAAATAAAACCTTATGTAAGTGTGGTAAGTATTTTTTTTATTAAACATACAAAAAGTTCACCGTATACCACCAAGTATTATACGGGGATTACAGAAGTAAGTAAAATACATAATAATACTACAAAGTTTCAACAAAGGATTAAAGAGTTGACAAATGTTTTAAATGTTAAAAAGGTTTATACGTATCATTAATAAATGTGTAGTAAGTATAAAGCCCAATTTATACATTACGCTAGTTTTGGTGTTCCAGTAGTATTCTCCAGGAATTTTTATTTCATACTTTTCTATTTTACTAAGTAAAAATGCGTAAATGCTGGATAATGAAAGAAATCATGAATAAGTTCAACTTAAGTTTCATATGAATTTAAGAAAACTCGTCAAAATTTCACTGTACGTTTTTCACAAAATTATTTGAAAAATACAGACTTGAAAAACTCAATTTATAATTCAAATATGATTAAATTCTTTGAAGTTAACATTGACTAGAAAGAGTATAGAGTATTAGAAAACGTTTTACAAAAGTTCTCAAAGTTTCTTTTTTTCTATAATTGAAATAATTTAAAACTTCTTCGGGTGTTAAATAAAATTACATAGTTAATTTAAAGAACGATAGACACCCATCAAAGTGGAATGACATCAAGTAAGCATAAAAAATAATGAGCCATAGACTTAAACAGTAACAGTCAAATTAATTCTAAAATAATTCAAAGCATGAAATTAAATCAGAGGGAATTTCAAGATAAAAATTTATTAAGATTTGTGTAAACGTGGGAAACACATTAAAAACCTTAACCATTTAATCACTCATTTACTGTTGTTCGATAAATTTAGAATAACTGACAAGCCCCGCATAAAGTATTTTAAAAGTTTGACGTTCTTATTTTAGGTTTAGATTCTTTTATGCTAAACACTCTTTTAAACTTATTACCCTTTTTTTTGACAAGTACGAGATTCATAAAATGTGTTCTTTAAGCGCGTGTTTACATGACAAGAATATTTTCATAAGAAGTGCTGATCTCAAACTTTGAGTCTGGTCACGTTCTAGAAGTGGAACGTGTTTATAATAATTTCACGAGAATGTGTTAAACTTGTTTTTTAAAGTAATGAAATTTTTTATAGAATCATTCTTATTTTATAGCTTGTAAACAAGCATAATAATAGCTTTTAAAAATTATTTTGAGGCATAAAAGTCAATCTACTAAATTTGAGAGGATTGATGCTTTCTTGTTAACTTTTTTATTTTAGGTATTCTACTGTGGGGTTCAACAGACTCGATTTGGAAGAAAACTCAACACACTGGCATGTACAACAACGTCTTCGAAAGAAAATTATTTAGAAGATTGTACATTTATTTAAGTAGTTAACGTGGTCACTACACCACTAATAAATAAACTATTTGATGTTTCTGAGTTTGAAAAAATAAAAATGAATAAAATATTTTTTTGCAGTTTACTTATTTTTCAACATTAAATTTAACAGTACATTATCAAATCCTAAACCTTTTCTTATGAAGAATTTTTATGTATATAGAAAGCTAAATGTGTTTCTTTTGATTGAGGTTCTTGGAGCAACGAAGGAAGTAACTCCAACAGTTTTTTACTGAAGTTAGCTCATTGTTGCCGCACACACCCCAATTTTTTCTTCTTCAGGCGTTTTCGTTATTATTAACGTGAGTTTTTAAATGAAAATGAAATAAAGCGAATATGTAATTCTTTTCTACAATTAACCAACGAAACTTTATTAAAATCTATCCAAAATCTTCAATATTTCTTTAGAGTAGAAGTGTTAGAAAATTAAAAAAACCTTTTAAATTGCATTAAAAATGACGCAAGCTATCTTTAAAAATGCCCCCCAAAATCAACTTGTTCAATAGGGATGACAAGCAAACATATTTATCTAAATAAAAACATTTATTTTAGCACAAAGAAGCTAAGCGTTACACTTTTTAAATAGATAGTTTGTAAGAGGCTGCAGGGTAAATATTGATATACAGGTTTCTTAGGTATATACACACAGAGCTTACTCCCACGTGTACTATTTGTTACACCCACGTTCCGCAATTGGTTTCCATCCAGTAACAGTTTCCCATTAATTCAGTTTTTAAGCGTATGGTGAATTGAAGCAAAATAATTAAGGATTCTTTCATTCTCTTTAATTGAGATATTACATTCTGGGACCAGTAACTATTTATCTAAGTTAATTGAAGAAGATTGGTGTGCCCTTTTCTAATAATATTTTTTTTGTTTAAGGAAGAACACAAAATAAAAGGAATTATAATTATTCTTTTTTTTATGGAAGGTTACATGAAACATTAGGCACTGGGGTGGTCATTATTTAAAAATTTTATTTTGAGCTTATATTTTCGTTTCTTTCTTCAAAAGGACTGCAAACAAAGGGATAAATTAACATATGATAGTACAGACTATAGGCTATTAAAGAGTTGCAAACTCATACTAGTAGCCAATTATACAGGGTGTTTCAAAATTGCGTTGCACGGATTTTATTCGGAACCAACGCCTCCTAGGGTTATAGAAGTAAGGTCTACCCCTAGGTAAATAGAGCCTGGAGAATCCATTGAGATGACTTACAGCGCCCCTAGCAGCGAAATTAAAAAGTTAAAAAAAATTAATTTAAAAACTAAAGGAGATAGAGCAAAAACCTCAATGAGAGCAGTGTTACCAACGTCAAGAAGAACTCATTGAAAAAATTAGATCAAAATATCTTGAATATTCGCGTAGATATTAGCATGTGAAAATAGCACTTTTTCAGGGGTCAAAGAATAAAAAGTTCGCATATTTGCAAATTTTTTAAATTTTTTGATAAAATTTTATGTTCTTTAAACTAAAAAAACACAAAACTACACAATAACACTGAAAAATTTTGAAATATGCGAACTTTTTATTTTTTGACCCCTGAAAAAGTGCTATTTTCTCACATGCTAATATCTCCGCAAATATTCAAGATATTTTGATCAAATTTTTTTTCAGTGAGTTCTTCTTGACGTTGGCAACAATACTCTCACTAAGGTTTTTGCGCTATCTCCTTTAGTTTTTAAATTAATTTTTTTAACTTTTTAATTTCGCCGCTAGAGGCGCTGTATGGATTTTCCGCTCAATGGATTTTCCAGGGTCATTTACCTAGGGGTAGACCTTACTTCCATGACCCTAGGAGGCGTTGGTTCCGAATAAAAGCCGTGCAACGCAATTTTGAAACACCCTGTATAAGGTACATATATGGTACAAAAAACTTCCAAAATTACAAAAGAAGGAAATTATTTATTTAACATATTACAAAACAAATTACATTTATGTGTGATGGTACATTGTAGAATAAGCTTCAGTGAGTTTAACGCTTTAAGAAAGCTTGAATAAAAGCGAATGTGTGTGAACGATTTAAGAAAGAATGTGCATTTTAAAATAATCTATGTTTTTAGATGGGAATAAACATATATTTATTAATTTCTAAAATTTAAGTGGCAGCTTTAACGCTTTTCTAACTTTTCAAACATACGAGGCTCAAATATGGTGGCAGTGCGTTTTAAAACTAGGTTTAATTAACTAGGGTTAAAACTAGAAAGTTAATTTCAATAAAAAATCAATAAATTCACTTCCACATAAAAAAGAACAAACCTTTATTTGCCGGTGTCGTAATTATAGCCTTTTCAGAGAAAATGAAATTTTAATAGATACCTGTAGACTCCATTGTAATAACAAAACAGTCAGTCTGCATCTCAAAGATAACTAATGCAGAGTAATCCAAATGTGCTTTTACACAAGCTTCCTTTCAAAATCAAATCAACTGAAAGCTCAAACGTTTTCAATACAGGAAGAGTTCACCTTTCCGTAATAACTGGCCCTAAATACAACAATAAACAAGCAACTGCATTGATCTTCACTGAAGCATTTAATCGACAAACACACCAACCTATCAAAACTTCCCTGACGTCCGACATACTTCACAGCCAATAGCTGTTTACAAGCACTCTATTGAAAACAACTGCTGACTAAAGGAGCTAAAAAAATAGCGGAAAATGATATTATCGTCAACCAAATCTCTCTTCAAACCGTGCTGACGCATATTTTTGCTTATTAAATTAGTCACACGACCCCGGGGGCTTTGGTCAGCATCCTTTTCAGCTTTTGTTTATTCTCCCTATTGAAGGAAATCAGAGATATTTGCTGATACAAGTTTTAAACTTGTGTGTTTTGCAAGCGAGTGTTGCTGAAGGCTAAGTAGGAAAAGCTTGGCACTAACGAAGTTAGGCGAGGGTTCAAATGAAGTTATTTTGAGAAGGGTTAAAATGCAGAGGATATTCAGAAACTGATATTATAAGGTTTTAAGTATCCTTTCAATAGAGGTATCCTTCTAGAGGTTACTGGTGAAGAACTCTTCTTTTCATACCTTGCCTTTCGGGAATTAAATCTGTTCTAGGGAATGCGCAGTTCATTCCGGCAGATAGTGGAGGACTGATCAATAGTCACCACTTTTTTCGTTATAGTCGGCTAGACTAAAAGCTCTTCCTCCGCTCTCTTGCGTTACCTTCCTATACCGTGCTGATGAGCCCTAACAAGGGCGAAACCGGTCCACGGTTGGAGGCGACGCTTGAGAGCTGGAGTTTTCTCACACATTCCTCTAACCAGAGGTTACTGGTGAAGAACTCTTCTTTTCATCCTTTCAATAATTTTGTCAAAGAGTGCTAATATGAACCTTCATAAGCACTGTATAGGATATTCTGTGTAAATGTGAGCGTTACTCAATACTCAGCAATGTTAACTTAGAGCATTTCAGTAGTTAAAAAACTGAAAGTTTCTAACTTTAGTAGGGATTCAACATTCATGGAACTCATCACATTAACCACTGTTTGGATTCAAATGGGTTGGTTGGTCATATATAGCATCGAAAAAGAAAAATGCTTGGAAAACTTCGGAAAAGGGAATTCAACTCGTCTGTTGATTTGAGCTTAAAAATTAACATTCATGTCCAAAAATTAAAGATAATTTTATTTTTTTGAATCATAGCTGGGATAATAGTTCCTAATCAATGAAATTTATGCCACAGTGTCTTCTAAAAGAGGTAATATGTGATCCGAGGTTAAATTACCATAACAGTAGTTAAAGAGGGGATTCAGAGACCCTCCATTGATAAAAGAGTTTCACACACATTAAGAACGGTAACAAAAAATTATATTTTATTTGTAAAGGATATAATGTTCTTGAACTCCATGCATGATTTTAATATCGTGAAATACCTTTAAGTAGATTTTAAAGTAATATTTTGTGACATCTCCTCAAACTTCATTTTGGGGGCATTTGAGCTTTTGAATCCTTTGTTAGAAGGTCGTAACCATATTTTAAAAAAAATCTTTTATAAGTGTGAGTAGTTTCAATTTATGTCTTGGAACCCTGAAAATTACATTACATAGGAGCTAAGATTTGTGCCATTATTCACCAAAAATCAAACCATCCTTGATTTTTGGACACGAGTAAAGTTGCTGATCGAGGATGTTTGTTTGGGTCTTCGACTCCTGGGTAACTCTTACTTTAAATATTTCTTCTTCTCGTTTGTGACCTTTTCTAGTGTTTTGTATTTATACAGGGATTTTCAACAAGTCCACCAAAACCCCTAGTAGCGCGGCAGTTCGTGCCAAATATGACAAGTTTACGTAACTGCAACTAGAAGTAAACGAAACTTGGACAAACATTGGAGGAATTTCGAGGAGCATTTGTGCTGCTTGGGACTCTGCAGAACGTGGAGAACAGTAGATGCTCTTATAGAAACCAATAGTCTCACCTAATGAATGAGTTAGCTTTGGTGAAAATCCTTAACTGTAGCCAAGTTGGCACTATTTTGGAACCAATCTGCTCTTTAAACACACATGTCAAATATTCATTGGTAATAAAACAGTGCCAATTTGGCTACAACTAGGGACTTTCGCCAATGCGAACTCGTTCAAAAGGTGAAGATGATGGATTTTATAAGAGCTTCTATTGTACATATAAAAATGTCCTATCCGGTTAACACAAAAAAAAATGTTGTGGAAATGTTGGAACACAAAATTAAAAAAAATACATGAATGCCCGCACCATGGAATGAAATGACGTCGTAGTGATCTTATTTTTTCAAACACGTACAGAACCTCCTCCTCTCCCCTAACGTACGTAATTGTGTGTACGTAATGTGACGTAATTTTTTAAATGTTCTAGTGAAAAATATTAACATTTTAACAAAATGAAAGTTATAAGTCCCAAACTGTTAGATTAAGAAACAGAGATAAAGGACTTTGGATTTTAACAAAATCTGTAAGAACACCAAATTTACCTCAATATGCTGTAACATCTTATGTTGAAACACTTTCAAAGAGCAAATCTTTCTCCAAAACTAGATAATTTGAAGGAAATTGATTCATTTTCTGCAAAACCCACTTATGCTTTATGAACATCCCTGGCCCATAGTTGCGCTACACATACTTTTGCATTCAATACTTGTATGGTTATTTCCTAGTAGTTTCCTGTTCGAGATGAGTTATTCTTCACTTTCAGACACACTGCTTAGCATTCTAAAATGGTACTAGGAAGATTGGAAAATTCTTGTTTTCCGCAAAAGTGAGACTATTTATTTTCGTACTAAACAAAGTTATGAAAGAAAATTAGTTGCGTAACAGAATTACTTTAAGAAGTTAATATCTTAGAGTAAAAAATAAAGTTATATGCCACAGACATTTCTTACGTAATGCATTCGAAAATGGTCATGCTAATGTATTCAATTGCTTAGAAAGATGAGACCAATTGTGTTGATTTGTTTTGTGAAAATACTAATTACCATGATTGAATATATTAATTAATTAAGAAATTGAAAAACCAAAATTAAAATTAAATAATGTTTCAACCATCATGAAAAATTTGTGAAGTAAGTTTCATGTGAATCAGAAAAACTTAAGTTTCATATAAACAAAAAATTTTCTAAATTACTTAATTTCAAAAACTTTTTGCAAGGACAAATTTTTAAATACAAAATGGTATTCGATTTTGAAATGTTTCCATCAAAAATACTTGTTCAAGGTTATTCATTTTAGAAAATTATTTAAATATATAAATGCAGAAAAAATTAAAATTTTTGATTAATAGGGTTTAAGGGGGCTGAGCCAGTAAACAAAATAAAATATATATTAAAATGAGAAAACTTTCATTTCAATTTTATGCGTATGCCAAAATTTAAAATTATAACTGAGTACAAACTAAGTACTAACTAAGTAACTGAGTACGCTTGAATTAGAGTATTAGGCAAAGAAAATTTTTTTAAAAATCTATAACTTTTTCTTACAGAATTTACAAATAAAAAGTTAACTTTAAACTTTCGACTTAAAAACAAAGAATCTTCGTGCATCAAAAATATTAATTCCCTTAAAAAAACTTACTAGGTATTCATTGGCAATACTCATGTATTACTTCATTAGAACACAATATTGTCCAGTTAATGCCCTAATCCCCTCCCATTTTCTGAAGCTAACCAATGAAATAATGCACAATACGATATTAGTGAAATGTAGATGGTTACATTGAGCCTTTTTCTCGCTAACGAACCTTACCCGTATTATATGTACTGCGATAATGGGGATAAATCCATTCCGGTTTACTAGAGACGATAAGCTAACCCAACCTTTGTTGTGTCGTCGGAGGGTCACATAACAGATGAATGCGTAGTCTAGATTTATCTCTCTTTTATGTCTTTTTAATCATTTCCCCATTGATGGGTCTTTGAAAGACAGAGTAAGGAATGTGTTTTTTGCAATGTAAGCGTTGTAATCTTATTATTTACGACGGTATTTTATTAAGTTAGTCAAAAACAGTACGGAAAAATTATTTACTGAGATAACCACTGAGAAATTAAACTTTGAAAACAATTATTAATAATGCTAATCATTATTACAGGGTTTGTCTCAAAAGGTGCAAAAGGAGAGAAAAATAGCATTTGTTTAGC
Organism: Tetragnatha versicolor; assembly: GCA_024610705.1. Classification (NCBI taxonomy): domain Eukaryota; kingdom Metazoa; phylum Arthropoda; class Arachnida; order Araneae; family Tetragnathidae; genus Tetragnatha; species Tetragnatha versicolor. Next base: position 3,954,307 of record JANDEH010000019.1, read on the forward strand.
CAAGAAGAAATGTAGAAAATCTCGACCAGAAGAAAAGAGATCAATACACATACATTGCAAAGGAATGAAGAAAAGTCAAAGTAATATACAGAAAAAAAAGTGAAGCTATTTTTAAAAATACATAAATTATACATTGTATAACATGAATAAAATAATACGCCTCCCATTTATTGATTGTATTCTTTACTACTTAAAACTATTCCATATCCTTTTCCAGCTTTTTTAATGACTTACTCCCTCGTTTATTTTATATATTTAGACACATAATTAGAAAAAAAATTATCCGATTTAGTTTATAAAAAAATTTCTTGGAAGGATGTCTTAATTAGTCTTTTAATACAGTGTGGCCCACCCTTTAGCCTCCCAAGTGACAATTAAACTTCCGGCCGAGTGCCAGAGACAGTAAAAATTAATTTAGCTATTTTAAAACAGGCGAATCAAACTTATATTCCAACACTGCAAAAATAGACGAGATTAGTGTGACGTTTTTTGTTTTGTTTGGAAACGTAAATTCAGTCTGTGATTGGTTCCGTGAACTGTACGGACAGTACGGATCCGTATGTAACCAATCACGGATCGAATCAACGTTTCCAAACAAAACAAAAAACGTCATCACTAATCTCGTCTATTTTGACTGGATCTCATTAGCTTTAAAGAAGATCGATTCTTTAACTATAAATAACTTAATATTTAGTAAAAAGGCTAAAAATCGCTCACAGGCGAAATAAATAGAAACATCAAGTAAACAAGAAAATGAACAGCAATATTTATAGGGTCGTGGCTAGTTCACAGGGTGGGTAATAAGGTTTTAAGTTTTTTAAGGTTTTAAATTTTTGTTTTTATGATCTAAGAACACTTTTAGTCATTTACCTAAGTCATAAAAATACACATTTATGATTTTTATGATCGTGATTCATGATCGTGATGATGAATTTTATGATTTTTTATTCGTCACCATTCTGCCGACCCTGTGAACGTGAACTAGCCACGACCTATTTGGTCATAGTTGACATGGCTTCAGTACTTCCGTTCAGTTTCCAGCCCTCCTCAGCACAAGCTGCTGAGAGCTGAGCACATGATTATTCGCCTAAGGTATAGAGTCCAAGGTGAGGGGTTCGAGTCCTCACCGCAGCATACTTTTTTTTATTCAAGGGCCACAATGGACTATATCCGACTGATGTCACATTTTCTCCATCATGTGACCTACTGAGCTTGCAATTGGTTACCACAGAGATAGGTTGTAATGAGATATGATGATGGTGAGATATGATTTGATAGCGAGTTTGTTTTCCCCGATCACGTGATAAATATGGGCGTGGCTGAATATGGTCCATTGAAACACTATTTCAAGAGTTTTTCCACATTTATGAAATTAAAATTACAAAAATTTTTTTTTTCGAATTGAATTGTTTAAAGGAAAATTGAACTCGTAACCGAGAGAAAACCATTATTAGAAAATAGACCGTTCACAACGTTTTTAAAATGAAAAAGTAAGAAGTGAAGGTTTTAGTGTTTTATAGGTAAAAGTGTTATTTCTAAATTAGTTCATATCCAAAAAATACATTTTCCCCAAGGAATATTATAAGAACTTGTTGATTATCAAAAATGAGTTCTAAATATATTGCCTCAACTACAATCCTGTAGAGCAGGGGTTCCCAATAAAATTTTGCCAAGGACCCCATTTACAATTAATTTACTGACGAGGAACCCTTGAAATTAAAGGCTAAAATTTTCAATTGATTTCAGACAACAATCGATTTCAAAACCGAAACGATCGTACTTTAGTCAATAAAAAAATTTCAAAAAACAAAACTTGGATTATTTTTGGTGGTAAACAGAGGCTGCGCTACCTACATTAATCTATTTGTACTACAGTAACAATTAACTTACAAAATTTATGAATGAAATGCTGAGTAGGATAATGGTTTCTTCAAATTAAGGAAAAAAATGCTTAATTTCTCGGTGACATTTCGCGGACCCCTTGGACACAGCCCGCGGACCACCTATTGGGAACCCCTGCTGTAGAGAAATTTCTGAAATTATACTTTTAGATTACATGTTAATTAAAATTCATAGCTTCTACTGATTTGATAACTCCTTTCACTATTGCTCAACTGATATTCTATTGATGCACTTTTTATAACCATTTTGAATTTAAGGACAAGTCAAAAATAGTTCAAAGAAGGTTCAAGGGTTCCCCCCTGAAATTTTTTGAAAATTCAACACATTAAAGCGGGGTTTTTAACAGATTTCTGAAATAAAACTGAAAAGTAAAATACCTCCTACTTAATATGATTAGGACCTTACATTTTGTGGCCAAGTGCCATGAAAAAATCTTCGAGTGCTACTTGTGGCCCGCGTGTCGCGGGTCAGACCACACTCTTTTCATATATTGCTTTCTCTAATTTAAGTTTTATTTTGATGTAGGTTATCTTAAATTAAAATTATACTTAAGAGAATTTATTATCATTTTGTACTATACTATATTTTTGTATAGATACCTATGTGTATTCTATGTCTAACCTATTGTGTACCTATTGTCTGACATTTTCAAATGCTCCACACTTTCTAAAATAAATAGCTTAACTAAGTTATTATAAGGACATTGAAATGTGCGTAAAATCGTTATTTTATTACCAAAAGATTTCAATGAAATATAATTTTTTTAATTAACTTAAAGTTATTTTTCCCATTAACAAAATACTTTCTAATTAATCTGTCTAGAGAGAGATACACTTTCGATGAGCTCATAGAAAGTGCTGAATTTCACCCGGATCGAATCTATTATGCCTGCAAAGCCTAATTATGGATATTGCATTGCCCTGTATTTGCTCTCACAAATGCGTGCATCAAGAAATTGTTTCCCAGAACTCGACCTGTATATGCAGCTAGTTTCAACATAGTACCACACAAATTCGAAGAAATTGGACCAATTCAATTATATTAAAAAACTATATCGAAATTGTGAACTAATTTTTATTATAAAGAGTAACTTTTAAGAACGGGAAATTAATTTCCACTGGTTTGTAGATTTTATCTACGATATTTAAAGTACAGTAAAATATATATAAAAAATTTATTGAATGAAAATTAAAAAAATATTGCTTCAAATATTTTTTGTCTATATGTTATACGAACGTATCAGTAATATTGCCAGTCAGGTAAAAGTCTTTACTGATAGTAAAATATACACGTTCCTTTAATTCAAACATTTAACCGGGTAAAATAAAAAAATATATCAAAGGTACACTAAATCGGTTTTGTATCCTTTATTAATTAATACGAGTATATTAGAGTAAAAATTTTGATATTTACAGGTTTTTGGTTCTCTAAAAAACTTTGTTTTCAGAATTCCACAAAACAAGGAAAACAGCATTTAACAAATTTTGGAACTGGTCAACACATATTATAAAAATAAGTTATGAAAAAAAAACATTAACCTGTAATCTTACACAAGTCAAAATATTGTCTGGCTATTGTATGCCATTTTCCTTTTACATAAAATCCCCGCACTCGTCTCTTTAAAACTATTTTACAATATCTATTTCACAACTGGTGATGTCGTCACAAGCTCTAAACAAAGTTGTTTCAATCAAATAATTATTCTGAAGGGCCTTTTGAGAGCCAGTAAACAACTTGATAAACATAGTTTGAAATAGAAACATTTCGCTTCTCATGTACCCACACAAATTTCAACCTTTGATGCAAGCACGAACGCTCGATGAATTGAAACTTCCAGCATCCTAAAAGCATTTCGAGAGGTTTTGAGATACTTTTTCGGGGTTAGGGCTGGGGGTCTGTTATAAATTAAATCAAACATAATGGTATAGTATGTATCAAACACATTGTAACAGTTTGCAATTGAATCGTCCAGTTTTAAAAAAGGGATGTTTTTTACCTAAAATAAGTCCATATTCTGTAAAAATTTTTATTACATAGCCCCTAAGTGTTTTAATAAGTTACCTATACATATTCAAAATAAACCTTCAAAACATTTATTCAAAAAAAATTAAAGGAATACCTGTTTACTATTGAAGATATTGATGATTTCTTTTGTTCTGTTTAATGTATGATTTAAAATTATTTTAAGCACTTTAACTCATCATTATGGCAAAAATATAATTTATTGGTGCCCTGTTTGCCACTATATCCATCTCATGTATGTATTTCCTGTATTTTTTTCTTTTCCTAGTTTACTTTAAATTTTTGTTATACATAATTACGGTCACCTATATGGACCAAGAGATCCCAGGTGATTATGTGAACTTGTAATTTTTCTTTTTTTATTTGTAGTTCAATAAGTTTTTTTATATTAAAAAAAGTAGAAAAAAACTTGTACTGAAAAAACTCATTGTACGAGTATGACCATCAAAGTTTTACTAGAAACTCAGAACCCCACTTAGAATGCAGAACAATCATTAAAAAAAAGTTAATATTCAAAAGTATTTTACAGTTAAAAAAAGTTGATGGACTTATTTCCTTTATGAAAATTCAGCTGAAAAAATCTTAAAAACCTCTTAAATTATAGGGGAGACCGCTGTGTAAGTTGGCAATCAGCGTTAGTTGGAACTAGGGGCTAGTTGACATTCTGGTTTTATTTTATATCATAATTAACAAAGAAGTACAAAATATGACACATTGGGGCCAAATAAAAAGTTAAGAAAGCTTTAAATATTTATTTTGCTTTTATTCATAACCATTCTAGAATTTAAATATTCTTGTCATTTATTATAGTGCAATTTGTATATTTCATATTGAAATTTAAAAAAAAATACAACTGAAGTACATCGAAGTACCAAAAAGGAGGGCCTAAAGTATGACAAACGAGGAGAGAAATGACGTAATTTATGGATGTTCCCGCCCAGAGAGATTCAAAAAGATAGCCAATGATTACCGAGCTATCGCCAAAAGTAGCGTTTGGAAAGATTGTGTAATCCAATAATAAGGCCTGCCTGAAGTTGAAGGAGCTTAAGACGGAAGTCTATATATCTGAGTGGAAATGCTTGTTTTGAGATTGAAAGTCGTCTGACGTAGGAGGAAATAGTTTAGGTAGCGTCTCTTCTTTGAAGAATTCTTTTCAAAGGGTCCGTCTCTAGACAAACTCAAGAGTGTTTCGGTTTATATACTTCAAGGATTGTAATTTTAAATCAGGAATGATAAGAAATTTCTAAGATTTATTGTGTGGGTAACTTTTTATTAACACAGTTAACTACAGTAGAGCCCCGATTATCCGCGGAATTGGGTGGCAAGGGTACCGCGGATAGTGAAAATCGCGGATAACCCGAAAAAAGACTAAAAATGAGGTGAAAACACGAAAAAAATATTTCAGCATGAAAACTATGATTTATTGTACAAAAAACATGATATGTAAAACTTTTAAATATGAACAGTACAGCAGAAACCTTTGCTAAACATCTAAAATCTCTCTAATCTCATCTAAAATTTGCTCTCATCATTAAAATTTTTTTCTCTTGGCCCTCGCGGATAATCCGCACCGCGGATCATCCGCTCGCGGATAATCGGGGTTCTACTGTATCGTTTTTGAGTAAAATTAAAGGTGAGGTTTTTAAATGAATTTGAATTTTCTTCTGTACACTCAGAAATATTTTGCTCATCTCTATTAGTTATTTGTTATTTTTCAAAGGAATGTTTTGAACAAATTGTAATGATGAAATGGTTGGGTTAATTTTGAAATAAATCTGAATAATGTAACTTATCTCTTCATTGTAAAAAAATGAAAAATTTTTCAAAGCACAAAAGGATGTTAACGAATCCCAAATGAGTGATTAGATTAAGTAGCATATTTTCGAATTGTACATGTTACGATTGTGACAGATCTGTTTGGTTTGTTTGAATGATTTCATATATGGAATTGCCTGTTCATTTGAGAAAGTTTTGATTGGTCTGATTGATTCATGAAGGTAAATATTACCGAATCTTATCTGAAGGTAAATCCTAATTTGCGATTAAGTACTACTGACGTCGGTGAACACTAGATTTAGTTCTTCGTCACTTATCTGATTCACCGGAATGAATGTCTTGTTAGCGTCACATTTAGGACATGTTTACATGCAGTGATTCAATCGACGCGACCCGTCGACACTTCCCTAATAATTCCTTACAAATGATGACGTAACTACTATGTCATTGTCATAGCACTAGGGGAAAGTGGGGGCTAATGGGACATTTTTTTTAAAAATGCTATTAAAAGAGCATAAATAAAGTCATTATTATAATTTTTTGAATTTAAAAAGATTTACATTTAAGTTTATAAAAATATTCTTGGATAGCAAATAACATTATTTATCTAAGTGTTATCTCAACTTTTGTAATTTAATGCTACTGTCCCATTAGCCCCCATACGTGGGGTCTATTGGGACACAGTGCAGGGCTAATGGGACATGCTTTATAATTCAGAAATAAAAGTCATTTATAAATTTTAAATGCCTTTATTATAAACGTATGGTACTATATTGAATAGAAAAATATCGCTGAGGATGAAATTTCACCAATAAACATTTTAATTCCACAATTTCTGTAGTTTCACTAATACGTTCAGAAAAATACAATTCCTTAAGGTAAATGAGGTAAAACTCTCGATTCCGGAATTTATTGCCCAAAACCGACTGAAATGCTATCAATTAGAATTTTTTATAATTTGTACAAATATGAGGTCCCTGAATCAATCTATAATTTTTAAGGAATAGCTTATACTATCATAACAATTAAGATGTTATTTAACCTGTTTTACGAATTATTTAGAAGAGAGTTTTTAGATCCAAAACCTGTGCACTCGGAAGGAAATCTAAATCTGAAAACGGACGCCAATTCTCGTTCGCCAAAGATAGATGGTGTTTGAAAATTATGTGTGTGTGACGTCTTGTAGCTAAAATTCTGATCCTTTCATTATACAAATTTAGTAAATATCAGCTATCTCAAATAAAGTTCAGTCATTTATTTTTAAATTTTTTTAATGCTTAAAAATCAGTAAAAAATTTAGTAGTATTGAAAGGAACTTGTAATACATGTTGTAGACTATTTCCAATAATGAAAGTAGTCAAAAAATTTTATCTAAAATTTGGATAAAATATAGTATAATTTTACTCTATCTGTTAAACTTCTGAAATTATAAAAACTTTATCTTCTACAGATAAAAATATTTTTTCCCTAAACGAATCAAAATTTAGTGTTTAGAGAATTTGTTGACTTGAAATATTTTAATTAATAATTTTGAATTTTTTAAGATTTACAGTGTTACATAAAAATCCTGCATCTTAAAAAATCCAAAAAGGTTCAAACAATACCATTTCGCGTCATTAATATGTTTTTTTTTTCAGAATATTATCTATAGTTGATCAGCAAGACAAACCCGCAATCTTCCGATTGCAAGATTGTTTGTCACTCGTCTCACTGAGCTACCGTTTTAACGATAATATTAATAAGAAAAGAAATCGCGCCAAATCATTAATAAATCGCCAAATTTGATTTACTTACATTATATTGAGCCATAGACCAAACGAATATTTTGCTACCAGGAGATAAATTTGCCAATAGCATTTCAGTCGGTTTTGCTGGAACCGAGCGTTTTACCTCCACATTAAGCTGTCCCATTAGACCCCACAAGACTTGTCCCATTAGCCCCCATAGTATAATTTACAATTACAGAAATAATTATTTTCTAGTACAGTTCTGTATTTTTTCATTTATATTTTCTTGTTCTCCGGTATTTGTACAATCTAAAAGTGTCATCAAATAAGATTAAGATATTCTTAAAAATTTATGAAGTTCAATCAATTACAAAACTAAATTTTTGCTATTGGTTGTTAAAAACAAATTTGTATTTTTCCTGCGCAGAAAAATTTTTTTATGACAGATATTCCATTTTGAAAATGTGTGCTAGACCTGTTACCAATAAGTGATGTAAAAATTTTTTCTGAAATATTTATATTATTTAAAAAAATTCACTTGTCCCATTAGCCCCCACTTTCCCCTATAGACTAATGGCCGGGCAGTATTCTAGATCCATGATGAAAGCGATAGAAAATTGTCGACCGTTTTTCCTATGACGTATCGGTTGCTTCGCTAGAATAATAGAGAACCACAACATAGAGTCCAGGACCATATAAGATAATAGAAAAAGCATGGGGTATTTCTTGTGAAAGGGTGGCGCTGGGATTGCATCAAACTCACACTTCCCTTGTCACGTGACGAGAGGTGGAGGAATAGAATCCCCATCGTTGAATTCTCTAATATTCCTTCGAGAGTGACAGATTGAATAACCACGTCACAAGCAATCAGAGCAATAATCTCTAAATTGTACTGCCTACTCCTCTGTCAATCATATACATTTTCAATGCTGCCATCAATCATATGATGACATTTGAAAAGAGCGTTTTGGACCCTGTGTCACTGAGCTGTATAACAAACTGGAGTGATGACTGTGCGTGCCGAAACCGCATATCACACCTTATCGAAGAGTGTGTCTGCGTGGAAGGGATTTCCATCTTTTTTTAGTTTTCCCCATCTGTTGGCACAGTTGTATGTACAACATGAAATGACCATTCTAAATTTTGAGCATAATACTTTTGAAAAAGGTGTTTTTCAAGAAAAAGTTCAACTCACACAATGTTAGTCTTGGTTTGCTTTGCCCCATTAGCTCCGCAAAAGGGGCAACCTGTATCCTTCCGCGACGGCACGTTTGGTTGCATGTTATACCATCAGAGGTTTTCACTTCAGTTTGTTTTATGGCTCAGTGCCCTGTGTATGGATTTTTTCTTTGTGGCTGCATGTAAATCCGATCTTATTGTGAAACTGATCCCTTGTGTTGGATACAACTTAGTTTTTACCTGGGATGGGTACTTCTGTCAAATCAAAGAAAATTGTCTGCTTATAAAATTATTAAAACCTGGATTTCAAATCGTTATAACAGTTTATGGGATTCAATCTTGTCGCTTTTGTTTCAAAATATTACAGGGAAGAAAGGTCTCAATTCAGTTCATTTGAGAAGACAGATTTTCATTATCGTCGAACAACTTAACCTAGTGGCACAGCTCGTACCAAATATGTCAAGTTTACGAAACTGCAACTAGAAGTAAATGAATTTTGGCTATACATGACAAAAATTGGATGAATTTTGAACGTGTTTGCTGCTTGAGAGCAAACGAAACCTAACCGAATTAGAAAACATTGCATATACATGCAACGGACGAGATATCAATTGTGTGTATTTACAAAATTTGGGTCCTAAATTTTTTGAATGACCCAACAGTAGAAACGTTCAAGATTCGTAAAGTTTTTGTCATGTGTAGCCAAATTTTGTTTTCTTCTAGTTATAGCTATGTAAACTCGGCATATTTGGTATGAGCTGTGCTACTAGGTGAGTCTGTGTAATATGAATATAACCTGCTTCTAATAGCAAAAATAAAACCCCAAACCAATTCATGCGGGGACGGATAAGCCTGGTGAGTTAACTCGCTGCCTAATACACTGAGCTATAAAACAAACTGGAGTGACTAGTTAGCGTGCCGAAACCGCATCACACCACGGAAAGGATTTCCATCTTCTTTTAATTTTCCCCATCTGTTAAACCAGTTGTATACACAGAATGAAACGACCATTCTAAATTTTGCTCATAATATTTTAAAAAACAGGCATCGGCGGATTAAAAGATGGTCATGCGGGGATTGCCCCGATTGCTTCTAGCCCAAAATGCCCCGATTGCTGAGAGCAATCGGGGCATGCTGAGAGCAATCGGGGCATTGTAACCTTCCGCGTCGGCACAATCGGTCGCTTGTTATAGTATCGGAGGTTGTCACTCCAGTTTGTTTTATAGCTCAGTGGCCTAATACGCTAGCAGCATGCGCGCTGTACCGTCGTCGGTTCGATTCCGGCCTCGCCCTGGATGTACTTTCTCTTTTCTGTGTCAGTAAAAATTCTGCTTGTGTCTGTCTTACTTGACGAAGGTTTATAAGAGGATCCTTGAGATCAAGCACACAAACCGGAAAATATATGTATCCACACTCCAATCCAATCCAATCCAATCCAATCCAATCCAATCCAATCCAATCCAATCCAATCCAATCCAATCCAATTCATGTGCTATGAGTGAAGCTTTTTACAGCTACTTGTAAGATTTAAAAACTACATTATTAAATACATCACTTGTGGAGAGATATCTGCAACCATAACCCTTCAGCTGGTGATATATAAGACAGGATTGAATCTACGAATTTGCGTAAGCATCGAATGGTGAGTTAGCTTAAGAGGAGATTGAAGTATGGAAACTGGCATGCATTACACCTTTGTGTAATCTTTGAGCTGTTTGATTTCCTAAAGATTAGTAAGTATGAAGGTTTGTTCTCTAAGAGAAATATAAAAGTTCTTACCTTATGCGGTTTTGTTTACATTTAAAGCTGTGGATTTTACTTATTTTGAGTATGTTCTTATGAAAATCGGCTTTTTTTGCTTTTGTCCAGTTGAAACAATTTTTCGAAGTAAGAAATATTTTTTGCAAATCCGACCTTCTAGGTTCACTTTGTTACTGTATAAAATTTATCTACCTGCTCCTCAGTTTTAAACAGAATATTGTAACATAATACTATCGTTTTCAAAAGCAGCAATTGGTATCGTAAAAATAAAAAGGTATTTGAGGACAAGGTATACTTTTAACACTTTTTGTTTATTAAAGGATTAAAGAGATAAATACTTTTTTACAATAACGTTTGTATAAACGTAAAACTATCATAAAACCATTGTTAAATCCAGTGATACTTGGTACAGTCGAATCCGCTTAATGTGATCAATCGGATAATGTTATCGAAATCGACAGTTCCCGATCATTCCTATTTAATTTAAAGTAAAATACATCGTTTGATGTGATTAACTGTGAATCATCACTCCGCTTAATATTATCAATTTTTCCATATCCCCTTTAAAATGACCGCTTTTGATTTCTAGTTTCATGTTGAAGGTAAATTTTTATAAGTAAACAACTTCTCCATGAGAACATCTGGCGCTTCTTTTTTCTGAAACTCAGTATGAGTAAGAAAAATAAAACTTTCCGCATATTATATTGAAAGAAAACGGTTATAATGTGGGGGGTCTAAATCCATACTTGTGATTGGTTAAAGAAACACCAAGATCCACGCTTTGCAGATGTTTCTGATAAGATATTTTGATTTTTCCTCGTTTACTGGAATTAGTATTATGTAATAAATAAGTGGTTTATTGGAGTGGAAGGATATAAGGGGCGAAAAAAGAGACCTTTCTATAAAAATACAAAGTAAGCGATTATTTAAATATTATTAAATGAACTACTCTTTTCCCCTTAAAATTTTACCTAGTGTAAAAATAGTTTTGAATACATTTATTATACGATTACATGATTTTGATTTAAAAGCAAACAATCTAGTTACACTGTTTGCTGTTTTTTTATGAGATCGCTTATTCTTATCGATCGGATAATGTTATCAGTTTAGTCTCGGACAATTGCGATCACATTAAGCGGACTCGACTTATAGTATTTTCTGGTGCTGTTATTTAGCTTTGACTTAAACTATATTACTAATTTATAATGCTATTTTATATTATTCCGTTATTGCAAATAAATTCAACTAGATTTTCATTAACTCCACTAGCTAAAGTACTACGAACCATACTTTCAAGTTTACCTTATAAAGTAAATTTCAATTGAATTGCGAAAAAAAAATTCACGGGTAAAAATTGAATAAATTTGAAATGCATGACTTTGTAACGCTGCTACACAAGTTCAATCTAATTGCTTATCTGTCTAAGCAAAAATTGCCTTATTTTGACAAGCTAACTTACACACTAGCTTATCCCTTTATGTCCCAATTTATGATTTTCAGAAAAATTGTGCTCTATATTTTTTAAACGTTATCCCTATAAGTATATTAAGTATTATAAGCTTCATATTAACCCTAGTGGCACAGCTCGTCCCAAATATGTCAAGTTTACGTAACTGCAACTAGAAGTAAACGAAATTTAAACGAGAACTAAGCTACCACTAAGAATAAGGTGGATCTGGTAACTCATTGTCGAAAAAACTTAAAATGTAGAAAAATTTTTCCTCATCACAATTAAGTTGGAGTATACCAACTTTCCAAAAAAGTGTGTGTTTATGTATGAAAAAATAGGGGGCGAAAATAAAAAAATGGTAGGTTTTCTTCACTTGTGAAGTGGTTGTGACTATGCAACACTCTCCATATCACAGCCATCTTTACCAGTCAAGAGAGCTTACAGATCGTCGAATTTTAATTATGGTGGTCCGATGAGGAAACGGAGACCTGTAGACGGAAAGGTAGGTTTTCTTCACTTGTGAAGTGGTTGTGACTATGCAACACTCTCCATATCACAGCCATCTTTACCAGTCAAGAGAGCTTACAGATCGTCGAATTTTAATTATGGTGGTCCGATGAGGAAACGGAGACCTGTAGACGGTAAGGTGGGTTTTCTTCACTTCTGAAGTGGTTGTGCCTATGCAACACTCTCCATATAGCGGCCATCTTTACCAGTCAAGAGAGCTTACAGATCGTCGAATTTTTATTATGGTGGTCCGAAGAAGAAACGGAGACCTATAGACGGAAAGGTGGGTTTTCTTCACTTGTGAAGTGGTTGTGACTATGCAAAACTCTCCATATCACTCCCATCTCCACCAGTCAAGAGAGCTTACAGATCGTCGCATATTAATTATGGTGGTCCGAAGAAGAAACGGAGACCTATAGACGGAAAGGTGGGTTATCTTTACTTCTAAGTTGTTGTGACTATGTAACAGTCTCCATATCACAGCAATCTTAGACGTCAAGAGAGCTTACAGATCGTCGAATATTAATTATGTTGGTCCGAAGAAGAAACGGGGACCTATATCATTGTCATTAATTTCTTGTTTTTTAAGTGTCTAATTTTGTATGAATTGTTTTTTTCTAAATAAATCTTCTTCTTCTCTAGATGGAAAGGTGGGTTTTCTTCACTTGTGAAGTGGTTGTGACTATGCAACACTCTCCATATCACAGCCATCTCCACCAGTCAAGAGAGCTTACAGATCGTACGGAGACCTCTAGATGGAAAGGTGGGTTTTCTTCACTTGTGAAGTGGTTGTGACTATGCAAAACTCTCCATATCACTCCCATCTCCACCAGTCAAGAGAGCTTACAGATCGTCGCATATTAATTATGGTGGTCCGAAGAAGAAACGGAGACCTATAGACGGAAAGGTGGGTTTTCTTCACTTGTGAAGTGGTTGTGACTATGCAACACTCTCCATATCACAGCCATCTTTACCAGTCAAGAGAGCTTGCAGATCGTCGAATTTTAATTATGGTGGTCCGAAGAAGAAACGGAGACCTATAGACGGAAAGGTGGGTTATCTTCACTTCTAAGTTGTTGTGACTATGTAACAGTCTCCATATCACAGCAATCTTAGACGTCAAGAGAGCTTACAGATCGTCGAATATTAATTATGTTGGTCCGAAGAAGAAACGGGGACCTATATCATTGTCATCATTGTCATTAATTTCTTGTTTTTTATGTGTCTAATTTTGTATGAATTGTTTTTTTCTAAATAAATCTTCTTCTCTAGATGGAAAGGTGGGTTTTCTTCACTTGTGAAGTGGTTGTGACTATGCAACACTCTCCATATCACAGCCATCTCCACCAGTCAAGAGAGCTTACAGATCTTACGGAGACCTCTAGATGGAAAGGTGGGTTTTCTTCACTTGTGAAGTGGTTGTGACTATGCAAAACTCTCCATATCACTCCCATCTCCACCAGTCAAGAGAGCTTACAGATCGTCGCATATTAATTATGGTGGTCCGAAGAAGAAACGGAGACCTATAGACGGAAAGGTGGGGTATCTTCACTTCTAAGTTGTTGGGACTATGTAACAGTCTCCATATCACAGCAATCTTAGACGTCAAGAGAGCTTACAGATCGTCGAATATTAATTATGTTAGTCTGAACAAGAAACGGGGACCTATATCATTGTCATTAATTTCTTGTTTTTTATGTGTCTAATTTTGTATGAATTGTTTTTTTCTAAATAAATCTTCTTCTCTAGATGGAGAGGTGGGTTTTCTTCACTTGTGAAGTGGTTGTGACTATGCAAAACTCTCCATATCACTCCCATCTCCACCAGTCAAGAGAGCTTACAGATCGTCGCATATTAATTATGGTGGTCCGAAGAAGAAACGGAGACCTATAGACGGAAAGGTGGGGTATCTTCACTTCTAAGTTGTTGTGACTATGTAACAGTCTCCATATCACAGAAATCTTAGACTTCAAGAGAGCTTACAGATCGTCGAATATTAATTATGTTGGTCCGAAGAAGAAACGGGGACCTATATCATTGTCATCATTGTCATTAATTTCTTGTTTTTTATGTGTCTAATTTTGTATGAATTGTTTTTTTCTAAATAAATCTTCTTCTCTAGATGGAAAGGTGGGTTTTCTTCACTTGTGAAGTGGTTGTGACTATGCAACACTCTCCATATCACAGCCATCTTTACCAGTCAAGAGAGCTTACAGATCGTCGAATTTTAATTATGGTGGTCCGAAGAAGACACGGAGACCTCTATACGGAAAGGTGGGTTTTCTTCATTTGTGAAGTGGTTGTGACTATGCAACACTCTCCATATCACAGCAATCTCCACCAGTCAAGAGAGCTTACAGATCGTCGAATTTTAATTATGGTGGTCCGAAGAAGAAACGGAGACCTATAGACGGAAAGGTGGGTTTTCTACACTTGTGAAGTGGTTGTGCCTATGCAACACTCTCCATATAGCAGCCATCTTTACCAGTCAGAGCTTACAGATCGTCGAATTTTTATTATGGTGGTCCGAAGAAGAAACGGAGACCTATAGGCGGAAAGGTGGGTTTTCTTCACTTGTGAAGTGGTTGTGACTATGCAACACTCTCTAAACCACAGCCATCTTTACCAGTCAAGAGAGCTTACAGATCGTCGAATTTTAATTATGGTGGTCCGAAGAAGAAACGGGGACCTATATCATTGTCATTAATTTCTTGTTTTTTATGTGTCTAATTTTGTATGAATTGTTTTTTTCTAAATAAATCTTCTTCTTCTCTAGATGGAAAGGTGGGTTTTTTCACTTCTAAGTGGTTGTTACTATGTAACAGTCTCCATATCACAGCCATCTTTACAAGTCAAGAGAGCTTACAGATAGTTTAATTTTAATTATGGTGGTCCGAAGAAGAAACGGAGACCTCTAGACGGAAAGGTGGGTTTTCTTCATTTGTGAAGTGGTTGTGACTATGCAACACTCTCCATATCACAGCCATCTCCACCAGTCAAGAGAGCTTACAGATCGTCGAATATTAATTATGTTGGTCCGAAGAAGAAACGGAGACCTATAGACGGAAAGGTGGGTTTTCTTCACTTGTGAAGTGGTTGTGATTATGCAACTCTCTCCATATCACTGCCATCTCCACCAGTCAAGAGAGCTCACAGATCGTCGAATTTTAATTATGGTGGTCCGAAGATGAAACGGAGACCTATAGACGGAAAGGTGGGTTTTCTTCACTTGTGAAGTGGTTGTGACTATGTAACACTCTCCATATCACAGCCATCTTTACCAGTCAAGAGAGCTTGCAGATCGTCGAATTTTAATTATGGTGGTCCGAAGAAGAAACGGAGACCTATAGACGGAAAGGTGGGTTTTCTTCACTTGTGAAGTGGTTGTGACTATGCAACACTCTCCATATCACAGCCATCTTTACCAGTCAAGAGAGCTTACAGATCGTCGAATTTTAATTATGGTGGTCCGAAGAAGAAACGGAGACCTCTAGACGGAAAGGTGGGTTTTCTTCATTTGTGAAGTGGTTGTGACTATGCAACACTCTCCATATCACAGCCATCTCCACCAGTCAAGAGAGCTTACAGATCGTCGAATTTTAATTATGGTGGTCCGAAGAAGAAACGGAGACCTATAGACGGAAAGGTGGGTTTTCTACACTTGTGAAGTGGTTGTGCCTATGCAACACTCTCCATATAGCAGCCATCTTTACCAGTCAGAGCTTACAGATCGTCGAATTTTTATTATGGTGGTCCGAAGAAGAAACGGAGACCTATAGGCGGAAAGGTGGGTTTTCTTCACTTGTGAAGTGGTTGTGACTATGCAACACTCTCTAAACCACAGCCATCTTTACCAGTCAAGAGAGCTTACAGATCGTCGAATTTTAATTATGGTGGTCCGAAGAAGAAACGGGGACCTATATCATTGTCATTAATTTCTTGTTTTTTATGTGTCTAATTTTGTATGAATTGTTTTTTTCTAAATAAATCTTCTTCTTCTCTAGATGGAAAGGTGGGTTTTTTCACTTCTAAGTGGTTGTTACTATGTAACAGTCTCCATATCACAGCCATCTTTACAAGTCAAGAGAGCTTACAGATAGTTTAATTTTAATTATGGTGGTCCGAAGAAGAAACGGAGACCTATAGACGGAAAGGTGGATTATCTTCACTTCTAATTTGTTGTGACTATGTAATAGTCTCCATATCACAGCAATCTTAGACGTCAAGATAGCTTACAGATCGTCGAATATTAATTATGTTGGTCCGAAGAAGAAACGGGGACCTATATCATTGTCATTAATTTCTTGTTTTTTAAGTGTCTAATTTTGTATGAATTGTTTTTTTCTAAATAAATCTTCTTCTCTAGATGGAAAGGTGGGTTTTCTTCACTTGTGAAGTGGTTGTGATTATGCAACTCTCTCCATATCACTGCCATCTCCACCAGTCAAGAGAGCTCACAGATCGTCGAATATTAATTATGGTGGTCCGAAGAAGAAACGGAGACCTATAAACGGAAAGGTGGGTTACCTTTACTTCTAAGTTGTTGTGACTATGTAACAGTCTCCATATCACAGCAATCTTAGACGTCAAGAGAGCTTACAGATCGTCGAATATTAATTATGTTGGTCCGAAGAAGAAACGGGGACCTATATCATTGTCATTAATTTCTTGTTTTTTAAGTGTCTAATTTTGTATGAATTGTTTTTTTCTAAATAAATCTTCTTCTTCTCTAGATGGAAAGGTGGGTTTTCTTCACTTGTGAAGTGGTTGTGACTATGCAACACTCTCCATATCACAGCCATCTCCACCAGTCAAGAGAGCTTACAGATCGTACGGAGACCTCTAGATGGAAAGGTGGGTTTTCTTCACTTGTGAAGTGGTTGTGACTATGCAAAACTCTCCATATCACTCCCATCTCCACCAGTAAAGAGAGCTTACAGATCGTCGAATATTAATTATGGTGGTCCGAAGAAGAAACGGAGACCTATAGACGGAAAGGTGGGTTATCTTCACTTCTAAGTTGTTGAGACTATGTAACAGTCTCCATATCACAGCAATCTTAGACGTCAAGAGAGCTTACAGATCGTCGAATATTAATTATGTTGGTCCGAAGAAGAAACGGGGACCTATATCATTGTCATCATTGTCATTAATTTCTTGTTTTTTATGTGTCTAATTTTGTATGAATTGTGTTTTTCTAAATAAATCTTCTTCTCTAGATGGAAAGGTGGGTTTTCTTCACTTGTGAAGTGGTTGTGACTATGCAACACTCTCCATATCAGAGCCATCTCCACCAGTCAAGAGAGCTTACAGATCGTTGAAATTTAATTATGGTGGTCCGAAGAAGAAACGAAGACCTATAGACGGAAAGGTGGGTTATCTTCACTTCTAAGTTGTTGTGACTATGTAATAGTCTCCATATCACAGCAATCTTAGACATCAAGATAGCTTACAGATCGACGAATTTTAATTATGGTGGTCCGAAGAAGAAACGGAGACCTATAGACGGAAAGGTGGGTTTTCTACACTTGTGAAGTGGTTGTGACTATGCAACACTCTCCATATCACAGCCATCTCCACCAGTCAAGAGAGCTTACAGATCGTCGAATTTTAATTATGGTGGTCCGAAGAAGAAACGGAGACCTATAGACGGAAAGGTGGGTTTTCTTCACTTGTGAAGTGGTTGTGACTATGCAACACTCTCCATATCACAGCCATCTTTACCAGTCAAGAGAGCTTGCAGATCGTCGAATTTTAATTATGGTGGTCCGAAGAAGAAACGGAGACCTATAGACGGAAAGGTGGGTTTTCTTCATTTGTGAAGTGGTTGTGACTATGCAACACTCTCCATATCACAGCCATCTCCACCAGTCAAGAGAGCTTACAGATCGTCGAATATTAATTATGTTGGTCCGAAGAAGAAACGGAGACCTATAGACGGAAAGGTGGGTTTTCTTCACTTGTGAAGTGGTTGTGATTATGCAACTCTCTCCATATCACTGCCATCTCCACCAGTCAAGAGAGCTCACAGATCGTCGAATTTTAATTATGGTGGTCCGAAGATGAAACGGAGACCTATAGACGGAAAGGTGGGTTTTCTTCACTTGTGAAGTGGTTGTGACTATGTAACACTCTCCATATCACAGCCATCTTTACCAGTCAAGAGAGCTTGCAGATCGTCGAATTTTAATTATGGTGGTCCGAAGAAGAAACGGAGACCTATAGACGGAAAGGTGGGTTATCTTCACTTCTAAGTTGTTGTGACTATGTAACAGTCTCCATATCACAGCAATCTTAGACGTCAAGAGAGCTTACAGATCGTCGAATATTAATTATGTTGGTCCGAAGAAGAAACGGGGACCTATATCATTGTCATACTGGTCATTAATTTCTTGTTTTTTATGTGTCTAATTTTGTATGAATTGTTTTTTTCTAAATAAATCTTCTTCTCTAGATGGAAAGGTGGGTTTTCTTCACTTGTGAAGTGGTTGTGACTATACAACACTCTCCATATCACAGCCATCTTTACCAGTCAAGAGAGCTTGCAGATCGTCGAATTTTAATTATGGTGGTCCGAAGATGAAACGGAGACCTCTAGACGGAAAGGTGGGTTTTCTTTACTTGTGAAGTGGTTGTGACTATGCAAAACTCTCCATATCACTCCCATCTCCACCAGTCAAGAGAGCTTACAGATCGTCGAATATTAATTATGGTGGTCCGAAGAAGAAACGGAGACCTATAAACGGAAAGGTGGGTTACCTTTACTTCTAAGTTGTTGTGACTATGTAACAGTCTCCATATCACAGCAATCTTAGACGTCAAGAGAGCTTACAGATCGTCGAATATTAATTATGTTGGTCCGAAGAAGAAACGGAGACCTCTATACGGAAAGGTGGGTTTTCTTCATTTGTGAAGTGGTTGTGACTATGCAACACTCTCCATATCACAGCCATCTCCACCAGTCAAGAGAGCTTACAGATCGTCGAATTTTAATTATGGTGGTCCGAAGAAGAAACGGAGACCTATAGACGGAAAGGTGGGTTTTCTACACTTGTGAAGTGGTTGTGCCTATGCAACACTCTCCATATAGCAGCCATCTTTACCAGTCAGAGCTTACAGATCGTCGAATTTTTATTATGGTGGTCCGAAGAAGAAACGGAGACCTATAGGCGGAAAGGTGGGTTTTCTTCACTTGTGAAGTGGTTGTGATTATGCAACTCTCTCCATATCACTGCCATCTCCACCAGTCAAGAGAGCTCACAGATCGTCGAATTTTAATTATGGTGGTCCGAAGATGAAACGGAGACCTATAGACGGAAAGGTGGGTTTTCTTCACTTGTGAAGTGGTTGTGACTATGCAAAACTCTCCATATCACTCCCATCTCCACCAGTCAAGAGAGCTTACAGATCGTCGAATATTAATTATGGTGGTCCGAAGAAGAAACGGAGACCTATAAACGGAAAGGTGGGTTACCTTTACTTCTAAGTTGTTGTGACTATGTAACAGTCTCCATATCACAGCAATCTTAGACGTCAAGAGAGCTTACAGATCGTCGAATATTAATTATGTTGGTCCGAAGAAGAAACGGGGACCTATATCATTGTCATTAATTTCTTGTTTTTTAAGTGTCTAATTTTGTATGAATTGTTTTTTTCTAAATAAATCTTCTTCTTCTCTAGATGGAAAGGTGGGTTTTCTTCACTTGTGAAGTGGTTGTGACTATGCAACACTCTCCATATCACAGCCATCTCCACCAGTCAAGAGAGCTTACAGATCGTACGGAGACCTCTAGATGGAAAGGTGGGTTTTCTTCACTTGTGAAGTGGTTGTGACTATGCAAAACTCTCCATATCACTCCCATCTCCACCAGTCAAGAGAGCTTACAGATCGTCGCATATTAATTATGGTGGTCCGAAGAAGAAACGGAGACCTATAGACGGAAAGGTGGGTTTTCTTTACTTGTGAAGTGGTTGTGACTATGCAAAACTCTCCATTTCACTCCCATCTCCACCAGTCAAGAGAGCTTACAGATCGTCGAATATTAATTATGGTGGTCCGAAGAAGAAACGGAGACCTATAGACGGAAAGGTGGGTTATCTTCACTTCTAAGTTGTTGTGACTATGTAACAGTCTCCATATCACAGCAATCTTAGACGTCAAGAAAGCTTACAGATCGTCGAATATTAATTATGTTGGTCCGAAGAAGAAACGGGGACCTATATCATTGTCATCATTGTCATTAATTTCTTGTTTTTTATGTGTCTAATTTTGTATGAATTGTGTTTTTCTAAATAAATCTTCTTCTCTAGATGGAAAGGTGGGTTTTCTTCACTTGTGAAGTGGTTGTGACTATGCAACACTCTCCATATCAGAGCCATCTCCACCAGTCAAGAGAGCTTACAGATCGTTGAAATTTAATTATGGTGGTCCGAAGAAGAAACGAAGACCTATAGACGGAAAGGTGGGTTATCTTCACTTCTAAGTTGTTGTGACTATGTAATAGTCTCCATATCACAGCAATCTTAGACGTCAAGATAGCTTACAGATCGACGAATTTTAATTATGGTGGTCCGAAGAAGAAACGGAGACCTATAGACGGAAAGGTGGGTTTTCTACACTTGTGAAGTGGTTGTGACTATGCAACACTCTCCATATCACAGCCATCTCCACCAGTCAAGAGAGCTTACAGATCGTCGAATTTTAATTATGGTGGTCCGAAGAAGAAACGGAGACCTATAGACGGAAAGGTGGGTTTTCTTCACTTGTGAAGTGGTTGTGACTATGCAACACTCTCCATATCACAGCCATCTTTACCAGTCAAGAGAGCTTGCAGATCGTCGAATTTTAATTATGGTGGTCCGAAGAAGAAACGGAGACCTATAGAGGGAAAGGTGGGTTTTCTTCATTTGTGAAGTGGTTGTGACTATGCAACACTCTCCATATCACAGCCATCTCCACCAGTCAAGAGAGCTTACAGATCGTCGAATATTAATTATGTTGGTCCGAAGAAGAAACGGAGACCTATAGACGGAAAGGTGGGTTTTCTTCACTTGTGAAGTGGTTGTGATTATGCAACTCTCTCCATATCACTGCCATCTCCACCAGTCAAGAGAGCTCACAGATCGTCGAATTTTAATTATGGTGGTCCGAAGATGAAACGGGGACCTATAGACGGAAAGGTGGGTTTTCTTCACTTGTGAAGTGGTTGTGACTATGTAACACTCTCCATATCACAGCCATCTTTACCAGTCAAGAGAGCTTGCAGATCGTCGAATTTTAATTATGGTGGTCCGAAGAAGAAACGGAGACCTATAGACGGAAAGGTGGGTTATCTTCACTTCTAAGTTGTTGTGACTATGTAACAGTCTCCATATCACAGCAATCTTAGACGTCAAGAGAGCTTACAGATCGTCGAATATTAATTATGTTGGTCCGAAGAAGAAACGGGGACCTATATCATTGTCATACTGGTCATTAATTTCTTGTTTTTTATGTGTCTAATTTTGTATGAATTGTTTTTTTCTAAATAAATCTTCTTCTCTAGATGGAAAGGTGGGTTTTCTTCACTTGTGAAGTGGTTGTGACTATACAACACTCTCCATATCACAGCCATCTTTACCAGTCAAGAGAGCTTGCAGATCGTCGAATTTTAATTATGGTGGTCCGAAGATGAAACGGAGACCTCTAGACGGAAAGGTGGGTTTTCTTTACTTGTGAAGTGGTTGTGACTATGCAAAACTCTCCATATCACTCCCATCTCCACCAGTCAAGAGAGCTTACAGATCGTCGAATATTAATTATGGTGGTCCGAAGAAGAAACGGAGACCTATAAACGGAAAGGTGGGTTACCTTTACTTCTAAGTTGTTGTGACTATGTAACAGTCTCCATATCACAGCAATCTTAGACGTCAAGAGAGCTTACAGATCGTCGAATATTAATTATGTTGGTCCGAAGAAGAAACGGGGACCTATATCATTGTCATTAATTTCTTGTTTTTTAAGTGTCTAATTTTGTATGAATTGTTTTTTTCTAAATAAATCTTCTTCTTCTCTAGATGGAAAGGTGGGTTTTCTTCACTTGTGAAGTGGTTGTGACTATGCAACACTCTCCATATCACAGCCATCTCCACCAGTCAAGAGAGCTTACAGATCGTACGGAGACCTCTAGATGGAAAGGTGGGTTTTCTTCACTTGTGAAGTGTTTGTGACTATGCAAAACTCTCCATATCACTCCCATCTCCACCAGTCAAGAGAGCTTACAGATCGTCGCATATTAATTATGGTGGTCCGAAGAAGAAACGGAGACCTATAGACGGAAAGGTGGGTTTTCTTCACTTGTGAAGTGGTTGTGACTATGCAACACTCTCCATATCACAGCCATCTTTACCAGTCAAGAGAGCTTGCAGATCGTCGAATTTTAATTATGGTGGTCCGAAGAAGAAACGGAGACCTATAAACGGAAAGGTGGGTTTTCTTTACTTGTGAAGTGGTTGTGACTATGCAAAACTCTCCATATCACTCCCATCTCCACCAGTCAAGAGAGCTTACAGATCGTCGAATATTAATTATGGTGGTCCGAAGAAGAAACGGAGACCTATATCATTGTCATCATTGTCATTAATTTCTTGTTTTTTATGTGTCTAATTTTGTATGAATTGTGTTTTTCTAAATAAATCTTCTTCTCTAGATGGAAAGGTGGGTTTTCTTCACTTGTGAAGTGGTTGTGACTATGCAACACTCCTCATATCACAGCCATCTCCACCAGTCAAGAGAGCTTACAGATCGTCGAATTTTAATTATGGTGGTCCGAAGAAGAAACCGAGACCTATGGACGGAAAGGTGGGTTTTCTTCACTTGTGAAGTGGTTGTGACTATGCAACACTCTCCATATCACAGCCATCTTTACCAGTCAAGAGAGCTTGCAGATCGTCGAATTTTAATTATGGTGGTCCGAAGAAGAAACGGAGACCTCTAGACGGAAAGGTGGGTTTTCTTTACTTGTGAAGTGGTTGTGACTATGCAACACTCTCCATATCACAGCCATCTTTACCAGTCAAGAGAGCTTACAGATCGTCGAATATTAATTATGGTGGTCCGAAGAAGAAACGGAGACCTATAGACGGAAAGGTGGGTTATCTTCACTTGTGAAGTGGTTGTGACTATGCAACACTCTCCATATCACAGCCATCTTTACCAGTCAAGAGAGCTTACAGATCGTCGAATATTAATTATGGTGGTCCGAAGAAGAAACGGAGACCTATAGACGGAAAGGTGGGTTATATTCACTTGTGAAGTGGTTGTGACTATGCAACACTCTCCATATCACAGCCATCTTTACCAGTCAAGAGAGCTTACAGATCGTCGAATATTAATTATGGTGGTCAGAAGAAGAAACGGAGACCTATAGACGGAAAGGTGGGTTATCTTCACTTGTGAAGTGGTTGTGACTATGCAACACTCTCCATATCACAGCCATCTTTACCAGTCAAGAGAGCTTACAGATCGTCGAATATTAATTATGGTGGTCCGAAGAAGAAACGGAGACCTCTAGACGGAAAGGTGGGTTTTCTTTACTTGTGAAGTGGTTGTGACTATGCAACACTCTCCATATCACAGCCATCTTTACCAGTCAAGAGAGCTTACAGATCGTCGAATGTTAATTATGGTGGTCCGAAGAAGAAACGGAGACCTATAGACGGAAAGATGGGTTATCTTCACTTGTGAAGTGGTTGTGACTATGCAACACTCTCCATATCACAGCCATCTTTACCAGTCAAGAGAGCTTACAGATCGTCGAATATTAATTATGGTGGTCCGAAGAAGAAACCGAGACCTATGGACGGAAAGGTGGG
The DNA here is from genome assembly GCA_024610705.1 of Tetragnatha versicolor. Classification (NCBI taxonomy): domain Eukaryota; kingdom Metazoa; phylum Arthropoda; class Arachnida; order Araneae; family Tetragnathidae; genus Tetragnatha; species Tetragnatha versicolor. Next base: position 3,978,484 of record JANDEH010000019.1, read on the forward strand.
TTTTCTTCACTTGTGAAGTGGTTGTGACTATGCAACACTCTCCATATCACAGCCATCTCCACCAGTCAAGAGAGCTTACAGATCGTCGAATTTTAATTATGGTGGTCCGAAGAAGAAACGGAGACCTATAGACGGAAAGGTGGGTTTTCTACACTTGTGAAGTGGTTGTGCCTATGCAACACTCTCCATATAGCAGCCATCTTTACCAGTCAGAGCTTACAGATCGTCGAATTTTTATTATGGTGGTCCGAAGAAGAAACGGAGACCTATAGGCGGAAAGGTGGGTTTTCTTCACTTGTGAAGTGGTTGTGATTATGCAACTCTCTCCATATCACTGCCATCTCCACCAGTCAAGAGAGCTCACAGATCGTCGAATTTTAATTATGGTGGTCCGAAGATGAAACGGAGACCTATAGACGGAAAGGTGGGTTTTCTTCACTTGTGAAGTGGTTGTGACTATGCAAAACTCTCCATATCACTCCCATCTCCACCAGTCAAGAGAGCTTACAGATCGTCGAATATTAATTATGGTGGTCCGAAGAAGAAACGGAGACCTATAAACGGAAAGGTGGGTTACCTTTACTTCTAAGTTGTTGTGACTATGTAACAGTCTCCATATCACAGCAATCTTAGACGTCAAGAGAGCTTACAGATCGTCGAATATTAATTATGTTGGTCCGAAGAAGAAACGGGGACCTATATCATTGTCATTAATTTCTTGTTTTTTAAGTGTCTAATTTTGTATGAATTGTTTTTTTCTAAATAAATCTTCTTCTTCTCTAGATGGAAAGGTGGGTTTTCTTCACTTGTGAAGTGGTTGTGACTATGCAACACTCTCCATATCACAGCCATCTCCACCAGTCAAGAGAGCTTACAGATCGTACGGAGACCTCTAGATGGAAAGGTGGGTTTTCTTCACTTGTGAAGTGGTTGTGACTATGCAAAACTCTCCATATCACTCCCATCTCCACCAGTCAAGAGAGCTTACAGATCGTCGCATATTAATTATGGTGGTCCGAAGAAGAAACGGAGACCTATAGACGGAAAGGTGGGTTTTCTTTACTTGTGAAGTGGTTGTGACTATGCAAAACTCTCCATTTCACTCCCATCTCCACCAGTCAAGAGAGCTTACAGATCGTCGAATATTAATTATGGTGGTCCGAAGAAGAAACGGAGACCTATAGACGGAAAGGTGGGTTATCTTCACTTCTAAGTTGTTGTGACTATGTAACAGTCTCCATATCACAGCAATCTTAGACGTCAAGAGAGCTTACAGATCGTCGAATATTAATTATGTTGGTCCGAAGAAGAAACGGGGACCTATATCATTGTCATCATTGTCATTAATTTCTTGTTTTTTATGTGTCTAATTTTGTATGAATTGTGTTTTTCTAAATAAATCTTCTTCTCTAGATGGAAAGGTGGGTTTTCTTCACTTGTGAAGTGGTTGTGACTATGCAACACTCTCCATATCAGAGCCATCTCCACCAGTCAAGAGAGCTTACAGATCGTTGAAATTTAATTATGGTGGTCCGAAGAAGAAACGAAGACCTATAGACGGAAAGGTGGGTTATCTTCACTTCTAAGTTGTTGTGACTATGTAATAGTCTCCATATCACAGCAATCTTAGACGTCAAGATAGCTTACAGATCGACGAATTTTAATTATGGTGGTCCGAAGAAGAAACGGAGACCTATAGACGGAAAGGTGGGTTTTCTACACTTGTGAAGTGGTTGTGACTATGCAACACTCTCCATATCACAGCCATCTCCACCAGTCAAGAGAGCTTACAGATCGTCGAATTTTAATTATGGTGGTCCGAAGAAGAAACGGAGACCTATAGACGGAAAGGTGGGTTTTCTTCACTTGTGAAGTGGTTGTGACTATGCAACACTCTCCATATCACAGCCATCTTTACCAGTCAAGAGAGCTTGCAGATCGTCGAATTTTAATTATGGTGGTCCGAAGAAGAAACGGAGACCTATAGAGGGAAAGGTGGGTTTTCTTCATTTGTGAAGTGGTTGTGACTATGCAACACTCTCCATATCACAGCCATCTCCACCAGTCAAGAGAGCTTACAGATCGTCGAATATTAATTATGTTGGTCCGAAGAAGAAACGGAGACCTATAGACGGAAAGGTGGGTTTTCTTCACTTGTGAAGTGGTTGTGATTATGCAACTCTCTCCATATCACTGCCATCTCCACCAGTCAAGAGAGCTCACAGATCGTCGAATTTTAATTATGGTGGTCCGAAGATGAAACGGGGACCTATAGACGGAAAGGTGGGTTTTCTTCACTTGTGAAGTGGTTGTGACTATGTAACACTCTCCATATCACAGCCATCTTTACCAGTCAAGAGAGCTTGCAGATCGTCGAATTTTAATTATGGTGGTCCGAAGAAGAAACGGAGACCTATAGACGGAAAGGTGGGTTATCTTCACTTCTAAGTTGTTGTGACTATGTAACAGTCTCCATATCACAGCAATCTTAGACGTCAAGAGAGCTTACAGATCGTCGAATATTAATTATGTTGGTCCGAAGAAGAAACGGGGACCTATATCATTGTCATACTGGTCATTAATTTCTTGTTTTTTATGTGTCTAATTTTGTATGAATTGTTTTTTTCTAAATAAATCTTCTTCTCTAGATGGAAAGGTGGGTTTTCTTCACTTGTGAAGTGGTTGTGACTATACAACACTCTCCATATCACAGCCATCTTTACCAGTCAAGAGAGCTTGCAGATCGTCGAATTTTAATTATGGTGGTCCGAAGATGAAACGGAGACCTCTAGACGGAAAGGTGGGTTTTCTTTACTTGTGAAGTGGTTGTGACTATGCAAAACTCTCCATATCACTCCCATCTCCACCAGTCAAGAGAGCTTACAGATCGTCGAATATTAATTATGGTGGTCCGAAGAAGAAACGGAGACCTATAAACGGAAAGGTGGGTTACCTTTACTTCTAAGTTGTTGTGACTATGTAACAGTCTCCATATCACAGCAATCTTAGACGTCAAGAGAGCTTACAGATCGTCGAATATTAATTATGTTGGTCCGAAGAAGAAACGGGGACCTATATCATTGTCATTAATTTCTTGTTTTTTAAGTGTCTAATTTTGTATGAATTGTTTTTTTCTAAATAAATCTTCTTCTTCTCTAGATGGAAAGGTGGGTTTTCTTCACTTGTGAAGTGGTTGTGACTATGCAACACTCTCCATATCACAGCCATCTCCACCAGTCAAGAGAGCTTACAGATCGTACGGAGACCTCTAGATGGAAAGGTGGGTTTTCTTCACTTGTGAAGTGTTTGTGACTATGCAAAACTCTCCATATCACTCCCATCTCCACCAGTCAAGAGAGCTTACAGATCGTCGCATATTAATTATGGTGGTCCGAAGAAGAAACGGAGACCTATAGACGGAAAGGTGGGTTTTCTTCACTTGTGAAGTGGTTGTGACTATGCAACACTCTCCATATCACAGCCATCTTTACCAGTCAAGAGAGCTTGCAGATCGTCGAATTTTAATTATGGTGGTCCGAAGAAGAAACGGAGACCTATAAACGGAAAGGTGGGTTTTCTTTACTTGTGAAGTGGTTGTGACTATGCAAAACTCTCCATATCACTCCCATCTCCACCAGTCAAGAGAGCTTACAGATCGTCGAATATTAATTATGGTGGTCCGAAGAAGAAACGGAGACCTATATCATTGTCATCATTGTCATTAATTTCTTGTTTTTTATGTGTCTAATTTTGTATGAATTGTGTTTTTCTAAATAAATCTTCTTCTCTAGATGGAAAGGTGGGTTTTCTTCACTTGTGAAGTGGTTGTGACTATGCAACACTCCTCATATCACAGCCATCTCCACCAGTCAAGAGAGCTTACAGATCGTCGAATTTTAATTATGGTGGTCCGAAGAAGAAACCGAGACCTATGGACGGAAAGGTGGGTTTTCTTCACTTGTGAAGTGGTTGTGACTATGCAACACTCTCCATATCACAGCCATCTTTACCAGTCAAGAGAGCTTGCAGATCGTCGAATTTTAATTATGGTGGTCCGAAGAAGAAACGGAGACCTCTAGACGGAAAGGTGGGTTTTCTTTACTTGTGAAGTGGTTGTGACTATGCAACACTCTCCATATCACAGCCATCTTTACCAGTCAAGAGAGCTTACAGATCGTCGAATATTAATTATGGTGGTCCGAAGAAGAAACGGAGACCTATAGACGGAAAGGTGGGTTATCTTCACTTGTGAAGTGGTTGTGACTATGCAACACTCTCCATATCACAGCCATCTTTACCAGTCAAGAGAGCTTACAGATCGTCGAATATTAATTATGGTGGTCCGAAGAAGAAACGGAGACCTATAGACGGAAAGGTGGGTTATATTCACTTGTGAAGTGGTTGTGACTATGCAACACTCTCCATATCACAGCCATCTTTACCAGTCAAGAGAGCTTACAGATCGTCGAATATTAATTATGGTGGTCAGAAGAAGAAACGGAGACCTATAGACGGAAAGGTGGGTTATCTTCACTTGTGAAGTGGTTGTGACTATGCAACACTCTCCATATCACAGCCATCTTTACCAGTCAAGAGAGCTTACAGATCGTCGAATATTAATTATGGTGGTCCGAAGAAGAAACCGAGACCTATGGACGGAAAGGTGGGTTTTCTTCACTTGTGAAGTGGTTGTGACTATGCAACACTCTCCATATCACAGCCATCTTTACCAGTCAAGAGAGCTTACAGATCGTCGAATATTAATTATGGTGGTCCGAAGAAGAAACGGAGACCTATAGACGGAAAGGTGGGTTATCTTCACTTCTAAGTTGTTGGGACTATGAAACAGTCTCCATATCACAGCAATCTTAGACGTCAAGAGAGCTTACAGATCGTCGAATATTAATTATGTTGGTCCGAAGAAGAAACGGGGACCTATATCATTGTCATTAATTTCTTGTTTTTTAAGTGTCTAATTTTGTATGAATTGTTTTTTTCTAAATAAATCTTCTTCTTCTCTAGATGGAAAGGTGGGTTTTCTTCACTTGTGAAGTGGTTGTGACTATGCAACACTCTCCATATCACAGCCATCATTACCAGTCAAGAGAGCTTGCAGATCGTAGAATTTTAATTATGGTGGTCCGAAGAAGAAACGGAGACCTATAGACGGAAAGGTGGGTTATCTTCACTTCTAAGTTGTTGTGACTATGTAACAGTCTCCATATCACAGCAATCTTAGACGTCAAGAGAGCTTACAGATCGTCGAATATTAATTATGTTGGTCCGAAGAAGAAACGGGGACCTATATCATTGTCATCATTGTCATTAATTTCTTGTTTTTTATGTGTCTAATTTTGTAAGAATTGTTTTTTTCTAAATAAATCTTCTTCTCTAGATGGAAAGGTGGGTTTTCTTCACTTGTGAAGTGGTTGTGACTATGCAACACTCTCCATATCACAGCCATCTCCACCAGTCAAGAGAGCTTACAGATCTTACGGAGACCTCTAGATGGAAAGGTGGGTTTTCTTCACTTGTGAAGTGGTTGTGACTATGCAAAACTCTCCATATCACAGCCATCTTTACCAGTCAAGAGAGCTTACAGATCGTCGAATTTTAATTATGTTGGTCCGAAGAAGAAACGGGGACCTATATCATTGTCATTAATTTCTTGTTTTTTAAGTGTCTAATTTTGTATAAATTGTTATTTTCTAAATAAATCTTCTTCTTCTCTAGATGGAAAGGTGGGTTTTCTTCACTTGTGAAGTGGTTGTGACTATGCAACACTCTCCATATCAGAGCCATCTCCACCAGTCAAGAGAGCTTACAGATCGTTGAAATTTAATTATGGTGGTCCGAAGAAGAAACGGAGACCTCTGGACGGAAAGGTGGGTTTTCTTCATTTGTGAAGTGGTTGTGACTATGCAACACTCTCCATATCACAGCCATCTCCACCAGTCAAGAGAGCTTACAGATCGTCGAATATTAATTATGTTGGTCCGAAGAAGAAACGGGGACCTATATCATTGTCATTAATTTCTTGTTTTTTAAGTGTCTAATTTTGTATAAATTGTTATTTTCTAAATAAATCTTCTTCTTCTCTAGATGGAAAGGTGGGTTTTCTTCACTTGTGAAGTGGTTGTGACTATGCAACACTCTCCATATCAGAGCCATCTCCACCAGTCAAGAGAGCTTACAGATCGTTGAAATTTAATTATGGTGGTCCGAAGAAGAAACGGAGACCTATAGACGGAAAGGTGGGTTATCTTCACTTCTAAGTTGTTGTGACTATGTAATAGTCTCCATATCACAGCAATCTTAGACGTCAAGATAGCTTACAGATCGACGAATTTTAATTATGGTGGTCCGAAGAAGAAACGGAGACCTATAGACGGAAAGGTGGGTTTTCTACACTTGTGAAGTGGTTGTGACTATGCAACACTCTCCATATCACAGCCATCTCCACCAGTCAAGAGAGCTTACAGATCGTCGAATTTTAATTATGGTGGTCCGAAGAAGAAACGGAGACCTATAGACGGAAAGGTGGGTTTTCTTCACTTGTGAAGTGGTTGTGACTATGCAACACTCTCCATATCACAGCCATCTTTACCAGTCAAGAGAGCTTGCAGATCGTCGAATTTTAATTATGGTGGTCCGAAGAAGAAACGGAGACCTATAGACGGAAAGGTGGGTTTTCTTCACTTGTGAAGTGGTTGTGATTATGCAACACTCTCCATATCACTGCCATCTCCACCAGTCAAGAGAGCTTACAAATCGTCGAATTTTAATTATGGTGGTCCTAAGAAGAAACGGAGATCTATAGACGGAAAGGTGGGTTTTCTTCACTTGTGAAGTGGTTGTGATTATGCAACACTCTCCATAACACTGGCCACTCCACCAGTCAAGAGAGCTTACAGATCGTCGAATTTTAATTATGGTGGTTCGAAGAAGAAACGGAGACCTATAGACGGAAAGGTGGGTTTTCTTCACTTGTGAAGTGGTTGTGACTATGCAACACTCTCCATATCACAGCCATCTTTACCAGTCAAGAGAGCTTGCAGATCGTCGTATTTTAATTATGGTGGTCCGAAGAAGAAACGGAGACCTATAGACGGAAAGGTGGGTTTTCTTCACGTGTGAAGTGGTTGTGACTATGCAACACTCTCCATATCACAGCAATCTTAGACGTCAAGATAGCTTACAGATCGACGAATTTTAATTATGGTGGTCCGAAGAAGAAACTGAGATCTATAGACGGAAAGGTGGGTTTTCTTCACTTGTGAAGTGGTTGTGATTATGCAACACTCTCCATAACACTGGCCACTCCACCAGTCAAGAGAGCTTACAGATCGTCGAATTTTAATTATGGTGGTCCGAAGAAGAAACGGAGACCTATAGACGGAAAGGTGGGTTTTCTTCACTTGTGAAGTGGTTGTGATTATGCAAAACTCTCCATATCACTCCCATCTCCACCAGTCAAGAGAGCTTACAAATCGTCGAATTTTAATTATGGTGGTCCTAAGAAGAAACGGAGATCTATAGACGGAAAGGTGGGTTTTCTTCACTTGTGAAGTGGTTGTGATTATGCAACACTCTCCATAACACTGGCCACTCCACCAGTCAAGAGAGCTTACAGATCGTCGAATTTTAATTATGGTGGTCCGAAGAAGAAACGGAGACCTATAGACGGAAAGGTGGGTTTTCTTCACTTGTGAAGTGGTTGTGATTATGCAACACTCTCCATATCACTGCCATCTCCACCAGTCAAGAGAGCTTACAGATCGTTGAATATTAATTATGGTGGTCCGAAGAGGAAACGGGGACTTATATCATTGTCATCATTGTCATTAATTTCTTGTTTTTTATATCTAATTTTGTATGAATTGTTTTTTTCTAAATAAATCTTCTTCTCTAGATGGAAAGGTGGGTTTTTTCACTTCTAAGTGGTTGTGACTATGTAACAGTCTCCATATCACAGCCATCTTTACAAGAGAGCTTACAGATCGTCGAATTTTAATTATGGTGGTCCGAAGAAGAAACGGAGACCTATAGACGGAAAGGTGGGTTTTCTTCACTTGTGAAGTGGTTGTGACTATGCAACACTCTCCATATCACAGCCATCTTTACCAGTCAAGAGAGCTTACAGATCGACGAATTTTAATTATGGTGGTCCGAAGAAGAAACGGAGGCCTATAGACGGAAAGGTGGGCTATCTTCACTTCTAAGTTGTTGTGACTATGTAATAGTCTCCATATCACAGCAATCTTAGACGTCAAGAGAGCTTACAGATCGTCGAATATTAATTAAGGTGGTCCAAAGAAGAAACGGAGACCTATATCATTGTCATTAATTTCTTTTTTTTATGCGTCTAATTTTTATATGAATTTTTTTTTCTAAATCTTCTTCTTCTATAGATGGAAAGGTGGGTCTTCTTCACTTCTAAGTGGTTGTTACCACATGTAATAGTCTTCATTTCACAGCCATCTTTACAAGTCAAGAGAGTTTACAAATGATTAAATTTAAATTATGATCGTCGAAAGAAACGGAGATGGATTGAAAGGTGTGTTTCTTGGCTTGCAATGTTGAACTTGTTATACAATATCCCTTGTCTTGCAGATCTGAGTAAAAATAAACTTTATTCAATCATTTTCTATTAATGGGTCATTCCATGTGAAATCAATCAAAAAATCTCAATTCTCAACCTGACTATCTCTGATTTTAACAAAAATTCAGATATTTTCTCTTCTGATATAAATGAGAAAAGTTTATATTCAATTTTATGAGTAATTGTTTTTATTAAAAATATTTGAAAAAAGATAATTTTCAAGCTTTAATTTGATATAAAGTTTGACTATGTCCACGAAATAAATTTACCCTTTGATTTAAAATAAATTTATCCCTACCCTATGTATTTCAGTCATTAAAATTTATAACTTTACTAAATACATGTATGATTTTCAAAGAAATTGAAGGATACAAACATTGTCTTTTAAACCCTTAAGTCTTAATCTGCCCAAGATTACCATTGAATCCAATGGGATATTTTGGGCGGCTAGGTCTGAGAGGGTTTTAAAGCTTTTTGGACTTAAAAAATCATGAAAATTTTTTTTCATGGGCATAGTGAAACTTTATATCTAATTAAAGCTTGCAAAATTATATTTAAAACGAGCGGTGATGGTTTTTCTCGGACAATTATAACTTGAGTTATAATACATTAAAGTACGAAAAATTGCATTTTATTTTTTCAAAAATTTTTAATTTAAAGATTACTGATTAAGTTGAATAATAAAAACATTTTCAGATTTATATCATAGAAGGGGACAATTCCTGAAAGTTTCATTTAATCCAAGAGGGTTTGGTTGATGGCGTGTTGATTTCACATGGAATGAATGACCCTTATACTAAAGGCCCTCTCTCCTGATTAGGTGGGTGCAATTATTATGCTCTGCATGTTTAATGTTTATATAATTTACTTATACTTCACAGAACGTTTCCCAGTACGTCACTAACGCGGAAGGAGAAAGTGGGTAAACACAAAGCCTTGGGTTGATAGGAGGTTAGGTACTCAAATCGTGGTAATAGACGATATATATACTAGTTGGGTGGCTTATTACAAAAAAACTGCAAAATGTGATACTTTCATGAAACTTTCGGGGATGTTAGATAATCATATAAGAACTAAAAAATCGATGGGAGCCCAAAATTTTAGGGCGTGGTTTGACCGCTATGACGTCATAACAAAATGGCGCCCGTGGGCCTATAATCGGTTCTTTTAATGGTAGAAAGACATTTTTGGGGTCAAATATTATGTTTTAAGGGTCAAAAGACATGATTCTGATGAAAAAAAGGGCAATTTGTTTTAAAAACTAACTTAAATTCAATAAAAGTCCAAAATAGTAATACAATCAATCGGCAGTTGCTTAAAAAAAATTTTTTAAAAAGGTATTTTTTTAGATGGTTTTACATGTTTTTTGGGGTGCTGATTCCGAATATCTAGTTCATTTTCACGTGGAAGGTCGGCTTCATATCAATAAACGCAAAAAATTCGAAAAAATTGCCAAATTTTTACTCTATCTTCGGATTTTCGCTTATATTTCCAAAAATATTAGTTTCTAGAAAATGTTTGAATAACAAAGGTGGGGTAATCAAAATTTCCTACAAAATGCACAACTCAATTTTATTTTCCGAACAATAGTTTTCTCGTTATAACGCATTGAAAATCAGATAATTTTAACACAGAATAATTTAAACAGAGGATGTTGGTTTCTCTGTTTTTCAATGTGTTATGACGGCAAAACTATTCATCGGAAAACAAAAATTGAAATGTGCATTTTGTAGGAAATTTTGTTTACTCCAATTTTGTAATTTAAATAATTTTCGAGAAACTAATGTTTTTTGAAATATAAGCGAAAATCCGAAGAAAGATTAAAAGTTTTGCGATTTTTTCGCATACTTTTGCGTTTTTTGATATGAAGCCGACCTCCCACGTGGAAGTGAACTAGATATTCGGAATCAGCACCCCAAAAACATATAAAACAGTCGAAAAAAATAACTTTTATATAAATTTTTTTGACGCTACTGGCGATAGACTGTATTACTCTTTCGAGATTTTATTGATTTTTAGTTACTTTTTCAAACAAATTGCACATTTCGTGATCAGAATCATGTTCTTTGACCCTTAAAACATAATATTTGACCCCAAAAATGTCTTTCTATCGTTAAAAAAACCGATTATAGGCCCGCGGGTGCCATCTTTTTATGACGTCATAACGGTCAAACCACGCCCTAAAATTTTGGGCTCCCATCGATTTTTTAGTTCTTATATGATTATCTAACATCCCTGAAAGTTTCATGAAAGTATCACATTTTGCAGTTTTCGGGCATTTTTATGTAATAAGCCACCCAACTATACATGGGTTAAACGAAATAATCGTATTTTAGAAATGATGTTCTTCGTTTCACTTGAAATTTATACACCAGGATGGTAACTACTTTGTATGTTATAGCGTCGACTAACGTTGCTGTCTAGTATAGACCAATCTCCAGTAGTGCTGTTTATTACCAAGCGGTATGTAACTCCAGGTTTCCTTCTCTTTTAAATAATCTGTCCATAATTATGTTCACTGTCAGATTTCTTTGGTAGGGAAACAGACTTTATCTCCTCCAGATGATATTCTACTACATCCGTTGGAATAGTAAGCAAATGTTGAAAAGCTTGTTCTGTTACCTCCTTCGACATGCAGTTGGGAGTATGATTCGCACTTTATCCCAAAATGCATGTACTACTTCTGTGTAGGTTTTGAAAACCAACAAAGACAATATTGTTAATTTTTAAGTCGCTGTTCTTATGTTTTCAATTTCGTAGCACCGCAACCTTTAGCCCATTTGGATAAACCTTTCTTCTTTCAGTGGGCTATTTCTAAGCTACGGGTAAACATAATTTAGTTTCGAATTATGTTTTGATATTTCATTGTCCGATACAATGCTTTTATGCGTATGATTTTACCACTGAGCTATATATAAGAAGCTATTGTATAGATAGGGGAATTTTACTTAACTAGAATCAAGGTAAAAATTTCGGTTACGGATCTCCCTAAAGCGAAAAAGTCTTTGTAGTTGCTACTGGTGCTACTTTGGCGGGTTTGCCGTACTTACGCGTTATCGCTTTGGAGAGATTCTTGCCTTCCTCAAAATTTTAACTAGCCAGGTTTTAACAGCATTATGTATAGCTCTCATTAATTCTAAATTAGTTGATGACGTGAGATTTTATATTTTCTAAATTTTCATGAGAAATCACGATTGCGGTCTCGGTGTAAATTTGATAACTAGGAAAATTTGGTAAATGAAGCGAATCCAGCCTGTAGCCGAAATTAGCTATTTTTTTGTTGGTAATTGGAAAACTGGTGGGGTCCGAGCATTGAATCGTTATCGCCAAATTTGGCGATGAAAATCTGCAGGACGGATTTGCTTCATTAAACCGAAATTGTGATATTGTTATCTGTGAATATTAGCTACTTTATAAGACAGTATTTCAATTAGTTATAATTTAAAAATAGTGTTTTGAACCTCACATATTGAAATTTGTGTTTTGTTTTTCAGAAGGATTGGGCTTTAATTTTGAAGAAATTTTTAAAGTTTGTCTTCGGGCTGGTATTAAATAGTTGTACGATAAGATGTGCGTTATGTTTCAAAGCATTAGATGGTGTGTGCGTTATGCGTTAGACGTTATGCAAATATTTTAAAATAAATATTTTGGGATTATTTGTCTTTTTGATGTCTTTATTATTTTTGGGTCAGAATATTCCAGCTTGAAATAAAGCAATTTCTCCAAGAAATAAAGGGAATTTTTTGTTCATATAATACAAATAAAGTTATCTTACAACTTTTTTTGCTGTTCTGAAGTAAGAGAAATGCAAGTAATACAAAATTAATACATTAACTCAATAGAATGCTTTTCTTCAAAAATTTTTAAAGCACTTTTATGAAAACAATTGTAGTGCAGTTAAAATTTAAGAGTTCAACATGAAATATTTCAACAGTTTATAAAATATTGATGTTAACTACAAAACTGTAATAATTTGTTTACGTGGTAAAATAAATTCATGCTCTAGTCCAGTGGTTCCCAACCGGTGGTCCGCGGACCATTAGTGGTCCGTGAGAGTCTTGGAAGTGGTCCGTGGAGGGACCCAGAACACAAAAAGAATTCCGATAAATGATAGAAATTTGAATAAATTGAACAAGAAAAGGTGCTTTCGTCTGTGTAATTAGCGTACATAACAGTCACCACCAAATTGTTTACAATACTTTCTTCTATAATTTAAATATTTAAAGCAGTGGTTCCCAACAGGTGGTCTGTGAGGCCTTCAGAGGTGGTCCGTGAGAAGATTTTTAAGCTTATCCAAAAAATGTGTGGAAATTAAAAAAAATAGTTTTCCTAATTACACATTCCAGGAAATCATAAAAACATCACAGATGCAAAAACATAAGTAAAAAATCATGCGTTTCTCATAAATTCTCATAAATAAAAAATGTTAAGTTCTCTTTTTCTCCTATGAATTATTTGTTCATTTCTCTTATTTTCCACAATTTTATTCAACGGTAGTTTATTATAGAGTAGAAACAAAATGTGATGATGTGTGGGAAAAGTATTACATCAGATTAATTAAAACTGAGAAGTGTTGGGGTGGGGCAAATAAAGAATTGAATGATCGGACTTATACTTGGTTTGATACAAAGCGATGCCTGGAAATGCTGAAAGATATACTTCGAACTGGGATACTATGGTCAGACAGAGGGTCTTCAGGAAATTGTGGTATGAAAAGAGGAAATTTCTGAGACACAAAAGAAATAGCTTTGTTCGAAGATATGAGAAAAATTTATTGCCGGAAATGCGAAAGTTTTTGAACACAAATTATTTTCTATTTTTTAATCGCTCTTTTGAAATAATTATTGACTTTCAACGCGGTTTCTTTTGGGAGAATATCTGTAAGCCTCGCCCGCCTCTTGCCTATAGAATTTCCTCTGCCACAACTCATAGTCAGTGATGCATGTCCATTTTTCTTTTTTCTGATCAACACAATTCCTGGTTATCTCCTTTGTCCTGCAGTTTAATTTCAAGTTAAGTTTAATAGATTATTTGGCTTTCTAAGTTCCATTTAGAAACATTGTAAGACTCGTTTCCCTTACTTCAGAAAAACGTTAAAATTTGATACCCGCACTGAAAAAAGTTAAAATTATACAGTTAAGGATAGAGATGGTCCGCAGAGGTTCAAATTTAAATGAAGTGGTCCGCAGACATATTTGAGTTGGGAACCACTGTTCTAGTCTGTAAAATCATGAAATAACAATGCATTAAAACATAGAAGTGACAATTACGAGTAAATCTAGTTTGTTTTTCAAAAATTGCTGGTACTAATTGTAAACAAATTTCTTACAAACTTGGGTCAGTATTAGTTATCAAAGTCCATCGGAAGTGTTTAAATTACACAAATATTAACGATCGCAAGTTCATTAATGATTAATGATAGCATTAATCAAGCGTTGATAATTTCTTTTACTTAGAACAGTTGAAGCAAAACTTGGATTATTTTGAGTTTAGGGTACTAGTTAAAATAAAGCTTTTAGACCAATACGGATTGAGGGGAAGGGGAATGTTAGATTAGTGCCCCCCAAAATCTGTAAAAAAATCACTGGATACAAAAAATTAAAGGAAATTCCTTCACAAATCTTAACGTGCCCTAGAAGCACATCTCTTACCAAATATGTCATGTTTTCGTAACTGAGGGTAGACTCTTTAATTTGGCCATGCATAAAAATTGGATGATGGTTTTTTGTTAATATTCTTTCACAAGTGAAATTGATAAATATTAGGTACTGCTATTTTGAATTTGATGTCTTTTATTTCTATTAAAATTATCAAGAAACCATATCAAACGATAAATTTTACCTACAGTTTTTTTAATTACTAGGGAGCTACGGCCCCCTGCTCGCTATCGCTCACCAACCCCCGTAAACTGCTGACGCAGGACCTTTTGGAATTGCTTCTCATATCCCATAAATTCCAACTCGCTCAACTTAATACACTTTATAAAACAATTAAACAATTTACAGAAAAAACGTCAACCAACTTTCCAAAAATGCGTCATCAAATCCCCTCCATGAATAAATCTCCCTTAAAAGTTTGAATATATTTTAACTCAAACTTATCAAAAATTTAAACGAAATGTTTTTAAAAATATTCATCTTAATTATTTTTAATCTATGATTATAAAAATAACTAATTCTAATAAGGAAGTTGCATGTGTCAGATTTTCAAAAACAAACAAGTGTTCCGTATGGTTTTTTGTATGGTTAAATGAAATATCTAGTCAGTTTTTCAAAAAAATGTACAGGTAATTAAATATTTTAATTTAAAAGTCGAGAAAAAAACACGTGACTGAAAACGTTTATTGTTTAAACTATAAGATGACGTCAACAATAATACCATCAACTCCATTGCTTTACAACAATGTTTAGTATAAGATGACGTCACATCCAAACTCTTGGCGTTTTCGCGCGCTTTTAAAAAGGGGATTTTTGTTAATTTTTTTGGCAATCAAAAAATTTCTCGATCGGCCTCAAATTTTGGGTAGTTGCTTATTTTTGCAAGAGGAATCGATTAAAAAAATTAAAAAAAATCATGCAACTTCCTCATTGTTTATCAATATTCGGACCAAACAAAAACGATTATTTTAAAGTAACTCGTTATTATAATATGCCTAGTGTTTATCATTCATACTTTTTTTAACCCAGACTTGTTAAACAATACCGTTTAAGCAATTGAAAATAATAAGAGACAAAACATCACTCTATGTTTACAATTAATTTCGATAAAATCAGACTAAAAATTATAAATATTGGACAAAAAGTGTGAAATTTTAGTATAAAATGGCGTACATGTAAGTTCTTGGAATATTTTTTTATCAGTCTTTGAGTGATATTTCATCAAGAACATACTTTTTTAAAAGATGAAAAAGTATGTTTCATCTTAAAATATAGCGTCAATCGGTCGTTGTGATCGGATGCATAATAGTTTGATTGACAGTACTTGCTTTGTAACTGCGACCTTATCCGTTATCTAAAAAAGTGGAAATATTTTAAAATTGAGATTTTTTTTTGAAAAATCGAAGGGCCTACTCGGAAATCCGGAAAGAATCTGAACATTTTGATACCATATATGTGTCATACGGTTCAGTAATTAAAAAGCCTTTCTCTGGAAACCGTTCACCAAAAACTTTTTTTTAGAATAGAGAGATAATGCCTTTTTTGACAATTCAAACCAATTAGTTTACTTAAAAACCAAGATTCACATGTGTTTAGGAACATAAAAAGAAATCTGATTATCAGAGTTTATAAAATATTTACTGCTAATTTCCTATGAATTAAGCTTAAAAAATGTAGTGAATAAAACAATAAAATTTGCGCATTTACATGTATAGATATACCCAGGGCTCGATTTCTAAAAAGAGGTACCGGAACGGTAAAATTATTGGTATCAAAACTGAGAAAGCGAATACTTTTTAATACCAAAACTTAAGCATTTATTTTAAAATTTAAATTTATAAAATAAATTCAAATGATCCTCTCTGACGATGAACGATGACGATGAACTCTTTATACATCTTTTTTTACAGTGGGTTATACTTTTTTCCAACAGGGTGCCTTTTGTAGGAGGCTTGGGAAGGATTATCAGTGAACCATATTAGTGTTGTATATTTTGCCAATTTAAGGAATATAATGCGTGGTTTAAGTCCTTAAATGGTAGAATTTAAGATGTCGCAAATTTTCTCTGCAAATTTGCCCAGCGATCTATGAAATCTGGTTCAAATAAAAAAATCAACACCAGGAGAGGATTGTGGGTAGTTCAAAAAAGAAAAATTAAGTAACAACCTTACAATTAAATCGCAAATATTATTATTTGCAAAAAGGATAAAATGCATTAAAATATTTTTTGAAATATGCCTTTTTTATATTTTTTGGTAGGATTCTTACTGTTATGAACTTAATCTGAAAATAAATCTGATAAGTTAAGTTCTAAGTACAAAAAGGGGGTCTGGGGGTTCTCCAAACGAAAAATTTTGGAAATTTGACTGTAAAAACAGGGGTTTAATTCATTTTAGCTCTTTTTTTTCGTACATAGAAAGGTATCCTCTGGCGACCCCTGAAATAGAATATATTTTTTTTTCTTCGAAAAACAGGTTCCAGAACGCCGTTCCGGCTGAAATCTAGCCCTGGATATACCACGAATTTTCACTCGGAACCCCATATTTATCCTTCCTTGGAAATAATTTTAAATTATTAAAGTAATTAAGTTGCTGCAAGAGGAAGGTTGTAATCAAAGCAAATTGATATTTGGATTTTATTAAACTTCATAGTTTGGTGTGTGCTTGTGGAAAATTTAATACCTCCTTATCTTTCATTAGCATGATCCATATAGGATAATTTTGGAGTTTAAATCACTGTTGTAGCTTTACGAGCTTACTGTAGCGAGAGTGGGTTTTGATTATGAATGATTGAGGTTTAAATAGTGTGTAGCATTATTCAAATTATGTAATGGAGGAAAGGTTAAGTGAGATAAAGGATCTCTTATCCACTCCATATTTCAGCAACTGCTTGTTGAAATTCCGCCGAAGCATAACTTATTCCAAAATATATATCGAACAAGGATATGTTCCCAGGCTCAATTCACCCAAATGGACGAAAATTTTACTATACTTGAATGCAACTTAAGTTGAGCCTGACGTCACGGCCGCGCGGAAGAAAATATGAGTAAACAGAAAGCCTGCTGGGTTGCTTGAAGCTCTTATTGGCTGGCGAGTTTGAGAGCGAGTTGTACTACTACGCGTTACGCCACTTTAAAAAATAATAATAATACGGAACATTTTATGCAAATCGTAATGAAAAGACGCTTAATATACATCGATTTAAAAAACTAATCATTATTCAAAATTGAAGCTCTAAATTTCACTCGAAATTCAGACACCTCGCGGGGAACTACTTTCTTTGGTTGCTCTCAGCATATTTCTACAGGCTCAAGTTAAGTTGCAACTGAGTATAGGGATTGTAGATAACGGATAAAACGAGCAGCGGAATTACCGTAAAAAAGCTGTAAAAGTTCTTAAAAATCATAATTTTTAACGTCAAATGCAAAAATACTAGGCGAGAAATGCAGAAAAACTTAAATAACCTGGTGCATTTTATCTGTAGCAGTTCAAATCGGCCAATAAAAGAAAGGATTCGTAAAATGCACACCAAGTTGCCATTTGGTACTAACTGAATGGGTTTGGCAACTCAGAACCCAATTTTCAATATTATTTTACTCCTCTTTTAATGAAATTTTGCAGCTAATATTTTCCAGTCAGTGTTTTGAGTAATTTCCTTATGCCTGTGAAATTTTTGGTTATTTCTGTGAGTTTAGCCCAGGAACATTTGCTTGTAAGCTGAACATTAGATAACCTAATTGAATCTCTACTGAACTTAAATAAATGAAATATTTGGTAAATGGGATGTATTTTCCACGTAAGTTACGAATTTAATTTTTTACAGCTACGACGCAGGGAACTGGAGTTTCCATTTAAAATTTACACAGTGGACTATATTCGCCACATCCATATTAATCACGTGATCGGGAGAAAACAAACTCACTATCAAATCATATCTCACTACAAACTATCTCTGTGGTAACCAAATGCAAACTCAGTAGGTCACATGATGGAGGAAATGTGACGTCAGAAAGATATAGTCCATAGTGCAGAGACAATGTCATACTTTGTGGAGTAAGCTTGTCCACAAAACCAAACCTTGAATGAGAAATGAAACCCCTTCGTCTTGTTTTACAATTCAAATAGGATGTCACCATCTTCAAATTTAAATAATCAAATAAAATTGTGTCTCAGTTTTGTTCAAGCATTGAAACGCTTTGTTAAGTTGTACTATTCGATTTCGAAATCCAATTCCTGCTTGTCGGTGTTAAAAAATTTACTTGGAAGTTTGAAACACGAGTGGTGATGAGTAAATAAGATTGTAAAGTTATATGGTAAATATATTTTTAAGTAAAAATATCACTCATAGCTCATTTTCCAGAGAAGGAGTGTTTAGATTAACACTGTGAAACCATTTAGCCATTAAAAAGAGTTTAGATTTTTTTTTAAATAGTGGAGGAAAAGAAAAGTAAATATATGCAATTAAGTTCTTCAATCATATAAACGAAACTATTTTCTTACTGCAATTTCTTTTGTTTTCAGTTCAAGACTACTGTTTTTAAAGCAATAGTTATGAGAAAATTACAATTTATGAGAAAATTCTTCGTCATTTATTAGGCACTTAAGAAAATTCCAATATTACTGTCACACAGGGTGTAACTCTGGTTAGGAGGAAACGATAATCCTTACTTGAACATTTTTTTATGCTGGAGATACGGATGGGACAGAAATATTTCACAAAAATGTTAATTTTTATTAAAGATAGAGTTCTCCGTGATGACGTCAAGACCAGTTATTTTTAAGGATTCCAGTTATTTTCAGGACCGTGGAGGGCCCCCGTATGGTGGAAAACAATAAACTTGCACTGAGCATGCGCCTAGCCCTCCAAACCTGTTGCTAGGCAGTTGTTTGGTTTGGGCTGTTGCTAGGGCCAAATCACGTGATGAGAAAAGCTCTATTGTGTTGTTGAAAAAACAATGTTTCCTGAGCTCAATTATTGTCTCATTAAATGAAATAAAACTTTTTGTAAAACAATAGATATTTCTATTTGAAAAACGATGATATATGAATTAATCAGATTACTAAATCAGTTTATAATGATTTAGGGTTGGTAGGGTAAAATAATCATGGGGGGTAAAATGAATATCGGAATTTTAACCTTTTATAATAAACTTAATGTTTTTTGTAATACATTTTTAAAAAACCTCAATGGGATACTTTCATCTGAAGTCAGGGGTCACATGTTGTAGACACCATTGCATGAACCTATCAGAACGTTTTCAGAGCGACCTAATATCCCCAAATTAGGAAATACGTCCTATCGACAAACCAATTTACGCTTTCTTATAATAACTCTCTTACGACAGATGTAGTCTTCTGCGGGTGAAAATAATCCATAAATATCCCATAAAAATTAGAATGCCAAACAGCCCATTAAAACTTCATAAAAATAAATGGTTAAAATCCGTATATCTATTTTACCCCGCCATGACCATTTTCCCTCACCTGACCCTACATAAAATAGACTGGACATATGTTTTTTTTTGAAGGTATAAATATTCGCGATAATGAACTTTTTTCCGACGTTATTTTTTGACGTGCCCAAACGAAGAGGAAAAGATTATTTCCTAGGATATTTTAGGAATGTTTGTGAAGAAGACACGTATATACAAATGGAGAAATTACACATTTTTAAAAGAATTCTTCAGTTAACGCAAACATAAATCGCAAATTAAAACATAAATAAACTTTGACAAATGTCCAGAGTTAGATTTTTTGGCAGGTTTTTTCAAGTCTAATAACATGTTCAAGATAAAAAAAAGGCAAATTTAATTTCATTCTGGTTATTTAGCTGTGAAGAACCCAAGGGGACACATGACAAAAAATGCATCAAATTTACGATTTTCCAATTTTGCTTTAAAAAAAAATATGATATCTTACCTTTCCAAAAATATATAATATGTGTTGTTTTCAAATATGAAAATCCGTCAAAAAACGCCTTTATTTTTGTATTTGTAACATTTTTCATAAGCCTTTAAAACTTTAAGTCCATTTTTCTCAGTTTCAATTTTTTGATGTTTTGGTACACTTTTAAAAAAATCTATTATAGTTAGAGATTCCAAATTTTCCTTACATATAAACCTGACTAATTTCTAAAATAATATGCTCTGAATAACCAATCAGAGTTATATTTCTAAAGAAAAAAGGGTTTTTTATGTCTTAAATTTGATGGATTTTTGAAACCAAAATTTAAAATTTTTTAAAATTAATTGTTGTGTAGCGACACCAAAAAGGATGCTTATTATTATCTATCAACTTATAATCTATAGCTGGTCCAAATTTTAAAGTAAAATGTGCTGTAGTTTTTTTTTTAAATGTACCTTAACAGCACTTAGTCAATATGTATCGTAGAAACTAAGTCCATTTTAAATATAAATTTAAATATTAAAATATTTAATTTTCTTATTTTTCTTGTGTTATATATAAACTACAGTATCTTGACTGCTTTCTGTAAAAATTTTAAAGATGGGAATGCATTTTTAATTATATTTCTGAAAGAAATTGTTAAAGCTAAATTTCACGTATTTTGGCACTCGATATGCCTTGTGTCCCCTTAACCGTAAAAGAGACAACTTAAATAAAAACTTCATTAAATTATGTACTTTTTTCGAAAGAAAAGCTTTCGTGTTAAATTCTGTAAATGCAAACAATTTTTAAAAATACCCTGCATTTCACATAAGCGAGTTAAAAACTTTTATGGAAACAAACATTTTGAAAGAAAAGGTAATAGTTAAGAAGTGTGATTGATCTTTTAATGAAGAAATTAATTAATAATTTTAAAAACTTAAAAGTAAATAATTTCGCAACAAAAATGAATATTCTTATTACATTCTTTTAATTTTGTACACCCTTTTTTGTTACTTTAATTAACTACCCTCTCTTGAAGTATCCCCTCAAAACAGTTCAAAAATATTAAAAATGCAATGGTGCTTGATGATCTGAGATCAAGAGATAAAAAAAAGATTGATCGAGAGATCTTTGTCACAATTTATGACAATCCGATTTTAACATTCTAATTCGATGAGAATAACTGCATCAAAGAACACAAAATTAGAAAGGAAAATAAATCTGAATATTTTTTAGCAATGACACAGCAAAAGGTACTTCAAAAGATAAAAAATGTTTTTTTTTAAACATTCTATTTGAAATGAAAGAGTGCATGGAATGGAAATGATGATAAATATATCATCATTTCCATTTTTTTATTAAAAGGACAACTTAACAGGGCAATCCCTTAAATGCCAAAGTAAGGCACTTAAATACATTGGTTGCTGTATGTAACTCAAAAATTAACTAGGCTTGTTTTGATGAACAACTGCAATAATTTCATTTTTTACTTTTTCTTTTCTATTTTTCACAGTGATGGAGGGTGTTTTTAGTAATAATCCGAAAACGTGTTTTTTTTGTAAATGCTTAAATTGTTTGACGACGAGGAAAAGAGCAAGGAGGGGATGAAAGATAGAGGGCGTGGAATTATAATTTTGACATATTGAAGTATAAACACGGAAAGACAGAAAACCGAAAAAACATTGAGTATGCCTAGTGATGGTCGAGTTCACAGAGTACTAGAACAGAGAGTCCGTCGCCATAGGCGCTAATGGAAATCGAAAAGTTGGATGGGTTGGGTGGCGCTGCGATCGCATCAACGTCACGACAGGCGGAACGGAAAAGCCTGATTGGTTGAGAAAAACTTTTTCCTTCTCCTTCGAAATAGAAGATTGCGTGACAGCCAATCACAGGTTTGATCTCTCTGTCAATCATTTAGTTGATCGTGGCGCCCTCAAACCCATCCCAACTTTTGAATATATCGTTTTGGACCCTCTGTTAGGATTTTTCTCTGTGGTCGAGTTATAGTTCTGGACGAGCCGGAATCTTTTAACTCGCAATCGTAAGATTGTGGGTTCTGTCCTGCCTATAATTTTTGGGCAATACACGGAAAAGAGGAGAGGACAATAAAAGGATGTGGGTTGGGGTTTAAGGCACGAGGTCAAAAAATCTGACAAAATTAAAGGATGTGTATTTTGATATTTTTATGGATTTTTCTAAATTGTAGTGTTCTTCTTTACTGCAATTTTTTTTCAGGGGTGAGCAAGTGAGGAAAGTTAAAATAATAAATTACGATGTGTTATAAATCGCTTTTTGTCTCAAAGCCCAAATTTCGACATTTTTATAAAAACAATTCATAGAGATGTTGTTTCATTTTGTTCAGTAAACTTGCTCGGTACGAAGTTGTTATGAGAGGCGATACGTTATAATATTTCATATTTATTATTAATAAATGCATTTTATACAGGGATTATGTGTATTTGTTTTTGTATAATTTTCTTCTGAATGGAACTTTACCGTTTAAAAACAATGGTGCCTGGTAAATAAAAAAACAACTATAAATGCATTTGACTACATGATTTATGGTTTATTTAACATGAATCCGGTAAGAAAGGTAGGTAACAACCGATATCCATAAACTTTAAGAAAATAAAATGAACAATCCTTCATAGTTTTCCTAATATTAGGTCATCCCGAAAGTTTTGTCGCTCTTGGGAGCATCTGTATACAATGTATTTTTTGGTACTTTTCCCATTACGGTAAACCAGTTAAGTACTTCTACTTCTATCTAAAGCCAATTTGGCGAATTTTGGCGCTTTTTTTGTTGGCTCACTTTTCCAGCTTTCCTAGTTTCTACGATTAATAACATTTTGTTTACTTCAAGTTGCCATTAATTGAAAACTTTAAAAATTAAAATTCAAAGTAATTTAACTTTAATTTTAAGTCATATTAAGATTGTAATAAATTGAAACTCATTTTATACTACTGACATACCGCGAGGAGAAGAGCTATGAACAGGGTTGCCGTGAGTAGACGAGTCCAAAAGAAGAGGGAAGCTGGTATGAATTGAACTGCAATATTTGGCATTTTAAGCGTACATTTGGCGAATGAGAAAATTTTTATTAAAAGACATTAAATTATTGATTGTCTTTGAAATTTCTCGTCAGTAAAAAATCGGAAATACTTTTTCTCATGAAAACTTTTTACCGTTTAGTATGCCTTTATATTGCTATTTTGAGGGAATTAGTTATATTCAGTTTTATATAGCTGATATAACTTTAGTTGTAAATTTTATAACTTAATCATCATACTTGGGAAATTTAAATAAGGCGTTAGAAACTTGTTAAGTGACAAAATATAAAAAATATATATTCATTATCTTTTTGATATTTTTTATAAGATTAGGGAGCTACCTCCCCCTACTCGCTATCGCTCACCAAGCTGCGTATGCAGGACCTTTCAGATCGCTTTGAAATCCTCACAAAGATTTGCTCATTGAACTTATTCTCTGCAAACTGAACTTTAATGCAAAATTTAACAAAAATAGGGTGAACTGACCAGTAATTGACCAGTTAGTGGAAATTCCTCCAAGTTTTATTTTTCTTTCTAAGAAAAAAATTTTTCTAAAAAAATTGACAGTGGTTTAATATCAATGAAGGTATGAGGAATAATAACTGATAATCATTTTTCCTTTCACTTTTATAGAATTTTATTTATTTATTTTAAAAGGAATTAATTGAGATTTTGCCAGTAGTTGACCACTTACATCCAGTATTTGACCTCCATTATTCCAGTAATTGACCATTGCCATATTCACCATTTCCAGAATAAAAATCAAAATCTACAGCGCAAGCACAAATCAACCAACTGATCCACAACGCAACCTATCATTTCCAAAAGAACTGTTTGTTCGAGTCCCACTGAAATTTTCCCCATTTCTTTAAAACAGGGTGTTCTTCCTAAAGTTGGCTGAAAAAATACGCAACGGAGAGGCTTGAAGAAAACGTTTCAGAAACCCTTACACAAACTTTCATTCAAACTGATGATTATAAAATTCCCTCACAAAAATTAAGAATAGGCAAATTTTAGCAAATTTTCAAGTTCATAGTTTTTCTAAACAATTTTAAGCGAAAAAATCAGTTGTTTTATTGAATGGTTTTAAAATTTTAAACATATCTAATATTTCATTCTTATAAAACCGTGCCTTTTGTCAGAAAATCCTATGATCTGAAAACCAACTGTTAGTTCGAATCCTACTAAAATTTCTTCCGTTTGTTGAATACGTCTTAGAAAATTATTAAAAATTTTTATTCAATATGGATTTTTAAGATGTATTTGCAAAATCACATATATTTTAAGCAAGAAATAGAACATGTGTTTTTATTGTTTAACCTTTTAAAACCAGATTGTAGGCCACCTAGCGAGCGCTTGCACCGCAAATCGTTCGATTCCCGCGTTTACTACAAAGGGCTATCTAAAAAACTAAAAATGCGTTTTCGTCTGACAACCAACCAACCAGCTACCCGTAGGTACGTATTTTAGGGCTTAGCGAGAGGAGTGACATATTTTTAAAGCGCAGGTGTTGGAAATGTGAAGAACCAATGAAAGAGTTAGATTGAATAAAGAGTCCCTATTAACAAAACTGGTTAATTACTGGAAATGTAACTTTTTTTACAGTAAATCTAAGCAAAAATTGTACTGCAGGTAAAAATCTTTAAGATCGCTCTTGGTTTAAAAAGAAATCTCAAAAGCAAATAAAATCCAGTAGTTGACCACTTTGGTCAAATACTAGCACTTTTTCTATTTTAGACAGCCAGTAGTTGACCACCCCTCAAATATCAAATTAAATGGTTAATATACAAGTAATGATAGTTTTATTTAATTAAACTGTATATATAGGACCTAAATTCATCAATCAATAAACAATTGGAATAAAAACTAGCTGGATGATTTGAGATTGAACTAAATGCTCCATACCATTATAGCTAGTAGTGAGAGCGCATGCTTTGAAGCTTTGTTGATAACTTTGTTTTCAACTATTTATTGCGTCTTTTAAGATCAATACTGGAACTTAAGACTGTGCATGAGCTTTTATTAAAATGTTAGCTATGTTTTCAACGCAACAGCTTCGAAATAAACACACAAGAGTTCTTGTTTTTTGTAAAATTATGCTCAAATGGTCAACTACTGGTAGGTGGTCAACTACTGGTCAGTTCACCCTATTTAAGATCAGATCAGATATGGAATAGATCAGACCAGTTGATATAGATCAGATTAAATCCAAAAAGGTTACAAAATATCCAAAATCAAATCAGGTAAGATGATGTAAATCAGATAATATAAAATTAAATTAAATAGATCAGATTATATGAAAGATCGGTTGAAATAGATCTGATCAGTTGAACCAGATCTGATCAGTTGAAATAGATCTTATCAGGTGTAATAAATCAGATTAGATCTAGTAATGTAAGGAAATTTCCATCCGTGACTCTAGAATCGAAAGAAGTACAAAGTTGAAAAATAGCCACTCAGATTTGGCGCAAAACATTTATTTTAGCGCCAAAAGAATCATCACCCCCGAAATTCAGTGGAATAATCCGTTTCTATAACAACCGCAGCATCATCGTATGACGTCAATAGCTCTTCTTCTGGCGGTATGTCAGTACTTTTGTAGAGCGGCGGTAGAATTTCCAGAGATCTAGATTCCTGTAAATGATCATCCGGATCTTTCCTAATAGAGGGTTAGGAGTAGCAATCCAGCAATTTTATATGGATGATTGTGATCAAACTCTCCGGGTGCCTCAGAAAAAATTTAAATCTAAGTTAAATTTTCCACACTTGCTAAAAATACTTAAAACTTTAATTGTTTTAATGAAGAAGCCAGTTAATTTTAATTTAAAAATCTTAACTTTAGGAAAAATGCAAAATTTTGAGCAGAAAAGAAATGAAGTAACATGTTATCATAGATTTAAGGAAAGCCCAGTTGTCGATCAGTCCCCAAAATCAAGCCAAGATGCCAAGTTGACGGTAGATAAGGTTACCGTTTATATTGGTATCACATAAATAATGGAAAAGTGTCAAAAATATCTTATATACAGATGCTCCCAAGAGCGACAAAACTTTCGGGATGACCTAATACAGTGACGGCCGTATCAACCAGCCAACCAATCAACCAAAAAGTATTTGGCAATCACGGTTTGGCGACTTTTTTTCCCCTACCGAATGCAAATTTAGAGGAATTTTTTTATCACCCCTAAAATTTAGAGGACGGATAGAGGACGGAATCGAACAATTGGGTCTCTTCCTGCACAAATATGCAAGTTTTTTTTGCAAATCTTCACCCCTAAAAAATCCTTTGCGACCTCCTTTCCGTACCAATGCTTGTTCATCTTGATGTACCCTACCTCCCCTAGAAGTTATGAAACACTTATCTGAATCACCCTGGTCTTAAGCGGTGTCGGGAATCACACCCAGGACCCTCCGATCCGGAGGCCGATTACTTAACCACTAGGATCCCCACGACCCTCATTTGAGTCCATTTGACTTGAAAGATTCCCATTATCGTCTAAAAATAATAAATATACTGAGTTCATATGAGATTGTTAATGCTTGGGAGTCTCGCTGTTGAAACCTTCAAAAAATGGGATCTCAGTCATGAATACTCCTAAAATTTAGAAAAAGTTATATTTCAATAATAACTAACCCTATTAGCACAGCTCATACGACAAAAATTGGATGAATTTTGAACGTTTGAGCTGCTTGCGTAGCCTCTCAAAGGAATTTTTTTAAAATGCAAGATCTATACAAATATCAAATGCCTGAGGTGGAATTATCTACAACTTTAACCGAAGTTTTATGGATTTCTCTTGTATAAAGCATGTTGACATATTTTCAAAACAGTGGAAGCATCGACTGCCGAGTTCAAGTGATCCGAAATTAGAAAACTTCGTTGATCCAAGTGTTTGACTTTCTTGCAGCAACGTGAGTATATAAAAGGTGAATCTGATCATTGTATCCAAAATACTTCTCTCATTGTTTTGTACTTGGTAATTTTCCAGTTTATGAAATCGTGGTGTTTGTTACTTACGATTTAGGTTGAGACTGATCCCTTGAAAATATTTTTTTTACTTTAGTTTTTTTATAAAGTTATTTAATACTTTAAACAAATAACATTGTAATATTTTTTTGTGATGAGTGTCTTAATTTTAAAAACCAAAATAAACGTGCATATGAGTATTGCATCGAAAGGAAACTACTTGGCATTTTAATATTTTTATTGGGAATTTTTTTTATTCGGATATTATCGTGTTGCAACAATTTGCTTAGTATATTTCAATACAGAAAAGATATAATTTCGTGTGATTAGAGTAGGAATGAGGGGCAAAAATAATCTTTTCTGCCTTTGTCTGTGTTGCGCGTTCCATAGGATATAAAATGGGGAAACCTTCTAGGCAAAATTGGCACCTAATGATATCGTCCGTAAACTGTAGAAAATCGGATACTTTTAGCCACAGACAACTTTTAGTTCTAACGCATCATCAAAATGTAAAATGTTTTTCTATACACTTCACAGAATACTCTACTGAATTCGAATTCAGGTTTCAGAGTTATAAAATTTCATTAGAAAGTATAAGTACGCTTATGAGAATGTAATGGATACATTTACATAGAGTATAAATACAACGTAAATAAATAAAATAAGATCCTTTAAAACGTGGGAAAAATATCTTTAAAAATAGGCATTTAATGAAGCACTGTTCTTCATTGATTTAAATTTCAATTAAAAATTTTAAGGGTATTTATAAGAAAACGATAAGGAAGTTTCGATATTAACTCTCATTCTGATTTCGGATGAAGGAACAAAAACTGGTAAATGTATTAAATTTAGTTTATCGGAGCATTAATCCCAACAAAACCGTATTACAGTACAGGATCTTGTAAAAAAACAGATATCTTTTAAAAGATACTTACGCGAAATAGTATACCGGCGGCCACAAGATGGCGTTATATTACAGCCTATCTGTTCAAACAAATCTTATCTCAAATATTCATTAGTAAACAATGCCGAATTGGTGACCACTAGTGACTTTCGCCAAAATTAACTTTAAAAAACGTGAGGCATCTGAATTTTATACAAGAGCTCCTATTGTAAAAGGCTCACCAAAAATACCTTACTTAAATTAATAAAATATACGGTATAGTTCAGCAGTCCTTAAACTGTGGTCCGCGGCCCCCCTGTGGTCCGCGAGTAACCTTGAGGAGTGTTTCCCAAAGATTTTAAAAATGAGTTAAAACACTAGTTTAAGGGGCAAATTTCACAACAGTTTCCAGGGAAGACCTCCAGTCCGAAAATTAACATCTATTTACAATTTTTTCTATGAAAACTCTGGTTTACAAGCAGCAGTTCTCTGGGTGTAACCAAAATTGTCTCAAAATGAACTATAAAACACTACTTTTTGAAGCAAATTTTCAAAAATTTTCTGGGAGAGACGGGAATAATATTGAGTCAACCCTCCTTTCAACAATTTCGGTTGCTTCTCCGGGTGTTCAAAATCTTGGGGGGCCGCGATGTCTTGCAGTTACATATAGGGGGCCACGGTGATTGCCAGTTTAAGAATCGCTGGTATAGTTCACTGAAATCTCAAACACCTGGCTGAGACTACTTATAAAATAATATACCACAGCCATCTTGACAAGTCAAGATGCCTTGTCGTGGATGGCTCAAATGGAGGCTTCGACATTCCGATGAGGAACTAAATTAAAGTGGACGACGCGACGGATGGAATGGTGGGTTTTCTTCACTCGTGAGTTGGTTGTGACTATATGAATAAAATTCCATATCACATCCAGCTTTATGAGCCAAGAGAGCTTACACGTCTTCGAATGGAAGTTTTGGTATTCCGATGAAGAACTAAAATGTTTTTTTAAATGCTGAGTGTCTTGCAAAGATTTCAAAAGTATAATGCTTTGAAAATTGTGATCTGTGAAATATTGTTAAGATATTCATATTCAATTAGAGTTTTCAACTATAAAAGCCTGTAATTAAATGATGATTTCGTAGTCGCAAATTATAAAGTCTATAAAAAATTAATTCCCTCATTAAATGTAAGAATATGGTGCGAGTGTTATTTTGGAAAGAAGTTATTTTGAAGTTATTATGAAAGTTATTGAAGTTATTTTGAAAAATTATTTTAAAATAATATTTTATTTATTTCTAAAACGAACACCATAGGTGACCGATCCCACGCCATTCAGTTTACGAGCAAGGTACGCTACCAACCGGGCTATTCGGTATTCGGTTCTTTTTTATTAGGTAAATGAAATTTAAATATTTAAACTGGTGGGTAAAACTTAGGGGGGCGTTTTCTCGGGGGCTACTGGCTAGTGTGTCGTATTTCGACCAGGGTAAGTTATCTTTGTGGTGTACTACAAACCTACCAAGTTTGAACCCGAAGCCGTTTTCGAGATTGTGCCGTGCCCTTATAAGTAGAAGTGGACGGCGAATCCCTATTTAAAAAATTTTCTGGTGTTTCATAAACCAGTATAAAATTATACTGGATCCAGTATCATTTATACTGGTTCCAGTATAATTTGATTTTAAGTTTTTTTTACTGGTTTATGAACCACCAGAAAAAATTTTCCGATAGGGATAGAACGACGGGTTTTCATAACGGGTAAGTGGTTGTGACT
This sequence comes from Tetragnatha versicolor, assembly GCA_024610705.1. Lineage (NCBI taxonomy): Eukaryota > Metazoa > Arthropoda > Arachnida > Araneae > Tetragnathidae > Tetragnatha > Tetragnatha versicolor. The sequence continues at coordinate 4,008,297 of JANDEH010000019.1, forward strand.
ATGTATAAAACTTCATATCACAGCCAGCTTTATTAAGGGACTTGAATAAATATTTTTGTAGTGTCCAGTAAAGAGTCTTCAGTTTTTAAAAGAAAACATTTAAGAACTAAAAACGCAGAAAAAACTTGTGTTTGTGCCCTGATTTTTAATACGGATTAACTATATTGTGTAAAGTTTTGATGCATGCAAAACAAAAATATTGGGTGCTCCAGGAAAGATAAAGGGTGAACATCCGCATAATCAGGATACCTGCAAGGTTTCTATACTTTCTCAATTATGAAATGCTAGTCCACACCCATGCATATTGTTATAAAGATTTAAAAAACTTGCAGGTATATTGAATATCTCAAACACCCTTCAATCGCAGAATCTGAACCGCACCCAATTACTTCCGGCTCTACTTTTGAGGTTCTCTCTCATGGCTGGGTGTCTGCAATTATGTTGTGCTTGTTCATAAGGCAGATTATCCAGACATCAGCGGGGACTTTCACAACCAGCTGGTGCGTAGTCTTGATTTCCTTCTATGACTAAGGGTCATTCTCTATAGTGACCACTTCAAAGAAGGTGTTCGGTAAGAATTCCAACTTGTCCGCTTTAAGATAAGAATCGAAGGAAAAGAAAAAGGAGCTAAAGATGTCAGTTTGCGAGTAAACCTCCTTCAATCGCAGAATCTGAACCGCACCCAATTACTTCCGGCTCTACTTTTGAGGTTCTCTCTCATGGCTGGGTGTCTGCAATTATGTTGTGCTTGTTCATAAGGCAGATTATCCAGACATCAGCGGGGACTTTCACAACCAGCTGGTGCGTAGTCTTGATTTCCTTCTATGACTAAGGGTCATTCTCTATAGTGACCACTTCAAAGAAGGTGTTCGGTAAGAATTCCAACTTGTCCGCTTTAAGATAAGAATCGAAGGAAAAGAAAAAGGAGCTAAAGATGTCAGTTTGCGAGTAAACCTCCTTCAATCGCAGAATCTGAACCGCACCCAATTACTTCCGGCTCTACTTTTGAGGTTCTCTCTCATGGCTGGGTGTCTGCAATTATGTTGTGCTTGTTCATAAGGCAGATTATCCAGACATCAGCGGGGACTTTCACAACCAGCTGGTGCGTAGTCTTGATTTCCTTCTATGACTAAGGGTCATTCTCTATAGTGACCACTTCAAAGAAGGTGTTCGGTAAGAATTCCAACTTGTCCGCTTTAAGATAAGAATCGAAGGAAAAGAAAAAGGAGCTAAAGATGTCAGTTTGCGAGTAAACCTCCTTCAATCGCAGAATCTGAACCGCACCCAATTACTTCCGGCTCTACTTTTGAGGTTCTCTCTCATGGCTGGGTGTCTGCAATTATGTTGTGCTTGTTCATAAGGCAGATTATCCAGACATCAGCGGGGACTTTCACAACCAGCTGGTGCGTAGTCTTGATTTCCTTCTATGACTAAGGGTCATTCTCTATAGTGACCACTTCAAAGAAGGTGTTCGGTAAGAATTCCAACTTGTCCGCTTTAAGATAAGAATCGAAGGAAAAGAAAAAGGAGCTAAAGATGTCAGTTTGCGAGTAAACCTCCTTCAATCGCAGAATCTGAACCGCACCCAATTACTTCCGGCTCTACTTTTGAGGTTCTCTCTCATGGCTGGGTGTCTGCAATTATGTTGTGCTTGTTCATAAGGCAGATTATCCAGACATCAGCGGGGACTTTCACAACCAGCTGGTGCGTAGTCTTGATTTCCTTCTATGACTAAGGGTCATTCTCTATAGTGACCACTTCAAAGAAGGTGTTCGGTAAGAATTCCAACTTGTCCGCTTTAAGATAAGAATCGAAGGAAAAGAAAAAGGAGCTAAAGATGTCAGTTTGCGAGTAAACCTCCTTCAATCGCAGAATCTGAACCGCACCCAATTACTTCCGGCTCTACTTTTGAGGTTCTCTCTCATGGCTGGGTGTCTGCAATTATGTTGTGCTTGTTCATAAGGCAGATTATCCAGACATCAGCGGGGACTTTCACAACCAGCTGGTGCGTAGTCTTGATTTCCTTCTATGACTAAGGGTCATTCTCTATAGTGACCACTTCAAAGAAGGTGTTCGGTAAGAATTCCAACTTGTCCGCTTTAAGATAAGAATCGAAGGAAAAGAAAAAGGAGCTAAAGATGTCAGTTTGCGAGTAAACCTCCTTCAATCGCAGAATCTGAACTGCACCCAATTACTTCCGGCTCTACTTTTGAGGCCCTCTCTCATGGCTGGGTGTCTGCAATTATGTTGTGCTTGTTCATAAGGTGCATTATCCAGACATCAGCGGGGGCTTTCACAACCAGCTGGTGCGTAGTCTTGATTTCCTTCTATGACTAAGGGTCATTCTCTATAGTGACCACTTCAAAGAAGGTGTTCGGTAAGAATTCCAACTTGTCCGCTTTAAGATAAGAATCGAAGGAAAAGAAAAAGGAGCTAAAGATGTCAGTTTGCGAGTAAACCTCCTTCAATCGCAGAATCTGAACTGCACCCAATTACTTCCGGCTCTACTTTTGAGGCCCTCTCTCATGGCTGGGTGTCTGCAATTATGTTGTGCTTGTTCATAAGGCAGATTATCCAGACATCAGCGGGGACTTTCACAACCAGCTGGTGCGTAGTCTTGATTTCCTTCTATGACTAAGGGTCATTCTCTATAGTGACCACTTCAAAGAAGGTGTTCGGTAAGAATTCCAACTTGTCCGCTTTAAGATAAGAATCGAAGGAAAAGAAAAAGGAGCTAAAGATGTCAGTTTGCTAGTAAACCTCCTTCAATCGCAGAATCTGAACTGCACCCAATTACTTCCGGCTCTACTTTTGAGGCCCTCTCTCATGGCTGGGTGTCTGCAATTATGTTGTGCTTGTTCATAAGGTGCATTATCCAGACATCAGCGGGGGCTTTCACAACCAGCTGGTGCGTAGTCTTGATTTCCTTCTATGACTAAGGGTCATTCTCTATAGTGACCACTTCAAAGAAGGTGTTCGGTAAGAATTCCAACTTGTCCGCTTTAAGATAAGAATCGAAGGAAAAGAAAAAGGAGCTAAAGATGTCAGTTTAGGAGTAAACCTCCTTCAATCGCAGAATCTGAACCGCACCCAATTACTTCCGGCTCTACTTTTGAGGCCCTCTCTCATGGCTGGGTGTCTGCAATTATGTTGTGCTTGTTCATAAGGTGCATTATCCAGACATCAGCGGGGACTTTCACAACCAGCTGGTGCGTAGTCTTGATTTCCTTCTATGACTAAGGGTCATTCTCTATAGTGACCACTTCAAAGAAGGTGTTCGGTAAGAATTCCAACTTGTCCGCTTTAAGATAAGAATCGAAGGAAAAGAAAAAGGAGCTAAAGATGTCAGTTTGCGAGTAAACCTCCTTCAATCGCAGAATCTGAACTGCACCCAATTACTTCCGGCTCTACTTTTGAGGCCCTCTCTCATGGCTGGGTGTCTGCAATTATGTTGTGCTTGTTCATAAGGTGCATTATCCAGACATCAGCGGGGGCTTTCTTAACCAGCTGGTGCGTAGTCATGATTTCCTTCTATGACTAAGGGTCATTCTCTATGGTGACCTCTTCTAAGAAGGTGTTCGGTAAGAATTCCAACTTGTCCGCTTTCCGATAAGAATCGAAGGAAAAGAAAAAGGAGCTAAAGATATCAGTTTAGGAGTAAACCTCCTTCAATCGCAGAATCTGAACCGCACCCAATTACTTCCGGCTCTACTTTTGAGGTCCTCTCTCATGGCTGGGTGTGTGCAATTATGTTGTGCTTGTTCATAAGGCAGATTATCCAGACATCAGCGGGGACTTTCACAACCAGCTGGTGCGTAGTCTTGATTTCCTTCTATGACTAAGGGTCATTCTCTATAGTGACCACTTCAAAGAAGGTGTTCGGTAAGAATTCCAACTTGTCCGCTTTAAGATAAGAATCGAAGGAAAAGAAAAAGGAGCTAAAGATGTCAGTTTGCGAGTAAACCTCCTTCAATCGCAGAATCTGAACTGCACCCAATTACTTCCGGCTCTACTTTTGAGGCCCTCTCTCATGGCTGGGTGTCTGCAATTATGTTGTGCTTGTTCATAAGGTGCATTATCCAGACATCAGCGGGGGCTTTCTTAACCAGCTGGTGCGTAGTCCTGATTTCCTTCTATGACTAGATAAGAATCGAAGGAAAAGAAAAGGCGCTAAAAGTGCAGCTTGCGAGTCAATCTCCTTCGATCGCAGAATCTGAACCGCACCCAATTACTTCCGGCTCTACTTTTGAGGTCCTCTCTCATGGCTGGGTGTGTGCAATTATGTTGTGCTTGTTCATAAGGTGCATTATCCAGACATCAGCGGGGGCTTTCTTAACCAGCTGGTGCGTAGTCCTGATTTCCTTCAATGACTAAGGGTCATTCTCTATGGTGACCACTTCAAAGAAGGTGTTCGGTAAGAACTCCAACTTGTCCGCTTTCCGATAAGAATCGAAGGAAAAGAGAAAGGAGCTAAAGATGTCAGTTTGCGAGTAAACCTCCTTCAATCGCAGAATCTGAACCGCACCCAATTACTTCCGGCTCTACTTTTGAGGCCCTCTCTCATGGCTGGGTGTCTGCAATTATGTTGTGCTTGTTCATAAGGTGGATTATCCAGACATCAGCGGGGGCTTTCTTAACCAGCTGGTGCGTAGTCCTGATTTCCTTCTATGTCTAGATAAGAATCGAAGGAAAAGAAAAGGATTTAAAAGGGAAGCTTGCAAGTCAATCTCCTTCAATCGCAGAATCTGAACCGTACCCAATTACTTCCGGCTCTACTTTTGAGGTCCTCTATCATGGCTGGGTGTGTGCAATTACGTTGTGCTTGTTCATATTGCACTTTTCCCGGCCACGAGCGGGGACTTTCATAACCAGCTGGTGCGTAGTCCTGATTTCCATCTATGACTAAGGGTCATTCTCTATGGTGACCTCTTCAAAGAAGGTGCTCGGTAAGAATGCCAACTTGTCCACTTTCCGATAAGAATCGAAGGAAAAGAAAAGGAGCTAAGAAAAGAAGCTAAAAAGGCAGCTTGCGAGTCAATCTCCTTCGATAGAAGAATCTGAACCATACCCAATTTATTCCGGCTTTACATTTGAGGTCCTCTCTTATGGCTGGTCTTAAGCAATTATGTTGTGCTTGTTCATATTGCACATTAGGCAGCCATTAGCGGGGGCTTTCATAACCTGCTGGTGCGTAGTCCTGATTTCCTTCTATGACTAGATAAGAATCGAAGGAAAAGAAAAGGAGCAAAAGGGCAGCTTGCGAGTCAATCTCCTTCAATCGCAGATTCTGAACCGTACCCAATTTCTTCCGGCTCTACTTTTGATGTCCTCTCTCATGGTTGTGTTGTGCTTATTCATATTGTACAGCATGCAATCATCAGCGGAGCTTTCACAACCAGCTGGTGCGTAGTCCTGATTTTATTTAATTGACTAAGGAACTTGGTATATGCAGATTTCTTAATAAAGTTTTTTGGGGAGGTATTTAATTTCGACTCTTAGGTGCAGTGCCGTTTACAAAAGGGAATTCGGGGGTTCAACCCCCCCTGAAATTTGTCGTCAATTTTTTTACTTACTGTTTTCCCTTAAAAATTTGTTTGAAAATGCATAAAACCCCTACTTTTAAGGTTCAAAATTTTTTCTTGGGAAGAGCCCCAACCCCCTTAATTGAAATCTATTGTTACAGTCGTGCCTTGAAATTTTGGGACCTACAAGGAGTGGTCCTCTTTGGGTTACTTTAACCCCCCCATAGGAATATGCACTTACAGTGAGAAAGAGGGGAAGTGGGAACTCAGGGAAGGGAAAAGCGACTGAAACGAGTTAAAATCCTTTACTGGAAAAATGCATTTTTTTTGTTTAAAAAAGGCTGGTATTGCCCTTTCTTTTATTTCGAGCGTCTTCCTCTTCTCTCTAACTTTTTAGCTCTCTTGAAAGTCCCCATAATGGCTAGATTTGCACTGTTGGGGTCGCCTGCCTACTTTGTTACGGAAAAAATATAATCTCTTGGTTTAGGTATGTTAAGTTGATACTGATTTTAGATATCGGGTATCATATTCTAGTTATTTCTCTTTATTTCCCGGGTGTTGAAATCCTCTTCTATTATCTTGAAGTAATTTATATTTGTAATAATTTTAATTATCCGTTGCTGACTGAATTGGTATACTGAAAGAGAAGGATGGGTTAGTCCTTAGATTCCCTAAGAAATAAATATTGACAAACTTTGGTTTAGCTTTTATACTTAAGATTTACCTCCTGATAATTGATTTGTGTATTTTAATAAAATGTCATTTGAGTAAAGTTAATTTCTTTAAAGTACTACCTAAGTATAAGTTTATTCTCTTTTTACTATTTTGGTGGCTAAATATATAAAATTGTTAATTCATACTCAAAATCTACAGATTAGTTAAGTTTGAGGCATCGGTCACGGTAAAAGAATGTTCATATGTTGTGAAAGTTTTAATAGAAACTAATATTCAATTGTTTTTCAAAGTTTTAGATGGGATAATCTTTGAACTAAACAGTAAGAAGTCTTCAGGCATGATTTGAAGAAGTTTCTCGAATGTGTAAGTTACAATCAAAGGATGGCATTGTTGTTTTTAATAAGTCCCTATATTCTAAAATAAAGCCTTTGATCTTGGAATTACTCATCTTTTTTACTTTTATTATCCTCTATTCATTGATATTTCTTATAAAAATATATCAATCTTTGAAAAACAAGATAAACACTTAAAAATATAGTATATTGTTTGAATTTTTTGTACTTATACATAGGAAACAAAACTAAATGGATGAATTTTTTAAATAGTGATAAAGTTTTAAGCAAGAAAAACTACTGAAGTAAGGATGTATTAAAGTAATTCTATGTTTTAAACATTAACACATAATAAACTATAAATATTTCACTCCTACCAACCTCCATTTAATAGGTGCGTAATCCACGCATATCATAAATCGGGAAAAGGGCAATTAATGTCTAGTAACCTAATTTGTGTTCTTACAAAACTTAAAAGTGTGGCTTAAAATTATCCTCAGTTTCTGTTAAACATTCTTGGCGGTGTCGCTTGAATATATAAACTTGGGATTCTTTAAAATTTCAGATAGGATTAGTGTTATTAGCTTAACGACGTCTCTCAGAAGTGTTTGCTTTACAGGTAATTAAGGATCGAAGTTCGTAACATTTATAGCATTAAATTATACCACTGGCATATAATGTTAATAGAAAATTTCAGTTCAATAAGGATACTAGGGATTGTTTAAGGGGGAAACTTTATTCTTAAATTGCATCAAACTTATTTACAAAAGATATAGTAACAGAGTGAAATGTAATAAAATTTTTCTTTTAGCACGGGCAAGAAAATATTTTTCGTTTAGATATTTATATGTTTGATTAATTTTTATGTTTATTAATTAAATATGGTAGAGGTATCTACTTTGATTGCAAAAGCGATATGAAGAGATAATTGCTAAAAAAAGTTAAAATAAATAACTTCATACATTTTGCCATTTAAAAAAATAGAACCCAATTTATTTTTAAAGTTTTTCTTAAATATTATTACGAGTTGCTCATTAAGGTGTGTCGGTAAAAGGATGTTTAAATTGAAAAAAAAATATCCCCAACTAATACTTTTTTAACGTTTTCTTTTTTTTAGTTTGTTTCATATTTTACAAATATAGTTAAGTTATATTGGGAAGTCATTTTTATTTAGAAAATATTTAGTTTCTTATTTTACTTGGAAGTTTTAATTTCTGCGATACATTCCTGAACTTCTTTTACACAAGAGAAGGCATATTTTTTGAACTATGATCCAAATGTTAATATCTGAATTTAATCGAACGTTTTATACATTGAGAGTTATGGATAAAATATGAATACCCTAGATTTATACTTTTTAATCGTGACAGAACCAAATTTTCTCTAAGAGTTAAAGGAAATCTCAGGCGGTATAGGTGTTAAGTTTTCCCTTATTAGGAAAAGTGTTCTTTGGTGTTTTGAGATTATAGGTTTCAAAGAATTTGTGATTAATTTGTTCGGTAGCATAAAAATTTAGTCTTGTAAAATAGGACAATAACAAAGTATAGGATAAAAATTTGGATTGATCTGAAATATGGAGGGCTCAGAATTAAAATGGACCAATTCCACTTTTTGTCATTTTTGAGTTAGCAACGCTATAACATGCACCAACTATGTAAAATTTCAGTGCAATAGTGAACCAAGTCCTAGTTCTGATAATATCCGCTTGGCAGCAGCAAGTTCTATTGCGTTAACATGTAATTTGCTATGAAGCTTTAACTTTAAACGTCTGTAGCTCAAAAGTAGCTAAAGTGGACTTGGTCCATTTCTATTCTGAACACTCCATATATTTCAGACTTTCTGGGAAAAACGTGACTTAAATTCTTGGTTAAGTTTATGCACTAAAAGCACATAACTTCCTAACGGTGTATTGTATATTCAAACGTGTATCTAAACTCGCGTATAATGTTAATTCGAGATTATTAGAGAACCATACGCCTGTAAGCCTCTCAGCCATTCCATTCCATCTTGATGCACTAGAGCTTCCTAAACTTCGGAGCTCTATTATATCCTTAATTGAGCCTATGTCAAGCTCATTAACAGGTGGGATATCTGGAGGGACATATTACTTTCTAAATAGTTCGTACTAAAGCTCTTAACTTCATCATTTCTTGTTGACATTAGAATAGCTTTTACCTTAGGAGAATTTAGAGGGGGCTATGCAGATATAGAACGTTTGCTTTGTTTTAATTACTTTTGAGCAACTCTACACATTATTAAAGGAACAAAAGTTTAATTTCTACATTAAATAATATCCTACTACATAAAAAAATCCTAAGCAGCACAAACGTTAGATTCCTCAAATTTTTGTCATGTATGGCTAAATTAGTGTTCTTCTAGTTATAGTGTAAACTTGACATATTTGGTAAGAACTTTGCATCTATACTAGACAGCAACGTTAGTTGACCCTACGACATCACTAACAAAGTAGTTCCCATCGCGGTGTCTGAATTTAGAGTGAAACGAAGAACGTCAATTTTAAAATAAGATTATTTCGTTAAACCCATGTGCATATATTTTTTTTATCACGATTTGCGTACCGAATCTCTTCCTAGCAACCCAACAGGCTTTGTATTTACCCACTTTCTCCTTCCGCATAGAGACGTACTGGGTTAAGGAAACATTGCTGTTGAGTATAGGGATGAGATAGAAAGAAGGAATACTTTATTCCTACTTGATTATATATTCATATTCCCTCGCAATATAACTGTAATGAAAGTTAAAGAAGAAAATTAAATGAAATGTTCATAATGCTTAGATTAAATTAAAGATTGAAAGCAATTCCCTTTCAACAAGATTGAAAAGAGCATACGGGAAATACACACACAATAGGAACACACAATACTACACAATAGGAACTTAACCTTTTCAATTCTAAGACGCATGAGAATGCCATCAAATCCTTTTTAAAAAAGTTGAAAGAGTTATTATAAGGGGTAAAGTTATGTTTTCTCTCATTTAACAAGAGATAAATAAAGGGAGAAAAACATTTTTCAACAAATCACTTCCCATAAAAGTTTGCAAAGCCATCGAAGGAAAAACTTTTCCAAACAATTTAACTTGTTGCCACTAAATTCCATTATAATTGCAGCTCATAAATGAAGGGCGAAGAACTTCTACCTGGAAATCGTTATGCTTGAGGCAAATGATTTGAACCGTTTTAGAAAAATTCCAATTCTTCTTCCCAAAACCTTCTGGAACGAGTAACGAACAGAAGAAACCATTTTTGGAACGGTTAAGAGAATCTGGAATGGGACCATTCCCTGCAAATTGTTCTCGTTAGCTACTGTCCCATTCCAAAAACATCTCAACTCGTTTGGTTTCTATGTCTTGGGAGAGAAACTGCTTTCTTTTGAGTCCAGGGACATTTTTATAACGATGAGGCATTCTAAAGTACGAATTCGACCTTTTCTGGTGACATTTTTTGCTACATAGCTTGTTCTATGTGTGAAGTATAAAAACTTTGAATACAAAAAATTATTATTAAGTCATGAAGAAAAATAAGTAAAATTATTAGTTACAAACAAGATGACGATAATTTTAAATCCATAAAATTTTTTGTACTTAATATTTAAAATAAAAAAGAAAATTAACTGTTTGATTGAATCCCAATTTACTGTTCTAATCTATAAACATAAAAGTATTTAAAAATGAATTAAGTCTTATTTTTCTTTAAAAAAATGTAGATATGTATGCGTGATTTTCTTCTCATGAAACAACTATTCATTATATTTATTCATTATATAACCCAGCTTGTATATTTAAGGTTTTAAAAACTTTAATAAGTTTATTTTGGTAATTGGTATAAAAACAGAAGATATGTAAAGAATAAGAAAACATTTCATTAAGATTTCAAGTCTTTCATAAAGTTGCATGCTCTACCTAAGAAAATGGTTTCAATCTAAACATTTAAAAAAGTTTAAATTTGTTGAAACTAGAAGCGAAGCAAAAGTACTTTTTATACTGAACTTTGACTTTAAATTTAATCCAAATAAAAAAAACAAATTACAGTTTCACCTTTAATATTTCTCCGAAATCGATAATGAAATTTTTTGTCTAAAAGAGTACAACGAGTAAATCACGATTGGAATTATTTTGCTATTTTTACAATGTTTTTTGGAAAACGAAATTTCAACAGAAAAATAGTAAAAAATTTAGATAAAACCAACCTGAGATATCCTGCCGATTCAATTTAAGTTTCCTTAATTATTTACTTGCCAAAGAAAAACCCCTTTTCCTTTGTATTCCACGTCATCACAATGCAGGGATTTTCCGGTAGCTCGTTTCTTTTCTCGTGTAGCGTTTTTTTGTTGATAGATGGCTCTTAGCAAATGGGCGGCCAGTGAACGGCTGATGGATTGATGGGCATTAGCTGAATTATTCGAGTATAGAGGAGGGAAATGAACCTTCTACGAAAGAGAGGAATTTGGCCCTTTGGGAACGAAGCTATGTTGCATCTAAGTGGGCATTCAGGGAATTTCGATTAGAAGTGCGAAAAACCTACAAGGTGATTATTTCAGAGCACGATCATGGCAAGTTGGGCCCCAAGATCCGAATACTTTAGGGGGCCCCTTTCAAGACGAAAGATTAAGAAAAAATAATTGTAAACTGTAATAATAATGAATTGTCACTTTAGGATGCCATCATTGTCATTTATGCTAAAAGAATTCGCGTGTAGATGACTGGTTCGGTGATTGCTTTGGTTTATATGAATAAATTCACTTTGGGTGAACTTCCGGGTCTTTAACAACTACCGCAATCAAGCTACTACCCTAAGATAAATTTCAATCCAATTGTTTTTATGTAAAAATAATTGTATAAAGATGTCGAAAAATGCTTCTCTAGCTATTTTTCTACGCATTTTTTAAGGTGGCCAGAAAATTTGAGGCCCCCTTAAATAAAGGGCCCAAGACCCGGACCTTGTAGGCCTAAGCAATGATCAGGGCCTAGATACTTATACATGGGAACACGGGCGTCATGGGCTGGGGGAACGGGGGGGTCGCGCCCCCCCCAATAATTAGGAGCTTTGCTTATAAAAACTGTATTTTTAACTTTTGAGGAAAGACCGAAAACTTTCTGAATATGTTTTTTCAACCTTTAATCATAAAGAATGGCGCCAATTTACCAATGGAACCTAACATCCTAACATCAGAGGCGCATATTAGAGGGGGACGGACGCCCCCCCCGATTTAGAACACTTTTTCATTTAGAATAGGTTGAATCCAGTGCTGAGTTTGGGGGACATTATTTCAACAAAAAATTTTGTTTCGAGCAAAAAAAGTACGTAATATAATAAGGCAAGCCCTTCTCCCAGAAAAAATCTAGCTACAGTACTGATTGAAGCATAGAAATTTGATTTTGAAATTGTCTAATCATATAATACTAAAAATGAGTTTGACCCTGTCTTAAAAGGTCAAATTTCAAAAAAAATTCTGGGGGAGGACCCACAGACCCCCCTTTTCAGTTGAAAGTTAAAAGCAATTCCTAAAAACTTGAAGTGAAAGTTTATGAATTAATTCGCAAAGCCACCTTAAAAACACTGGCCGGGGCTTAAGCAAAGTAAAAGATTTTTTAAGGTAGATAATCATGGGTTTGTAAAATCCCTCTGTGGAGGAATGCCAAATCATTGGGGCGTCCCCCCAATTTTCAGGAGCCGGCGGCGCCGATATATGGGAATATAGTGATGTATTCGATAATTAGGGGCGAAAGTGTTTGTCGTCGATATATGAGGTGAAACCTGTAAATCAAGAATGATATGAAAAAAAGTGTTGTAAAATAATTAAAATCATAGTGGTATATCAGTGCTATAAAAATCTGCATTTTCATCTGTTTGGCTTCCTAAAACATCTCGGAGGAAATCTATTACGGCCGTATTCACCGGTAACTTGACCAGCGGTTAAACGACAGGTCAAGGTTCTGATTGGCACCAATCAGAGGGGTTTGACTCCCGGTTAATCGCCGGTCAAGTTACCGGTGAATACGGCCGTTAGCAGATATGATGGTGCTCGATACGAACATTTTAACAATGCTAGTGATAGCATTGAATAATGAAATTATTTCCAAGTAAATTGTTTCTTATTATTATTTCTGATTTACTTAATAACAATAATGACCCTAAATATTCCTCAATGAACATATTGTCGAAGGACAGATAGCATACTTAGAAAAAAACTTTGTTTCTCACCTTAATAAAAGTTAAAATTATATTTTAATTTATAAAATATTTATACTAGTATGGAAATAAAAATCTTGTAAGAGTAGACAGTTTCTTGTGTGTATACAATTTTTTTATTACTTTTCATGACGACAGAAAATTGCAAGACTTATTGCGAAATTTGTGTAAAGTTAATTTTTGTTTCAGTCTCTTTGAATCCAAATATTCTAAAAATAGATTTCTTGGAAATCTGAATTAGCATCACAGACGCACCTAACCGAATCGCGTTTTTTATTTGGAATACCAACATGAGCTTAGTTAAACCATTCGATTGATATCCTGAGAAACATCACCATCTGCTTTTATATGTTTGAAACTTCTTTTCTTTATATTTATGCTATATAGATCCATATTCCTTCTGAACAAAGGCTATTTACACCACATATGTTTATGCTTTCATGACATACTATTTCAAAACTGTAAGGATTTTTATTTTCTATGTCTGCATATTGTAGAGAAACGTAAAGTGTAGGAACCGTGAGAGGTCAGCAGTTGCTACTAGTCTCATGAATTTCAAAGGGGGAAAAAGAAAATCGATGCTATAAATTTGACATCACGGGGGTGTTGTTTGGTACTGGGAAAATGAAGGGGGCCTCGGTGAATAATCCCAAATTGTTCCGTGTCAGCATTAAACATTTACTGTTTCGTGACACTTTTTGCTATTATGTCGGCATCGATTTATTATGCGTCCGGGATATTGTGTCATTTATCTTGCATTCATGAATGGAGATCTTTTGATTTTATTGCGTACTCCTTACAAAGACATGGAAGAGGGCATTCGGGAAGCTTACTAAGGTCCACAGTTCGGGGGTCCCCCAAAACGCTAATAAAGCTAAATATATAGGAGAGAGTGTTGTACCTACGGACGGTTGTACCTTCAGCCACCTCATTTTAAAATTCGGGAAATATGTAAAATTGAATTTGGGGTCGATTTTTAATGTAAATAGATGCTATCTAAATGCTAACGTGAAATAAACTCTTTAAAATATTATTTAAATTTTATAAAATAAATTTACTGTTTTTAGATGCTCAAAGTTTTTTTTAGTGCATCACTATATTAATTTTTTTCTTCCCCTATAATTATGATATGATAAAATGGGATATATGGGGTGAATCCCCGAGATTTTGACTTTTTAGTTTTGATATTAGAAATTGTCAGACCTCAATTATTTTATGTTTTGTAGAATTTTGAATGCAAAGACACTTGATGTTGTACCTTCGGACACGTTTTTGTGGGTGTCTGTAGCTAATCGGCGTTTTAGAATCAGGTTTCATTTAAGTGAATACATTTTAATGTATGTTAAATTAATTCTAAATGGTTATCTATTTGTCGGCGATTATTTTCAAGTGATTTTTAGATGAAATATAAAATATTTTGTGATCTAATCTACTTTTAAAAAAAAAATTGATTCTACTTGACATTTAGTGTAAAATATGGTGTAAAATCAAGGTGTAAAATCTAAAGCACCCTATAGCATTTAAGTATGATGATTATAAAAACTTTAAATTTCCACTGAAGAAGATTTGCGGAAAATATTACCACCACATGCTTGCACAACTAAGTGTTGATCAAATTGTTTTTTATCAGTGAAGTGATCAGATCAATCAGCATGATTGATTAAACTATAACCTTAAATTTTGATCTGAAAATCCCTTGTGATTTATGTGTTTTTGGTAAAAAATCAAGACTTTTATCATTCAACTTCGTTTTAATGATCATTTACGATCTAAATCTACATTACTTTAAAAAATATATTTCCAATTTTCAAAAGGCTTGAAATAGGTTATTAAAAGGTAATGCATCAATAAAAATGTCCACTTTTAGGTTTTTCAGCTAAAAATTTCTTTTTTAAGGGTGTCCACAGGTACAACTGGGTCTGTCCATAGGGAGAACACGTTGTTGTACCTATGGACACAAATTTCGTCAAGTTATTAAAATTAATTAAAAATCCAATTTTGAAGATTTTAGCTAATAAAAAATATACCCCTTCTCACAAAGGTTTGGACTATAGGTTGAGGACTTTAAATGGTCAAAATGTGATTTTACCTGTCTTGGAAAAATCCAAACGTGATTTTTGTCCATAGGTACAACACTCTCCCCTATAATTGTGAAACAGTTTAAAAATAAATATACTTACTAAGGAATTTTATAAAATCAATATATTAAGATTATAATAAGTAATATTCTTGCAGTATCTACACTTGCTATAAATATCTGCTTAAATGGAGAATTGCAGCATCTCTTAAAATTCTAAATATTCAATTTTAATTAATCAAGAATTCTCCCCTGATTCCAAAAAAACGCGTGTCTTTTCTGACAAATTTTTTTTCAGTTAATTATGAGATATTTTATAACAGAGAGCTCCTAACCGGGTGACGTCACGCGTGCCTCTTGAAAATGTGGGACTAGTGTTTTCATCGAAACACTAGTTTGTAAAAAAAACTAGAACTCATTGTTTCAAAGCGGAAGGATAGTAAACAAAGCACGCATGACGTCACAAGTTGTTTTAGCTCAGACAGAAAATAAGCTATTTTTAATTAAAAATAACTTAAAATTTAGGGCTTTGAAATGTAAATTAAAATGTTTTTTGGATGTTTTAAGCCACTTTGAACACATTAAGATTAAAAATTTACTGCAATCATCCATTGGTTCTGTTACGCTAAATACATTCAAGTTTTAATTTAAGAAATATAGGGGGATATGCAGATGATTCATTTTGAAACTGAAATGTTAGATTTAGATAAAGCGCTGGATGAAGCTACGTTACTTGGATACCTGGTTACGTTACCCTGGATTCATTTAAAGCATTAAAAAATATAGTTCGTATAAACTTACATCCCCAACCATTGAAAGGACTTTAACAATTTAGTTTTTAGATAAAAATAATAGTTGCATTGGTACTATGATAAAAGGACAGGATTCATTTTTATGATATATTTCGATCTTCCTTCTATTTTTGAAATTTAGTATATCTGTAGTTTAATTAGGGGGTTCCTTAGCCGTTTTTCTCTTTTGCGCCAAAAGCTCACGAATATAATGTTGGCCTAAGTTTGAATTTCAGGGCCAAAGAAACTATCCGAAATAAAGAATCTTGCTATTTTGAATCCTTGCTTCCTTGTAATCTAATGATACCCTAATAATTACTTTAAAAATTCCTCTTAAACATAGTTTGTTTGAGTTTATATTAAAATTTATTATAAAAGTATTGAAAAATAAAAATTGTTTGTTGTTGTCTTATACCATTTGAAATATCCAGTTATGGATTAAGTTTAACGATGAAAGTTTTTTTCCTGAAATCAATACTAAGAATTTTTTACAAAACTGACCTTTAACTCTTTAATTAACATTTATTTTCTAAGAAAAAAAATAGAAGCAAACTTTAGCAAATTGTTTTTGCATTTTTGCAAATCAAACTAAATTATTTTCACAAGGAATTTGTTAGGTACTCAAGAAAAACATAAAAATATTCGTTAAAAGCTTTCGGACAATTTTTATCCCTGTGACCGAGCATGAAAGGAATATTTCCCGCTGCGTAATACCACAGAAAATTCTATTTCCCTTTACAGGGTTAAGATCTCACACCTTCTGCTTTATATTCTTTTTTACGACTCTTCCCTCACAGTGAACTCTATTTTGAATGCAATTGATATTCTAACAGGAAATCTCCATCTGAATATCATGCTGCCATTCCCTAGAAGCTAAACTTTCGTTTTCAATATCGCTTCACTGGGATATGTGTGTTCTGATCGAACAATACATCCATCTGTGCATCGGGGGTACAGGGATTGATCTTTTCACCTTAAGGGTAAGCTAAATGAGAGTATAGAAATTTGATTCTTGTAATAATTTTCAAGAGATATATGGAATCTGAGATGTTTCACTATATGTGAAGGGAATTTATTTCGGATTGTTGAAAGGTTATTCTAAAAATCATCCTTTTAGAATCATCCATTTTGATGTTACCGCTTACATAATCCACCTTTTTTTTCAATAATTGCTACAATCCTGTAGCATATTTCCTTATTTTACTTTCTTTCGTTCTAAACAGGACTGAAAAAGTCGTTTTTCTGAACGTTTCCAAGAAAACTTTATTGATGTAAGAAACATGTCAATACTTAGTTGTTTTGGTAAATTTTTGTACAATTTTATTAAAAATCGTTTTATTGCAACCCAATTAAGATGCACTTTTAGAATATCAATTACCATGTACTTTATGATTATGCTATATCAAACCGTATAAAATACTTCTACCAAAAATTCGATCAAATCCTTGACAACTCGAAAAGTATGGATTTTCTTGTGTTGTTGACGGTTTAAGGCAATTCTTAAAGGTTTGGCAAAAAACAAGATTCGCATATTCTAGAGGCTTCATCAAGCTATCTAAAAGTCGATATCTAGTATCTGAATAGCCGTTTTAAATAGCCGAGTTTAAGAGGCACTTTGTTTAGTTCCCCTCAAGGGACTTTGGAATATTGATTTTTTGCGATTTATCAGGGGTGAGATGACGCAGATAAGTATCTCTGGTAAAGAAAAATTTTTCTGTATTTTTATTCATTTAAGTACGCTAGAATTGGCTTGGGTGAAATCATAAAGCTCATATTTCAGAATGTATTCATAAAGACGTTTAATTCGAGTATTTATTGGTAAAAGATACTTTAAAAGTTTGATTATCCAAATTAAGATTCTCATCCCAAATAATTATCTGCAAAATAAATTTGATTATTAGAAATAAGTTTCGGTAATAAAATTTTGTATCATAAATTTACTTTATCATGTTCCTGCAGAGAAATTTTTATTTTCCATTTTAAAGTTAACTTTTTTAGAAAGTATAATTAACCATATCTTTAACCATTTATTCTGAAGAAAAGTAAGAAGCATTAATTAAATTGAAATAAGATTTTATACTTAATTTTATTATTTATACCTACCTTAACTCCCTAACCCTACTAATTAAGAAGTAACTCACTCCATCACTATTACAACTTTACCTCATGAATTGATTTGAGATTTGCTTCTCTGCATACTGTGTACTAACAAGGAAAAACTAGTTTTACAGGTTACAGGTTTCCATATTGTGCATTGTAAGAAAGCAAACATGGGAAAAGGTGGAAAGTTTATTTAAATTTTAAACACCATTTTTAAGTATATAACATTATTGTAATTCATTTGTTATTATTTGCAAACATAATACAATACTTTTATTACCGGTAGTATATGGATCTCTATATACACTAGCGGAAATAAAAATCCCAACACCAAGAAGGAAAGGAGATAACAAAGTCAAATTTATTTCTATGATTGCACATAGTATCAATGTGAATTGCTTAAAAAATCAGCCTTCCTGGATATTAGGGGGCCGAGAAAATCGGTGAGAAGTGTTGTCTCCATAGGTGTCCATTACCGCCGTCACACGTCATGGTATTGAGTGACAGGGGCTCTAAATGACTTTTGAGGGATTGGAGGACCATGTTGCCTCCTCATGTAGTCCAAATTCATATGGTGCACCAGCGGACGTTGCATACCGGGCTAGGTGATTTCTCCTCTTTCTCCGGACATGTTTTGTGAGTGTTGGTTCTTACGAACGGATAGGCCAGGGTAAAAATGCAACATAAGGGGTTAAGAAGAAAGCTTGGACATTGCATAAAACATGTGTTTGTGCCTTTTTCTCTTGAAATTTGTCCCAAGGACAGGTCTGAAGGTAAGGACGGACAACCGGCTAAAAAACCTCAATGAAGCAGCTTTGGTTGGCCAAAATACCGGTAGATCATACTGAGGACAAGCGGCAGTGGGATGGATGTCGTTTGCAGTACTGCAGATCGTTCGTTCGGTCCGCATAGCTTCTTACATCTTTGTCTATAAACAAGGCGCTGAAAATGGGCATTTCTGTTTCCAATAGTGCACGAAATAAGGAAATGAAGTTCCCAATTTCATGACATTGTGTTTATGAGAGAATCCTGATTAGGTTTGGAGTACCACGACGGTTGGGTATGAGTTTGAAGACACAATGGAGAGAGCGCACTCAGCTGATGATTTTCTAATCGTTCCACGGAGTGGTGATGCAAGGTAACGGAGTGGGGATGCATTGGATTCAATTTCTGCAACTCCTGAGTATGATTCACCAGTACTTTTTCCAACTAGAGCTGCGTCATTGAGATTTTGCTGCCGGTAGACCGTCCTTATCTTCAGACCTGTCCTGGGGACAAATTTCAAGAGAAACATGCACAACCACATGTTGTGTGCAATGTCCATGCTTTCTTCTTAACCCCCTAGTTTGCATTTTTACCCCGTTTTCCCGTTCTCTAGAACCAACACCCACAAAACAAGTCCGGTCAATGAGGAGAAATCACCTAGTCCGGTATGCAACGTCCGCTGGTGCACCATATGAATTTGGACTACCTGAGGAGGCAACATGGTCCTCCAATCCCTCAAAAGTCATTTAGAGCCCCTGTCACTCAATACCATAACGTGTGACGGCGGTAATGGACACCTATGGAGACAATACTCCTCACCGATTTTCTCGGCCCCCTAACATCCAGGAAGGCTGATTTTTTAATCAATTCACATTAATACTATGTGCAATCATAGAAATAAATTTTACTTTGATATCTCCTTTCCTTCTTGGTGTTGGGATTTTTATTTCCGCTAGTGTAGTTAGACTAGCTGATATGCCCGGCCTTGCACGGGTGGAGTTAGAGCTTTAGGATTTCTTTTTTAAAATTTTCAATATATTTTATACCTTATTTTACCAGGTAAAAGGTATTATATCCATCCAATTGTCAAGCATTTTAATATTTGAACAATTTCTACATTTAACCTCATGGTCCCCATAAAAAATCAGAAACAAATCTCCCAAAATTACTTAACCCTTCACTGCACAATTTTTTTGTTTCTTTTGAAAAAAATAATTTAGTATCTTCTAACAGCCACGAATACAGGAAAAATATTTAAAAAATTCCAGACTTAATTTTTCATTAAGATATATGGTTTTTTATGTTATGGCACAAACCTAAAAACATGATTTACAGCTGGTGTAATAATTGTTTTTACGAAAAATCAATTTAAATAAGAAGTATATGTTGTGTATAAATGTCACTTAATTTACCAAGCGATATTTTCAAGATTTACTGGTAAAAAAAGATCAATCAAAATCTTTGATTGCATACAAAATGGATGCAACGGATGCAACTGTTTTGGAGACATAAAAACCTAATAATTAGCGAGAAACTGCCATCTAGATCCACACTGAGTAGTTAATCTAATATAATAAAATCAAGTGTGGGTATATGGGTATGTATGTTTGTCTTTTATACAAATCCACAGTTTTCTTTTGATCTGCACCAAACTTGGTATACATACGTAAAAAAACTCCAGAAAAAACATAGGCTATGTTTCGAAAACTTTAATTGACCCCTTGACCCTCTTTTGACCCTTTTTATGGTCATTTTGCGGAAATAGCTTTATTTCTGCTCAAGAAGAGATCTGCTTACTCCATTGTTACAAAGAAAATTTAATGCTAAACAACAAGTTTTTATTTGAAACACTAGGTACAAGTATATTTAAAAATTATATTAATAATTTAAAAATCTATTTCAATTAAATTTAAAAGTTTTAAGTATAGTTTAACATATTTTTATTTGAGAGTTTATCTAATTTTTATATTTTAAAAAAGATTTCTGGATTATCATGTTATTAAAATAGTCTCCATGGAAACGAGGATGTAAAATCAAAAGGTGATAATATTTTAGCTTTTAAGAAAGTTGGTTAACAAACAAAAAACTATTAAAACTCCCTTTCAACTTGAAAATATTGATTTTTTTTTAAATTTCAAAACGGAATAAGCTTTAGTTATTTAATAATTTCACCGAAAACGTTTATTCTTAAAGAAATGATTAATTAAGGAATCTGAGAAATTTTAATTTATTTTAGAATATTTTTTCCATGTTGTAAATGTGGAAATCATTCAAAAGTTATACAGTAAAGCCCCGACTATCCGCGCATTTGGGTGGCAAGGGTACCGCGGATAGCGAAAATCCCGGATAACCCGAAAAAAGACTAAAAATGATGTGAAAACACGAAAAAAATATTTCAGCATAAAAACTATGTTTTATTGTACTTAAACATGATATGTAAAACTTTTAAAATAGGTGCAGTACAGCAGAAACCTTTGCTCTACATCTAAAATGTCTCTAATCTCATCTAAAATTTGCTCTCATCTTTAAAAACTTTTTTTCCTGGCACTCGCGGATAATCGGGGTTCTACTGTATTGCGCTTGAGTACTGAAGGAATTTTAGTCCATCCGGGAACACCGGGATAAGAAAAATTACTAGGAACACCGGGATAGGAAAAGTTACCGGGAACACCGGAATATGAAAAAGACGCCTGGGATACCGGGATGATTGGTAAATGCTGATTATATAAAATTAGAAATATATTTGGGAAAACTTAAAAATGAGGCGTTTGCTATCAAAACCAGCTTATTCCATTTTTGGAAATTTTACAGGAGAGACAAAGAACTTCTCACGTCCACAGTTCTAAAGCTAAATTTGTTTTTAAATTTTTAATTGTAGGTACAACCACCTAGAATTTGATTACTTTTTCATTTTCATTCCAGTTTCATTACCTTAGTCGTAATTACACTAATTAGGTTGGAATGAGCTGTTTTGATGCAAAAACACGATTTATCATGCTTTTTTTCAGTTTTTTGTTTAATAAAGTTGTGGTAAATTGGTTTTTTTCAGTAAACCAGTTAATTTGTGTCTTAACGAGTTTAAATAAATGACATTCACTTATCTTTTTCAAATTATCTGAAATTTCACAGTCGAGATCATAGTTTTCACCCTTTAATCTAATTTTTGGGTTGGAATGAGCTGGATTTGAGATATATCCCTTCGCCAGGTTATGAAGGACCCTCTAAATTTTCAAAACATGCAAAAAAGGGATTTCAAAAAAATATGGAATGAGCTGGTTTTGATAGCAAACACCATAAATAATAAATTTATACTCTTCACCCGTGCAAGGCCGGGCATATCAGCTAGTCTAATATAATAAAATTGAATGTGTGTATATATGTGGGTGTGTTTGTCTTTTATACAAATCCACAGTTTTCTTTTGATCTGCACCAAACTTGGTATACCTACGTAAAAAACTCCAGAAAAAACATAGGCTATGTTTCGAAAACTTTTAATGACCCCTTGACCCTCTTTTGACCCTTTTTATGGTCATTTTGCTGAAATAGCTTTATTTCTCCTCAAGAAGAGATCTGTTTACTCCATTGTTACAAAGAAAACTTAATGCTAAACAACAAGTTTTTAATAGAAAAACTAGGTACAAGTCAATTTAAAAATTATATTACTAATTTAAAAATCTATTTCCATGAAATTTAAAAGTTAAATATAGTTAACCATATTTTTATTTGAGATTTTATCTAATTTTTATATTTTAAAAGCTTTATGGAATGCCATTGTTGTTAAAATAGTCTCCATGGAAACGAGGATGTAAAATTAAAAGGTGATAATATTTTAGCTTTTAAGAAAGTTGGTTAACAAACAAAAAGCTATTAAAACTCCCTTTCAACTAGAAAAGATTGATTTTTTTTCTTAATTTGCAAAATGGAATAAGCTTTAATTATTGAATAATTTCACCGAAAATGTTAATTCCTGAAGATATGATTAATCAAGGGATCTAAGTAATTTTAAATACTTTTTATATAAATTTTTCCCATGTAAATGTGGTAATCATTCAAAAATTATATTGCTTGAGAACCGAAGGAATTTTAATCCATCTGGGAACACTAGGATAAGAAAAATTACTAAAAACACCGGGATAGGAAAAGTTACCGGGAACACTGGAGTATGAAAAAGACGCCTAGGATACCGGGATGATTGGTAAATGCTGATTATCTAAAATTAGTAATGTATTTGGGAAAACTTAAAAATGAGGCGTTTGCTATCAAAACCAGCTTATTCCATTTTTGGAAATTTTACAGGAGAGACAAAAAACTTCTCACGTCCACAGTTCTAAAGCTAAATATGTTTTTAAAATTTTTAACTGTAGATAGAATTCGATTAGTTTTTCATTTTCCTTTCAGTTGCATTACCTTGGGCGTAATTACGCTAATTAGGTTAGAATGAGCTGACTTTGATGCAAAAACACGATTTTTCATACTTTTTTCAGTTTTTTTTGTTCAATTAAGTTGTGAAGTGGTTTTTTCCAGTTTATTTGGTTGGAATGAGCTGGGTTTGAGCTATATCCCTTCGCCAGGTTATGAAGGACCCTCTAAACTTTCAAAATATGCAAAAAAAGTGGATTTCAGAAAAATATGGAATGAGCTGGTTTTGATAGCAAAGGCCTCAAATAATAAAATTATGCTCTTCACCCGTGCAGGGCCGGGCATATCAGCTAGTATTATATATATGTATGTTCAAGATGTGGCACAAAACTCAGATAACTTACATTTAACACATGTGGGAAAATTGAGGAGTTTTATTGGTATGTGCTGAATTCGGCACACCGTGCAGTGAAGGGTTAAAATATGCCCATTTAGAACCCTTGATTAATACAAATACAAATTATACAAATACAAATTAAGTCGACCAACTACAGGCGTAAGCCCAGCAAGGTTGGTCCAGTCTTTTTTAACTCAAACTACCGGAATCCCAGTATCTGTCAATTTTCCTCTTGAACTCATTTACCTCACTTGAATTTACAATTGTTTCAGGCATCGATTCCATCTATCCACTACCCCAGGCGTGCCGGACTGGGACTCCCGTCGGAGCCAAAGCGGTGGCAACAGAGACAGTCATTCTCTCGGATGGGTTTCCGAGCTGTCCCAACGCTACCGAATCAAACGAGCTGGCGCGCGCTTCATTTGAAAAGTGTGCTGTGATTTCCATCTCCGAGTTTTAGGAACGTGGCTTCGTAATAGTATTTTTTATCTATTTGAAAGGCGGTAATTAGCAGTTTCCGTAGCATCTGTTATTTATATAATACGCTTATTCGTGGCATTTGTTTACAAAACCGGCGGATTGTTTCAATCAAATCAAAGTCTGCCCGGGCCTAGTGGCCCATCAGGCGGTGCCCATCTCCGTTTCTGTAGCCTTTGGGCCTGGGGTGCTAATTACTAGCGTGTGTCCAGGCCGAGTGGCTAGCCCGACGCTGGACCCCCAGTTGATTCCCCAAGCGAGCTTGGTCCTCATTTATCGACCCCGGAGGGATGAAGGGCTGAGTTGACCCATGACCAGCTACCCAAGGAGAAGCCGCAAGGCATCGAACCTGGGTCGGTAATGCTCGTAGCCAGACACGCTGACCACTACACCACCGCGGCCACGGCGGATTGTTTAGGTCTGATTTTTTCCCGATATCCGTTGCTGTTGATATTAGCAAATCATAAGTATCAAGAGGCAGGCACCAATTAAGAAACTTTTCAAGGGTGGTGCGGTCTTTTTTTATTATTTTTTGGAAGTAAAATAAACTTACTTATTCAACTCGTTTTGATACGCTTCAACCTAATAGTAAAGATTTCATGGTAGAACTTTTGCGTTTTGACAATTGAAGTTGTAATAATACCACCAATCCACACAAGTGCCAAGGGAGTCTGGGGGTCCTCCCCTCAGAAAGTTTTTTAAAAAAATACCTTAAAATAACAGTGTTTTATTTTGGTGTATAAAACCTTGAGTATACAGAAAAAAGTTTTTTTTTCGGTAGCCGTACCATGTGTCAGAGCAAAGGGTGGGGCGATGGCCCCCTCCACCCCCCTTAATCCGTCCCTGTCCAGAGGGATAGTCACTACTTTTATGTTTTCAGTTGAAAAATATCTAAATTTTGTATGGATGAAACATTATTAGATGTGAATACTGCGCGTTAATTTTTATTGTGATCGGCGAAGTTTGTTAACATGTATCGCTTGTCTTGATTTCCCCAATCCGATCTGCCGTTTGTTACGTCACTGAAGTTAGCAGGCAAGTTTCAGCGAGGTTTGATGATTACTTTGGTTCACTGTTTCATGCTTTTAAGGGGTAAATGGATGATCGTTTGAAAATTCGATTGAAGTTTGACCTGACCACTGTTTTTTTTAACATTTTATGGATCACAAGGATTTAATATAATTTTAGGAAGCTTTTATAGGCCAGCCATAAAATGTTGACTCTACTTTAAAGTTCTCAACAGATAAACTACAGTAAAAACAGTATAAACTACAGCAGATATTGCTAAAAAATCCGAAATTTTAAAGTTGACATTTTGAAATAATAGGAAATTAGAAACTCCAACATTTATTTTACAGTGATTTTAAGTCAGAGTTAACTTGACCAGTGGTCAAGCAACATGAAATATAATTAGTACAACCTACTTTACCAAGGAGTCCCTATAGTTAACTAAGCAGAGGAAAAAAAGCAAAAAGTTGAAAAATACAAAAATTATTAGTGGTCAAAGGGGAATGACCAAATGTCGGGGCTTCCGAAAAAAAAACCATAAAAAAGAGAGAGAAGGTCAGAAAAGCTTTTGGTAGTGAGGAAAAAGGGGATTGATCACTGGTCAAGAGATGTTGACCAGTGGTCAAGACCAAAATGTTATACGTTTCAAGGCATTTGGTTTGAGACCCAACATGACCTACTTCAGTGCCAAAGCATTGAAGAAGCAAAAAGTTAATCGGATTGACCAAAGGTCATCCGGAACCAAAAACACATGATATAACAATTGGGAATACAAAATATCAATTAGCAACTCCAAAATTAATTTTATAGTGATTTTAAGCCATACATAGTAATATTGACCAGTGGTCAAGCAACATGAAAGCAGTTATCGAGAACCAACCCAAACCAAAAACACATGTTATAACGATTGGGAATGCGGAATGATTATTCATAGTTGATCAAATTAAACGATGTATTTTACATTAAATTAAATAGGAATGATCGGGACCTGTCGATTTCGATAACATTATCCGATTGATAACAGTAACCGTGATCACATTAAGCGGATTCGACTGTAAAACCTACAAAAAAACTGCTAAAAAGAAAGAAACCCGTTTTTTGAATAACAAGACAGGGATTTTTATAAATAATTTCCGAATTTTTAAACTTCAAGTTAAAAAACTATTTCTTGTCTTTCTTCTTATTTTCTTTCTTCTTCTTATTTTTATTTAAGGAATTTCTTAAATATAAATGTTTAAATACTATTTTAGGATTTACTTTAAACTAATATTTAAAATGTGTTATATGTGCTTTTTATTTATTTGTATAAAATGTCAGTCGTGAATTATTTACTTTATTATTTATTTTCTTATTACTCCATTGCTTTTTATTTACTTCATCCCACAAAAATAACTTTTTAAAATCATTGAAATTTTTAAAGTAACGTTATCAGGTTTCAAGCAGAATTGTTTTAAAAACAATGCAAATAATGCTTTATTTCAAAACTGAATGTTTGAAATAAGTTATTTTTAAGCACTCTCAGACCCCTAATTAAGGTAATTCTTATTTAATACTTAATTTAATGTCGTAAATAAAAGATTTTTTATGTTTTATTGCAGTTTTGTAATTTACAAAAAGTCAGTGTAATTTTATAGTAATTGAACTGCGTCACGTATACCGAACTTTGTTTTGGCAAAGAGCAATTGTATGACTGATGTTTTTCAGCGAACGTCCAACCAGAAAAATATAATATTTTATCCACAACTAAAATTTGACCAGACCAAAATCGATCATTCTCATCTCCAACCAAAAAAACCCATCCATTTACACGATCCATTGTACCCTTTTAACCTCCGACATGCACTTAAATCAGAATAAAACTTTCAAATCGTTCCTTTTTTCTGAGCAAGTAGAAAAAAAGTATCCAGCCTTGGTTTGAAACGAAAATAGAATCCACTTTGGGCCCTGAAAACGGTCCATTAGTAAGCTACCCGCTGACTTAAGTTCCTGATGTTATTGCGATATGGTGAAAAACGACTTGCTGATAGCGAAGAAACGGCAGGGGGTTGCTGGTGTTGTGGAAAGAGAATAAATATTTTCCTTCTCCTCGCCACATACATTCACAGAGTAATATCCCACTCTGGGATATGCCGAGGTAAAATTAAAATCAACAAGTGAGTTTACTGTTGGATGCAATATTTCGGACTTGGAAGTTGTTGGAGGGCCGATTCTGTGGACTCGGTTTTCAGTTGGTGATTTTTACTGCACTGATGCTGTTGTTTTTGTTTCATTGGCTTTTTGTTGTCACAATTTTTGCTTATGATAACAAAATGATTGATTTTGATTATGATTTTTTGTATTAGAAATAATCACAAAATTACATTGTGCTAGATCAGCGAAATATTAATCGCATAGTAGTATAACTTAATATTATGTACTATTAGAAAAAAAGTTATATAAATCCTTTTAAATGAAGAGAAAACGCAACATAAATGTATATTTTTACAAAGATAAACCGGGTGTTTCAGAAATAAATGTTAAAATTTATTTATTATTAAAAACTATTAGAGAGGGCCTAAAAAAGCATATTTTGAATAGGAATGGGTAGGGGAGAAGAACACCTGCAGTATTCATACTACTTTGAACATAAATTTGATCAGAAATGGAAATTTGTCAAACCGTGTAATGAATTAAATTAATGTAACATTGGACAGTGTAATTTCAGCCAAAGAAAAATAAAGTTCCAAAGATACATCTGCAATGGATCATTTCCTTTCATTAAGGTATATGTTATTATTTACACTTCAGTCTCGATCGTTCTCCAAAAACTTTCTGCTTGGACCAGAATTTCTGAATATAATCATTGGAATACCATCACACAAATGGGACTCCATTCTTTGGCAGAATTCTTGATAGTGCACTTTCTATAGCTCATCCCACAGTTCGATAATCCTTTAAATTTTGATCACATAAATGGTTAAAGTAGCTGGCATGCTGCTGCACACCTTATGTAAGGAATCTTTTCACCCAGTTAAGATTTGTTTAGAAAAAAAACGCTCTTTAACGAATATAAACAATACATGTTGATTTCCTTTTAGAGGTTTGATAAATTATGAAAAGTTTTTTTTCATTGTGGATTTCATTTTCTCTCCATTGTGTCTTCAAACTCATATCTGGTGCTGCAAACCGAAGTGGGGTTCTCTCATAAACACAATGTCATGAAGTTGGGATTTTCATTTCCCTATTTGATACACTATTGGAAAGAGAAAGGCCCATTTTCATCCCCTTGCTTATAGACAAAGATGTAAGAAGCTATGCGGACCAAATAGACAATCCGCAGTACTGCAAAGGACATCCATCCTACTGCCGCATGTCCTCAGTATAATCTACCGGTACATTGACCAACCAGAGCTGCGTCATTGAGGTTTTTCACCCCGTTGTCCGTCCTTACCTTCAGACCTGTCCTGCGAACAAGCCTTAAGAGAAAAATGCACAACCACGTGTTGTATGCAACGTCCAAGCTTTCTTCTTACCCCCTAAGTTGCATTTTTACCCCGTCCTTCCCGTTCTCTAGAATCAACGTCTTCAAAACAAGTCCGGTCAAAGAGGAGAAAGCATCTAGCCCGGGAGGAAACGTCCACTGGTGCACCAGGTTAAATTTGACTACTTGGGAAGGTAGCATGGTCCTGTAATCCCCAACAGCCCATTTAGAGCCCCTTTCACTCAATACCATCTAGTGTGGCTGCGGTTATGGACACCAATGAAGTCAACACTTTTTACCGATTTTCTCGGCCCCCCAACATCAAGGAAGTCTGAATTTTTTATCAACTATCCTTCATAGTACGGGTAATCATGGAAATAAATTTGACGTTGATATCTCGTTTTATTCTTGGTGTGCTATTTTTTATGGCAATGAGTGTAATTTGGGTATACGGATTACTCTAAAATAAATAAAATGTAAAATAGATCCATAATAATATCTAAATGAATGCATAGAACTTTAATATCGCCTTATATCAGATAAATCAGTAGTTGAAGGTATTTTTTAAACGTGCCTGTGTTGTTTCTATAAAGGTATTCTTTTAGGGCGGCTTTTACAACCTATTTCTAAAACTTTTGACTAAAGCAGCTACCGCAAGATATAAAAATTAATACAGATAGATAAAGGAAAGAGTAATCCAAAGTCATGCAATATTTGTATTTTCGGCTCGTATCTTAAAACATGTGAAATGCACACAAATGCTGACTTACTTTTAAAACAGGGAATTTGGGGAAACTATTGGAAAAAGAATGAAAGTTCTAACTATTGGAAGAAGAATTGAATTGCCTCGTATCATATCTAACGTCTCTTTATCTTTACACTTCTGTTTGGGTTCAGTTCTGAAAAATCTATATTTAAGAAGAATATTATCGCCGCAAAGGCAAATATTATCGTATTAAACTCTTGATTGCAAAAAATTTAAAAACTAACAAAAAATTTAAATAGTGATTCAATCAAAAGGAGAAAACCTCATTTTAACCCCTTATTAAGGGAGATATATTTATAGCGTAATTATTTAGAATTTAATGTGGTTTTTGTAAGATACACTAACACGCGGCGATCAGTTTAAGAGCTTTGTTTTCGTAAAATTTTATTTTTAAAAGATTCATTTTGATATAAACGCAAAAATCTTCGCTCTTCAACGTCACTTTTAAATTTTAAAAGTGGGCACAAATCTCAAAATTCACAGTAAGTATTTTTGGAATTATTTTTTGTTTCAATCTGTTTTATTATTAATTTGAAAGTTTAAAGCAATAAAATCTATATTAATACAACTGTAACTGAGAATTATAACTGAGAGGTAAAACTGAGAATTTCCAAGAATGTAAAATATGAAAGGCCTCTTTTGAGCTCACCGATTTTCCCCCGACAAATTAAAAATAGATTAGAATTAAACTATTTTTTATCTTAAAATTATTTTTTAAGTTGGGGGTAGAGAAAGTACAATTTATTATCTAACATACATTTTAAAACACTGATAATATTAAGCATTTAAAAATAAATAAAAACAGGACCAAATTGAAAGAAAAGATAAAATATTAAAAGAAATGTGTAAGAATCAACTATGTATTAAAATAGTACATCCCAAGTAATGTGAAAAGATGTTCTAAATTATTCATTGAATAAGCTCTAGTATGTGAAACTAAACCACTTAAAGATCTGTTAACACAAAAAAATATTACTTAAATTGTGTTTTTATGTTAAATAAGTACAAATGTAAGAGGGTATAATAAAATACACTGTGAAAATAAACACAATACTTCACACTATGTTATATCGAGTATTATAACCGGATGCTTTTAACATAGGGGAAAGGCTGGTAAGAGTGCGCAGCCAGGTAAAAAGCTGTTTAGATCATACTCAAAGAGAGGTGGCGTTAGAGAGGAATCTTCCAATTTCGATAAAATGAATGCATTTTTTTGCGATTTATACCAAGGTTTCAGGGCTTGTACTTTTGGCTTCACATCCTGCGTAATTTTCGCCACGACGACGTCGGGTTCATTCAATTTTTCATTTTCTTTTTAAAAGCCAATAATTTCATTTTTTGAAGGTTGGTTTGTGAGTCAAACAACTTGGATTCAGAAAATTTTGGAGGCTCTAGATTTTAAATTCTCAGTTTTATAGCCCAAAATAATTTTTGTGCTTGCTCTTGCCCGCCTTTCTCCTACTCATAGCAACTGGGCAGTTGTGTAAAACTAAATTACTTAAGTTTTTTACTTTATGATCATGAACTTTTATGTAAAATATTTGTAGATGAATAAAAAATACACCAATTAACCACGCGTTCTTAATTTCTCTTTTCTCCGTCCTCTGCATTTACATTATCCAAATTTCAGTCACGGCATTTAAATGCTATCACTAAAAACATCGTAAACAGAATATTCTAAGTATTTAAAGGTAAAGAGAGATAATATTCAACATCCATTCATCATACTTAAGAAACTGTCCAAACACCTCTAATGAACTTTTAATTTCCCTTCTCGTGTATTTTATGAATTCACACAGCATGAAATGAGGGGTATTTGCAACACAGAGAAATATATCGTTCATTCATTCCTTCCTGAAAGAAAGATTTGAAAAATCCTTCTGCAGCATCCATCATGCTTAGTGAGAGCAGTTTCCTTATTTCCTCTCTCGTCGAAAGATTTTTGAGAAATGACAGTTTCTGAGATTCACATTCGAGTTTTCTGAGAAGATTCGTGCAGGGGTTATGCAAAAAAATGTGGTATTTATAAAATGTGTGTATTTATCGAATGTTTAGTGCTCCAAATATAATGTAACCTCTTTTGTGCCGCGAGAAGTATTTTTATGAAAGTTAACTTCCCCGAGAGGTATAATTTTTCTGCAGCATCATCCGCTATTCTTCCGTGAAAAAAAACTAGAAAAAATCACGTTTGGATGACTTAATTTTTTTTAGCGCAAAGTTTTTTTCAACATATTTTTTCACCATTAGGTAGGTGAATAGCAGAATACCTTTAGGGGTTCAAATACCTAATGGTAATTACTCTATTCTATTGAACTATTTTTTTGTTTTATGTAGCAGTATCTTAAAAGAAAAAATTGCTGCTCAAAGTTAAGCATCCCAACAAATATTTTTAGTTGAACTGCAGAATTAAATAAAATCAGATGCATGAAAATATAAAATAGATGAAGTCACTTGGTACGAGATATAATTTTTTCCGATTGTTTTTGGGAGGGTTGGATATATCCTAAATCAGGATTAAATTGAGTTAAATTAGTGAAAATTGGAGGGATAGAACCAACTGTTAAAGAAGTGAAACAAGACTTTTAGTAAACTTAGTTTTTTATTTAACACATTCAGTCCTAACCACTCCAAATTTTCCATGAATTCAATAATAAGCTCGGGTGGCCTAGGATTGTAAGGGTTAATAGGACTTGATTAATAACAAATATATCTCCTTTAAGGAAGTTCTGTGTTATTAAAACAGTCTTGAACTCCTACAAAAGTACACTCATGTGCTTGCAAATTTACTTGCGAGTATCTACTTAAAATTATAATATCGCAAATTCCAACAGCTTCTGCAAAATTCTATTCCTCCCTTCTTTGTTAACTCCGAAGCTCGAAATTTAGTTTCATAGAAATCCCAGAACCAGTTTCAGAATTCCAATGGGCGTTTAGAAATAAGTTATCAAAGTTGAGGGTTACTGTGGGTAGGTGGCCTGATCCACTTAAGGTAAAAGCCCCGAGGATCTGGATCAGTTACTCTACTAGCCGTCTCCAAATGTCTGAAGCTCTCATCTTATCAGTTTAATTCTTGAATGGGAAGTGTTACGAATGCAACCGACTTGGTCATTCCATCTACTTTCCTATCCCTGGGCAGAAATTCTGAGCCAATTACATCTGTGACAACCCACGCTCCAGCAGTTTATAAGTTTAATTAAAGTTTGAGTTTTAATACGTTGGTCGGGGCGATGATTGAACCTAAGCTATTAACATCATACAATTCAAGCTATTTTTACTCGTGGAAGCTGATATTTCAGTTCACCCCGGATTTTTTTTTGAAAATGGTGTATTAAACAAATGTAGATTATTGATAAGGATTATTCATGACTTTATTGGGAATGATGTCAAATTCAGGAGTTGATTTTGATATGAGTTGGATATTGAATTCAGGAGAATCAAGGAGATTTTATCGCAACTTCTGAAACATTATGTGAAATTCCTTATGCATAATTTTTTGAGAAGTAAAAACAAATCAGAACTACATTATTTTTTCATAATGATAATAGTTTTCTTAAAAGAGTTAAGAAAGCTGAATTTAAATTTTTACATAATGTAGACCGCCGACGTATTGGCGTAATGGTTAGAGCATCTGACTGTGAAGCCATACGTCTGGGGTTCGAATCCCCGTTTGGCATGGATGTTAGTTTCTGTCCTTGTGTGTGATGAATGAATGTGCCCCCCCTTGTAAAAAGGGGTTGTGCGAGCGAATGCGTGTGTGTGGCGTGGGCAACAGTACTTCACCTCCGTGGCTTCGGTCCACAGGTGCCCACTGGGTAACGCGAAGAAAGTACTAATTACGGCATGTCTGTTGGTCAATGAACTCTGTTATCCGTAACTGTTCAATAACCTGCCATTGGAAATAAAAAAACATAATGTAGATCGTGTTATAAAATAACCTTTAACCTTATGTCCATTACCTTTTTAATTTTTTCTTATTCCCAGAAATTTTTCCAGATCTTCAGAAATACCCGGGTTAAATATCAAGTCATTCTGACTAATCTGTAAAATCGAAACTTTTGCATTGTCTTTTTTTGCATTGCCAAAGTTTAAAATAGATTTTAATGAGCTCTATCAAACTCACTTTCATTAATTTTTAATACAAACCAAAAAGAAACCCATCGAAGTTTAAAAGCATACGTTTTCCTTTGTGTATTTTTGTTTTCAACTTATTTCATTTTCCCAATCGCGAAAACCTTTTGAAAAGGCTTCTTTAATTACTTTCTGAACTGCTAAATAGTTCTTTGTTCCAAAACATGCATTTTGCACGCGGGACTTTCCTTTACATTTTACTGGAGTAGTGAAGAGGGGACATCTCAATATTGCAGTAGGTTGTCGAATCTATTTTGAATATTATAGCTTTAAGTCTTGGAAAATCTATGAGACTAGGGGAGTGTATAATATAGTTCCCAAACCAAAGTTTTATTAAAAATATGCATCATACTACGAAGACATATGGTCTGACATTGTAAAAAAGAATTATCCTAAAGGGTGTTTCCAAAGATCGTTACTGAACAATTTGAGTAACGAATTAACTACTCTCTGACGATGATTCAGAATTATTAAAGAAACTGAGGTCAAAGCACAGTCCTGAACCGGTAGAGTGCGGATTTAAAGTTCTCAGAAGAATGGTTGTTGTAGTTGTAGACAAATGGTCGGGGAAAGAAAAATTTCAGTGCCAATTATAAAGTTTTGAATTATTTAGAAACGCCGCGTACAGCTTTTGCCCCATTAAGATGTTTTGTTGTGTGGCAAACAATATTTTTTTTTTCATTTTGAGACGATCCCTCCTCAAAGTCCAAAGTTTCATCCAGTTTTCATAAATAGGTCAAACCATGATAATTAGCTCAATAATTGTATTTCTGCCCCAAACTGTTAGTTCACCACAACTTATCATTTATTGATTTATTGCTTCTAGCAACTTTCGCACTCTAGCGGACAAAAGCAATAAAGAAGCTTTTTAATAAACTATTGAAGCAAAAATATCACTCCTCTCACGTAGGAAGTCTACGCCCCCTTATAGTTTGGCAACGTCCTTTTGAAAAACCCTATATTTTAATGATTTCTAAATCCATTCAAAAATGCCACCCCCAAGATATTTCCATTATTTTGCCCATCTTTCTAATTTAAAATGTCCCCCTTTAAGACTAACTAGGAGTCCCATCTCGAAGGAATTAGTTTCAAATTATTGGATTCCATTGTCGCTCCAAAATAATAATATAGCCTAAGGTCTCATTACCACAATCCATCAGAAACTTTAAGGGAAAAAAGCCCCCAGAGTTTACAAAAAGTAAAACAAATGACCAATTTTCGTGATATGAATAAAAACTAAGCACGGTAAACAAGAAAGAAAATCTCCAAGTGTAATTACCATGACCCAGTGCTTTTGTCTCTTGAGTCTCTCCTGGGAAAATGTAATTACACGCCTTGAAAGTTTCTGCTGATGTCGAGATATCTTCGAGTAATGCGCTCTCAGTTTGGACATGTCGTGTAACTGAAAAATCTTTATAACCGGGAATGAGAGTTTGTTTGAAGAATCGGAGATTTTGAATGAGATGGAGGAGTTGGTTTGTATTTATGGCCTATTTATTTATGCAAAAAATTGATTTCAGGTTCTTCTCATCAATTGATTCTCCTTATTTTTCTATACCTTTAGAGATAGATCGACTTGCTGAAAATCCATAGATTCATATTGATTTACTTCGCAGTATATCTTGATATAATAGATATTTGTCTTTCCCTAACTGCCCAATAGAATCATACCCAAAGAAAAGGAATCATACGCATTATTAAAGAAGTAAAAGTAAATTTAAATCAACTGAAATATTCCTATTGTCTCTTTTAACCTTAAGTCTTAACCTTATTTTAACTCAATCATAAAAAAGAAACTTAACTTATGTTGAAGCTAAGATTATGTAATCATTCAGTAACAGTATGAGTTGGATATATTTTTTATACCTCTGACAAGAACGTTTTTAATAAAAATCAATAACAATGAGGAAGTTGCATGATTTTTTTAATTTTTTTAATCGATTCTTCTTGCGAAAATAAGCAACTACCCAAAATTTGAGGCCGATCGAGAAATTTTTTGATTGCCAAAAAAATTAACAAAATCCCCTTTTTAAAAGCGCACAAAACGCCAAGAGTTTGGGTTGTGACGTCATCATACGATAAACATTGTTTGAAAGCAATGGAGTTGATGGTATGATAGTTGATGTCATCGTACGATTTAAACAATAAACGTTTTCAGTCACGGGTTTTTTTCCTGACTTTTAAATTAAAATATTTAATTACCTGTACATTGTTTTGAAAAATTGACTAGATATTTCATTTCACTATACAATAAACCATACGGAACACTTGTTTGTTTTTGAAAATCTGACACATGCAACTTCCTTATTGTATCTAAATAGGTAAATAAAATCACCACGTTACTATTAATATTACAAAACTGAGTAGAATAAATTCTCATTATTAGATTAATTGAGGGAAAAATTAACTAATGAAAATCCTGGAAAGAGGAGTGAGTCTATTTTACGAAGTTCAAGAATCAAATTATTTTCGTTTAATTAAAGCAAGGACTCTGTGTTTGAAACAAGCTTAAAAAGATTTACATATTAAAGTAAACCTTTAAAGTTCTTCAAATGTTGCTTCTTATGCTTGGAAATATTAGAAATTATATATTTAAGTACCCTAAAAGAACTCTTGAATTAAAAGTCTTTCACTAATATGTTTAAGAGAAGAATCTTACCCTCACTAAATCGAGTTAACTAATATTGAAACTAATCGACTTTTCAAAAAAAATCTTAGAAATTTCCATCTTAAATGCTGATATCTTAATCTGACATCTTAAATACTTTGGTACTTAAATAAATTATTAAACGTCAATCAAACTGCTTGTCATTGTCAGCATTTCCCTTTTGAAAAATCCAGTTTTTATTAAATTCAAAACGACAAATTCTCCCCAATCCTAATTCAATCAACACATTTATAACAAACCTCCAAACTATATCGATAAATGAATAAAAATTCAAAAAAATTTCAAAACGAACTCTAGCCAGTGAACTTAATTTAGACAATTTCACGAACGTGGTAATATGACTCCGCGAAGCGTGCAAAAGCTCTCCGCACCTCCAGTGATTCCCTGACAACATCAGCAACAATTTATTCCAGGGGAATATCCTAGGTTTGAAGCCTCTAATTATATTTCCCGCAAAGTTAATTATATTATGAATGCGGGCGATGAAAAACCCAGTTGCGCTTGCTAAATCTGTGCCTTCCTTTGTAAATTCTTCTATATTCAAATATCTCTTGTAGCGGGCCTAATTATGATCTGTTCGGGATATTGCGATTTAGGGAATGTTAATGTGATTATTCTAGTTTCTTTTCAACTGTTAATTGGGAGAGAGTGTGCGTTTGAAACTTTTATAGAATTGGAATCGCCGCAATAATTATTCATTTTCACAGGAGGCCGGAGAGGTAATTTGAATTATCCTTTGACGTATTTTTGATGGTAATTGAGTTTTGGGGGGATTTTTTTCTATTTTAGGGTTCGATAACAAAGACAAGGAAAGAATTATCTCTTGGTTTGAGAAATTCTTTGGAATCTATCATTGAATTCTGAGTTTTATTGTTCGAATTTTTTGAAAAGCATATTTAACTGAATATGGAGTCAATCTCATGAATAATTAATTCTGAAATTATCTGTACTACTGAGTCAAGAACACAGAATGTTTCTAAATATCTGAATGAAAAGTTAATACTTCTTGATGATATTAAACAGTTTGTTCTTTATTTGCAGAGTTTTTGCGTCTTACTACCCATGTGTTGAGTTCAATAATTCTTTTAAAAGCTCCGGAATAGGATGACTACAACACGTGTGAAGAAAAAACTACTCCCGTTTAACTAACTTTTTTTTAAAGTTAGTTGTTGGAAGAGTCTGTAATACTGCAACTGTAACCAAATATTCTTACTCATATACCAAGGAAAGTAACTCAACTGAACGTAACTTTATCCAAAGCCACAAATTTTTCCATTTGTCGATGGGTAGCCCAATAAAAAAATTGTAAAAAGTAGAAGTAAAAATTAGCCTTCAAAGAAATGTTGGTTGAACCAATAATAATAAAATGATAAGATGGGACAAAAGTTTTCCACGGATGCTCTTCCTATCCAACCCTTGATTTATAAGTAACCCTTTTATGACTACATAGAAACTTTCTATTCCTTTTTTGCTGTATGGAATAATATCAAACTCCTTAGAGTAGACAGTTTTTCATTTCATTCAATACAACCAGTCTCCATTTTGAACTCAAATAGAGTGCTTCGTAAAATTTTCATTTACGGAGCACAGGAATTTGATGTGCGGGAAGGGTTTTCAGGGGCGGCATTTCTGAGGGGATTTTGATAAATATCCGGGATCCCACCCGTCACTGGAACGGGATTTGGGCCATCCATCTTTCTCAAGGGCGTAACGCGGCGCGATATACTATACCCCAATGCAGAAAACGGTGTGAAATGTATACCTCAAGAGTCTCAACTAAAGGGTGCACGGCAGAAAAGGGCTATTTTCAGTTTATTAAATTTCAAACTGTATTCGAAAGACTAATACATTTGAATAGACTTTTCTCGATTTCCAGAAATAAATGTTTCGGAACTGTTAACTCTTGTGGTACAAGTACATATTTTTCTTTGAGTGGACTCGGTACCTATTGCTGAACCAACATTAGTAAAAGGGCCACCTGATTTTTACAGACTTTGCATGGCCGATAGTTGGGTCACCGGTGATAGTTGGGGTCTTGCTTTTATATACAAGCAAATGTCTCTTCCTCTTTCGATTAACTGCCCCTCAACTTCCACCTGTCTCCCCTTTTACTGTCGTTGGTTCATCAGTAAAACATTACTTTTTTATGTAATGTTTTACTCTTTTAAGGTTAAAATGATATAGTATTTTTTCACATAAGCAATATACAGGTAAAAATGGGCTGATCGTGTATGTGTGCGACGGTATGGATAGGGATATGTTTTTAGGTGACCTTTGTATTTAAACTAGTGCTCTAATTTCTCCTACTCCCATAGAGAAATCTGGGGTAGTTTGCCAAATGGGGAATGTATTCAAACGCAAATCTTAAAATATGCAGAGTATTTCAAGCTTCAGTGCTGGTAGAATAACTGGCAAAATTTTAAACTATAATAAATATTATATTACTTTTAAATTTATGTCTTTTTTAGTCAGATTTATTGACTAGAATGGGCTTTTGAGTATGATTTATTTTGCCAATCCCTCTTACTTCCCAATTCCCAAATCCTTTCCCAATCTATAAGTTCATGACTGCTAAATTATGAAAGGGAATGGTCCCATGGTATCCCACACTATCAAACTTAACAAACTTTTACTTCCTATTAAATAAATTAAAATCTTAATTCTCTACTAGGCTATGCACTGTCCCTTTTAGGGCAAGTATGGTTTTGAAAAGCTATTCATTAAGAAATAAAACATGCATTAAGTGAACATGGGGCAATTCTTATGGATTTAACTCCTATCTAGATAAGAGGCATTACGAATTCGTTATTCATCATAACTGACCAATGTTAATAATAACATTTATAATAACATTTTTATCAAGCTCTAACAGTAAATCTATCAATTCAAGAATGGATTTGGTGATAATAAACGGTCGACGATTGCAGATAAATATTATTCGACTGTTCAACGGTTATTATTCAGATATTGACTTTCTGAGAGAATGAAATAATGAAAGCGGCTTTAATGTATTTCAAAAGATAATTAGTCTAGAACGGTTAATTGTCCACTTGTTCTGAGATTCGGAACACAGCGAGTGCTTTTATAAAACTCAAACAAGCACTTAAAACGAGCTTTTAAGTTCCTCTCTTTCAATAACGACACATCAATTTTAAATCCTCGGCTCAAATATTTGTTCTCGGTATTTCTAATAATTAATGACAATTAAACTCAACATCCGGCAGAACAGGATGAAAAGATACAAGGATCAAATTAAATCTGGATAGGGAAAAAGAAGTGCATTAGTAGTTAGTAGAGTGTCTGTATATTTATATAGTACTGGCGCTAAAGTTTTAAAAAATATATTCTGGTGTACTACAGATGGGCTTCACCAGTCCAAAATGTGTAGCACTAAGCCAGATGATACCCGGATAATATGGTCCCAAGAAGAGTGAGAAATAGGAGCAATTTTTATGTTAATGCTACAGAAATCTATTTTAATCCATAACAATCGATGTTACACCTACAACAATTAATGTTACATCTTATCTTGATGTATTTTCAACAATTGACGGTTTTCCGTGATGTAAGGCATGAAATGTTTATTTTCAAGCAGAAAATGGACCAAAAAATTATTAGGATGCAATATAGGGAATTGTTTTTATTCAGAAACCTTCCCAGGATGAGTAGAGCATAGTGGTAAAGTTTAAAAGTTAATGTAGGTTGGAAAACCTTCAAACTATTAAGTACATACATATACAGACAAAATTAATTTTTATATATAAGAAGAGTATCTGTATAGAGATTTTATTATAATGGTAAAATTATTTCCCTGTGAGACGATAAATTTCTTGCCGATCAAGCAAACCAGGCAGATAGACTGGTTGAAGAAAGCAATAAAAGTTTCGATTCGATGACCCTCTTTGTGATACAAATTTCTTACCTGTATGAAATTCTTTTATTTTGCAGAAACGTAAATAAGATACTTGCCTCTCAAATATGGCACTGTCATTATTATTCTACTAGACTATTGTGAAAGAGAACGCCTACCTCCGAAAAATAAGATTGGCTGTTTTGGCTAGGTGTTAGAGCTCTATTTGAATATCTGAGTACAACCGTATCGTTCAAAAGTAATAATTTTTAATATAAACAAAAAGTGTGATTATAACCCTTATTTCTAGACTTGGGATACTAAAGAGGAGAAATAAAAAGTAGGGGAGAGTGGGGCTATTTCGCACATGGGGCACATTCGGACAGACGGCATTTCCCCTAGTAATTATTAATTTAAAAATCTGAAAAAAAATACCAGTAGATGGTAGAATGACTACCACCTCCTGCATGAATTTTCAAAGCCCTGAGCCATTTTGTTGAAAACGTACTAGAAATTTGTTAGCGTTAGAAGCAGCAAAGTAAATTTTCTTGTCATTTTGTTGGAGTAAAATATCAATCAAAAATAACTCTCAAGTGGACATTCAGCATTTTATTCAGTAGATGCACTACTAAAGTAAATTTCTAGAAGGGTTTTATTTCCTTGCTTTAATTATAAATATCTTGTTGGGACGTGGTAAGCTTGAAATGGTAGATGGGGCACATTCGTACACCAAAAGATGGGGCAGATTCGGACAGTTCATCTTTCGCATTTTTTGATTATGAAAGTGATTTATATGTTTATAAGTGCAGTATATTTAATAACTTGAAGTTTAATTGTTTTTTATTGTGATTGTTTCAAAATTTGGTGATAATAGAAAATAACATCTTAAAGAAAGATTCAGTTTTAAGGAATTTAGATCCAGATTTAAACATTGAAGAAATAAATGTCCCTGATAATTGTTTAATACCAATTGACTTGGACTTAAGTGATTTTATTCTAGTAGAATTTGCTACTAAGAAGAAAATTTTGCTATGTTGGTCGAATAGAAAATTTGGAATTGAATGAAGCTTATTTAAAATTAATGATGAAAAACTTTAAAATTAATGACTAAACTTTTATTTTCCCAGTAAGTAATGATTCAACATTCATACAAAAAGATAATATCGTATTAAAAGTTCCCCAACCGTCAGTTTCAGGTGTTAATAAGCGAGCTGTTGGTTTACTTTCCTTTGGAATAAAACCTGACAGTTAAAATATTGGTTGAACTTTTTCTAACTAATTATATTATGTAAAGTACGTCAATTTGCAATATACTCTTCATTACTACAATTGTTTTCCTCATCAAAAACTTGGATAATCGATATTTTCTGAAGCTGTTTTCTTTTTGTAAAAAAATCTTCAATTTAGAGGGAAAATATATGTAAAAGCGCCAAATATTTTGTTTAATTATTTTTACTTTAAAGTGCCATAAACTTTTTAGTTTGTAAAAATAATTATTGTATATATTTTTGCATGTGTACGAATGTGCCCCACACGTGAGCGAAACTGTCCCACCCATGGGGCACATTCGCACGAAATTTCTCATTTTTTAGATTGAAGATAAAGGTTAGAAATTCTAGATGAATGCGACCAATTAGCGTTCTAAAATATCGGGAAAGGTTTTAACTTTCATTTGAATCCGAGTTTGTTTCAATATCTCATCTAGATCCAGAGAAATATGCCCAAATGCACTTTTTGTGCGAATGTGCCCAACTCTCCCCTACTATTTACAGGTAGAACGAAATCGTTTATTGATGACACGTTGTCTACATTACTTACCATAACTTAAAACGAAATTTTTGAGTATGATATATCAGTATAGAATTACTTATAAGTTTTTTTTCAAAAAAAAACATTAAAGGGGTGAGTAAAAGTGCTTCTTACTATACCCAACGTTTTCATGAAAATAAAGCAATGAGAAAATTTATTGAATTAAAGTTTTTAGATGAATAAATAAAGTAAAAACAATAAAATATTAGAGCAATAAAGATAAAAATATGATTAATAAATTTTCAGGGATAAAATGCTAGTGTTTTTTATTGCCGAACAGTTTTATTTGTATATGAATGTGATCTTATGTGACCTTAAACTAAAAAACAAAAAGCAAATCATGTAGCTCCTTTATCTAAAAGTTCACTAAAAAATTCCCAGATAATTTAATTAAAAAAAGATAAATTGAAATACTTTAAGAAGCATAACTTTAGGGAGATGATTTTCCACTCGGCATCAACTTAAAACAAGAATTTTTCACTAAAATAATTATTGTAAAACAGTAATTTTTAACGGAATATAAAGTATGACTTAGACTCCTTAGAGATATCTGTGATTTTTTTAAAAGATTTTAAGGCCTGCACACAAAGCAGCGAATAGAAATATTTCTTATCTATGTTTCTTATCACCCCATTTTCCCGTATTATTAGTTATTACTTATCAATGTTCCTGTGGCTACCTGGGAAGGAATCCCTCAATTATACAGGGTGTTTCAGATAAGTGTTTCATAACTTCTAGGATGGGTAGGGCACACCTAGACGACTCAGAATCCCCTAGGAACGAGGGGTTGGAAATGCACCCCTAGAGAACTGAGGGTTTTTATAAGCTGGCAGGGGTATAATCCACAGGGGAAATTGACATATAACCTTTTAGGATTGAATTAAAACCAATAAAATCGTTCTATTCCGGCATTTATTGTTACAGAAAAGACTATTTAGGAGCTGAAACTTCATCTCTTTAATTAGTTTTATGGAATAAATTCCTGAATCGATGATTTAAACTCGATCTTTAAAGGTTACGTGTCCATTTCCGCAAGGAATTTTACAACTTCCCATGCCCATTTATAAAAACCCCTAGCTCTTTAGGGGAGCATTTCCGATCCTCCATTCCTATTTGATCCTGTGTCGTCTATGTGTGTCCTGTCCTACCCTTCCTAGAAGTTATGAATCACTTAGGAGGCATCCATAAATTACGTGAGGTGTTTTTTTTTCAAAATCTGGACCCCCCCCCTCCCCCCTTGGTGAGATTTTGCTGGACCCCCCTCTCCCCCACGTGAGATTTACCTACAACTTTTTCATACTTAAATAAAAGAAAATCGTATAATTTCTAATTTAAAAAGTTGACGACCCCCCTCCCCCCTTGGTGAGATT
This sequence comes from Tetragnatha versicolor, assembly GCA_024610705.1. Taxonomy (NCBI): domain Eukaryota; kingdom Metazoa; phylum Arthropoda; class Arachnida; order Araneae; family Tetragnathidae; genus Tetragnatha; species Tetragnatha versicolor. The sequence continues at coordinate 4,051,062 of JANDEH010000019.1, forward strand.
TGGTGATATTTTTCCAAACCCCTCTCACCCTTTTTGACCTCACGTAATTTATGAATGTCCCCTTATCTGAAACACCCTGTACACGACAATCCTCATTTAATAACGATAACTTATTATAATACCACTACTTTTAAAGTCGTTTTGTTTGATGACTGCAATTTGCACTGTTCTTACATAAACTAATGTTGGTTGAATATAGGCTCTTAATAGGCAAAAGCACTTCTAATTACTAAGAAATATTACGGCAATCCTTATTCCTGTGTTTCTTCCGATTCTGAGAATATGGAAATGGCGCCGCCGAGAACCGTTTACGCTCTCTCCCAAATTAAATTCCGGGCACAGAAGATTCAATTTTTCTGGGTGGAAAAAACAATTACATTCCTCAAGGAAACGCGTTCCCTCAGTTTCCTTCAGAATATAATCTTGGTCTTTCCAAGTCGAAGAGACCTCATGTAAAACGGGAGGAAAAAAGAGTTTTAATTCTAGAAACCCGTGGAGGTAATGCGTGAAGGGGGAGCCTTAGTCGGGACACTCTGCGTGACAGTATGTTGAATTGCTAAAAAAGAAATTCCCAAACGGGCAATTCAAATATCACGTAAGCATTAATTTGGTCCTTTTTGACACACATTGTTAGCAAAGATAAGCAAACCGGAACCCCTCTCATAATTACGTAAGAAAAAATTCCCGACCCCCTGAAAAGTCGAAATGCTTGAAATGTTTCTTGAAATTTTTTTTCGTAAAATTTAATTTTGGTAGATTTTTGAAATTATTTATGCAAGAAATAAGAGATTTTCAAAAATGCAGTGTTTGTAACATCTTACTTTAGCTCATAATTTATATACCCCCTCTCCCTTGTAAGGAAATATAAGCAAAGAATATTTGAAAAGCCTGAAATAGGATAGGGTTAAAGTTTCTTTAGAAGTTAGGTTTTTCTAGGTTTTTTGGTGGATTTCGAAGTGTCACTTTCTTTCTCAGAAAAAGTTTTAAAGAAAGGGAATCAACCTTTTACAGAGGATGGCAATTGATTCATATTAGTGGGAAAAAAACGTTTTCAGACGATTTACTTTTCGTTAGCGATTTTTCTTTCCTGTTTGTCAGCTAGGGGGCCAGATTCGGATAAATTTTTGTAGTAGGCCTATCTCAAAAGAAGGGACCCCCGTGTTACATGGTATTCATAAAATGTGTATAACACAATAATTGAATTCTGTTGACTCTTCAAGTTGAGTCTGTTGACTTTTTCAATTAGATACCTAAAAGTGCATTTGGGTTTATATTTTACATTTTTGAAAATTAAGTATTGGAAAAGTTCTCCAGAATATGTTATTTTTTAGATAGTTTTAAGATTTCGAGGGTCTTTAAATTACGGCGCTTCTCTCACATGCCTTATGGTAAATCAGGGACAGTCTTGAAAAGAACTTAAAAATCGATATTTTTCACTAGCTTCCTGAAGAGCTAGTAGCTAGTTGCGGCTCAAATCCAGATGACAATGCAATGCCATCCCGCTGATTAATAAAAATTTGTCATTCTTGGTCTCCAGGGGAGTATAACTGGTTTTCCCCATTTCAGAGCTTGGGAGGTATAAAAATAATCGTAATTCTTCCACATTTTAAATAAAAGATTTTTGCTATGTTGTATTTTGAAAATCAATTCAGTTTTTTTGGGGGTATTCAAGTTTTAAGGGTGAGAAAATTATCCCTCTGGATTATAACTCACGCAACCACGAATGAGCAACGACTGCTGAAATATAAAGCATATGAAAAATGACTGAGAGTGTCTATCTTTCTCTCTTTTTAAAAACACTACCAAAAAAATCAAATCATCTTTATACTTGAGTTGAAACTATAGCTTACATTATTCGAGGTAGCCTTATACTGAAGCTGTAAGGTTTTCTCACAAACTGTGGCGTTTAAACACGAATCGAGCGATGTCCATGCATTTTTCAATGGGAGTAAATGTTCAAAGCGCAGTCTCTATATTACCTCCCCGAGCAGATCCTTCTTATCTGCTCAGAGAAATTAATTACAGTTCTTTACACGGGCTCCTGAAGTGAGTGTTATTTTTGCTCTGTAATAAAATGTTGAAGTAGATTGGTGGGGATTTTCTTTTAAGAGGGAACTCCAATTATTAGGCTTAGGGACGAGTAGAAATTGGGAAAAAAATGGACAATGGTAGTCTAGGGGGTTATATTTAGATTAGGCTGGTCGGGGGAAGAAAAATAAAAAAGATAAGTTCTAAAAACAACAAAAGTTCGGGAAAAGAAGGTTTCGGAAACTTTATTTATGTCTAACTTTTAGTCAGGCAGTCCTTAAGAAAGAAAAGTAATGGAATTTCTCTTAAAACCTTTAACTTTGTCAGAAATTAGACATCTATAAGAGTGACAAGATATGTAGAATGTGTTTCTACAGTTATTAGTTATCTAGTTTTCTGGAGTCGGAATAAATGACATGTACTGGGAGTTTTTATTTTCAATGGGCGGGTACTGCTGGAGATTATCCTTGACCACGACAGAAACTAACATCCATGCCAAACGAGGATTCGAACCCCAGACGTACGGCTTCGCAGTCAGATACTCTAAACACTAGGCCAGTGCGTCGGCTTGTACTGAGAGTAGAAAGAACAATAAGAAATAAAGAGAACACGCTGTGTACAATAATTGAATCGTTCTTTCCATGTACTGGGAGTAGAAAGAACAATTCAATTATTGTACACAGCGTGTTCTCATTATTTCTTTTAAATTGGGATTTGTTATAACAAAGTCATTCTAAAAAATTATATTTCTTTCAAGAGCGCCTCTTAGGGTGTATTTTTAGGGTGTATCGATTTTTTATTTTGATGATATGGATTTTGGCCTAATACGGAAAAATTGTCCACTGTGGTAAAGGGCGCCAGTTATTCTTATCAGAATTTCGGATTATGTCTTTAGGTGCCACACCGACCTTGAAGGTTTTCAATGCGCGCAACACAGTTAAGCCCGAAAAGAGTCTTTCCACCCCACTCTAGGTCATCATAATCAAAACCCAAAAAAGGTTTTCTATACACTCTACAGCGCCAGTCGTGGATTGAAATAAAAAAGTTTTTATGACATCATTTTCCTCGAAAAATATAAACCACCCAAGCAATCTAGCTGATGTGCTGAATTGTTGATACATCTCGTATATTAATTCAAAAGCGGTTCTATACTTAATACTACGGTGCACAGTTTGGAACTACTTCTACTATAACCACTAAAAAATCCGACTTTATGAAATTCATGCTGCCATAAAAGTTTTAACAAGCATGTCATAAATTCATTTCAAAAAGCAATATCGCTTGAATTTTTTAACGTCACATCCTCTCAATCGTTCCCGTTGCTCCTTTAAATATCCCAAAACCACGCGAAAAATTTTCCAGGCAACTCCCCAACGAATATCTCCATCCTTTCTTCAGATCCAATATTGAATTAGAAAGGACACCCTCCAAAAAATTCCACGACGTGTTTCATTAAATAAAATATTTCATCTTCCGTTCGAAAAAGCAGCTGCTGAACCCTTCGAAATTTTATTCGACCCTCGAGAACCATAAAGGAAAAGTTCTTTTTCGATACTCGAAGATGGTTTCTGTTCGGCATTTGTTTAACTTCCCCATAAGCTAAACTGTCGACCGAAACTTATATTTGAATTGCTAACAATAAATATCCGCCCCACTTTGAAATGAGACTTTTCTTAATATGTTTTGTGGATTCACTTATCATGGATTTTGAAGACCCAAACAAAACAACGCTTACATTGTATGGATTCTAATAAAATGGATGTTTTTAAATTAAAGAAGTGTTTGAAACAATAAGTAGGAAATACTTTTACTATAAAAAGTTAAAAAATTATCATAATAGTTGGTTATTCAATTAGGTATTTCAACTTATAACAATACCACTAGGTAATAACTTTAAACAAGGGGATACTTCATGGATCATGGAGTAGGGTAGGTGGGGGTAAAAACCCGCACGAGGCAAAAGCACGCACCGCGATTTTTTATTGTTAATGATCGATTCAAAAGTTGAAACCCAGGTAGTTGGTTTGTCTTATTATGACCTATTGTTCTGTGAAAATTCGTACCCCTAAGTCACTCATGAGTTTAAAAAATGCCAAAAGTTTGTTTTCCATCATTTTGATGTAATTTTTCTGATCTTTTACTTAAAAATTACATAAAATAGGGCTTGAAGAGAAATACAAACAAATAGCCCAATGATAAGATAGCAATTCAACTTTAGTTTCATTTTGAAAGAATTGCCTCAACATGTCTCTAAAAATAATAAGGCTTGTTTTTCAAAATAATGTAAAACGGGGCAAATCCACGCAGGTGTTTTGGGGCAAATGTACGCAGCTTAAAAAGCTCAGGAATTCGTCCCAAAAGGAAATTGGGACTACTTGATCTCTAAAGAGGTTAATAATGGTGTCCGAGATGCCAACCCTCTACCTGAAACCATCCTTTCTCCCTTTTGAAAGATATCTGGTCAATCTGAAATAAATTGCAACAACAGATTGACAATTTTCTTTAAAACTGATCATATTTATATTTAATATTGTTGGTTGGCTTAGAAATATTAAAACAACATTAAGAGCATTATTTTTTAGTGTTTTTACAATGAAAAATTATGTTTATCCATGATTATTTCACTTGGGCACCAAGATTTGCAAGTGCGGGTCTTTGCCCCTTTTTGCGAGGCAAAGCCCTGCGAATTTTTTTTCTACTAAATTGTAAATTTCTCCTAAAATACTATCGATAAGAATTTAAACTTGGATTGGTTTTGTAGGTAAGATCTCAATCTAACATATCCAATTGAAATTTCGGGATTATCTACCCCCTTTCGACGACAATGTTAAAAATACTGAAAATTGCGTGGCTTTGCCCCCACCTACCCTACCTATGCCGTTAGACCTTCAAACTCCAGTACCACCAATTTCACTGGGTGAGGCTATGAGCAAAAGCCGTTGTAGAACTTGTGACTGAAAATCAGTGTCAGCAGTGGCAAAGACCCTTGTTTTCCCTAACAAACGTGGTCCTTATTTTATGGAACCCTGAGGGATGAAAAGCCGAGTCTGCCTTGCCCAACCATCGAACATAACTCGGGCACAACGCCACTGGGCAGGTAAAAACTAACAATACAATAGCAGTACCGACATTAACGATATTATTTGATTGTTTATGAAGATAACTCTTCAAAGAAAATACTAAACTATCATGGATTTTGATTAACTTAATAATTATGATCATTAAGCCTGAAACTAATTTTCTGACCCCAGCCATATGCTCAAATCCTGGTAACTTTTTTCCGCTTTCTAGAGTATCAGAAGCGCGTTTGCGGCTGCATTTTCTAATGTGATTTTGATTTGAGGATGAATTTATCAAAGCTCAATAAAGATTTTGCTAAACATTTATTTCACATAATGCACTCCTCCAACTTGGAAATGATGAAAGGTGTGTTGTTGAGTTATTGTCGTATATGGAAGACCCAAACTCCATTAGGATTCAAGGCCAGGGGGGGCAGAAAACTAAAGGCCCATAAATGTTAGGAGCTCCACAGGAGTTCGACTTCTGTCTCATATGATAGATAGCGGCTCCATCTATTGCCAACTCTCCAATTTAGCCATGTCTCTGAAGGAAAGGAAGTTTCAGATGACCTGGAAAAACTTACCAGAAGACCTGGACACATAGAGTGTTTTCAGGTGACGTCAAATCCATTTTGTTGTGAATATAAGTGAGACTCTGAACTATTGTTTCAAATTAATATTTATTTTATTATTAAGTAAAGAACTGAGTGGCAACAATATTGTTTTAATATTCTTTAGAATTCTTAAAAATGTAAATAGAAGAAAAGATAATTTAATAGCTATAATTTAATTTTGACTAGATTGTAAATAAATAACCTGTTTTATAAATGAAAGGCTTCGTCATTATTTGGATATTCTTGCTAGCGATTAGATATTTAGATAGTTATTAAACATTTATCAACTTCCTTGTTGTAAGTCAAAATGTCTGTTACTAAGGCAGTTGCTAAGGGCGGAGGTATCTGTTGTTGTCATGTGATTGCAAATGCTCCAATAGTTGCATTCCATGACCAATTATTTTCTTTTAATTGTTAACTGCTATAGGTCAAAAAATCTGTTGCTAAGGCCGTTGCTAGGTCCGAGTCATGTGATTGAAAATGCTCTATGGTAAACTGCGCCATGATCACAGGACTTTCGGACCCACATATTTTACGAATATTTTTAAGATGCGAATAATTAATTTTTTATCCTGAGCTCTTCAATAGTCTTAATCCCTTTAAGAAAGTTTATTAAACCATTTCAGATACACTCTGCATATCCCTAAAGTAAACAAAGTTCTGTTAAATCTTTCTCATAGCAAAAACATATCCCGCACCAGCTATGCGAACTTTACTCGTTCACTTCTTCGATTGGCTAAACAACCGTTAACTAGTTGTTTCGCAACAGTGCCCGCTAAGTTGTTTAAACAGCAGCAGCGACAAGACGAAGCATTTACAGGGGGGCAAAATAAAACAAAGCTAATCTGCCGAAATCTCCCTCTAATCCTATTAAGCCGCGTGACAGCTTTGCGGAAGGGGGGATAAAGGCACCAACAAATCGAAGCGCCGGTCTTAAGTGCGTTAGAAAAGAATTACAAGAGATAATTCTCGCATTTACCCTCACTGAATTGGTTCCTTTTTCTGTTTATCTGCTGTTCTGGTATCTATGTGAATTGAATACATTCTCCTGGGACCACGGTTTAAAAATATAACAGTTATTCAATAATTCTGTTGCTTATGATCAATTTTTTAACTATGTGTTTGATGGGAAAACCGTTTAAATAATTGATGCAAATGAAAATTTTTCTATCATTTAATTTTACTGTTAATTTTCGCTTCTTCATAAAACCATAAAATTGACTACAGACACCCATTTTTATTGAAGTAGAGTGTATATGTGTGCTTGGTTAGCAGAGAGCAAACATTTGCACTAACCTTCCCGATGTAAAATATTTAGTAAAAATTATTCCCATCAAAATTTTATTTAATCGGTTGCATCGGTTATTTGCTTACCAACAGCAAAGCTGGGCATTCTAAAATGTACCAAGACTTCCAAAACTGTTCAAATGACCAATGTTTATGTTATTTTTCACTGAACTCCACCATCCCCGTAGAACAGTGGTTTCTATCCCTTTTCTCCTTACAAACTCTTTATTAAGGCTTTTTTTACAGTCAAATTATATCGAAAAAACATATGGCAGATTCATTGCATTGAATAATTCAAATTTCTGTTATTATTATTAATATTTCATTATTTTTCCCATAATTTTTGAATACCATAAAGTATTTCGAGTACTATTATGAAAACACCTTTTATGCACCTCTTGAACCCATGAGGGTTGAAGAGGAGGATCAGAGGGGGGTTAAGGAAACTATCCTGTTACAAAAGGGAAACTATCCTCTTCAGACTATCCTCTACTACCAAACTATCCTTTACTACGTTCAAACTATCCTCTTCAGAGTCAAAGGGGCGATATTGTCCATTTTAGTAATAAATAAATTAATTGATATGTAATTTAAGAAATCATTACTTTCATGCACTTTAAAACGACAGTCTCAAAAATGAATATAAATTACTCAAATCTGAGTATGTTCCCCACTCAAAAAGGCTTCGATCCAAATTTACTCAAATTTGAAAACCTGCATACTACTCATTTTTGAAAATGCGCAGATACTCAAAAATAAAGCATCATGTACTCATTTTTTAATTCATCCATGACATTCTTATAAAGAGGGTGCAATGTGTTACAGTTATGATGACCATATAGCTACGTTACTAAGACATGAGTGCGACGTCAAAGCATTGTGTGGCACATTATCACACCAACTTAACGGTACTTTCTATGGAAATATAAACTTAAAATAAGCATAATTTTAGTGGTGACTATTAAATTGTTTGAAACTGAGTATGTCTGGTTTTTCAAAATTGAAAGCATTGGGTCGTCATATTTGAACCGAAAAGTTTCATACTAAAATGAGAACATCGATTTACTCAAATTTGAAACTGTTATTCCTCTCAGTGTACTGATACTGTGCGATGTGCAAGCATAAATAATAAAAACGGTAAACAACTATCGCTTCTTAAAATCATGAAAACTGGCAGGCCATGAGTTAAATGGAAAAGCTCCAAGAGTCGACAAATAGCTTCCTGTACCTTAAAATTCAAACATTCTGAGGGAAAGATCTCAGGTGGTCCCATTCTCACAGAGAGACTACTATTGACATTCCTAGGAGGTAATTAAAACGGCAAAGACGCGCCTTCTCCTCATTGTACGAGGAATCCAAACAGAGTTCTATGTATTCAAATCGAGGAATCGAAGGATCTGTCATTAAAGTGATATACGGTTCCATGGGGATACTCAATCGATGATCTTTACTTGGAATGGGAAAATATAGCAAACGTTTTACGTGGACTTTTGATGTTAAAAGGAACGTGCGTAATTAAGCATTCTTCTCAGGAGCCGCCCCCCTTGCCTTAATTCCTGCATTCCTTTGCGGATGGAGCTTGGATATTCCAAGTGGCATTATAGAATCAACAACAAATTAAACATTTTAGTTTTAGTTGAACCTAAAGTGGTTCAATTTTATTTCAATCAATATAAATAGGGTTACTTGGGGTAAGTGGGACCCCTTTTTGGCCTAGTACATTTTTGGAGCTTTATAGAAAAAAATTGAAAGGGTTTATTTTGTACTTGTTGACTAATTTCGTTTAAGAGTCTATCGATAAACAAAAATTTATCAGTAGTTTCTAAAATAAAGCTTTATATTTTTCTTAACTGGTCTTTTTATCAAAAATGAGATGGGTGACCCACTTACCCCAAGAGATGGGGTAAGTGGGTCACCCCCTCTTTATTTATATTTAAAGCAAGCAAAACTTAAAAGGAAGTAAGTGGGTCTTACTTGATAAAGTACAGTAAATTTCAATACAAAATATTTTATTGTAACTGTGTCCATGAGTGAGAAATATACTCACATCAAAATCAATATGACAAGGTAAGAATAGAATGCAAAGCAAAATAAGTATTTTAAAGAATATTTTGAAAGCCCAAAGAGACATGTTTTACTTTAGAATATAAAATAGTGTTTAGAAAACAATAAGGTTGATTAAGATTTATTTTGGCACTTTAATACACATTGTAAGGTAAAAAAGAAATCACACACTAAATGAGAATAAACACTATTGATGAAATATTTCACTTTACTCACCATAACTTAAATTAAAACGCAAATTTGATATAAAATGTCGATCAAACTATTTATAAATTTTAATGAATTTTGAAGTGGTGAGTAGAAGGTCTTGCTTCTTGCTACTATAAATCGAAATTTTCGGGAAATATTGGGGGAAATAACCCCCTTAAAATCCACTCATGTCTTCAGTAGTAGTTCCTATATCATATGGTACCATCTAGAACCACTTATATCATAATAAAGGGTCCCACTTACCCCACACTGAGGGGTCCCACTTACCCCAACCATGCTAAAACTATGGGGTAAGTGGGACCCCCCTGTTAAACACTTCAAAATTAAAAATTTTGAAAAATTTCAAATTGCCGTATGTAATTTAGGTCAAACTCTGCAAAACAGTTCAATAAACATTAAAATGTAATGAAAACTTACCTAGAAATACTTCTTTGAAAAATACGTCTTGAACTCTCCAAAAAAATCCATTCTGGGAATCTATTTTAAATTAGTTCTATAATCTTAAAAATAAATTAATCAAATCTCAAATATATGCAAAACTCATCGGTGTGACAAGCTGTAACATAATCAATGCGAGTAAGTGTGAATTTTCCTGTACATATTATAGTTTTAGGGGGGTGACCCACTTACCCCAGTGACCCACTTACCCCAAGTAACCCTATATGAATATAGGTATAAAGTTTAGATTAAATCATCCCAACTCTGTAATAAAAATCATTTCTATATTATGTAAGCTTGAAAGCAAATAATAAAAGTGTTAATGTTTACATTGCATTTAGCTAAAAAGCTTATATTATATTTAACAGTCACCTACATGGATTACGTAAGATAAAAAACTTTTGTACTTGTTGTTTATGTGATAAATAAAATAAAAAATAAAAGTAATTTATTCTTAAAAAGAACTAATTTCATATCCCATATTTGACAAATATATACATTCTAATATCTGCAAGTTTTAATTCGTATAAATTAAATAACAAAGACTTGTTTTGTATCTAAGATCATAATTCATCAAATATAATCATAATTGATAAGATGGAAATAAGTAGCATTTAAATAAGCAATTACCTAGAACAGAATTAGCTAATTATTCCATCTTTTAACAGGGCTGCAATTATGCATGTTTGTTTTATTCAGTGTCTTCGATGGAGAACACCTGCACTTAATAAAATAAAAAATATAGTATTAAAAACCGTAACTACTGTCTTTGCACTTAAAAAATTAATTTATAGCGCACTTACAGTTTTGAAATAATTACAACAGTTAATTGATGTAATCAATTACTAGTTTTAAATGAATACTTAAATATGCATATTCTGATGATTTCTCAATGATAAATTTTCTCTATGCTAGCCATTTACTGAGGTCAAAGTATTTCAAACGATTGATTAAAAAAGACTATAAATATTTTAGTTTTAAAGTGATAAATAAAATTTAAATTTCTCTCAATTCTATTTAAATTCTACCCTACTGCGTTAAACATGTATAAGTATATCGGGTTCAAAATGAGGTATGTGCTCTTTTAAGTTAAGGAACAGTCTCCTATGTCTAACGTACTTAAAACAAAGGTGTAGTGGTTTGTATTGAAATACTACTTCATTTTTTCCACGGGAAGTTATTCTTCATTTCTAGCTTTCTTCATGGATACGAAATTATGGATTAGAGGTCAACAACATGCACCTGGAGACCGAGCAAAATAAAAGGTGGTTTATATTTTTCTTCTAAAGAAAGGTTACATTTAGTTTTTATCCAAGTTTCCGTTTTGGCACAAACTCTGACAGGCGACTGCGAAGTCATGCGTTGCATCTTAAGTATCATTTGCGTTATGTTTGGAATGGGCACTGTAATTTAGGCTACGAATAATACATGGTTTAGTGGGAAATGGTGCTTTAAATAGTGGTGAATTTTTTTAGATAGTTTCGTGCTTTTTTGACTAAGTTGTAGTTTTATAATATTCATACTGTACCTTTTTAGTGAATTTACGATTTGCACGTATTCTTTATCTGATTCGAGTTTTCTTAATCCGTTGAGGAAGAGCAGTTTCAAGAAATGCGTTTCTGTTAATAATCATGATATTTAATTGCCCAAGTTACTCTATTTTAAAGAAATTAAATTTCCTTGGTTTTCATTTCGGTTCGACGCCGTTAAAAGTCCCGCTAAATACCACCATGCCCTTTTGATCGCCAAAAGGTAGAAATATTGCTAAACAATTTCAAACTCATAGATTAAAATGTTTAGTTAGATCAATAACTGTTCAGTTTATCAATAAAAATCAGAAAAAATGGTCGATATTTGAATATATAGCGTTCATAAAAACTTGGTGATATTTAGCGGGACCTTTAACGGAATTGAACCTTCATTTCCTTCTCATTTAAAACTTTTAATTGGCATCTTACTCCAGTACGCTACAGCTCCTCAATATCTATTTTCAGTGTTTGTATTAGAAAAAAACTGAATTTTGAACAGAAAAAAGAAGAAAAAATTAACTATATTATTTTTTATTTACCCAATACTCGGAATACTGAGAAAAAGTATTGTTTGCAAATTTTCTATGATCTAATTCTAGATTAATTTTTTGGATCGGTCTTATAAAGATTACTTTTTATAATGACTGTAATTCAAATATATTGCATTATCAATATTAACCAGTGGAACACGGTATACAGAAATTGTAGTTTTGATAATGCTAAAAGTTTAAACCTGAACAAAGCCTGGTTTAAGCTCAAACTTTTATCTCAAACACCGTTAAAAAAAACTTTTCCTATTCACACTAATTTCAAACTCATTCATGGTTTAAAAGTTATGGATGAAATATAAATGAAGAATCTAATTATCTTTAAACCCCTTTGATCAACGATTATCATCAACTAGAAGTACAGGAGCAAACTACAGTACAACGGAAATTGATTTAAGCCTCTTAGTTATAAAATCTCCAATGGATGCAATTCATAGTTGAATTCCAAATTTCAATTAAAATCAACTCTAATCACCTCAAAACTTGCTGAAATCCATCTCCACTGTTTCCATGGAAACAAGCTTTTGAGGAATCAGTTCCCAAACTTTCAAGTGCGGCGTTTGGAACTTTGGAATCCCCGCGAATAGACTCTTCAGGGACATGAATTCCATAATCAAGAGTTGGCAACGGTATAATGACCGAAAACTGTTTAATTACTTCTCTGCTAAATATGAAGTAGAAATTATGGTTGTGCAGATTCAGATTTGGCTGGAAGTGTTTGGATGTTATGGTGAAATTATGAATGTCTTTTCCTATTTTTTTAGTCCTTAATTGCATGAAAATCGGTTCCTAACACCTTGATTATTACTTCTAACGGTGATGTACTAATTAACTTGGGTTAAATTAACGAAAGATTTTTTAAAAATCTGAAACATTTAATTATAATAACTAGCTATATAACTTTTAGAAATATAAAATAGCAATTATAAGTAATTTAAAGTACTTACTATTGGATGAAAGTGATCACTTACTTAATTAGTTTTTGCATGACTTGTTACTTTTGCAATATTAATGTGATCGATAACAAAAGAAACGCACACGGAAATTTCGCTAGGTCTTCTTTAAAGAAGTCACAGAGGGGTATTGGAGAAATGTATGTCAGATGTATTTTTATGAGAGGTAGTATGAGGTAAAAATTATACAGGAATCGTAAAATGATGTAAATAGTTAAATAATTTTAATTTACAATAATAACTTAATAAGCTATTTTATTGTTAAATAAAGCTTAATAGATGAAAATCACTTCTTATTCCAAAGGGATTTCACTTAACTATATTTCTCTATTTTCGTGACAGGAATAGATATAAAGTTGGTGTATAAATAGAATATATATGCATTTTAAAGACCCTAAACTTATTTTGCATTCAAAGTTTGTTTGGATAAGCTTCATTGTATGAGGCACTTAATTTAGAAAGCGTGATAAATATGGGGCAAAATGCAATACGGGTTAAGAAGGCCTCACTGCACGGCCAAATGGGCTTTAGGGTTGAAACGAAGTTTATCCTATTCAGTTTGAGAATGGGATTTAAAACTCAAAACACCCATGCTTGTATGATATTTAAATATTTCCCGAACCATTAGTTTCGCTTACATATTTGGGAAGAAAAGCGACACCCGAGACCAACGTTATAGCATTTCGAAAACTAAATAGATTTTAAGCTCCTTGCATATTTTATTAGCTAGCGCGCAAGCGCGCCACCTATTAATTTAAACATTCACGTCTCTGTACAGTTCATTGAGTATGTTTCAATCTTGAAGTTTGTTATGCAGAGTCTTTAAACAAGTCCTTTTGAGGATTCCTTTTGAGTGAATACATTAAATTGGGATTCTAAACGATTTTTTATGTACTCCACACCAGCAATCTTACGATGAAATACCCTGTATGTATTTGTGTACTCAGCACTCGCAGCCTCACATTTAACTTTGCCGATATTCTCGCACCGCTAATGATTAAATTTAAAACACTTAAAGTTTTTTTCCTTTTCGATTTGAAACTTGTTTTGGACATCAGAAATAAAATGAAATTTACTAAAAAGATGTTTGCATGTTTAAACATTTTATATTAATCACTTTTCTCTATTTCACAAGATGTTTTACAGTCGAAAAATTCATGTATGGTTTTCATATGTATGTACGGTCAAAAAGTTTTTTCCATTTCACCAAACCTATAAAATTGTTAAAGATGTAATAGCATAAAAAGAACATAATTACCGATATTACAAAGATCAGAATTTTTTTTTCTCATTTACTGTGTGTAAGTAATAGTTTTAAAAACTTCCATTTACTTATTAGATGCTATTAGGTATCTCTCTTTGGAGATTTGGCTCTTGTTAAAATGAGGTAAAAGGTTTCATTCAATAACCTAAGTGGTAACTATTTTCCTTCATGTGCTTAACCACGACGTTTTACTATTACTGCAATACTATTTTCAGTTTGGCTAGAACCTTACAATCCATTTTCTACAAAGCCAGAGGCTAAATGTGTCTGAAGTTCCGAACTACGGTAAAATAAGGTACCGCTCTTAAATAGGGGGAAAAGAATTTAATGGAGCCTAAAGGAAATTAATATAGCTGAAAACACTCGTGATATCAGCACGCTTCATGAATTTTCATTTTTTTTTAAATTTATTCGCAAAAAAAATTAAATTAGAACCCATTTTCGAAAATGCGTCATATAGAAGCAGTGTGTTGCGAATAAGCCCACAATGCAAATCCGTAAACATTTTTGCATCGCTACGTAAACACATTGATAAACACCTTTGAAAAAGTAAATTTTTATGCTATTCGTAGAACACTAACACTTCATTGTGTTGTGATTGTGTTCTTAATATACTTGAAAAGTGTTGTTATCTAGAAAATGTGTTAAAAATAGTATTGTAAAATATGTTTAGAATCTGAATGGGATATTTAATTTAGATAGAAATATACAAAAGGTATAAGGTATGTAGAGGTAGATAAAAAGAAGTTATCTACACCTACAGCGTCACCTTAAAGCACAATTTTTAAAAGGCCCATTTCTAGGTAACAACACTTTCAAACATATTCAAAACATTATCCCAACACAACCTACAAAGTAAAACGTATTCTAGCTTACATCATAAAAAGTGTTAAATTTAGGACAAAAAAATGTTCTTAAATGAGCTGTGAGAGTTTTCACCAAAGATTTTAATAACTTAGCTTGGTTTTTATCCATTTCATGGACAAACTGCTGAACGCACTAGTAACCTTCTCAGGGAATTTTTTTAAACCCTAATATTCATGCAATCCCAAAACGGTTTCTAGTCGCACGGTCGAGCAAACAACCCAAGAAATAGTGCCCCCTCCTCATTTACAATGCAGATAACCCTCCTCGCGAATTGTTCCTCAACTCTTATTAACTGTTCCTCATGCCCTGAAAATGCCCGTTCGTGCGAAAACCCGAGTTCAGCCGGGCAGCACAGGGATCCCAAAGAAGTATAATGCATCATTTTCATATCCCGCGTATTTATATACGCAGCCGCTTCTCTCCCCGCCGTAATCTTCCGCTCAAGAAAAATAGTTACGTCGGAAAAATGGAACCGGTCGGGATATATCTTTATTGTTGTTGGGTACACCATGCACAAGTTGATGGTTTTATTTCCTTGGGAGGGAGGTTTTTTTCTTTATCGTCTAAGATTGCTGGGGAAGGGAACTGTATTTTCGGGTAGAATAATTGAAATGAAATAAAGTGGAGGATGTTTCATGTGTGTTCGTCTAGTTTAATAGAGGTTGAGGGACGCCTAGGAATTATGAATTTTTTTGTAAGGATTGACGACTTGATTTAGGTTGGGGATATTTTAGAGTGATTGATATTGATGGGAGATGCTCAGAATAATCGTGGCCTATGTCACCCGGATTTAGTTTTGAGTAATTGAAGGGGTGATTGGAAGAAAAGAAGGTATGTTACGAGATGTTTGACCTCAAAGATTTTTTTTTCGTATCTAGTCTAGTCACAGACCTTTTTTACTCAATGTCTGAACTGTTTAGATTAAATTGGTGTTCATCCTAAGTAGTAAATTTGAAATAGGAGTTTTTTTTAGATGCTTTACCTCATGGGGGTATTTTCCAAAGTCAAAAGTTCAATAACTGGCTTAGTTAAAAGTTGAATAACCTTATTCTTAGTAGCAGCACTAGCTCTGTAAGAGAAAACCTTCAGGAATGATTGAAAGAAAAAGGTGTGTAACATTTTCAAGAAAAATAAGTTAATATAGTAGATGAAAAGGGTATGTTTTTGTTTAGATTTTGTTATAACCATTCCTTCCATTATTAACTGCAATATCAGTGTCATGATTAGTAAAACCTTCCAAGGGTAGTTCAAGTAGTTCAAATAACAAAGGATAAGAACATCTAAGCCATAAATTCTACCTGAATAATGCTATGTAACTAAATTTGAAAAGGTCCTAGTTAATATTTCGTGTCTTGCATGAATGCAACTTTCATTAATAACAATTATCCACTACACTATTAATTAAAAAATTAAGGAGACATGTAATTTGAATGAAATAACCATATTTTTCTTGAAGGCTTCAATGAAGTATTTTTCCATTAATTCATAAATAAGTATTATTCCTGAAAAATTGTTTAACAGATAGAGTTGTAAATGTAACCTTAATATTTTTGTCGATTCCAGGAAAAGGTAAAAGGGGAGTCAATAAGTCGCTTTAGGAATTTATGCAGTTCATTAAGTTTAAAACCTTCTCTTAACTCACAGAGTAAACTTATTCATTTTTATCCTTTGAGATGGTATAAAAGATTGTGCTGTCTTCGTACCAATTTAGATTTCTCAAACAGTAGTTTTTTAAATTAGAATCCCTTACCATTCAAACTTTGCCTTGCCTTCTTCGCTCCAATAAAACTAACAATCCATAAAATTTTTCCCAAACAGTCACAGAATAATAAAAACTCCATGCAACCACAATGCGTGCGTACCGAAATAGTTTGTTTTTATCACCCCCAACAAAGTCATCATAATTCCTCTCTAAACCTGGTAAAACAAAGCACTTCTTACTTATATATAAATCGAATCGTTCATTCATTCATAAATATCGAACAAAAAACCTTAACACCATGCCCCCGCACGCACCCTAATCAACGTATCAGTGCACAAAAACCTTTTATCGTATTCCTATCTTCTGTGTACACAAGCAATGCGATTTGTATCCATCTCCATAGCAACGGCAAAACTCTGGTCTATCGGAAAACGTCCCGATCTTGATTTTTATTTTTCTAATCTGAACGCGACTTTCTATCGGCAAAAAATCGTAGCCATGGGTGCACGCTAAGGGGATCGCGTGACTTGGGGGTGGAGGGGACTGTTTAGAACATTCCCGGTGAGTGGCGAATCCCAGTACGGAGATTTGGTGGAAAATGAGCGAAGCCTTATAATGGTGTAATTTGTTCTATTATTAACTGATAAATTCAGGTTTATGCAAATGGAGGATACAACGATTTTTCAAATTTAATTTATTTTGAAAGAGTGTCTTTAAAACATATTTTTAATTTTTTTTTACGAAATCTGATCATTAGTTAATTTTTTAAAAATTAAAAACTACAATGTGCAGAAGGGTTTTCGAAAAAAGCGGGGTTTTAAAAAAAAGTGCATGAAGTCACTTCTGCCTTCGGCGCATGAGCAATGGTTAAATCTTTTCCTTTGAAAGTATTGATTGGTTGAAGATTCGGGAGAAAGCCAAAGTGACGTCACATAAGCCACACCTCCAATTCTAATCGTAATTTTTGAAAATTAATTTTAAAAAACTAATGATAAAAAATCTAAAAATTTGTAATAAATGCGTTTTATAACCCCATCAAACTTGTCGAAATCTTGGATTACTACACAAGTTTTGCATTCCTTATTGGTGTGAGGTAATGTTTTTTTTATTACTAACATTATGATTTTACTATTCCTTTTTTATCACTTTCAAATCTTTTTTTCTGTACATAAAATCCATAGTCTTGTGGCGAACTTAGTCACCAGTACAATAGTCAAACAATTCAAATGGGCTATAAATACCGACTGAAGCGATTATAATTCCGGAGTATACTTTTGAGTCGTATGACCTTCGGATCGGTATCGCCCGTGGTTCGCACGTGCCACAGTCTCGTGATTTTTTCTTGCGCCATAACACAATAACCGAACCACATTTATTGAAATTAAGTTCGCATTTTCGTTCCCTAGTACATCAATTTTTTTGTTTGATAAGCCAAGGCTAGACTGGACCTTGGTTACGATGAGATAGATTAGCCTTGGATAAGCCATTTCACGTATTTGAGAAATGATTGCAAACCACCTTTCATGGCAATCGGTGTTAACCCTACCCAGCTTCAGTGGTCAATCGAAGGTAGAGTCATCTTTATTCGAAGGAATTTCACCTCCATTTAACTCGAACCCCCCCCCCGTTATGGAGAGAACGTCCAGGATATATCGCATGTTCTGCATAATCTTATCCGAGCAAGCGAGAATGCTTGGGATTCCAAGTGCAAAATGGTAATTAAAGTCAGAAGCGGAATAGAGGTGGGATTCCTTCGATTTGAATTCGATGCTCAAAGTATGGCTGACCATTGCTGAATGTATTTAAGATGTGTTTGTATTTATACATGATATGGTGGAAGGCTTTGATAATATCAAATAGGATAGTGTGTTCCGCGTTGGATGGTAATGAAACCCCGATTTAACGTCCTTCACAAGAAAAAAAATCGATTTTTATACAAAAAAAGGACGAATTTAAAAACAGGTAAAAATTATGAAGATAAAAGTTCAAATAAAAGAAAAGTTGGACATGGTAGTTAAGTATTTCGTTAAACCCATATAATTATATAAAAATAAATATTTTAATTTAAAAGTCGAGAAAAAAGCACGTGACTGAAAACGCTTATTTTTTAAAGATGTCAACAATCATACCATCAACTCCATTGCTTTCCAACAATGTTCATCGTATGATGACGTCAACATACCCAAACTCTTGGCGTTTTCGCACTCTTTTAAAAAGTGGATTTTTGTTAATTTTTTTGGCAATCAAAAAATTTCTCGATCGGCCTCAAATTTTGGTTAGTTGCTTATTTTTGAAAGAAGAATCGATTAAAAAAATTTTTAAAAATCACGCAACTTCCTCATTGTTTTAAACTGTTTAAATTGATTTCTTTTAATTTAAATGTTTAAAATTGTTGAATCGCCCTTAATTATTGTCTTTCCTCTATTTGATTACAATTTTAAATAATAGTCTGGCTTTAAGGCTAACAAGTTCTACATAGTCATGATAGTCTTAAACTCTATGCCAGCATAGAATTGATTGAAGGAATTAAACCTTTTTAAATGGGATTTTTTTCTTAACCTTTTTTTATGTTTAATTCTCTTTTACCATACAAATCAGACGAAAACTTTGGAAAAAATACTCAAGATAAAAAAAAAAACTATTTCCACGGTGAAAATTTTAAAATAATACCAAATTGCAGTCACACAACATTTCAATGAATTTTAATGCATGAATTATACTTTAAAAAAGGTACTATCTGAAAAAAGTAAGCATTCAGAAAGAATTAAATAGTTTTTAATTCTGCAATTTCATAAAATAACCTTATTCCTGTTTCTATTTCTATTGGATCAGAAGAGAAAAAGTTTTTAAAGACCTTTCTGAAAGTTTGAAATGAACAATATGAAAAAGATTCAGAAAATTCCAATGAATAGAAATGGTTCGTCGAATTCCCCTTTTGTTAAGAAATAATACCTCATTAGAATCTATTCTTTTATTTGAAATATGTTCCTTTTAAATGTTTCTTTCAAAAGCTTAATATTCCAAAACTGTTTGTGGGTAAGTGGTTTTGAAAAATTTAGAGACATTTTGAAAGTTGCTCAGATGCACTCATAATCGTTATTTTTGCGTTGTTATTATCCCTCCTTCAAGAAAAAAAACTAAGATGAAGCTTTATATAAAAATGATAAAGTTTCAAGTATCTCCTTCATTTTTTTTCTGATAAGCTTGGTTCTTCTTTGTTTAATGCAAAATTAAAATACTTTTACCGTGTTTTTACTTTTCATCCTTATTTTAGTGTTTTGGTTATTATAGTGTTTTTCATATTTCCCCTATACGTATTTTATTTTTATTTTTTAAATTATGTAAAAAATGCGCATTTATTTAACATTATGTTAGGGAAGTATAACTGATGTTTACTCTGGATTTATATACAATTTATTTGAAATATGTACTACACTTTATTCTCTTAAATCAATTCTACGAGTAAAAGAATATTATTTTCAAAGATTGAATTTATTCAAGTACTATTTTAACAATTAAAAACAATTAATTTTTTAACTTAATATGTGAAATTCAACTCGGTATACATTCAATAAATTTTAATATGCGAAATTCAACTCAGTAGGGTGGGTTGGGGTAAAATGGGTCACTTTTAAGGTACTTTCACATTCTAAGTTTTATTTCTTAAAAACTATTACTTTTTAAGGATTTCTTTCAATTGGATCTTGACATTACAATCCTTCAGAACATTTTCATCTAATTTTATCAAATATTTTTCAGTTATAAGTTGATTAAACTTAGCATCAAAATAATGACCTATTTTACCCCAACTTGGGGTAAAATGGGTCTCATTGCAAAAAGATGTCAAAAATAGATTTATTACTAAATATACATGAAAATAAGAAAAAAGGCAATCGGCTAAGCTGTTTTTATCTGAAAAAATTTGTTTTAAGTTGTACTTTAATGAAATTGTAAAAGTCCGAAGTTAATGAACATTGTTCAAATGTAGCAATTAAAATACTTCATTTGGATAAAAAATAAACTTGTATGACAGTTCAATGTATATTTGAAGGAAATAAGTTAAAAACATTGTTTTTACTTAATACAGAAGGCCTCCAAACTATGACCCATTTTACCCCAAGTACAAAATATCGTCATAAAAGATAAAATATTTTATATTTTTCTAAGCTGATTGGCTTGAAATGTCTCTCAGACTTTCTTTTATGAAAAACTATCACAAAAGTATGCTGTAATTTATTACAATATATAGTTATTTGGAAGTAGGTAAACCCTGCTTTTTCAATGACATCATTTACGGTTCAAATTAAATATTTTTTCAGTCCTCAAATTCATAAATCTTAATTTTTGACAGTCGAAAAAGGTTGCCAACAGATTAAAGAATATAATTTAAAAAATTTGTGAAAAAAAATTAAATTTTAATTTGATTTATATCGAGTTAATTAAAACTGACCCATTTTATCCCATGACCCACTTTACCCCAACCCACCCTACACTTTATTCGAGTTAAGGTATATTATTTTCAAAGATTGAATTTATTCAAGTACTATTTTAACAATTAAAAACAACTAATTTTTAACTTAATATGCGAAATTCAACTCGGTATACATTCAATACATTTTAATATGCGAAATTCAACTCAGTATACCTTGCTACGTTCTTGAAAAGAAATGCCCTTCCTAAAAAAATAAGACATGGTCAAAATATAAAGTTTAATCATAGAGACTATGCATAACCATAAAAGTAAAGGAGTTTATGCAGGCATGCATCGCGTGTACTAAGATCGAGAAGAACCAATAAATGCTAAGAGGGAAAAAGTAGATAGTTTTGAGTAGCCATTTAATCCGAACGAACCTCTTGAATGAGGAAACAAATCGAGCATATCAAGCAAGGATGAGGCGATTTAAAAAGCGATCCCAAACCAGCCAAAAGTCACGCACGGGAATAACTTTTCATTGATGCTGTTTATTTTGGGAGAAAACCACTGCAATTGGAAGTAATCTGACTGAAACGCTACTGTCGGAAGGGCTAGGCTAGATGAAGATGAGTTTAAGGTTGATAGGTCCAAGAGTTTAGTTTTTCAACAGTAGTGAGTTTACTCTTAGATGAGGAATATTTAAAAGTTGAGTTAAAAAAGGAGATAAGTTATTTAAGAAAATATTAATTCAGGTTTCTGAACATTAATATTTTAACTAGCGCATCAAATAATTTTTGAGAACTTGAAACAATTGGGAAATATTACATCTTATGTATACCTTATTTATATGTATTTAATTTAATTTATGAGAATCTTTTTAATGTCTTGTTATTAAATGAAACAAGTAATCCTTTAACATTAAATTAAATATGTTAAGTAGAACTAAATTATCTTACATATTAGTCACTTTTTGGGGTTTTTTCTAGAATACAAGTCTCATGAAATCCTATATAATCGATAATTACGTTTACTTGATACCTCATATTTGACAAAATGAGGTATCTAATAATAAAACTGTTTTCTAGCCAAATTCACCAGACGTGGGTAGCTTAAAATAGGATAGATTTATCATGGTAATTTTTTGCATCACTTTTAATAAAGTTATTTTCTATTACCAACTTAAAATAATGCCAGTAAAAAATGCTCACTACAACTCAAAAAAATTCCAAAAATATCCATTATCCCTAGCCATATGTCCCAAAAAATACATTATGTGATAGTTACTATCTCTTAATCTTATTACAAAGAGTATTATCGTATACCTACAACCGTGTACTTCAAGCCAGTAAAATTGCCTTGCAAGAAACTGTACATAGGAGTGTAATCCTCTTAACCAGCGATATTGTCTGCTAAAACAGCGATAATGGTAAAAAACTCCTTTCATTCAACTGTATATATGGTTGGGCATTATTGTCATTATTCTAATAAGAAAAAAATAGTGTGTGTTAAACTTTCTAAGGTTAACTGAATTAATTTTAAAAAGAGAAGTTTCACTAATAATGGACTTTTCTAACTAATTCTTTTGAGTGAGATGATCCGTGATCAATCAAAGCGGTTCAAAGCAAAGACGATGCAGAGAGAATACAAAAAGCTACTCCCCAAAATGTTTGATAGCGTTTCTATGGGAGCAGTGTTTACTAGACGTTACTGGATGTGACATTTGTCTGATAATATTTATATCTACAACACAAAAAACGTCTCTTTCTATATGTAGCAGACAGGGATGTTGTTCTTTTCCCCCTCTTTACAAGGTAGTTGCATCAGTGATGTACTTAGGTGTTATTTGGGTTCTGCACTTTAACGTTGGGTATATTGGATCGGGCCATTACTACATTGGGTGACGCTAAGATGATAGTCCTTGTGCTTTTGTGTTTGCGTGTACCCCCATTGTTTTCTTCTTTTGAACAAATAGATGTAAAAGAAGGATAAACATTTTACCTAAAAATGGTTTGTGTAAGGACTTAAAGCAAATGTTATTTTTAAGATTACATAGAAGGGACTTTATATAAGCGCATATTTACATTGTGAGAGTAAACATTTGCTTATGAAAGGTTTATGAAATTGTTTTCCTTTGGGATACAAATTTAAACCGGTCACTTAAACAGTTCTTAAGAAATACTTTAGGATCCTTTTAATACCTTTTTTTCGTTGCAATGATAAGTCATTAAACTAATGTGGAGGGTATTAAGACTATGAATAACACCGAATAAAGAAATGTTTCTTTTACGTAGTTTGGATTTATCAAAACATTTTTAGTAGGTAGGAGAAATAGTTCTTCAAATAATGTGGACACGCGTAGAAATTCATATATAGTAGACTACTATTAAAAAGGCACTGTCTAAATCCACGAAAGTAACAACTCAACTCTTACAAATTTCGCTAATACGCAAGGGTCAACTTTCGTGGATTTAGTATTAAAAAATTTGTGTAACACATCAATCATCAGCCTTGGGATCGGAGGGTCCCGGGTTCGATTCCCGACACCGCTTAAGACCCGTCGAGTATATGCGGAGTACGGCTCGTTTAATCTGTGGGTCCGAAAGTCCTGAGGTCGGTCATGGCGCAGTTTACCTTGGGTCCAGGTGTCTGGAGACTATTTTCCTCCCCTTCAGATGCATGTCAAAATTGTGGAGGTGGTGATAGATGGTGGCGGCATCTATCATCCGAGGCTTAAGCCGGACTCCTGCCTTTCATGGGCCTCACTTTCTCAGGAGCCGCACCCCCTTTGCCTTAAATCCTGTACGCTCTGCGGATGGAGCTTGGATATTCCAAGTGGCAAAAGAAACAACAACAGATTCAATGG
The DNA here is from genome assembly GCA_024610705.1 of Tetragnatha versicolor. NCBI lineage: Eukaryota > Metazoa > Arthropoda > Arachnida > Araneae > Tetragnathidae > Tetragnatha > Tetragnatha versicolor. Next base: position 4,074,902 of record JANDEH010000019.1, read on the forward strand.
TAATATTGGGCGGCTTAGGATTGAAAGGGTTGTTAAGAGAACCTGCAAAAAAAATTTTTTTGCACTTTTTAATAATATTAATGTAGCCGACGTATTGGCGTAGTGGTTAGAGCATCTGATAGACGAAGCCATACGTCTGGGGTTCGAATCATCGTTTGGCATGGATGTTAGTTTCTGTCCTTGTGTGTGATGAATGAATGTGCCCCTCTTTAAAAAGGGGTTGTGCGAGCGAATGCGTGTGTGTGGCGTGTGCAACAGTACTTCACCTCCGTGGCTTAGGTCCACAGGTGCCCACTGGGTAACGCGAAGAAAGTACTAATTACGGCATGTCTGTTGGACAATGAACTCTGTTATCCGTAACTGTTCAATTACCTGCCATTGGAAATTTTAAAAAATAATATTAATGTCGGAGAAACAACTACTTTGGCCAACCAAAAACCGGTACTGTACTGGGCAATACCGATACTAGGGCCGATAATGCAGAGGGAAAATATCAATATTGGTAGAACCAAATATCGTTCAGTGTTTTGTACTAAGTGGGACCTTTCAAGTGTGATAATCTTAATTCATTCATTCAACCCGTTTTACTACTCACTTAAACTAGGACTATTTGGATATTTTTTATACACATACGATATCGTAAAAAATATCCAACAATGGCGAGATGACTCTGCGAGATAGAGAAGTATTGGGTTTTGCTGGCAATGAGGTGTGAGGGGTATTTTACGCTCCGTCAGGAAGTTTATGGAAGTTGGTCCTGTTTTGAGAAAAAGCTGCTGCAGATCAATGGGGGGAAAATCGAACTCCTCTTGGAACTACGTGACTTTCATGCACCGATTGTCGTTGGAGGCAGGAGCTTTTTCGTGGGTTAAATTTACATACATTGGGTAGTTAGCGTAACATGGGGGTGGCATATTTAGTATAGTTTTAAGTGCTACATCTATTCGTATACGTAGTGAGGTGAGATCATGTTAAGCTATGAACTGTTTTTTATATTTACCACCATACATTTTATTACAAATACTTCCATGATTCTTTTCTTCTATAAAATTTGTAATGGAAAATTCAGTGTTATTGTGTAGTTTTGTGGTTTTTTAGTTAAACAAAAACAAAATTAAATCAAAAAATGAAAAAAACTTCCTAATTTACGAATTTTTTCTTTTTAAAAAAGGGGCTATTTTCACATGCTAATATCTCCGCGAATATTCACGATATTTTCATGAAATTTTTTCAGTGAGTTCTTCATATAACGTTGGCAACAAAACTCTGCTGAGGTTTTTGCTCCATCTACTTTTGTTTTTTAATTAATTTGCTAACTCTTTTATTCCGCCTAGTGTCTAGTGTAATGGTATTTTTTTAAACCAACTTCCATAAAAAATAACATTACACTAGGAGAACAAATATTGCAAGTTTTATAACTCACCCCACGGGTTCACAAGTGGTCCAATTTTGTTCACATTTATGAGTGAAGTAGTATGGATACTGTTGTACCTCATGCAATAATTTTTTTTCATTCTGTTATGTTATGTTATGTTTTGTTTGATAAAACGGGCCTTAGGAAAACCGCCTTTTGGAACGCCCTCGCACTACATTAGGGGTTTTAGCTCCATAACGGTGCATCTGCAACCCCCTTTCCTATTCGAAATATGCTTGTTTTGGTCCCCTCTACCACCCCTCAAAATTTGTCCACGATGTTTCCAAACACCCTGTATTCACGAACTTTAATTCAATAAAAATGCAGGACATATCGGTAATACTATAAAATTAAGTTGTTGTTTTTTTATTCTAAAAGTAGACTCGGAATTTTCAAAACAGCCCGAACATTTTAAAAATAAAAATGTGTCATTTGGACCAGTAATTAAATATTCTCGGAAAACCGTCGACCAAAAACCGTTTTTTAGAATGAAGAAATATCAAATAAAATTTTCATTTCATCAAAGAGTAATCCCGCGTAAAATACTTTGGAGCTACAGCATATCACAAACTTCATTTTCATAAAGCTTTTTCAACGAACAAACCGAAAAGACGCGTAGGTGCATCCAACCGAGAAAAAGCAAAACAAATATTCTTGGGTTACATATGCAACGCTGTGCAATATTGCGATGGAGAATGAATCCTCTTTTTCAAGAAAAAGCCAACATTCTTTCTCCACCTTTCAAAACTTCCAAAGAATATTTCAATTTCGGCGGAACATTTAGCCGCCGAGCAATTTGTCTTCACAATTTTACACCCAAATTGAGTTTCCGAAGGCGGACAAAAAAATGGCGGAATTCCTGGCTCTTGAAAGTTAAAAAAATGACAAAATGGCGATTTATTAAATACACTGTGGTGTCTCCAGTACTCGAAACCGTTCGCGCAAGCTAATACAGCGAAAATTATTTTCCTCTACACAACGCGAATTGGATATTCCCACATTTGCGTCCTCTCCACACAAACCGATAAATCACGTTTAGTTCTCAGGTAATAAATTCTTACTGGAAAGAATGAATTTATGAGTTTACACCGTTTCTGAGAGATACTAGATATCAATTTCATTCGGAGATATCAGCTGTTTAGAAGAATAGTGGCATAGGTCCTAAATTTCATGGCATAGATTTGGGGTGTTTTTAAGGTTACTCTCTATTTCATGTTACTGTTTGTTTAAGAGAAATATTGTGTATTACTGTCCTGTAAGAGCCTACCCAAACATGCCTTTTCCATAAGAGCCACACTGGAACCGTTACAGAAAACTTTAGTTTACTCAAGGCTAGTTTTGAAATTGGTAATTATGGAAAACTCAAAATCGAATCAAATTTTTATGAGCCATTTTTAAAAACGGGACAGCGTTTTTCATCAAACGTGGATCATCGTTTGCCTATCAGAAAAGAAAAATCATCACTGGTGATTGTCATTTCAATGACTCTCTGTGATCACTATTTCCTTAGTTTTATTTTTTAAACGAAAAAAACATAAATCACTTTTGACTCGTCAAAAATCGACCTCAAAGAGGTTCTTCTTTTATTATTAAAAATACCGAAGGGGGTTAAACACCTATCCTTAAAAGGGGACTCGGTACCAAAAAAAGTTAATTTTTTATTTTTGAGTTTTTTTATTAGTTTTTGGTGCCAAATTATCTGTTACCATCATGTAATGGAATTTTAAACACAAAATGTTTAAATTTTTTTTATTTTTTTAATATTAAAAAAAACAAAAATTTCAAAAATTTCACTATTTCAAAACGCTACTCCTCCTTCATTTTCCCCTTTTTTTATTAGCTTTTTTCATTTTTATGTTAAATATATTCTGTAGTATAGTTCTATGTGGGGGATTTTGGATAATCATAATAGTTTTTGAGAAAAAAAACGTTTTGTTGATTCCCATTTAAAAACGTGAAAATTCTATGATTTTTTCCCTTTTTTTCATGATAAAAAACTTCTGGGCCAATATCATTAACTTTTGGAACATACATTTGATAATATTACCCTATTGAATATAAATATCAAGTTTCATAACATTTGGTTCAGTAGAAAAAAAGCCTTAGGGATTTAAATGCTAAAAAAGTAGTTTTGAGAAATATTTATTAAAAAAAATTTGTGGTAACTATGCTCAATAAACATTAGAAATTTGTTATGCTTAGCTATGCATCGCTATGAAATTTACTGAATCAATTTATGAGTGTAAACATCGATTTGAGAGCATAATCCTTAACTTGTTATTTTTACCGATTTGGAGGTACTGAGTCCCCTTAAGAAATCAAATTGGCGGTGAGTGATTTTTTATCGAAATATTATGCATCTCCCTCAAAAATTCATCATTAGTACCTTAGTAAAACCATATCACTCAAAAGTAATCTATATTTTTAATAAAACGCAGTGTCTATATCCACGAAAGTTGACCCATGCTAAAGTATTAGAAAAATTCGTTAGAGTGTTGAGTTGTTACTTTCGAGGAGTTAGGGGTTGTGCGAGTGAATTTGTGTGTGGCGCGGGTAACAGTACCTCACCTCCGTGGCTCTGGTCCACAGGTGCTTGCTGGGTAACGCTAAGTAGGTACTTCTTAGGGCAGTTCAGTGCTCAGGTCAAGGATAATGTCCAGTAGTACCCGCCCATTAGAAAGAAAAAAACTTTCGAGGAGCTAAACAGTGCCTTAATAAAAACCAATAAAACCTAAGATAAAATATAATTTATTAACCCAGAACCTGGAGCGAATTTTAAAAAATCACTAGTAATTTAACCATCAAACATCCCCTTTGTGATCAAACGGCATCAAATTTAAACCCTGCTCTATGTTCTGTTGACTTATCCCACTATCGTCTTGAGCTACTCATATCTTATGGTATTATGGCAGGAAAGAAACAACCTAGAAATTGAAATATACAGGGCACTTAATTCTGAAAAAAAATAAGCATTTCTATTTCCACGGGATGTATTGGGTGCTCCAACTTTAAATAAATTACAATGCAAATGTGACACTGTCCTTTCCCTGACGCAATCGAATAAGTGTTGGATCATTTCTGTAGGGGAAGTGAAAATAAGAAGGATGTATGTTTGGAATCCGTATCATTTCAATAAATGCATTTTAAGGTATTTTCGTCCGAATGGAATGTACCAATTCCTCTTTTACGTTTTAAAACTGTTCACATGTTTCCATGAACTAAAATTTTCAATATATTTTAATTTTCAATACTTGGGATTATAGAAGTCGGACTCCTGCCATTTATGGGCCTCACTTTCTCAGTAGCAGCACCCCCTTTGCCTTGAATCCTTGTGGAGCTTGGGTATTCCAAGTGACACACGACAACAACAACAATACTTGGGGTATAAATAATTAAATTATTTCAAAACAATTCTTTGAAAATTGTTTTACATTAATAGCATGGCTTAATTTAAATAAAAATTTATTTGACTTAATTCATCTCAGATATCAAATGGCTATATCTGTGGCTGATTCTTTTTATATGGATCGCAAGAAATCATGACAGATAATAAGGTATTTTTTATGGCAGTTTTTCATAATCAGAACTTTAATACAAAAAGCAATCAGGAAATCAAATGCCCAGTTTCAAAAAAAAATTTCACCTCACCTTTCTTCCTTCCATAGTTTTAAATAAAGAGTATGATTCGTAATAAATAAGCTTATTTTCTTGCAATATTACTGTATATATTTGGTATTGAGTACCCAAGTGTTCGTAAATAAAATTATAGATTCCTCAATCAACCCTTTTGTACTCATAAACCATTCTTTCTTCTCCATGTTCTCTACAATGTCCGAATTTAATGAATCTTTTGATCTTGCCAGAATGCATGATTTCGGAATTATTTTGTTCCTCCCAATATACTTTCGATTCAATTCTAAAAGTTCAATAGGATATTCCTTTCCAATTTTAAAGTAACTCTAAGGGAAGGATCTTTAGAAAACGTTCTCCTGACCCAGTCGTAAAACGAGAAATAAAAAAAGAACTATCCAACAGGGGGTCGGTGGAATTCCAAGCGAACTTGGGTTTTTATGTCTTAGTAAAAAGGTAGTTCATCTCCTTGAGTAGAATCTAGAGCATACTAAGGAAACGGATAGATTCCAAAAATGTATGTAAAGGATATATTTTGTTCGTTTTTTTCGGAGGATATTCAAATAGAGCATTATAGTTAAGGGAGGAAACTATTGCAACATCATGGAATGAAAGTAACGTTATATTTGTACCTATATATAGTAATACCTATACGTATATATAGTAATACCTATTTAAATGTTTTCACTATAGATGAGTTCCACCGGAAGTTGGCCATTGAATTAAACATTTCAAATTTGTATTCCATAACATTGAAGATGAAGCGTATTTTCCCGTTTTGAAGAACATAGGCGCAAGTCTTCGACGATCTATGACATCACAAAAATAGTAAAAATGTAGCACCAGACCCTAACTTACTTCTTTAAACCACTATTTACTCTTTATGGCTCATATTACTTTATCATATTCCTTTATAGCTCATAGCCTTTTCATCAAAGTTAAGTTTCAAAATTTTATAGAACATTAATTTGTTGATGTCTACCTTATTTATTTTTAATTTAATCATTCATACAAACAACACCCAAATTGTGTTAAAACTATGTATTCTTCCCTTGGTTCATAAACGTTTGTCAATATGCATTTTTAAGTTAAAAATAAAATAAAATATTACAGCTTCTCAATTCTACATTTTACTCAAAAGTTTATTTATAAAGGCAACAAATATAAATAAAATCAAAAATTTAAAAATACAAGTTAACTAAAAAATATCCATAAAAATTAAAACCCACTATGTCCTGCAAAGTAATAATTATACAAAAACGGGCCTAAATTACTTAATTTAAGAATTATTATGACTATGTTACTGAGTAAAAATATTTAGTTAAAAACTTCTCCAATTAAATGCTAAATAATTTTATTCATCTTTATTTTAGTTATTTTCTGTTTGTTTCATATAAATGAAGAAAATTAACCGAATCAGACGCTCTAAAAATTTGCAATAAAATATATCATTAAATACAGATGGAGGAGGTCAGTGCATCAAGGAACACAGTTAATTAGTAAAATATATCACAATCATTTCACAATCATTCCAAAACACTTATGGAACCTTTTCTCAACTGAGTACAAGTTCACGTGTCTTTGACCCAGTTTTGCACGGGAGTCCCTCGTGACGTGTGGATATCGATTGACAGGAATGTCTGCGTGTCAATCAACCCACTAATGTCAAGGCGAAGAATCAAGGGGAATGTATTGGCTGCTTCGGACGGAATATTGAACGTTTGATTTAAAACCTTCTCCGTTAAGAGTCAATTAGATCTTTTCTAAAGCGTCAGATTCTTGAATTCTTTATTGGACGAGTTTCTTTTGTGTCATAGATTAGGAAATATCTTGTATTTCTTATCTTGCAAGGTTACAAAGTTGTTTTTAAAAAGGTTTTGATAGTGGTCATGCTGAGCTAATAATTACTTTTATTAAGTAATAACTTAGACAAAGCAATTATGTAGGTAACTTTTTAAGGATCTTTTTGATGTAACTGAATTTAGTTTAAAATTTAAATCCAAAATATATCTTCTTTTCTTTTGAGAAATGTGACAAATAGATTATTATAAAATAAAGGAAACGTAAGTTATAAGGGGTCACATCTACAACAAAACTCAATTCCAAAGAAGAAAAAAGTAACAATGAACTTAGGTATTCAAATTTTCCAGGTAAACTTAATTTTATTAAATTTAGGTAACACCTAAAATACAAATTATTTTAAGTGTGTTATCATCATAACATAAATTAAACCGTCAATCATAGTTTTCAATCATAAAACGATAATTGTTCTGAAACTTTTAACGAAAACTAATTAACTAAATTCTAATTTCAGGCGTAAACGCTGGATCAATCTGAGAATAAAAGCTAATATGCTCTTATTGCCAAAATATTTCCACAATTTTTTACGAGGGAAAAAGCTTATAAAAGCTTTTCATGTATTATGACGAGTGTAGTTAATATACAGTAGTGCTGGCGGCTAGTGATTTTATTTTTTTAAAAACCTCAAACGCTCTACTTTGTGATGGTTCTAAACCCATTTCCTTTGAGAGTAAGATTGTAACCCAGCGTAAAACGATTTACAGCCAGTTAATCTACTTTTCCCCGTTTATGTTCATTTGCAGAAATAATTTGAAGTTGTTTTCTTGAAATAATTATCATTTTTAGGTAAGGGAAAAGTGGATTTGTAATAGAATTGTTTTCGTAACAATGTTTTGCTTTTATCGATAATTTGATTTACATGTTGTGCAAAGCGTAGGTGGTAATCTAGAATTCTTAGAAGCACACTATTTTTTCAGTTTCAAATAAATTTTTTAGGTTAAATTGATTTTTTAAAGTTTTTGAGTTAATATAAATTTATTTTTACTGAATGAGGTATTCTCACGTTTTGAGATTAAATCTTATTAAAATAGTAGATAAAAAACCATGAAGAATTAAGTTTACATCAAGTATTTTCGTAGCCTAGTTTCTGAGATATAAATTTTTGAAATTTCGACACTTTTGCGAAAACACTTTCGAATCACAAATCATGCGCTGTGAGGTCATATCCAAAAGACGCCCGTTTTCTGATCACGAGAAAACAGTAAACACAATGATTTTCATGTTCTATGATGTCTATGATGTTCTATGATGTCACGTCTAATAGAAGCCAGTTTTCTGATAACGTGACTTTTCTGGTGTTTTGGCAAAAATAAAATTGAATTTTAAATTATTTAAAACACATTTTTTAACTTAAAAATCATAAATTTGGGAGTTTTAAACCATAATGTATCAAAAAAGTATAAAATCAAGCAAATCCCTCACTCATGCAAATACTTCATTAGAAGTAAAGCTTATGAATTCTAAAACAACGGTGTCAAAATAAATAAATGGATCATAAATTGCTAAAAATATACCCATAAATCTTAAACTTGAAGATTTTATGTTGTAATTCATTTTTTCTCTAGTTTCAATTAAATTTAACTTGTCACTTTTAAATCCTACTGACATTATTTTTAACAGCGTATATTCTTGGCATAAAAGTAATTTCAGCGGGGGAACCTTCTAAAACTAGTTTTCAAATTAAAATTTACATGGTAATGTTAAAGTAGTAGTTCCATAAATTTAAAGTTCAGCAAAAAAAACGAATATATTCAACTGAATTTCATCTCTAATAAGAAAACGTTGTTGGTATAAAAAATTAAAATGCATTTTAGAAGTTGGAAAATAATATTCGTCTTTAATAACTTGGCCATTTTATTTGAGAAAGAAAGTTTATAATTTTAAAATATTATTTCAAAATATGCTAAACGATATCTTTATTTCACTTTTTATTACAAAAAATTGGTTGATATTTTTTTCTTTTAGCTTAGTTAAACCTTGATTTTTGTTTTTGTTTCTTTCAATGAGTTTATAACAGTTGTATGCTCTAAAAGATTCTGCATTATAAACAGTATTTTTCCAGGGAAGACACTATTAATTAATTAGTAGTTTTTTTTCGTCTTAAGAAGAGTATGGGGGAATAGCTAATCAAAAGAATATAATTATTCTTTGATAAGCTTCTTTATGCTACCCGGAGATTTCAAAAGATTTTCAACTTTAATCTTGTGCCCCCGCATTTTATTTTGTACATCCAGTCTCATCTCAGCTTCATTTCGCCCCATCCTTATCATTGATTAATTATTAAAAGGAGAACAGTATTATTTTGTGCTTCTATACGAGATGATTATGTCGAACTTTCTGTGTAATAGAGCTTTTTGCTGGAGTAATTAATTTCACTGAATTTTTTCTAAGAAAAAAGTTCAAAGAGAGCTTATGCTGTTTTTTCAGACAGCTGTTAAATGTTTTATGAGAAAGTTCAGTCCTTTCTTTTGAAATGAACTTGGAAATTACGTTTTGACCTAGTATAGAAATCCACTGTAGCAACGAAGCCAAACTTTGAAGGAGATAAAAACTATAATACGTTAAAGAGAGAGGAAGGGTAAAAAAAACTGCAAAAGATAATTTTAAATATTTTATCTTTTATTTTGCGAGATGAATATTAACTTGATTGTGTATATTTGTTTTAACGAATATCCTTAAGCATTAAGGGTGAATCATAGGGGAGGGGCAATAGGGCTACAATCCCCACCAGAATTAAAAAATTCCTCCAATTTTAATACGAAGTCCTTTAATAGTTTGAATTATTTTCCCCATTTTTCATGAAAACAGATAATGATAGGGAATTCGTGATGATTCTTTAAGAGAAATCTTTTAAAATTTGAAAATTAAATCCACAACGAGAAAATCATAGCAGTATACACGTTTTACAATATCCTTTAAGTCCCAATTTTTCTATAGGATAAGCGGCCTACAATTAATTGCGTAATTTTAAGTTCTTAAGAAACTATAAATAATCTATAATAATAATTATTATTTTACTTTAAATTCTCAGATGTTGCATAAAAATTTGAAGAAAAAAAATGAGTCATCTGGGGTTTAAAAACCCATTTAGATTACCAAAATTTAACCTTAAATTAAAATAGGTACAATGACATAAAATTAAGATAATGATAATAAAGACATACAAAGGTGATAAAGATACAAGATACAAGAAATAATAATAATAAAATATAAAATTGATAGAACACAAACGTACAATAAATAAATTTAAATAATATAAATTGAATAGAAAAATTGGCACAGCTTTTAGCATAAAAATTAATATTTGCTTCTATAATTTAAAAAGTTATCTAAATCATCTATTTCAAGTAAAAAACTGAATAATAAGTTCTTAAAATTTATCTTGAGTGGAATATTTTGTAAATCAAAATGAAAGGAATTGAATAACTTAGGAGCTAGATAATAAAATTTTACGGAAAATTTCTTTTTTAAAACGGGGGATTTGATACATATTTCGTTTGGTCTCGTATTTGATATTGCATTTTTCTGTACGCAGATATTTTTATTATTGTATAAAAAGAGAATCACGCGAAAAAAAAGCGTTATGATGTAAAGGTAGAAATTTTAAGTCTTGAGAATTATAAGGAGTTGAGATTTTAAATTTAGAATTTTAAAGCATTTGTTTTGAAGAGAAATTAATGGAATTAAATTATTTTTGTATTCACCACCCCAAGTTATTAACTCCGTAATTTAGCAAAGAATAAAACCAGGAATAATACAGTGTATTTAAAAATGAGCTATTTACCTTGTTCTTTAAAAAATGAAATATAATTAAAATAAAACGAAGTTTTCTGCATAATTCACTTATATGACTTTTCCATTTTAAAATCTATGCTAATCCCTAAATATTTAATGGTATTTTCTCGTTCTAACGAATAGCATTTAGAATTTTGAATGAAGTTGCAGGTATTTGAATGAAATTTAATACTTATGTCAAAATAACTTTGCTGTAAATTGAAGTATAAATATTTAGTTTTATTTAAATTAAGAGTTAGGTCACACACACATTAGAAGGAAATAAGTAGCTTAGATGTTTAATAAATCTAAACATTTTGGATATCTAAAATGTTTAGATATTTTCATACATCTTTAGTAAAGTCAATGGGTATGCTAATTGTAATAATTTATTTGATTATTTTATAAAATGCATGACACTACATTTAATTTTGCATTTGAGGACACTGAATTATCCCGTGGGTGAAAAGTTACAGAGTCATGACTGTCATTTTCAAGGTAATAAAAAAGTGTTATAAATCCGTTTTTAGTTTGATTTTCATGACGGTAATGCTTTAAAGTTATGCAAGAAAGCTTATATTTAAACTAGAAGTTTAAGTTATTTACAAAATATGAATGTAAGATAAGTTTCTAAAAACTTAAATATTTTTTTACATTTCATATTTGTTCTTATGTTTCCTTTTTTAAGATTTTTAGTTTATTATTTTTAGACCATTTTTTCTTTCTTATTTTAGTACGTGTAGATAAAATATCTAACACTCGTTTTTTTTAATTTAAAATATACGGGTTTGTAGATTTACCCTTTTAAAAAAGTACGCTCATGAGCGTTTTAAAATTTGTGATAAAATGGGCATACTTTTATTTCTTTCGAACATTATAAGGAAATTTATTTCTTCCTTAAAATTATAAAGTAGCAATAAAGGTTTTTAGAACTGAAATCTTAAATAGCTTTATTCAATCTAATTTCAAAAGCTTTAAACTCTTTGATAAAACCCAATACACCCATTCCGCTTCACTTAACTGATAATTGCTTAAAATTAGCGTAGGTTTATGTACAAAACAAAAAATTGTCTTTTATGTATGTAAAATATCCTTTAAACTTCCGTGAGTAATTATAGAAATTAATTTTTCATGTGTTTACATAACGCTCTAAGTTCCACTTCGATGGGAAAAAACTCATCAGGGCATTGATTTCAGATCCAATGAACGTAAAATTTCCCTGTCGGTATGTCTCCCTGTGGGTTAAAGTATTTATTTTCTCCTTAGTATGCTTCCTTTTATCTGTGCATGATTTGCAGTTTTTTCTAGTAAATGTTTTTATAAGAAAAAAAGGATCGCTACATCAGAAATTTTAAAACCACAATCTTGGCGATAAAATAATTGTAAGCACTCTTTTACGCTTCTGGTTTCAAATGAAATACTTTCCAGGAGTTCGTTTTTTACGCAAAAATAAAATTCGCCTTAGGTAGTCGTTAGTGCTAAACCTAAAATACTTTGTGCCATTATAATAAATAGCAAAACAAAACTTTTCTTGGTTATACTTTGTTCATTTAGAATAGGCGCCTGAGACGTAATGTATGAACTTCTTAGAACTTTCCTGGAAATACTTATTAGAAGCAGTTAGTTACTATTGTAATTATCATCGAAAAAATTTTCTTGTGCAATAACAAGGCAGCCTAAACAGAAGTAGGGTTAGAATACTGTTAAAGAATCTATCACGGATATTGTGTGAGGATCTTTATAGAGCGTTTTTGATTTTGTTTCAGGCGCCTATTCTAAGTAAAATACTATAATCATTAGGGGTAAACCTAAAATACTCTATGCAATTATTATTCATTACATATAATTTCCAAAGTGTCTAAATAAAAAAAACACGACAAACCGTGATCTTCAAAAAAACATCAACAATTTTTTACGAAGAACATAAAAACTCAGAGTTCTAAAATGTATGAAACGTTTAACTTAGTCAAAAATGTCACCATTTTTTTTACTATTTTTATCAGAACCGAACGCATAACAAAAGGTTCTCTTTATACAATAACACTTTTACAGATCCTCCACTTTTAGAGTGAACCAATATAGTAGCTAACTTCTAAACCGTTCGTTATAAATGCACAAGCCCAATGACTAAAATAATCAAAAGGAAGTAAAACATCATGATTGATGGAGGAGTTATTTTTGTCAAAAAAAGTTTTTGTGTAAAAATACAAAAAATTAAAATTTTTACATACTCTTCCGATCTTATCCACCCTGTATTGTACCAATATAACTGTATTCCATAACAAACAATAGTAACTCCACCCTTTGTCTTGACCAAAGGTTATGGATAAATGGGGGATGATTATATTTATGATCTTTATCCTTTTGAAGTAATCTGAGCTAAGTTATAGTTCCCTATTCTATGCATTCCTGCATAACATACGACCCACAGGTTGCTTGTGAATTCTCATCACCCTCATTTTGATCTTTATAAAAATCTTGTATAGTTCAACAGTAAAAAATATAGAGGAAATCCAATGATAATATAATCTAGTCTGTTTGTCTACCAAAAATTTATTTTCTGCAGATCCAGAAGATGCGCCTTTTAGTTCGCAAATGTGAAAATTCTGAATAACGTTGTTTACTTTTTTAACCATCAAAAATACTGATCCTACGAGTTTTAAAGAACCCCTAGATATTTGAAATCATATAAATCTCATTGAATTTGCAATTTAAATACATTTAGCAAGTGTAGAACAGACACAGATGAGCAGAAATCTATTATTCTATTATCTATTATTTCTCTCTATTTCATTAATTTTCGAAACAGAATGTAATGCTAGCATGATGCATGGCCTTCACTATGATTGAAGTTCTGTAGGTCTGCAATAGACTCTAATATCTACTGGGAAATATAATCTGGAAATGGTAAAATATACCATTTTTAGATTACCATTATTTAGAAAACCAGAATCAATGATATTACGTCTAGACAGAGTAGACATTCCTGGTGTAACATAGACAAGTCCCCCGTAATGTGTTTGCTATTCCTTGTGGTGGTCATGTTAAACACATTCTGATGCATAGGCTCTGCATAGAAAGAAGGTTTATTTAATGGAGAAAAGTTCAGTTCCGGCTTTTATCTGGAGAAAGGTAAAAGTTCGTAAGGTGATACCACATTACAACTAAATTCCGCCTCTCCCGAAACCGGACGCAATGTGGTGTGGAAGGTTCACAAAGGTGTATGGTATGGGAGGTTTTTTGGTTTATGACATCAGGACCAAAATGGTCGTATTCATGAAAGTTGTAGGCGCTTTTGAAACCAAGCTGTCTGCAGCATTGTACGGCTTCTTTCTTTTTTTGTATTAGGCCATCCGAAGTAGAACCAACTTTAAGGCTTAACATTTTTGGTAGCTATACACTATTGGCTGTGCTAAACTTTTATTGTCCTCCGTTTTGTGGTCTTCTAGTGAAGAGAAAACACTCCCCAGGCTTGTTTGCGGTCAATTACGAACAAAGAAACCCTATACCCCGGCAATGGAGATCACCTATACTTTTATTATCTCCCCCTACAGCCCGAACCAGGACTGTAGCACGGCCCTTAGGGTGAGGATAGACTTTTACAACCCTCAGTTTTAGGGGCATCTAGTGAAAAGAAAACACTCTTCAGGCCTCTTTTGGTCAATTAGCGAACAAAAGAAGCCCCTTTCTCGAACGGAGGACACCTTTAGTTCTCTAAACTCCCGCAACTCCTTGAAGGGGGTTGCACTGGCCTTTGTTAAAGTCTATCTTCACCCTATGTCCTCCTCCTCCTTCGAAAGTTAGAAATGGCCTGATGTGATACGATCAATCTACCACACTAGCGTCTTGAAGAAGCCAAAGCCATAAAAAAGTAGTTAAGATTCTTGTCAAGATAGGGGAGACTCAGGCACAACTCCATGCTTTCTCCCCTATCTTGACAAGACTTTTTTATGGCTTTGGCTTCTTCAAGACGCTAGTGTGGCACGACCGTAAGGGTAACGTCAGCCTGGAATCATGGACGGGCGTATCTGGTCGAGCGCATCTTATCGGCTGTAGTTATCTACCCCACTCAATTAGTGGACAAAGGAGTCATCGGCGGGATCAGCTCTCGCTCTCCGCAGGGGTCCCCCTTTTGGGGGACCCCTTTGTCCACTAATTGAGTGGGGTAGATAACTACAGCCGATAAGATGCGCTCGACCAGATACGCCCGTCCATGATTCCAGGCTGACGTTACCCTAAGTGGGCTTTGAGAGGTCGCATATATAATGGAATGCTATACATTTATGGAATTTTTGAAATCGATTATTTGGAAAGTCCCCCTGGTCGTAAATCAAATCTACTTCCCCAAGAATCCACATTACGTCTAATACTGGGAATAGTAAGATTTGAGCTCAATGTGCATTAACACGGGCTCCACCGCTACGAAGGCACATTGGGCGAGGACTGTAATACGGGAATGGATTCAACACACCTAAGGAAGACAATGGGAGATCTCTGTGGTTTGGAGTTTGCAAAACTCTTGCGCCTGTAAAATCGGTGGTCCTAAAAGTCTAACATACGCTTAAGGTTCGGGTAACGACATTTTTGTCGTCGGCTGCCCTTCTCGTAAGTACAGGTTTAACCTGAAGTGATAGCTTTCCTGTAAAAAAACACATCCAGATTGTCATGCGGCATGATGAAAGAGAAAGAGCACTCACCCAAGGATCCATCGTAGGCATTCATGTACTCGGACGACATAAACTGCGTGACGAGGGAGGTCTTCCCCACACCCCCCGTGCCCATCATGAGCACCCTCTTCGGGGGCAGGATGCTGGTCGGGCCGGACGAGCACGAGGAGGCGCACCCGGTGACGTTGGACCCGGTCGAGGCGACGCTGTTGTTGCTGCGCGATCGCTCGCGGTACAGGTCGCCCTTGTTGACGACGCTTCCCTTGGCCGTGATGCAGAACTGTCGCAGCATGTAGTGCTTGTCGTCGTCCAGGGGGAGCGAGGGGCGCGGCGAGACGGAACGGTCGCGCCTCGCGACCGCTCCCGCCCCGGCGCGCGGGGCGCCGGGCACGCTGTTGCCGCGCGGGCGACGCTGCGAACGACGCCGCGTGACCGCGAGCGTCTCGGAGCAGCGCCGCGAGAGCAGCAGCTCGGGCGCGCGCATCTGCGTGGCCGCGAGCGATGTCGCGTAGTCGCGCGGGTCGTCGTTCCAGGGGCTGAGCGAGCCGGGGCTCGCCTCGTCCACCGTCAGCTCTGGCGCAGAGCGCGGAAGGCGGCCGTCGGCCGCCCCCATCGGCGTCGGCGCCGCCAGGAAGCGCGTGCGGACGCCCTTCAGCGCCTCCGGCGTCACGGGGATGGAGGCGGAGCGGTGGCGCGCGTGCGGCGGGGAGCCGTAGCTGGAGGCGCGGCTAGGGCTGCGGCCGGGAGAGATGTTCGGGGAGCGCTTGGGGGAGATGTTGGGCGACAGAGCCGGAGAGCGCGCGGGGGAGCGCATAGGAGACCTGAGCCCTTCCATGCCCTTTAGCATATATACTTCAGAAAAGACTGCACAAGGAAGAATTTCAGAAGGCTTCACAAGGGGAAGGGAACTTTCTTCTTAATAAGTGTTTAATTCAGGACTGCCTTCTTATATATTGCTTTACTTAAACGATTAGAATTCTTTCTGAATAACACCATGGAACAAATATCTTTTGAGTATCACCACACTCATTTAATAGCTCTATTTAGTTATCCCCCACATATATCATCATTGCGATATGATTCCTTCTATGATCTTTTTTGTTTATTCCTTCATATATCTCTGGTTTCACGAAGCAAATAAGTGCTTGCAAATAGGGACTTATTTCTGCCCTCTTATCTCAAATATGCGAAGATATATTCTTGCTACTCTATGATAGATAGCTTTAGTATACCATTCTTATATTTTCCAATTATTGCTTAAGACTGTTGCAAAACTTGTAACAAATATATTTGTTCTGTCGGTATACCTATAGGTTTTAGTAAATGCTTTTTAGAAAATAGTTTGATTTATATGACTTTTGTATCACACACTAATGTAGCAAACCTTCCCTTGTAATACACTTTTACAGATAAGTACGATAATGTATCACACACACTGATATGTATTATGTTGTGTATCACTTTGGAAGAATCAAGAATGCTAAGTTTATTTTGATTTTATCGCAAAAAGTATTTATTTTATTTTTAATTAAAGTTAATTACTTATTCAACGTCAATTATATTTTTCCTTAAATAAACCATAGACTATATCACATTATAAATATTTATAAAAAGTATCAGTTTATAATTTAAACACTAATTTTAAATTCAAATTTCTGTTATAACACTTTTTACTAAAAATAGAATTCGAATTTATATTTCTCTGTCTTTTCTCCTTGGATCGAATTTTTGATGCTTTTAAATTATCATCCATAGAGGCTCATTTCTCGTAACAGTCGTATTTCTTCACTGAAACTTTCTCTTAAAAATCTTCCACGCTCAATGAGTTTCAAACACCAAAATGCAAGTATTGTTTGAAAAAAAAATCTTGTTATTAGAATTCAAATTCCAGTTTACAGTCCTCTATACTTAAAGCTTTCTTCAACAATTAAGACAAGAAATTTTTCATGAACTTTTAAAGTATTTCACATAAATAATCCTATATTCGTCATCTAATATAACCGATGAAATAATTTCAAAACTGAAAATAAATTTTCAAGTTGTTGAATACACGAAATCTATATATAATGGAACCAAATTTTTCCACCTCAAATTTCATACTCTAAATCGTCATTTATGCCAACATACCTTCACTTATCGTCAGAGAGTTCCAACAAAAACTACTAGCCCCCGCACCATCAGTTCGTACTAATTTATTGTTAATTTGAAAACTAGAAGTTAATTTATGCAGCCGCTAGTACTCTTAACTTTTAAAGTTGTTGCAAGTTTCAATTTCAACGAAATTTGATCATAGGCTCACAACAAGCAAAACGTGTTCTTTCTAAATCTTCACCAAACAGCCACAGCAAACTTTTTCACTTACTTCCCTCATCCTTCTTCTCTAAAAACAACAAAAGAAAGCTCCCTCTCTCCGTGAGTTGGTCCTTCAGGCCATGTTCTCCCGCGAAGAGCCGAGAAAGAGCTGAGCTGTTCACCTGCTGAACAGGTGGATGTGAGTCGGCGGCAGGCGAGCGAGTGAAGGAGGGAGCAGCGGAGTGACGGGCAAGTTCGAGCGCTGACCACTAGGGGACCCGAGCGGGGGTCGACGCTACCTGTGGATGCGACCGCCTGATTCCTGTTGCGCGTTTGGAATGTCCCGCCCTAAAATCCTTCTGGTCATATCCGATAATCAGGGCTGTATCCAAGAGAGAGTGATACGGTAGGGTGTCCCTGACCAAAAAATTTTTCTTGAAAATTTTAAAACGGTTACCCTCTACTTTTTTCATAAATGCCTTGACCTATTCAGATATAAAATTTTATCCCTCTAAGATATCTTAATTAAAGATGGTCAAACAAGCTAAATTACCGGCACGCACCCGCTAGTACTCACCACTTTTTTTCTTTTTTCCTACTTTTTTCAGACTTGTTTATATTTTACTAGCTAATTTGCCCGGCCTTGCACGGGAGGAAGGTATTAATTCCTTTTTAAAAGTTCTATCAAGTTACGTGTCTGATTTTTCGAATCAGCAATCACCAATCACTCCGGTGTGTCCCCAGTATTTTTTTCATACCCCCGTGCTCCCGATAATTTTCATATCCTGGTGTTCCCGGTAATTTCCATATCCCTGTGTTCCCAATAATTTTCATACCCTGTGTTCCTGGTAATTTCCATATCCCGGTGTTCCCGGTAATTTTCCTACAACGGTGTTCCCTGTTATTTTCCTATCCCGGTGTTCCCGGTAATTTTCCTATCCCGGTGTTCCCGGTAATTTTCCTATCCCGGTGTTCCCGGTAATTTTCCTATCCCGGTGTTCCCGGTAATTTTCCTATCCCAGAGTTCCCGGTAATTTCCATATCCCCGTGTTCCCGATAATTTTCCCATCCCGGTGTTCCCGATAATTTTCATACCCGCACCCGATAGTTTTCCTATCCCGGTGTTCCCGGTAATTTTCCTATCCCGATGTTCCCGATAATTTTCCTATCCCGATGTTCCCGATAATTTTCCTATCCCGATGTTCCCGATAATTTTCCTATCCCGATGTTCCCGATAATTTTCCTATTCATATGATCGAGGTAATTTTTATGTCCCGGTAATCCCGGTACTTTTTTCCTATCCCGATGTTCTCGGTAATTTTTCTTTTCCCGGTATATGCCCGGATATGCCCGGCCTTGCACGGTAGGAGTGTATAATTTTTTTTAAAAATTAAATTTTCTCAAAATATATTTATAATTTTTAAATCAGCAATTACCAATCATCCCGGTATCCCAGACGCCTTTTTCCTATCCCGGTGTTCCCGGTAATTTTTCATATCCCGATGTTCCCGGTTATTTTCCTTATCCCGATGTTCCCGATCATTTTCCTTATCCCGACGTTCCCGATAATTTTCCTATCGCTATGATCGAGGTAATTTTTATGTCCCGGTAATCCCGGTACTTTTTTTCCTATCCCGATGTTCCCGGTAATTTTCCTTTTCCCGGTGTTCTCGGCAATGTTTCCTACTAAATTAATGAGTCTAGTGAACAAAAATAACAAATTTGAAACAATAAAAAAAGATCTAGTAAATTTAAAAGTCTAGTGAACCGCTTCATTTGAAACAATGTTTTATTTTTAAGTCCTCTTCCATGAAGAAAATTTACACTTTTCCATAAATATTTAAATTTTAAAGGAAAATATCTTAAAATAGGGGAAACTAACGTTTCAAAATTAATTATTTGAATTTATTTTGGTGTTTTCACAACTGATATAGTTTTTAAATGGACAATTATCGAGTTTTTCCTGTTAAAATATTAAATGTTTGAAGGTTTTCATCTAGTTAACAATAGTGAGTCGAGCAGATCTACTCTAGTAGAGAAATGGAGAAATAAGCGTTTTCGGCTATAAATTCGCTAATTACTCGTAATTATTCGATTTTAAAGCTTTGAAAACTATCTTAAGTTACTCCCCGACTCGGAATACGTCTATACGTCGAGTTTGGTTTCGGTCCGTGGCCTATTTCAAGAGATTACCCCGGACATACATACATACACACACACATACATACATACATCGCCCGTTAGCCTTTTATTTATACAGAGACTAGCGGATATGCCCGGCCTTGCACGGGTGGAGTGTATAATTTTTTTTTAAATTAAATTTTTTAAAAATATATTTATAATTTTTAAATCAGCAATTACCAATCATCCCGGTATCCCAGACGCCTTTTTCCTATCCCGGTGTTCCCGGTAATTTTTCATATCCCGATGTTCCCGGTTATTTTCCTTATCCCGATGTTCCCGATCATTTTCCTTATCCCGATGTTCCCGATAATTTTCCTATCCCGCTGATCGAGGTAATTTTTATGTCCCGGTAATCCCGGTACTTTTTTCCTATCCCGATGTTCTCGGTAATTTTTCTTTTCCCGGTATTCTCGGCAATGTTTCCTAGTAAATTAAAGAGTCTAGGGAACAAAAATAACAAATTTGAAACAATAATAAAAGATCTAGTAAATTTAAAAGTCTAGTGAACCGCTTCATTTGAAACAATGTTTTATTTTTAAGTCGTTTTCCATGAAAAAAAATTTACACTTTTCCATAAATATTTAAATTTTAAAGGAAAATATCTTAAAATAGGGGAAACTAACGTTTCAAAATTAGTTATTTGAATTTATTTTAGCGTTTTCACAACTTATATCCTTTTTAAATGAACAATTATAGAGTTTTTCCTGTTAAAATATTTGATTTTCGAGGTTTTCATCTCGCTTACAACAGTGAGTCGAGCAGATCTACTCTGGTAGAGAAATGGAGAAATAAGCGTTTCGGGCTATAAATTCGTTAATTACTCGAAAACATTCGATTTTAAAGCTTTGAAAACTATCCCAAGTTACTCCCCGACTCGGAATACGTCTATACGTCGAGTTTGGTTTCGGTCCGTGGCCTATTTCAAGAGATTACCCCGGACATACCCACATACATACATCGCCCGTTAGCCTTTTATTTATACAGAGACTAGCGGATATGCCCGGCCTTGCACGGGTGGAGTGTATAATTTTTTTAAATTAAATTTTTTAAAAATATATTTATAATTTTTAAATCAGCAATTACCAATCATCCCGGTATCCCAGACGTCTTTTTCCTATCCGTGTTCCCGGTAATTTTCCTATCCCGATGTTCCCGGTAATTTTCCTTTTCCCGGTGTTCTCGGCAATGTTTCCTAGTAAATTAATGAGTCTAGTGAACAAAAATAACAAATTTGAAACACTGAGCTATATAACAAACGGATATGCCCGGCCTTGCACGGGTGGAGTGTATATATATTTTTTTAAATTAAATTTTTAAAAAATATATTTATAATTTTTAAATCAGCAATTACCAATCATCCCGGTACCCCAGAAGCCTTTTTCCTATCTCGGTGTTCCCGGTAATTTTTCATATCCCGGTGTTCCCGGTAATTTTTCCTATCCCGATGTTCCCGATAATTTTCCTATCCCGCTGATCGAGGTAATTTTTATGTCCCGGTCATCCCGATACTTTTTTTCCTATCCCGATCTTCCCGGTAATTTTCCTTTTCCCGGTGTTCTCGGCAATGTTTCCTAGTAAATTAATGAGTCTAGTGAACAAAAATAACAAATTTGAAACAATAATAAAAGATCTAGTAAATTGAAAAGTCTAGTGAACCGCTTCATTTGAAACAATGTTTTATTTTTTAATTCGTTTTCCATGAAGAAAATTTACACTTTTCCATAAATATTTAAATTTTAAAGGAAAATATCTTAAAATAGGGGAAACTAACGTTTCAAAATTAATTATTTGAATTTATTTTGGTGTTTTTACAACTGATATAGTTTTTAAATGGACAATTATCGAGTTTTTCCTGTTAAAATATTTAATTTTTGAGGTTTTAATCTCGTTTACAATAGTGAGTCGAGCAGATCTGCCTGGTAGAGAAATGGAGAAATAAGCGTTTTCGACTATAAATTCGTTAATTACTCGTAATTATTCGATTTTCGAGCTTTGAAAACTATCTTAAGTTACTCCCCGACTCGGAATACGTCTATACGTCGAGTTTGGTTTCGGTCCGTGGCCTATTTCAAGAGATTACCCCGGACATACATACATACATATATACATACATACACACACACATCGCCCGTTAGCCTTTTATTTATACAGAGATTTGCCCGGCCTTGCACGGGAGGAAGGTATTAATTCCTTTTTAAAAGTTCTATCAAGTTACGTGTCTGATTTTTCGAATCAGCAATCACAAATCACTCCGGTGTGTCCCCAGTATTTTTTTCATACCCCCGTGCTCCCGATAATTTTCATATCCTGGTGTTCCCGGTAATTTCCATATTCCTGTGTTCCCAATAATTTTCATACCCAGTGTTCCTGGTAATTTCCATATCCCGGTGTTCCCGGTAATTTTCCTACACCGGTGTTCCCTGTTATTTTCCTATTCCGGTGTTCCCGGTAATTTTCCTATCCCGGTGTTCCCGGTAATTTTCCTATCCCGGTGTTCCCGGTAATTTTCCTATCCCAGAGTTCCCGGTAATTTCCATATCCCCGTGTTCCCGATAATTTTCCCATCCCGGTGTTCCCGATAATTTTCATACCCGCACCCGATAGTTTTCCTATCCCGGTGTTCCCGGTAATTTTCCTATCCCGATGTTCCCGATAATTTTCCTATCCCGATGTTCCCGATAATTTTCCTATCCCGATGTTCCCGATAATTTTCCTATCCCGATGTTCCCGATAATTTTCCTATCCCGATGTTCCCGATAATTTTCCTATTCATATGATCGAGGTAATTTTTATGTCCCGGTAATCCCGGTACTTTTTTCCTATCCCGATGTTCTCGGTAATTTTTCTTTTCCCGGTATATGCCCGGATATGCCCGGCCTTGCACGGGTGGAGTGTATAATTTTTTTTTAAAATTAAATTTTCTCAAAATATATTTATAATTTTTAAATCAGCAATTACCAATCATCCCGGTATCCCAGACGCCTTTTTCCTATCCCGGTGTTCCCGGTAATTTTTCATATCCCGATGTTCCCGGTTATTTTCCTTATCCCGATGTTCCCGATCATTTTCCTTATCCCGACGTTCCCGATAATTTTCCTATCGCTATGATCGAGGTAATTTTTATGTCCCGGTAATCCCGGTACTTTTTTTTCCTATCCCGATATTCCCGGTAATTTTCCTTTTCCCGGTGTTCTCGGCAATGTTTCCTAGTAAATTAATGAGTCTAGTGAACAAAAATAACAAATTTGAAACAATAATAAAAGATCTAGTAAATTGAAAAGTCTAGTGAACCGCTTCATTTAAAACAATGTTTTAATTTCAAGTCGTTTTCCATGAAGAAAATTTACACTTTTCCATAAATATTTAAATTTTAAAGGAAAAAAAATCTTGAAATAAAGGAAAGTAACGTTTGAAAATAAATTATTTGAATTTATTTTAGCGTTTTCACAACTTGTATCCTTTTTAAATGGACAATTATCGAGTTTTTCCTGTTAAAATATTTGATTTTTGGAGGTTTTCATCTCGTTAACAATAGTGAGTCGAGCAGATCTGCTCTGGTAGAGAAATGGAGAAATAAGCGTTTTCGGCTATAAATTCGGCTATAGCGGATATGCCCGGCCTTGCACGGGTGGAGTGTATAAGTATTTTTATTTTGAGTTATCTTAAAATACATTTATTATTATGTAAATCAGCAATAACCAATCTTCCCGGTATCCCAGGAGCCTCTCTCCTATCCCAGTGTTCCCGGTAATTTTAAAATCCCGGTGTTCACGGTAATTTTTTCCTGTCCCGGTGTTCCCGGTAAATTTTCTTATCCCGATGTTCCCGATAATTTTCCTATCCCGGTGTTCCCGGTAAATTTTCTTATCTCGATGATGTTCCCGGTAATTTTTCCTCTCCCGATGTTCCCGGTACTTTTCCTATCCCGATGTTCCCGGTACTTTTCCTCTCCCGATGTTCCCGGTACTTTTCCTCTCCCGATGTTCCCGGTACTTTTCCTTTTCCCGGTGTTCTCGGCAATGTTTCCTAGTAAATTAATGAGTCTAGTGAACAAAAATAACAAATTTGAAACAATAATAAAAGATCTAGTAAATTGAAAAGTCTAGTGTACCGCTTCATTTGAAACAATGTTTTATTTTAAACTCGTTTTCCATGAAAAAATAATTTAAAATGTTTCATTAATATTTAAATTTTAAAGGAAAATATCTTGAAATAGGGAAAACTAACTTTTCAAAATTAATTATTTGAATTTATTTTGGTGTATTATTTATTTGGAAGTATAGGATTAAATTTTTATTAGACATGAATCCTGACGTGCTTGATTTCTGCGACACCCACAGCCGCTGAATTGCAAAAGGATGAAAAGTACAAAAAGGCAAATAACATAGCTATGTTGACTCTTACAAGTTCCATGAGTGAGGAAACTCTCAGGAAGGTTATGCGTTTCACAAATGCCAGAGATGTTTGGGAGGAACTTAAGAATTTATTTGAAGCTTCTTCAGAAAGTCAACTTTACACAGTTTGTATGAAATTTTTTCAAAAGAAGTGGGTGGAAGGAGACATTGCATCACATTTGTCTTCACTCAAAAATCTGTGGAACGAGTTGAACGAAGGTCTGGAGATGAAGAAACAGGCAAAGCTACCAGATTTATTGCTGGCCTGTAAGATTCTTGATACTCTTCCGGCTTCTTTTCGGCATTTTAAATCAAGTTGGCTTCTTCTAAGTGAAGAGAAGAGAACCATAGATGAACTGACAGCCCAACTATGTGCATTTGAAAGGGAAATGGGAGACGGCAGCAGTTCCGAAGTTCCCCAAGAAGCCCTCTTTGCAAATTCAAGCTCACTGAGAACAGGAAAAAGAAACACAGCAAAGGACAAGAAAAAGTATGATACCTGTAACTACTGCAAACAGAAAGGTCACTGGGTACGAAAGTGCAGAAAATGGATCGCAGATGGAAAACCTAAGCGAGGAGAGGCTGGTGGATTAGAAAATTCCATGCTGGTCGTTCATGAGGAAGCACTAGTCGGTGAAGCAAATTCAAATGAATGGTACATTGACAACGGTGCATCAAGGCATCTAACCAATGAGATCCATTGCTTTGTTGAATTTGAGAAGTTTGAAGCTCCTCATGGTGTGAAGGCAGCAAATGGAAAGATCCTGTCAGCTGTAGGAAAAGGTACACTGCAAATCATCACTTTCGTAAAAGGTAAACAGAAGAACAAGACTCTTCGTGACGTGTGGTACGTACCAGAGATCAACAAAAATCTATTTTCAGTTTTGGCGGCACAAGATAGAAATCCAGGCAGCGTTTTTCGATCTACCGCTAAAGAGTGCAGATTGGAGATAGGCGGAGAGGATGTCTTGTGTGGAACTCGAAGTTTAGGTGGAGGCTTGTACAAAGCACATTTGAAAGTTATAGTTCCAAAACAGCCAGTTGAAGTATGTACTGCTACAACGAGCGATACCATTTTGCAGTTATATCATGAACGTTTTGGTCACCAGGACAAGAAGCACATACAATCCCTTTTAGAACAAGAGATGGGTATCAAGACTACGTTAAAAAGAGATATTTGTGAACCATGTATTTATGGAAAAGCTAAGAGGCTACAATTTGGTACAAAACCCAAAACAACAAAAGTAGGCGAGCTTGTATCAACAGACGTTTGTGGTCCCTTTGATGAGTCAAGCCGCAAGTTTCGATACTTTGTCATTTTCAAGGATCATTTTTCAAAGTACAGATTTATTTATTTCTTAAGAAAAAAATCAGAAGTTGTGTCTGCATTGAAGTTGTTTTTGGCAGAAGCAGAAAATTTAGGTCATTCCATCAAAGAAATCTTAAGTGATAATGGTGGGGAATTCGACTGCCAAGCTGTAAAAGGAATATTGGAAGAAAAGGGAATTGTCCAGAGACTCACAGCTCCGTATACACCACAACAGAATGGAACAAGTGAGCGTGATATTAGAACAGTGGTTGAAATGGCTCGTACCTTAAAGTACTCTAAATCAGAAGCTGAATTTCCATCATTTCTTTGGGCAGAGCTGGTCAACACTGCCGCTTACATCTTAAATAGAACTGGAGTTTCCTCAGAAAAAGGTATTAGTCCATATAGATTATGGTTTGAAAGAAACCCCAGGATAAAGCATATGCGTATAATTGGATCGCAATGCTACAGTCATGTTCCATCCCAGAAAAGAAGAAAAATGGACAAGAAAGCCATCAAAGGTGTTCTCTTAGGATACGACAAAGATGAAAGGTACAGAATATGGTTACCAGGAACAAGAAACGTTATTGTTTCCAGAGATGTCATTTTTCAAGAAAGAACAAAAATTTGTGAAGACCAAGTAGAGTCAAACAGAGAAAGAGAAAAACCAAACCAGGAAAAAGAATTGGAAAACGAGATACCTATTCCATCTCAAGTCGAAGAAGATTGTGAAGATGAAGAGATGAAGTCGCATCTTTCTCACCAGATGCACTTGAGAGACAGATCACAAATCAAGAAACCATCAAGATTTGATGATTATGTTTTGGAAGTGGAATAATTTGTTATTGAAGAAAATCCTAAAACCTATCAAGAGGCATTGAAAAGTCAAGAACACAAAAACTGGACAAAGGCCATGGAAGGAGAAATGTCTTCATTAAAAGAAAATCAAACATGGGAGCTGACCGAACTACCTAAAGGATTCAAGTCCATACCATGCAAATGGGTATACAAAGTTAAAAGGAATCCAGATGGCAGTTTAGACAAGTATAAAGCGAGACTTGTTGTAAAAGGATTTGCTCAACGTAAAGGTATAGACTATAATGAAATTTTTAGTCCAGTTGCAAGAGCAAGCACTATAAGAACCTTGATTAGTATTGCTGCAAGTGAAAAGATGAATTTGATGCAGTTTGATGTATCAACAGCATTTTTATATGGAAATTTGGATGATGAAATTTTCATGGATCAACCCGAAGGTTTCGAAGATGGAACTGATAGGGTATGTCACTTGAAGAGAAGCCTTTATGGATTAAAGCAGGCACCCAGGTGCTGGAACCAGCGTTTTGGAGATTATCTTCTCAACCTAGGCTTCAAAAGAAGTGAAGCAGATCCCTGTTTATTTATAAGAAAGAAAAATTCAGAATTACTCATATTAGTGCTTTATGTCGATGATGGCTTAGTGGCAGCTTCAGATAAGGCTCAATTAGAAGACTTTCTTAAAGATCTGAAGAGGGAATTCAAGATTACAACCAAGCAAGCATCATGCTATTTAGGATTAGAGATTCAACATCAAGAGGATGGTTCAATTAAGATATCTCAAGCTTCTTATGCAAAGAAAGTTCTCGAAAGATTTGGGATGAGTAATTGCAAGCCTATACTAACACCAATCATCAAGGAAGATATTCAAGCAGGGAGAGTTTCGGAAACGGAAAGAACATTTCCTTACAGACAAGCCGTCGGAGCACTGATGCACTTGATGACAGGTACCAGACCTGATTTAGCCTATGCTATAGGTGTAGTATCCAGAACCTTAGAAGATCCAAAAGATGAAGATTGGCAAAAGGTCAAGAGAATACTACGCTATCTAAAGGGCACCATTGATAAAGGAATAGTCTACCAGCCAAATTACAATAAAAGAATTCTCGAAAGCTACAGTGATGCTGATCACGGTGGAGACAACATGACTGGTCGCTCTACTACAGGAGTCGTATGCATCTATGGTGGAGGAGCAGTATCATGGCTAAGCCAAAGACAGCCTACTGTTGCTCTGTCTACTACGGAGGCAGAAATAGTTGCAGCCAGTGAAGCAGCGAGGGAGATTATGTGGCTAAAGAGACTTTTTAGTGAGATCATCACATTAAAAGCAATACCTGTACTTCGAATTGACAACGAGGCAGCTATCAGACTTTCTCAGAACCAAGGAGAATGCCACAAGCGCACCAAGCACATTCGGATTAGACACTTCTTCGTTAGGGAGATGGTGCAGAGTGAAGATATTATGGTGGAGCAGGTTTCTACAGAAATGCAACTTGCAGACCTGTTTACTAAACCATTGTTTGGACCAAGACTTTCAGTTTTAAATGAGAACATTGGATTAGTTTGAACTTCACTTGATTTATTTATCTTATTCAGTTAAGTAAAGTTAATAGTAAGAGTAACTCTAACATTTAAATTTTTTTCTTTTAACAAGGGAGAGTGTTAAAGTATTTTATGTTAAATGAAAAAAAGAAACATTCACTACAACTAGTTTCGCACGTGCTTTATTTTAGTGCGTGATAGTATTTTGTAATAAGTTTGTTTTTTATTCAAAATCAGTTTCATTAAAAAACGAGTCGATATATTGTTCATTCTTTGCAGTGTTTACTTTATAAATTATTATACATAAAAATATTACATTTTACAACTGATATAGTTTTTAAATGGACAATTATCGAGTTTTTCCTGTTAAAATATTTATTTTTCATGGTTTTTATAATCTCGTTAACAATAGTGAGTCGAGCAGATCTGCTCTAGTAGAGAGATGGAGAAATAAGCGTTTTCGGCTATAAATTTGCTAATTACTCGTAATTATTCGATTTTCGAGCTTGGAAAACTATCCCAAGTTACTCCCCGACTCGGAATACGTCTATACGTCGAGTTTGGTTTCGGTCCGTGGCCTATTTCAAGAGATTACCCCGGACATACCCACATACATACACACATACACACATCGCCCGTTAGCCTTTTATTTATACAGAGATTATACGTTTGGCCACAGAAATGTATTATAATCGGTCTAAAATGTCGTCTACCGCTTTTAAAAGAAGTTAGCAAAGTGAAGGTAAACCAATTTACTTAGTTGGCGATTCTAGTCACCAGGTTACTGGATCTAAGTTACCAAGTAATCGACAAATTTTTGCGGTGCTGTGTTTTACCATTCGTGAAATTAAACTTAAGCGGTAGATGACAATTCAGACTGATTAATATTACATTTCAATGGCCAAAAATATAAATATATATAAAAAAGCATGAAAAAAGTAGGAGAAAAAAAGTGGTGAGTATTAGCGGGCGCGTGTCGGTAATTTAGCTTGTTTGACCATCTTCAATTGAGATTAGGCACGGGTTAATATTATCGTAGGGGGATGAAATTTATATCTGAATAGGTCCAGGCATTTATAAAAAATGTAAAGGGTATCTCTTTTCAATTTCGCAAAGAGAAAAAAATTCTGTCGTAAAAGAGACAAAAAGTGACACATTGACCATCTTTAATTAAGATTTTGCACAGGTTAATATCATGGTAGAGGGATAAAATTTTGTATCTGAATAGGTCAAGGCATTTATAAAAAAGTAGAGTAACCTTTTTCAAATTCGTAAAAAAAAAGTTTTCTGACATATAAGGAACACACTAGGAATACGGGTTCAACCCCCTCCCCCACCAGAAATGTTTCTCTTAAAAATTCTAAAAAAAGCTCCGATAGATATATTGTGTTACAGATTATATTCCTAGGGTCTGAAGATGTTAATAAAGATTTCTGTACAGGAATGTTTCACATCTGTCAAAATAATAATCGAAATCGACTGTAATAATTAAATACTTCAATTAAACGTAAATACAATCATTAGAAACTTAACATTTCTGCTATGAAGTACAGAAGTACAGTATTTCTGCATTACCGGCTTTAAATGAATAAACAAGCTAATTCGAAGGACCGCGTAGAGTAAAAACGGCAAAAGCGCGTGCAAGCTCAAACCGGTAAACTGAGCTAACTTCACATTTTCTATCTCGACCACTAAATCGGCGATTTCTCCCTTAAATACTAGCTTAAACGAATAAAAAATGACTCAACTGAGTTCGCTTTATTTATTGTGAAGTTGATTTTCTAAAAAATTTCCCCCGTAACAACATGAAATTACGGTTGGGGATCGTTCGTTCCAAAACCGCGATATTTAAAAATATTACAATTGAAAACAAACTGGGATAGAGAAATTTTTGCTTCACTGAACAATTTGTATCAGCTCTATGGTTGAGAATGGACCGCTTCAATGTTTTTTTAAATTCTGGAAAGACACTGATTGCGCAAAGTTTGTGGGGACTTGTTGATACACCGTGTACACTAGGGTTACGATTTTTTCAGATTCGAAAGCCTGTGGGGGTAAATGATGATTATTGTCCATAACTCTCGAAAATAATTATGCATAAAAAGCACTGCAAGATAGTTTATAAAATTTTATTTGAAGCGGAATATAACATAAAGTAAATAATAAAAATGGTTTAAGTTTGTAAACT
The DNA here is from genome assembly GCA_024610705.1 of Tetragnatha versicolor. Lineage (NCBI taxonomy): Eukaryota > Metazoa > Arthropoda > Arachnida > Araneae > Tetragnathidae > Tetragnatha > Tetragnatha versicolor. The sequence goes on from JANDEH010000019.1 coordinate 4,104,969, forward strand.
TGAACCTGGTGTTACTTTTCCTTGGTTGGTAAACTTTTACAAATGTTTCGAAGCTCTTCCATCAGCTTAGCAGCCAGCTCGTCCACTATATTGGATAGGTTTCACATCAGTGACCTGATGGTTCCTGTATTTTTAAGGCCTGAGGGCACTTAAGTTAGATGATGTATGATTGAGTAGGTGGTGTGTTATTGCTATTTGAGAAAATGAACTGATGATGGGTGCGCAAGGTTTTTTTCTCAGTGCAAAGAAACCATAAAATTAACACATGGACAAAAGTTCATCGAATGCAACAACAGGATTTTAAATATTTGAGAAAAGGTCTCAGAATCATAACCTTACTGTATTCTAAGATTATTTCACTAATGAATAATGCTATAAAGAAAGATGTTAAGGAAAGAAGGCATAAGAATTAAAAGAATGTAATGAAAACATAAAATAAAGGTCAATTATAGAGAGGGATGAAAGAAAGGGAATGTAGAAGAAAATAAAATATAAATTATAAATATTAAAAAGGCAGGAGAGTAAGGGAAGAGATGACTCCACAAAATTGCTTTAAAAAGTCATATTTGGAATTTCTCTTTTGAAACCAGAAGGGGAAAAATATTTTCCAACTCTAAATTAATCTCCATATTTTTAATTTTGATCACCAGTACATTGTAATATTACTTAAATTTAAGTAAATATCTGTTAATCTTATGTCAGCCATAAAGAATAATTTGATCCTAGTTTTTAAGATCGTAAGTTCTGAATAAGCACGATCAATTACAAGATGAAAATATTGTAAGGGCTTTTTACTGCAAATCCTTATTATTTAGACCTGTCACTTTGTTCACTCCTCCGATTTTCCATGTAAACGAATGATTCACTGTAGGGAATCACTCATGGTGAATATTGGAAGTGAAATAGTGTAAATTAGTCTTAAGAGTGAGATATTTATTAATAGAGTATTCAAAAATGACCATAAAGTGCGTGTCTCTTTCAAAAAAAAACATTGATCAACCGCAGTTTTGAATAAAGTTTTACAATACATTTTCCCCTTTTGATAGCATATTTATCTTCGCAATTATTTTAATCTTAACACATTGGCTTGGTTAAACAAGAAATAGAATTTGTTTTAAACTTTTATAAGTAAAAATTAAGTTTAGTAAAAAAAGTGCTTAAACTGTGGCAAAAAAACTTTATGGGTCCTTGTATGTGGCGATCCTATAGCCGGAAGTTTTTTCATAATTCAAAACTCGGTTAGCCTCTATAGTATCTGGTAAGCCATGGTTTTAATGGCACAGCCAATATTTTTACATTGCATATTCGATTGAAGAAAATTAAGATAAATATGTCGTCATAGTTGAAGTAAGCTGTATTAAAATAGTAAGTAGTTTTCTCTTTTTACTGTTCTCTGGCCCTCACCTTCCTATAATGGGCAATACCAGCATTTTTTGAATACAGAAAAAATGCGAAATTGATCAAAATCCAAATATCCACATGAAAAGTTTCAAAAAAATTTAGTTAATTAAATATTTAAAATTAAAATCGCCAAGCCATTTGTCTTTGTTTAGGATAGAAGTATACGTCACAACTGATTCATACAGACTTTAACGTGAAACCCAACAATGACTTTGATTTTTTTAACAATAAGGAAGTTGCATGTTGTGTCAGATTTTCAAAAACAAACAAGTGTTCCGTATGGTTTTTTGTATGGTAAAATGAAATATCTAGTCAGTTTTTCAAAAAAATGTACAGGTAATTGAATATTTTAATTTAAAAGTCGAGAAAAAAACACGTGACTGAAAACGTTTATTGTTTAAACTATAAGATGACGTCAACAATAATACCATCAACTCCATTGCTTTACAACAATATTTAGTATAAGATGACGACACATCCAAACTCTTGGCGTTCTCGCGCGCTTTTAAAAAGGGGATTTTTGTTAATTTTTTTGACAATCAAAAAATTTCTCGATCGGCCTCAAATTTTGGGTAGTTGCTTATTTTTGCAAGAGGAATCGATTAAAAAAATAAAAAAAAATCATGCAATTTCCTCAATTCATTTTCCGGGATGGATGGCCGTGTTTGATGAATGGAATTTCCAAACGTTTCGCTCTCTGCTTCGGAGAGCATCCTCAACAGCAAAAAATCAACTGATAAAAATTGAAAATAAAAACAAATACCAAACAATTACAGCGTGAATGATAACGTGGAATGAAAATGAGATCAGATACTAATTCTATTGTTGTGATGGCTTTATCCCGCATTTCTTAAGTGCCGGGTGCCAGACGGAATGGAAACACCCTCCTCTAAACAACCGGAAACAGTTTGTAAAAATAAATGATTTTAAAAGTAATAATTTAAATATAAAGTCTGGTGTACCACAAGGCTCAATTCTTGGACCTTTACAATTCATAATATACATCAATGATTTCTGTAAACTAAAATTAATTGGCAAAATCATAACCTACGCTGACGATACAGTAATCCTGTACTCACATTCAAACTAGGATATATTACAAAATAATATAAATAAAGATCTTCTGACCATCAAAAACTGGTTCTATGCTAATAAATTATCTATTAATATAAATAAAACTAAATTTATCAACTTCAGCATCTACGAGCTGTCTGAACATCTTTACCTTTATTACCATTTAATAGATTGTAATAATACTAATTGTAATTGCCCACCCCTTCAACAAGTATCTTCAATTAAATACCTCGGATTACATGTAGATTTTAATTTAAAATGGAAATCCCATGCAAAATACTTAACCATCAAACTACGCTTTATTCTCCACAAGTTTTATTTTATTTAAAAGATAATTGGTAGGAGCTTTTTGCTTCAATTATATCATTCCTGGGTCAACTCAATAATGAGTTACGGAATTGTTGTTTGGGGAGGAGATTACCTAGAAAATATAAATCCAATAGTTAAAATTCAGAACAAGATCATTAAATTTTTAAGCAGTCGTAGACAGTTCCCTTTATTTGATCTCTACAAAAAACTAAATATATTACCTCTTCGGCACCTTTTTTTCTTCAAAGCAGTTATTTATTTTTTTAAACAAGATAATAGCTCTGATTTACGTAATTTAAATTATAATTTACGTTCAAAACATTTATATCTAGTACCTAAAACAAAAAAAGAAATTTTCCATAAAAACTATGTATATTTATCACCTAAATTCTTTAACACTTTACCCAAAAATCTAAAATCCGAAAAGTCCCCTTCTAAGTTTAAAAAATTATTAAAGATCTACATTTTTACAATGGGAAATATCGAAGACTTTTTTAATATGTAATCAAACGCTCATTTGGATCTTTATTTAATCTGAAGCTTGCCCTGCGATCACTTTCAATTCTTTATTTTAATTTACATGTATGTTTTTTTATTATTTTATTTGTAATCACATTATAATTTTCTATAGGCTGCCCATATGGGTCTCTGACTCCTGGGCAACTCATACATCAAATTTTCTCAATTGTTGTTTTCAAAAAATAAATGTTCTTCTTCTTCTTCTTCTTTTCTATTGAAATTATTCTTGCGTTTGAAAATTTCTATTGCTTCTCTTATTAATTGGGTGGATTGATGGTTGGTGGTTGCCAGGATTTCGGTGTTATTAAACAGTATTTTTATTTTCAATTTTTATCAGTTGATTTTTTGCCACTGAACCAATATAGCTCCAATATAGCTAGAACCAAACTTTGCTCTCCGAAGCAGAGAGCGAAACGTTTGGAAATTCCATTCATCAAACACGGCCATCCATCCCGGAAAATGAAATAAATTACTCTTCAGGTCGTGGAAGTTTTAATCAATTTAAATTAAAGCATTGTTTAAAATCAATCTATAGGATAGAAGTACGTCACATTGGGAAATTGGACGATTTAACGCCCTTTTTTAAAGTCAAACTTTGAAATTACATAAAAAAATAATCATTGTAGTTAAAAAACTTTTGTGTGTATATTCCGCTCTAGGGTACCTCTATCGAATATAAAAATAAAAAATAAATGCTGTAATTGCCCATAGACTTTTATTGGCCCTCGGGTAAGGGCCACCCGGACATAAATCATAAACTAAATACTAGCAAAAATATTAAAGCTTGTAATTACCAAGATATTAGTTAAAATACCTACGCCAAACGCATTACCTTATCAAATTTAGTTTGTACTTACATAATTAATTGTTAAATTAATGCTAAAAACTTTACCCCCATAACATTTAATTTTCTAAAACTAAAAAGCAACACAAATTAACCAAACATTTTAAAAACGGAACACCATCCCTACATTTAATTTAGAGCAGATCTTTAAGACTTCTTATTCCAGTTAACGAAAAATATTTTCTTCTTCTAAAATGAGCACGCGAATTTTAACAACGAAGGCACACCTGAGCACTTCATATTTCATGGTTTTGAGTTGTTAGGGCGTCCAAGCTACTAAAGGCAATTTCAGCTGGTAGTTTAACAAGCACTAAAAGAAACTTTTAGTGGTTGTAAACTTTAATTTTGAGGTTTTAGAAAAGGGAAAGGTAGCAACGTAATCCTGAGAGATCAGTCTTTTGCATATTTTAATATACTTTTGGGGAAATACTTTTTCGGACACACTTGGATGATTGATGATGACAAAACCCTTGGGTCTTTGTTACTGCCCCTTTTGTGAGAGTGAAGAAGAGGTTAGGCGAATGGAGGGGAAAGAACAGAATTTTATGGAAGGTTTTAAATTGTCTGACTGATGGTAAATTGCGTTCAATTATCTTCTGTTCCCTTCTACTTTTATGTTTCTTCTCTCACTTTTAATTCGAGTCCTTCTTTAGTTTCTTTTCCTCTTTTGAAAACTTGAAATGGAAGAGAAATTTAAATTGCGCCATTTTTATTCGCATTAGTGTCATTTCACGGTACAAGAAGAGCAGCATAACATGTAAGTTTCTTGCAGTTTTATAGATTTGGTAAGCAAAATAAGTATTTTGTTATTTTGTAATATTATTTTGTATGTTGTTTTGTTTTTATTATATTTGTAAATAATGTGTTTTGAAAGGCCAAAGAGATATGTTTCACTTGAACTTATAAAATAGTGTTGAAAAAACATAATAAGGTTGATTAAGATTTATTTTGGCACTTAAGTAAACATTGTAAGATAAAAAAGAAATCGGACACACTAAATGACAATGAACATTATTGATGAGATATATTTCACTTTACTCACCATAACTTAAATTAAAGCGCAAATTTGATATAAAATGTCTATCAAACTAAATCAAATACAAAAACTAAAACCTAGTTATAAATGAAAATTAAAACTATCTTCACTAGTTTATTGATTGTAATTTTAAAAATGGTATCTATTCTTGTCGATCAAACTATTTATAAATTTTGAAGTGGTGAATAGAGGTCTTGCTATACTATAAATCGAAGTTTTCTGAAAATATTGGGGGAAATCCGTCCCTATAACCGCCCTTAAAACCGCTCATGTCTTCAGTAATAGTTCTTATATCATTTGGTACCCTCTAGAAACCCTTACACCATAATAAGAGGTCTCACTTACTATTGAAGAGGGGTCCCACTTACCCCAACCATGCTAAAACTATGGGGTAAGGGGACCCCCTCTCAAACACTTAAAAATTAAAAATTTTGAAAAATTTCAACTTGCAGTATATATTTAAGTAAAACTCTGCAAAACAGTTCAATAAACATTAAAATTTATTGAAAACTTACCTGGAACCTTACTTTATATTTTTTCGAGGTGTGTTAGTGCGTTTTTATCTTTCACTTAAATTGGGTTGTATTTTGTGTGGAGCCATATAAATAATGTAATTTTCTGGGCTGTCCTCTTGCCAAATTACTTATTTTTGTATTTTTTATATTTATGTACTTAATTTTTTTCTTTCTTTTTTTCTTTTTTCATAGTAAGTTTTTGTTTCACTTGGAAGGGCCAATTGGCCCCTTAGTGAGCAATATGTTTTTTTCTTTTGATTATTTCCTTTTTATGTTTATGTATTTTGTAAATGTTTCAGAATAAATTTATTATTATTACTACTACTACTACTACTACTACTACTACTACTACTACTACTACTACTACTACTACTACTACTACTACTACTACTACTACTACTACTACTACTACTACTACTACTACTACTACTACTACTACTACTACTACTACTACTACTACTACTACTACTACTACTACTACTACTACTACTACTACTACTACTACTACTACTACTACTACTACTACTACTACTACTACTACTACTACTACTACTACTACTACTACTACTACTACTACTACTACTACTACTACTACTACTACTACTACTACTACTACTACTACTACTACTACTACTACTACTACTACTACTACTACTACTACTACTACTACTACTACTACTACTACTACTACTACTACTACTACTACTACTACTACTACTACTACTACTACTACTACTACTACTACTACTACTACTACTACTACTACTACTACTACTACTACTACTACTACTACTACTACTACTACTACTACTACTACTACTACTACTACTACTACTACTACTACTACTACTACTACTACTACTACTACTACTACTACTACTACTACTTCTACTACTACTACTACTACTACTACTACTACTACTACTACTACTACTACTACTACTACTACTGCTACCGCTACCGCTATTGCTATTGCTATTGCTATTACTATTATTAAAAAATACTTCCAATTTCTATGCATTTTGCATTTGAACTATGCTTTTTGTTTCTATGCATTCTATGTTTCTACGTTTCTATGCATTTTGAACTTCAAAAAATCCATTCCGGGAATCTGTTTTAAATTAGTTCTATAATCTTAAAAATAAATTATACAAATCTCAAATAGCGAACCACTCATGATTTCAATTATATATTTGTACTGTTAAATCTTTTTAATACCCTTAGTTCGTTCTGTTCTGGAATACAACTGTGTTGTTTGGTATCCTTTAAATAAGTTTCATATTAACTCTCTATTGAGAAAATTAAAAATATATTTTTTCGTTTTCTTTATTTTAGACTTGTAATACAGCTCATATATTGCCTTTAACTATAAACTATTTTTAACATTTGTTTTCTTTATGTGTTTTTTGTATTTATATGTTGTATTGTAAATCTTGTCTTTTTTTCTCTGCCATGTAATTGGATATTTTCTGTTTGGCAGTAAGCAAATAAATAAATAAATAAAGTATGAAAATGCATAATTAAAAACTTTAAATGGGGTTATTTACTTTTATTTTGCTTTTGGTATTGGTTTTATCATTAAGGCTTCAAATTTTAATTGAGATTCAATAACTTACAATTTATAATTATTGATTACTTTATTACCGGATTGCTTGCGTTTATTAAAATTGTTTAGTTCCACTCAGAACCAGGTCAGGAAGGAATTGTAATGTATCGAACAAACTTATTGGTCAATAAATTGTAAATTATAATACAATGTAGAAAAACTGAATATTCAGTTCAATGCGATAGATTTGCATATAAAGACACTTAAGGGAATTTAGAAAAGGTCATTATATGGAAATGGAATTTATTCGATCCTATTTGTGAATGCAAATATTGTTTCATTTTACCCATAGTTTGAAAAATGCTTTTTCCTGTATGTTCCTGTTTGTCTGAAACTACTTACACTATCCATATATAGAATAGCTTTACCCAATCAATGCTTTTAGTACAGTAATGTCATAAATATGTATGAGAAAACATAGTGAAAGTTTGAATACCAACCCTTTGTTCATTCTCATTCCGTGAAAAAATTATTAGCTCAAAAAAAATTATTTTTAGAACTATATTTGTTACCAAGGTAATCGATTTATTTTTCTACTTATTGATACTCTTCCGTTAATATTTTTCCTTGATGTTTATGCTTTACTTTATGTTTAAAAATTCATATCATATTATAATTTCCTTTTATTTTTTCTTATATTTCTGTAATAATCAGACGAATATGATTTATCTTTACTTAAAACTAAATAGTTTAACGACTTAGTACCTTTTTTCTTCATAACTTTACATGAAAAATACATAAATTACTCAATTTAAATTATAACTAACGGTTACAAAATATTTCGTGCCTAAATAAAAGAAAGAAATGTTCTTTAATAATTGTTTTTATTTATAACTCCTTAATTGTAAAACACTTTACCTGAAACCTAAGGATTCCCCTTTAAAAAATTTTAAATGTATAAAAGCTCTTTATTTTGATGATAAATAACATTGAAGAATTTTTTAAACTTCTAACAAACGCTCTTCATCTACTTTATGTATGCTATACTGAAGCTAATTCCGACCTCACTTTGTCAGGAGCCGCACCCCCTTTGCATTGAATCCTTGTGGAGCTTGGGTATTCCAAGTGGCACACGACAACAACAACAACAACAACACTGAAGCTAATCCTAGAGTTATTCACTTCCTAATTTTTCATATTTTTCATTTCTTTTCATTTAAGTTAGTTTGAGATACATAAATTCATTTATGATGGTTTATTGTTTACCTATATGCATATGTCATCAGTGTGCTAACTAAATAATCTTGCTGTTATTTGATTTATTTAAGCTTATTTTATATTTTATACACATTTAAGAAAAACCAAAAACTTTATCAGTTGTAAAATTTTTTTCGCTTTACCTTCAAGTAGTATTACAATCAACAATTGGGTATCTAAAGAAAGGTTCACAACATAATTAACAATGTGATGAAAACAGACCCTGTCTCCTCTCCATCTCTGAAGGATGAGCTCAAAATAGATCAGCCACAAAACAAACTTAATGATGTCTATATTCTTAGTAAATAAGCTTATTTCTATCCATTTTCATCTGGCATTCTATTTCAGTTCTATTACAAGTAAGATTTTTTTTGCTCTGTCCCTCTCTCTCTTGTTTTGTAATACATACCTTTTTTTTTTCTTTAATAATTCTTAATTAACATACTTTTTTAGGTAACCTTTAGTTATAGGTTCGAAGTTGCGGATTGAACGAAACATAAGGTTAATATTATCGGTGCTTGAATGTGTTTTTTATAAATGCATTTCAGCTTGTTTTGCCAAAATATACATGAAACTGGTGACATGTTTACACAGAATTCTTAGGAAAATACACCATCGGTATAATGTAATAAATCCATGTAGTACTTTAAGAAGTTATGCTGAAAACACTGTTCTAATTGTTATTCTTATACCTAATGGGATTCATTTAAGAAACAGTATAGCTAAAGTTATATTTTATTTATCAAAATAGAAGCACAATTCAGTTATTTTTCCCGATAAAATTCGATAAAATATATTTTTGAACGCCATTTTTATACTGATATATCACCAAATTTGTCTTGTTGATGTAAATATAACATTAAAATTTAATCGCTTGGTTTACAATCTTGAAAATAAAACATATATATAACAGATTGCCGTTTTAAACAGTATAGATTACTGAAAGTTATGAAATGTTTTAAAATTGTTTAAATATTCTTTTAATTTACTCAATTGTCAATTAAGAATAACATAAAAACACGTCTTTGTACAGGGTGTTTCAAAAGTCCGTTTTGCGGCTTTTATTTGGAACCAACGTGTCCTAGGGTCACGCGGAAGTAAGGAAAAAAGAAAAAGTTCACAAATTTGTAAGTTTTTTCAATATTTTTTTATTAAATTTCGCCTTTATTCAACTAAAAAAACACAAATCTACAGAATACAGCTGTAAAAATTGCAAATTTGCAAACTTTTCTTTTTTGAGGTCTGAAAAAGGGCGATTTTCACATGCGAATATCTCCGCGAATATTTAAGTTATTTTCATGACACTTTTTTCTATGAGTTCTTCATAACGTTGGCAACAATACTCTCAGTGAGATTTTTGCTCTATCTCCTATAGTTTTTAAATTAATTTTATTTATTTCTCCACTAGGGGCGCTGTAAGTCATCTCAAGGGATTACCAGGGTTAGACCATACTTCCGTGACCCTAGGACACGTTGGTTCCAAATAAAAGCTGCGAAACGGACTTTTTAAACACCCTGTATGTAGTAAAACTTCCTGAGCAAACAATCCATTTATTTTGTTTTCAGAAAAATATCCATCAATAGCAGTTCTCATCCATTTTGATCCTCAGACTTTCCTGAATGCTGATGGCATTGCCAACCATTGCCTATGGGCCCGAAGAAGGTGGGGAAAAAATCGTCAACTCCGCCTAATTCTCTGATAGATCGAGAGAAATCGGTATTTTATGGATCCCCCCGTCAAACCGAAAAAGAATGATCGGAAGGATGAGAAATCTGTATTAGTAAGTTTTCTTAAGTTTTGCTGATCGTTATTTAAAATATTTCTAGATTAGGGTTGTACTTATGTTTTTTAGGTATCGTTATCTTTCTATCTATCTAATTTCCTACCTTTTTAAATCAGGGATTTCCAAAATTATGTCTTTCGGGGGGGGGGGTTAGGACCATACTATTTATTGTTTTATTTTAAACTTTTAAAAATCCGGGGATATTAGGGTGGCCCAAAAAAATTTTTTTCAGGTAAAGTTATGGGCGCCCTCTACTTTTTTTCGAACAGCTAATAAAAGCTCACAGCCAAAATTTCAACTCTGTATTCGAATTAGAAGTCGATGACCAAGAGGAGTGAAAAAATCGAAATTCGAATATTTTTATACAAAACATCTAAACAACCGAAGATCAAACCCTCTCATTTTGTTCATGATTTTTTTATAAAAACTACTAACGTTATAGATATAATGTTCCAGGTTTTGTTTTTTTATCGCCTTTATTTTGGTTGTAGTAATTGTCTAATGTCCAAAGAACTTTTGTAAAGTTGCTTTTTCTGCATTTTTAAACACCTAATAACTCTAGAACTATACAACTTAAAAACATGAAATTAGTCTCATTTTGTTTGTTAATTTTTTGTCTCTAATTTAATGTGAATCATGACAGTTCAATCATGATCAAAAAAAAATTTTCAAAATGAAAACAAATTTAATGAAAGAAAATTTTTTTATTTGACATTTTTTGCATGTTTTAAGTCATATGGACACCCTCAAGCGATTTTTTTGAATTTTCCATGAGTGAATCGCTATTGCTGTATAATTTTAGGGATAGTTTAGGGACTTACCTAAATTTCAAGTATTTTTATTTTTTTATGCATGATTAAATTTTATTTTCAACTTGAAATTTGGTAGCAATGTTCATTTTAAGAGTTAAAAGGCTTTTAATATTTTTTCAAAAAAAAATTTCTAAAATATTTTTAATTAAATTTTTTTTCACTTTTTTAAATTTTGAAAAAAACTTTTGAAAATGATGGTCATGATGCATTTTAAATCAAAGACAAAAAATTTACAAACAAAATGGAACTAATTTCAAATTCTTAAGTTGTATAGTTCTAGAGTTATTAGCTGTTTGAAAATCCAGGAAAAACAACTTTACAGAAGTTCTTCGGACACAAGACAATTACTACAACCACAATAAAGGTAATAAAAAAACAAAACCTGGAACATTATATCCATATAACGTTAGTAGTTTCCTATAAAAAAATCATGAACAAAATGAGATGGTTTTATCTTTGGTTTTTTAGTTGTTTTGTATAAAAATCTTCGAATTTGGACTTTTTCACTCCTCTTGGTCATCGCTTTCTAATTAAGGTAGAGAGCCCAAACTTTGCCTGAATAGTTTTCTCTGTAGGTCTAAAAAATTGAGGGGGTGCCGTGGCAATTTCATAACACTTTGTTTTTTCCCATAGAAAAGTGGGCCACCCTAGGGGATATTTAATATGGTGTAAAGGGTCTTGAGCTTTTTGTCAGTTTTATGTTTCAGAAAAATTAGAGATGACATTTTATTCTCATTCGAGTGTTCAAACCAGTTATGAGTAAGAAAATATTTGATCCTAATTTCCGATTTTCATATAAGCACTTTGTATCTCTTGGATCTTGGTAATTTGAGTTCGGTAAGAGCTTTGGTGTATTCAGGGCCGTATATAAAGGGCGGAATGGGACGATTGGGCGCGGCCGTTTCGGCGCTGGCCGTTCGGGCGCGGGCCGTTTGGGCGCCGGCCCGTTTCGGCGCGAGACAAAATTTTTTTCTTCTAATTTTTAGAAGGATTATGAAAGAGTTCTATTTACATTAATTTTATTTTTGGCGCCGAAACGGCCAGCGCCGAAACGGCCGCGCCGAATAGTAGTAGACCGTATAAAGGGAGCCCCCCTCCCGAAGTTTGAACTAAGTGTATCAATCCCTCTGTAAAAAGGGGTTGTGCGAGTGAATGGTGTGGCGCGGGAAGCAGTACCTCACCTCCGTGTCTCCGGTCCTCAGATTCCGGCTGGGTAACGCAGAGTAGGTACCTCGCAATTCAAAGGTCAAGGATATTAAATCCAATACCCGCCCATTTGAGAAAAAAAAGAATACTTAATCAACATTAAATATTAGTCAAAATAAAGCTGACCTATGATGGATCTCTAAAACTCAAATAACTCTTCCACCAATGGTCAATTTGATGGTCACGTGTTGCTCCAGCATTAAAAGTAAGCGTTTCTTTGTATCTCCATCGCATGATAGATCTTGATTCAAGTGGTCTCATAAAGAGAGTCGCTCGTAAAACCATCTCCTCCAAGAGCGTCAGCACAGATTGATAACGAAGCCGTAAACGTCCCGTTGCCATGGGAACTGGCATGTCGAAGGGATATATAGCACTCTCTTGACGATAAGACTTTCGTGCGTAAACAAAATGGAACACAAAAAAAAGGTTACACACAAAATGGCTCTCTTGTAGATTCGTGTAGTCTGTAGTTATACGTGAAAAAAAAAGGAAAATCAGTTCTATCATTTTATGTATGATATTTGAGGGGTGTGGCTAGACTTAAAATCAGAATTTAAAATTTAAGTCATAAAACATTGAACAAGATTTCTGTTTCTAGAGGATGGCAATTTATTATTTTAAGAGAATGATAAAAGGAATAGGTCCATCTAATATTCCCCATCATCCACATGTTACCTCAGAAAACCAAGAAGAGTCTGTGACAAAAACTTGCGATTCTTATGTTTTGAAATATAATTTGATAACGAATTGATAATCGATAATTAGAGTTAAAATTCTTCGATAATCACTAATTTAAAATTATGGAAAAATTTACACTCAAGTTTTATAGCGATGGAAATAAACCCCTGTGTGTGACATTGTAACAATATATTTTCCAATGTTATCTCATTACTTATTATTTTTTTTACTTTTTAAAAATTTATTATATCAATAGGAAAAGTAACCTCTTGGTGTCTCATTGCAGATGTTAAATACGTAATAGGTAAAACCAGTAATACTTGATGACTCCAGGGAAAGAAGATGATGTTAGGGTTCTCTATTTCTATGTTCTCTAATTCCTCTGCTATAAAAATTCTCTAATTCATTTTTCCCTTAACAATTCAATTAAGATGCTTTGGATATTGTAAATCATAACACACAAAATTTAAAATGCACTTCATTGGTTATGATTTGGAAAAACCGTTTACTTCTATCAATTTATTGAATAAAAAACCGGGCATCTTTGAGTAAAAGTAAAGCTGTTGAGGACTCTAAAGTAATAATTAAACAAAACAACCTTTCCTTTTTTACGTTACTTTTGCTTTCCTATAGATCAATAGCTCCCTTTTGTGTGAGATGCTATTTCTAGCAATTCATTAAAATATACACTGATTTGACCATTGAGAAAAACGCACTTAAATCTAAAAGCTAGAAAAACTCAATACTCGGATACTAATGCTTTCTTGCAGGAACCATAAAATCTCATTTGTGTGAGTGTCATAGATATAAGCCTCATAACAAGTGCGCACCATAAAAACAGAAAAAGGCACTTATGAGATATATTACGAGGAAAAGAGACTAATATCTATACATGCTCCCTCTTTATGAATATTGCAGTTTTCAAATGGAGTAGAAACTAATTTAATAACAGCTGCTGCATGTAATGTTACTTTACTTCCTTTCAAATGAAATTCACCGTGTAGATTTTATAACAAAACATGCTCGACTGAAGACAAGGAATATTTTGATTCTCTATCGCAGCAGTTTCTTACATTGCCAACATTTATTTTTAAACTAGCTATTACCCAATTATTTCAATTTTTTGTGTATTTCAGGATATTTTAGATTTAGTGTTGCATAAGAAATTGGTTTCAAAAAGCTACTCGATAACATGAACATCTTTAAGTTTTTTAATTGGATGATAAATAACGCGTTAAGATTAACTAACTAATAATAAATATGACTAAATCTAATGAAATTCCTTTTAGCAAATTCATCTTCTCCACCCAAATGTAATTAGTCCTACCTGTCAAATTGTAAGTTTTAGGCAATCCAAATACTTTAGTGGTTCCTTTACCTTTGAGATATCCAGGTTGCATTGTTTAGGACCCGTTCAATTGCTTATTTTTGCTGACATGAGAAGAAGGGGGATATGAGTGAATGATACTTTCGTAAGAACTTTGAAATAACACTTTGTTTCTTATTATGTCACTTAAATTGGAAAAAATAAGTGTACAAATATTTCATCTAGCAAAAGAAAGTCAAACCGTGAAATAATTTCAATTTTTGAAGACTAAATTTTTACGAAATAGAAAAAATATGGACGAGTTCAATTTCATTCGATGAAACGGTGTACTTTGAGTGGAAGTCCCTGGCGTACTTCCACTATATTACGCTGACATTAACATTACGCTTAAATCGATCGAAAGTGTTCAACATATTCGAGACATCACACAGTTGATTTCGTTTAAATCGCACTATTATTGTTTAAATCACGTACATGGACAACCTCCAGCCCGAGGAACATTTTAGATTTTAGTACCAGAACAAGTTAAAACCCTGTTTTTTAAGGTATAATTTCCAAAAATTTTCCCCAAAAAGCCCCCCTTAGGACTTGGAATTTAAGAATTTAAAACTATTTTGCAATAAGTTAATACAAATCCTACCCAAAAATGCAAATCTAAAACATTCGAACTAGGTGTTCCAAATCCAGTTAAAAACCTGTTTCTTGGAATCAAATCTCCAAAACTTTTCGGGGAAGGACCCTTAGACCCCCCTTTGGTAGTTGGAACTTTATTACTACATTCTTTAAGACGCAAATTCTACCCAAAAATGTACTGTAGTGCTACATTAGACCTATTAAATATAGATGGAAGATGGAAGGGGCTCAGGAATAATATGGGGCCCCTCACTAAATTGAATTTTTATTTACACCCCTGAGATTAATTTAACTTATGCATTATACTTATAATAATATAATTTTAATACAGATTAATGTTTAAATTTATTACTGTAGGTTTTATATTTATTACTATTTTTTGATAAAAAAACGCTTTTTTTTTTCAAAATTATACCTGAGTCCAACCCGCAGGCTCAAAAAGGTTGCCCATACCTGGTTTAAATGAACATTTTTTGAACGATGGTTTTGTACAGCGAAAATAAAACGGTAGGTGGCAGTTTGCATACGATTACGTAATTATAAGAGGGGATATTCGATGTGCTTACTTAGAAGGAGGGGTCAAAAATAACCTAAAACTTGCTTACATGCAATATTTAAACGGACCCTTACTAACGGAACTTCAATAATTCCAATATTTATAAAGTATTTTTAAACAGTAACACAAATTTTAAACGCAATGTTAATTTTCCTATCGATAAACCCTGCTACATCTCAACACTCATTTTTCCTTCTCATTTTTCCTCATACTTTAATTTCACATCTGCAAATATATATCAGTGCCACCACAATATATCCCTCACGCACTAAAAAACACAATGAACTCATATAGTAGGGGGAAAATATGGTTTGACCCGGAACAAATTCCAACAAAAGGTTTTTCAACGGTTTTGGACTCTACTGGGTGTCCTTATTGACAGAAAAAAAGTCTACCACAATCTGATGACCGGAAGTGTGTTTTTTTTTAAATTTTTTAAAAAACTTTAAAATACTCTAAAAATGATAATAAAGGCGAAAAAAAATTTTTTTTCGACGTTAAATTATGTATTAGATGGTAGTTGACTTATATTCACGAAGTAATTTATAAAAATTTCATTTATAAGGATCTGGCAACAAGAAAAGTGCTTTTTTCAAGATGGCGGCCTAAATTTTCAGTAAGTGACAGTAAACTTGTTTTTATCGAGTAAATTCCATTAATTAAGATGAAAAGTGACGTAAATTAAGTCAATAACTTCATATAATGCTGTAAATTTGATCTATCC
Source organism: Tetragnatha versicolor (assembly GCA_024610705.1). Taxonomy (NCBI): domain Eukaryota; kingdom Metazoa; phylum Arthropoda; class Arachnida; order Araneae; family Tetragnathidae; genus Tetragnatha; species Tetragnatha versicolor. The sequence goes on from JANDEH010000019.1 coordinate 4,121,190, forward strand.
TATTAAAATTAGAAAAAAAACTGAGCGGAAATACGCGCGTATCCGCGCCGTTTTTGAGTCCCGATTTCACTGGGTATAGTCACTTTAAAAGTTCATTAAAACTAGGAAAAAATTCCAACAAGCATTTTCTCAACGGTTTTAGACAGTACTAAGTGTATTTATTGCCATTAAAAAAGTCTACCAGAATCTGACAACCGGAAGTGGGTTTTTTTCAAGATGGCCGCCGATAATGAAAAAAAAGAGATATTCGTAAAAAAAGTCCTAATTTAAGTGTTATAAAAAATTTTATGGGTTCTAAAATTAAATGTTAGGTTAAAATTAACTTTTCTTATCACAGAAATGAATATAAATTGGGTTTACAAAATCTAGTAACCAGAACAGGGCTTATTTCCAAGATGGCGGCCTAGGTTTCTTTCGGAATTGCTGGATAATTTTAAAGGTTTATTAAATTAAAGAAAAAATTCCAACAAGCATTTTCTCAACGGTTTTAGACAGGACTAAGTGTATTTATTGTCATTACAAAAGTCTACCCGAATCTGACAACCGGAAGGGGTTTTTTTTTCAAGATGGCCGCCGATGCTTAAAAAAAAGAGATATTCGTAAAAAAAGTTCTAATTTACGTGTTATAAAAATTTTTTATGAGTTCTAAAATTATTTATTAGGTTATAATTAACTTTTCTTATCATAGCAATGAATATAAATTCCATTTACAAAACCTAGTAAACAGAACATGGCTTATTTCCAACATGGCGGCCTAGGTTTCTTTCGGAATTTCCAGCGCATACTGGATAATTTTAAAGGTTTATTAAATTAAAGAAAAAAATTCCAACAAGCATTTTCTCAACGGTTTTAGACAGTACTAAGTGTATTTATTGTCATTACAAAAGTCTACCGGAATCTGACAACCGGAAGTGGGTTTTTTTCAAGATGGCCACCGATGCTTAAAAAAAGAGATATTCGTAAAAAAAAGTTCTAATTCACGTTATAAAAATTTTTATGGGTTCTAAAATTATTTATTATGTTATAATTAACTTTTCTTATCATAGTAATGAATATAAATTCCATTTACAAAACCTAGTAAACAGAACAGGGCTTATTTCCAAGATGGCGGCCTTAGGTTTCTTTCGGAATTGCCGGCGCATACTGGATAAGTTTAAAGGTTCATTAAATTAAAGAAAAAATTCCAACAAGCATTTTCTCAATGATTTTAGACAGTACTGAATGTATTTATTGTCGTTACAAAAGTCTACCCAATTCTGACAACCGGAAGTGGGTTTTTTCAAGATGGCCGCCGATGCTTAAAGAAAAGAGATATTCGTAAAAAGCCCTAATTTAAGTGGTATAAAATTTTTTTATGGGTTCTAAAATTAAATATTAGGTTATAGTTAACTTTTCTTATCATAGTAATGAATATAAATTCCGTTTACAAAATCTAGTAACAAGAACAGGGCTTATTTCCAAAATGAAACAGAATATCTCTTTTTTTAATCATAGGCGGCCATCTTGAAAAAATCCCACTTCCGGTTGTCAGATTCGGGTAGACTTTTGTAATGACAATAAATACACTTAGTACTGTCTAAAACCGTTGAGAAAATGCTTGTTGGAATTTTTTCTTTAATTTAATAAACCTTTAAAATTATCCAGCAATTCCGGAAGAAACCTAGGCCGCCATCTTGGAAATAAGCCCTGTTCTGGTTACTAGATTTTGTAAACCCAATTTATATTCATTTCTGTGCTAAGAAAAGTTAATTTTAACCTAACATTTAATTTTAGAACCCATAAAAATTTTTATAACACTTAAATTAGGACTTTTTTTACGAATGTCTCTTTTTTTTCATCATCGGCGGCCATCTTGAAAAAACCCCACTTCCGGTTGTCAGATTCTGGTAGACTTTTTTAATGGCAATAAATACACTTAGTACTGTCTAAAACCGTTGAGAAAATGCTTGTTGGAATTTTTTCCTAGTTTTAATGAACTTTTAAAGTGACTATACCCAGTGAAATCGGGACTCAAAAACGGCGCGGATACGCGCGTATTTCCGCTCAGTTTTTTTCTAATTTTAATAGGATAGATAAAATTTACAGCATTATATGAAGTTATTGACTTAATTTACGTCACTTTTCATCTTAATTAATGGAATTTACTCGATAAAAACAAGTTTACTGTCACTTACTGAAAATTTAGGCCGCCATCTTGAAAAAAGCACTTTTCTTGTTGCCAGATCCTTATAAATGAAATTTTTATAAATTACTTCGTGAATATAAGTCAACTACCATCTAATACATAATTTAACGTCGAAAAAAAATTTTTTTTCGCCTTTATTATCATTTTTAGAGTATTTTAAAGTTTTTTAAAAAATTTAAAAAAAAACACACTTCCGGTCATCAGATTGTGGTAGACTTTTTTTCTGTCAATAAGGACACCCAGTAGAGTCCAAAACCGTTGAAAAACCTTTTGTTGGAATTTGTTCCGGGTTCGGCCCTTTTTTGAGCTATTTTCCCCCTACTAATACATTCGCCTCGGCTGGAACTTCAGTTTGCGTTTCCCCGATTCCTCTTTGTGCCTCCGAAAATTGTCCGGGACACATTCCCGTTCCCAGAGGTAGAGAAGAAGCCCGAAAAGACGCAGAAAAAAACGTTCTTCCAGTTGGAGCATTGTTGTCATCCTGTTTGAATTTCAAATGATATGGCATGTGTCAATAAGGGGATCAATCTGAAGGAAGGATTCTTGCAGGATCTCGTTAACTTGATGTCCCAGATCCGTTTTGGCACGCTACAAAGGGTTTTTTATGGTATGGTTGTGTTCAGAGCTCGTTTTAAGGCAGAATCATCTTCTTATGGGGAAATAAATACAACTGAATGGTATGTTATTAAATATTACTTTGTTATAAGTGAGTGAATCTGTTTTATCACTTTTTCTACAAGTTATCATTCCAGAAATATTTTTATCTATGGAAATGTAGTATAATTATAAAATTTGGATAACTGGGACCATTGTTTCTGTCCTATTACTTAAAAATCATTTTAAACTTCAATATATGCTATTTTTTAAAGGTAAAAATTTTGATGGGTAATTTTTCATGTGGTTTCATGGGAGTTGCAATTTGAAATTTAGCTAAAATACGATTATTTTAGAAAGATAAGAGTGTAATAAAATTTCTAATTTAATATTATGCTATGTAATTTCTTCATAATATTCTAAATTTTGATGAAAATAAATTGTTTGCGATCATACAAATAAAAAACTAATACGTTTAAATAAAATAACAAAAACTAAATACCGACGTAATGGCCTAGTGGTTAGAGCATCTGACTGCAAAGCAGTGCGTCTGGAGTTTGAATCCCCGTTCGGCATGGATGTTAGTGTTACTGTCCTTGTGTGTGTGTTGAATTTACCTATACGGGTCCATACCTTCAGGTCAATTTGTACAAATTAAAAAAATTAAATACTCTAAATTTCTTGTGTGCTTAAACTATTTATAAAGAAGATTATTAAGTCCCCCAGCTCTAAATTTATAGATCTTTGAAAAGTAAAGGGGGAAAACTTGAGGATAGTTGCTTACTATTAAAATTCTAAAAGAGTGATTAATAAAAAAATTAAAAACCTAAATCATATAAAAGAAGTCAAACGGAAAAATAATGAACTAAGTGTTTCGTTTCTGCAAAAAAAAAGTTACCGAAGGATCTTGAGAGAATCGAAGGTAAAATAAGAGAAAAAAATAATTCAAGTAAGATGTATTAGTCTACACACGGAAATTTTTTAAAAAGTGCTTGTATTGAAGTGATTGTATAACTTTTGCCTTTTACGATCAACCTTAACGTTCGTAAGATTTCAAAACAGCTTTGAAAGAACTCCCACTAACCATCTATCCCTAAGTTAAAATAACTTGACAGAAAACAAATTACACGTAAAGTTTAACTGAAAAATTCCAAAACTTATTGGATAATCCTGTAAAAGAACTTTGACTTCACCAAAACTATCAAATGAAAAGTTATAGGTAAAAAAAGGATAAGCAGCCATTTAAAAAAGGAAAAAGTAATTACATTTCTGAAAGTTAGGGAAACACTCCGCTGTCATATATTTTCATTTAAAAACTAAACAAAATTCTATCGATTTGAGTTTTAAATCAATTTATACTTAGGTTAATTGGTTTAGATATTTTTGGAAGAGTCAACATATTTGCTACTTATTTTTTCAGCAACTGTGAGTTAATATATAATTTCTAATCTTTCTAAAAGTAGTGTTACATATGTAATTTACTGTTTTATTCAATCCATGTTCGATTTTAATAATTAAGTTAATATTAGAGAAGAGAAACACCGCAATTACAACACACTCATATAATTCATAATTTGCTCTGAACAGAAGGAAAAACTTTTTATGAAGCTGTAACTTTCATTTTTAATGAAGTTATTACAACTGGAATGGGAAAAAATTCAAAACATTAATCATCACAGTTAAACAGAAATTTAGAGGATTTATTTGTTAGAACATTTATCTCAATTCATTTCCGTAAAATTTTTAAAAAGTTAGGTGTTTAGATTAACCAATAACGCTACATAGATTTACGCTTTTCGTGTAATTTTTTATTAAAATACTCTGATTTAAAAGACTTAGAAATAAAATTATAACATTTAATACAGTATTCTTAAACTCTTGAAAAAGGTAAAAGTAGTACGTATTTGATTAATTTGATGCACGTAGTTTAGGTATACATTTTTAAATTTAATTATCTCTTAATTTATATTTATTTCTTCTATATGTAATATTTATAATAAACAGCGTTCGAATTGTTCCGCTGGTCCAAGACCACTGAAAAACGACTCGGACCACTATGGTCAGAAAATCACTGGTCCTCCAGACCAGTGGCAAAAATATATCCTACTCTCTAATTCTAACCGAGATCTTTCTGCGAAATAAAAATTATTTGTCAATTAGTGCAATATTAACATTTATAATTACTAAATAAATAAAATATTTAACATAAGTTTATTAAGTTTGTTGTTTAGTTTAATATTTTATACATTAATTATTAGTATTTACTCCAAAAACTGAAACATGTTTTATTAATTTGGCTGACCAGTTAGATTAGCGGATTAGAAAAGTAATGGCTCGCAGAACCAGTGTTTTTTTTCTAATTCTAACGCCGTTTATAAGTACACTGCTGGCCATCCAAAATGGTACACCAAGAAGGAAAAAGATATCAAACCCAAATTTATTTCTATGATTGCCCATAGTATTAATGTGAATTGATTGAAAATTCAGCCTTCTTGGATGTTAGGGGGCCGAGACAATCGGTGAGTAGTGTTGTCTCCATAGGTGTCCATTACCCAGGCCATTTTTTAAGGAATTTTCACTGCGGGGGCAAAAGTCTGGGGGGGAGAAGAAAGTGGAAAGCCCTCCCCTTCCTCTGAAATCCGGACTGGGTGTACAAAAAGTAGTTAAATTTCTATTTTTTATGGTTAAATTTCTATTCTATAAGCTATACTAGGGTTCCTCTCTTTCTACTTGGAACTCTTATCTATCACTATCTTTTTCGATGCTCATCAAGATGCAAGTTCTTTCTATAGGTGTATTAAAATTTTTAATCAATAATAATATACGGGAAATGTATTTAATTGGATCAATGTAAATTACATTTAGGAGTTAAGAATATTGGGTCCCTCCAGCCTCCAGAAGTAAATTTCTATAAGTGCCATATTCTCATAATTTTCAATAGGTTTTGTAAATTACAAAGAATTTTCACTGATTTCCCACAGTGATTATAAAAATCGTCCCTATAAAAGTATATTATAAAAAGATGTGTAAAGAACCAAAGCAGTTTATAGAGAAATAAATATATAGAAAATTGTAACACCTTACACTTCGAGGAATGAGGGATTAAAGTCCGAAATATTTTTTTATAATTTAAGTTCATTTACTTCCGTGATTTGAACAATCAAGAACTAGTTTCTAAACATGTAAATATAATTGTTTTTCGTACTTGAAAACACTTTTTTGTTTTCCTTTTTTGAACTTTAACCCAATTTCCAATCTGTTTCCTGGATAAATTTTATTTAAAATAACTGTGCAGGATAAGAGTAATTGATGTGATATTAATATTAATACATCTGGGCTAAATATTTAAAGCAGTAAAATGCCTTTTGTAATATTAGAAACAAGTAAAAATTAATGGAAAATATAAAATCATAAATCATACAAGTAATAATTACTCCAAAATTGACATTTTATGCATTTCGGTATTTTGACCCTTTTGCTGTAGCTAAAGAAATTATTATCTCGAAATTAAATTTTAAGGGGAATTTTTTAATTTTCTTTAAAAATTAGTAATCTGAGTCATAAAAATCCTTCCCCCTACAAAACAGTTTAACTTAATTTTTAATATTTTTGAGAAATTATCCTTTTTAAACAACAGCATAAATATTTAAATTGATCCCTAATATCATGAAATTATTACTTATTGACAATTTCTATTTGAAATTTACCAAATCTTGCAACTAACTAATTTGAATGTTTTATAAATGTTTTCTCTGATAACTTGTATTCATCTGTTAATTTCACAATATTTATTTTGAACTTTTGACGTTGACGCTAAATAGTGTTAAGAAACTGCTTCCTAATTAGCCATTTACCTTTACTAGTCCAAAGTTAATAAATAAGAGTATAAAGAGAAAATTTAACATACATCGATTAAAACAATTTTTAATTTTTAATGAGAGAAATACTTTTTTTATATTTTGAACATTACATAGCTCCCATTGAAAGAACACAAAACGTCATCAATGCAACCATGGGTGGATTTAAGAGGGGGCATGGGCGTACGCGTAGCCAGGGTTCAACTTAGAGGGGGCAAACAGGGTCGACTTTTTTATGTTTGAGGAGTTCAATTTTAAAGCCCCGCGTGAGAGACCCATCAAGTTTCAACAGGGGGTCTGGGGGTCTTCCCCCATAAAATTTTTGGAAATATGCCCCTAAGAACATGGTTTTAAATTGTTTTTTGGAACACGTAAGCTCAAATTTGGGCTTACATTTTTAGGTAGAATTTTGATTTTAATGAACTTTTTACAAAAAAAGTTTGAATAATTAAGGTTTAAAAAGTAGAGGGGGGCCTGGGGGCCCTCCCCCAGAAAAATTTTGAAAATTTGACCCTAAAATACTGGGTTTTAACTTAACTAAAAGTAAATTAAAAGTTAATTACTCGGGACTTAGGGGGGCAGCTGCCCCTTTCTGCCCCCCTTGGCTACGCCCATGGTCATGGGGGTGGGGGCAATGCCTCTTAAACTTTAAGAAAATTTATTTTAGTGCTTACGCCTGTCGACCGTTCCGTGACTGTCAAATTCAGCGGCACAGCCATAGAAAAGTCAATGGGTTTACCGTTTTCGTTTTTGGATTTTGCGGTACGGTCGACGGGATAATGCGTAAGAACCTTTATTTTTTATAAGGGAAAATCATGTTTCCAAAGACTTCAGGGACAGCCTGCCCCCTCAAGGTTTCCAGAATAACCCCCAGGGTTTAACATCTAACTCTGCCCACAAACCCAACACTTACTAAAGTGAAAATACTATAAGAAGGACTCACCTTTAAAAATCCTGAACGAAAGGGAAAAAAATCTTACAAGATAATCCAAATTTCGGGGAGGAACTTGTCACCACCCAGATCCACACCATCCCCACAACACACTGGCACTGCTCCACTCCATCCTTCAAGATCACACACTCCATCCATTCTCCCCAAAAAATCCCCAGACGTCCCCTATTTGGATCATGCCCTTCTTTGGAGAAGTTGTCCTTTAACTAAACAAAAAATAGGGAACTGCAGAGGGATGGACCCTTGCCCCTTTCCTCGAATTAGACCACCCGAAAACTCGTCATCGAGAAACCCCGCGCACATTCCCAAACTCTCAACAGGAAATAAACAAGGCAATAAACTGGGGGCAGAAAGGATTGGCCCCCCACTCCCAGCCAGACGTGAACTGCTGACCTTGGTTTCGGAGAGGTTTTTGATTCTTGCTGCTCGTTCTCGCTTATTACATTACGAAGTTTGAGTGGTCACGTAGGATATAAGAAATTTACCTACACTTTTTGGGGGCAAACTTTCATCACTACGGGGGCAAAATAAATCACTGCGGGGGCACTTGCCCCCAAACTTCTTACTTAAAAAATGGCCTGCCATTACCGCCACCCAACGCCATGGTAATGAGTGAAGGAGGCTCCAAATGAGCTTTGAGGGATTGGAGGACCATGTTGAGTCCACAGGTAGTCAAAGTTCACGTGGTTCACCAGCGGACGTTGCATACCGGGCTAGGTGATTTCTCCTCTTTCATCGGACATGTTTTGTGGCGTTGGTTCTTAAGAACGGGTAGGTCAGGGTAAAAATGCAACATAGGGGGATAAGAAGAAAACTTGGACATTGAGTTCATCACGTGGTTGTGCATTTTTATCTTGAGACTTGTCCGCAGGCGAGGGTTGAAGGTAAGGGTGGACAGCAGGTTGTCAAACCTCAATGCTGCAGTTCTGGTTGGTAAATGTGCCGTTAAATCATACTGAGGAGGTGTGGGAGTGGAATCCAATGCTTCACTACCTCGTTACTCTGCACAAAGAAGAAATCTGACGATTACAAAATCAATAGCTGAGTGCTCTCTTTTCTCGCTGTCGTAGAGTAATCTCCAACTATCGTGGTGCTCCAGACCGCATTGGGATACTCTCATAAACTCTATGCCATCACTTTGAGATGTCAATTTCAATATTTAGAGCATTGTTGCCAACGCCAAATCATGTGTTGAAGATTGGAATTTTTCTGAACCTATGCTTGCCAAACGGGCAGTCCTCTGCGCTGTAAATGACATGCATTCCACTCTCAAACCTCCTCAGTATGATTTACCGGCTCATTGGCCAACCAGAGCTGAAGCATTGAGGTTTGACAACCGGTTGTCTACCCTTACCTTCAACCACCGCCTGCGGATAAGTCTCAAGAGAAAAATGCACAACCACGTGATGAACTCAATGTCCAAGCTTTCTTCTTACCCCCCTGTGTTGCATTTTTACCCTCACCTACCTGTTCTTAAGAACCAACGAAACAAAACATGTCCGATGAAAGAGGAGAAATAACCTAGCCCGGTATGCAACGTCCGCTGGTGCACCACATGAACTTTGATTACTTGTGGACTCAACATGGTCCTCCAATCCCTCAAAGCTCATTTGGAGCCTCCTTCACTCATTACCATGGCGTTGGGCGGCGGTAATGGACACCTATGGAGACAACACTCCACACCGATTGTCTCGGCCCCCTAACATCCAAGAAGGCTGAATTTTCAATCAATTCACATTAATACTATGGGCAATCATAGAAATAAATTTGGGTTTGATATCTCTGTTCCTTCTTGGTGTACCATTTTGGATGGCCGGCAGTGTATATTTTACGTATAATATTTGAATATAAATTTTCATCTTTTTATGTGAATCTTTTGAAATACAAAAAAGTCTTTAACGAATTTTTTTTTAAAAATATATAATTTATTTTCCTCAAACAGACAACCTTGATATGAAACATTACAAAAAGTCATATTTTACAGAAATGCACACAAAATAAATAACATGAAAATAAAATGAAAGTACTACTTTGTACAAAAAGACATATCAATCTGCATATTATAAGTGAAGGACACAAAAACCATAATCGGCTGTTTTTAGCTACTGATATATTTTTTAGGTAAAGTTTGGCACTGTTTTAATAAACCGAACCAGTTAAGTGTTTTAAATTTTGTACAAAATTTTACCAAAAACATTTAATACCCAGTAAAAATATTAGGAAGAATTAATTTTTACATTGTGTTTTTTACTCCTTCAAAATGCAGATGAAAACTATTACGAACAAGTATAAAAGAATGCGTATAAATAAAAAGTTTCGCAACTTTTTGAACACAGCCAAAATACAAATCACAGAATGTCATAAACAGGTGGATGCACACAAACCACATCCATGGCCCTCTTCACTACTTCAGAAGGAATTTTCTTTTCGCATAAATTGACTAAAACGTACAAATATTCAAGGGAATATGGGTTCTGAAAAAAGAATAAAAGAAAATTAGTAAACGTAGTTTAGCAAGTCATAAACTTGATATTGCCTAAATTGCTATTACATCAAAGTAAAGTAACTACAAAATGTTATTTTGACAGTGGATGCAGAAAGTTTTTATGCAACAAAACCTTAGTAGTAAAGTTTTTTAGAATGCATAATTCATACGATTTTGGTGAAAAAAAAAACTTTTCATCACCTTAAATATTGATAGCATATTATAACATAAAATTTTTAAAAAATATGAATTAGTTTTTTTAATACCTTCTGATTATTATTTTTAATGTTTAATTCAATATGCATGATTAGAGGCGATCTCATTAAATGAAAAACATAGATAAATATATGAAAAGATCATAAGGGGCATCATAGTTACTTTAACAACAGCTTTTTTTAAATAACTGCCATCTTTATGAGCTATGATAGTTAAATCAGAGCAGTTTCACTTTCCTTTTTATTAAAACAACTCTTTGTAGAGGCAGTGATGGAAAAGGCAACTCACCAATTACATATTCACAATATAATTTTTGGGTTCTTTAAAGATTAACCTGGCGAATGCGTCGATTTCATGATGAATTCCCAAAACTAATCAAATATCAAAGTATATAAAACCAACAACTAGCAGTGCTTCTTTTTATTACATATTTATGTCTAAATAATAAAACGTTGCCAATATAATGCGATTGGAGGGATATTATGAGCCAGGCTAGTCTTAAGCACCCTTTTTTGCCAAATCGATCATTAAACTGACCTTTTCTAAGAAATATATTCTTCAAAACTTAAAATTAAAAAGAAAACTCCTTTCTTACCTTGGACAAGTCGAAGCATTCGCTGCTGAAGTACGCTCTCACTTCGTCGTAGCAATCCCATTCGGTCAGTTCGAAACGGCTGTTCAAGATGGTCTCCGCTTTGAATTGAGATCGAACGGACTTACTGACGATCTGCTTCACTTTCATGGTCAGAAACATACGATTCTTAAAAAAGGAAATGTGCAAAGTTAACTTAATGAACCATGGAAACCACTCAGAAACATTCAAAACAACTAATTCTCCACAGAGAGCATATTTTCTTATTCAACCCAAGAGGAATCTGACAAATCAATAAGAGCTCTTGTTCACATCTTACTAAACGGGGTTATGAAATATGCGTAAGTATGTATTGTCAAACTTGTTTACTAGATTTTTAGAAAAATCAAATTATACGATGTGAAATTCATTTCGTCTACCATCTACCCCAATATTAATAGTAAACAACAACCATTTAAAGGAGAAATTATTTCTTGCTACAATAATATTATTCATTTATTTATTTCTTTTAACGAAATATTAAAGTATAATGAAAACATTTCCTGTTATAGAAGGGTAAAATTTATTGCATACGACTGCAACTAGGAAAACAAACTATAATGGAAAACTGCAAACCTAGCAAAACATAGAGTAAAAAAATTGGCAAATAAATATAAGCAAACTATTAAAACAAGCTGGAAGCAAACTAGAAAAAAGTGGTAAAATTGGCAAACAAAGGAAAACAAGCTCATGGAAAACTAGTAAAGGGTAGAAATACTTGGCAAATAAAGAAATGAAACATAAAAGAAAACCAAAAAGTTAAAAAGAAGAAAAGAAGCTCATAGTAAACTAATAAAAATAGAAAACTTAGCAAGTAAATAAATGAAAAGTAGGCAAATAAACTAACCCTCAAAGCTTTGTTGAGCTCCTTGATTAGCTCACTCTGTTGCTGAGCCGAGTTAGTTCCCCTCAACTTTCTTTTTAGGGTCTCGATGTGGACGTCCCGACTTCGAACCATCTCTTCCTGTGGGACAGGAACCTGAAACGGATAAAAATGCCATTATTGAGATTTAAAAAAAAATCTTTCAGCACATTTTTTTACTTGTTTTTCTAAAAATTATCCCATTTGAACTCACTCGAATTTCGGGCGAGGTCTTAAGACCAGACTGTTTCATTCCTTGGAATTCACTGAGTGGCATTTTTGCTATTTTCTGAAAGAAAAAAAGGGCCAATCCATATTTAAAAATTCCAGAAAAATAGTTGATTGCTTTACTTTTAACTATTTTAAAATCAAATTACTTGTTTTTGCTAATTCTTATACTTTTTATTTCTAGATAGTCTAAAAAACATTGTTTCCAAATTTCTAAATTTTTCTGCATTTTGATGGCACAAGTTTAACGAAACATACTGACTTTTGCCGCATATAAGGATTTACATTTGAATCAAAATTTTTTGAGAAGTTACGAAAAACGGGATAAAGAATGAGTGTATCTTACTGTGTCTCCAAATTCCTGTACTTGACTCTTGTTTGTCTCTTGCTTCACTTTCTCGTACTGTTCTAAAATGGTTTCCTTAGATAATACTGCCTACAGAGACGATATAAACAACTATTACAAAATATTAATAACACAGAAATTATATTTATAATAAATTTCCTTTTTAAACTAAGAGTGAATAGAAATTAATTTTAAAGTGCTTCAATATGCTCAGCTGGAAATTACATAGTTTTAGAGCGAATTCTTATAACTATTAAGATCCGCTGAGGGTTTTCCATAGCCAACCAGACTCATAGAGTCAAAGAAGTTGATGTTGTGACGTGTTTAATAGAAATCTTGGGGTCACTTTTAATAGCTCTTGCCCAATCACCTTTATTCTGGATCAAACTAAATTAGTCCACTGAAAATAGAGTTGAACCTCGGACAAATTGCAATAAGAGGTTTCTCAACGGTTTTCACTTAGGAATGACCTCAATAATAACATACTAAAAATCGGCCAAAATCGGCCGGGGGGAAGTTTAATTTTTTTTAAATTTTTAAAAAATGGCCGAAAAAATATTTCAAAAAATCAAATTATAAAAATAGAGACTTATGATACATGTTTATAGGCTATTTTTCAGTGCTGAATACGAATATACCATTTAAATTTTAAAAAATTTAAAATTTCAATTTTTAAAAATTAATTCAAAATTTGGAAAGTCGAAAAAATTAAAACATCGCTCAAAACCACAAAATAATTGCAAAAGAAATAATTTAAACGGTTTTCAATTAGAAATGACTTAAATAATAACATACTAAAAATGGAAGAAAATCGGACAATAAAAAGTTTAATTTTTTTCAAATTTTCAATTTTTTTGGCCTCAAAAATCGACCTTTTTAAAAACTCTTGTTAAAAACGTTTGAGGCATTTACCAAGGTCATTTTTCCATGGATGTTGTAGGTATATACCTCTATAACATAAAAAAACCACAATTGGTGATTAAATCATTAGTTAATTAATTAATTTATAAAAAATAACGTTGAAAATACAGGTAAAATCTTTCAATCAAGTAATAAGGAAAATATTTAGACAATATTTGGTAATAAATCATTTTAAAAATAATTAAATTGAAAAAGGACAAAATATCTTTCAAAAAATTAAAATTTTAAATTAATTTAAAAAATTTAAAATTTTTAAATTTTGTAGTATATGCATGTGATACATGTCTCTAGGCTATATTTTAGTGCTGTTTACGAATATCACGCCAACTTTTCAATAAAATTTAAATTAACTGTGGAAAAATTGAAGCATAAAAAACAAAATTATTGAGAAAAATGCTTAAATTTTTCCACAGTTAATTTAAATTTTATTGAAAAGTTGGCGTGATATTCGTAAACAGCACTAAAATATAGCCTAGAGACATGTATCACATGCATATACTACAAAATTTAAAAATTTTAAAAAATTTAAATTTTTTAAATTAATTTAAAATTTTAATTTTTTGATAGATATTTTGTCCTTTTTCAATTTAATCATTTTTAAAATGATTTATTACCAAATATTGTCTAAATATTTTCCTTATTACTTGATTGAAAGATTCTACCTGTATTTTCAACGTTAATTTTTATAAATTAACTAGCGGATATGCCCGGCCTTGCACGGGTGGAGTGTATAATTTATTTTTTTAAGTTTTCTTAAAATATAATTATAAATTTGTAAATAAGCAAAATTACCAATCATCCTAGTACCCCAGGTCCCTTTTTCCTATCCCAATGTTCCCGGTAATTTTCAAATCCCGGTGTTCTCGGTAATTTTGCCTATCCCGATGTTCCCGGTAATTTTCCTATCCCAATGTTCCCGGTAATTTTAATATCCCGGTGTTCCCTGTAATTTTTTACCTCTCGATGTTCCCGTTAATTTTTCCTTTCCCGGTGTTCCTGGTATTTTCAAATCCTGATGTTTCCGGCAATTTTTTATATTCCGGTATTCCCGGTGTCTTTATGGTAATTTTCCTATCCCGGCGTTCTCGATATATTTTTATAACCCAGTAATTTTTCCTATTCGGATGTTCCCGCTAATTTTATAATCTTTGTGTTCCCGATACTTTTTTCAATCCCGGTGTTCCTGTTTATTTTTCTGTTTCAAATTTAAAGCATTATAAAAAGTCTAGTTAATTGATAAGCCTAGTGAACAAAATATCAAATTTGAAACTACAATAAAAAAATCTTGTAAATTGAAAAGTCTAGTGAACCGTCTCATTTGAAACAATGTTTTATTTTTAAAACTCTGGTTCCATGAAAAAATAATTTACAATTTTCCATAAATATTTATATTTTAATGGAAAATATCTTAAAATAAAAGAAAATAATGTTTGTAAATAAAGTAATCGAATTTATTTTGGTGTTTTCATAGCTTATATCCTTTTTAAATGGACAATTATAGAAATTTTCAAGTTAAAATATTTAATTTTTGAAGGTTTTCATCTCGTTAACAATAGTGAGTCGAGCAGATCTACTCTGGTAGAGAAATGGAGAAATAAGCGTTTTTGGCTATAAATTCGCTAATTGCTCGTAATTGTTCGATTTTCGAGCTTGGAAAACTCGACAGTGACAATCGACACCTCGAGATACGTCTATGTAGCGAGTTTTGACCACGCCTTCGGCGTGGTTTAGGAGGAGATGTGTCCTCCACCCACACAGCCACAAACGTTTTTAGTTATATACTAGCGGATATGCCCGGCCTTGCACGGGTGGAGTGTATAATTTTTTTAAATTAAATTTTCTCAAAATATATTTATAATTTTTAAATCAGCAATTACCAATCACCCCGGTATCCCAGACGCCTTTTTCCTATCCCGGTATTCCCGGTAATTTTTCATATAACGGTGTTCTCGGTAATTTTTCATAAAACGGTGTTCCCGGTAATTTTTCATTTCCCGATGATTTTCCTATCCCGATGTTCCCGATAATTTTCCTATCCCGATGTTTAATGTTCCCAATAATTTTCCTATCCCGATGTTTGATGTTCCCAATAATTTTCCTATCCCGATGTTTGATGTTCCCAATAATTTTCCTATCCCGATGTTCCCGATAATTTTCCTTTCCCGATGATCGAGATAATTTTTATGTCCCGGTAATCCAGGTACTTTTTTTCCTATCCCGATGTTTCCGGTAATTTTTCTTTTCCCGGTGTTCTCGGCAATGTTTCCTAGTAAATTAATGACTCTAGTGAACAAAAATAACAAATTTGAAACAATAATAAAAGATCTAGTAAATTGAAAAGTCTAGTGAACGGCTTCATTTGAAACAATGTTTTATTTTTAAGTCGTTTTCCATGAAGAAAATTTACACTTTTCCATAAATATTTAAATTTTAAAGGAAAATATCCTAAAATAGGGGAAACTAACGTTTCAAAATTAATTACTTGAATTTATTTTGGTGTTTTTACAACTGATATAGTTTTTTAATGGACAATTTTTGAGTTTTTCTTGTTAAAAATATTCAACTTTTGAGGTTTTAATCTTGTTAACAATAGTGAGTCGAGCAGATCTACTCTGGTAGAGAAATGGAGAAATAAGCGTTTTCGGCTATAAATTCGCTAATTACTCGTAATTATTCGATTTTCGAGCTTGGAAAACTTGACAGTGATCGTCCTCGCCTCGAGATACGCCTATATACCGAGTTTTGGCCACGCCTGCGGCGTGGCATAGGAGGAGATGTGTTACATACATACATACCCACACACATAGCCACAAACGTTTTTAGTAATATATAGATTAATTAACTAATGATTTAATCACCAATTGTGGTTTTTTTTATGTTATAGAGGTATATACCTACAACATCCATGGAAAAATGATCTTGGTAAATGCCTCAAACGTTTTTAACAAGAATTTTTAAAAAGGTCGATTTTTGAGGCCAAAAAAATTGAAAATTTGAAAAAAATTAAACTTTTTATTGTCCGATTTTCTTCCATTTTTAGTATGTTATTATTTAAGTCATTTCTAATTGAAAACCGTTTAAATTATTTCTTTTGCAATTATTTTGTGGTTTTGAGCGATGTTTTAATTTTTTCGACTTTCCAAATTTTGAATTAATTTTTAAAAATTGAAATTTTTAATTTTTAAAATTTAAATGGTATATTCGTATTCAGCACTGAAAAATAGCCTATAAAAATGTATCATAAGTCTCGATTACTATAATTTGATTTTTTGAAATATTTTTTCGGTCATTTTTTAAAAATTTTAAAAAAATTAAACTTCCCCCCGGCCGATTTCGGCCGATTTTTAGTATGTCATTATTGAGGTCATTCCTAAGTGAAAACCGTTGAGAAACCTTTTATTGCAATTTGTCCGAGGTTCGGCCCTTTTTTTCGCTATTTTCAGTGGACTAAATTGTTAAAAGTATTTTTAATGAAACTTTTGAGGCAAATAATTATTTTCAATTTCAAAAAAGCATAAATAATCCCTACTTTAGTTGAAATTGGTTACTTTTGGCAACATTTCAATAAAAAATCACCAAGCTAATATTATTTGAAAGTTCATTAAAATAATTTTAATAATTTAGTTTAACTTATAGTGCAGTTTAGTTGTTGGCAAAAAAAGCGGTCAAAAGTGCCATCAGGACGTCCATCACAACGGTCACAATATCGAGAGATTCTTTTGGCTTTAAAAGTCTGGTTGGTCATGTTTTCCCATTGATACATGCCCCCTTGGCCTTATGTAAACTTTAGGTAAAGTCTTAAGGATATAATTGTTTAAGTAATTTGTTCAGTAAAAAATTCGGAATTAAGCTCTGGGAAAATAAAACACCAAATCATTTTACACTAACCGACTCTGAATCTTCAATCCAATTCACGCTGTAGACGTCTCCCAAAAATGTTTCTCTATAATCGTCAAAGTAACAGGCATAAGAAGACTGTGTGCTGTTGGCGGCAGTTGTGGCGAAAACTAAAATTTTAACGAAATGTAAAATTCAAAATAATTATCTAACATTCTATTTATTAAGTTTAAGTTTCAAAACAGTCATGGAAGTAAAATGATTTGAAACGGACTTTGCAAACACCCTGCAATTCAAATAATGACTTGAGAAAGTATATTCTAGTATGAAAAGCTAATAAATTAAAATTACCGTTAATGTTATCGGGTAGTATGTTTTTAAACATAGATCCCGATTCACAGGCTTCAACGTAGATAAGCATCTGGAAAAGAAGAAAAATAATCAATTCTTTAAGAAACAACTCCCTTAGGCGCACACACTGGAATTCTTTTTCACTTTGCGTGAAGTAAAAAACTCAACACAGCATAAATATTCAATTCCAGGTACATTTTTCAAAACCAGTGGGATCGAAAGAAAATGCATGTTTTTCAATATTGTTGTTTTCAATATAGAGTAGAGATTTTTTTTATTTTTCACATTTTATTTAGGTTTCAGAATTTAGAGCGTAGATTCAAACCACCAAAAATATAAGGAATCCTTTTACACATTTTCAATAGATAAAACTGAAATTAAGCAGCAAAAGACCAATCTTACAAACACATGAGACCACCAATGAACCAGAAGCTTGACGGATAACCTTTTGGGAGAGGGGGGCACCTTGAGACACTCCGACACTTTTCAGACGCAATTTTATAGTTATGAACTCGTGCTTGTAGGTACAGTGGGGGGGGGGAAAAGGACACTTCCAATGGAAAGGGGAAAATGGGACAGTTTCAATGGAAAGTTCCATTGGAAGTGTCCCATTTTCCCCCCACTGTGCGTACTTATGAATGACCCTAACATTTACTCTTCAACGTGTTTTGGAATCGTTGCTGAATCTGGATAATTATTTACATAAGCTTTCTTGTTTTGCGTGGTGCAAAGTTACAATCACTTGCAGTTTCAAAAGCATTTTTTAATAAAATAAGTGTGTTTATGTTGTTACAATTATGTTGAGATTAAAATGCATGTATCCAATAATATTTTAGAAAATAACGAGAAAATTTATTGTTAAACAAAAGAGTAATTAAGTTTAACATCCTGATCCTTGTATAAAAAATTAGAAAAGTAATTTAATAAAAAGTGTCCCAAGGTGCTGCACTCTTCCCTATAGTTAACATAAAATGTTCATGAATTTTGCTAAAGTATAGGTGAAAAGTACAGATATTTCATTAACACCACTTCTGAGCATAAAATAGCAATAAACACTCACTTTTCCATATTTCTTGTTTTCACGCATATATTCAATGGTCTTATTCAAGTCTCTGGCAGTAAGATCCTACAGTAATATTGCTTGTATAAGTAATGATAAACTAACAAGTTTATATAAGTTATAAAGTATAAATTTAAATTGATTATGCAAAAGGAAGCTAGTAACTTGTATACATGAAAAGTGTTAAAATATGTCTTTAAGCTTGTCAAAATGTAATTTTTTTAACAAATTCACTGAATGATTTGAATATGACTGTTTATAGTAGTTAAAAGATTTCATAAAAAAAAGTATAATTTCCCGTATTTTTTTAATCTATTTCAAAAGGAACTATTAAGTTTCTTTTTTTAATGTGTGAAGAAAAATTACACACAATAATTTTAGATAAAAACATATGTACCAGAAATTTCCCATCCACTCTATGCGGAATGGCCTTCTGCAACATATCCTAACTACTTTTTCGACAAATTATACTTGACACATTCACGCAAAAACTGGCTCTTAACAAATATTCAATATTTATTTCACTCCAAATGATTTGACATATTCCCACATAAACTTTTATAATTTATATTTTTCAAAACTAAAACCCGCCCGAGATTCTACTAAATCTCATAGAACATTTAAGGCGGTCAGGACAAAAAGGGTTAAACTCACCGAATGAGGGAAACAAATAATTCCCGGAGCTCCATGGTCCGCAAAGTAGATAAAAACGTTGTCATTTGGTCCACTAAAAAATACAAACATAAAGTGTGTTTAATAAGACTGACTCTAAATGACCTGATAAACATGACAGATTTCAAACTTTCCTTTTCATTTAATGAAAATTTTTTTAGAGCTGTTATTTTAAATGTGTTTCTTTTTCAAATAAATTACTACTTTTTTGTACAGAAAATTTTAGTTTTACTTATTGAATTTTGGTACATCAGACACTGGATTGTAAGCAGCATAAACCTTATTATACAAGTCTTTTTTAACTGAAATAATAAACATTTTTTATTGTTTACTAATACTGTTTAACAAATAATTTCAGCTCTTCTGTGATAATTTTTCAACATTAATTATTTTATTTCAAACATAAGCAATTAAACTTGATAAATAAGTATTTAAATAATTTCTAAGATTTTAAATAAAAATATTTAATATAGGTATTTCCATACAGCAGTTTTAAAATTTCTAATTGACTTTCACATTTAATGATACCATAGAACAAATTAGTGTATTTACCTGCAATGTAGAAATCTTATAATGAAAGGAATACAATTGATGATTAAAAACTACTCATTATTTAGATACTCAGAATTATTAAACGTTATTTTTATACTAATTAGTTATTTTTGATCAGAATTAAAAAGATGCATTTAATGGTTAATGGTTTCTCAAGGTTTAAAAAATAATTTTCTTTTCCTCTTTTCCTTATCTTTTCTTTAGTACCTCTCTAAAACTTTTCCACTCCCAATTCCATTCAAAGCTTTTTTATCTCCTCTTAGAACTGCCATGAAGTTTTCCGGTGTCACATACTAAAAATTATATCAATATTCATTATAAATACACACACGTTTAAATAAAATCATTTTAACAAATAAAATATCTACATAAAAGTTTTTGATTGATTGGAAAATTTATATTGATCCATTTTTAATTCTAAGTAGTTTTATCGTAAATTTTGAGCTTTATCGTAAAAATTGAGTTTTATCGTAAATTTACAGCTAATGCTGCTTCTCTGAGTTCTTTTAGAATTAAGACTTGTTTACTTAAATATATAAATTTACTGAAACATTCAACTCTTAAGTATTCATAATAAACACTTAATAAAATTCACCTATAAATAATAAAGGGCACATAGTATTAATTAAAAGTAGAAAGGTAAAAGACTAAGGGGCGAATAATAGTTTCTACTTACTTTATCAGTATAATCCCTGGGAACCCCTTTGTAAACATCGGAGCCATTAGGATGGTTAATTATCATTCCTTGCGTGGGATTACTGTAAGTAAAAGATCTTATCGTTATAAGAAAATCTATGCTTAGCAAAATATAATAATTTATACGTGAATGCAAAGTATTCTCAAACACATTATAGTTCATCTCAAACACATTATACGTCGACAGTTAAATTGGATTGTTTCGTAAAATAGTGAGAGAAAACTTTAAACCATTGTTAGTAAAAGTTTCTACTTGTAGAATTTGCGAAATAGACCATTTTATGCAAGTTTTCTATTTATTTTTACATACCATATTTCTTTCATCAGTATCAGTGTAATCGAGCGATCTTCTCATTATCAAAATGCATCTTCAATTGAAATTATATTTGAAACTGTTCTCTCAAATGCAGATAAAATGGAACTTACTGCTTATAATAGGCAATGTCATCAACCATCATCACTATGATCCTTTCATCGGGTATTCCATGGTTCTTCAGAAGTTGATATGCGTGGCAGACATCCGCCTGTAAAAAATGAAAATGTCGATTTTGATTAAACTTTGCAATAGGAATATACCCCTCAATTATTTTAGCAAACATTGCAAAATGTTAGGAATCTCAGATATCAGAAAACAGCAATCGGGCACTTAATTTTAATGAAATGTTTTATTTTTATATTTATTCGAGTCAAACCACTCAAAATATCCAAACCATTAAAGGACCAAATGCTTTTGAATGAACAACAGTTATATCATAGCACACACAGAGCCTGATTTCTGGGAGGGCATTCGGGGCACTTGCCCAGGGCCCCCATTTCAAGAGGGCCCCAAAAACACTTAAAAAGCTCTAGGAAAATGAGAAAGAGTGTAAAATAATTTTTTAACTAATAGATTTAAAATCAGTATAGTATAACACCTTTAATTTTTATTTAGTGTTACGGGCAAGGCAATAAACCGGTCATTATTAATAATCCCAAAGGGAAGCGGGCAACGTGATAAATTCACTGGCATTTATTAATGACTATTTGTCCCTTTGCTCAAAATACAAGGGTATTATTAACTATGCCCGGGTATATCACATTGTTGTTGTTGTCTTATGCCACTTGGAATATCCAAGCTCCACTGCAAAGCGATATATCATATATCACATTGCCCGTAACAATTACACTTGAATTAAAAATGAATGCTTTTGTTACCAAATAAATTTAAGTTTTCTTTTAAACCATGACGGAGGGCCCCAAATGGTTCTCTTGCCCAAGGCCCCCATACTTGTAAGTTGGACCCTGAACACACACGTTATCATTATCTTCCAAAATATAAAGTTTCAAAAAAAATATTTGATTCTCATATTTAAACCATTTTTTGTCTGGTTTTGGATTGACCCCAAGAGATGAGTCTTTTATTATATTTTTCATCCTTTCATTCCAAATATTTTAAGATCAGCAAGCAATAAAAATATCTAAACTAACCCATTTCTGGATAGAGGGAAAGTAATAGTTTTCCCATCACCAAACTATTTTGAGCGAAATCTCAACTAATCAACAAGATTGGGACAAAAGATAAGAAAAAATTTCCCGCGAAAATGCTAGACTAGATCAACTGACGATAAAACTTTCACGTGAGGAAAGATAACACCTCAAACAAAACTACTCGGAAGAAAATACCGTGACAAAAATCCCCTTATCAAACGCGAGATAACTGCTTTCTTTAGTAGGATTAATTTGATTTTCTAGTTTTCGATAAAAGTGAGGTAATGGCTCTTTACTGCCATTTTTGTCAGGGAAAGTGTTCAAGATAGAGACGCAAAATATCTCAGATTTTATCGACTTGTTAACAACAAAAAATTTGCCCTTTACTTTTTTTCATGGCTATTGTTTCTTAATTTCCGACCTTAGTGCAATTTCTCATAGTTATCAGTCTTTATTTTTGGGGAAAAAAACTCATTAACTTCAACAAACTGCTTTCCTAGAAAACCTATTTCTCTCGTTCGATTTGAGAAGTTGTTTGAATGATAAGTCGTAGAAACAAATTTCTTCTTATTTGTCCACGCATATCCTACATTATCTGATTCCAAGCTTTACAACAATTCTTTTAAAAAAAAGAAATTTTATGCATTTCTATACTGGAATAATTAAATCAATTGGGAAACATACAACAAATATACCTAGTCTAAGATCATGGTGGTTCAATCCCCTAGGGTTGATGAGGTTTAAATTAAAAGGGATTCACAAAAAAATATGTAATGTTGGATTTGAAAAATTTAGATTTGAATTTTAAATTGAATCTGTCGTTCTTTGTGGCCAATGCCCAAATCGTTACTTTTATTTTAACAATATTCCTAATGATTCAAAAACAAAACCTCATATATTCGTGGCAACACAACTTAAAGGTTTGCCAGTTACTCGCGGGTTTTATAAGAGGTTATCAAGGTTAGAGATCCTGTATACGAGAGAGGCGACAACCTGGTATAGCGCGCTGATTGGTCAACAGCGTTTTCTGTTCACCGCAGGTTTCCTTCATAGGATTAGCATGGGAGCGAGATAAGCGGCATGATACAGTTTGGACAGAATTGGAGATTCAGACAGTTTTAACTGCGCTCAAGGATGCGCAGAGATGCTTTTAAGCGAGTTGTCTCTCTCTCGTATATAGGCTCTCTAATCGAGGTGAAACCACTTCCCAATATAATACATAATTAAATATTAAATGAGTGTGCGGCCCACAGTTTATACAGGGTGATTCTGAAATGGACCGCCAAACTTTGAGGGGTGATAGTACTCATCAAGACGAACAAGAATTGGTATAGAAAGGGGGGTCGCAGTTACACCGTTAAAGAGCTAGGTCCTAATGTAGTGCGAGAGCGTTACAAAATGACGTTTTGCCAAGGCCCGTTTAACGAAAAAAAAACATAATGAAATGAAAAAATTTATTGCATGAGGTACAGCAGTATCCGTATTACTTACATCATAAATTTGATAGAAATTGGACCACTTTCTAAGCCGTGGGGTGAGTTTTAAAACGTGCTCTTAGTCAAACAATGGAGTTCCATTAATGGTATTTAGAAAAATGATGATCGGGGAAGGAATTTTCAATGATAAAACAGTTTCAATGATCCATGTTACGATCATTGAAAATTCCTTCCCCGATCATCATTTTTCTAAATACCATTAAGGAATGTGATTCTTTGACTAAAAGATTAATATTGCATTTTTGAAACTAACTCAGCGGTTTAGAAAGTGGTTCAATTTCTATCAAATTTATGATGTAAGTAGTACGGATACTGCTGTACCTCATGCAATAAATTTTTTCATTTCATTATGTTTTTTTTTCGTTAAACGGGCCTTGGCAAAACGTCCTTTTGTAACGCTCTCGCACTACATTAGGACCTAGCTCTTTAACGGTGTAACTGCGACCCCCCTTTCCGCATCAATTCTTGTTCGTCTTGATGAGTACTATCACCCCTCAAAGTTTGGCGGTCCATTTCAGAATCACCCTGTATAGAGATCTCATTATAAGTGCGTCACCTTGGTTGAAAAGTCTGGTATTCAAATTTATAAATTTCATAAAGTTCCATAGTTCATAGCCATTTTTCTTTTCCCGTTTATTTATTGCAAGGAGGATGTATTTATAACAGCAAGGAAAAACAAGGAAACAGAATCCAACTACTATCCGAGTACACTTAAACTTTCTCAAACTCTAAGAATTTGTTATTTTTAAAAACCTCTTTTGGAGAATCGTTTAGTACTTACTCTAAAGTTAATTAATTATTAATTATCTTACGGTGTAAAAACGCAACACGTAAAATCACATTCCATTTCATTTGAAGCTCAAAAGTAATTAAAAAGGAGCAGTCGATAAAATTTTAATAACTTTTATTTGTTAAGAAGAGTGCTCTTGTTTAATTACTCTGAAAACATTAAAGTAATTGTAGTACCTTTAATTATTGCAGGTGGACTAATTTCATCATAATTTATGATTACATTTAGTACTTACGTTTTTTTCTCGTATCTATTCCTCTTTGCAATGCCTTAAAACATTTCCTTAAATGTTAATTATTTATAATACAGCCTTTAATATATTTTACGCAATTCAAAAATATTTATTTCAAAAACTTGAAAATAACATGAATTGTATTTTACCTTTCCTTACAATAAAAATTCAGGAATAAAACTTCTGAACCTCTCCCCATACGGTCCTCTTACATTTTTAATGTTTCAATTTGTTGCTCAGACTTTCGATAGCTTCCCTTTGTATTCAAAAGTACATCAGAAATTGTGGTTCTATCGTTCAAAAACCTTTTAAAAATTCCAAGACATACAATATTGGCTTATTATTTAAGAATAATCCGTTCTCCAAAGGTTCTCGCAGGATTTCAAAGGAAGAGGAACTATCGTATCGTATGGAATTTATAGTGCCATGTTGAGCCGATTTATTACTCTGTTAGCTCTTCTACAAAAATATTTCCTTTCAATATTTAAGAAGGAAAAAGTATCCGTGAGAGAAGCCTTTTGAGTACTGCAGGTGCCGACTGCACAACATAATCACGAAGTGAGTATTATCAAGCTTCACGATCGAATACCAAAAAGCAGAACAAGAATTATAAACGATTTATAAAGAAGATCTACTGAAGATTATAAAAGTTATAAATTTTTCTCCCCCAATAACGGCTCTATGACAATTTGGCTCAAGATCATACTTTGACATTTGATTAATTTTGTCGATTTATCATAAAACTTGGCACTAGCTCCCGGATTATCCCAAAGTAGTCCCTTAACCCATTAGCTCCCCCCAGTGATCTATTTCTAGATCGCTAAATATAAAGTCCATAAATGCTCTCTTAAATTACCTTAAATTCACCCAACAGTAACAAAACTGCACACATGGCAAGAGAAAACATCCCTCAATCCTAATACCCTGTGTTTTTTGCGTTTGCTTCATTTATTTTGTAATAGGGATGGGCTAAAGTTCGAGTTTTCTTCTTTGATCGAAAATAATTTGGGTGTTAATGGGTTAAAATGCAATCAATCTCGCGAATAACCGCAATTTTTCTTTAAAAAATCGATATTTTCTTTTTCTGAACGCGAGATTTAAATACTTCGGTGAATTTTAGAAATTGGGGAACTAGCAAAATTTTCACAATACACCGATCACTTCCCGAAGATTACACAGGACTGAGGGCATCCAGAAAGTCACGATGTGATGAGGATTTTTAATAGAAAATTTTATTTGAAATAACTTTGAACAAAAGAAATTTAAAATCGAATTGCCCACGATTTTTCAACATGGATTTTATGGGGAGACCGAGAGAAAGCTACGACCAAAAGCTCATTCACACTGGTTATATCCTGAGTGATTCATACCTGGTGAATAGCTAGTTTACATAGAGAAATGAAGGAGTAAAGAATGAAACGTCAATTCGCTTTTTTCATTATGGATGGTTCCTACAAAGTGAACACAAAAAATCTGAACGATCCTTAACCATCAGTAACCTAACTTAAGGTTAACTTGAAATAAATTTGTAAAGAGTAGAATTAATAGTTGTTGAAAAAAGGGATAAGCCGATCAGAGTTCTCGAGAAAAGTTAACCTTAGGTCAAGTTAATAGAAAGCACAACCTTAAAAATTAAATTGTGGGGTTATCCAACAAAAACTGCACTTTTACCACAACATCCACTTACCTGGTGTCTGTAATTCAACCATCCGTGCGATCCAGCTACCAACACCGCCCACGATTTAGCCTCCGGGGGCTGGAAGAACTTAGGGATGGTCAGAATAGGAGATGAACGACAAGAGACGGTCGCGAAGAAAGCGCAAACCAACAACACCACCAGCAACTTCATGATCATGTTCAGATATGATTGACCTCTTCAACAATACTTCTGCTGGAGTTCAAACCAGTCTCCGTTTTATAGGGAAGATAAGAAGTGACCGTAGCGACTTATCGCTCAGGTGATAATAGTGTCCCAGTGAAATCGGCTCAGATAACATTCATGAAAGTGAAGGTGTGATTCCGATTGATACTTCACGTGAGGTATGTGATCGGGGATTATTATTACACTTGTTCTCGACACACGACGGGAATTTTCGTTTGTTACGCTTATCGCGAGAGTTCTTTTCGTTTCATGTTTAGATGAATCACTTTATTTCTCCTTGTGTTGTTGTTCAGTTTCAGCCTAACCGTCGGTATTGAATTTCCCTTTTTTCTAATATCAGAGCTCGAATCAGTTGTTGCAAAACTACTAGTTGGTTTATTGAGCTGTCTAGCGCAAGAAGTCTCGCAACAGAAAAACCACAAGTGGGTAATAGGTAATACGGTACTTACGTATTATCCCGTCGACCGTTCAGTTGCCGTCTAATTCAGCGGTACATCAATAGAAAAGTCAATGGGATTTGATAACGTTTTTGAATAAGCGGCACGGTCGACGGTTATAATACGTAAGAACCGGTAATACTGATGCTTTATTACTTTTAGTCATAGTAGTTATATAGCTCAGTTTGATTGCTGTAATTCAAATATCCTAATTTGATTTCATCAGTTCTAGCTTGGAAGTTTTGGATCAGTTTTGGGGTGGAAACCAATTTCCCATGATGTATTCAAGAGGGTCACCCCCATTAACTTTTCAGAATGTATTCTAACTAGGTACTCAGAAGTTAAATTGTTTTCAGAGTAATCAAGAGCAGGCTCCCTAAAGTTTCTAGCTCACCTTACCCCAAGGGCATTCCTTTAAAACCAAGGCTAGACTGGATCTGGCAGCGCTCTCTCTTGCATACCAGGCTGTAACATTTCAATCGAGAACAATAGCAAATAGGTTCCCTCGCTAGAGAAAATTCTCGCCGCTAGATGTCGCTGAGTCCCGACTGTTATTTACTCATATTTACTATTGGTTTCAGTTAGAACAGTTGATTGTTTTTGTAATTTCTATTAAAATTTTCATTCTTTCGATGATGTTTTTTTTGTAAATTGAAAGCAGGGACTTCCTTCACCATGCCGTATTGTTGTGTGCCGTTTTGTAAATCAGATAGGAAGAGGGAAAAGATTTCATATCATGAGTTTCCTTTTGACACATCTCTGTCAGCCTTATGGTTGAAAGCAATTTATCTATGAGCAGTATAGAACCGCTGGATTTAAATAAGAACTAATAATATTTTAGTGGATTTTTTCCCTCCACAGTTTTTATAGCATTTTATTACAATTTTCAACTTTTTATTTTACAGAAATTTCTGAAAATCTAGCCCTGTTCACTTCTAAATATTTGGGTTCCATCACATTAGATATAAATGATTTTATAGCATTATATCTTAAATAAGGTGTTTGATCTTTCTAAAAAGAATCCTTGCTATTTGGTTATAGTCAATTCCAAATACTCTTCTAGTGATTACAGGCTTGTGTGGTGGGAATGAATTAGTCTTTACAATGTAGATCACAGTCTCTATGATTTAAACAGTACTTTATTTTTATTAAGTATATTTATATTATCAGGCAAGAGAAATTTTTCCAATTTTTATCGGATTTTCCGACTTTTTCAGCTTTCTTAGAATTTTCACTTATTCTGATTTTTCCATAAATTTCTGTTTTTTTTACCGAAAAAAAAATGCAGACGAAGTGTTCAAAAATAAGCTAAAACCTTGATTTTTAGGATAAAATTTGCAAAAATTTTCTGGGAGACCCCAAGACCCTTTTTAAGTTCTTGGAGCTCTATTTTTCAAATCTTGTTTTATATTAAGTTTATTAAGATGCAAATTCTACCTATTAGAAAGTACATTGAACCTACTCATGGGTATATACAGGGCTCGATTATATTACAAAAATATAAAACAGGAACGTTAAACATGTAAACATGCATAAAAGGGCTTAGAGGGAATTCAAAGTCTCCTCCCCCTGTGCAAATATATAACTTTGGGCCTGATAATTATCTATTTTCTAAATTTAAATTTGAAAATAAATGCTTTTTATATTAAAAAGAATTTGCTTTTTCAGTTTTGAGACCCCTTAGCCCAAAGTAACAAATTTTTTAAGCTGAATACCCATATTTTCAAATCTCGAGCACAGGTGTCTGCACTAAATAAAAGGTTAAAATATGCAGAAAAATCTAATTCCTGCATCATTAATTATTTACAAAAAGCTTTTCCCTTTTAGTGTGAATGAAGGTGTGAAATGTTTATATGAACTTCTTTAGACTGTTATGACCGTTGATTAAGACTGTTTAACAATTAATTTCCTTAAAAAAGCTTACCCTGTTTTTAACACATTTATAAAAATTTATTTTTGAACCGTTTTATTTAAAAACATTGTTATTTTGTTATCTTATTTTTAAAAATGTATAAAACTTGAACATGTTTAAGAAAAATTAAAAGTTATACTAAAATGTTTGAAAAACATTTCAGTGTGTGAAATAGTCCTTTTTTCATTACATAATGTCTGTTATGTGTATATAAGATTCAATAAAATTTTATTTCACAGAGTACCTCCTATCTTGAGATTTATAGTCATTATTTTAATTTTCTTTCAATATTTAACTATAAAATATAATTTTACGGTTCTAAAACTTTCAGTTGTGTATGAAGTTAATGTCTTTCAGAAACACTCAAATAGTTATTAAATGAGGTTAAATCCTTATTGCCTGTGAGACTAAAAACACGAACAGTCGTTTCGATCTTGTTAAAGGTAAAATATTTCCTAAATTAGCTCTTTTCAGGATTTATTTTTATAAAAAATTAATATCTTATCTAAGGATAAAATTACTTATATTTCCGATAATTTTAAAAACATTTATTTAACAAAAATAGTTAAAATACAAAAAATAGCAATGATGAATGTAAACTGTTATGTTAATGCGCTCTAATAGGTTTTAAAAATATTATTTACACATTTGAAAATAAAAAATTTCATATTTTTAATTGAATATAGGTTAAAATATTTTAATATAATTAAACAATTTCAGTGAAATTGTAATCGTTTTAACTCATAATTTAAATCCGATTCTATCTAAAAATGGTTCTGTTATATTTATTTTGAGAGAAAAAATGCATTCTGATAAGAAAACTTTCAAGCCTCATTTTCCAAAGCAGACGCAGCACGGAGATAAAAAACGAAACTACTTTTAATTCTCGCTTCCACCACAGGGAGGCGCTGAGTGCCGACGGTTTTCGAACCGATTCTCAGGTCCCAACTTTTGAAGCAAATGTTATAGCCTGTTCCCCACGCGCACCCCACAGCGCGCAGGATCCAGTTGAGCCTTGTTTAAAACAGTGGTTCCCAAAGTGGGCGCCAGCGCCCCCTGGGGGGCGCTGGAGATTTCTAGGGGGGGAAGCTCAGAGAAAATTGGGGGCGCTGGAGAATTTTTGGGGGGCGCTGCTAAATTTTCCTTTGAAATGATAAATTTTTATTCTCGGTTTCGAAAAAAATATATTGTATATTTTCCTTTTTTCAAGTTCCACTTCTTTTTTATTCCCTGATAGATAATAGTGCAGGGGCCCCCCGCACGTTTTTTTTTCTGATTAATAACCGGCTGAATCTTCGTCAGTCGCTTTGTTTCCTCGAGACGCCCAACTTTTATCAGCGGAAAAATCTCCAGAGAGGTAGCTAACAAACTGCGCATGCGGGCAACATGTCGATTTGGTGATTGAAAAATATTTATTAATAACAACCTGATTTTTTTACACCGACAAGATAAATATTTAAGTAGTTAAATGGCCGCATTGTCCTACAACTCAAGGGGTACGTTTTCCCAGTCCTACACTCCGAGCATGTCCATTCCACGGCTAAAATTTTTTCATTAATAACGACCTGATTTTTTTACATAGGCAAGGTAAATATTTGTGTAATTTAATGGCAGCATTGTCCTACAAATCAAGGGGTACGTTTTCCCAGTCCTACACTCCGAACATGTCCATTCCACGGCTATAATTTTTTCATTAATAACGACCTGATTTTTTTACACAGGCTAGGTAAATATTTGTGTAATTTAATGGCAGCATTGTCCTACAAATCAAGGGGTACGTTTTCCCAGTCCTACACTCCGAACATGTCCATTCCACGGCTATAATTTTTTCATTAATAACGACCTGATTTTTTTACACAGGCTAGGTAAATATTTGTGTAATTTAATGCAAGCATTGTCCTACAAATCAAGGGGTACGTTTTCCCAGTCCTACACTCCGAACATGTCCATTCCACGGCTAAAACTTTTTCATTAATAACGACCTGATTTTTTTACACAGGCTAGGTAAATATTTGTGTAATTTAATGGCAGCATTGTCCTACAAATCAAGGGGTACGTTTTCCCAGTCCTACACTCCGAACATGTCCATTCCACGGCTATAATTTTTTCATTAATAACGACCTGATTTTTTTACACAGGCAAGGTAAATATTTGTGTAATTGAATGGCCGCATTGTCCTACAAATCAAGGGGTACGTTTTCCCAGTCCTACACTCCGAACATGTCCATTCCACGGCTATAATTTTTTCATTCATAACAACCTGATTTTTTTACACAGGCTAGGTAAATATTTGTGTAATTAAATGGCAGCATTGTCCTACAAATGAAGGGGTACGTTTTCCCAGTCCTACACTCCAAACATAGCCATTCCACGGCTATAATTTTTTCCTTAATAACAACCTGATTTTTTTACACCGACTTAGACATTTTCATTAAACTAACATGTATCTTTTTCTTCCAGTTATTAATAAAAAATTATTTGTTGGACTGGGAGAACGTACCTCTTGATTTGTAGGATAATGCTGTCATTTAATTACACAAATACTATTTACCTAGCCTGGGTGAAAAAAAAGGTTGTTATTAATGAAAAAATTACAGCCGTGGAATGGACATTAGGGTGTCCCTTATATGACAGAAAAAAATTTTCTTGCGAATTTGAAAACAGTTACATTCTACCTTTTTTAAGCTAAAATACCTGCACGCACCCGCTAATACTCACCACTTTTTTTATTTTTTCCTACTTTTTCAGACTTTTTTATATTTTATTATATGTTTGGCTATATAAATGTAATATTAATCGGTCTAAAATGTCTTCTACTGTTTTAAAAAGAAGTTAGCAAAGTAAAGATAAACCAATATACTTAATTGGTGATTCTAGTCACCAGATTACTGGATCTAAGTTACGAAGTAATGGACAAATTTTTGCTGTGTTGTTTTTAACATTCGTGAAGTTAAACTTTAGAGGTAGACGACAATTCAGACCGATTAATATTAAAATTCAATGGCCAAAAATATAAATATACATAAAAAAGCCGGAAAAAAGTAGAAAAAAAGATAAAAAGTGGTGAGTATTCACGTGCGCATCCCGGTAATTTAGCTGTTTGACCATCTTCAATTGAGTTCGGCACGGGTTAATATTATCGTAGAGGGAGGAAATTTTATATCTGAATAGGTCAAAGCATTTATAAAAAAAGTAGAGGCTAACCGTTTTCAAATTCGCAAGAAAATAATGTTTTCCTGTCATATAAGGGACACCCTAATGGACATGTTTGGAGTGGAGGACTGGGAAAACGTACCCCTTGATTTGTAGGACAATGCTGCCATTTAATTACACAAATATTTACCTTGTCGGTGTAAAAAAATCAGGTCGTTATTAATGAAAAAATTATAGCCGTGGAATGGCTATGTTTGGAGTGTAGGACTGGGAAAACGTACCCCTTGATTTGTAGGACAATGCTGCCATTTAATTACACAAATATTTACCTAGCCTGTGTAAAAAAATCAGGTCGTTATGAATGAAAAAATTATAGCCGTGGAATGGACATGTTCGGAGTGTAGGACTGGGAAAACGTACCCCTTGATTTGTAGGACAATGCTGCCATTAAATTACACAAATATTTACCTAGCCTGTGTAAAAAAATCAGGTCGTTATTAATGAAAAAATTATAGCCGTGGAATGGACATGTTCGGAGTGTAGGACTGGGAAAACGTACCCCTTGATTTGTAGGACAATGCTTGCATTAAATTACACAAATATTTACCTAGCCTGTGTAAAAAAATCAGGTCGTTATTAATGAAAAAGTTTTAGCCGTGGAATGGACATGTTCGGAGTGTAGGACTGGGAAAACGTACCGCTTGATTTGTAGGACAATGCGGCCATTTAACTACTTAAATATTTATCTTGTCGGTGTAAAAAAATCAGGTTGTTATTAATAAATATTTTTCAATCACCAAATCGACATGTTGCCCGCATGCGCAGTTTGTTAGCTACCTCTCTGGAGATTTTTCCGCTGATAAAAGTTGGGCGTCTCGAGGAAACAAAGCGACTGACGAAGATTCAGCCGGTTATTAATCAGAAAAAAAAACGTGCGGGGGCCCCTGGACTATAACGTTTTGCAAATGCAGCCGCGACCTCTCCATACGTGGCGTTAGCTATCGGAGTTTTATCTGGTACTTTACCCCACGGGGTCCTTTTCGTCCCATTTTGGCGTCCTATTCTTAACGAAGCTTACTCCAGATATTGTCAGGCTAATAAATACCCACCAAGTTCATCCATCTAATTAAAATTGAACAAGTGTTAGGCTCAAAGCCCGAAATCGCTCACTGAACGAAAAAAACGACCACTTCGCGAAGTGGCATTTGCAAAAACGGCCACAACCCGAAATTCGGGTTGTGGTATTTTCAAAAACGCTCACTCCGCTATGTGATATTTTCAAAATGTGGTATTTAATTATTAAATTTGTTTTATAATTATTTAATTAATAATGACAATAATTGTTGATGTATTACCAGTTGACTCGTTTAAAAATTATTCCCTCAATTTGTATGCAAGTAATTAATCAATTATACTTTTTTACCTTACTTTTTTAAAAAGACTTATTTGTATAATATAAATGAAAAACGATGAAAACATGTCACAAAATTGAGCGTTTCATTAATTTTACATTTTTAAAACAATGCAACAACAAAACAATCAAAAATGTAATTTAAATTAATTAAATAGAAATTAAACCGAAAATTTAAAGGACAATTCCAAATTTAAAACTGAAAATTTCCAAAAAAAATTTCGGGTTGTGGCAATTTGGAAATGCCACTTCACGATGTGAGCGTTTTTTTCGCTCAGAGAGCCTAACATATGCATAATACTACGGTGAAATTTTTTTGCTATGGGATTTATATACACTTTGTGGTTAAATCATTTTTAAAATATAAAATATAACTCAAGTTCCTTTAAGAATATAAAATAGGATTTTAATATTAAAAATGCAATTAATTTTATTCATGAATATTTTATGTCAATGGCACATTTTGTTTGTAGAATAATTGTAGTGAGAGTAATATAAGACAGCTATTAGTAATGAGATATAAATATTAGTGATTAATTATTGTGATATAAATATTAGCATGTGATAATTTTTTATTTCGGATTTAAATGCAGTTATTTAAATCATTTCAAAAATTTAAACTCAAATTAATTTCCAAGTATAAATATAGCCTTTTTATATTAAATTTTAAAATAATTTTGTAATATTGTGATACAAAAATTAGCAATTAATAATGTGATACAAATATATTTAAGCGTTTTCATAACTTTAAACAGGCAGGCTCAATAAGTATGAACGATGCAGAAATACAGAACGCATATTCAGAACCAGTGTGAAATTTAAAATGAAAATCAATTTGATTGATCGATTTGATTAAAGAATAAGTAATATTTGAGGGGTAAGTTACCCAGCAATGTTGGGAGAATCCCATATTTCATTCTTTAAAAATTGTTTCACAATGTCAATTTTCATTCAAGAATTTTTGCATGTAAAAATCAAAACATTCCCTTCTTTGGGAGATACCAAATAAACTCCCTAGGTATGACCCAGGTCAAATTACTTTTCATACTTGAAAAGCCGTTGAATTTTCATGTACATAGAATTAAAAATTGTTAACCTGGTCTACAACAATCAAAAACGGCATAGCTGAAAACTGGTGGGTTTATAACAGCTTCTAATGTCAGAATCATAATCTGCATCTAAAACCATATAAAAAGCTGTAATCAGTGCCCCAGTAACATAAACCCGTACACAGGAGTATAATATATACTTAATACCTTGTCCAATATATAGATAGCTTTACAAATTAAAAATGAAAAAGAACAGTAGAGTAAGGTTAAAACATTTTTTATTACAAAATACTAGACTATACCTTTATTCAAGACACAAAAATTGATCAATTGCTTTTCAGATTAGGCATTAGGTACAGCATAAATGCTATTTAGGATGGATTAAACACATTTTTTCAAAACATTCTACATCAGATGGTACCCATTAAAGTATATTTTTTTCTATGCCACTGAATTCGTAAGTGTTCAAAGCCAATTGACTCTTCTTTAACAGTGCCGTTAAATTTGACGGTAGCACAAAAAATATATTAAATTAAAAATATAGAAAAAATTAGTCCTGACAATAAAAAAGTAGAACAGTTAAAACTTAGGTTCTTCCACTACTATTGGGACATACTCATGGACAGTTTCAGATGATTATTTGATGATAATGTGCATTATATTGATATTATTTATGGTCCCTATGGTGTCGCAATGTAACATGAAAATTTCTAACAGATGAGCAGAGTGCTTTCCCAGCAAATTTCTGTAGAAGTTTTTAAAAAGTGCTTTATTTTTTCCACAAAAAAATTTTTAGTAAAAGGATTCAAGGTTTGTAAGTAGTGTCTCATTCAAGAATTATTTTATTAAATCTATATAATGAAGATTATTTTCAAATGAAAAACTAAGTATTGCATAGCTGAAAATCTTCCGGTTTTTGTTGAACTTTTCTCATGATTTTATAGCTGCAAAAGCATCCAATTGTTTTTACACAAATTACATTTTGCACAAAAAGAGTAACATGAAAACAGTTGTATAATTTAACAGCTTATTTTGGATTGGAAGAGTCTGGTAAAAGGTCTATAAAAACCGGAAGGTTGGCAGCTATGGTATTGGTACAAGCAGTGTTAATTTTAACGCCTCTGGGAGCGTATTTCACGCATTGAAAATAGGAAATACGCTTTTAAAAACTAGCCAGGCGTATTTTCACGCTATGAATTTTTAACAAACGTTTTGCTTAAAAAATGCATGACACCCCACCGAAATGAAAAAAATTCTACTCTAATTTGTAATATTAAATAAACATTTCATTCATAATGTTTAATGTAAAATAAATTATTTTTTTACAATGTTTAATATTTTCTACTTATATTAACAGATGCTATACTTGTTAAAAACCAAAATAGCATCCTCATTTTTTCCATTTCAGTTTGTCCATTAAAAAAACGTTTTTATAAAAAATTTGTCTCCACATATAGTTTATGCTATTTCCGTATTTCACTCCTCATAAATGAATTTCACGCCTCCTTAAAAAGTCAAGGAGTATTTTTACTCCTCCAAAAAAATCCTAAGAATAACACTGGGTACAAGTATTGTTAAACTTGGAGAATAGGTTAAAGATTTAAAAATCTAAGTTGAAAATTGCATTTGAATACGTAAAAGGTAAGTAGCAATTAATGATCAATTAATTGCTTAAATAAAATGTACCCAGGATAAAGAATGGCAGAAGAAAAATGTTTAACCAAACACATATTGGCTTATATGGGCCCATATTAAAATAAACCAACATGGATACAAATTCCTTAGTGTCATCATTACATAAGTCATTAGTAGGGCTGTGATTTATATGTAATTAAAAATCCAAAATATGTACATATGATATGTGTTTATTTTAGCAAAATATGTATTAAAAAAGGCCAAATATGTAATAATAAAAAGAAAATTTTAAGTAATTTTTTTAAAGGGGCTCTAAATATTACGCATATACATAGTAGTGAAGGGTGGTTTTCACTATTTGCCAACAGATCATGTTTTTTATGCTGTCTTGTCGTGAGAAAAAAACGAAAACCATGTGTCTACTTCCCTTCTCGGAGCGCCTGACACATTTCATCTGACAATCCCGACTTCACAACCTTTTAAAAGTTAAATTCAGCATTGGGTGCACTAATTTTAACTGCAATTTGAATGCATATTTAATTTTATGGGTTACTTTAATTTGAAAATCGGTGAAACGTGTGATTATTTTTGAAAAACTTGAAAAATGGATAAATATGTAATACAAATATGTAGTTATAGGTTGAATATGTAAAAATATGGAATTAAACCGAAATATGTGAAAATATGTAAAATAAACATGGTCTTAATCAATTCAAAATCTTTTAAAACGTGTAGAATTCAAGAGCACACTTTAATATCAGATTCCTGAACAAATATGTAATTACATATAAATCCTAGCCCTAGTCATTAGCAATCACTTACATAAGTTCTAATTTTACCTGTTACCAGGCTGCTAAGCAGTTAAAATCCAAGTCTTCTTACAAATGTTTTAAATAAAAATAAGAATAATGAATATTTTTTGACAACCTTTCTGAATTACTTATAGAAGTTTAAGTTATTTTTTTAAAAAGTCCTAGATTAGACTAAAGAATGTTATAAGCTTACCAAATACCTACACAAATATACAGTTGATATACAAGTTATACAGACAACATGCAAATATGCATTGATGTAACCAAAGAAAAGTAAAAAGTATGTCATTTTTTTAATGTTTTCAAAAACTACTTGCCAATTAAATGATCTTCTAAGTAAAATTATAAGGTTGCAAAACATAGCTCACCCCTTACTCAAAAATTTAATTCATACAATTTTCACTTATGTAATGAAATTTTATTCAGGATCAAAGTAATAAGTCCACAGTATTATCCTTATTATTTTTACATCATACCTGGAATAATTTTAATTACATAATATTAAGACAGTACACTTAATAATAATAATACAATCAAAATAAGAATGTTTAGTAAAATTATTAAAAATAAAATTCCTTACAAAAAAGAAATTATAAAGCATATACTTTTAAAAGAAATAGATAATAAACAGTTGTAACACAAAATAATGTTCATGGTTATGAGAAACTTTCAACACTTGCAATTTAAAAGTAAAAACAAAGAGAAAAGTTCTCTTTTTTTAAGTGGAATTAATTAGAGAACTCTTGGGGTAAAAACATCCTAATCCCCAAAATCTAAAGTTTTTTCATAAAAAAAATTGAACCATTAACTTTTTATTTTCTGTCAGTAAAAATCAGTTAATAAGATGTCCTTACATAAAAATATCACAATTACTTTAAAAACAATACATGGGTACCACTCTTTAAAAACTGCAAGACGGAACTTAGAACTACCTTTTTAATCATTTCCCCCAGTCTAGCAATTTTTCTTATTGCAGAAAACTTCCGATGAAAGTACTAAAATTTAGTACAAATCCCAGCTAATTGGTCAGCTGATTTTATGTTTAGTAATATACCTGGGATGGAATTCCGTTCACAGAACTTTTGAAGAGATGGAATTCCATCCCCAGGACGGAAGAGTGGCACCCATGACAATAATATATTAAGAGGAGAAAAATTAATTAAAAACTATTCATTACCAATGAAATAACCAAATTTAATGTTTTTAACAGAAAAAACAGCTTTAAAATGTTAAAACAAAACTTAATAATCTTGAAAACAATCAGTTTTACAAGCAAGGACTCAAACAAAATTAAACAAAAACATAAAATGAAGGGAAGGTATGGCACACCAAATACCAATAAATGTTAATAGTAAGTGATCAAAAAATGCCCTTGATCAATTCTAAGAAATTAACTTTATTTAAAATGATGAATTATGGTATTTAAAAATAAATTTTCTAGATGAATATCAATGGGGTTTATATTTTCATTTAACCCTTGATTTGAAATTAAATTTGCAACCTATTGCTACAGTACAAATAGTATATATTTTTATAAGAAAAATTTTGATAGCATTTTTAAGCCAGGTATTTCCAAATTTGTAACTAACTATTATGGTTAAGGAGTCAATGAGTATTTAAGGATCAGTGGTCTGAATAAGCTGATTCCCTTAAACTCCAGATATAAAAACTTTCTGTTAATAAATGTTCTTAAATTTAAATTATTTATAAAATATTGTTTTTGGTACAATTTTTAATTGATTATAAATTAATTGATTATATTTAATTGATTATTAAATGGTTAAAAATAGTTATAAAGTTTGGGGTCAATGCTTCAGAAAATTTGTAAAACTTTTTAGGATTTTTTAGTTAAAGGATATTTTACAAAGGACAAATTGAGACACTTGCTACAAAAACGAGCTATAGCCACATCAGTTTTTACAATGGAGTTAACTTGATGTTGCTGCAAATGTCTCAATTGTATTTTTAAAATATCTTTACAAAGCACAATTTGAGACACTTGCTACAAAAACGAGCTAACCCCATCAGTTTCTACATTGGAGTTAACTTGATGTTGCAAATGTCTCAATTGTATTTTTTAAATATCCATAGCTTACATTACAAACAAGTATGTTTAAACTTGGGTTATACAGTTATGTTTGTACAGTACACTGATATCTAAATAAAAAAACTATGAATTATAACAGGACACATAAGAACTCTGATTTCAATTTCAAATTATCATACCACAACATGGATCATATTCGTGAATAAGTAGAATAAAAAGGGAATTGTGAGGTGTTTACAGCAACAATGACCCAACTCCAATGCATAGCTGCCAACTGAGTTTGTTCAAAAACGGGAAGATTTTAATATACATGAACGCATAGATATTACAAAAAAATCGGTCTTCTATGAACTGAAATGACGAACAATTTAATGTTTACAGTAAAATGTTCGACATCATTCAACATTTCCTTAATTTTACACAATTCTGCCATAATTGCACACTTTGGATCAGTATCTGGAAAATGCAGACTGTTTGAGGCTTAATTGAGCAAAAAGTAGAAAACTTTCACAAAAATAGAGAAATTTCCTGAAAATTGTGAAAAACCGGGAGAAACTAGTTTCCGGCCATAAAATCGGAAAATGATTGAAAAACCGGAAAACTCTCGGGTAAACTGGGAGGATTGGCAGCTATGCCAATGTAAAACTGTTTGAGTTAGCTCATTGTTGCAGCAAACAGCACAATTTTTCATAATTGAAGCAGTGAGTGGAAGGAGGAGGTATGTGACAAAAAGCTTGTTTTGAGATATTTGGCTTTCTTAAAGTTTTTTTAGTATATTTTGTTTGTAAAATACCTATACTATGACAAATTGATATTTCTGTTAATAATGGTCTTAGAGATGGTCTGTACTAAAATGATAGGTCATCTCTAAACTTACCCTATTCATCCACTACAATAACTCGTTATTCTTGAAAATGTAACATACCTTTATCTTCAACTCAATTCTTCACACTGTAATGGTTGAGTTTTAAAATATTCTAGACATAATTCCTAAAAGAAGAGCAAAGTTATGAAAGTTGTAGATACATATTTTTCTCTTAATAATTAATATTTCTTTCCAAACTTTTATAAAAAGTTATGACTGGAAATTAGCAGGAATAAAATACTATATATTAAGTAATTGACCATTTCACCAAGCTCAAAAGTAATAATCAGTGTCATATTAAACTTAAGCCTCTACCGCACTTCATAGTAGGTAAAATGGTTATTTTATAAATATGGAAATACAAAATAGTTTCTAATATAGCATTTAGTTTTAAATCAACTATTAGTAAGACAACTATTTTAAACAAAGATAGAGGTTCAGGATAATTTATATAAGAACATACAGAACACAAAATTATAGGTCCAACACAATGACTTTTTAATACTATTAACTTGACATAATTTTTTTAATTTGTTTTTTAGGTTTGTTTTTTGTCTAAACAAAGAAAAACATCACAAATGGTGCTAAAATTTTGACAAATAATAAAAATGAGACAATGGATGAGCTATTAATTTTGGAAATGTAAAAGGGAACATTTTTTTCAAAGCTTTATATACTAGACAGCAACGTTAGTTGACCCTACAACGTCACTAACAAAGAATTTCATTGCGGTGTCTGAATTTCGAGTGAAACGAAGAACCTCAACTTTAAAATACGATTATTTCGTCATTTTGCGAACCGAAACACCTAGCAGGCTTTGTGTTTACCCACTTTCTCCATCTTCCGCGTAGTGACGTACTGGGTTCAGGAAACGTTGCTGTCGAGTATAGAACCTTTGAGTTATTATTGAATTTATTGGGAAATGATACAAATGTTCTGCATTGGTAGTTCTGCATTGCATAAGTAAAGTGAAGGCAAACTATATTTTGAGCAAAAAAAACAAGTATGAAAAAATTAGTTCATGTCCTTAACTTTAAAAGTTAAAGTGAAGCATGTTTAATAAAATCAATAAGATGCAATGGCAAACATAACTATAAAAGGAATAAAAGCTTCAAACCGTTTGAAAGTAAATGCAATTGATACAAATGAATAAATGAGTTAGGATCAAGTTCAATTTCGTGTATGGCTTAAGTAGTGGCTTCTAAGAGCTCCCCACTGTTCGAAACTTGCATTACAGATCCTACACATATTAGGTCTCTCTAAAATATGCTTCAAATAGTGTTTCTTCAGTTCTTTCCTAATGTTAAAAGTTTCACTACACACTTTGCACTGATGGATCATAACGTCATGAGTCTCTCGATGGGCCTTGAACTCCATCTTGTCATCAAAAACAGCCTCGCACACACTACAAATGTAAGCGATCTCGTCCGTGTGGGATAGTTTGTGCTCCCTCAGGTTCTCTTTTTGCATGAAAACCTTATCGCATATGTTGCACGGATAAGTGGGGTTGGTGTTGTGGATTTTCTTGTGCTCCTCCAGCATTTCCTTGTTCTTGAAGCCCTCGTTGCAAACCTTGCAGATGAACGGCTGCCGGCGGCTGTGCACCTTTTTGTGTTCCAGGAGTTCGGCTTTTGTCTTGAACCTCTGATTGCAGTTTTTGCAGTGGTGAGGTCTCTTCTTAGAACAAGAAGAGAAGTGATCTGATAACTGAGATTTGGAACGGAAGGAGGAAGAACAGAACTTGCAATGATAGTCCTCCACCTCCTCCTCGTCTTCTTCCGGCACGACAATCTCGAACACCATGTGGGAATCTTCGTGTTCCTTCAGCTCTTTCTTGGTGCTGCATTTCTCCCCGCAGGTCTTGCAAACGTGCACTTTCTTGCAAGGGACTTTGCTGTGGCGTACGAGCTCAGCTTTTTGACTGAAGCTCTCGCGGCAGGTTTTACAGGTATGGGCTTTCTTGTGGCTGCTCTTTTGATTATGGATTTGCTTGTGTTCTCTCAAGTCACTCTTGAACTTAAAACTCTCTGGGCATTCGGTGCACTTGAAAGGATTGTCGTCTTTATGTGCACTTTCAGTGTGAGCAGCCAAATCTTCCTTGAAAGTGAAGCTTTCGCTGCACACTCGGCAAGTGTGGGTCCTCCCTTCGTTGTGCATCAGCATGTGGTCTTCGTAAGCATCCTGAAAGACACTTTTGTCGCATATTTCGCAAGTCACACTTTTCTTAATATGAGTCTTTTTGTGGGTTTCGAACTCCTCCTTATCTTTGAAGGCATTACTGCACACACTGCACACATAAAGTTTCTTTTTTGTAGTGGATTGTGGAGCTTCCTCAGTCTTGGATTTCTTGTTTACATCCTTGGATTTCTTGTTTACATCCTTGGAAGCCAAAGGTTGTTTTGATCCATGAGCTTGATTTTTATGCCTCAGGAGGTCGCTTTTGCGAGCGAATCCTTTGCCACAAGTGTCACACATCAAATACGCTTGTTCTTCCTCTTGGTGTATTACCTTGTGAGCCACCAGCTTGTCCTCTTCAGAATAGCTTTCGTTGCAAATGTCGCACACATAAGGTCTCTCATTCGGGTGGCTCAAATAATGCATCTTGAGGGCACTTTTCTTGAAAAAATCGGCCTCACAAAATTGGCATCCGTAACGGAAGTTCCTGACCTTCTTGGGCTTCAGATTGTGAACGTGGATACGATGAGTGTTGAGATCGGACTTTGAAAAGAACTTCTCATCGCAAGACTTGCACGCATGCGGTTCTAAGCCCTTA
The DNA here is from genome assembly GCA_024610705.1 of Tetragnatha versicolor. Taxonomy (NCBI): domain Eukaryota; kingdom Metazoa; phylum Arthropoda; class Arachnida; order Araneae; family Tetragnathidae; genus Tetragnatha; species Tetragnatha versicolor. The sequence goes on from JANDEH010000019.1 coordinate 4,163,596, forward strand.
TGAGTATGATAATGGTTCTTCAGCGAGCTCATCTGAACGAATCCCTGAAGACAAACCTCACACTTGTGTATGTTCACATCAGTGTTACTTTTCTCATGACACGTGTGCATATGGGCATTCAAGCTCCCTGATGTGGTAAAGCAATTCCCACAGATGGTACAACCAAATCTCTCTTTGGTGCCAGGCAGGGCCAAGGAAGCAGAATAGTTGTCGGACGCAAAAGACTGCGGTTCCAAATGCTCCACGACAATGCTGTTGGGGTCCAAATTCTGAACCATGACATTACTGGCCTCCATGTTGGTGATTATAATGTCATTAGAATCAAGGTTCTGAATGACACTCCGGTCACCGTTTTGATCGACCTCGGCGAGCATCGGATCTTTGCTCGGCTCCACATGGTACACCATGCCGAGTGGGTACACATCGTTGACGAACTTCTCCCCTGACCGGTACCCAGCAGTTTGAGGGGTGTCGGTGAGGTTCTGTGGTGGACCGTTTGGGTACTTCTTGAGCAGGTACTTGGCCCGTTCTTCTTCCAGCCGCTCCAAGTTCTCGCCCAGCTCTTTGGTATGCTCACGGTAGTGCTTGAGCAGCGTGTTCTTCCGCACAAAGGCCTTGCTGCAGATGAAGCAGGAGTGAGGGAGCACTTTGATTTTGTTCTCCAAGATGGTGAAGGTACTCCCACTGCTGCTGTAGTCAAAAGCCATGGTTGAGAGCAGGAAAGTGAATGGCTTTACATGCCTATAAAGGGAATACAGATATTACTTTTTCTAATCCATAAGTACAAAGGGTGTTTCAATGTTATAAGAAACTCACTGAAAAAATTTCATGATTGCGGAGATATTAGCATGTGAAATGTCAGTGTTGTTTGGTAGTTTGTGCTTTCTAAGTTAAAAAAATTTAATTTAATTAAAAATTAATTTAATTTTCTCAGAAAAAATTGCATCCAAAAAATGAAAAAAACCTTCCACACTTGCGATTTTTTGGGGGCTGAAAACGGGCTATTTTCACAGGTTAATCTACGCAAATGGTTACTATATTGATAGACCTTACTTCCATGACCTTAGGAGACATTGGTTTCAAATAAAAGCTGTAAAACGGACTTTAGAAACACCCAATTTATTTTAGAGAAAAATAAAAAAAATTGGTAATTTTTTATATGCATATATAGCTTTGCATTTTTACATTATCATTTATTTTATTTCATTATCATTATCATATACAATTTATTCTACAATTTTTTATTATTACTTATTACTTTACTTTTATTATTTATTACTTATTACTTTATTATTTTATTTTATTATGTACACTCGGACCTGGTAAAAGTGTCTGAACCTACAAACCTGGTTCAGAGGAAGCCCCTGCAAGCATTGCCCTATAGGAGCAATACACATAAGGTTTGGGCAAATTTTATTAGGTTTGGGGGAAGGTTATACAACTTTTTCCAGATCCGTTGTATTTTTCTTATTGATGAACAACAGTATCAGAATTAAAACCAACTTTTGTTATACTGGTTCAATAAGTTATACATTTAATGAACCATGAATGTTGGAGGGCTGTTTTTTAGTTTCCTATTTGAATTTGTAAATAGTCTTTAGAATAATGTTTAACTATGAAAAAATTGAAATGGTAAAATATTTTAGGTATTTACATATTCCGTCGACCGATTTTTATATTCAGTCCCACAGCTAGTACCAGTCAATGGGCTGTGATAACGTTTTTGGATTTAGCACCTCGGTCAACAGGATAACGAGCAAGTACTATTTTTTTATATTAAATCTTGTCAACCGTGAATATTAATAAAAATTTAGCAAAACTGTTCTTAAGAAATCGGAATTTTTTTGAAGGAGCTGCAAAACAGTCACAATATACCCCTGCTTCAGGAGCTTAATTTTAAACAGCACTGCCAATAGGGATATATGCTCAGCTTAAGATTAGCAGATTATGTTGATTTAAAAGTTATTTCTGTTCAGAACAAGTACAGTAGAACCTCGATTATCTGCGAGCGGATTATCCGCGAGTGCCACAAAAGATTTTTTAACGATGAGAGCAAATTTTAGATGAGATTAGAGATATTTTAGATGTTGATGCAAAGGTTTCTGCTGTACTGTACATATTTTAAAGTTTTACATATCATGTTTTTTGTACAATGAAACATAGTTTTTATGCTAAAATATTTTTTTCGCGTTTTCACTTCATTTTTAGTCTTTTTTCGGGTTATCCACGATTTTCGCTATCCGCGGTACCCTTGCCACCCGATTCCAAGGATAATCGAGGCTCTACTGTATGTAAAAGTAGGAACAGGGGATAAGGATATTATTTATAAATAATCTGCAAAAAAGTAACAAAACTACAATATCAATGAAGTCATTAAAAAGCAATCTATCAAATTCATTTTAGATGGGATATTAATCATGAAACCCCATTTTCAATGTCAAAGGTTTTTAAAAAACCTTTTTGTATTTTTTCAGTATTGCTACTCCTCAACTGACCTTTTTTTAAATATTTTTTACTCAGTAGTAAAACTTCTAATTGCAGTACATTTCTAAAATATTTTTATTAAGTTCTTATTGAATAGAAGAAGGAATTATTCTTAAACTTTTCTACTGTATAAGATAAGGTTAAAATTTTGAGCATGGTATGTTTATTGCGAACATGATAACACATATTTTAATAAGTAGGAGAGACCGGCCAGGGATGGGACATGGGGTGGGAGGGGACACCATGAATAAATATTTTATTTAAAAATCTGTAATGTAAATAAAGACTATTTATTATTATTATAAAAATAAAATTAGTTTTTGAGTGTTCCACCAGGTAAAGCCAACATGGCTTCATACTTGTGGCTCTTTACTATTTTAGTTGCAAGCTCCTGAAGTTTCTGAATGAAAAAGATGGTTTCACTATAGCAAAAGAAACTAAGTATTACACTTTTCAAAGAGAATTTTCAATCTGATTCTTGGTTGCTTTCTTAATAGTTTATATTGTTTTCTAAATGGAATAATGTATTCCTTATGAATAAATAGTTCAGTTAAGCCTAAAAGTGACAGTTCTTTTGTAAGGACCTATTTTTTAAAACTGTTGATACCTAGGTGGGATGGGACACCCTGCCCAATTCCTCTCAAAACCTAAATGCAAGCTATTGCATACAATTCTTTAGATACCTTTGTTTTGGAACAGTTTAGTTTTGCAGTTGGAAATATATTTTTTAGATTAAAGATGAACTTGAACTATTTTGTATTTTTCATTTACAGTAGATTTTTCAAAGTAAATATAGGGTTAAATAACTGATGTTTTTGTAATAAATCTTTAAAATGTGTAAATACTTCTATCTTTGTAATTTTTTATCATATATTTAAAAATTAATCATAAATTTTAATTTTTAAAAAATTGTCCCGTCCCACCCCAGGGTGTGATAGGACAGTTTTAGACTTACTTTAATTCGTATATAAATCTTAAGTTTTATTTGATATCACATTGGTTATATATTTTAAACATGTAAAACTGTTTCAAGATGTTATTTTGAAAGTTTCAAATTTATACAAGGAAAACTGAATTTTTAAAAAATACTCTTGTAAAAAGTGTCCCATCACTCCCCAGTCTCCCCTATGGCAAACCCGACAGAAGAGCAGAAGGATCGCTATTCTGATGCAACTCTTGTATCTTTTTTGCCATAGCGAGATTCGTGCTGGTCTCAAAATTTATGCCTAGAATAATTTTCAGAATAGAAGCAAAATGGTCAAATTCTTTTTATTATCAGGATACAGTGGAACCTCTAGGCAATGACGCACAATATTACTGGCCAATCGTAAAGTACCTGCAATTTTTAACAGAACGATCTGAACTTGGATTTTTTTATTTTCAAGGTATATTTTTTTGGTACTTTAGGATTAGCAGGATAACATATAACAGAATAAAATGTACATAAACATAGAAGTTAAAAGAAACACTGTTAGTTGAGATATATAAATGGAGTTATATTTTTATGATTGTTTATTTGGTATAAATGAAGTAAATTTTTGGCAATTTTTCATAACTTTTTTAAAATTATTTTAAACTCTGATTAATACCTAAAATTTTATTGTGTTTTTATTGGGAAAATAGAATGGATCGTTCTTTTTGATGAAGTCAATTTATCGCCTCCCCTATAAGGAAACCCCCCCAGGAGAGAAGGAAAATGCCAAACGCATCAAGAATTAAAAGACTCAGTCAGTGGCAGTGCCCAGCCCCTGACGCTTAGCTGATATCTCTATTTAAGAAACACAACCTACAACTATCACATTTTCAATTCTTTCTCATACAGACGCTACGGGCACTTGCCCATACAAACAAAAAAAGAAACGACGCAGTGCTACTAACGAATATTTATGCTTGTTTTAAAGCATTTGTAGATCTTCGGTCATCAGAAAGATTCGAATTATCTCACCTACGGAAACTGATTATTATTTATATGCGTCTCAAAATGCTGAGCAAGGGATCACTTTTCTAATTTAGTAAATTTCCAGACTACCCTTCAATGAAAAGAAAACAAAACAAACAATGCATTAACGCTACGGTCGCAGTTTCCAAATACGTAATTCTCTGATTTTTCTGTGACTTAAACATTTTATGCTTATTCTGGATATTGACCAGTTTGAACGTGCTGCCACCTTCAAACTGGTCCAACCTCAGTGAGTGCAACTGCAGCTGAATTAAAAAGCTTCTGTTTTTATTTTTTTAAATGCTATTTGGAAATGGGATTTGTGCAGTGATCTTTACGTTGTATTAAAATATGATTGGAGAATTTTTAATTATGGTTTGGTAATTATTACTAAAGCATCATGATTATACTATTCCATACTATTTCTGATAAAAAAGATGATCGGGAGGGTTTTTCGTTCATCTCCCAAAAAACTTTAACCTAATTATTTTCTTAAAAACTATAATTTTTATATCTTTGATGATATAAAAATTGGGATTTGTGCAGTGATTGTTTTATCTTTACGTTGTATTAAAATATGATTGGAGAATTTTTAATTATGGTTTGGTAATCATTACTAAAGCATCATGACTATACTATTCCATATTATTTCTAATAAAAAAGATGATCGGGAGGGTTTTTCGTTCATCTCCCAAAAAACTTTAACCTAATTATTTTCTTAAAAACTATAATTTTTATATCTTTTGCCTATTTCCTTCTTCTATCTTCTACATTTGATGTGTCTTTTACTGAGACTTACTTCCCTACTGAGTGAGAATTTTTCCATTTATCAATCAAGTTGGAGTGCCACCCCCCTGAATCCGCGCCTCTGCATGGGCCACCTCCATAGATTAAATTAACCATAATCCCGCTTTTAAAATGCTTATAAGCATTGCAAGGTTGATATAAATAAATAGTTTAGTTGAAAATAATCCAATGTATTAAATTAAAAGCTTTGAGTCTTTGTAAGTTATCACTCTACTTTATTGTAATTTTATGATTAAAAAGATCAATTTAGGGTATATTCTATATTTTATTCAAAAATGTTTACGTCATTCAAATTTAAGTCATTATGTCCTTCAAGTAACATAATTGGGGGAAATCCCTTTAAGGAAATTTTAATTTTGTTTAAAGGATAAAACAATAAACTAGTATTACCAAAGTTCTAATTTATCTGACTCTCTAAAAAAGATACAAATAAAAACAAAACACTCTTGTATAGTAAACATTTACTCTCGACAAAATGAAAAAAAGCTCGTTTTTGCTCAATAATCCTGAAACCAATACCCCCGGTAGTTTCCACCCTGTCTTGTACCAGGTCCGCCATTGCTTCCTCCACTTTGTCTTCCTCCATTTCCTGAACCAGGTCCTCCCATGTTTCCTGAACCAGTTCCTCCACCATTTCTCGATCCAGGTCCTCCACCATTTCTTGATCCAGGTCCTCCACCATTTCTTGATCCAGGTCCTCCACCATTTCTCGATCCAGGTCCTCCACCATTCCTGTTCCTTCCACCACCTTGTCCTTGTCCTTGTCCACCGCCTTGTCCTTGTCCACCGCCTTGTCCTTGTCCACCACCCTGGCCTTGTCTACCACCTTGCCCTTGTCTACCGCCTTGCCCTTGTCTACCGCCTTGCCCTTGTCCACCGCCTTGCCCTTGTCCACCATCTTCATCGTATCCACCTTCTCCGCTGCCACCTCTCCTGCCACCAGGACCCCCTCCTCTCCTTCCGCCTCCTCCCCCCCGGGGTGGTGGGGGCATGTCACCCCCTTCGTAGTCCTCATCGTTTTCCTGGCCGTGGGATAGAGGGATGCTGATGAGGCAGATTCCTGACACCAGCAGTGATAGCAACTGTGGAAGAAGATAAATTTAAAGGGTGTTTTATAGTTTGAGCAACAAACGAAGTGTCGGTTTAGAGTTTTACAACCTCTGGTTTCATGGTCTTCGAGTCGAGACAAGACAGTATTATAACAGAACACTATGGAAAAGGTGGAGAGCTCTTTATTTTGGGGGTTTCCCCCACACTTCTATTTGAGGAAACCCACATGTGAGGAAAACCCATAGAGTAGGAAAACCACACATCCGTGTGCTAATTGATGCTCTAATGCAGTCTTTTTGCACCATAAAACCGAGGGCTGTAAAACTCTAAACCAATCTTTAGAGGGGGAAAGCGGATCAGCCTCATCATGAGGATGAAGAATTGTCCCCGTACATGGGTTTACTAACCACCCTATTGAGACAGCTCCTACCAAATATATCAAGTTAATGTAACTTCAACTATAGAAGTAAACGGAATTTGGCCATACTTGACAAACAAAAATAGGAAATCTTGAATGTTTGTGCTGCTCGCGTACGTTTAGTGGGTGGAAAATCTCCAAAAATATAATACCTCGAACAGCTGAAATGCGAAGTTTAGGAGCACTTTTATCGAAACGAAAAGAAAAAAATGCAAAATTATCTTGGCGTACGATGAAAACAAAAGCAATCAAGTATAGTGGTTGGGAAAATAAAAAGTCATCTTCGGGAACAGGCGAGCATTTATTTGAATAGAAGCACGGTTGCAAGGAATTCACATCAACGTCGGAAATAAAGCAAATGAATACTTTTACAGACATGGCTAGAAGTTGGGAACTGAAATGTTTTGTAACCCTGCTTATTTTAAATGAATGCTTCATTTCTTTTTTAATATATTTCAGATAGTTGTTTTTAGCGAAAATTATTTGACTCGATCCATAACCTATAAGAATCACGATCTTTTCAAGAACAAAAATGTATGAATACACTGCACACAACTTGAATAAATTTGAAGCTGAAAGATTCCCTAAAAAATTTTAATTACTTAATCTAAAACTTCAAATTATAAAGGAAATAAATTTTAATTAAGAAAGTTGAAGGAACCAAAAGAAGTGTTCGAAATATCTACGACTCCATATTAAAGACAACAGCGAGTTATCCAAGCCGCAATGCATTTCTTTATGATAAGATTTATGAAATTCAAGATAACACTAAAAGTTGAAGAAAAGATGTTTTTTTATCTTTAAAGCATAAGGGACTCAATATCTTTCATTAAGGGACTTATCTTAAGAATTTATCTTAAGGGACTCATTATCATAAAAATGGTAAAATACTAACAAATACTTGATTTTTTAAAAACTTAAATATCCAAAAAAGATAACCCTAAGGGCCTAAGATAATCTTTTCTTAAAAGATTTCTAAGTAAGTGCTGCAAATGCATTCATGAAAAGATGAAAGTATAGAAAATTAATATTAGTGCTGATTGGAAAAGCCAAATCGATGGTCATCTTCACAGTTATCCATCAGTGCAATTACTTCTTGAAAAACAAGCAGTGAAGTACTACAAATAAATTAAAAATATTCTCATTGTAAATTTCAAAAGAGGTAGCTAAGTGGCCAAGTGCTTCAACTACACTCTTCAAAAATATTAAAGGGTATTGGTGGTTTTGATCCATATCGGCAAGTAAATGAAAAACTTTCAGTGGTGGAAGCTTTATTTACAAACTCGGGGTCATTTGCAAGCTAAATCTAAGCAGTTATTAAAAGAAAAAATAGTAATAATACTTTCTTACACTATGAGGGTCTTTATTCCATAGATGGAAATGTTGCTTTAAACTATACCATCACTCCATATACTCAAATCTGACTTTCTCATGAACAAAAATTGGCTTTTTTTGTGTTCTTTGCTTCCTCCAGAAAAAATCAGATGTTATCAGGATGAACTGAGTAACAAGATGAGTCCTGTGAAGGGATGGTATATATGGAGCAGCATCTCTATCCCATGGAATAAAGACCCCCCACATATCCCAAGGAACCGTTTCTGGCGGTTCTGGGTTATAGGGTCAATATCCTCACACCTCTGGTAGTCTCTTGCACAGGAGAAATCGGGGATTACTTTACTTGGGATGATAGTTTCAGAAAACATTGTACTACCTTACGGAATGATTTGCTTCAGGATAAAGAAATAAGAATGGGGTCGACCAGCACGTTCTCCGGCTCTCCCGACATGAATCCAATAGAACACGTCTGGGACAAAGGAAACGAATTGCTGCCCTTCCAATACATCCCAAAAGAGTTTAAGTGCTGAAAATGCTATAAAAAGGGAATTGGAGTAAATACCCCAGTCCCTCATTAATAACCAAATAAAACTGGTGGCAAACAGGTCCACAACATTTTTATCAGTCCGGAGAAACCATACTCCAATCAAAATGGACTTCGAATTAAGTATTGATAGATTTTTCATTTTTTTTTCGTAGCCACACAAAATGTGCATTTCCCAATTTCGATTAAAAAAGTAAAAATAATTTAATAACTGCATAGATTTAGCTTTTAAATGACCCTGAGTTTGTAAAAAATGCTTCCACCACTGAAAGTTTTTCATTTGCTTGCCAATATGGATCAACACCCCCAATATCCTTTAATTGTTTTGAGCAGTGTATTACTTAAACACCTTAAAGAAGGACGTGTTATAGTTGTAATGCAATTAACCCGCGATATTAAATCCAGAATCCAGAGTTCCCTGTCTCCCAGATCGAATAAAAGGGTTGCAATGAAAAACGGTACTAAAATTTTAAAAATAATATTGAAATGGGTGTTTTTGAAATAAAAAATATGATAATTCATTGCAGCATACTTGTACCACTTAAGTAAATTTTACATTTGGGATTGATTAAACACCATAACACCAAGCTTGCACAACTGTTATATGCGGGTGAAATTTTTCTCTCTTTTTAACTTTTTGCAGGCCTCAAAAATAAATATGGAAGCTTTCTATCGCTTGATCATCATGACTCAGAGCAATCATTAGGTTAAAACGTGAAAAGATAGTCATTTATAATATATGTTTTAAAAACATGCTTCTTAAAGCTTTTTTATATTGTAATTTTTAAACATTCCTATATTCCTATAAGATGGACAATATTTCAGGTTTTTACTTAACTTAAAGTCGTCTGCTCATCGGCGCAGAAAACTGTTCAACATTTTCCTTTGACGAATTCTTTTTAAATCCTTATAAGAAAAGTCATTTGAAATAATTTTCCCGAATCATCAAACAATTTTAAATCATCCAAGCCCTCCCGGATGGGCCTGGATGCCCTCCATCCAGGATGGGCTTCAAAAACAGGTCTGGTGTCCGTATGTGGTGCAGGCAGATAATAATATGTGACTTTGTTTTCCTACAGCAAAGGTAGGAAGATAACACACGCCACTTTGGGATAAGGACTCGATGTCAATACAGCATTATTAAATCCAAATACTCACCACAAGTTTGTTCATCGTATATATCTCTCTATCATCCAAATGATGTATCTAAACGAGAGCGCGACATCTTATATGTCTTTGGAAGCTGCGTCATGTCCACGGGGACGAAGGACACAATGGTTCACGCATTACCTCTAACAATGTCCCGTCCGACAGCAGATGTTTCCTAAGCGATGCAATGTGGCTAAAAGGAGGAAAAAGGACGGATCCTCCCACCCCTCACGACCCGTGACGTCATTCCAATTGTCGCGAAAACGGTTGACAATTAATAAAGACGGGGTTTTTTTTCTTCTGGAGAATGCAAATCGTGAGTTGGAAAGAGTTGTGATTGAAAGTCGCCTGCTGAAGAGCGTTTGCTGCAATGCCTCTTTATTTCTGTGGAATTTTGATTGTTTTGTTGTTATTGTGATTAATGCAAGTACTAAATTAAGGAAATTGAGTGCTTTATAGAACTGTTTTGAATACACGCTTGAGATAAACAATATGATATTTTGACCGAACATTGCATTGAAAATATGCATGACTAGTGGCGGCTCGTGGATAGTTCAAATCACAGAGTACTAGAACAGAGAGTCCGTGGCCATAGGCACTAATGGTTACTAATGGAAATCGAAAAGTTGGATGGATGTGGGGCCTTTTTGGCGCTGGGATCGCATCCTGATTGGGCGAGAAAAACTTTTTCCTTCTCCTTCGAAAATAGCAGATTGAGTGACAGCCAATTTGTTGGGTGGCTGGCGATATAAAAATTTCCCAGTCACACCTGAAACGTTTTTCCTCGCGAAAACAACTTTAACAAGCACTCCAGGTGCACCGTAGTTAAATCGAGAGAAATATCGCACAATGTTAGGGGGAAGATTCTCATAATAGAGTATGAATACCTGGTCGGCTCAACACTGAATATCAAAGGGTCCAAGCTCACGAGGGGGCGCCGATCAGACGCAAGGGGTACAAAAGATTCGTTAAGACCTATCAAGTTGAAATATAGATTAGCACCTGGCAGTGGCGGATCTACGGGGGGGGCTTTCGGGCTGAAGCCCCCCCCAAAGCGTCTAATATTTTACTAAGTTTGTCAAAACGCAAAAAATCTATATCCGAAATTCGGATGAGGCGTACCAAAACGAGTTGAAAAAGTGGGGTTTCTGACTTAAATTTCCAAAAATTTTCTGGGGGAGGAACCCCAGACCCCCCTTTTAATGGTTTGAGTAGGATAATTCACAACCTTTTCCGTATTTAACATTAACAAGAAGGTTCAAATGGATTATGAAAATTCTTAGCCCCCCCCAAAACCAAATCCTGGATCCGCCACTGGCACCTGGGATATTTTGGGTCAAGGGCCTAACCCTCGGCCTGGACAAAGAAAGCACAAACTGTTCGCCATAGGCTAGGGTAACTTATAAACGGGAAGCACTGAGATTGGAAATGGAACCTGGGGGGTTGAAAACGTAACAATAGAAAGGAACTAAGATTGGACGATGAGCCCTGGAGATCATTGCCCACAGGGCGTGACACCTCACGCAAGTGGTCAGGGTAAGCACCACCCATAAGGGGGTAGCGAAGTATAAAACCTGAGGGAGCGAGAAAACGGAGTTCCTAAAACATTTAAAAATTATTCTCCTGTGAATATTCCGTATCATAGTTTTCCGTTAAATTTAGCAAGAAGTCCGGCGGCCAGGGGCTGCTGCCCCTGGGTCTGACCGTTCCCAGTATTGCGACGGAACTTCCTCGGCCTGCATTTTAGTGATCCGCTTATTAAGCAGTATTGTGCAAGTGATTTTTTTAGTTTGTGTATCGATGTACAAAACAATTTTAAATGGTTCGACGCGAAAAAAAAACTATTAGTGCGCGATTTTATCCGAGTGAAGAAAAATTGTGTTCATTCCAATTGTGTTCAGTGCAAAAAATTGGATAAGACTTTGTGTGCATCGGAGCGTCTCATGAGCTGAAAGCTCGCATAGAGGTAAATGCATTTCCCTTTCCCCTCCTCCATATTCTCACTCAGCGTATAATGTAATGTAATTATTTAATCAAACTAATTAAGGGATAATTCTTGAGAAAGTATTTAATATGTTTATTCAGGTTTTTATGTTATATATGAATACTTTGAACGAAGAATAATGTTCGGAATGATATTGAGCATGCATGATTTATTAAATTACGATTAATATTAGTATTGATTCATAAGATTCAGGTTGTTATAATGAAATGAGGTTAATTACCAATTGATGGAAAAGATAATTATTTGGAAAATCTCCTACTTTATTCATATACTGCATGCTTCCTAATTGATATTTTGAGACAATTATTATCGCAACATTTATGATATGAAGCATTTAAATTAGAAAAATCCAATGTGTAATTAATTTGTATATATTTCAAATTCATAATAAAATGTAAATAACATTAATCTATTGTCTTCTTCCACAAATCTCTCATTGCTGTTTCTGGGTATTAACTACTATACAGATCATAGGCCAATTTAATTAACTTAATAGAATAAAAGTTAAACGTAAGAGTGATTAAGTAAGTTTACATATATATTTCAAAGAGGCGGTTTAGCCCTCGAACAAATTACAGGTTTGGTCACCAAAATGTACTGCTAATCTCTCTGTCAATCATTTATAGTTCCTCGTGGCGCCCTCACATCCATCCAACTTTTGAAAATATCGTTTCGGACCCTCTGTTAGGATTTTTCTCTGTTGTTCAAATGAGGGTTCACAATTAAATTTTGAAAATACAATTAAGTAAAAATCTCGTACACCGTAAAAAATGCGGAACGTTACACAATAACGGTCTATTGCTATTCGGTGCGAGAAATAAAATGAAAGTAAATAGAACTCTTTCATAATCCTTCTAAAAATTAGAAGAAGAAAACGGGCCGGTGCCAAATCGTCCCAATTCAATTCCGACACAATAAAGTTGTGGAAAGAAATTGCCACCATATCATTGAGAGATGTTACACCTCGATACGGAGGGACTTCCCACCAAGACTCGGAGGGAGGTCCCACTGTGACTATGGTGGCAATTTATTTCCACCACTTTATTGTGTTTTTTACTTTGCAATTATAACAGTTAAACGGATAATTAAAAACACTCGTTAATTACCGTAATTACGGAGGTTTTGACTGGTTGATTATCGAATATTGCATTGTCATCGGGTTTACACCATGGTGCAAAGTTTCAGAACTTTATATAGTTTGGAAGTGCCTGAAATTTTATGTACAAGAATTGAAAAAAAAGTGATTAATCGTCTATAATTATCGTAATTACTGCGCAATTCTCGTTTTGACTTTTGAATATGATGAAGTTATGCCTTATACACAATTGTGCACGGTTTAGGGAGAATAGCCCCTTGGGAAAGGTCTCAAATTCCGGTTTTTCTGTTTAATTATATAACTTAATCCTTTGGTTGTTTGAATAGATAATGATTGGATATTGAAGTGTCATAAGTGCTAAACCGATGTGTAAAGTTTCAGGGCCCTGGCCTATCGGAAAGTGCCTGAAAATCGAGTTATAAAATTCCGCCTGTGGAACTCCGCCAAAAGCAAGTATAATAAAAACGTTTAAAAAGGAGAAGATTGTTATTAGTTTTTAAATTATTTTATTATTGACTTATTTCATTTTCATTGGGGGGTTCATGTGCTCCTATGGGACGAGCCGCCACTGTGCTGTTAGTAAAATAATTTACCTTTCATCGAAAATAAAATGTTAGTGGATCAGGAGGTGGACGGAGAGGAAGGTGTAAAAGGTGGATTCATACTCAGAAACTCGGTAATATAGTATGCCGACTTTTCTTTAAGGAGTTGTACTGCCATACTTTCTAAATAATGAAACTCGACCGCCATATTCACAAACGATATCATATTCCATCCTCTGAATTAAAATAAAATTGTTACGAGAACTGAAATTTCTCATATTTTTTCATTCTTTGTTAAGTAACGACAACAGTCCAGTCTAAATTCAAGGTATAAGGAAATTCCCATAGTAATAACGCTTTGATTTATAGAAGGATACATCCTTTGGCATATACCCATGCATAAATTTGCTTGCATTCTATTGATGTGAAAATTTATGCAAAATACTATGTGAGAATTCAGTATTCAGTGTGAAAATGTGGGAATCTTTTGGACGCTTGTAAAAAGGGACTTATAGAATTTGCTCTTTAAGTTTTTTTTTGTTTTTTTTTAGACCAGATTATTTATTAATTCGATAGATTATGAGTCATAACGGAAAAAAGCTCTGTGTAGTCTTTTAAAGACTAACTAAAGACAGTTGTAAAAGTTAGACACTGTCTAACTTTTACAACTGCCTATTTGTATTGAAAATTTTAACCTATTCGATGAGTGAGTACATATCAATTCTAGGGACTGTTTTAAGTATTGAATGGATATTGCTATTTACTATTCCATTTTCCGGGATCATTGGTCGTGACGTTTGGACTTTAAATTCATACGCTTCGCTCTCTGCTTCGCAGGACAAGGGCAAAAACATCATTAACCTGTTATAAATAAACCAAATAAAATAGATAAACAAAATATTATTGAATTCTCCAAGTGAAAACGGGGTACGAAATTTGAAGCTATTACACTTATTTGTTTCATGAATTAGCATAAGAGTCATTGTCGCATATTTCAACTAGATAAGTGGGCCGCTCCTGAGCCTGCACTATAGGTAATAACGACCATAACAATTTGACCTTACTGAGAGGGGAATTTGGCACTGAGATTGCCCTCCAAAGAAGAGGGTGATACTTTATGAAATTTAAGTCCTAATGCCACGACCAACAGTCCCGGAAAATGGAATAACTTAATAAATAGTAACTATTCAGGTCATGGAAGCTTTCATTATTTTATTTGAATAGATATTGTTTCTTCGAATTAGTGTTGTGAATACTTAAAGGTTAGGTTAAGGGAGAGAAAGATCCCCTTAGACCACACTAGTGATATGGGTCGGAAAATTTTCCACTATGTTTTTCTGGAAATTTTTCCGCTATTTTTTTGCTTTGTTTTATTAGTTCCATTTTGTATCCAAATTCCTTCTATTTCAAAGAAGTAAAATTAGTTTAATATAAATTTAACGTCATTGTTATTTTTTTGCATTGAGATCATTGTCTTTAGTGACTTTCTTTGTGGTATATTGGAACTAGGAAATAGTAATAAAAAATCAATTTCATTTTTTTGTGAGAAATATGCCCCTGAAAGTAATTTTAGAATAATATTTTGTTTTCATTTCAGTTATTCATAGGTCAATTTAGTAAATAAATAAGGAAATCATTTCTTCTTGTGGCAATTTTAATTGAATATCGAGACATTTTATAAACTATATATATGTTACAGTTAATGTTCATAATCTGGTAATGTTCGGAATACCTGAAATGAAATATTTTGTACTTTACCTTAGGTAATTCTAATTTTACCTTAGTTTTTCTGTACATTACCGAATTTCGGACATTAACTGTAACATATACATATATAACTAAAAACATATAATACTACATAGTTATTTCAATATTTATTGTATTACAACTTTAAATATGATTTAACAATTTTAAATCATGATTTCAATGCTTTACTAATTTGTTTTTTATTGTGTTTTATTTGTGGATGAATCTCAAAGGAATATCATCCAGAATTGACGAAAATACTCCAGTTTTGTTAATTTCTTGCCTCCAGTGATCGGTTGTTTAATTTAACAATACTTTATTATAAATTAATAAGTGGCTTGGTAAATTTTCCGTTTCAAAATTTTCCGGAAAACCCACATCTCTTGACCACACTGTAAAAAAATACGGCACTTTACCAAAAAACTGGTGGAAAAAAGTTGTCTCAATTTTATTGAGGGATGTTTGCACCGAGATACGGGGGGGACCTTAAACCGGAATAGGCCGTATTTTTTACAGTGCAGCGATGGCCAACCCGCGGCACGGCAGAGTTAAAATAGTGGCAGGCCAAGACATTGACAAATTCGGGAAAAAATTTTATCCAAAATCAATAAACTAGATATATTGATTTTGGAGATTTTCAAACTACCTACACTGTAAATGTCTGAAATTCAGACACATAAGTGTTTGAAATGGATGGTTCAAATTTCAGACACAAAAATGTGTCTGAAATTCCAATTTTTCAGACATGTGTCTAGAAATATTGATATATTGATTTTGATAGAGATATATCAATATTGGTAGATATTGATCATTAGAGATATTGATTTTGGAGATTTTCAAACTACCTATAGTGCTTTAAAATGTGCTGTCTTGAGGGAGAATTTAAAAAAAATTTCGGCGGAGTATCAACATCCACTTTAAGATTAACAACTTAAAATTACATGGGGAACAATGAGTTTGGTGTGTAAACTTTTCATAATCAGTCTGTTAAATAAAATTTTCTCTTTTTTTTGTAGAGATTGGAAAAAGAGGAAGTGGCACGTCAAATTTTCGCTCCACAAATAATGGCATATGCTATTAAATGTTCTATCTTTTGTATCAGATCAAGGTATTACTCAGCTAAAAAAAAAGTTGATTTTTAAAGTGCCAATAAATCATTGCATTCTTATAAATGTCCCAATGATTGTGTCCTATATATTCCACACATTTTGTCATACAACAAATGAAAAGAACGAATGATTCTTCCCGGTTTATTTCTCTCCGAAAAACAAAAATCCGAAACTTTTACGACTGAAGATGGCAGAACCTTTCAGAAACTCTCGGCTTCGTTAACCGTATAAATTTCTCTCTTTTGTGTTTGGAAGTTCGAGCGAAACAAAAGGAGGGGATTTTTGATGCATATTCCCGAGCTCCGCGTCTTATTAGAAAAATCGTCTCATATAACTCAGCGAGTGGATGAAATGTGGCTGATTGTATAAACCGAAACATTTTGTAATGAAAAGTATAATTGAATCGCCAGTTTGAAAAAGAGAATGAATAACAAAAATTTGCTAATTGACTTTTAATGCGCAAAAAAAAAATATCTAAGCTTTGTTATACACAAGAGTGTAAAGAGGGAAAAATAACTACCCCCTATCGGCAGATATAGCCATTATCCTCTATAGAGGGTAATGATATAGCCCTTTGAAATGGGCGATATCGATGTCCTTTCATTATTTGTTGATTAAATTTGAAATTTAAGTCAATTTGTCTTTCTTTAATCATCCCTTATGCCAGGGATTCTCAAACTTTTGTACATAGTGATACCCCTTTTTACATATAAAATCAAACGTGACCCACCTCATATTCAGTAAATTTTCCCATCCCTTCCAGCAAAACTCGAGCTTCGTGCCGGTGGGATTTGATAACATTTTTTAGGGGGGGGGGGGTTGGTGACCAATAATAAATATAAAATGCACATGTATCAGTGGTTAAATTAACTTTTCAAAAAATTAAGAGGTAATATACCTGAGTGTATTCAATTGTTTAATTGTGGGAACAATGAGCTCCACAATATAAAGGGGGGTCTGGGGTCCTCCCCCACAGATATTTTCGAAATTTTATTCCTTAAAGCAGGGTTTTAACTCTTTTTAGCAATTTGCGATAAAAATTGCATTCACAACAACATTTCCTAATAAAGTTCTTAAAATTTGTATTGCTTCCCCAAGCGGGAAGCCCACGTTTAAATACAGGGTGTCCCATAAATAGTGGGTCACACTTCTAGAGGGGATAGTAGACACCTAGACGAGTCAGAATCACATAGGAATCGGGGGTCCCAGACCAAATCCCAGGGAGTTAAAAATGGAGAGACACCACAAAACAATTATTGAAAATTTCAATCTGTAGAAGAACTACTATTGGTAAAAACTTAATCATGGTCTCAAATTTTGTGGTTTAACATGATCTTTAAAATCATTTTAAAAGTTTTCATTTTAAAAATTTTTTTACTACGAAATAAAGTCAAAAACCACAAAAATATGTGAAAAATCTGCCAAAACTTTATTTTGTATTTAGAAATCCTTTTTTTTATTTGATAATCTGAAAGATCATAGTTGAAAACCACTTTAGTCCAAAGTTTCACGTAAATACCATCAATATTAAACGCTCGAGATCTAATTAAAGTTTGATTTTTGCTTGCGAAAACAGATCCAGAAAAGAAATGTTGAGGGAAAATCTACGAATTACGGATTGATGCTCGCTAAATTTCTCGCCATTATTTGCGATACGAGATTCATTGACCAACAGACATGCCGTAATTAGTACTTTCTTAGCGTTACCCAGTGGGCACCTGTGGGTTTAATAAATATTGTAAGATAAAAAAGAAATCGGACACACTAAATGAGAATGAACACTATTGATGAGATATTTCACTTTACTCACCATAACTTAAATTAAAACGCAAATTTAATATAAAATGTCGATCAAATTATTTATAAATTTTAATGAATTTTGAAGTGGTGAGTAAAAGGCCTTGCTACTATAAATCGAAATTTTCTGAAAATATTGGGGAAAATTGTCCCTATAAACCCCCTTAAATCCGCCAATGTAACAGTTCCTATATCATTTGGGACCCTCTAGATTCTAGAACCACTTATATCATAAAAAGGGGTCTCACTTACTAAATAAAGAGGGGTCCCCCTTACCCCACACTGAGGGGTCCCACTTACCCCTACCATGCTTAAACTCTTGGGTAAGTGGGACCCCCTCTTAAACACTTCAAAATTAAAAATTTTGAAAAATTTCAAATTGCTGTATGTATTTCAAGTCAAACTCTGCAAAACAGTTCAATAAACATTAAAATGTAATGAAAACTTACCTGGAAATACTTCTTTGAAAAATTCGTCTTGAACTCTCCAAAAAAATCTAATCTGGGAATCTATTTTGAATTAGTTCAATAATCAAATTAAACAAATCTCAAATATATGCTAAAGTCATCAGTGTGACAAGCTGTAACATAATCAATGCGAGTAAGTGTAAAATTTCCTGTACATATTATAGTTTTAGGGGGGTGTGCCACTTACCCCAACTAACCCTACCTGAATAGGTCAAGGCATTTATAAAAAAA
This sequence comes from Tetragnatha versicolor, assembly GCA_024610705.1. Classification (NCBI taxonomy): domain Eukaryota; kingdom Metazoa; phylum Arthropoda; class Arachnida; order Araneae; family Tetragnathidae; genus Tetragnatha; species Tetragnatha versicolor. The sequence continues at coordinate 4,182,315 of JANDEH010000019.1, forward strand.
GTAGAGGGTGATCGTTTTTAAATTCGCAAAAAAATTTCTGTCATATAAGGGACACCCCACTGTGGGGGTTCAAAAGTTAAAGGGTGGGGAGAAAACACAAACTTTCCCTCGCAGACACAAACTTCGATAAGGGGACATCCATAAATTACGTGAGGTCAAAAAGGGGGGGAGGGGTTTGGAAAGATCTCACCAAGATTAACCGGACATCTCGCCCCCTGGATTGATGGGTTTTCTGACATGTAGGGTCAGCTTCCCCTGCAACCCCTGCTGTTTTATGGCCTTATCCCCTCTCCTTCCAGAAGAGGGTTGTCAGACTCACAAAAGGGTTGCCCTATTTGGTGAGATATCGAAGACTGAACTATTCCAATGTTTTTATCTATACGGCCCCTTTCGACGGAAAAAGGTCTTGGTTCCTCAAATTCGACTCGGTTGTAAATCTGTTGGCCTTTGAAATCGACATTCTTTTGAAAAGGGGGTCACGCCTGATTACCATCTCATTTCTTGCAGTAACATATCGGCCAACGATTTTTAACCATGTGTGTATAAGGACTTCAATAACCACGTGTTTATATCGAAATTTAAAAATTGAATTGAAACTAAACTATATCTACAGCACCTATGGAAATATAGCTCATAAATAAGCATGGTAAAATATTAAGTCATTTTAGAATAGACAAATACTTACAGACAAAAACTTACATAAATAAATAAACAAAAAATAATTAGAGTAAAATTAAATTAAATATGAATTAAGCTGTGGTAATCTTCTCTAAATTAAAGAAAATATTTCTAAATCATGAATATTTATTAATGGTATAAGAAACGTTTAATATTGTAAATTAATAAAAACCTGTAACTCAAAACTAAAAAAAGTGCTGAATCTCTTTTTTACCTTCCCTCAGAAACTATATTAATTTTACAATTTCAAGTATTTGTATTCATGTTTTTAATTCCACTTGAAAGTTAACCCAATGTAAGCATTTATTAATTTTATAAAAGGTAAAATATTTTACGGGTCAAAATGATTGTCAGTAGAACAAATTTGTTTGAAGTAACAAAAAGACACAAATAATTGCATACAGATTTTACAGTAATAACTTAACATAAAAACCAAAATAAATTTAAACCAGCCCAACTTTGTTAAAGTTAAAACAAGAAAATTCTTATACATGTAACTAATCAATCTAATTAATTAATCTAGTACCATTTAAAAGAATGATTCATTTTCTTGTAAAAAAACTGCATATTTATTGATAGAATTTTTTTAGCTTTTATGAGACTATTAAACACAGGCATAACAGTTTTGACTGGTCGGTCATGGAAAAATGTTTTTATTTTAAAATAATCTACTTCTATAAATAAACTTAATATTAATTTTTTGCATCATATAACGCAGTTGATGGATAGGGGAGAGTGCTGTACCTAAGGACGGTTGTACCTTCAGCCACCGCATTTTAAAATTCGGGAAAAAATGAAAATTTGATTTTGTGGTTGAATTTGAATGTAAACAGATGCTATCTAGTTGCTAACGTGAAATCAGCTCTTTAAAATAATGTTTATATTTAATACAGTAAAGCACCGTTTATACGTCTTTCAAAGGACCCACGTAAAACGACGTATAAATGAAAAGGCGTTTAATTGAAAACAATTTTGATTATTTGAATTAATTGGGACTCAGTGAAAACGACGTATAAATGTAAAAGACGTATAAATGAGAGACGTATAAACGGTGCTCTACTGTATAATAAATTTACTGTTTTTAGGTGGTCAAAGTTTTTTTTAGTGCATCACTACATTAATATTTTTCTTCCCCTTAAATTATAATTGGATAAAATGTGATATAAGGGGTGAATCCCCGAGATTTTGACTTTTTATTTTTGATATTAGAAATTGTCAGATCTCAATTCTTTTATTTTCTATAGAACTTTAAATGCAAAAACACCTGGTGCTGTACCTTCGGACACCATACGTGTTGTACCTACGGACACGTTCTTGTGGGTGTCTATAAATAATCGCCGTTTTTGAATCAGGTTTTATTAAAGTGAATGCATTTTAATGTATATTAAATTAATTCTAAATGGTTATCTATTTGTCGGCGATTATTTTCAAGTGATTTTTAGATGAAAAATCAAATATTTTGTGATCTAAACTACTTTTTTAAATTTTTGATTTTACTTTGCATGTAATGTAAAATATGGTGTAAAATAATAAGCACCCTATCGCATTTAAATATGATGATCACAAAAAACTTAAATTTCAACTGAAGAAGACATGCGAAAGTTATTAACACCAAATGCTCTCACAACTAAGTGTCGATCGAATTGTTTTTTGGATCAGTGAAGCAGGGACGTCATTTAGGGGGGGGGGCAGGGGGGGGCAACCTCCCCCCCCAAGGTTTCCACTGTAATATGAAAAATAGCTGCAAGTCCCTTGAAAATTCTGTAACTTCCACAAGGAGCTTTGGGTGCAACTCAAAATGTCTCAAAAGGAGTTAAAACATTACTTTTGGGGGTTCAATTTCAAAAAATTTCTGGGGGAGGACCCCCAGCCCCCCTCTAAAATTTTCACGTCTCTTATTTAGTGTTTTCCCCCTCGAAAACTATTCCTCTTACAAGAAGCTTTTCTCTTTAAAAGCTCCCCAAAGAGTTTGAAAAAGAGATAAAACACTAGTTTAAAGAGGAATTAAAATTCCAGGGGGAGGACCCCTAGCCCCCTTAAAACTTTGACGTTTATTTACAACTCTTATTTATATGGTTTACAAGAAACCGTTCTCTTTGGATGCAGCCCAAAGGGTCTCAAAACGAGCTAAAACACTACTTTAAGAGCCAAATTTTCAAAGTTTTCCTGGGGGTGAACCCCCAGACCCCCCATTCTTCCTTGGAGTTCACGTTGTCAAATTTTGACATTATATTACCTTAAAAATGAAGTTGAGGCAACCCCCGCCAAAAAAAACCTAGTTACAGCAAGGTCCAGACCCATTTAAAAAAATTCCTTGCCCCCCCCAACGAAAAACTGAAATGACGCCCCTGCAGTGAAGTGATCAGATCAATCAGCATGATTGATGAAACTATTACCTCAAACTTCGATCTGAAAATCCCATGTGATTTATGTATTTTTGGTAAAAAATCAAGACTCTTATAATTCAACTTCGTTTTAATGATCATTTACGATCTAAAACTACATTACTTTAAAAAATCTATTCCCAATTTTAAAAATGCTTGAAATAGTTTATTAAAAGGTAATACACCAATTAAAACGTTCATTTTAAGCTCTTATCAACTAAAAATTTCCTTTTTAAGGGTACAACTTACACAACTTCTTTTCACAGGTACAACTGGGTCTGTCCATAGGGAGAGCACGTTGTTGTACTTCTGGACACAAATTTCGTCAAGTTATTAAAATGAATTAAAAATCCAATTTTGAAGATTTTTGCTAATAAAAAATATTACCCTCTTTGCTAAGGTTAGGACTATAGGTTGGGCACTTAAGATGTTAAAAATGTGATTTTACCTGTGTTAGAAAAATCCAAACGTGATTTTTGTCCAGAGGTACAACACTCTCCCCTACAAATCAAAAATTAGTTTGGGTAATTGAATCACGTATTTCTGAAACATGTCAAATGCCAATTTTCTTGTTTTGAGAAAAAACATAAAAACTGTACATTTAGAGGCTCACTACATTTTAATGATAATGTTTAGTAATTTTTTTCTTAAAGAATACCTCATTTGGATATTTTAATGACAAAAAAATTTCTTTAAAAAAATTATCCTCGCAAACTTTTTTTTGAAAATTTTGCATTTTTTGACAGGTTTCTGAAATTAATAGTGTGTTCAAGCCTATTATCATGACTTAACTCTAATTTTTTGAGGATTCAGCAGTAAAATTGGGTATTTTTGTTGAAAATATCATTTCTTTTTAAATACTAACCCTTAAAATTATTATAGAATTATTATTTTTTTCTTTTTGTTAGTAGATGTATAAATATACTTATTTTTTAAATGGTTTAAAAGCTGATTTAAACTATAGACTCAAAATCACTGGCCAGCCAATTCAAAATGTTAATATAGAAATCTTCAAAGTCAATTAGATGGTGTTTAGATGTAACTTTGTTCCATGTGATTAAATTCTATGTGCTCAGTATATTTTTTTAGTGAGAAATCAAGACATGTATTTATAAAGTTCCTTTAAAGGAGTATTTATGGTCCAGAAGTGTTATGTTTTAACTTCCTTTTAAACTGAAACTTTTCTTTTTACGAGTTACTGATAAGCACAATTGTTTCAGTTCATAGGAAGAACAGCTTGTTATAATAAATTTTATCAATGGTCGAAATGTGATTTTATCTGCTTTATAAAAATTAAAACATTAATTTTTGCCGTTGTCACAGCAGTTTCACCTTTGGAATTTATTTATTTAACCCATTTAGTTCATATACTTAGTATGGTTTTATATTTGTAGGGCCGAGTGCCATGAAAATCTCATCGAAGGCCACATGCACACACAGTTATAGAAAACACATATGTAATGAACACATATGTTGACTTAAAAAAAGGGTTTTTTAGAAATTCAATTTAACAAAGCAATAGTGGAGTCGCTTATGTCATGTTTCAAAAAATGTTTTACTGGAGCTTAGTGAGTGGTGTATCATTTGATTCGTAATGACGTCTGCATTAACGTGGTAGCAGGTGTTTTTTTTCCGAATTTCGTGCAGGGGGCGGGTATGACGTCATGAATGCAAGATGGCCACCACAGGAAAAATGCTGTAAATGGCGAAATAGAGATAATATCGGAATAATTTTGGACGAAAATCTCAGAAATAGATAGATTTATGGAATAGCTACCGAAAAAAGAATCTAAATCCATAGAAAAGAGAGTTTATGACAACATAACCAAAAAAAGGGCTATTTTTACCAAAAACACAGTGTGAATATTCTATCATCAAATACTTTAAATAGATGCTATTTTCAAAGTGAATGTTATGAAAATAAGTTCCTAATTATAAACACAACAATGAAACAAAAGGCGGATATGACGTCATAAATCCAGGATGGCTGCTGCCACATACAATCAAAATTTCTAATTTTTTTGTTCGAAATTTTTAAATTGCAAATTATTGCTCTCTAATAAACGTAATAAAGTTATTTATAAGACTAAAAGTCGAAAGTGTTACCTACTAAAGTTGAAAAGGTAAGGTGTAAATGAGAATTAAATGACAGGTGTTTAGAAATAATTCCGAAAATATTAGTGTTAAGCCAAGTTGTTTCTAATACCATTTACATTAACTATGAGAAAAAATAATCATTTTTGTTTAATTTAATAACATTTGATAACTTCTTTAATTCAACTAATTTGGAACGAAAATATAGATTGAAATATATAGGCGTTTTCTTCATCGTCCCGTTTAACTTTCAAGTTTAACTCCCAAGTTAAACTTTCTTTAGTTCTTTAGTTATATGATTATCTAACATCCCTGAAAGTCTCATTAAAATATCACATTTTGCAGTTTTCGGTCATTTTTATGTAATAAGCCACCCAACTATTTGATAGTTAACTAGGAAATTGATTCCTGAAATTTATCAAGTCTTTTATATGGTTTATATTTTCCTAACAGTTTAATTTGTTAATGAATTAAATATTTTCCATTTTAAAAATTACTTGATACTTCTAAAAAACTGTAAATGTTATTATTTTTAATTACAGTAAACTAAACGAGACGATGAAGAAAACGCCTATATATTTCAAACTATATTTTTGTTTCAAATTAGTTGAATTAAAAAAGTTATAAATGTTATTAAATTTAACAAAAATGATTATTTTTAAAAACATCTAATGTTTTCTCATCATAGTTAATGTACGGTATTAGAAACAATTTTGCTTAACACTAATATTTCCGGAATTATTTCTAAATACCTGTCATTTAATTATCATTTACACCTTAAGGGTTTATATTATCCTCATAATTACTGATTTGGATGATAAAAACGGGGGAGGGAGATAGTAAAAGTTCGTTGATTCTTTAATAAGTCAATATAATATTTAGTTAGTAGTAACTTTAAATGACCTTTTCATATTAATTATAATCAATTTCTTAAACTAAATTAAAAATTACTCATAACCAATTAGTTTTTTCAATCTATAAAATCAACTTTTCTGTAATAAACTATAAAAACAAGAGTTTTTAATTATAAACTGACAAACAATAAATGATTTTAATGATTGAAACAATGATTTTAAACAATAAAAAATTTCTACAATTTTTTATTTAGCAGATTGTTCTTAAAAAGGACATAACTGGTACATTAATTCTACTTTTTTTAAACAAAAGCTTCCTTCCCTTAAGATTTTTACCGTGTCCTTTATGGTATTTTATATGTGTGGAGAATAATTATAACATTTAAACTTCATTTTTTACCTATTATACGTTTAAAAGTTATGTATCATGTAAAATTCTTTAAAAAATTGTATATGTATCATGTATAATTATCTTTATAAAACTATTTATCAAACCCAAACATGGTTGGGCATAAACTCTTAAAGTTTGTAAAACTTATTGTTTGTTGTTAGATCTAAAACTAAAATGCTAAAAAACTTAGCACTCTATAAGTACATCTCTACTTATTTCGTTCTTTTTAAAAAGTATTTAAATTTGATTTCATTTTTGGAATTATTTCTTCTGGAGTTCATTTTTACCAGTTTATCATAGTCAATTTCTTTTCTAAAATGTTTATCGCTCTTCATTCCCACGCCACCTAAATTTTTACGTACATACAACGGATTCTTGCTTGGACATGGTCTAACTTCGTCAGATCATGTGGGAGATAAGAAACAGCAACACCCCTTTTCCTTAGGGGACCATCTCCATAGTTACGCCTTTTGCAATCAAATTTAAAATTGGCGAACCTGGCGCAACATCCTTATCGCCAAACGGGGACGGAGAAAGACTCGCCACCAAACCCTTCGTTAATTGACAGTTGTGATGGATGAGAAAGGGAGGGTCTTCGGGGTCGAGTACAATGGCGGGGGCGAAACGTCCTGGACACCACAAGGGGGGAGGGGGGTCGATTAAAATCTCACGTCAACTTTTTAAGTTAGAAATTAATAGATTTTTTAAGTTTGAGAAAGGAATAATACCCACAGATAAGATACTGTGGTGATTTTTAGGCTGAATAATGTCCTTTTCCCCCACATCATTAATAATGGAAAAGTTTTAGGTGCTGTGAAGCACAAAATGCAAACGAATAGGATAGAAATTTATTTTTAAAGGTTGTAGGTAAATCTCACTTGGGGGGAGGGGGGGTCCAGCAAAATCTTACTAAATCTCACCAAGGGGGGAAAGGGGGTCAAGATTTTGGAAAAAAAACCTCAAGTAATTTATGAATGTCCCTAAGGTGTGATGCGGCTAATGTGTGACTCGTCACTCCAGTTTGTTTTATAGCTCAGGGAAAGGTCCTACGTCCTTCACAATTTCTGATCAGTTTTCCTGAGTTTTTTATCGATCTGAATTAGTCGGTCCCTACACCTCATATGAATAATTTGACTCTTTAAGTGGTGAGCGAGCGCGAAAACAAAAACAATGGCTGCCTGTCCGGCAGGATTCAGTGGTTTTCAGAAACGTTTTTGAGATAAAAACGAGAATTTTCCAGGAAAGTGATTAAATGTTGTAAAAACTCATTAAAGTAGGAACGTTACTGGAATTTATGCGGAACGTTACTATTATTTGTTACAGTTGCAGGTTTAACTGAATATCCTCTTTCTTTCAGCGCTTTCAACGCGTTCGTCCTCTGCAAAGAGCACTACGTCCGAACCGACTGCGGGTTGGACGCGGCCGCGTTCCTCCAAAAGCACCTGGACAACATCTCCAGTCCCTTGCTGCAAGAACACTGCGCGCACTACACCTACCCCACCGACTCGTGCAACTCAAGCGCCCCCGGTGGCAGTACACCCGCACCACTCCTACTGCTTCTGGTCGCCATCTTGATGCTGCACTGGAGGAGGAAACAGCATGCCATTATTTACCCGAGTTCCTAACTCCTCAGAACCAATGAGATTGCTGTAATTTAAAAGAGATCTAGAATTGTGACTTTTCATTGGCTCTTAGAGACTGGGAGTTTGGGTATTTAGGCATCTTCGAGGACAGACAGACAGATTAAAAGTATTTTTGCGCAAGAGCCTTTTCAGGCTATATCACGCTAAACAAGTATAATTCGTTTCCTTTTGCAGTTTAAAATCCTACTCTTTTAAATTGTATTACCTGTGTTTATTTATAAAACCTATATGTTATTGTAAATTCCGCATAATTTTAAAAACAGTATTATATTTGGATGTGGTCCTCCGAGCAGAACCCGCAGGTCCGCCCCGGCCTCCCCAAAGCAAAAAAGTCTCTCTCTTGAGTATATCACGCATTTGGTCAGGATGTGTTCTACTGTGATCAACACTCCACATGCATGGCATGTGGGCGGAGGCTCCCCTTTCAGCAAGTATTCTTGTGTCAATCTGGCATGGCCAATTCTCAGTCTGGTTATTTTTACGTCATCTTTCCTGATCAAGGCTTTTCGGGTTTTGTTTGTAATCTCCGGATCAATTTTTCTTAATTTGTTAGTACTATTGTTTTGCTTCCAATCTTCTTTCCATTTATTGCATATTTTTTCATATATATATTTTCGGACATCTACTTTGGGTACATTTATGTTTTTAAAAATACTTGCAGTTTTAGCACCTTTGTCTGCTTTTTCATTTCCGGCTATCCCCTTATGCCCAGGGACCCAGCACAAGGCAATATAAAAACCCCTATTCATAAGGGAAGATAGCAGATCCTTATTTTTTTTAATAAGATGATCTTGAGTATAAGGATCTTTTAGAGATTGGATTGCGCTCTGAGAGTCGGAATAAATAATCCATAGTTTATGTTTTTTCTTCCTTATCTCATTTAGGGCTAAAAATATTGCATACATTTCTGCCGTAAAAATTGAGGTATATTGTGGTAGTTGAAAGGATATAGTAGTGTTTTCAAAAACAGCAGCACAGCCTACGTAGTTTAAAAACTTTGATCCGTCAGTATATACGGTGTTAAATTTTGAAAACCTCGATCTGTGTTCCAAAAACACCTTCTGGAAAACTAGGTCCGAGTCTTCTGATTTCTTAAAGTTTGAAAAAATGTCAATAGTTTTAAAAGCAATATTAACCCAAGGGGGTCCTATCTTATTTTGATACACCCCAACGTCTTCAACATTAAAAACATCAAAAAGTTCTTTAACTCTAAAACCAAAAGTTTTTATGCAGGATGGCCGTGCATCATAAAAAAAACGATGCGATGGGTTTTTTACAATGCTCATACATGGATGATTATCTGTTGATTTAATATTAAAATGCATGTTTAGTGCCAAGATGGCTCGTCTATTTTCCAATGACATCTCGTGGGCTTCTACATAAAGGCTCTCAACAGGAGATGTTCTGAAGGCACCAAGGCATATTCGAATTCCTTGGTGGTGGATGGTGTCAAGTTTTTTCAGAGCCGATTGTCTAGCCGAGCCATAAATAGCCGCAGCGTAGTCTAGTTTTGATCGTATCATTGCTCGATAAACTCTAAGCATTGAGATCCGATCTGCTCCCCATTGTGTATTGGATAAAATTTTCAAAATACCTAAAGCTTTAAAACCACTATTTCTCAGATACTCTATATGTTTTAAAAAATTTAATTTATTGTCAAATATGACTCCTAAATATTTCACCTCTGAAGTCATTGGAATCTTGTTTCCATCTAGAAACAATTCTGGATCCAAATGTAACCGTGGGATGTTACAAAAATGTATACAAACAGTCTTTTGAGGCGATATGACAAATCCATTTTGTAAAGACCACAGAGAAATGCTATCTATTGCAGTTTGCAACTGCTTCTCCAATCGGTTCATGTCAGTTGAAGAACAGTGAATCATTAAATCATCCACATATAGTGAACCCTTAACTCCTGATGGCAATTGTTTTAAAATGCTATTGATTTTAATACTGAATAGGGTTACACTTAAAACACTTCCCTGTGGGACTCCTTCGCTTTGTATGAAGTAGTCTGATAGGATGTCTTTCATTTTAATTCGGAAAATTCTTTTTTTCAGAAAATTTTCTATAAATATTGGTAGGTTGCCTCTCAGACCGATTTCATGTAAATCTCTTAAGATTCCATATCTCCAGGTTCGGTCATAGGCTTTATCCATGTCAAAGAAAATGGAAACATGATGCTCTTTTTTAACGAAAGCATCTCTTATCGATGTTTCTAATAGTAGGATGTTATCAAGTGTTCCGCGGTGTTTTCTAAAACCACTTTGTTTTTGTGGTATAAGGTCATTCGATTCCAAGTAGTAGACAAGACGAGTATTTACTATTTTTTCTAGGAGTTTACACAAACAACTGGTCAAAGCTATTGGTCTATAATTTTTGGGGTCTTTTGTATCTTTCCCTGGTTTTTCTATTGGTATCACTATGGCTTCACGCCAGGTTGACGGAAATACTCCGTTTTTCCAGATGCGATTAAAAAATTTAAGCAGGTTTAGTTTCGATGATGTTGACAAGTTTTTTAACATTTTATTGTGGATACCATCTGGGCCAACCGCTGTGCAGTGCAGAGTTTTTAGGGATTTTTCCAATTCCCCCAGTGTTAACTCTTTGTTATAGCTTTCTATCGTTGTGGGCGAAAAGTTTAAAATGTGGAGCTCACTTTGAGCTTTAATATTCAAAAAAGAATCTGGATAAGAAGTATTACTAGATGTATTTGATAGTGTCTCTCCTATTTTGTTGAGAATTTCTTTTTTATCAGACACAAGAGACCCATTTATTTCCAAGATGGGAAAGGATTGATTTTTATACTTTCCAGAGATCTTGCGGATTTTTTCCCAGACCAACTTGGTGGGAGTGAAAGAGTCAATAGTGGAAACATACAACTGCCACGAGTTTCTTTGGGCTTGTCTTCTTGCTTTGCGAGCATCTGCTCGAGCCCTCTTAAACCGAATAAAGTTGGAGAGGGTGGGTTGTTTGTGGAAAACTCGCCAACACCTCTTTTGTTTTTTTATAGTATCTGTACACAATTGATTCCACCAAGGTTTGATTTGTTTCTTTTTGTTAGATATCTTAGGAATTGAAATCTCAGCAGCATTTATGATGGCTTTCGTGATACTTTGTGTGGAGGTATCCACATCTACATCGTAGATCATATCATATGATATTCTTGCATTATGAGCAAAGGATAACCAATCAGCCCGATCTATCCGGAACCTAGCAGACCAAGACTCATTTGGGTTAGCGCTCTGCTTGAATTCCAGAAATACAGGGAAGTGATCACTTCCATAAACATATTTTTCAGTTCCAAAGGTCCAATTGAGTGAAACTGAGGGAGTACAAAGAGCTAAATCGATGGTGTGTAATGTATGGGACATAGAGTGGAGGTATGTTGGTTCTCCATCATTGAGAAACATAAGGTTTTGATTCTCCACCATTTCCTCAATTATTCTTCCTCTGCCATTAGTATCTTTACTACCCCAAATTGTGTTGTGGCTGTTAAAGTCACCCAATACAACCATCGGGGGAGGTAACTGGGAAATTAGATTTTCCAGGTCTCTGATATTTATAGTTTCTGATGGGGGAAGATATATACTACACACTGTTAAAAGTCCATTAAAAGAAATTCTAGCTGCTACAGCATGTAATTTAGTATTCAGTTGTATCTGAGTATGAGGTACGTCGTTTTTCACCATCAGTGCCACCCCGTGGCATGCTCGATTGTCCATATTTGTGTGTCCTTTATGTAATATTATGTAGTTTCTCGAAGTCGGAACAGCTTCAGGTCTGAGGTAAGATTCCTGAAGACACATACATAGAGGTTTTCTCTTTAATATAATTTCTTCTATATCAGGCTTATTAGTGTAAAATCCTCTGCAATTCCAAGATATTAAGTATTCAGAGTCTCCTTCAGACATAAAATTATCTTATAAAGGTTTAAATTTAGCTTATTTTAGGTTTCTTGCTATTTGACCCTTCTTTATGTGGGTTAACTGTTAAGCCTTCTTCTATTTCCATGTCATTAATAATTTCCTTTGTATTTTTTTTATCTTTGGTTTTTTTCTTGACTTTAACGGTAGGAAGAGTAGGATTTGATTTTTTTGGTTTTGGTAGAACTTTTGGTGGGATTTTTGTTTTTTCCCCCGAAGTTTTATCTGTTGGAGTGCAAGACCTACTTGGTGTAGGGATTAGAGAGAGATCTGATTTTTTTTCATCACCAGGATCGACAGGGATCGTCTCTAGACTCTCTGTCACTAGACAACTTTCGATCGTCTGTGTACTGCATTCAGCATATTCTTTAAGAGCGCTAGAATAAGACACACCATGCCTAGGAGTTCTAGCGTATACGATTTGTCGAGCTTCTTTGAAAGTAATTTTTCTGGTAACTTTAATTGTTTGTATCTCTTTTTCCATTTTAAATTTTGGGCATTTTTTTTCTGATGCAGGGTGATCTCCCTTACAGTTTGCGCAACATTTGTCAGGATTCACACATTCAGTTGTTTTGTGTTTCAGGCTTCCACATTCTCCGCACCTCTCTAAGCCCCTGCAAAATTTAGCAGGATGCCCAAACTTCTGGCATTTAAAACACCGGATAGGGTTTGGAATATAAGGGCGTACGGGTATGTTCAAATAAGCTATTTTAACACTTTCTGGTAGTTCTGATCCCTTAAAGGTCAAAATTATATGCTTAGTTTTAATTACAGTTCCATTTCTTTTCATTGCTATTCTTCTTGTATCTGTTACTTTTTGTGTTTTCAGAGCTTCTTGGATATCTGCATCTGTTTCATAGAGCAGTTCCGCTTCCGAGATGACACCTTTACATGAGTTCAAGGTTTCATGCGGTGTAACTTCAACTTGGTAGTTACCAACATTTGTAATTTTTACAACATTCATTGCTTGTATTTGAGTGCTTACTTCTATCAAAACTTCACCCTTGTGTGTCTTTTTAACGTTTTTTACGTCTCCAACCATGCTTAAGATGGTTTTGTGTATAAGAATTGGGGAAACTTCTTTTAAAGATCGATTATCTGTTCTCTTCATCAGAAAGAAATTTTCATCCAAGCGGTTCAAAAGTGTAGAATTCAGATTTAAAGGATTCATGATTTTTAGTGGTGCCTGGGTTCTTTTTTAGGGCTTATGGTGGGCAGAAGGAGGGATCAAGGACCCACCGAACTACAACCTCCTACTCCCACTACTGGTCCCCCAGCTAACACAATACGTGCTTAGACGTCTGCCGCCCAAGTGGGGCTGTATTGCTGCTGAAGGCGCTGCGGCATGGTGTCCGCCAAAGGGAAAACCGATAGTACCGACCGGGCAGTTCCCACAAACTGCCCAGCAAGCAAGGAGACATATGGGCAGCCACATTGCTAAGGAGCAAGAGGTGACACAGCGGAACGTCGGTTTGTTGACTAGCCAGGACGGGACAACAAAAACAGGACAGCACAAACAGTTCCTGGCCTCCACCGTTTTCCCATATGCCGCCCATCCAGAGCTCGCTATACACTCCAGGGGAGAAGTAAATCAAAACAAGGTGGGGTTTATTGTGCTTTGGTGTTCACTAGAAACTAAAACCAGTGTAAAGTTCAACTATTTTAGCAAGGAACAGATTTTTTGTAGACCCTCTGTTCAAAAATAATGAAGATTGGCCTTTTTTAAGGCACAACAACCGGGGTACAAAGGTCGGCCTAACAAGGACACTAGGGTACCCCCGGGATTGTGACACCCGTCACTCCTGTCAGGGTGTGCCCCGTCACATCCCAACAAGGAGTGCCCCTGAGGGGCATCTTCGAGGAAACAGACTTCTTGCGGAGGAAATAAGTGTTGCCGCTAAGTTTTACTGACAAGGAAGTGTTAACCACAGAGTAAAGAGCTAACAGAGGGTCCAAACGGCAGTTTTCCTCTTTAGGGACTAAATTTAATTCCAGCTCGCAGAATGTAACTATATAATTTCACTAGCAGCCAATCAGAGAAGGCGAAATGTGAAAGTTTGGGAGCCCTGTTGCCTGGAAAAATAAACAGCAGCCAATTCAAACTTCAACAACATTTATTAACAACAAAGGCTCAACAAAAGAATCTAAAAACACAACACAAAAACACTGATATATATAGGAAATAAACTAAACCACTAAGGCGACCACAGCGCCCCCGTGGTTTGCTATCGAAGCGCCCCCGCAGAAAGCTCTAGGGATCACAGCGCCTCCACAGTACTCCCCCCTCGAGTTTCAGGGCGCAACCGGAAACGAACTGTCCTACCAAACCTAGTTACGTACTGTGGTGGACTAACAGGAGGCGGTGTAGTCGAATCAGAAAAAGGAGATGAACTGTGACGATCTTGAAAACTGTCGCTAGGAAGAAAAGCTGGCTTTAAACGGTCGAGAGAAATCCACTTCTTTGATCCTTTTATTTGGACCAAATAAACCTTGGAGCGTCGCTTGAGAACCATAAAGGGACCCTCGTACGGTGGTTGGAGGCTGCGTCTCACCGCGTCCGTTCTCACAAAGACGTGCGAGCAGGAGTCTAGGTGCTTTGGAACGTAGATAGGACGATTGGCATGCCACTTGGAGGGAACCGGTCTCACCTCACTGAAGGCCTTTTGCAGACTGGCAATAAATGCCGACTGAGAAACATCGGGCTTGGGAGCAATGAAAAGCTCACCCGGCAACCTCAGGGTCTGCCCATACACCAATTCAGCAGGGGTATGATTCCACTCCTCTCTTACAGCAGTTCTTAGACCTAAAAGAACAAGAGGCAGAACATCTACCCAACAGGGGTTGTTATAGCACATCAAGGAAGCTTTTAAAGTCCTATGCAACCGTTCAACAAACCCATTTGCTTTAGGGTTGTACGCTGCCGTACGTATCATCTCGATACCGAAAGATTTTAAAAATTTAAGAAAAGTTGAAGAATTAAATTGACTACCCTGGTCACAAGAAATTTGGGTTGGGGTTCCAAAGCGTGCGATCCAGTTCAAAACAAGGGCTCTGCATACGCTTTCAGTGGTAGAATCAATTAATGGAACAACCTCAAACCATCTTGTATACCGGTCAATTATAGTGAGACAGTAACGAAAATTTTGAGCGATCGGTAAAGGGCCAATAAGGTCCAAATGAATATGTTGGAACCTAGAATTTGGAGTAGGTATCGTACCCAAAGGCGATACAGTATGCTTATGCACCTTGGCTTTTTGGCAAGCTAAGCACCTACGACACCATTCAATAACGTCTTTGCGGACAGAAGGCCAGATATACTTAGATTTTAATTGCTTTAACGTAGCTCGGGTGCCAACATGAGCTAAGTTATGAATCGACTCAAAAACGTTACGTCTCAAGACCGCAGGTATATAAATGCGCACAGAAGTACAAGAAACATCACAGTATACAGGTTCAGAAATATTAGGTAAATTTAAAATTTTAATTTGTAAACTTGACTTTAAAGGGTCATCCAACATGGCGCGCAATTCACCATCGGCCCGCTGCTGCTCTGCAATATTAGAAAAATCAATTGTAACAGGCATTTCAACAGATTCAATCCTTGACAAAGCATCCGCAACAAAATTCCGAGAACCCCGAGCATAGCGAACATCAGTTGTAAATTGAGATACAAACTCAAGATGACGCAAACGTCTCGGGGAAGCCTTCTCGGAACTCTGTGCGAAGGCATATGTCAAAGGTTTGTGGTCTGTGACCACAAAAAAGCATCTACCTTCTAACATGAAGCGAAAATTAATAACTGACAGGTATATTGCCAAAAGCTCTTTGTCGAATACAGAATATTTACTCTGAGCAGTATTTAATTTTTTAGAAAAA
Organism: Tetragnatha versicolor; assembly: GCA_024610705.1. Classification (NCBI taxonomy): domain Eukaryota; kingdom Metazoa; phylum Arthropoda; class Arachnida; order Araneae; family Tetragnathidae; genus Tetragnatha; species Tetragnatha versicolor. The sequence continues at coordinate 4,198,164 of JANDEH010000019.1, forward strand.
AAGGATAAGGGAACATAACCCTCAGGTGTCACCTTGTGGAGTGCACCAGCCACAGCGAAATCGCTGGCATCAGTAAGCAATGCTAATTCACAATCAGGCTCTGGATGAGCCAACTGGGTAACATTTACAACTGCATCTTTACACTTTTGAAAACAATCGTCTAAATCAGACGTCCAATTAATTAAACTATTGTCGTTTTTCTTACGACCACGAAGCAAATCATTTAAAGGAGCATGCAAGTCGGCCGCATGAGAAATAAATCTCCTGTAGAAGTTTACACAGCCTAAGAAACGCTGTAACTCTTTTACAGTTTTAGGTTTAGGATAGTTTACAATTACATCCACTTTTTCTGGTAGCGGCTTGCAACCAGATGCGTCCACTAAGTGGCCAAGGAAAGATACCTCAGGTACACCAAAAACACATTTTTTAACATTAATGGTTAAACCAAATTTAGACAGTCTTTCAAAGACTAATTTTAAATGCTCCAAATGCTCTTTATCGTCTTTACTGGCGAATAAGACATCATCCAGATAAGCAAAACAGAAATCTAGAGCAAAAAGAACCTCATTTATAAACCTTTGGAAGGTTTGAGGGGCGTTGCACAGCCCATACGGCATGTACATAAACTCAAACAAGCCAAACGGCGTTATGACAGCCGTTTTCTCGATGTCGGGCTCATATACAGGAATTTGATTGAAAGCGCGTACCAAATCGATCTTACTAAACACTTTATTTCCTGACAAATTTTGAGTAAAATCCTGAAGATTAGGTAAGGGGTACTTATCAGGACGGGTTTTAGAATTTAAGATTCTATAATCAACCGCTGGTCTCCAGTCAGAGTTATTTTTAGGGACCATAAGCAACGGGCTGGCCCGCGGGCTTTTAGAGGGCCTGCAAATCCCGTGCTCAACCATAAAAGCAAATTCATCCTTTGCGGCTTTGAGCTTTGCAGGATGCAATCTTCTAGCTTTAGAGCAAACGGAAGGTCCAACAGTCTGAATGTGATGCACTGTATCATGCTTCACTTGTTTTAAAGGTTGGGACTGGACCATTGTAATATCAGGAAACTCATTGAGCAATTCGTGAAACTTACTATTAATCCCAATGACGGTTTTAACACTAGGAGCCAAAGTGGGTAAAATTTTCCCTACACTTTTACAAGAAGTTAACTGATCGATTATACGCTTGTTGCGGATATCAACCAATAGCCCAAATTTTTTAAGGAAATCCGCACCAATAATTGGTTCGGAAACATCGGCAATAATAAAGGTAAAGGCAAATTTCCTACGCAGCCCAACATCGATTACAAGCAATTTTGAACCGTATGTCCTAATGCTGGTACCATTAGCAGCACTTAAAGAGTACTGTGCTGGTATACGATTACCCTTAAAGGTTCTTGGGAGGAGGCTTACATCAGAGCCACTATCAATAAGGAACTGCAATCCAGTTCTACGATCAGAAACAAATAAACGGTGACTTAAAATCCCACCATCAGTCGGATTCACCATTTCCGAACTGGGGTTAATTAGTTTTTTGTCTCCCAAGAGCATGGCTCTAAACATTTAAGGGCTTTATCAGCGTATTTGGCATGGTACCAGCAAAGGTCAGGGGTTTTAGAAGAACCCGATTCTACCGATCTGCGGGAAAGGGAACGGCCACGAGCGCCGGAATAAGAATTTTGTTTTTTTAATAATCTATCAACTTTAGAATGAAGAGATTTTTGATCTCTCTTGAGCTCATCAATTTGAGCTTGCAAATCTGAAGCAGTATCAAAGCCAGAAGATGGTACGGGACCAGTGGGCAAGCCAGTCTTTGAAATTGTGTCACAAGCATGACCCTTATCAAAACTAGTTACATCATAAATTTGATCAGCCGTTTCAGCCAAACCAGTCAAATCTTTATCAATTGTACTCAGGATTGACTGGACAGCGCTAGGCATATGCGACAGCCAAACAGATTTTAGACCCGAATCAGTAAAACCAGAACCGGCTTGCTCACGCATTTTCCGCAAAAAGGCAGAAGGTCTTAAATCCCCTAATGATAACTCCCCAAGAATTGATTGGATACGCCGTGCCTCTGGGATCGTAAATTCCTTGATTAAACGCTCTTTAACAGCTGAATACGGTTTCACGGGATCAGGGTTGCGGATGAGATCCGAAACCACCAACATTGTTTGTTGGTCAAGAGCAGCTATAAGAGACAAGTACATGGTTTTTTCAGATACAATACCAGATAACTTAAAGCTAGCCTCTACACTCAAAAAATAGAGATCAGGGGTTTCTGGCCAAAAGTTAGGCAAACGCGCGGAAATTTTATAAATACTATCATGATCCCCAGAAGGCCCGGGTATCTTTTCAGGAGAATCGGGAGGGGGCATGACTAAATACAAGATGTCAGAAAAAACAATATGGAATACAATTGAGCAGCAGGGAGCCGATAAGATAATTGCACTTACCAAACAGGGCTAAAAGTTAAAGCCAAACATGGCTAAAAAGTTATGAATAGTTAAAGTTTGAAAAGACTGCCATTAATATTTTTCGCCGGGTCACCAGTTTTGGGAGCCCTGTTGCCTGGAAAAATAAACAGCAGCCAATTCAAACTTCAACAACATTTATTAACAACAAAGGCTCAACAAAAGAATCTAAAAACACAACACAAAAACACTGATATATATAGGAAATAAACTAAACCACTAAGGCGACCACAGCGCCCCCGTGGTTTGCTATCGAAGCGCCCCCGCAGAAAGCTCTAGGGATCACAGCGCCTCCACAAAAGTGATTCCTGATTGGATGTGGAACTTCTATCAAGCGGCATTTTAATTTAATCGGTACTGTTCTTTTCCCTCCACTTCCGATTTGGATTTGAGTGACAGCGTAAGTGGGCGAATGACAGAGACGTAGCAGGAGTGATGTGGAACTATAGGAGGCGGTCCGAAGTACCAGAAGTTGTCTATGGGAAACCCCATGTTAATTAACCATGTTGCCATTAGGGTTTATGGAAATGAATCCTCTGTTAAGCTCCATACTCTGTGGTGTTAACAGGGTCAACTAACAGAAGTGGACGAAACTTTTTACTGTGTCAAAACTCGTGTGTGAAAGCTTTACTGTTCGACTCGAAACAGTTAGTACTAGGGAAAAAACAGCTGTGGAAATACACTAGAAAAGATGTAAAAAAATTCTTAAAAATCATAATTTTTACGCCAAATGCAGAGAATGCGCCAAACGATTAAATGAACTGGTCGCGTTTTCTCTGAAGTTGTTTGAATCAGCCAATCAAAAATGGTACATCAAATGCACGCCAAGTTGCCAAGTGGTGCTAACTGAATAGGTTTGGCGACTCAGAACACCTCAATTTGTAATATTAATTCATTCCTCTCCTAATGAAATTTCGCAGCTAGTTTTTTCACAGCAAGTGTTCTAAGGAAGTGTTTAGTCATATACTAACCCCTGTAAAACTTTCGTCCGTTTTTGTGAGTTAAGCCAGGAAAAGTTTCCTTGTAAGGTCTGTACATCACAGTTGAGTAATTTGTTTCTCGTTTCAGGGCATAGAGGCCCTTAATGTACTAAGAGTGAACCATGAACAATTCGTCGCCATTTTAACTGCAACTTGCATTGATCATCCATTGAGTGTATAAGTAATACATCAGCTTCAAACTCTTTATATTGCTCCAGAATAACAGCAAAAGAATTTGTAAAAATTTCAATAGGTTCATGCAAAACACAAAATGATGTTTTTGTTTATGCATATTTACCTTATAAAATGCATTTTAAAACATTGGAGTGATTGCTGGGATTAATATACGAAGCAAAGTTTTTATGTATTATTAGCTATAAATAATTCCAACTCAAAATTTAGTTGCAAAACTTTTTTTTTAATTTTCTATCCAAATATGTAGACAAATATCGGTCACCGATGGCGGATGCCAATAATAAAATAGTAAAACCAATAGTAAACAATAAAAAACATTTCGTTTTTTAAATTTAATTCATAGAATTGAATAAAGGAAGTAAACTCAAATTTTTAACTAAGCTAACGTATCTTTAAGCATTTTAGCTCTTCTTTCAGTATTTTTAATAACTTTTAACAGCAATTTCCACGATTTTTAACAACTCGTAATGTTTTAACATTAGGAAAGTGTATAGTAAAGTTGTAAGGGGCCGTTCAAATATTACGTAAGCACTTTTTTGGTCATTTTTAACCCCCCCTCCCCCCTTGTCAGCAAAGATAAGCAAACCTCAAACCCCCCCCACCATGATTACGTAAGACACTGCCGTACCCCCCCCCCCCGAAATTTTGACATCCCTATAAGTAAGTACTGTTTTTTTCCTTGAAGATTAGGTGACTCGTACAAGGAGCTGTCCTTTTTGGGTTTATCCCTAAGGGTTCAAAAATGAGTCGAAACGCTACTTTTTGGGGTTACAATTTCAAAATGTTAGGGTGGTCCATCTCCAGAAAAAAGTGCTTACGTCAGAATTCCTAATTCAATTTTTTGTTACACTTATTTTTGGTTGAATTTTGAAATTATTTTTGCAAGAAACAAGAGATTTTCGAAAATGCACCATCTTACGTAAGCATCACTCATATCCCCCCTCCCCCCTTGTCAGCAAAAATAAGCAAAGAGCAAACCCCCCTCCCCCCTTAGGTGCTTACGTAATATTTGAACGGCCCCTAACGAAAATGGCGAAAATATCGATGCTTACCGTGCATCATGGTTCTCTCTCTGTACGTGTACATAAAGGGTCAAAAATGGTGTAAGCAGTAAAATAATTTTATTTATATTTTAATATATGGCATTGATATTAGTTTAAGGCTTGATTGAAGAATTCGCTAAGTTGGTCGATCATAACTCTTCGGAATTCCAGCGTTGTGGATGTTAAATATTTTAATAGAACTGACAAGTTCTATTAAAATTGTGTGTAAAGTGTGGCATCACTAAGTCCGCGAAGACTTCCAACGATACAGTTCAAACCGAAAATACAATTTATGTTTAATGTATGAAAAGGGAGTATTTTACCACTACCTCTGGTTAGAGGAATATGTGAGAAAACTCCAGCTCTCAAGCGTCGCCTCCAACCGTGGACCGGTCCACGGTTGGAGGCGACGCTTGAGAGCTGGAGTTTTCTCACATATGTTTAATGTAATGGAATATTCACAGGAAGTGCACAAAGGCTTTGATCAACTTCCGGTTGATCTTGTCTATAATTTTGATTGCACGGAAAACATTGATGTCTGAAATCAATAATTAGTAAAAACAAAGGATTATAAGTTTAAACTCCAACTCTCAAGCGTCGCCTCCAGCCATGGACCGGTTTCGTCTTTGTTAGAACTCATCATTTCGGCATAAGAAGGCAACGCAAGAGGGCAGAGGGCAGAAACTAGTCTAGCCGACTATAACGTAAAAAGTGGTGACCATTGATAAGTCCTCCACTCATCTGCTGGAATGACATTTGCATTCCTAAAACAGATTTAATTCCAAATGCCGTGCTGAATAATCCTAATAAGGACGAAACCGGTCCATGGCTGGAGGCGACGCTTGAGAGTTAGAGTTGAAACTGATTGTCCGCTAACCAGCGATAATGGTGAAATATTCCCTTCTAAAGTATTATAATTTAATCGAAATTTTTATAGATACTTTAAAAATTATATTAATTATTTTATATTTTATTTAATCAAAAGTATTCACTTATAAAGCAGTTCTTTTGATATATCACTGATTCATTAAGCAGTACTACTCTACTATGGTATGTAATCAATACGTTGAAAAATTCCAAACACTTAAGGTGAAAATTTCACCATAACTGAGAGTAGAAAAATTCCCTTTTGTGAAACAAATTTCTGGTTCTGAACTTGTAAAAATGAGAAAAAGGTTTGGAAACTTTTCACTCAGCTGTTTTTCGAAAGCTTTTTTTAGTGTTATTTGTTAATTGTTATTTACCAGAGTTGAAAAATTATAAAGTTCAAGCACGTATACATGTATGATTTGAAAAGTGAAATCATATCAGTAAAAGAGAAACCATCTTTGGATTTAATAAAAAGTTATTCATTTTTAATGCATGTATTTGAGTGTTTCATGCTTATTTCTAACAACAGCTTTTTAATGATTTTTAATACATTTTAAAAAGATTTTTTGGTACTACTTACTGCGCCGTCGACCGTGCTGATAAATTTGAAAATGTCGCCTAAGGCCCGTTAACTCTAACTTCTTAACTTATACTTATCTAAGCTATTATGAAATAAAAGTATTAGAATGTGTCTTATAAGAGAAGTAAAACAAAGCCATAAATATATGAACTGGTTTTTATTATTGAAATTTGATAAATAAGATTGGGGAATCATTAACAATCATCCCAATTACAAATTTTGCAGAAACAATTTGCCCTCCATGCCAGCGACAGAAAAGAAAGCCAGAAAAATAATTAAATAGATAAATGTTATTTTTTACTTTTCAATCATAACTGAAATAGTTTTTAAAATTAAATTAAAGAAAAGAAAATGTTCACTTTCAATCGTAACTGAAGTAGCTTTTGAAATTAATTTAATTATTGCAAAAAGAAAATGTTTAAAGAAAAATATTTTTTAAAGTTTTTTTTTATAAAAAATGAAATAGTTTTTGAAATATAATTAACTCATAACAGTAGCCTTTGTTTAAAAAAAGTTATTTTTTATGTTTTAAATTATAAATGATGTAAATTTTTGAAAAAAACCCCATATCTGAAGACCGTGAAATCTAAAGCAAGTTGTTTTAAACTATGAAACGAAGTATTGAATATCCCCGAAAGCTTCCCCTCGAAGATCATGAACAGGGTTTTGGGGCATTGAAATCATCAAGTTGGGACTTCTCTCTTAGACACTTCATCTTAAGTTCTCCCGCTTTCATTTTTGGCACAGAGATCGAGTGAAACTTGCCAAGCTTGTGATGGTACAAAATGAACTATACTTATGAAGCTCCCCTTTCAAAGATAGTTCAGATACCTTTGATTCTTACAAGCTGGCCTCGATGCTTTTTCAGGTGATTAGAAAATCTTCCTCAATTGCCGATTAGGGTTGAACCTGAATTAGGCCAAGGAACAACCATCTTCAAAACTGGACTTAAGTCTCCCCATTCAAGTCCGTTTTGTATGCTGCGAACCAAACTTGAGATTGAGCCGTTAATCTCTGAATTCTCCTATATAACTGTGGGAATGTTTCAAAGTAGAATAAAGCTTGATTTTAGGCCATGTTAAATTTATTTTCATTTTTCCTACACAGGTTTTCTTTGGGGCATGGAAATCATCAAGCTGGACCTCTCTAGGGCAGTTTATCTCAAGTTTTCTCACTTATATTTACGGCAGAGATCGAGAATGGAACTTGCCAAGCTCGTGATGGTATCAAAAGAACTACAACTATGAAGCTCCCCTTTCAAAGATAGTTCAGATACCTTTAATTCTTACTAGCTGGCCTCGATGCTTGTTCTGACGAATCTGCCTCAATAATGTCGAAGAGGTTAAACCTGAATTACACCAAGGAAGAACATAATCTTCAAAATCGGACTCAAATCTCCCCATTTTAAGTCCGTTTTGGATGTTGGGAACCAAGCTTGTGATTGAGCCTTTAAGCCAATATTACCGAATCCTCAGTACTACATTGCCGTGGGAATATTTCATACTAGACCCAAGCTAACAACTTTAGGGCACGTAAAAAAGTCAAATTAGCATTGAATATCATTTTGACCATGACAAGAATCAAGTTTGACCTTGGACAGTTTATCTTAAGTTCTCTCGCTTCCATTTCTGGCAGAGATCGAGAGTGAAATGGCCAAGCTTGTGACGGTATTAAAAGAACTATAACTATGAAGCTCCCCTTTCAAAGATAGTTCAGATACGTAGAATTCTTACAAGCTGGCCTCGATGCTTTTACAGAGGATTATTAAATCTGCCGCAATTGCTGAAGAATTGAACCTGAATTATGCCAAGGAAGAACATAGTCTTCAAAAGCGGACCCAAAAGCTCCCCATTTTAAGTCCGTTTTGGACATTGCGAATCAAACTTCCGATTCAGTTCCATTTTTTCTTAATTATCTGTCTTACCCTAGGATTTTTTCAACCTGAATGAAACTAACTATTTTAAGGCATACTAAAAGGTTTCCATTCAATATCTAAAATGTTTTTTTTTGGCAACGCCAATCATCAAGTTGGACCTTGGACAGTTAAGCTTAAGTCGTCCCACTTAAAATTTTGGCAGAGATCGAGCGTGAAACTTGCCTAGCTTGTGAAGGTATTAAAAGAACTACTTTAAAGCTCCCATTTCAAAGAGTTCAGATACCTTAAACTTACAAGCTGGCCTCGATGCTTGTTTAGGCGATTAAATTTAGTGATTTCAATCTGCCGCAATTGCCGAAGAGGTTAAACTTGAATAATGACAAGAAAGAACATATTCTTCAAAATCAGATTTGAAAGCTCCCCTTTTCAAATCTTTTCTGGATGTCATAAACCAAACTTGAGATCGAGTGTATTCAACCAATTTTTCCGAATACTCTGCAACACCATGTGATTGTCTCAAATAAGAAAAATATTTTAGGACATATTTGATCAAATATTTATTGTAACTTAACTGATCAAAAGAATTGAAAGCTATTCGTTGATTCAAAAAAGTTGTAAACTGAACATTGAAAGGCTGAAATACCAGAATACTTGGAGGAAGAAAAAATTTAAAAAGACGTAAAATTTGCAAAGAGGACTATGAAATAAATATTTGAATACAAACAAGCAGTCACGGTTGGAATTCTTGAACCAACTATTGATGGAGTGAGCAAGAAACGTTTCGAAAGCCAAAAGCCTGTTTACCTATTGAAGCCAAATACTTGTAATTTGAAAAATCTCATAAGGGCTCTATTGAGGGATCTGAAATTTTAACGAAATAAGAAGAGCAAGAAAATAAACATTTTTTAGATATTGTAGATTGAAAAAACTTTGGGTTCGGAAGGTTTTAAACTTTTTTCTATTAAGTTTGAATAAGCATCTTGTATTGGATCATACTTTAATTTATAATTATTGCTATTATTGAAGTAGCTATTACAGTAGTTTCTGTACTCTGGGGTTTTTGCATTAATTCATGGTTATAGGTTATTAATTCATCTTAGGGTTTTTTTCAGGTAAGTCTCTATTGCTGCCTTTTCCCCAAAAAAATCTATTGAAAGTTTTTGATTAGCCTATTGAGCCTATTAGCCTAAAAATCTATTGAGGCATTATATTAATTTATTATGGAAGGGGAAATGAGGAAACCATAGTTGAAGAGACATTCATTACGAAATTAATTTAAGATTCATTAAAGAAAATACATTTTTTTTTAAATTGTTGAGGCTATTGACAATAGAACTTGTGGTTTAAATTTTGGTATAGCATAACTGAAAAATATTATAAATTGCACTATGTACTATTTGATGACAAATGGAGCCATGATAATGGTTCTAAAGGATCTTTTTAGATAATATTTCAGAACAGAAATTAAGTTAGATAATTATAGAGCTATTAAAATGGATGTTATTTATGCTATTTTGCTTCCAGAAAAGTTTGCTTGAAGATATTGTCTGAAATATTTAATAAAGGATTCTATTGAAATTTAAAAGCAAAGAAAAGTTTTCTATTTTTAAAGTATATACATTATCTCAATAATTTCAGACGTTAATGGAAGCTATATTGGTATTTGAAATTTATTTTTTCTATTGAGTCAGTTAGACTATTGTTCAATTATTTGATCATATTTTTTATTTGAATATATAGTTATTGGTTTTTTTATCATATTGAACCGTTAATAGACTATTGGATCATACGTTAATTTGAATCATTGCTATTGTTGAAGAAGCTATTGCAGTAGTTTCTGTCCTCTAGGTGTTTTTGCATAAGATCATGTTTATTATTATCTTAAGGGTTTTTTTCCAGGTAAGTTAAAAGTCTCTATTGCTGCCTTTTTTCCAAAAATGTATTGAAGGTTTTTGATGAGTCTATTGTTCTCTTGCTGCCAGATGACCAATTTAAAAAATCTATTGAGGCATAATATAATTTATTATGGAAGGGGAAATGAGGAAACCATAGTTGAAGATATTGATTCAAAAGAGTTTTAAGAGAACATGAAAGCAAAAGTCGCCACTTGTTGCTGCGTCCTTTAGAGACTGTTTTTACCTCCTCCCCGAAAAAATGCAAGGGTAATCATTGAAAAATACAAGGTGATTATACTTAGAGTTGCGACCTTAGAATGCAACAATAAGAGAACCAGGGGTCGAAATGACCTCAATTTTCACCACTGTGTTAGTTGACCGAAGGAGAACGGTTTGTGGATAGGAAAGAACTAACACCGATATTGACCGATGGGAGGCAATTCGGAGTAACACAGAACCGCATGCAAGATGGTTCAATAGAATCTGCATGCTTGCAGTTGTTTTTATATTAGTAGGTTTTTAGTTGGTTAGTTAATATAACTTAGTCTTAGAAAAATAATAACTAATCTAAACTAAAGATAACTATTTATATATAAATCCAAACTAACTAACTAAAAAGAACTACTAATGTAAAAAAAAAAATTCTAACCTAAACTATATAAAAAAATACTAATATAAAAAAACTTCTAACCTAAACTATCTAAAAAAACTACTAATATAAAAAGAGATACTAATCTAAACTAACTAATAAAACTACTAATATAAAAAGAAATATTAATCTAAACTAACTAAAAAAACTACTGTTATATAAAGGGGCAGAAAACAATATTCGTTGCCCCGTTGGGAATGATGACGTAAACTGACGGCCTTATGTGCCATTCGGCACGAAGCAGAATGACGATGATGAATATAAACTAACTAAAAAAAACTACTAATATAAAAAAAATACTAATATAAAAAGAAATACTAATATCAACTAATTAAAAAACTACTAATTAAAAAGAAATACTATAATCTAAACTAACTAAAAGACTACTAATATTAAAAGAACTACATCCTGCATGCAATATGATTCTTTTGAATCAGGTTACACCCGGTTAGATGTTGCGGCGACTTGCCTCCTGTCGGTCAATATCGGTGTTATTTCTTTCCTATCCACATACACGTTTCCTAAGTCAAGAACCACAATGTTGAAAAATGAGGTCATCCCGACCGTTTACCGGTTCATCTTTTGTAGCCTGATCGCAACTCTGTATCGCTGGTTATAACCACCTAGTATTTTTGGATTCCCTTTCTTTATGATCTCCATAACGGGTCAACTAATTTAATGAATATTATCGTCTCTTTGAAAAGGACTTTTTATTGCAACAAGTGGCATTGAAAAATACAAGGTGATTATACTTAGAGTTGCGACCTTAGAATGCAACAATAAGAGAACCAGGGGTCGAAATGACCTCAATTTTCACCACTGTGTTAGTTGACCGAAGGAGAACGGTTTGTGGATAGGAAAGAACTAACACCGATATTGACCGATGGGAGGCAATTCGGAGTAACACAGAACCGCATGCAAGATGGTTCAATAGAATCTGCATGCTTGCAGTTGTTTTTATATTAGTAGGTTTTTAGTTGGTTAGTTAATATAACTTAGTCTTAGAAAAATAATAACTAATCTAAACTAAAGATAACTATTTATATATAAATCCAAACTAACTAACTAAAAAGAACTACTAATGTAAAAAAAAAATTCTAACCTAAACTATATAAAAAAATACTAATATAAAAAAACTTCTAACCTAAACTATCTAAAAAAACTACTAATATAAAAAGAGATACTAATCTAAACTAACTAATAAAACTACTAATATAAAAAGAAATATTAATCTAAACTAACTAAAAAAACTACTGTTATATAAAGGGGCAGAAAACACTATTCGTTGCCCCGTTGGGAATGATGACGTAAACTGACGGCCTTATGTGCCATTCGGCACGAAGCAGAATGACGATGATGAATATAAACTAACTAAAAAAAACTACTAATATAAAAAAAATACTAATATAAAAAGAAATACTAATATCAACTAATTAAAAAACTACTAATTAAAAAGAAATACTATAATCTAAACTAACTAAAAGACTACTAATATTAAAAGAACTACATCCTGCATGCAATATGATTCTTTTGAATCAGGTTACACCCGGTTAGATGTTGCGGCGACTTGCCTCCTGTCGGTCAATATCGGTGTTATTTCTTTCCTATCCACATACACGTTTCCTAAGTCAAGAACCACAATGTTGAAAAATGAGGTCATCCCGACCGTTTACCGGTTCATCTTTTGTAGCCTGATCGCAACTCTGTATCGCTGGTTATAACCACCTAGTATTTTTGGATTCCCTTTCTTTATGATCTCCATAACGGGTCAACTAATTTAATGAATATTATCGTCTCTTTGAAAAGGACTTTTTATTGCAACAAGTGGCATTGAAAAATACAAGGTGATTATACTTAGAGTTGCGACCTTAGAATGCAACAATAAGAGAACCAGGGGTCGAAATGACCTCAATTTTCACCACTGTGTTAGTTGACCGAAGGAGAACGGTTTGTGGATAGGAAAGAACTAACACCGATATTGACCGATGGGAGGCAATTCGGAGTAACACAGAACCGCATGCAAGATGGTTCAATAGAATCTGCATGCTTGCAGTTGTTTTTATATTAGTAGGTTTTTAGTTGGTTAGTTAATATAACTTAGTCTTAGAAAAATAATAACTAATCTAAACTAAAGATAACTATTTATATATAAATCCAAACTAACTAACTAAAAAGAACTACTAATGTAAAAAAAAATTCTAACCTAAACTATATAAAAAAATACTAATATAAAAAAACTTCTAACCTAAACTATCTAAAAAAACTACTAATATAAAAAGAGATACTAATCTAAACTAATAAAACTACTAATATAAAAAGAAATATTAATCTAAACTAACTAAAAAAACTACTGTTATATAAAGGGGCAGAAAACAATATTCGTTGCCCCGTTGGGAATGATGACGTAAACTGACGGCCTTATGTGCCATTCGGCACGAAGCAGAATGACGATGATGAATATAAACTAACTAAAAAAAACTACTAATATAAAAAAAAATACTAATATAAAAAGAAATACTAATATCAACTAATTAAAAAACTACTAATTAAAAAGAAATACTATAATCTAAACTAACTAAAAGACTACTAATATTAAAAGAACTACATCCTGCATGCAATATGATTCTTTTGAATCAGGTTACACCCGGTTAGATGTTGCGGCGACTTGCCTCCTGTCGGTCAATATCGGTGTTATTTCTTTCCTATCCACATACACGTTTCCTAAGTCAAGAACCACAATGTTGAAAAATGAGGTCATCCCGACCGTTTACCGGTTCATCTTTTGTAGCCTGATCGCAACTCTGTATCGCTGGTTATAACCACCTAGTATTTTTGGATTCCCTTTCTTTATGATCTCCATAACGGGTCAACTAATTTAATGAATATTATCGTCTCTTTGAAAAGGACTTTTTATTGCAACAAGTGGCAACTTTTTCATCCACAACGTCTGAGCATAGCTATTAAAAATTCTATTGTCTATTGCAGTTCTATTGTCTATTTTCTATTGAAGTTAAGTTCTATTGTCTATTTTCTATTGAAGTTAAGTTCTATTGTCGTTTAAGAAGTTAATTGTTAGAAGTTAAGAAGCTAATTTTTATTGAAATTAAGTTCTATTGTCGTTGAAGAAGTTAATTGTTAGAAGTTAAGCAGTTAATTTTTATTGAAGTTAAGTTCTACTGTCGTTATTGTCTATTAAGCTTCCATATTAATTTGATTTGATCTTATATTGAAAATTTTAAAAAGCCATTAATATTGTTAATTTTTAAAGTCACGGTTATTGGAATGTTTTCTATGCTATTTCTTATAATTGGATACAATAATCAAGTTTGACCTTGGACAGTTTATCTTAGGTTCTCTCGCTTCCATTTCTGGCAGAGATCGAGAGTGAACTTGCCAAGCTTGTGACGGTATTAAAAGAACTACATCTATGAAGCTCCCCTTTCAAAGATAGTTCAGATACCTAGAATTCTTACAAGCTGGCCTCGATGCTTTATCAGACTATTTTTAAATCTGCCGTAATTGCTGAAGAATTGAACCTGAATTGTGCCAAGGAGGAACATAGTCTTCAAAAGCGGACCCAAAGCTCCCCATTTTAAGTCCGTTTTGGACACTGCGAATCAAACTTCAGATTCAGTTTCATTGTTTTTTCTGAATTATCTGTCTTACCCTAAGATTTTTTCAACCTGAATGAAACTATTTTAAGGCATACTAAAAGATTTCCATTCAATATCTAAAATTTTTTTTGGCAAAGCCAATCATCAAGTTGGACCTTGGACAGTTTAGCTTAAGTCCTCTCACTTCAAAATTTGGGTAATCATTGAAAAATACAAGGTGATTATACTTAGAGTTGCGACCTTAGAATGCAACAATAAGAGAACCAGGGGTCGAAATGACCTCAATTTTCACCACTGTGTTAGTTGACCGAAGGAGAACGGTTTGTGGATAGGAAAGAACTAACACCGATATTGACCGATGGGAGGCAATTCGGAGTAACACAGAACCGCATGCAAGATGGTTCAATAGAATCTGCATGCTTGCAGTTGTTTTTATATTAGTAGGTTTTTAGTTGGTTAGTTAATATAACTTAGTCTTAGAAAAATAATAACTAATCTAAACTAAAGATAACTATTTATATATAAATCCAAACTAACTAACTAAAAAGAACTACTAATGTTAAAAAAAATTCTAACCTAAACTATATAAAAAACTACTAATATAAAAAAACTTCTAACCTAAACTATCTAAAAAACATCTAATATAAAAAGAGATACTAATCTAAACTAACTAATAAAACTACTAATATAAAAAGAAATATTAATCTAAACTAACTAAAAAAACTACTAATATAAAAAGAAATATTAATCTAAACTAACTAAAAAAACTACTAATATAAAAAGAAATATTAATCTAAACTAACTAAAAAAACTACTGTTATATAAAGAGGCAGAAAACAATATTCGTTGCCCCGTTGGGAATGTTGACGTAAACTGACGGCCTTATGTGCCATTCGGCACGAAGCAGAATGACGATGATGAATATAAACTAACTAAAAAAAATACTAATATAAAAAAAATACTAATATAAAAAGAAATACTAATATCAACTAATTAAAAAACTACTAATTAAAAAGAAATACTATAATCTAAACTAACTAAAAGACTACTAATATTAAAAGAACTACATCCTGCATGCAATATGATTCTTTTGAATCAGGTTACACCCGGTTAGATGTTGCGGCGACTTGCCTCCTGTCGGTCAATATCGGTGTTATTTCTTTCCTATCCACATACACGTTTCCTAAGTCAAGAACCACAATGTTGAAAAATGAGGTCATCCCGACCGTTTACCGGTTCATCTTTTGTAGCCTGATCGCAACTCTGTATCGCTGGTTATAACCACCTAGTATTTTTGGATTCCCTTTCTTTATGATCTCCATAACGGGTCAACTAATTTAATGAATATTATCGTCTCTTTGAAAAGGACTTTTTATTGCAACAAGTGGCATTGAAAAATACAAGGTGATTATACTTAGAGTTGCGACCTTAGAATGCAACAATAAGAGAACCAGGGGTCGAAATGACCTCAATTTTCACCACTGTGTTAGTTGACCGAAGGAGAACGGTTTGTGGATAGGAAAGAACTAACACCGATATTGACCGATGGGAGGCAATTCGGAGTAACACAGAACCGCATGCAAGATGGTTCAATAGAATCTGCATGCTTGCAGTTGTTTTTATATTAGTAGGTTTTTAGTTGGTTAGTTAATATAACTTAGTCTTAGAAAAATAATAACTAATCTAAACTAAAGATAACTATTTATATATAAATCCAAACTAACTAACTAAAAAGAACTACTAATGTAAAAAAAAATTCTAACCTAAACTATATAAAAAACTACTAATATAAAAAAACTTCTAACCTAAACTATCTAAAAAAACTACTAATATAAAAAGAGATACTAATCTAAACTAACTAATAAAACTACTAATATAAAAAGAAATATTAATCTAAACTAACTAAAAAAACTACTGTTATATAAAGGGGCAGAAAACAATATTCGTTGCCCCGTTGGGAATGCTGACGTAAACTGACGGCCTTATGTGCCATTCGGCACGAAGCAGTATGACGATGATGAATATAAACTAACTAAAAAAACTACTAATATAAAAAAAATACTAATATAAAAAGAAATACTAATATCAACTAATTAAAAAACTACTAATTAAAAAGAAATACTATAATCTAAACTAACTAAAAGACTACTAATATTAAAAGAACTACATCCTGCATGCAATATGATTCTTTTGAATCAGGTTACACCCGGTTAGATGTTGCGGCGACTTGCCTCCTGTCGGTCAATATCGGTGTTATTTCTTTCCTATCCACATACACGTTTCCTAAGTCAAGAACCACAATGTTGAAAAATGAGGTCATCCCGACCGTTTACCGTTTCATCTTTTGTAGCCTGATCGCAACTCTGTATCGCTGGTTATAACCGCCTAGTATTTTTGGATTCCCTTTCTTTATGATCTCCATAACGGGTCAACTAATTTAATGAATATTATCGTCTCTTTGAAAAGGACTTTTTATTGCAACAAGTGGCAACTTTTTCATCCACAACGTCTGAGCATAGCTATTAAAAATTCTATTGTCTATTGCAGTTCTATTGTCTATTTTCTATTGAAGTTAAGTTCTATTGTCTATTTTCTATTGAAGTTAAGTTCTATTGTCGTTTAAGAAGTTAATTGTTAGAAGTTAAGAAGCTAATTTTTATTGAAATTAAGTTCTATTGTCGTTGAAGAAGTTAATTGTTAGAAGTTAAGCAGTTAATTTTTATTGAAGTTAAGTTCTACTGTCGTTATTGTCTATTAAGCTTCCATATTAATTTGATTTGATCTTATATTGAAAATTTTAAAAAGCCATTAATATTGTTAATTTTTAAAGTCACGGTTATTGGAATGTTTTCTATGCTATTTCTTATAATTGGATACAATAATCAAGTTTGACCTTGGACAGTTTATCTTAGGTTCTCTCGCTTCCATTTCTGGCAGAGATCGAGAGTGAACTTGCCAAGCTTGTGACGGTATTAAAAGAACTACATCTATGAAGCTCCCCTTTCAAAGATAGTTCAGATACCTAGAATTCTTACAAGCTGGCCTCGATGCTTTATCAGACTATTTTTAAATCTGCCGTAATTGCTGAAGAATTGAACCTGAATTGTGCCAAGGAGGAACATAGTCTTCAAAAGCGGACCCAAAGCTCCCCATTTTAAGTCCGTTTTGGACACTGCGAATCAAACTTCAGATTCAGTTTCATTGTTTTTTCTGAATTATCTGTCTTACCCTAAGATTTTTTCAACCTGAATGAAACTATTTTAAGGCATACTAAAAGATTTCCATTCAATATCTAAAATTTTTTTTGGCAAAGCCAATCATCAAGTTGGACCTTGGACAGTTTAGCTTAAGTCCTCTCACTTCAAAATTTGGCAGAGATCGAGCGTGAAACTTGCCTAGCTTGTGAAGGTATTAAAAGAACTACTTTAAAGCTCCCATTTCAAAGAGTTCAGATACCTTAAACTTACAAGCTGGCCTCGATGCTTGTTTAGGCAATTAAAATTAGCGATTTCAATCTGCCTCAATTGCCGAAGAGGTTAAACTTGAATAATGCCAAGAGAAAACATATCCTTCAAAATCAGATTTGAAAGCTCCCCTTTTCAAATCTTTTTTGGATGTTATAAACCAAACTTGAGATCGAGTGTATTCAACCAATTTTTCCGAATACTCTGCAACACCATGTGATTGTCTCAAATAAGAAAAATATTTTAGGACATATTTGATCAAATATTTATTGTAACTTAACTGATCAAAAGAATTGAAAGCTATTCGTTGATTCAAAAAAGTTGTAAACTGAGCATTGAAAGGCTGAAATACCAGAATACTTGGAGGAAGAAAAAATTTAAAAAGACGTAAAATTTGCAAAGAGGACTATGAAATAAATATTTGAATACAAACAAGCAGTCATGGTTGGAATTCTTGAACCAACTATTGATGGAGTGAGCAAGAAACGTTTCGAAAGCCAAAAGCCTGTTTACCTATTGAAGCCAAATACTTGTAATTTGAAAAATCTCATAAGGACTCTATTGAGGGATCTGAAATTTTAACGAAATAAGAAGAGCAAGAAAATAAACATTTTTTAGATATTGTAGATTGAAAAACTTTGGGTTCGGAAGGTTTTAAACTTTTTTCTATTAAGTTTGAATAAGCATCTTGTATTGGTGCCTCTATGGAGCATTTTTCCTATTTCCTGCATTTGCATCACCGACTGGAATTCATCAATTAGACAAGAGCAATTCCGGTTAATTGGTGGCAACACTTGAAACTCTTTTTTCGACCCTTTCCTCCCCAACCCCGAAATTAAGAGTTTGTGAACTCTGAAACGAACATGCTCTGGTGTTTGTGTTCTTGAACGTTTCATGACTACTCTCCTAACAATCATAGTTTGTACAAAGAAGGTTTTGAAAATCGCTTTCTATACTGAATCTTTGAGCATTTATGCTTGAAACAGGATGACAAATATTGTATGCGAGAAACTCTAATAGACTGTGGGAAAGATGAACAAATCTGTGTTGAGACTATTGGGAGGAATTTCAAATTCAGTAGCATCAAATGAACATTTAAAAAAAGTAAAAAAAAGCAAAATACTAAAGAATAAGTAAAAAGGAATTGAAAACCTACGTTGAAAAAGAATACTTAAGAAATTAAGTAAATTAAAAAAAAATCGCAAAAAATACTTAAAAATAAGTAAATATAAAAATAACTGAAAAAATACTTAAAATAAGTAAATAAAAAATAGCGGGAAAATACTTATAAAAATAAGTAAATATACAAAAAGTGAAAAAAATACTAAAAGTAAGTAAATACACAAAAAATAGAAAAAAAGAAATTTCAGAAAAAAATATATTTTTTAATATAAGGTAAAGAATGGGTATTTAAAAACCTTTTTGTGCTATTGAAATTTTTAAAAAGTTCAGATTGTTTTTAAATTTCCAAAAAAATTGTAGTTAAATATCTTCTTAGTGGTTTCAAGCGTACAGCCAAATATACTATTTTATGTAAACTGATAGGGCATACGAAAAGCGCTGGTTTTTACTGCCAAAATTTTTTTGAATGTGTATCAGTTCTTTTGTTTGTAAGAGATTATTGTGGGTATATTAAGAGTTTGCACAGGAGTATCATGATTCCGAGGAATAAAATTTTGAGTTACGGTTTTTGAGGGAAATTCATTACAGAGGCCAGATTCCTTAGCAAAATGTCTGTTTAATATTAAATTGCAGGTTATTTTTTAATGAAGTTAGCGTTAAATTAAAAGAAGCTGTTATTAAGTTAAGAAGAGAACTTTTTGTTCGACACTTTAATTAGCCTGCATGTTCACAGAGTATTCACCACAAATATCCCCCAGTGTTTCTTCTCTTGCTAAGATAATAGTCTTCGCTAGCACGATGGTTTTTAAACCTATATGTGCTCCTTCTCATTATGTTCTCGTAAGACCCTAAAACTCTAAATCCAGTTCAGAGGCACCAAATACAAGAAATGCTTTCACTATGGGAATGTTTCAAAAAAGAAAGGATCTGTGCCTATTTTAGGACATATTTGACCAAATATTTATTGAAATTGAACTTATCTGTTAAACTATCAAGCTGCATCATTAAATAAAAAAAATGTCAACTGAGTATTGAAGGATTGTAAAATATGCTAACAAGTGCGATCAGTCGTGGATGGAATTCTTAACCTACTATTGATTGAACGAAGAAGAAACGTTTCGAAAGTCAAAAGTATTTACCTATTGAAGCAGAAATACTCGTAATCCGAAAATAAAAAGGCACCAAAATTTGAAAGTGAAGTATTTTTAAAAAGTTTTCTTTCTATCACATTGTTTTTTTTTCAAATAGATATCTGAGGTTTTTTTTAATGGATTAAAAAATGTTTATCTTTGAAGGGGGTACTAAAAGCTTTTTTGAAAACTCCCACGGCAATGTAAATTCCTTTTAATTTCACACTTCAAAGGTTTACGTGGTTATTGAGCAATATAGGTAATTCCGAGCAAACTTGCCAATAGTTTAGTTTTTCTTGTTGCTGGTGAACCTGAATCAGGTCAAGGTAGAACAATGTCTTAGAAACAGGACTTAAATCTCCCCTTTTCAAGTCCATTCTGGATGTTCCGAACCAAGTTTGAGCATTTTAAGCCAATATTTCCGAATTATCTTTTATAACCGAGGGAAAATGAAGTTGAATATTTAAATGTTTCAAAGGACTGGGGTTAGTTTTTTTCTTATTTTCACCATTGAAAGATTGTTTTACATGAATATAAGGCAAGAGATATTTCCTAATCACCTTTTTTTTTAAATTAATTATTATTTTTTTTAAATCTACGAAACTGTTATCCACTTTTAATAAGAGTATGATCTTTTTTTTTGGAAAATCCCAATGTCAGATTAAATAATGTCGAAAAAACCTGTTTATTTGAAAATTTCGAATAGACTGGTTTTGTTTACTATGGATTACCAGACAAAGATAGTTAGCGTTTAAAAATTTCCTCACAATTTTTGCCTCAGGTTCCCACAATTTGTTTTAGACTTTTCAGAGTTCAGATATTTTAATTTCGAATTATTACTCAATGAAATTATTGTTTTTGGAAAATTATAACTCTTTTTAAAACTCGGCTTCTCTGTTAGAAAAAAAGTTTTAATATTGCTATAATAAAAAAAATTAAGTATTTTTAAGATTTTTTAAGTTTTATAATATTTTCATATTTTTTTTTGTTTAAATAAAAAAAGCTGGCATGGTTAAAAATGGGCTTACTTTTTGGAGCGTCGAAATGGCATTCGCCCCTTCGTCTTTTTGAGCGACTCTTCATCCTTCTGTTGAATATGATTTGCTGTAGAGGATGATAGTTCCTGAGGGTATCCAGAAGCCGCTTCAGATGGGCTATTGAGGCATGCTGTAGGGGCGATCGGCTGACTGGCCATTGGACGATCCTTCCTTAGGGTCTGCTGAGGGCAACAGTTCTCTGGAAGTTCTGCTGGATGTGCCCTTCAGGCATGTTGGAATGGGGAACGAGAACCTGTTTGCTGCATGGCTATAAGGGAAGAAAAATAATTATAAGAGAACATCCATAAATAACGTGAGGTTTAAAATCCAAGCAATAGCAAGATTCTTAAATGAAATAATGGAATTTTGTTAATAGTATTGTTCTTAATAATGTAAAAGATAACTCTAGAACCTTGCCTGACAACTTTGAGAATTCGATCTTAGCTTCTCAGTTTAATATGTTATATAATAATGCTACCCAAACTGCAACGAATATTGATTTTACTAACTGTCAACAGTATATATCACCTTGTTTATCATCTTTTGTTTTTTATGAAGTTACCGATCTTGATATATTTGATGCTTTAAAATCTTTTTCAAAACTTAACTCTTTTGATTATGATGGTATCAGTGTGAAGTACTTAAAATTAATTGCCCCTAATAACATTGAATTTTTTGTAAATTTTATTAATTCCTCTTTCAATACTTGTGATTTTCCCGCCTCTTTAAAACGGGCAACTGTTTCTCCCATTTATAAATCTGGAGATAAAAATATTCTTTCTAATTATCGACCTATATCTATCTTACCCTCACTCTCTAAAGTTATTGAAAAAATTATTGTAAAAAAGATGTATAATTTCTTGTCTCACACAAATTTCTTTGCCTCTAACCAATATGGGTTTACACAAGGCCGATCTACTGAAATGGTTCTTTTAGAATTTTCTAAGTTTATTGTGAATAGTGTGGATAAAAGCAAAGTTACCGTGGCAATTTTTCTGGACATAAAAAAGGCTTTTGACAACGTCAACCATTCTTTATTGATATACAAACTAGAAAGAGCAGGATTTAGAGGATATATCTTAAATTGGTTGATTTCGTATCTAACAGGAAGGACACAAAGAGTTAGGGTTGGTAACAATTTAAGCGAGTACTTGGTAACAAATCGAGGTGTTCCTCAGGGTTCAATTTTGGGTCCTTTGTTTTTTTTAATCTTCATTAATGATTTTTGTAAATTAAATCTTTCAGGCAAGATATTAACCTATGCTGACGATTCTGTCTTATTATATTCGTGTTCCACTTTAAAGGAACTGGTGACTCAAATTGATTCTGATTTAATCAAAATAGACAAATGGTTCAATGCTAATGATTTGACTTTAAATTTAAACAAAACTAAATACATTAATTTCAGTTTAAGACCATCTGAGTTACCATTTGACTTAAAATATCACATTTCATCATGTAAATCTAAAAACAACTGCCAATGTCATATTCTTGAATGTGTTCAAAGCTACAAATATCTTGGACTTAATGTAGACTCTAACTTGAAATGGAAAACTCATATATTTGAATTGGGGAAAAACTACGCTTTATTTTATTTAACTTTTACCACCTAAAAAATAAAATTGATTTGTCCTTTTTAAAAACTTTATATTTTTCTTGGTTCTATTCTTTAATAAATTATGGTGTCACTGTTTGGGGTGGAGAATATAGATCCAATCTCCAACCTTTAATTTCTATTCAAAATAAGATATTCAAAATTTTAAATCAGCAGTCATATCCTAATAATTTTAGATTACTCAAATTATTGCCTCTTCGTCACAACGCGTTTTTTCGTATTATACTTTATCTTTATCGGAATAAATCTATATTTAACACTATAGCAAGACCATATAATACTAGAGCTGTAGCAACTTATCAAATCCCAAAATTTTCTAAATCAATTTTTTGTAAACATTTCTTTTACCTCGCACCAAAATTATACAATAGTTTACCTTTAAATCTAACCTCCATTATTAGATATTCAGAGTTCAAAAGAAATTTATTTGAGTTATTAATTAATATCGACGACCTGGATTTATATTTTTCACTTCAATGAAGCATATTTAGTTTATGGTTTACCAGCTTGCTGCCATCATTATTTAATTATTTAGCTATTGTTTTTATTCAGTTTTATGCTTTTGTTGTAATATGTCATTTGTCTGTATAATTTCTTTTTCGCCTGTACGGGAAGTTTCTTCCCCTTGGCGAATCACATATCTGTCTTTTTTGTGTTTGTTCTCTATGTGTAATAAAGTTCTATTTATTAAACACTTATTAAACACTAAATAGTAGAATAACAAAGAAGAAAATAATTCTCCCCCTATAGTCCAGTCAATTAGTATTTATTTTGGGAAAATTTTGGGGTAGAAGATATTTTTTGCTATCTGTATGTTTTTTGGGGTGCTGAATCCGAATCTGAGGTTTGCCAACAAAATTTCGTGACGGAACATTGTGAAAATTCGAAAAAATGGCAAAAATTTGCCCCTTTTTTTCGTTTTCGGCCCCTAGAACATTACCTTTGCGCTTCTGAGCTAAACAGTCAATCCAAAAAATAAAGAACACTAACCAAGCTACAAAAAAGTCAAATACAACTTTTCTCTCGGACGCATAGTTTCGCCGATAGAGCACGTGGAAAAAAGGGCTATTTTCGTTCGATTGGTAAGAAATCCAAAAAATTTCACTAGTATCTCCAAAAAACCGCATTTTTGGAACAGGATACTATAAAAACTGCCTAAATAATATTTAACATGAAATTAGCCATCTAAAAACTCCAATAATGATAACTAAATGCATTTTTGTTCGGTGATTTCTCTTAAGAACGAAAGTTCAACAGGAGATAATAGTATTTCTATAACCAAGTTGCTTCTTCGAAATTACATGCAAAATTTTTCTATTGACTGCTCAATATGTTTTTGAGGGTGCTGAATCCGAATTTGAGGTTTGCCAACAAAATTTCATGACGGAACATTGAGAAAATTCGAAAAAATGCCGAAAATTCACCACTTTTGTATGTTTTCTGCCCTTAGAACATACAATTTTCATTTATGAGCAAAACAGTCAACACCAAAATAAAGAAGAGAAAACAAGCTACAAAAAAGTCAATTGCAACTCTTCTCTCAGATGAAGGGTTTGGACGCTAGAGAACGCTGAATATTGGGAAGTTTTTGTTCCATTGGTGGAAAATTCATAAAATATCACTCGTATCACCCAAAACCGGCCTTTTTTGGAACAGGATACTATAAAAAAGGCTTCAATTAGGCAGTTTTTATAGTATCCTGTTCCAAAAATGCGGTTTTTTGGAGATACTAGTGAAATTTTTTGGATTTCTTACCAATCGAACGAAAATAGCCCTTTTTTCCACGTGCTCTATCGGCGAAACTATGCGTCCGAGAGAAAAGTTGTAATTGACTTTTTTGTAGCTTGGTTAGTGTTCTTTATTTTTTGGATTGACTGTTTAGCTCAGAAGCGCAAAGGTAATGTTCTAGGGGCCGAAAACGAAAAAAAGGGGCGAATTTTTGCCATTTTTTCGAATTTTCACAATGTTCCGTCACGAAATTTTGTTGGCAAACCTCAGATTCGGATTCAGCACCCCAAAAAACATACAGATAGCAAAAAATATCTTCTACCCCAAAATTTTCCCAAAATGGCCTTATTTTAGGACAATTTGACTGGACTACTACTAAGGAATTCCCAAGTTAATATGTAATTAAGAAGTATTATTACCAAAGACGTAAAGAGAAGACGAAGCGACAAATTTTTGTCAGCAAATGTCTCAAATCAATCTCAACTCAACTCAACTCAACGTGAGGTAATTTTCCAAAATTTTAAAACCCTCCCTCTCTTTTGGCAAGATTTTGCAGAACCCCCTTTGAATTCTCATGGGAGAGATTTTCTCAATCCCTTTTAAACAAATTATTTCTTGGTATCTTTTATTTTCATCTTATCTACTTTACATTTAACATGCAAAAAAACATGGTCTTAACTTGTAATTTTCACTTAAGATGGACTCTCCAATAACTTCACAATTTAGACTAACCCGCATATTTTTCTTACAATGGTGCTAAAACTACATATAAAAGAAAAAAACGTATATTTATTTTCTAAACTAAAAGTTGGGATGAGATTTTAATTGACCCTCCGGGTAAGATTTAGTGAGATTTTGTTGGCCCCTTCCCTCTCATCGACATGACATTATTCATGGAGGCTCCTAAGTTAAGTTAAAAATTTTAAATTAGTTATAAATTTTTAAGGCATTGATAATGTATTTTTATGATCGAGGAATAATATTTTTTTCGAAAATCCACTACCAAAGAAACCTTGTTTACTTAAACTTAAAGTCTAATTCTGTCTTAGAAAAAGGTAAATATTTCCATGTATTGTTTATTTTTCATTTTTAAATATTAGTGCTCCAAATTTTGTCATATTTAAATATATTAAATACGTCATATTCTGTCATATTAAATACGAGATAAAAATCCGTGGCATGTTTCAAAATGGCTTACTTTAAATGTAAAACGTTAACGGAATTGAAACCAAAATGACTTACTTTTGGAATCGTCGCAATGGATTTGCCAACGCCCTCTTCATACGTTTCCAGGCTGATCGCTTTTTTTCTTTTGTCGGCTCGGTACCTTCTACATCTTCTGGAACGAGCTGGGCCGTTGACGAACCTTCCTGAAGGTCAGCTGAGGGCAACAGTCCTTTGGAAGACTCCTCGGAATTCCCTGGTGCAGTCTTCAAGCATGATGGTGTGGTGGGTTGATTTTCTTTGGGTACCAGGTCTTGAACAGTTGCTGAGGATCCATTTGTTTCATTTTCTTGTGTTACATTTTTTTGGGGGTCTGAAGAAATGGAGGGACTTTGGTTTTCTAGAGGGATGTTTTTGTTAGGAACCAAGTCTTGGGCATCTATTGGACTTGAAGACATTATCTTTTGATCAATTCTTGATGCTTCCTCTGTTGTCTCTGTTGTGGCGTATATGCATGTTGAATGTTTGATCGTTTCATGGGGTAGATATTTAGGTTTGTATAGACTTGCATCTTTCTTATTGCTCCTTTCAGTTTCCAGTTCTTGTTTAGACTCATCGGGTTTATTTTCGGCTGTAGAGTCATTTTGATGTTTTATTTGGTGAACTTTTGGGCTGGAAAAGATGTGCTCTATAAGCGAAGAAGATTGCTGTAGATCTAAATCCCCATTATTATTTAACATTTCCAATGCTGTTTGCACTAATTCACGGATATTTTTGATTTGTTTTAGGACTTCAGAGACTTCTTCAGTTGATTGGTTTAGATTATTAGGGACCCCTGGAACGTCGGTTTTTTCTTTCCCTTCAGCTTCATTATTAGGTGTGGGCTCTTTAACTCGGGTATCATGTGGAGTTCCTTCCTCTTTACGAAAAGTTATCTTCTTGATTGTAAACATTATTGCATTTTTGGAGTTTTTGGAGGTGATTTCTGTATTCCTTTTGGATCTCACACTTGATGGAAAGTCGGTTTGGGTTGCCGAGTCTTGAGCTTGTGCTTCTGTTTGAACAGACATGGTGGAGGTATGAACTGATGCCTGAACGGACATTTCTTTGAGCTGTTTAAGATCTGTTTGAGTGATGGCATCTGTATGATTTTCATTGGTCTGCACTGAAGTTGTTTGAAGTTGTACACGCGATGTCTGAGAAGCTTGATGACGATTTTTTGGTTCGAGCTGAGGTATCCGAATTGGGGTATCTGAATATCTGGGACTGTAAATAACCACAGATTTTAATATGGGTTCGCTACTGAGTTTTGATTGAGTGGCACCTAAAAGAGGTAGTAAGGTTATTAGATTTCTTAAGAAAAATCAAGTAATATTTTCAAAATTTAAGTATTTTTTTAAATTTACTGTCGTCAATGTTTTTAGAACTAGTGTATAATGTTATACTATTATCATTCACGCTTAAATATACTAAATATTCGCTTTACTTTTTCGACGTTTGAACCTATCGAATACTAAAACATCATATATTGCATTTGGATATTTGAGGTATTCCTCCAAGTGCATATGAAAAACATTTAGTAAATTCATTTAAATTTTGGTAAATTTAAGATAAATTAAACGGTGTCTTTTTGATTAATAAATTCACAATTAAATCTAATAATTTATACCCAATTTAAAAGAAATATAACCATATCTCGAATGTTGTTAAAAAAATCATTTGAAAAAAGATTGCTGTTTATATGCTTCAAGTTTTTACAAATGAGCAGTAAGAAAGTTCTAAAAAACTTAACTTTATATACTCAGTATTTTTTTTAAATTTTCTGTCGTTAATGGTGTATAATATTGAAATAATATTGTTATGTACGTTTATTTGAAATATAATTATTCTCTTACCCATGATGGTCAAAACGGATGTTAGGTTATTTTGGATTAGCAAAGGAAATAATATTTTGAAGAATAAAATTAGCGTTTTGATTCGACACTATATTTTCCAAAACTTTCTTGATCTAGACACTTTTTAATCTGTTATCTTTGATTTTTTAAATTACATTGTTGCAATAATTTTGTAAGCTATCAACAATAGTTTCATTGTTGTATTTACTAATAATAATATCACACTTAAGACAATGAAATTTTTTATTCATTGTTATCCTGAATATCTATTACATAAATAAAATCAGAATATAATTAGTCATGCATCCTTTTTTTAGTCTGAAAAGTATGAAACAATACATTTAATTATATTGAAATCGGTTTGTTCATAACTTGATCAAACTGTATAAAAATCCCTACATAAAATTTAAACACCTACACCTACATTCAGTGTTATTCTTAGGATTTTTTGTAGGTTTAAAAATACTCCTTGACTTTTTTAGGAGGCGTGTAATTCATTTATGAGAAGTGAAATACGAATAGAAAATTTTTTTTTTGGACAAAATGAAATAGAAAAAAATGAGGATGCTATTTTGGTTTTTAAAATATAGCATATGTTAAAAATTAGAAGAAAATATTAAACATTATAAATAAAAAATTTATTTTTCATCAAACATTCTAAATGAAATATATTTAATATAACAAATTTCAGTAGAAAAACTATTATTATTCGATTTCAGTGGGGCGCCATGCATTTCTTTAAGGAAAGCCTTTGCTAAAAATTCATAGTGTGAAAATACGCCTGGCTAGTTTTTAAAACAGTATTTCCGGTTTTCAATGCGTGAAATACGCTTTCAGAGAGGTTAAAAATATTTCTGCCAACATTAGATCCGTTTTTAGTGCACCATCTAAGAGAAAACTCCCGTTATAATATTTCATCCCCCTTCCGACGTTTTATACAGTTTAGTTCTTTCTTCTTTGATATCTTTTGTAAAATAAGCAAAATGTTTGAAACATTGCTAAACAACGGAATTTTTACAAAGCATTTCCGGAACTGTTTTAAAATTCAGCATCGGTTTTCAAAAGTCGTTATATTAAAACGTATCGAGTAAATGTTTAGTAAAATTTTAACTGATTTTCATATACCAACTTCCAATACCATTATTAAACTGCATGAAAACTATAGCTGGTAACCTCGGAAACCGATTGCATGATATGATTTACGCAAAGTAAAAATATATGTAAATATTCCATACTACAGAAAGAAAAAGAGTTCTCCAATGTAAATAGTAAGCTTAATTTTTATATTATCTTTCTCCCCCGCCTTGGTAAACAAGACAGTAATAGTAATTTTTTTCATATTAATATTTTCTTTAACTTGCCTATACTGATAAATTTCTGGCTAAAGTGATAAATTTCATTCTAAAATTTCGTTTAATTTATCACATTGCCCGAGCACTATTAATAATGCTCAATTAATGACATTGCCCGTAACATATACACAGAATTTAGGTAAAGAAATAGTTTCTGGTGTTTAAAGAAATTGCGTTATAAATAGACTGTTACATCTGTTTCATTTTCCCTTCAAATACCTTTCTTGAAACATGTTTAATTCCATGAAAGAGTTTTTAATTAAATTGGTGCGTCAATTACAATGCAACATTGTGACATGGATATGTATTGTATATACATGACATGCATGATAGTAATATAGAATACAACACGTCGAATCTTAATATTTTCAAACGGCCTAATAAACTATATACGAAAAAAATGTCAAAAAATACTGTACTCTTACCCATGACTGTGAAAGGTCTTTTAAGTTCGAAAAGAATGTCTCTTGTAGAAGGATTATATTGGGATCAGATGAAAAATTAATGAGAACACTCTATTTTCTGCTTTGTACTTTTTATATTCGGAAAAACGCAATATTCATAAAAAGAGATGCAATAACTTTTTCGTTTCTGTCAGTTGTGATTTGTAAGTTACAATAATTAGAAATTTGGTTTCCATAACAATTGGAAAACAACAATGATTTCATTGTTGGTGTTCACTTATCACTCCCAAAACAATGAATTATAGACTACTTTCATTGTTAAATTGTTTTAAAGCGTTTAAAAAATTTAAATAAATTATTTAAAAATTTTCATTTAAGTAAAAAGACTTTTCTTTATTTATATGAACACTGAAGTATTTTCTTATCAAATTTTGTTAATATTCGTCATACATCTAGTTTTACTTAAAAACTATAACACAACCTTTTTTGGGGAGATTTTTCTATTTTTAGAGAGTTGATAAAAAAAGAATTTAACTGAATTTTTTCAAAACTAAACAGAAGCTTCTCTTAACCATGTTAAATTATATTTCACACTTATTTGAGCAATTATATTATTTCACTTTCAACTGATCAGTTAAATTGGAGTTTAATGAAATTTATAATAAATTTTGAATTTTGTCTGGTATTTTTAAAAAAACTGATGTAAACACATAAAATTTTCTTCACCTAAGCCATATTTTAATAATTCAAATACCTGGTTTCGTTTTTCACTTGTTACTACTTTTTATTTAAATTATTATATGAAATTGCAATTACTGGAAAAAGAAATTCTTCTGTAATAAATCCTTAAAAAAAAGGAATAATTTATAAATCACTATAATAGTAGCAAGGATCTTTGTTTTTTGAAAAGAAGCAAATGAAAGAAATCGAGAAAAGCGATGTGAAAAAATTAATTCAAAGTAATGTAAATTCATAGTAAGACATAAGCAAGACATTAAGCAAAGTGAATTCATTGAATTCATTTTTATTAAACGTTAAGCGAACATTAAGTTCCATAAGTCAAATAGTATTTCTTATTACTTTCCTTTTTATTACTATTATTTTAGGAAATATCCTTTCCTGCAGTATTCTTTTCCTGTAAAACCAGTTTTTCTCAATAAATAGAACTTTTTTATATCAATAGAAGAAAATTTTCTTCTTTTGCTAGTTAGAATAATTTTTCCTGTAGAATCTTGTTCTGTAAAACCATTTTCTCCTTCTTTTTTATTAGTATGCGGAAAAGCTAGTTTTCTGAATACACTACACGGCAAAAAATGGGTCAAAATGCCACAAAAATTTTGAAAGCAGATTCTAATGTAAAATAACTCCCTGAATCCTATTTCGACTCCCGTTTTTCTCCATCAGCCTCAGACTTTCGGGGAACAGTCCCTCCCCCTTTTTACGTTTTTCTGGGACTTTATAACTTTGAACTCGATTTTCAGGGTCAAAAAGCATTACTTTAGTCCTCAAATTGCCCCCCAGGTGACAAGAAAGGTTCAAATTAATAAAATAGTATTAATATTTATGACAAATAGATAGGTTTAAGGGGTAATAACACACCTAAAAACGCAAAAAATCGTTAAAAATAGTAGGATTTGTTATACCCTATTTATTTGGCTTATTTCTTTAACAATTTAATTTTGAAGGGTCCTGACCCTTTCCCAAGAACCCAAATTTAATGATGATATGTAGCAATGATTTTTAGGAAAAGCGATTAAGGAGTTATCGCCCCCGAAGGCACCCACGGAAGGGTTCGGAAGGGTTGCGCGCTTAGTAATTAAAATTCATGCTTTGAAAAGTTAAAAAATGAGAATTTGCCGAGTAGTGATATCAAAATATAAAACTCATATTAACACCAGGATCCCCTTGCGAAGATTTGGACTTACCTTAAACCCGTAAATTTGGGTCATTTTGACCTAATGTGAACCTTAAATAAATGGGGAAAATTATTTTGTTCACGAAATTTCTTTAAAATTAAATTTTAAAATTTAAAAAAATCATATAAAAACTCATTCCGTCCAAAGGAAATTAACCCCAAAATTCCCTTCCAAGGCTTTTGTTTGGAACCAAAGTCTCCTAGGGTCATGGAAATAATATCTACTCCTAGGTAAGGGATCCTAGAGAATTCATTGAGATGAATTACAGTGCCCCTAGTGGTGAAATAAAAAAGTTAAAAAATTAACTTTTTAACTGAACTAACTAACTGAAAAACTAAATAAGCAAACCTCAATGCAAATATTGTTGCCAATATTATAAAAAACTCACTGAAAAATTTTATGAAAATATCCTGAATTTTTGAGATACTAGCTTTTGAAAAGAGCACTTTATCAGGCCTCAAAATAGAAAAAATTAGCAAATTTACAATTTTTCAGTATTATTATGTAGTTTTGTGGGTTTTTTTGGCCAAATGAAGCCAAAATGTTATTAAAAATAAAACATGCAAAATTACACACTTTTCTTTTTTGCAGGATTTTGTAAAGCCGTGAAAGGGACTTTAGAAACATCCTGTTTGCCACCGAATTAATTAACTGTAAAGTTTTTAAAATTTCAGCAGATTTTTTTAAATGGTCAATGCCATCAAGATAATAACAAATTATAAAACAGCATTAATTTAATATTTTTTTTGTTAAGATTAATTTTAACATAGATATTTTCATCTTTTCATAAATTTTAATGAGGAAGTTGTATGATTTTTTTTAAATTTTTTTAATCGATCCTTCTTGCAAAAATAAGCAACTACCCAAAATTTGAGGCCGATCGAGAAATTTTTTGATTGCCAAAAAAATTAACAAAAATCCACTTTTTAAAAGCGTGCAAAAATGCCAAGTGTTTGGGATCATCGCGTATGTTGACGTCATCATACTATAAACATTGTTGGAAAGCAATGGAGTTGATGGTAAGATATTTGGCATCTTTAAACAATAAGCGTTTTCAGTCACGTGTTTTTTTTCTTGACTTTTTAATTAAAATATTTAATTACCTGTTCATTTTTTTTTGAAAAATTGATTACATATTTCATTTTACCATACAAAAAACCATACGGAACACTTGTTTGTTTTTAAAATCTGACACATGCAACTTCCTTATTGTAATAAAAATTTTAACTTCTATACTGATTTAGACATTTGATTTCGATTAATTTCTTAATAGCAAATTTCATTCAAATTTCATCGAAACGTATCTATTACCCAAAGGCTCCACAAAATTCTATCTCATTTTCCTCAACTGCACTTAATCTGTTCTTTATCAACATTCGACCCAATAATCGCCTTAACCTTCTCAATTTCCCCTAATAACATCAAACCGACTCAACTTCACCTTGTATACATTTCCTACTTTTTTTTTGATATTCTATCCAACTTCTTAACCCAAACTATTCGAATATCCCCCTGAAACGCATCTTACGAAACAACCAAAAAATATCAACACTACTCCGAGCAACTTCTTTCGCAAAAGCCATATTTCATAACCAGATGAAGACTCCATTGAAGCCGACGTTTTACAGATTGGCCAAACCCAATGAAAAGCAAACCTCATTTTGCTCGGGACATCCACAATAAAACGAGATGCAATCGGCCGAAAACTCAAAGGGAAAGTCCGATAAAGCCTGAAGATGAGACGCCTTTCAAGCGCCATCCATCGCGGGCTGATGCCCAGGAGCTTCGCTAGAGATACGGACGTACAGGGAGAAGGGACAGAGGGAACATAGATTTTATTTCTGTTGCAGAAAGTGGTTATGATGGCAGTAGACTCGAGAACGTTAAAGTAAAACTTATTTATTGACGACTAGCATAAACTTAAACAAGCACGAGAGGGCATGACAAAAAGTAGTTCAGAGTAAACAAAGAACGGCGCTAATGAGGTATTCTCCCGTTTTGAGATTAAATTTTATTAAAATGGAAGATAAAAAACCATGAAGAATGACGTTTACATCAAGTATTTTTGTAGCCTAGTTTCTGAGATATAAATTTTTGAAAGTTCGTTTTTCGTTTGGGCGCGAAAACACTTTCAAATCGCAAATCCTGCGCTGAGATGTCACATCCAATAGAAGCCCGTTTTCTGATCACAATGAGTAATCAAGGAAAAAATGATTAATCAAGGTCATTTTCCCGTTTGTATTATAGAAAAAAAATCCCTCTAAGTTTCATTAAAATCCGAGGGGGTCAGGTTGAATTTTGCCATTTTTTGGTTGATTTCACATGGAATGACCCACATAGAAAGAACTCACTAAAAATTGAAAAAAACTTACTTTCTGTAGGGGACAAAACCCCTTAATTTTGAAAAATTCCACACTTTTTACCCAGTTTTATATGGTTTTTTTTCAGGGTTTTATTGAAAAACCCCAACCCTGATCACTCTTGAAAAATAATCCTCTTCAACTTCAGTATGATATTTTCTTGTAAAATGTTTTCAACCCTTCTATATGATTTCCCATGTTGAAGCTCATTCAGACTTTTCACTTTTGATCTTTCATTTTCGAGAAACTATCCAAAGTGAAAAATGTGAATTGGCATTTCACTCTTTATTCCTTCACTTTTCTATGCTAACGAGCGATTCATCGGACTGAATCACTCAAGATGAACAACAAAAGTGAATCAGTGTTAATGAGCCTTTACGGATTTCTGATTCCTCGCAAACT
The DNA here is from genome assembly GCA_024610705.1 of Tetragnatha versicolor. Taxonomy (NCBI): domain Eukaryota; kingdom Metazoa; phylum Arthropoda; class Arachnida; order Araneae; family Tetragnathidae; genus Tetragnatha; species Tetragnatha versicolor. The sequence goes on from JANDEH010000019.1 coordinate 4,231,928, forward strand.
TTCGCCAACTACAGATCGCCCAAGCTGTCTTGGCGATCTGTAGGAGCTTGGTATGTTTCGCCAAACTGGGAGAGAAAAGAAAGTTAGCAATTATCTATCCGTAACTCGTAGATTCTCCCTGTACGTTCGTTTTCTGGAGCTGTTTTCGCACTCAAAAAACAAACTTTAACAGGATCTCAAGCGTTTAATATTGATGGTATTTACGTGAAACTTTGGACTTATGGGTTTTAAACTATGATCTTTCAGATTATCAAATCAAAAGAAATGATTTCCAAATACAAAATAAAGTTTTGGCAGATTTTTCATATTTTTTTGTGGTTTTTTGACTTTTATTCGTAGAAAAAAATTTTTAAGTGAAAACTTTTAGCATAATTTTAAAAATCATATTAAACCACAAAATTTGAGACCATGATTAAATTTTTATCAATAGTAGTTCTTCTGCAAATTGAATTTTTCAATAATTGTTTTAGGGTGTCGCTCCATTTTTAACTCCTTGGGATTTGGTCTGGGACCCCCAAACCCTATGTGATTCTGACTCGTCTACACTGTAAAAAAAAACTGTAGAAAAACAGAAATTTCAATAACAGTGACTTTATGTTTACAGAGATATTCTGTCATGTAACATTCCCACCGCACTTCTATTTATTTTATGTAAAATAACAGCTTTTACCTAGTTTTTTAGCTTATCTGTACTCAAACAGAAACTTACTGCATTGAAAACCAATACAGCTATTGGCAACGTTATACTGAATCTTCTTTGGTTCAGTGGTAGTGTGCGTGCTTAGCATGCGGTAGGTCGCGGGTTCTATTCCCGGATATCAATTAATTAAAATTGAAAAAACTCTACTAAAATAAGTGCATGCGCACAAGCAGAAAATTACTGAGAGGCAACAGAAAAATCTGTAGCCCACTTGACAGAAAGTTCCTTTTTACAGCATTTACCTGTAGGTTACAGCTTTTTTCTGTTTACAGGATTTTTCAACCTACAGATTTTTTCTGGCAACTTTTGCTGCCAGAAATTTTCTGTTTTTTTGCAGGATTATTTTTTACAGTGTAGGTGTCTACTATCCACCCTAGAAGTGTGACCCATTATTTATGGGACACCCTGTATATGTACTGATTAAAAAAATTTATTTTAATAACTGATTTTGCATTATCAGCACAATAAAGCATCAATTCAAATCAATCAAATCAATGAAAGGTAATGCATCAATAAAAAATTTTCTTTTTTCAACTTAAACTTCCCTTTTTTGGGGTGTCCACTGGTACAGGTACTGGGTCTATCCATTAGGGAGAGCAGGTTGTTGTACCTATGGACACAAATTCGTCAAGTTATTTAAACTTTATAATATCCAATTTTTTTCAAGATTTGAGCTAAGAAAAATTAAAACGTTATTTTTGTCCGAATGTACAACAGTCTCCCCTACAATTATTAAAGTTGTAATAAGTTTAAAGCAAAAAATAAAACAGAAATAGACTATTATTCACTGTGTCACGAACCTTTTACTAGAAACGTTTCGATTAAAAAAATATACGTGTGCAAAACAATATGAAAATAAATAGTCTTGAAAATATTAACAAAACCTGTAAATCGTCTGAAATAATTTAAGTTTTACAGATACACATTTGACGGACACATAATTATAAGTTTTCTTGAGTGAAACTATAGAAATACAAACCCCTGGGATTCTATTTATTCTTATAAAAAACAAATTTGGTTTGAATGACGTATAATTAGTCACCACAAAAAATTATATTAATAGATTTTATGAGACATAGGTTTACAGCATGGGCGTAGCGTATAGCCAGGGTTCTGCTTTGGGGAGGGGGGAAGCAGAGCAAACAGTGGCGGATTTGTTTTACTAAGACGGTGTGTGGAAGTGACGGACTAAGAATTTTTTTCTAAATCAAATTGAATCTTCTCGCCGAGCATAATATGAAAAAAGTTGTGATTAATCGTGTTCTAAATTCCTAGAAGATGGTTTGGGAGAGGGCCCAAAAAGCAGGTTTTCAACTCGTTTTTGGTACAGCTAATCCGAATTTCGGATATACATGTTCAAGAATTAAATGTATATTTTTGATAGGATTTACGTTTTTTTGAGCTTATTCAAAGAAAACGTTGTAAAAAATAGTTTCAAGTAATCGAAGGGGATCTGGAAATTTGACCTGAAATTGATTGTCCTTGATTTCTGATTTGACCATGATTGAACATTGACATTGATTTCTGGAAATTTTTTTAATTCGTTTGAGGGGAGGGCTAAAGCCCCCTAGCTCTCCCCTGGATCCGCCAATGATAGTAGACCTTTTTTGTGTTTTCGGAGACCAATTTTAAAGCTCCTGAAGATAGAGCCAGGGTATAGTTGTTGTTGTTGTTGTTGTTGTTGTTGTTGTTGTTGTTGTTGTTGTTGTTGTTGTTGTTGTTGTTGTTGTTGTTGTTGTTGTTGTTGTTGTTGTTGTTGTTGTTGTTGTTGTTGTTGTTGTTGTTGTTGTTGTTGTTACTTATCCCACCTGGTGTAGGAAGGCCTACACCAGGTCCAAAAGGCCCCGTCGCGCCAGATCCCCATAGATGAGATCCTGCTCATCCCACAGCTGCCTCCATGAGGCGCCAAGACAATTAAGTAGGTGAGCAGGACTGGCAGGGAGAGAACACGAACAAGGGGGAAAAATCCTCTCCCCATTCATGAACCTCATACCCCTTATATGGCCACTCCTAAACCTCGCCATAGCTGACTGAAGAGGCCGCGGGCCGCTACAGGATATGGACAAACCAGGACTATGGGCAGCATACCAGTGGTGAACCGGTGGATTACGCCAAACAGAGAGCAATTGCTGTCTGTTTAAGGAGTGGATTTCCGAGGGAGTAAGCTCATTGGAATTTATTGTTGGAAGATCACAACCATTCTTGGCAAGTGTATCCGCAATCTCATTACCGTTCACCCCAACGTGTGATGGGATCCACTGAATAGATACAGGTTTCTTCAGACTGATCTCGTAGAGATGCCTCATAATAATCTGGTCAGGGATATTAAATATCTGTGGCCAATTTTTAAGATACTGTATAGCACTCTTGCTATCAGTCAAAATCCAGATACTATCTTTGTCAGTGGTAAGGGCGTGATTTAGTGCTGCTCCAATAGCTATGATCTCCGATCTAAACACTGAACAACAGTCAGGGTTCCGGATGCTGAGTCTACTTTCGTCCTCAATATTATCCACGAAAACACCACTCCCGGTCCTACCATCTTCCATTTTGCTGCCGTCTGTATAGATGACCAAGGCCTTGGGTGGGATGCTATTAACCACCTCTAAGGACAACTGTTTTAGAAGGTCTGGGTGATCTACCTGTTTATTGGCGTGGGACCTCAGTACATCATTAAAACTGATATTCTCCAATGTTACAGTCGGGGGTAAACAATCAAAGGTGGTCATAGGAACTACCCCAAAATTTATAAAACCCTCTTTCCTCACATATTCCAGTGGAGTGTCTCTTTTAAGACGTTGGTTACTTTTCCAATTCAAAATGAATTTTGAAGTCCTGTTAAAATCTCCAAGACTGTTCAGCTTGTTAAAATATTTAAAAGAACCAATCCTAAATCTTGTGGTCAAAGGTACTATGTCAGCCTCGAAAAGGACCACTTCATTTGGGCAGCTATTTCTTAACCCTGTGATAATTCTTGCTGCACTTAACTGAACTCTATCCAAAATCTTTAAATTAGAGACCGAAGCCGTTTGAAATATCTGGTAGCCATACTCGAGGATGGGACGTACAAGTGTACAATAAGTAAGTCTGAGAATGGAAGCATTAGCTCCCCAGTCTCTACCTGAAATATACTTCAGAACCCGAAGACGCTTTCTAGCCTTAATAGCTATTTTCTCTATGTGTTTTTTACAATTTATTTCAGGATCCAATGTAAAACCCAGGTATGTCGGATATTTGTCACAGCCCAGCAACTGATCAGCAAAATAAACTGCAGGAGAATAATTATAGAGGTGTCTATTTGTAGTGAAGAAAGAACTAGTTGACTTGGAAGCATTAAAGCTTAACTTGTTCACTTCAGGTTAGCTATTCACTATTCAGGTTATATTAGAATCAGGGTATAGTATATTGTTCAAGGGTATAGTATACCCACAGTATATTGTTAATTTCAAGAGGGGTTTTGGATCTTTCATGGAATTAATGCAAAATTGTTTTGATCAGTACTTAGCCCCAAACTGAAATAATGGGTCCTCCGCCGTAATTTTTTTTTTGTAATTTGTCACCAAAAAGTAGTTATTTAAGGACCACTGGAGGTGAATTACTCTTTATATAATTCATACTTTTTTCAAGGCAAAAATAAGCATGTGAATAGAGTCAAATCCCTAACCCCCTCTTGGATACTGTCCTGGGTCAACACTCTAGTAATCTGAAAATAATCTGAAAATCTAGTTCAAAATTTTCCTTTTTGAAAATTAATTAGTTAAAAATATAGTAAAAAATTATTCAGGATTTAGGGGGAGGGGGCAGCTCCCACTCCCTGCACCCCTCGCTACGCCCATGGTTTATTGGTTAAAAAAGGAGCACCTCTATAGTACCCAAGCAGAACAAATGTTCAAGATTTGGCCAATTGTTGATCTATTGGTATAATCTGTGAAAACTATGAAAAAATATTAAACAAATTATTAAAATATTATTCCGTGTAAAAAGAGTGATAAATTATGTTGATTTTAAATGTTATAAACTGTTCATTTAGAATTGGCACCTGAAAAATAGTGATTTCCCCCTCGCCAAAAGCGTAATCATAGCTACGCTCTTCTCGCAGCCTCATATACTGATTCGTTGGCTGTATTTTTCTACTGCAGATGAGGCTTGCTAGAAAATATAAGGCGCATCTTTGGGATATGTTTATATTTTACCGGTTTACCGAAGTCAGGTGGGAAAAAAGTAGTGAGCCTTCTTCGTCGCTTTGACGTTGATAGTTGCCATGGATACTGATTCGGTGGTGGTGGAAGGAAATATTTTCAGGCACCTCTCTATTCAAAATGAATAAAGTATACAAAATGATAAATGGCCTCCACTTATACAAAAAAAGGTTAAATCTGATAAATTAATAGATATGGTTAATAGTGTTAATAAGAGGAAAGGCAAGATTTTACATTTTCGGGAAATCTCATTCCATCCATTGTATTTCCTATTAAATTTAAAATTTAAGTTATTTTGTTTACTTTTTCTTGTTCTCAGTGTATAAATAAGCCAAAATAAAAACTGTTTGTTAATTTAAAAGTGTTTTACTACCTTTTTTTTATCCAGTGAATGTAACGAAAAAGAGGAGTATTAGTTATACACTGCTAAAATGCTTAACAGCAATTGCTGGCGAAAGGAGCAGCAGAATCTATACTGTGCTGGTTCAAATAGTAAAAATAATGAATATAATAAATATAACGAAATAATGAATATAATGGAGTATTGAATATACTCCATTGGTATTAAACTTCCTTAAGGACTCAGTTTCATAAAACTTTTTAATCTTAGTCTTACTATTTCACCCTTTTGTGCTGTGAACTAAGCAAAACTATAATTTAATTGTATAGATCAAAGTAGTTATTAAGATTTTTTTAACTAAAATTTCATAAGTTTGAAAAAGAATAAGTCCATGTTAGGTTTTAACCCTTGTGTTTAAAGAACCATAAAATGCAAGATGCAATAAAGGAGGTGGGTTAGCAATAAAATAATCACAATTGAAAGTTCAAATGAAGTGTTTTATTATCTAAGGAAAATATTTCTCTTTCACATACAAAATGCTTTGTAATAATTACAAAACCGCGACACTGTATAATTTTTATGCCATATATTGCTTAACATTTCACACTAAGAAAAGAGTATAAGACCGCTGGTAAAGCTTGCGGTATGTGTTCATATATAATTTTCAAACAATTTTCGACTTCGACACCAAAATAAAAAAAGGATTTATTTGTAGAAGGCGAAGGATAGAAAAAATATAAAATGGCAGTAGGCAAGAGTTAAAACTTATCGTTCAAGAGACTTTAATTTCTCTTGCAGCTGCGTTATTTTTAAAATTTGCTCTTTACAAGAGCAAATTAGGACAGTTAGGCTTAAGTGGACAAAAAGCTGTATGAAACATTGATATTTGAATTTCTAATAAAAGGCAGTGCGTTTGACATTAAAAAACCAACCGACGATGAGAGGAGCTAGTCCCATTCAAATGACAAGCAGCGAATCAGGATGATCCTGTTCCAGAGTCCACCAATCAAAAGCACTCGGCCACGCCTCTCAGGCCTTGTAGTACGCCATATTGGCCGAAGGGGCCCAATAGGCTCCCGAGGCTGCGACGGGGGCGTATCCGACAGACTTCCCCACAGTGGGGAGGGAGTAGCCAGCGGGGGATATGATCTTGCTGACTGGACTGGAGACCACCCTGGCTGTAGGGGCGGAATATGCATAGTAGGGGTAGCTGGCTCTCATGGGCTGTTGGACGACTGTGTAGGATTTGTAGGGGGTGGAGTAGGGCGAGCTGTAGGGGTAGCCGACGGGGCCGGAGTAGATGTATTGGACTGCTGCTCTTGGGGGAAAGAGCGATTTCTCTTCTTTTTCTTCTTTCTTTTCTTTTTCTGCAAGAGACGTGCAAAGGGTGTAAAGCGACAGATAACCATAGGATCATATAGCATCTCAAAAAATTCCATTATCTATTTCCAAAAAATTGTGTCGGTCATTCATGACCTATCTTATAATTCCACTGGATTAGTATACTCTAGAGAGCCTAAAGTAGAAGAGAGGTGACAACAAGATCAATCCACTGTCTATTTGTCCACTGACTGAGTCTGCGCAGAGACTATTTGATGAAACGAAATTTCGATTGCGCACAGGGCCCGACTTACAAGTTTGGGGGCCCAGGGCAAAAGACTCACTGGGGGCCCCTGATATATCTTAAATTAAAATTTAAATTCATTGACTTAAAATAACGAAACCATCTTTAATTTAAGTGCAAACACTTCGTAAAAGTTATTTATTTAAAAACTTCATAAGCTTAATTGATTTTGAATTCATATAAATTAATAAATTTATTTTACACTCTTTCAAATTTTATAAGCTTTTTTCTTAGCTTTAGCGCATTTCTTAGTTTTTGGGGCCCCTTTAAAACGGGGGCCCTGGGCAAGTGCCCCGAATGCCCTCCCAGAAATCAGGCTCTGATTGCGCAGTCTCTTTGGACAAAATTTCGAAAGATCGAACTTGTTGTCGCCTCTCGCCTCTCTTCTAACTCTAGGCTCTCTAGTATACTCTGTCTCCTGTGTAAGTTCTTAAAACAACTCTTAAGTCCCAATTTGTGGTCTTTCTTGTTTATTCATGTGTAAAACTGACACATTTTATAGTTGTAGATAGTATACGAACACTAAGTTTAAAACTAGCTTCAAAGGGAGTGTGCGGGGAATATCAAAATTTAAAAAATGAATAATTTTTACGTCAGTACATTCTGAAATTTAAGTGATTTTGTAATATTGTGTTTATAAAGGAAAATTTTTCTTACTTTCTTTCTTCTTCTCTTCCTTTCCTTCTTCCTTACTTTCTCCCTCTTCACTGCTGCTGCCTTCTCCTTCTTCTTTACTCTCTCCTTCCTCGCTACTGCTGCCACTCTCTGCAGAAATGGAAGAAAAATCATCGTTAGAACAAAAACATGGAACTTAAAATGCTAAGCTCACACTTGTCACACAGTAAAATTCATTTGACTATTCGAAGTTATAAAAAGACAACTTACAAAATTGAAAGCAACTGAAGTTTTAAAATCATTTTTAAAATTTATTATGGAAAAGAAATAATCAAGTAATAAACTTTCTATATTTTGACGAATCATATTAAGAAGAATCATTTTTCAATGAAATATTACTAATATTTTAATTAAAATATATTCTATTTCGTTACGATATGTTAGTGATAGAATAGTCGATACGATACCTATGAGATGGAATAAGATATAATAGCAGAGAGATGAAAAGGATATAATGTTATGATAGTTTGAACTATTGAGAGAAAATAACAGGGATAGAATGATAGAGATTGAAAATAGGGAATAGCAAATAAAGAGATAATACGTTAAGAAGAAGAGATATAGTAATAATAAAATAAGTAGAGAAAGATAAAATGGAAGATAGTAATGAATTAAACATTTTTAAAAAAGATATAGGATGAGATATTTGGGGAATGTAAGAAAAAAACGATTTGTTAAAAGGGAAAGAGAGAGAAAGATGAGGGGTTGGAAATGTTTACTGATCGAATTGAGAAGATATCTTCGCTGTGAAATCAAACAGGCATACCTGCAAAAATTGAGTTTTTGAGTTATTGGTGTCAAAAAATTCATTCCCCCCATCTATTTTTATGTCAAACCGGCATATCGCTAAGTTGAATAAAACTCCGTCAGGTCGCGTTGGACCGGTATGCATGTAATCGGGAATGGCCATTTTGTTTATCAGAAGACAGATCTATTGCGCAATACACCAGTTGATTAAAAACCTTCAAAGTGGAAAGAAGGAAAGATGTCCATCATCTAAGTAAAACTGAATTATACCACAATATTATATTTTTATTATTATTTTAAGTATCACATGCGAAAACTCTAAAGCGCTCTAGTGAAAAATGTGCATTTTTCAGATATGCCGGTTTGATTTCACAGCGACGATATAGGGAAAAGGAAGGGTATAGATTAGAGAATAAGAAAGAGAGTATATATTAAGAAGGATTAAAGGACAGATAGATTGGGAGATATCAATGGAGAGATATGTTTTAGAGAGATAGAATAAGAAGGTTAGTGGATACATCTTAAAATTCATAAAATGAGAAATATTAAGAAAAATAAAAACAGAGAGAACTAAAAAGAAATAGAGGAGAACATAACTCACCTCCTTCTTCTTTGCTCTCCCCTTCCTCCTTGCTCTCCCCTTCGCTGCTCTCGCTAGAAGAGGAGGAGCTGCTCTCGCTGCTGCTGCTGCTGCTTCCCTCCTCCTTCTTCTTGTCGCAGTCTGCCAGTGGCGCAGGGATGGCGTAGGGGGCGTACATGTAGGGCGAGTAGGGCTGCAGTTGGTAGGCGCCGTTGTCCCCTGGGTAGTAGGTGTAGTAGGTGCCCATGCTGCAGGCCGCTTCCAACATGCACAACAGCACGCCCGCGCTCACCAGGAGAGACTGGAAGAGAATACGAGTGTGTGGTTATTTTGGGAGAATGGTAGAACCAACTATTTAGAAAGTGTTGGAAAATAAATTTATAACATAAGATCGTCGCTTAAGGCACAACATGACATAACTGCATTTTTCCAACTTTAGAGGAGACGAAAAAAACCCATTTCACTCCTGATGCGAAATTGTAATAATATAATATGAAAAGGGAGTATTTCACCACTACCTCTGGTTTTGGGGAGAATAAGTGTTAACTCCAACTCTCAAGCTTCGCCTCCAGCCATGAACCGGTTTCGTCCTTGTTAGGACTTATCAACACGGCATAGGAAGGCAACGCAAGAGAGTGGAGGACTAGACTAAAAGCTCTCCCTCCGCTCTCTAGCGTTGCCTTCCTATGCCGTGCTAATGAGTCCTAACAAGGACGAAACCGGTCCATAGCTGGAGGTTACGCTTGAGAGTTGGAGTTTACAAATATTTTAATAGTTTGTAAACCTTTATTTTAAGCCTTTTTGACCGGGGTTTGAGATGAAACGCGTCACTGTGCCGGCGTCCCTAACGAAGTCAATGATCAGGCCTGCAGTTATGCCATTTGCCTTATGATTGCAGGTTTGCTAAAAGGACAAAAAAGACGATTGCAGCGATTTGAGTCGTTTTTTCACAAAACCGTTTGTGCCGTGGTTGAAATTTGCATAATTGAAAATGTCATATCTCTTAAGCGACAAGATATGTCTGGTGTGAGCAAAAGCAAACTGAAAACAAAAGGGCTGTTCATAAAAATGATCATACACTTTTTCAACGTACTTCCATCCCCGAACCGTAAAAAAGTACGGAAGGTTACACAATGAAGTAGTGGAAAGAAATCGCTGAAAGAAGTGGGAAAGCTGACTACACAAGCAAGATTGTAGAAAACAAGTCCTCGTCCGACAGCGTGTCCACTGATACTTTGAAGCAAGTTTGGGAGCATGAGCTAGAGGATATTTCGGACGATGAAGAAGTTCCAGTGCTCAGGAGTTTGAAGCACAGATGAATCTGGCGGACGGAATGAAGCAAGACTCCATGTGAAGATGGCGGCATCCAAGAGAACGCGATGAGCCCGTCAACCATTTTACTTCACTATTTTGAGCCGAAAAGGCGGAATAAGGAAAGGATCCTTTCCTTGGCGTGACGACATTAATTCCAAATCAATTACAAAAAGAGTTTCCATTGTATAGCAAACTAAAAACGAAAAGATGTTCTAATGTTACGTAAAAACAAGCAAGAAAATGTGTACTTCCAAGCAAGTAAAACAAAAAAGTTATAAATTATTTGCAGCTAGCCACTCTGTAACTAAATGTTATGTGCATGCAAAGCTAATATGCAAGAAAGTGCATACTTTTAGAAAAAAATATTATGCAATAAAGAATCTACTGTTGTATGACGATTTCGTGTCCACAGGTCTAAATTGTGTCATGGGCGCACGAATGACAATTCCTGATAGCTGCACGATACAGTTGAGGAAAGTGAAGAAGGGACCATCCATAAATGAATCGCCAGTTTGAAAAAGGGAATAAGTCCAAAAAATTACAAATTAAAAATTAAATTTGCTTTTAATTTAAAAATGATTTTTTAAAACTTTTTTTATCCAGGGAACGTTTGACCCATTCATATTTGCAGTGGCGTATATAAGGGGGGGGCCGAGGGGGCCCTGGCCCCCCCCGAAATCCGGACTAGGTGTACTAAAACACGCTAAAACCCTGTTTTTAGGGCCAAATTTCCAAAAATTTTCTGGGGGATCTGGGGGAGGGCCCCCAAACCCCCCTTTCTGATTGGAATTTTCATAATCCTAATCTTTTTATAATAATTTCATCAAAATCCTAATCCTGCTTACATTAAGTTCACCCAAATGCAAATCCTATCCAAAAATATAAATCAAAATTCGGACTAGGTGTACCAAAACTAGTTAAAACCAGTTTTTAAGAGTCAAATTTTCAAAATTTTTCTTGGGGAGGACCACTCAGACCCCCTTTTGGTTTTTTTAACAAAACTACACACTTTTTTTTATATAATAAGTTCTTTTAGATGTAAATTTTAACAAAAAAATACATAAAAAGTTACATTGGACGTAATGAATTTGCTTGGGAGGGTGAAAAATAATTTTGGGCCCCTCCCGAAATAAATTTCTATATACGCCACTGCATATTTGCTTACTCCATTGATACTGCTTTAATGACTCAGTTTCATAATGTATTTTGAAATTTATCTGTCTCAATCTTTTATTACTCACTTATGCGTTAACTAAGTAGAAATTTAATTTAAACGTTTTTTTTGAGATTTTTCCTTCATTTGAAATTTCCTAAGGTTAAAAAAGGGAATAAGTCGAAAGGGATTTTTTTTACTGTAAAATACTTTTGAATATATTTTATTTGTTTTGATTATTTATTTCCCTTTTTGCTAAATAAGGGTCTGAATTCCCAGTAAAAATTTGGTAGTTATACAACGAAAATTTCATTATTTATACAGTTTTTTTTTTCGATTTTTTCAAAACTTGGTACTTGGTTTTTGAACTTATTCCCTGTTTAAAACTGACTATTCAAATGATGTCACACTTTTTTTCTCACGTATCTGACTCCCTTACCCCCTTTGTTTACTCTTTCTCACATAACGAACAGTAAGAAAGTGTCTTCTAAAAGTCAAGGTATTTGCTCTTGTTTTACTGGGAGGCAAGATTATGAACAAAAAAGTATCCACTGTTACGCAAAACTAATAGGGCTGCTGGAGCCATATTCTTGGTTGTTTACGCCAAAATGGACTTCAAACGTCTTCTGTAAGAAAGATACTTTAAACACCAATTTTTTTTATTTACTATCATTTATTTATTAGTGAAAATTCAACAACTCTATTTAAGAAAAATAAGAAATAGGTGTTTGAAGAGGCTAATGAAGAATGTTTTTTTTCATGTCATTTATTAAATACTATTTGTTGTAATTATTTTTTTGAAACCCCACACTGTGTCCAAAAATATCACAAAAACTCCTCGACGTCTACCAGAAAATAAAAGGATTATTAATTATATGAATCATTTGAAGTTTGATGAACCATAGTAGTCCCACTTCCTTGAAACATTGAGGACGATTCAAAAGGGTAGACCACGCTGTTAGAACCGTCCAGAATGTTCAAAAGTTAGTTTGAAACACTATTTTCATATTTCAAAAAAAAATGCTATGGGGGATGACTTCCCTTTTGGTTATACAAAAATTCCGTTTAATAAAAAACAAATTAATCACATGGGTGAAGCTATAATTTTTTACCATAATTTATCGACCAGTTTTTACATCTACTGGGATTTTCGCAACACCCCTTTTTAGGTGTCCCAAAAATTATTATGACAAAACTCCTAATATCGTTTATCATTTTGCTCCCACGTGTAAGTAGCATTAGAGGTAAAAAAAAGTTTGGTTCTTCTCCAAGCAATAAAATCTAGTTACATGACTTACGTCTCTTAACTAAAACCAAAATCGTGAATGCTTCAGAAACAAAGTCAGAACAACAATAGTAAATGTATGCATTCGAATGTGAATTCGGATGCGGCTTTCCGCACACGCTGGAGACAATGACAGAATGAATGAAACAAATGAAATGATCTCGAAGAAAATTGTATAAAGAATGAACACGTTTTTACTGCCTCTAAAATCTTCAGCATACTCGGAGGGAGTTTTATTCCTTTCCATTGTTCGTTTTGCGTGGCAGATGACGTCCGATGTTTCTCATGGCTTTGAAATTTGTACAGTATTTCAACTAAACTCTTGTTTATTTTTACTTGTTACTCTTTAACTGATGGATTTTTTTATTGCTTTACTATGTTTAAGTAAAGATGAGCATACTAGAACGGAATTTCGAGGGATTTTCTTCAATAATTTTGTTATTACCAGTACGAAGAGGCAGGATTGAATGATGCTAAAACTAAATTTGTAGTAGCTAAAACAAGGACATATACAAGGGGTAGTTATAATGGGTTATTATTTCAATGGGTAGTTTGGGATGTGTGAAGCCCCCATCAAAAATGTCCTGATTATTTTTTTATTATAAAGTCTACAGAGTACAAAAGGGATCCTTTTTCGGAAGTCACCCAAAAGGTTCCAAATATCCAAAAAAATGTAAAGCAAGTCCTTAGAAAAAGTGTGGTTTTGTGATCAATACTATAGTTAGAATAAAAATCAATTCGTAATAACAATTTTAAAGAGCATATTTGTTTTTAAAATTTTTTACACATTTGTTGCCTTTAACAAGATGTCAGTTTTTATGTAACGTAACATCAAGTTCAGTGGTCAAGGATAAGTATCCAGAAGTACCTGCCCATTGGAAAAAAAATGTAACGTAACATACGTTGTGGAATGATTACGCTTTAACTTAACTTTTTTGGGAGGGTTGACAAAAAATTAGTTTTTGAACACTATTTTCATGCACACAGAGTTAAATGTATTTTCTAAAAAGAAAAAGAAAACTGTAAGCTTGTTTGTTAACTCTCAAATTTAGGGGGTAAAGGTGGGTTCGATGCAGTGACATTGTGAAAAAAAATTTTGGAATTGCATATTGTGCAATTTGGGAGAAATACGGGGTAAATATAGTTCATCTTTATGGTCGAAAAAAATTCTGACTTTCGGAGGGGGATATTAACCCCAAGTTCGTATTTTGGCTACGCCCCTATAAATGACCTCGTGACAAAACACCCTTTGACATTGTTACTGCTACGCTAAAAATTTTCCGAGGCAAATGCCTGAACATATAAGTTATCGTCAAAACTTCCACGGAGTATTGTTAAACCATATAAAACTGTGTTAAAAAATTAAGCTAGCAGAAAGTTTTGAGTCAAACATGGAAGATTCTAAAGCAATGGAAGAAGTTTTACAAATTATTATTTAGACAGTTTTAGCAAAAGGTTCAATGTCAGTTTTACGATACAAGATAAATAGTAAATATAAAATAGCTGGACTAGAGAATTCAATGAAAAACTTAAGACTACAGAGATCATGACATGTCTTTTGAGAAAAGAGTTAGAAATAAATAGGAAAATATGGTGGGTTTAAGGTGTGTGTACAGTTAATGTTCATATCTGGCAATGTTCGGAATACCTAGATAAAGTATGAAATATTTTGTACTTTGGTGACGCGAAAAAACCGTTCAATGCAAAAACCGTTCAAAAAACAAAAAAATTCATAGCTTTACACATGTAATTAATTTGCTTTTATTTTATTGAACGGTTTTTGTATTGAACGGTTTTTTCGTGTATCCTGTTTTTTACCTTAGGTAATTCTCATTTTACCTTAGTTTTTCTGAACAATACCGAATTTTGGACATTAACTGTAACATATACGAAAAGGATCTCCTTCTATCTATACAGTTGATAAAGTAAGTTTAAGAAAATAGGAGAAAAGTAACTTTCATTGCTACAAGATGTAGTACGTTCAACTCAAGAATTAAAAATTTTTTTTTTCGAATGGTTGAACAAAGATCATAGATAGGCATTACATAAAGGGGACAATTATAATAAACACTTTATGACTCAATGAACATTTCAAATTTATCTAAAACTCTGTCACTTTAACGGCCGTATTCACCGATAACCTGACCGGCGGTCATGTCAGGAAACCATGGTTACAGCCTCTGATTGGTGGAAGGAAAATATTGAATTATTTTTCCACCAATCAGAGGCTGTAACCATGGTTTCCTGACCTGACCGCCGGTCAGGTTACCGGTGAATACGGCCGTTAGTCACTAACGGCCGTATTCTGTGCTACTTAACCAGCGGTTAACCAGCAGTCAAAGAAGGATTCCACCAATCACAGTCGGCGATTCCTTATTTGATTGCCGGTTAACAGTGGTAAGGTAGCACAGAATACGGCCGTAAGATGCATTGGTATAGAAATGTGGAGAAAAATGGCAGAACATACCAATGAATGTTATATCCATAGAAGATCTTACACAAGAGAGCAGAACAAAAAACATTTTTTGATATCAAACAAAAGCTTACAAACTATCGGTTAGATAGAATTGTTAAGAGGTCTCAAAACGAGGCTTGGTGAAGACCATTAAACTAAAATAGTATTACAAACATCTCTATTACTATTTATTCCATTTTCCAGGATGGATGGCCGAGTTGATTGGAATTGATCTCCTAACGTTCCACCCTCTTCTTCGGAGGGGATCCTCAGTGGCAAAGAACCCAATCAACACGGCCATCCATCCCGGAAAATGGAATAAATAGTTACTCCTCAGGTCGTGGAAGTTTTCATCATTGTATCTCTATTAGTATTTGGATATTTTGAAGCAAACCGGCAAACCGGCTTGTTGACTTACCAATCTAGCCATGCTTAGAAAGAGAGGTGTTCCAACAAATCCAACCGACTACTATCACAAACCCACAAAACGACAGATTGCAGGAGGTGCCGGAGGACCTTATATACGTGTATAAACACGCCTCGTTCTCGTACCCGCCCGAAGGAATTCTTTTGACCCGTTTCGGGGTGCTTTATGACAATTTCTCGCGTAAAAAAGGGGAGCTGTCGCATTAAGGCATTGTCTTCACCCGGCCTTGGTGTCGTATTGTCAACGACGAGTCCAACGTTACACAAGGTTATCAATTTATTTTCGAAGATTCGACCGAATAATTCGATGCTTGGTTGCTTCTGCCGTCGCTGTTGTAAATTATTCGCCGGATTTTTCCCTCGCCAAGGATGGATTGGGGACCGTTGCGTCATCCGATGGAGTCGTTCGTTCATTCATTCGTTCGTTGATTATGCATATTTGCCGATTACACTTCGTAAGATGCGAGCGAAGGATCTGATTGGTTCGGTGGTTCCGAATACGAGATTGCCGGTCGCTCTGATTGGTTCTGGTGGAAATCGTTAGAAGTGGGATTGGGAAGTGTGCGTTGTTGGTGGGGTTTTTGTTTAGATGCGGGATTAAGGAGTAGTTATGGATTTTGTCGGGCGAATAACCTTTGGAGAAGGATGATCATTGCTCAACTCAACAGGCTTTTTTTGTTGTAAAATGTGAAAAGCTTAGAGTAATGGTCGTTTGTTATTTTCTTTTCAGCAACGAATGTAGTATCAGCAAATGCCCTTCCTCCTAAGTAGCACATGTTATTAACCGATATTGTTCGGCACTGTGAAGATGTTGCGGTCATCAAAGAGAATCATAGAAGAAAGGGTGAAATAATGAGAGAGAGAGAGAGAGTATTGTTTGTATTTTTCCCTATTATTATGCAAATGGACTTCTGTCTGCATGGTGTTGGATAAATAAATAAATAAGGAATAGTAAGAGTAAATTACGAGCAAAAATTAAGGAAAGAGAGGATCCCAAATACTAATTTTAGAAAATTTCTATCAAGGATTTCTCTTTCAATGTCCTAGAAAGATAATTTAATATTTTTCCTACGGTAGAATCAATTTTTCTTAAAATAACTACATTTCAGAGCATCATATCCTAATCTTATATACTCAATAAGTAAAATGAACTTCCCACTTGCGTGAGCGTAAAAACTTAAGGGTGGTCCATGAATACTTAACTCCATTGTAAAAACATACGGCACGTTACACAATGAAGTGGGAAATTGACACCATAGTCACAGTGGGACATCCCTCCAAGTCTAGGTGGGAGATCCCTTCGTGTCGCGGTGTAACATCTCTCAATGATATGGTGGCAATTTCTTACATTGATCTCTTTTGATATATTGTAGTATCTAAAGAAAGCCCTAGTAATTTGTTCTATGGGTAAACATTTTTTGGGGAATTTCCCAGATGCCCCCCTCTCATGTTGTTTGCGCTTTTAACCCTAATAGTTCCCTCAGAAGGTGCAATTGAATATTTTTTCAATTTGATCTTGGGAAAATGATATCCCAAAGGTGATACATAGGTTTTGAAATCAATATTGAAAGCGTTCATTCTTATAAAATTAAAAATAACAAAAATTGATAGGCGCGGGGGTCAAAAATTGTCCTAGAGACCTGAAAATTTGCAGGTAATAATGTTTTAGATTTGTAACAACATAAGAGGGGGACACCTGGGAAATTCCCCCCAAATTTTTTTTTGCAACGTCCTACCAGCATAATAAATGAACAAATAGAATAATAATCATAGATCTATTCATTTAATACATGGGTTCCTTTCTGTTAACATTCCAACATGGTTCCATTTTGTAAATTTTCCAGTGAGCTCTATAAAACTTTACGATCTAATGTTTTCCAAAATACCTATACAAAACGCGTATTCTCGTCGTTGGTATCGCTTTTATAGACTTTTCGTGAGAATTGCATTTGCTCCAAGTGCAACTTTATCACGATTCAGTAAAATATGAGAAATTCTACTTAATTCAAAATTGGTTAGTCTAATGGGGATTTCGAACGGAAAGATGAACAATGATAAGTTTAATTAGATTTCATTTTTAAGTTTGCAGTCTATTGTTGAAGATTCATTGAATACTTTTCTTTTATGTAATTTGAAGGCCAGTCATATAAAAGAGAGATTTTATATGAAGTTGTATGTTGACCCTTTCCAAGTAAGAATGAGTTATCTCGGATAGATCAGCTACGTGAAAGGAAGGCCTCACAGAACCGAATCTGAATTTTAAGTTTGCCCCTTTATTGTTATTATTTTTTTTCAGGAAATTTCCCCCCTCCAGATGTTATTGTATACAAAATTTACTCATGTATCAATCATACGAACTAAAATAACTACTTCATAAATATTTTATCTTATGTTCAAACCTCTGTGAAAAAAATCGTGCAACCTCTAATGAGCAGAGCAAAGGGGAGGTTTCTGGAAACATCTTCAAATAATTCATAACCTGACATCAGCTCTCGCTATACTTAACCCTTTCAATCCTAAACTGCCCATGATTGTTATTGAATTCTATAAAATTGTGGGAGGTTTTAGGACTGAAAAAATTAACTTGTACAATGAACAATCTTAATTGTTCAAATAAAAACTTTGCTTTTATCTCTCTTCAGGGACGTGCTATCGTTTTTGAGAGTGGTGGGGAAAGTATTTTTCCCTGGTTCATGTGTGAAACTTTGTTAAAATATAAAAAGTTGGGTTTTTTTAGTTAATACTTTCACCTTAGGCACAAAGGGGGTCTGGGGGTCCTCCCCCAGAAAATGTGGTGAAATTTGGCTTCAAAACAAGTTTTTTTTTACTCATTTTATACATTTGTTACCCTTTTTGAAAGCCACCTAAAGAGGATCCCTTCTTGTAAAATTTTCAAGGAAGAAACAGTATTCCAACCATGATCTTTTTAAAATAGCATTGGAATCAAGCTACACGTAATGTGAAGATTTTTAAATTTTATCTTCGAGCAAAAATGGGGGGTTCTGGGGGTCTTCAAAGAAATATCTTTAAAACTTACCTCCAAAGGAAAGTTTTAGCTTATTTTGAGACTGTAAACCACCGAATTTTCAAGGTGAACATAGTGTTCGCCCCCTCACTCTCAAAACTGCGGGGGCGAAAAACCCCCCTCCCCCCTGTTGGCTCGTCCCTGTCTCTCTTTATAATTCTCTTAAAACCCTATTACAATGTCTTGTCTTATCTCACCTCACTTTTTCTCCCTTACCGATTCTCTTCCATTTTATTACTCCCTTTTTTCATCCTTTTTCCAAAGTTAGGTGCAAAGAATTTAAGGATTAAAAATTTTCTGAATTTTAAGTTTGCCCCTTTATTATTATTTTTCAGTTTTATTATTATTATTTACTAGTTTTCTAGTTCCGCAGTTTTAAAATTGAACTCTGCATTATATCCCAAAATTAGGGAGATGACTCATCAAAATTATTCCTCAAGCCCTCCCATGCCCTTTTAATAGGCCCAATGTAGCTTTTTAATACATTTTTTGGTTGAATGTTCTACTTGTGGATCTTAATACAAGAAAAATTGTGAGTAATAAAGATCGAAGTACCAAAGGGGGGTTTAGGGGTCCTGCTCCAGAAAATTTTTAGAAATTTGATTCATTAAAACAGGGTAGGGTTTTAACTTGCTTTGTTACTACACCTATAGTCCAAATTTCTAGAGGATAAAGGACGCACATCAGAAGCCCCCTCACCCCTCCCTGGTCCCACGGTCATTTCTTTGGATACTTTTATTGAATTTGGGATTTAAGCCCTTCTAAATTGATTAAATACATGACTGGGATTGTAAGTAAATAAACAGACAGAAAAAATACTTTTTCTCAAATTAAATAATTCTGATAAACATCCCTTATCAAAGCTTATCAAAGATCTGCTAATCTCTTGCTCTTTTTCGCAATCACCATTGGACATTATTCCAGCAGACCAATCCATCATGAGAGGAAGTCCCACAAGAGAACGTAAATCTCTGGCTTCCCTTGGAAAGCACTGACAGCAGGAAAAGAAAACCTTTCCACTCGAAGCGACAAAATTAGATAAATCCGGCATTGTGTGAACACAGCCTTCGAAAAAACTTGAAATAAAACCACCGGCCTTTGTCTTCGCTTCAGATTGCCTGTCACTCATTGTCTTGTAGTGCGAATCTAATTTGCCGAATTATTTTGAACGCTCCGCGAGTGGCTCTGGGTTTAACAATCTGTAAAACTTCAATCTTCCATCTGTATCGTTTGTTTCTTGAGTGGAATCCAGAGAAAAATTTTGTGTTTTGAGAGGACTGATGGGTATATTTGTAGATTTGTACTGCATATTGATTTTGAGTGCTGGAGATTTTAAAATATTACCTCTGTTCGTTAAGGGTTTATTTAAACTTCTATCTTGAGAGGCAAGAGAAGGGAGGGAATGAAAAGTTTCTCCGAAATCATAATATTTTTTAAAACTTTTATGAATGAAATCTTTTATGGTGATATAAAAGTTTTATATAAAAAAGAGATATAAAGAGATAAAGTATCAGACACTTAATAAAATTCCCCACAGTGATGGAACCAACCAGAGTCCAGAGACCTCGATTTAGAAAATACTAGGGGAGGGGGTAACTTAAAATGTTTTTCTGAGCCTCCCCCCTTGCATATATTATTAAGTAAAATTAGCTTTTTAGAGCAGTATTATACACATAGGTAGTATTTATACATATATTGGTGTACACATATAGCAATACTTCTATAACGTATGATAGTGTGTGAGTTTGTTTGAGCATCTTCATTAGTTTTCATCATTACTTCATATGCCGTTTGTAAAGGTTTTCTCCGGCATAGATAAATTCATTTTTACTAGAAGGTTTCTCTATAAAAACATCCTTTGAATAACATGCACATTCTGTCATTCTTTTAAAATTGTATATAAACACCAAGGGAGAGGCACAACTTGTAGGCATACGAGCATACAACTTGTAGAAATCCTCTAAAATAGTAAAATAGTAATACTTTCTTGAGGGCTTTCTCTATTCAGAATGGAAAATAAAGTCCTTGTCTTGTTCATCCATCTTCCTACTTGTCTCCAGGCATAAAAATGAAATGGCTGACTTGTAATCTTGAACTCATCGATATTGTTCCCATTCTCCGGTTGTATTTTCTAGCATTCGTAAACATGTCAAAATAGGAGTAAAGGCAGCTTGAAGAGGTGGAGGAATAAAACTCGATCGGGCGATTGTAAATTCCCAACCGACATTTCCTAGTGCTAACTTGAAACAAAACAAGGTTAGATCTGAAAGTTTAATAAATCTTTCAAGTGCTCAGTCGTTTCAAATTGAAACACGGGACTTGGGCAAGTTTGTAAGACCTATATAAGAGTTTAAGCTTTTTCAAATACTTAGTGAAACTCCAAAAATTAATTTGAAAAAAGTAAAATTTATTCTTAGCAGAGAGAGATTTATAGAAAGAAGTTAAAATCCATATTTTACATTAAAATTATACGCTTGTATTTACACTTTGGGGTTGTTAAAAGATTTTTGAGGCTATTGAATGCTTGTTAAGATGAAGAACACTGATTTTAGTAAGGTGATAAAATAAATAAACTGAGTGTTTTATTAAACACCATTAGTCAGAATAATCTGAAACTGCTCATGGGAACCTTTTACCAAATACTATATTCTTTCCCGTTAATCTGAATCTGTCCTTGTTAACTGCTAAATAAACATTTCAAAGCTGCTTGAAGTTTACATCCAAAACCTTTTATCGTTGTTGTTGTTGTTGTCGTGTGCCACTTGGATTACCCAAGCTCCTTGAATCCACAAGGATCCCTTGAATCCACAAGGATTCAAGGCAAAGGGGGGTGCGGCTCCTAAGAAAGTGAGGCCCATAAATGGCAGGAGTCCGACTTCTGCCTCATGAGATGATAGATACTGCCACTATCTATCGCCACCTCCACAATTTTGCCATGCATCTGAAGGGGAGAAAAACCTTTTGTGAAACGCTTATAAACTACTCGTTTAAGTTTTAAGCAGTAACCCTTTTTCCTTTAATACAATTGCAAAAGCGTTGTTTATTGTTCAGGTACTTATAAACAATTTATTTTACGGGAGAACATTTACTTATTAAAAAAAAGTAAAGGAAACATCCTCTAAACAAAGACACCACGAGAAAAAGAGAATATAAATCCTCAAAATAATATACAATAACCGTAAAACTCTCAGCGAATTTCCACTATGGCGATTTTGTGTCAACAACTAATCTCTGATTGAACGTGAGTCGTAAACAACGGGACGAGAGCCCGTTTTGTTCCAAGCTTCGATTCCCGTATCAGTATGACTTGTGATTGAGAAACGCGAACAATGGGAAGTATTCCAGAATTCAGCTTCCTCTTCATGAATCGGAAATTATGTCAGGAATGCATGGAGAAGAGAATCGGTTGATTTAGGGGAAGTAACACAAGGAGACGTTTCTATTTTCAGACGTGCTGATGCTGAAGTCAATTTATCTGCTACAATTTTCCATGGAGGACCCCCCATACGTAAGGGCAAGAAAGGGCTTGGGTCTCCTCCTCTTGCTCTGGAAAAACGTAATATATAAATCGGTTTTTAAACTCTTTTCAATTTAAATTTTAAACTGTATTAATCCTTTTTTCTGTTTTTTGGCTATTTCAAAACGAAAGTGTAAATTGTTTCTAATAATGTTGACAGTGACCACTATTACTATTTATATCATAAGAGCGATCCTATTGGGATGTCACCCTAAAAAAAGGGTTGGTATAAAAGGTCCCAGGTGGTCTCTGGCGGCAAAGCCTTCTGATAGGGGTTCGAGGGAAGGTGCTGTTGGCTGTACCTCCCAAGAACCTTCCAAAAAATCAGCTTCAAAACACTCACTACATCTTAGGAGCCATTCGTTAATTACGTAAGGGTCCTGAGGGGAGGGGAGTTGGAAAAATCTCTACACACCCTTACTTGAGGGGTGGGGGGTCAAACCCATTCTTACGTAAGATTTTCCAAGTAAATGTAAACAAATTCCAATTATTCTAATCAAATTACAATTGAATAACCCCAGGAAAAACTTAAAAATACCGACGATCTCGGTATATTATCGAAGCATTTTTTTTAAATGAAGGTAGGGTAGGTGGGGGTAAAAACCCGCACGGGGAAAAACCACGCACCGCGATTTTTAATTGTTAATAATCTATTTAAAAGTTGAAAACCAGGTGGTTGGTTTGTCTTACTTGTGACCTATCGTTCTACGAAAGTTCGTACCCCTAAGTCACTCACGAGTTGAAAAAATGCTGTAAGTTTGTTTTTCATCATTTTGATGTAATTTTTCTGATATTTTACTTAAACATAACATAAAATAGGGCTTCAGAAGAATTACAAACAAATAAGCCAATGATAAGATAGCATTTGAACTTCACTTAAGTCTTGAAAGAATTTCCTTAACATGTCTCTAAAAATAATAAGGCTTGTTTTTCAAAATAAAGTGAAACGGGGCAAATACCCGCAGGTGTTTTGGGGCAAATACCCGCATCTTCAAAACTTTGGGAATTCGCCCCAAAAAGAAATTAGAACCTACAGGATCCCTAAAAAGTTGAATAAAGGTTTCCGAGATGTCAATCCTCAAACTAAAACCCTTTTTTCTCCCCTTTGAAAGATATTGGGCACTTTGAAATGAGTTGCTACAACAGATTAGTCCGAGAGCTGGCTACATGAGAGTTTAACCAGAAAAACATGTTTCTGAAAATTTTATAATAGATTGGGCACTTCTTAATAAACAAAATTCGCTCGGTCAGCCTGCGCAAAGCGGTTGCTTTCGAGGGATCAGCTCGGGTCAAAATAGCCAAAAATTGCATCGAGTTTAACCGGAAGAACGTATACATGATTTTTACGTCATTCGAAAGGCTTCGACCCCCTGAACACAAATATGCTGGTGAGCCGGCCGAAAGCGGTTGCTTTCGAGGGGTCAGCTCGGGTTAAAATAGCCAAAAATTGCATCGAATTTAACCGGAAAAACGTATACATGATTTTTACGTCATTCGAAAGCTTACGACCCCCTGAACACAAATATACTGGTCAGCCGGCCAAAAGCGGTTGCTTTCGAGGGGTCAGCTCGGTTTAAAGTTGCAAAAACCCTATTCAAACCTATGTAATCATTTTTGCGGAAATTTCATTGTTGTGTAAAGCACTATCATTATGCTTAAATTGAGAGTCCAAGATGACGGTGGTGTTTTGAAAGTGGTGGATTTTCCCCTGAAGGGATTTTTAGGAATTTTGGAATATCGATCAGGACACTATCTTCTACGTTTCCACCAATTTTCAGCTTGTTATTTTTAGTTTCTACCCACATTTCAACCCAGCAAATAATTTATTCAATAAATATTAATAATAATTAAATTAAGTTTTTCATTTCGAACTTTTTCACGTTGTCGCTTAAAATTCACATTATTAAGCAATTCAGGACAAAAACGAACTCAATCGGGTTCTTGGTTCAGTCGTTATGCTTGAAAACTCAATCCAAGATGGCGGTGGTTTTTCCAAAATGGCGGATTTTCTCCTACACAGAATTTTTGGAAATTTCAGGACATCAATAAGGACATTATCCTCTACATTTCCACCAATTTTCAGCCTGTTATATTGAATATCCGGGTCAATATGGACTAAGTGGATTGTTTAAATGTGGCGTGGTGAAAAGTATCATCTTTTTGCACTGCGCGCACAATATCTCTATAACTATTCAATCAAATTGTCCAAAACTTTTACAGTATCTTTCTTGCATATGTATCTTCAAATTAATGTACGGGTTTGAAATATTGATCAATGCATTCCAATTTGCAAACAATTAAAATCAGGGTTTTTTTTCTCAAAATTTGAAAATTTAACTTTGAAAATTTTAATATTGGTGAAATAATTTAAATAAGTTTTTCGTTCTTCGTTAATTTAAAGATAAGTGTCTTTTGAATGTTCAGAAAAAGAAACAGCGGAAAAATATAATTTACTTTTCTTAAAAAGCTGCGCGCAGTAAAAAAATGGCCTAAAAACTACCAAGTACTTAAAGCGATTTTTCAAACACAAATTACTTTTAAAAAATGTTTTGTTGAATATGTTTTGAATAAAAAAGTATTTTCGAAATAATTTCTCCAAAAATCTCATTGAAAGAAACATTTGCTAAAGAATTACGTCATCTTAAAAATTCTTGTAGACTATCTCCATTTCAGACATCCCAATGGGAAAACCCATACTAACGATTTGAAAACTAAGATATTTTAGAAAGTTGGTCGCTGCAAGTATTTCTTTTATAAAAAACAATAAACAGGATTTCATAGGTTTGAATAGGGTTTTTGCAACTTTAAACCGAGCTGACCCCTCGAAAGCAACCGCTTTCGACCGGCTGACCAGTATATTTGTGTTCAGGGGGTCGTAAGCTTTCGAATGACGTAAAAATCATGTATACGTTTTTCCGGTTAAATTCGATGCAATTTTTGGCTATTTTAACCCGAGCTGACCCCTCGAAAGCAACCGCTTTCGGCCGGCTGACCAGCATATTTGTGTTCAGGGGGTCGAAGCCTTTCGAATGACGTAAAAATCATGTATACGTTCTTCCGGTTAAACTCGATGCAATTTTTGGCTATTTTGACCCGAGCTGATCCCTCGAAAGCAACCGCTTTGCGCAGGCTGACCGAGCGAATTTTGTTTATTAAGAAGTGCCCAATCTATTATAAAATTTTCAGAAATATGTTTTTCCGGTTAAACTCTCATGTAGCCAGCTCTCGGACTAGATTGACAATTTTCATTAAAACGGATTATATTTATGTTTAATATTGTTGGTTCACTTAAAAATATTAAAACAATACATTAGAAATCCATTATTCGCGAGCGGATGATCCACGATTGCCACGAAAAAAAAATTCAATGATGAGGGTACATTTTAGACGAACATTAGAGAGATTTTAGATGTAGAGCAAATAATTCTACTGTACTGTACACATTTTAAAAGTTTTACATAATATGTTTTTGTACAATGAAACATAGTTTTTATGCTGAGATATTTTGTTTCGGTGTTTTCACCTCATTTTTAGTCTTTTTTCGGGTTATTCGTGATTTTAACTATCCGCGGTACCCTTGCCACCCAATTCCGCGGATAATAGGGGCTCTACTGTATTAAGATGATTATTTCTAGTGTTTTTATAATGAAACATTTTGTTTATCCATGTTTATTTCACTTGGACACGAAGATTCAAAAGTGCGTGTCTTTGCCCCATTTTTCGAGGCAAAGACCCGCAAAGACCCGCAAAGACCGAATTTTTTTTTCAACTAAATTGTCAATTTCTCTTGAAATACTATCAATAAGAGTATAAATTTGGATTGGTTTTGTAGGTAACATCTCAATCTAACACCTCCAATTGAAATTTCGGGATTATCTACCCCCTTTCGATCACAATGTTAAAAATACTAAAAACTGCGGGGCTTTGCCCCCACCTACCCTATTTCAAATGTATCTTTTTTATTGGATTTATAAGATAAAAAATAAAACTTAAATCCATCTTCCAGTCACCAAAAGTCGGAACAAAGTTATTATTATAATTATTTTCAAAAGCGAAATGGAATCTTACGTAAGAATAGGGGGGGTGAAAAATCTTACGTATCCTTACAGGGGGGTAGGGGGGGTCAAAAACTGCCAAAGTCATCCTTACGTAATTAATGAATGGCCCCTTAAGTTATAGAGTAGTTTTAGCCGTTTTATGGTAAAAAAAGAAAAGTTCCAAACTTCGGGGTATATTCTGAAATTCCCTTTTATTAGGGAGTTAAAGAATTTAAAAATTATTTAAGCGAAATTTCTAAAAATTTTATGGAGGACCCAAGAATCCAACTTTCACGTTAAAAGACATAGGATTATATGGTTAAGACATATGATCAGATGTTTAAGTAAAGAGCCTTTTGCAATGTTTGACAATTTTACAGTACCTACTTCCTATATATAAATGATATCTTTCTCACCAGATAAATTCCATATTAAATATCCCTATATTAAATATCCCCTAAAATATCATGGATTTGTAAAACGATCCTGATTATTTAGCTAGACTTGTGCATTCGATTGTGGCCCTAGAGCACTTGTCTTGTAAGTTAAAAACCCTTGAGGTATAGGGTAAGGAAAATATAAGGGAGGGTATAGGAGAAATGGGGTGGACCATGTTCTTATATTGCATTGCGCTGTAAGAAAGAAGCATGAGTAAGACACTTGATAAAATCTGACGTTTGGTAAACGAGAGCTTCATTTTGGCAGGTTTAAAAATATAAATTTTATAGCACTACATATATTACAATATTTTAAAGAGTAAATAATTTGTATGGTACACATACTGTAAAATAGTGAAAAGAGATGGTTTCTAAAACCCAAATACTAAATCTTTTCTTCTATCGTTGAAACATCCATATTTTACCCAAAAACTCCATTTTACGATAAAAGTTGCAATTTAAAACATTTTTACACAAAGCAAACGCATTGCATTCTTTATCCGCACGTATGAAAAAAAAGGGGAAAACCTCAGATAACCGCGAATTAGCCGTACCTAAAAACCCCTTTTTCCACAGAGCTTTTCATGCAGCGAAGGCCTCCGTTTTTTTTACGAGCGCTTCTTCCCGTACCCGAATAAAGCAAAAGAAGTGATGAAAATGCAGCGTGACTGGAGCTAAAGAGAATTCGAAAATTAGGCATGCATGAGGCGAGAAGCAAAGGAGACATTTTCACTCGAGAATGACAACGGCTGCCGCTTTCTCTGCTGACACTTATCAACGTTGTTTTACATTCGGGATGCGACAGAGTCTCTTTGTTACCTATACACGTGCCTGTTGTTGTTGCGTACTGACTGGCCGTGGATTCTTCATCACTAACATCGCCGATGTAAGGTGCAAAGTGTAAGCCCGGTGGCATTATGGGGTACGGCCGGGGTTCTATTCCCGGTTTGGGCAAGGCAAATTCAGGCTTTCATCCCTCCGGGGTAGATAAATGAGGAGCAAATTCACTTGGGGAAATTGTTGTGATCTGAAGTGAACTGGACTGAACTAAGTGAATAACTGTAACTGTACCGAGCAGCGTTGCCAGACGTACGATAATTATGGTATTTGTACTATCTTTTGGAGCTCCGTACGATCTTCAATCTAAATTTTAGATAGTACGCGAAGTACTATCTTTTTATTGGTTGGTTGGTTGGTTGAGTTACATATATCATCAGGCAATACCAACTTTTGGTTAAGATAAAGCACCGAGAGGTGCAGATATATGTTACCAAAAACTAACCAACCAACTTTGGAACTTGAGGCTAAAGATTGGATTGCTGGAACATCGAACATATATTTTCAAGTTTGTGTGCTTGATCTTAAGGATCCGCATAAAAACCTTCTGTAAGTAAAACAGACACAAGCGGAATTTTTACTGACACAGAAGAGAGAAAGTACAATCAGGGCTAGGTTGGAACCATAGAGTAGGTTGGAACCGAACCGACGACGACGGAACAAAGCGCAGGATGGGAGGGCAGCGAATAAACCAAACCATCAGGCTATACGTCTCGAGTCTAAAGACGCTAGCAGCTAGCTGTCTGCGCACTGTACCTGGTACCGCCTCCCCACCTCCACTCCACCCTGGGTGTATTTCTTCCATCCATGTGCGTAATTTGGGGGGGGGGCAGGGGGCAAATGCCCCCCTCAAGGTTTTCACCTGTTATTTGAAAAATAGCCGCAAGACCCTTGAAAATTTTGTAACTTCCACAAGGATCTTTTGGTGCAATTCAAAAAGTCTCAAAAGGAGTTAAAATACTACTTTTGAGGGTTAAAATTCAAAAAGCTTTTTGGGGAAAGACCCCCAGCCCCCCTCAAATATTTTTACGTCGGTGGTAACACAGATTTTCCTCCTTAGACTTCTGCCACTTACAAGACGCTTTTCCTTTAAGGAGCTCCCTAAAGAGTTTGAAAAAGAGATAAAACACGAGTTTAAAGGGAAATTTTTTTTAAAAAATTCTGGGGGAGGCCCCTTGAAACTTTGACTTTTATTTACAACTTCCCTAGAAATTTCCCTAGAAAATTCTGTGGTTTACAAGAAACTGTTTTCTTTAGGATGCAAATTTTCCTTGGGGTGAACCCCAGACCCTCTATTTTTCCTCCGAAATTTTTTCAGTGTTCTAACACTTAACTCATAAATGTGAATCTTGAACGTTTGTGCTGCTTGGACTGGAATTATGCGCTAACAGTCTGCGAACTATACCTGGTGCCGGGTTCGATTCCAAGCCACCGCAGTGTTTTATATAAGTTTGTAGTTTTGTTTCGTTTATGTTTTTCAACTTGTGGTACATCTTCTTCAATAGTTTTTTTATCCTCTTTTTTAAATTTTGATAAATTTTAAGGCATATGCCTCCCTTTAAAGCTATGAGCAATTGCCTAGCCCTTTAATTCAAAATATTTTATTATAAAATTATCGATTAAAATATTGACTTTATCGATACTTAAAGCGTACGACCTTTTTTCCGAATGTACTATCTTTTTTGCGGCTGCTGTACAATCAAAACACCTCAACTCTCTGGCAACGCTGGTACCGAGTCTACTAATCCTACTACTATTATAATTGTGAATGTTTGTCTGGATGTTTGTTACTCTTTCACGCAAAAACTACTGAATGGATTTTAATGAAATTTTACCATAATGTAGCTTATACATCAGAATAGGACATGGGCTATAATTTATAAAAAGAAAATCAGTCCTTCATTCTTTTTTTCCCCTTTTTCTTGCTTTTTTTCACTTATTTTTCCGTGTTTGAAAACCTGTTTTACCAGTTATGCAAGCAATAATAAGGAAACCTTAGTAGTACCAGTGTTGTAGTTACTAGGCACAATTTTATTAATCTCTATATAAATAAACACGTTTGTGGCTGTGTGTGTGTATGTATGTGTGTTCCGCATCTCCTTTTAGCTTTTAGACCACACCGAAGGCGTGGATATTTCCTCCATTTCAAGATTTTTTCCCTTTGAAATAAATATATTTACTGAAATATACAATTTTTTTCATGGAAAACGAGTTAAAAATAAAACATTGCTTCAAAGTTTCAAATGAGACAGATCACTCGACTTTTCCATTTACTAGACTTTTTATTATAGTTTCAAATTGGTTATTTTATAAAGGAACCAAGATATTTAACATTATCAGGAACATCGGGATTGTAAAAAGTGACAAGAACACCGGGATTGGAAAATTTGCGGGAACATCGGGATAGGAAAATTTACCGGGTTATAAAAATTAACGTGAACAAAGGGATAGGAAATTTACCATAAAGACAACGGGAATACCGGAATACAAAAATTACTGGAAACACCGAGATAGGAAAATTACCGGGAACGCCGGGATTAGAAAAATTACCGGGACCACCGGGATAGGAAAAATTACCGGGAACACCGGGATAGGAAAGGTGCCTGGGATACCGGGATGATTTGTAATATTGCTAATTTACAAAATTATAAATGTATTTTAAGAAAACTTTAAACAAATAAATTTATACACCCCACCCGTGCAAGGCCGGGTATAACAGCTAGTACTATATAATTCTATTGTTGTTGTTTGTTTCTTTTTTCGCTTCGCACTACTAAAGATGTAACCCTTTTATACTTTATTAAAATCATGTTGTTTACCTCTTGACTGATGTTATTCCCAGCCGGACCTCATCTCAACAGAAATAGGGGGAGGCGAAGCATTATACTCTGTTCATTTATAATTGGAGCCTGAATAATAGTGCTTTCCCCCTTGCCAAAAGGGTAACCATATAGCTACGCTCTTCGCGCAGCCTCAGAGACAGGATTCGTTGGTTGTATTTTTCTACTGCAGTTGAGGCTGGCTAGAAAATATAAGGCGCATATTTGGGAGATGATTAGATATATTTTACCGGTTTACGGAAGTAAGGTGGGAAAAAAGTAGTGAGCCTTCGTCGCTTTGACGTTGATAGTTGTCATGGTTACTGATTCGACCGGGAAGGAAATATTTTCAGGTGCCTATTCAAAATAAATAGAGTATTGGTTTACTCACTCGTAAGGAAACGTTCTAACTAAGGCTATACTCACAGAAATGGACGAAATTTTAGAGGGGATAGTAGATGACTCAAATCACTTACTGTGAAAAAATTAGCTGAGGAGTTATAGTAGAAAAGCTGTTTACTCTGAAGCAGTTTAAATCGGCTAATCAAAAAAGGCTCATTAAATGCACGCAAAGTCAACATTTGGTGCTAAATGAATTGGTTTGGCAACTCAAAATCCAATTTCCAAAATTAATTTACTCCTTTCAGTGGCGTAGACAGAGGGGGGTGCAACAGGTCTTATGCACCCCCAAGCCCCAAACTTTTTTCCTTATGAAATAAAATATTTCAGAATTTCTTTTATTCCTCTATTCCCGAAATTCGGATTAGGTACACCAAAACAAGTTAAAAACCAGTTTTTTAGGTTCAAATTTTCAAACATTTTATGGGTGAGGACCTCCAGACCCCCTCGGTACTTGTAACTCTATTATTACAACTCTATTTTATATTAAGTTTGTCAAAATGTGAAAATTCTACCATAAAACTGTATCCGAAATTCGGATGAGGAGTACCCAATGCGAGTTGAAAAAATGGGTTCTTTTACTTAAATTTCAAAAAGTTTTCTGGGGGAGGGCCCCCAGACCCCCCCTTTAAATAGTCATTAATTAATTCATTACCTTTTCCATATTAAGATCATCAAGAGGATTCAATTGGATTATGAAAATTCTTAGCCCCCATAAAAGAACAAATCCTGGATCCAACCCTGCTTACATTTATGATTAATTAAATAAAATGTTCTTATTGAGAGATTTCATTTATGAGTGTTGATGAAATACTTCGTTCTAGCTTGTTGTTAACAATGGATTTCTTTGTTTCGTGATTAAACACACCATTAATTTATTTTAATATTAAGTTATTCATTCAGTGAGGAAAAAAATATTAGTGTAATTCAAAACCTTAATATATTTTTTTCTTTTCGATATCATCATGCATCCCCACCCAAAAAAAAAATAATATAATTTCTGGCTACGCCACTGACTCCTCTCCTAATAAAAGAGCTGCTGATTGTGACTTCCAGTCGCACGTTCTGAAACAGCTCTGCTTATAGCCTCACCAAGTCAGACTAGTTACACTGGAGTTTGGAGATCTAATGAGAATGACCTAGGGACTCCTTCAAGTATCCCCTTATAGGTGCAAGTAATTCGCATGACAGGGTCGTATCCTTCCGAAATTTACTTCAAATCCCTCCCGAAATTTTGACGTGAATTTTTAGACAGTTTTTTTTCTTGAAAATTATGTAACTTAAAATGAGCGTCCCTCTTCAAGTGTAACCATAAGTTCTCAAAAAGAGTCAGAATCCTACTTTTAAGGATAATAATTATTCCAAAAGGACTTGCTAATAAAAAGTGGGGTTAGTTAATAGTTTATACTTACTCCACTAGATGGCAGCCCCACAGGAGATCAGCAGTGCTACTGAATCTTCTCTGTGATCATTCACACAAACTCGTTTTAATAGGATAAAAAGTATTTTTAAATACATTATAACGCAGTTCTTCTAAGTATGACTCGTCTTGTGAGGGGGGAGGAATTTAGGCTCTAGGAAAATTAGCAATAATGAATTTAGGACCAGCTTTTTTTCTATAGGATTTAATTTTAAAACAACAAAGATGATTTGGAGATATTATAATGAGAAAAAAATATTTTTGAGCATTGAAAATGATCAAAATTAAACAAACTTGAAGTTCCATATTTATTCTTATTCTACGGATAAAACTGAAATACATTGTTAGATTATATTGTATAAACCATACCTCCTTTTTGAATGTTTCAATCACATTCTATTTTTTTAAGGTTGACTTAAATTTGAAGTTGATTATCTGAATTACCACAATTTTAACATATTTCATGCTCATGTAATTAACTTTCGAATCCTAAACAGGTTAAAGGTCTTATCAGCTCTGCCTCTCTCCTGCTGTCATAGATCCTCCAATCTGCATTCCTCAAAAATCATGTGGGATTGAGAACCTATAACAATGGTTCGAGCTATTAAATGTATAGTTCTCCGTACTATAACGGAAAAACTATACATAAATTCATCTCAGTTAATACTTTTCATTGGTGTTATGTGTTATTTTGATACTTTAACTTTTTAAAGAATGTTAATAAACTTCATGATTGTGTACCATAGAAGCAAATTTGATGGGGAGGAAATTGGTTATACGAAAATTCCTGTCAGTGCAAAAACCAGTCGGTCAATAAAAAACAATTTATTACATGGGTAGAGTTATAATTTTTTTACCGGAATTTACTGACCTGTTTATTTTTCATTGACCGGAATTTTTACGACACCCGAAACTAATTTTCAAATTTCGTTTTAAAACATTTTTTTTGTTAATAGTTTGATAAAGAATTCTTTTGTTTAAAATTTATACACATTATTTTACATGCTATTTTAAACAATTTCCTCTTATCTTACCTGTTTAGAGCCAGATAAACAGGATTTCACAATTGTAAGAGATATTTCCATCAAAAGTGTCCCTTATCTAGTCAATGTGAATACTTATTTCTTAAACTTCAAAATCAGCTATTATCAGAGTAAACTAAGACATAACATCTAAAATAGGGTGTAAAAATTTAGGTCTAGCCCAGGGGAAAAGGAAGTATGAACTAAACTCTTTGGCAACAGCCCAAGGCCTACAATGCCCAGCTTCATTCTCTTGTCCGTCGGGCCCTAAAGTCAAAGGCATATGTCCCGGTTAGGAGGTCATCCTAATGCAAGACTCCAGTGTTAAGTTCCCAATCACATTTGGTCCTTATTTTATCGATTCACAGGAGAAAAGGCTGAGTCAACCTTACCCAGCCTGAGACCTTGTAGTGTGAAAGCGCAAGGCACTACCACTACACCACTGGGCTTCAAAAGAAGGCTTCATAGAAGCATATTCATCAATTAATTTTAAAAATATACTAGTTTTATTCAAGAACTCAAGAAATTTTTTTGCAAAACATTTGTTTCCTACAATTAAGCATCTACTTTCAGTTAAAATCATTTTTTGTAATTTGAAATTCTTTTAAAAACAAACTGTAAAGATATTATTGATTTAAAGGCATATGAAAACAATAAATTTATTTTTAATATCAAATTTATTCTTAAATTTAGATTTATGTTAATGAATTAATTTAAAATTTCAAGCAAAAGTGTTATTAATAAATAGTGCAAATTAATATCAATCGAAACAAGAAAGTATAATTTTTATTCAAAGATAATCGAAATAGAGAATAAAATTTTAATTCAAAAAGACATAATTTTCATTACATTCATAAAAATTTTTAAAATAGGTATCCAGTTTTCTTCAGAGGGATCTAGAATGGAAATAAAAAAAGTAATTAATTTTCTCACAATGAATACAAAGCAAACAAAGTTGTTACTGACTTAAAACCTCTCTTTTAACTTCACATCCTCTTGTGAGGAAATAAATACATTGAATCTGCAGTACTTAAATTTGTACCTTTGCTTTAAGTTTAAAAACCATACTTTGGCTTTTCAGGCTTGAATAGTATAAAAAAAGACCTCTATAGCAATGACTAACTAATCCTGGCTGCTTTTATTTACAAATTACTCTATTAAATTTGAAAATCAATGAGCAATTTGTAAACAGGGGGGGAAATGCCAATTTTAGACTCAACATTTCCAGGTCATGGATGTGTGAACTATAGTCTGAAGTTGAACTGTTACTTACTTTTTTTCCTTGATTCATGGAAAAATAGTAGGGGGGTCATAACAACCCA
Organism: Tetragnatha versicolor; assembly: GCA_024610705.1. NCBI lineage: Eukaryota > Metazoa > Arthropoda > Arachnida > Araneae > Tetragnathidae > Tetragnatha > Tetragnatha versicolor. Next base: position 4,266,261 of record JANDEH010000019.1, read on the forward strand.
TGAAAGGATTTGAGCTGCCATCCAAAAGGCCAATGGTAGGCTGAATTTCATCTAATTTCTGAAAATAAAATTAAATAATCAGACTATACCAATTAAAATACCCACCCACCTTTGTTAACATAACAATTTTAGAGTTTTAACCCTTCACTGCACGGTGTGCCGAATTCGGCACATACCAATAAAACTCCTAAATTTTCCCACATGCGTTAAATTTAAGTTATCTGAGTTTTGTGCCCCATCTAGAACATACATATATATAATATTAACTACTCAGTGTGGATCTAGATGGCAATTTCTCACTGATTATTAAGTTTTTATGTCTCCATAACAGTTGCATCCATTTTGAATGGAATCAAAGATTTTGATTGATCTTTTTTTTACCAGTAAATCTTGAAAATATCGCTTGGTAAATTAAGTGACATTTATATACACAACATATACTTCTTATTTAAATTGATTTTTCGTAAATACAATTATTACACCAGCTGTAAATCATGTTTTTAGGTTTGTGCCATACCATAAAAAAACCATATATCTTAATGAAAAATTAAGTCTGGAATTTTTTAAATATTTTTCCTGTATTCGTGGCTGTTAGAAGATATTAAATTATTTTTTTCAAAAGAAACAAAAAAATCGTGCAGTGAAGGGTTAAGTAAGGCTTCCATGTATAATTTAGTAGACTAATTCAATTTGTCACAATAAAAATGCTTACTTTGAATTAAACTTGCTTTGTAATTGTTGCTTTTAACTATCCAAAGAGGAAAAAATTTCATACATTTAATTTTGTATCAAATCATCATATTACACAAGGTTTAAAGTTCTAAAATAGTACTTTTCTAACTTATCAATAAAAATAGCACTTTGAGAAAGGATAAGTACTCAAGCATAGACTGTATCTTATTATGCATCAACAGTATGTAACTAGACAAGATTGTAGCTTTTACAAATTGTGATGGCATTAGTGGATTATCTATAGTATGTATTTGTACACTTTTTAAATCAAAGACCTTTTGCAAAATAAGAGAAAACTGTTTTATATATTTCATACACCCCATCTAAATATCATTTACTATACAAAAAAATCCAAGTATTAAAATATTTCACACAGTTTTAAAGTTTCTAAGTTCCTTTGCCCACATAAAATTCAGAATTTTCTAACACAACCACTTAAAAATGATGGAACATTTGATGAATTTTCATAAAAGGCAAAATTAAAAAAATAGTGCAAAACAGACACGAGTGCTTCTTACTTCAAAATTTAAGTGATTAAAAGCTGAACACAGAATAGTGAAATTGATTTGTAATACTGTACTTCTGTTTCCTGACTATACCTCCCAAAGATAGGGTATAGAACTTGAGTTTTGGAAATGTAAGAGGGGCTCTGGTAGATTTGTAAAGGGGCTTGAGACCTTCGGTCATAAGTCATTTTATTTTGAACTGCTTAGCACAATGTAAGAGCTTTAGGAAGAAAAACTAAAATAAAACCAAATGGAATATAAGTTTTTGCACTTAAATCTTAGTATTTTTGTAGAAAAGATCATGATAATTCAAATTGATTGTCAACCAAACTCACTTAAACACCAATAGGCTTCAAAAATATATCCAGTAGTATATGTTTACTGGTTTACACTTTTGTTAAACTGTCATTGGAAATCTTCAGCCAGTGGTTATAAGAGTTTGCTTAACAAAAATTTTGAAAGATCATGAATATATCTTCATTAGATATTAAGAGCAGAAAATATGGATTTAGAATAAAAATAAGACAAGGCAATCTTGAGCCACCAATATTTATTTTTAAAACTACGAGAAGAAGGTTCGATGATTGCTTTTGAAGTTGTGTTGTCATAAGTACCAAAGAGGGCAAGAACTAGATATGAAAAAGTCAGACAAGTTGAGAGCCAACCAGGATTTATTATAGAAACATCCATAGAAATGACATCGATAAAAGTAAAAATCCAAGTATGAACTGGAAAAATATCCTTTTTTTAGCTACCAATTTTAAATAAACTTTAAAAAAAAGCATGTAGAAAATAAATGATTTATTAATAAGATAATAGTCAATCAGTACTATTTTTGATGGTAGTGGTTTTAAATCCAGTAATTGATAATTGGAACCATAATAGATGTGTTAAGGCATATTTTGTGTTTGAACACATTTTAATGTTTGCAACAAAATGGCAGATACTGCTAATTCCTTTTCATTATTGATACCAAGTGTATAATTGCATGAAATAGTTTCCAAACCAATTAACAGCAATCAAAACAGAGAAGTAAAGATACATTTTAAAAAAGCTTGACATTAATATTTTTAGTCCCATGCCTCTTGAGAGACATAATACAAATAAATTATGGTAGTTTTGTATTGTTTAACATTACATTTATATGTGGTAGTTGAAAGTGGATAAGAAGACAAAATTAACTAAGAAACAATAAAAGCATTATTTAAAAAAAATTTGCAAAACACAAAGAACACATTTAACAAGGATTAAATAGAACAATAGTTAACCAGTTCTTAACTAATAATTTAGATTATTTAACATTTATTTTAAAAGTTTAAAATTATAAAACTTAATTTATCAAAACTATTGGATGAATTTTATAATTAACTAGCTTATGTCATTGCAAGATCAAAAAAGAGTGGTTTAGAACCAAAGGAGCACAAGTGACTTAGCATATTAATTTTTGTAGGGGAGTGGTGTCATACTTTGAGTTGGCTTCTACCATGTCTTCTTGAAAGGAAATTTCACTTTGAATCTCAATTTAGAGTAAGTTTTGAAGTGCGTCCAATAACTTTGATTGTGCTCCCCAAATCAACTATGATGTTAAACTAAGTTAGGATAGGATGTTGTTAGATTCAGGATGTTGTCAGGTTATTTTGAGTTATTTCAATTATTCCTGGGTAATTAATAGTTTAGAAAACATATTATAACAACTGTGAATAAAAAGATTTCAACAAAAAGATAATAATTAATTCAAGAGTTTGAAATAATGAACCACAATAGATGGCAAAGAACAAGAGATAAGACTTGGCCAACAAAGTGCCAATCTGTACAGACTTGGAGACTTATTATACCCACTACATTAACATTAATGCACTTTTTAGTTTTACCAAATGACACTTGTGCCCCTTAGGTTCCAAAAATCAATCATATAAGAGGGCTAATGATTAAGGATTACTTAAAATGTGTAAACATGGTCCCTTTGCCTAAACATTTTTGAATATGACCTTTAAAGAGTAATTTTTGAAAACAGGACTTAAGTATTCAAAGATAGTCTACTTACATAATAGTTTAAAACATTTTCATCAACTTTATCATCATTCATAAGGGATGTTTCAGTTTTAATGCATTTGATGTTCTCCTTTTCAGTCTAAAAAGGAAAGAAAAGATATTATTTCCCTGGATATACTTTTTGTCATCCAACTTCAAAAAGTGAATGTAAAATACTTACTACATTGATATGGAAACTTTCTTCAGAAGAAAGAATCTCCATTTCCTCATCCCCATTTGTTCCTTTTGCAGTATTTGGATTACTTAAGTACTCCTACAAAATCACAAGATTCATTAAATATAAAATTCTTTGCCAATATTTAAAGCTAAAATACTCTTTGAAGCACATTAGTAAAAGCATGGTTTTTCACATGGTAGCCAGAATTTGTATTGAGATTTAAAGGATTAAAAATACCAAAGATTTATATAAGCAACAATATTCTTTTTCCAAAATGTTAAAGAAATAACCATGCTTCTAAAAAATAACAAAGACAAGCCAACTTTTCAGCTTATTTTGTCACTCTATCTTACACACTATAGATAAAACTATAAGATTAAATCCTCATTTAATTTTTTGATAAAAAGAATTTACAGAAATTGTCAAACAAAAAATAACAATGAAACAAAAAATCAATTTTGTCTGAGCTAAAGTGTAAATAAACATTTTCCTTTTGTTAATTTTATAAGATTATAGCATTTAATACAAAGAAAACTAATATATTTTCATAATTCTAAACATTGCCAGACATATTTTCAGATAAAAAAAATCAGTTACATAGCATTCAATTACAGTAACATTGGAAGCATAGCCAAATTTATTGACAATCACAGACTTCTGCTAAATTAAAAGTTTTCAACAAATCTTGTCACTTTTAAGTCATTATTTTCGAGACATATTCAGGCTACTGAATTGTTAATATAATTTAACATTTCTTTTTTTAAACCTAAGAAATTAATGTAATGTAATCAAAAGAAGAACCAATTTTAGCAAATATTTATATCAAATGATTTATTAAGAATTAGATTGCTTACTTTAGATTCTTGAAAACAGTTTTCATTGCTTGCATACAAAGATATATCTATCAATTCACCAACAGCAGTGGATGTTATATCAGGATACTGGACAGTAAATATATGAACAATATGAAAAAGAAATATAGCTTATAAAAATAAGTTTATGAATTAAATAAAAAGGATAACGCAAGAATATTACATACGTAGAGGCAAAATAACAATTGGCTTGAAAAAACTGCTTAACCTCTCAAACTTAATCCCTTAAAAATTTACAGAACTTAAACCAAAATACAAATTGAACAAATAGTTAATTTTTATTCTATTATAAGGATCAGAAATTAAAATACCCCCTAAAGTGTTTTTTTCTACAAATAGTTCTACCAAAAAGTATTTCCGACACTGTTTCCCTAATATGAATTTTACAAGAAAAAGACAATATAAGCTTAATGCCACAAAATCCAAAATCTCTAAAGTATACTTTTAAAGCAACAAAGGTAAGTCATAAACTTTATGGAAGAAAAAAATCCTGTTTCTCTACAGGAAATTCACTAAACTTATTCACATATTTCAAGTAAAAACACAATGTTGTAAAAAGTGGCTAGATTTTTTTGAGAAACACATTTATTAATTATTCATTATGAACTTCCCGTATCTTGTGCACTAATCCATTAATATTGGCAGATACAGGGGGATAAGCGTATACAGAACTGGAAATAATCAAATACTATATTATTATTATTATTATAATCAAGTATAGAGAAACTCACACTAACATGAATACTACTGTCAGTATCCATAATCAACTGCTTGCTTCCAGATTCTGATAAATTTTTGCAACCTCCCCCATATACATTCAATTCCTGCAATAAATTATCAAAGCATTTTAATATAGAGTAAAACAATGCAAATATATCCTAAAAACAATCAAAAATTATTATTTTCAGATTATATATAAATAGAAATGAACTATCAAATAGCATTATAAAATAACTAGCTGATATGCCTGGCCTTGCATGGGTGGAGTTATAACTTTCTTCTATAAAATTTTAAAATCCTACATCTTATTCTGTTGGGTTAAAGGTTTTGAAAGGTTCAGCAGATCTCTTCTTGAAGAGAAATAAAGCTATATCAGCAAAATGACCATAAAAAGGGCCAAAATAGGATCAAGGGGGTCATTTAAAATTTTTGAAACATAGCCTATGTGTTTCCTTTAATTTTTTTATGTACACCAATTTGGTGCAGATCCGAAGAAAACTGTGGATTTGTATAAAAGACAAACACTCACGAGATTAAGGTGTAACCTTATTATTCCGTAAGAGAAATAAGGTTGTGGGGGCCATTCAACATTGTATACAGCAGAGAGAACATCAGACTATTTTGATCGGTAAGAATGGACACCACAAAATATTACAAAGGTTTACAAAAGGATCACAAAATATTAAAGTAATAAAAATTCAAATGAGATATATTAGTATAGTTAAGTAATTACTAAACTTACTTAGTAGTGCAAGTTAAATAATTACTTTTATTTCACAGGGAATTATGTATCATTGCTTAAGCACCAGTGAAAATTACCTAATGATCAAACTTAAAGTTTCAATAAAATTGTTTGAGTCAAATGCTTACATCTCCATGGATTGAATTGTCAGAGGATTCATATCTTAAGGGAGTTTCACTTCTTGTGGGTGCTAATATAATTAATTTCTGAAACAAACAAAAATGATAAGTTTAGTTTAGAAGTTACAAAATAATAGTATCATCTTGAAAACCATTATGCCTTAGGATATTCGATATTTCTTACTGCATAGCAATAAACAATTTAGCATAAATGAAGGTATAAGCACTGTTCTATGAAATTCTATACATTAACACACTTTCTCACATATTTCTTAAATGATAACAGTTAACAAAAAAAGAAAAAGCGGAACATTGCGATTCCGGGGAAGAAACTCATGCCTGTATTACCCAGGGACTGTTGATTATTTCATTATAATCCAAAAAGCTGCCATTTCCCGAGTCTTTACAGGGTGAACAAAACTGAAAGAACAGAAACTACTGATGAATTTTCAAGTATTTTATTTCATGACTAGTTGGGTAAATATCAAAATAAGATTGCCTTAAAACAGTGTAGTTTTATTGCAGAATTTTATTTGAAATCACTTTAAAATGCTTATGTTTTATCCTTTATTATTAGGACTTATTAGCAACACATAAAAATCATATTTGCTAAAAGCTACCTAGTTTTAAACCATCAAAATAAGAATAATTTATCAACAAATGTTTTCTATGGGACCTGGCCTTTCCAGATATATTTTTTTTCAAAAAGTGTATTACACAGGTTTATATTTCATAAATATTTTTTTATATAAATATGCATACAAATGGATTTAATGATATAAAAAACTTATTCTTTAAAATGGAAAAATATTTTAAGATTGAAAACTAACAAAAAGATTGTATGTAACAAAACCATTTTCTTTCAATGCATCTTTAGCACAACTGTGCTTTTTAAATTTCCTTCTAAATTAAAGAAATTTTATATAGAGGACCAATAATGAGACTTCATTAAATCCTCAAATTTATTTTTTACCTGGTCAGAAAGGCATGGGTAGTGGGAGGATTGTGAAAAATCAATTTCCACCAATTTCTCAGCCTTTAGCGCATCTTCACCCATCATTTTCTTTTCCTTCGAACAACAATTTCTCTAATTACTTTTTCAAAATACAATTCTGTTCATAAAAATAACCAGAAGATAAGAGAAAAATGAAAGAAAATGACATTGTTTTCCTGAGTAAAAAAATCCACACCTAGATCTGTTAATTGTACTTTAACATAATTATGTAACAAATAAATATAAAGGATATTTATATATTACGTATTTACCTGATCAGGATTTCTCCTATAGCCAGTCATTAACTCGCGATAGATACCTAGTTGAGAAAACAAAAATGCATTAGTACATAAAATCTATTTTCAAAACATCAAGTAAAAATATTCTAAAAGTTTAAAGTAGTAGGATTTAATTTCCACAAAAGAGGGCTGTCTATAAATTACGTCACACTTTTTTCTCCACATTTTTAACCCCAACTCTTCCCTACATCACAATTTGCTATTTTTGTCAGTCAGAGAAAACAGCAGTATTCAGCCAATAGTATTTGACACACTTTTTAGTAGTTGTACAGTAGTTGGCATAGGGAAAAAATAACTGTATATGAACTGATCTTGGTTATTTTACAGAGATGATAATGATGATATAAGAGATGGGCATAGAACAGGACTTACATAGGTTTACTTTTCTCTTTCTTTCACTTATTTTCATCTTTTTTCACTTTCTTAGTTTAATACTTCAAATTTTTCTCTCTTTCTTCTCTCTCTCTCTCTTACCATTCTTCATTTTAATTTTATTTGGTTCAATTCTCTAAACTAATTTTCCTCTGATCTATCTCTCTTTACCTTTTTATTAAATTTCTATCCTCTCTTTTACAAGGTCATTTTCAATAAAAGTTCAAAGTTTGGCTTTTTTTAGAAAACACATTCAAAACCAATATTATTCATTAGTAGGAATTCATAGTAATTGCATTTGAAGAAGATACTTAGCTTTTAGAAATGCTTTGACTTTGAGCTGTGATTTTCTAATCATTATTTTGGTTGTTGGCCAAAGTTATTTTCCTTATTATTTCAAATTGGATTATGAGTGTAAACATGGAAACTTAATTTTTGAATACTGTCTATACCTTAACTTTAAATTGTATTTACTTTTAAAGTTACATCAATTAAAGTTTGGTATTATTTGAATAAAATTCTATGAAACTGCACCATATATATTGACAAATTAAGGGTAAAATTTTGCAAGAGGGATAATTACTTCTTTAAAAAATTTTAGGTACCTATTAGGGGCCGTTCAAATATTACGTAAGCACCTAAGGGGGGAGGGGGGTTTGCTCTTTGCTTATTTTTGCTGACAAGGGGGGAGGGGGATATGAGTGATGCTTACGTAAGATGGTGCATTTTCAAAAATATCTTGTTTCTTGCATAAATAATTTCAAAATTCAACCAAAAATAAATGTAACAAAAAATTGAATTAGGAAATTTGACGAAAGCACTTTTTTCTGGAGATGGACCACCCTAATATTTTGAAATTGTGACCCCGAAAAGTAGTGTTTCGACTCATTTTTGAACCCTCAGGGTTACACCCAAAAAGGACAGCTCTTTGTATGAGTCACGTAATTTTCAAGGAAAAAAACAGTACTTACGTATAAGGATGTCAAAATTTCGGGGGGGGGGGGGTCTGGCAGTGTCTTACGTAATTATGGTGGGGGGGTTTGAGGTTTGCTTATCTTTGCTGACAAGGGGGAGAGGGGGTTAAAAATGACCAAAAAAGTGCTTACGTAATATTTGAACGGCCCCTTATGCACTAGAGACCAAAGACAACTAACTATAAGACAGTAAAAAATACATATGCTATAAAAATGGCTGTAAATGAAACTTACCATTTGGGTCCTTGATTTGATAGGTAATCGAAAACATGGATTTGTCAAAATTCTTTTTTTGACCTTTTACCAATGTCCCTTCATCACACAGTTTTTTAAGATTTGACTTACACCGTACTTTACATTCCTTGACGTATTCGGGTCTTTCAAAATAATTCTTCTTGCTGGATAAACTATCTAGTTCCTAAGGGAAAAAAAATGTAAAAAATAAAAACAATACAATGGAAAAATAATTTAATAAATTCCTACAAAATTATTTATTAATGAAGTAATAGTGTTTGTTCTAAAAACACCCGAGTTAAGAAACAACAGAATAATGATATAATTAGATGATTTAAGATGACATTATTAGATTATTTAAAAAGCTTAAGGACATAGACATTGAGACAGCATAGGTTTTTATTTTTAACAATCAGGAAATTAGTTGCTGTGAAGGAAGTACTATAAGTAAAGTAGTGGACTATGATGAAGATGAAGGAGAATAATATAAAATTCTAACAGGGTAGATGATACTAAGAATACAGCAAGCAAAACAAATCCCTAAAAATTAAACATTAAGGTAAATAAATACATTAAGGTCATGATGTATTTGCAATTGTCTTTTTTATTTTCTTTTATTTCTGTGTAAACTTTTGGTGAATCTATGTTTTTAAATTTTGTAAATTTTTGTTTTTCTTAATAAATTGATTGATTGAAATACAACACTTCAATACAAAAATACCATATCCTATTTATAAACTGTAAGTACTCTTCATAAACAGTTTTTACCCCCCCAAAAAAAATTAATTAATCTTACCATGAACAAAGCTAAGTAAGATTCATTCCAATTTGGATTATTTTTATGAACAAATACGACAGTAAATATCATTTTTGAACGGTTCTGCCAGTAAAGAACATGGGGGAATTTCCCTTCTTCCAAGCAGCACACAATGCATTTCAAGATGTTTGAATTTGACTATAAAAAAAGAAACTAAATTTAGATTATTATAAGCATGACATATTTTACAGTGAATGAACAAATCTTGAAGAAAAATATAAAACCAATCATCCCTAACCATTTGCAAAACATTTACTATCTTTCCTTAATTTAATGATTTGTGTAAGTTAATTTATACAGGTTTTGAAGTCTTAGTACACATATGTTTATTACTCTCATACTACCTAATATTTCATAGAAACTTTAAATGATAAGTAGTGCCTACATATACAGGTACTATACATACCTCATAAAAATACAAGGGTACCCAATTAATACACCTTATTAAGATGATTTAAACTTTTGAATAAATAAAACTTATTTTTGCCATAAACCAAGTTGAAATTTCTCAAATAATGTTTATCCATAACTTGGTTTTAAGGTTATTTTGGTCAATTCCTAATCAACACAAGATACTTATTTGACAATTGACCACACTTACCTTCTTCTTAGGCATTTTTAACTTTAAGACCTAATAAAAATTAAACAATCGCATTAAATTGTGACAAACACAGTACAAACTATATAAATACGAAATAACCTTTTAACAAACACTTTAAAACAAGTAATGAGACTGGTATCTTTTCATAACTACATTAGAACATTAGGTAACAAATTTAGATTCCTCAACATACGAACTGGTTTCACATTTTTTATATAAAGAAGGATCCCTACAGACCCAACTTTAAGGAGATGTCTAATTTTAACATGAGTAATTGAATTAATTTAATAAAATATCTTAAATTTTAACAGATTAATTTATAAGGAATATGGGCAGGATCAGATAATTTTCCTATCCTTTCTTTAATCTTTTGAATTTTAAGATATTTTATTAAATTAATTCTATTACTCAGGTTAAAATTATACCAGTTAAAAATCATCACCACAATGAAATTAAGCTGAAGTTTTCAAACCAATGAATTACGCACCTAATTAAAACTAAAATGCTTTAAAATTAACAATTATCAAGGCGATTTTCAGAATTTAAAACTTTTTCAAATGTGTTTGCATGTTTTTATAAATCAATCTCTCACACTAGAAAAATATCACAGATCGTTAAACATAGAGTGCATTAAATGTTCTCTAAAAACATCGTTTAATCAAACACTCACTTCTTTCAAATTTAAAGATAAGTTGATCGATCGAAAAAGCAATCAAGACAGGCCGATCCACACCAAACGCCGAGCATCAACTAATGAAAATTCCAAACACACACAATAATATCAGTCGGGAGCAGCGAGAAGGGACTTTCGTTTTTAACGATTAACCAAAACAGTTCAGAAACAAAAAGAGAAAAATGACGCAACTTTAGCGCGATTGCATCCAATTGGCTGTCCCATCCTCCCGAACATCCAATCACGTTTCAACACAACTAGTGATTCTGGCGGGCGCGCGCGCGTGCGAATTTCGAGTTCCGCTTTTCTCGGGCGTACGATTCCTCTGAACCCGACCTTGGACGGAATCATCAATGAAAGGATGAGAAATTGAATTATTTGGCTAGTTGCTGGGGCTTGGTAAAAGGTGATATTTGGACAGTAGCTTTGCCAACGGTCGGCAAGCAAGAAACAATTTCGGAAGGAGAAATTAATATACAGGGGGAATTTCAGTAATTTTTTTTGGTAATAAAAAGGAACACATCCGAGTTTTGGATCATATAAATGTTTATAGTCCATCCATAGTCAATCATGAACCCCATCGAAAAATTAATTAATATAATTAGCAATCAAAAAATTATCAATTTAGTAACAAAATTGTCATTCAGATTTGTTAAAACTATAAATAACCAAATGGATTTTGAGAGTATAAAATTGAATTTCCAAAATTTATCATGAGCTGATATTAGGTATCCCGTGCATATTAGACTAATTTCCATAACGGTTAATATAAGATGCCTCAGGAAGGTTTATGTTCAGTGGTCAACGAAATTATTTTTGGATTGAAATCTATGACAAGTAGATAAACAAAAATACTACTCATCTTAAAAAGGGAAGAGCTTCTTTAAGTGCTCAAACTTAAGTTTATGCGACTAATGTTTACTTCAGAATTTTGAAAACGTTATTTCTTAGTATTTGGGTTAGGATTGGTCAGAAGCATACGACTCACTAAAATCCGCCCCTGGTTTCGTAGCTACGAAAAAGGGAGTGATAATTATTTTTGTGTCAGGGAATGTGTTATCAGCCCTCACCTCGAAGATGCAACGATGGTGATTTATTTGAAGAGTATAAATTTACGTCTCACTCAGGGCTGTTTCATCATGTTGGGTTAAAATTTATGTTTCAATAATTAATTAGTTATTGATTAAGAACTATTTTTGATTGATTAATTAGCGAATATGAATATGAGGTAAATTTAGTCCATTTCGTTAAAATAGGAAAATTTCTAACTTTAGGGAGGGATATATCCCCAAATCCCCCAGAGCACTATCAATAAGCATGACCATCTGAAAATTTTCAGAATCTCTCCCCATCTACTGATTGTTAAAATGTTTTAAAAAATGGTGTTAAGGTGGGGAATTTTATTTTTATTTTTAACCAATACATTTGGATTTATAGGCGGGTTTGGAGGGGTCATAGGGGGAGGCAATGCCCCCCCCCCAACTTTTTGAGAAAATTCCATTTTTATAAGAGAAAATCATGTTTCCAAAGCCATCAGGGACAGCTTGCCCCCCCAAGGTTTCCAGTATGCTCCCCCAGGTTCTACCACCTATATCCACCCATGTTTTAATTAATTGACAGAATTTTTTTTCCGGAACCTAAAAAAATATTTTAAAAATGGGATTCTAGGGAAACATAATGCCTCCCCCAGCCTTTTCTTGAATGACATAGAAACAAACTAATCAAATCAAAAAGAGCACCGTTTACTGTACCTTTAGCCTTTAGTAAAACGAAAAAATTAAACTCTCTGTACGAACGTAGTAGTAGCGGCTCTACTACTATTCTTTGGTGGAGCGGCAAAGGAATTATGCGGCGAGCGAGCGGGAGAAAGGGGATTCCCCTTCCTTCTTGTTATTGTGAAAGTTCGTCCGGAAGAATTATCGGATCTCCTCGCTGCTGCAGCAAATCTTGTGTTATAATCTCGAACGGAGAAATGTTTTATCTCACAGTCCGTAAATTTATCGATTGGGCCCACGCTCTTTTAAGTGTTACGAGGAAAAATAATTTAAATTCATATATACGTTGTTATTTGGTTATTAGTTATTACACATATTAGATACAGATTGGTACATTAATACCATACAAAAGCTACGCATTGAACTACTATTTTAAAGCTTCAATTACGTGTTATTTTGAAATTATATTTAAATGTCATTTATTCCAATGAATTTATTTTTCATTCTGAGGGACATGTGCCCCGTGACACCCCCTGGATCCGCTACTGGGGTCATTTACATTTAAAAATTATGTCAACTTATGATAATAAAGGAAGGGGTGAAATGAAATGGAATTAGCTGAAGATTTTTTTTCTCCGTCAGTGGTTATTTTAAGGAACTTTTTTCCTAGCTTGTGAAACCCGCTCCTTATGTATTTCTACCATCTCGCTTCATCCCATTATACAAAAGAATATTTCTTTTTTTTAATTGGAGTTCAATGGTCACTCGAAGAAAAAGGTTGTCAAGGGTAACGATAACGAAGTAGCTTATATTTCTAATTTAATAATTATTTTAATGTTCTTTAAACTACATTTTCCTGCGAACACAAGGAGTCGTTTTGAAGATTTGCAAAATATTTTTGAATTTCTAAAAGGACAGGAAGAACTTTTTTAAACGCCCAGGAGAACCAACATAAAAAACTATCTCCTCTCTAAAAGAAGACGATTGGGGACAGGGGCAGTGGCGGATCTACGGGGGGGGGCTTTCGGGCTGAAGCCCCCCAAAAAACGTCTAATATTTTGCTAAGTTTGTCAAAACGCAAAAAATCTTTATCCGAAATTCGGATGAGGCGTACCAAAACGAGTTGAAAAAGTGGGGTTTTTGACTTAAATAAATAGAATAATTCACTACCTTTTCCGTATTAACATTAACAAGAACATTCAATTGGATTTTGAAAATTCTTAGCCCCCCCCCCAAAACCAAATCCTGGATCCGCCACTGGACAGGGGCGTCATTTCAGTTTTTCGTTGGGGGGGGCAAGGGATTTTTTTTAAATGAGTCTGGCCCTTGCTGTAACTAGGTTTTTTTTGGTGGGGGTTGCCTCAACTTCATTTTTGAAGTAATATCATGTCAAAATTTGACAACGTGAACTCCAAGGAAATATGGGGGGTCTGGGGGTTCACCCCCAGGAAAATTTGGAAAATTTGGCTCTTAAAGTAGTGTTTTAGCTCGTTTTGAGACCCTTTGGGCGGCATCCAAAGAGAACAGTTTCTTGAAAACCAAATAATTTTCTAGGGAAAAGAGTTGTAAATAAACGTCAAAGTTTAAAGGGGGGCTAGGGGTCCTCCCCCAGGAATTTTATTTCCCCTTTAAACTAGTGTTTTATCTCTTTTTCAAACTCTTTGGGGAGCTTCTAAAGAGAAAAGCTTCTCGTAAGAGGAATAGTTTTCAAGGGAGAAAATACTAAATAAGATACGTGAAAATTTTAGAGGGGGGCTGTGGGTCCTCCCCCAGAAATTTTTTGAAATTGAACCCTCAAAAGTAATGTTTTAACTCCTTTTGAGACATTTTGAGTTGCACCCAAAGCTCCTTGTGGAAGTTCCAGAATTTTCAAGGGAATTACAGCTATTTTTCATATTACAGTGGAAACCTTGGGGGGGCGGTTGCCCCCCCCTCCCCCCCCTAAATGACGCCCCTGGTTGGGAACATCTATTATAGTGATTAATGAAATTAAATGGGTAATATAAAATAGCTCTGTATAGATTTCATTTTGAGACCTGATCTAATGTTTCAAGAGCCGTATTCTGTTAAAAGATTTGCACCCAAATTATTTTTTACGATTTATTATGGAATCAGAAGGTTTTTCAGAAGGTGTTGTTTTTAAATTTAAAAATACCACATTGATGATGCTTAGAAAATAACTCCGTTAAAAAAAATGCGATGCGCTAATTTTTAATTGTAAATAAACCACGAATCTATCGTAATAGTAAACATACTCTGTGGTAGTAAGTGATAAAAGCATAAAATAGGAGGAGGAAATAATAGATGATTCCATACCGCCCATGACCAAAACAACGTTTTCATCAGATTATGTATTGATATTCAAAGAATGAGTAAAATGTTTTAACACACCACACTGAAGCCTTATCAAGAAGGTTAAATATCAGTGAACTCAAATATTTATCAGTATTAGGAATGGATATTTTAATAGTTCTTTTTCGCATCAAACATTCATGCATTCGCATTTCGTATCATGTACAAAATATCCCACTGATACGATATTTTTAAAACGGGTTCTAACGTTCATGACAGGTTTCAATAAATTACGTTCTAAGTGCAATTAACCTTGGAAAAATTGAACGAAAAATAATATTTCTTCTTTAGCAGTAATTTTTAAGTAAAATTGTGTCCTTAATGAAAAAATTAAATGTACAAATGAAATACAAATTAATTTTGTAAAAAAATTATTAGTGATGAAACTAAGAACAATACTAAGATATCGCAGAATTTTTTTTTTAGGGAAGAACCCCCAAACCAATATTTTTTCTATTACTTTACATTTAAGGAATCACAATCAGTCGATTAACAGAAGTTCAGAAACATTTATATGGCTTAAAAAGCCTTAATTAATATTTTAAAGGGCTAGCCCTCGAAAACCTTTGCTATAAATTAATGTACCACACAAAAGACACCAAACAAAAAGTTGATAACGCTATATTACTACATTATTAATATGTAGAGCTCAAAATTAAAAATATATTCAAAAATTAATTAAATAAATAAATTATAAATATTTAGTGAACATGATAAAAAGTACCTTGAGTTAGGTAAGGCGCAAATTTAAGAAGTTATCCCTTGAAACAAATTTTCTGCCTCCAAGAAAAACTAATAACCCTTAATGATGATAAAGCATCCAATCCAAGCTCAAAGCGTTAATTTTCTCATCATTAAAAACTTGAGAAATTTCAAAAAAAAATTATTTGGGGTTACTCAGGTTACTCATAAACAAACCAACAAAATGTCATTTCATGCATGGTGAATGATTGGTGTGATTTCTAATAAAATCACCCCCTGAATATCAAGTGAAGGGCAAACTGTTGGATGACACGCCCATTTAATCTTATGTTTTTTCAGCCAACAGCAGTTCTGCAAAATGGGTCGAGAACTTACTCATCCTATAAGATTCAAGAACGACAGGAGGTATAATAGGGAACACTTTTTAGTCATCGTTTAAAGCGACGTGTCCTTCTTTAATTCGACGTCCGGAAATTGTCCAAGGGGCAGGTGGTAGTTAATAAAGCCGAATATTTACTTTGATTTCGATAAAATGTTGCCCCGACCCAGTGCAATCGCTTCAAAGGAACTTGTCCGCATAAATTTTCGCAAGGTACGTTAGAAGAACAATTCAAGGTCAAAATAGTTTGTCACGTGCGTGTCGCTTAGGTTATTACTAGGGCTTAAGCTAGAAAAAAATAAATATAAAGTTCGAAAATCGACAAGAAGGTTGAAGCAAAATTTTTTATTTACACTCAAAAACTATTGACACCCTGGTTTTAAGCAACTTGAAAAGTACTAATGACCACGAAAGCATTCTAAAAAATCATGAAACTTAAAAATAGGCATATAACACTGGGGAACAGCAATTTCGTTGTCTTAGAACTGACTAGTTTTTGAATGACTTTTAGCCCCCGAATACAAAAGTAACTGCAGTTTTTGTCTGTCACGTCAACTTTTTAAGATACAGGGTGCCCAGAAAATGTGCATAAAAAGCAAAATAAATTACTTTGAATTCGATTTTCAGGGTCAAAAACCATTAATACATTAGTCTTTAAATTACAACCAAGAGGACAAGAAAGGTTAAAAATTGTAAAATACGAAAATTTGTAGCAAATGGGGCTAATTTGTAGTTTAAGGGGTAATTACCCCCCTAAAATGCAAAAAAAACGTTAAAAATTATAGAGGTTATCTTACGCTATTTTTTTCTCTTATTTTTTAAGCAGTTCTTCTTTAAAAGGTCTAAACCAGGGGTCGGCAATTGGGCAACCGCGTGAAGTTATTTCCCAGACCGCCAAAACGTTTTGAAAATCATTAATATTTATCTTTAAAATTAGAAAAATATCTTAAAAATCTCAAAAACTTAGTAGTATCTCAAAATTTAAATTTCTCAAAAATTAGTTTGACCTGCTCTTTATGAGGGTCGAATTTCGAAAAATTTTCTGGAGGAACCCCCCAGACCCCTTTTTTAATGCATAAACTTCTAATAACAATTAATTTAACAATATAATTAAGCAGGTAGCGTACTTTAATTACATCTTTCTAAAAATATTTGTCTTGTGTATTTGTAGATTAGGGTGGCCCAAAAAACTTTTTTCAGGTAGAGTTCTGGGCACCCTCTACTTTTTTTCGAACAGCTAATGGAAGCTATCACAGCCAAAATTTCAACTCTGTATTCGAATTAGAAGTCGATGACCAAGAGGAGTTAAAAAATCCAAATTCAAATATTTTTATACAAAACAACTAACATTTGTGTGTCATATGGACAGGGACACCCTCAAGCGAGTTTATGAATTTTCCAATCGCTCTTGGTCTATAATTTTAGGGATAGTTTAGGGACTTGCGTGAATTTCAAATATTTTTAACATGATTAAATTTTATTTCAACTTTAAATTTGGTAGTAATGTTCATTTTAAGAGTTAATAGGCTTTTAATATTTTTTCAAAAAAATGTTCATTAAATTGGTTTTTCAGATACTATATTAATTAATTAATTTAATAAATTTTGAAAAAAAAAACCTTTTTGAAAATGATGGTCATGATGCACATTAAATCAAAGAAAAAAAATTTACAAACAAAATGGGACTAATTTCAGGTTTTTAACCTTCTCGCCACCCTGGGCCTCACTTGAGGCTCCTACTATGAGCTCAATTTTGGTATGATGTAAACACGCAAATTTATTTTCTTTTCATCAGTGACTTCACTGATTCATGTATATCACATATGAGACTTCCCCATGGTTTCTGAATTCGTTCCTAAATGGTAGCAAGATGATTTATACCCCAATGTTTACATTTTAAGCTGTGATGCTTGTGAAGAGAAAATACTAGCTAGATACTAGCTTCTGTAGAACATTTTTTATAGGTTGGTAGATATTTTCTTAATTCGTAGTCGTCTAATATTATGACCATGTCTTTTAATAAGTTCTAAACAAAGAAGAAAACAAGAAAAAAATTTTTACAGACAAATTATAGGGGCATTTTGAATGTATTGAGAAGAAGAAAAAAAGTTTTTTCACTTTTTTGATGTTCTGGTGCCAAGAGGGTTAAGTTGTATAGTTCTAGAGTTATTAGCTGTTTAAAAATGCAGGAAA
Source organism: Tetragnatha versicolor (assembly GCA_024610705.1). Taxonomy (NCBI): domain Eukaryota; kingdom Metazoa; phylum Arthropoda; class Arachnida; order Araneae; family Tetragnathidae; genus Tetragnatha; species Tetragnatha versicolor. The sequence continues at coordinate 4,284,465 of JANDEH010000019.1, forward strand.
AACCACTTTACAAAAGTCCTTTGGACATTAGAAAATTACTTCAACCAAAATAAAGGTGATAAAAAACCTGGAACATTATACCTATAACGTTAGTAGTTTCTTATAAAAAACATGAACAAAATGAGATGGTTTGATCTTTGGTGTTTTAGTTGTTTTGTATAAAACCTTCGAATTTGGACTTTTCACTCCTCTTGGTCATCGCTTTCTAATTAAGGTACAGAGCCCAGTCTCTGTAGGTCTAAAAAGTTGAGGGGGTGCCATGACAAATTCATAACACTTTATTTTTCCCATAGAAAAGTGGGCCATCCTATTGTTAATTTCAGTTTAGTTTACAAAAGAGAAGAAAAAAAGCATCAGGAATTATTAATTGGACACTAAGGGGATTAGAATCCCTTAAAAGTGCATTTATAATTTAAAATAATAATACATTACGATGAGAGAAAAAAATAAAAGAGTATATAATTACAAAAATATACATACACATATATACACACAACATTGTCTACATGCATTGTAGATAAGAATTTAAAGTAGTAAGAGTGATCTATTTTTTCTCCGGGCCTCGATAAAAATTTTCAAAATTATTCGGACCCCAAGTTAAATTACTTGCCGACCCCTGGTATAAACCTTTCTCCCGAAGCGCCCAGAGAGTCTTTCGCGGGTGCTTCGGGGACGCTAACACCTCTACCGCTTTTAGTAAAAAATTCATTTTTGAATAAAATCTCCAAATATTTTCCTGGAGAGTATCTCCAAGCAAAAAAGCTAGGTATTTCTTAACAAAATTAAAAAAAACCCTAGGCGAAAATATTTTACCAATGTCATGTCCGATAGTTTTACAATTCATTCAGTTTTGACATTTTCTTTTGAGAGTGTTTCTTTTTTTTCCATGCATTTTGTAGGTAGTAATTATTAATAATTTGATTTTTTTACCAAGCAGGTATATTTACACCGACTGAATTTGTTTTGAAGTGAAAAAATATTATAAATAAGTTATTTCCAGTTGTTTTTAAAATCTTAAAACATTATAATTGATACGAGGGGGATATTTGTCAGGGGTTTCGTAAAACTTGAATATTGTCACAATAAGGGGAGAGATGATGATTTAGTTTTAGATGTTAGATCTAGCAGAGTGGAGCATATTTTTTAACACATCAAAATGGTAGATATTAATTATTATAAAAAATACGTATAGGATCACAGCAGGGGTTTTCTTCAAACTTTACCCAAAAGGCAGCATCCTTAGAAGAGAAAAAAATTATATGGCACCGTAGTCAAACAATCAGGAATATCTGTGCTTACGTTTTACACGATTTATGCAACTATAACATACAGATACCCCAGAAATATTCCTCAACTCCTATTCCTAATGAAAATTCTTCTGCCCTATATATCTGATATATTCAGATATATTCAGTCAGCTTATATAACCTCATTACTTCTGTAGTTTAAATTAGATGTTTTGCTACTTCAAACAATTTTCTAATTCCTATCCTAGAACCTTCATCACGGCGGGCGGCATTCCTTTTAGGAGAACCCTTTTGTTATAGACTCCTGTATTTAAAATAAAATTTTAAAGATATGTCCCCGTCTCAAGATTCTAAGGGGCCGTCCATACATTATGTGAGGTCAAAAGGTGGGACGACCAGCAAAATATCACAAGGGGGTAGTCCATTAAAATCTCGCGTCACACAACAGATGGCCACAGTCAGTCGTAATAATTACAAGTTACGACAAAAATTTTTATTTAAGTATTATATAACTTTTGCATTTTGTTTGTGCATGTTAAGCGTCATACGATAAGGCGAAACAAACTTGGCTAGAGCAAAATTAGAAATTACTCTTTTTGAAAGTGATGATAGAGAAAATATCACTTGATAATTTGATGGGAAAGGGGGTTTAGCCTCAAGTAAAATATGGACGTCCCCTATCCACAGAAAATTTATACCACTATATTTGCGTTAATATTTCAAAATGCGTAACTGAAAGTTCACTTCACACTGACCTGAATCGAACATCAATCGAATTTCCATTAAGAAATGCAAACGATCATTGTGATGGCGGGATGGCTCGGAGGCCATCCCGCCATCTTCGGAAATTTCCAGAAAATTCTCTGCAGACGACTACCCGATAACCTTTCGGACGTATGTGAGGCTTCAATAGGAAAACTGTTGTGTCTGCAGTCTGCTCTAACAAAAGCAGCGGCTGATTACACATACGAGTGCCATTTTGGGATTCGAATTCCCATACTCTCTCTCTCTTTCAATGTCAGAGACGGGCCAGGAGGGAGCTAAATTAGTAGTTTAAACAGGAGTTAATTTGGGATTGTTTTGTCCAGGGCAGTATTTTTTAACTTAAAGGGAACATTTTACAAAAGAGGACAGGGCCGTATCAAAGGGTGGTTAAGGGGTTCGACCCCCCACGAAATTTGGACATATTTTTTTCAATGATTTCCTCTTTGAAAATTATGTGACTAGAAAGGGGCGTTCCCTTGGATGTGTTACTCAGAGTCTCAAATGAGTCAAACACTACTAGGGGTAAAAATTCCAAAAAAAGTCTAGGGGAGGACCCCCAAACCCTGCTAGAAATTTTGAAATCTATAATGGACTGGTTTCCTTATAAAATTTTGTGGCTTACAAGGAGTGGTCCTCTTTTGGTGTAACCCCCAACATAAAGTCTCAAAACGAGCTAAAACAATACTTAAAGGGGGGAAATTTTTCTAGGGGTGACCCCCTATTTTCCCTTGGGGTTCACATTGCATTGTTAAAAAAAATTTTAAATTATGTTTAGCAAAATTAAAATTGACATAAAAAAGGTTTAGAAATTCGGGTCGGGGAAGGACTATCAGGGCCGTTGCAAGGGGTATAAGGTTCAACGCAGCCTAAATTATGATGATTATTTATGTTCTCTTCTTTTGAAAATTCTTTTGCGTACAAATTACAAGAGAGGTGATCTTTTAACTCTTAGATTATTTCCCTTGTTCCATCAGCAGATATACCATTGGGCCGAAGTTAATAAATAATAAAAATTCTATTATAGAAAAACCACAAAGGGAAACAAAATAATGACTGAAAATAGTTAGAACTATAATTGATTGAAAAATATGACCTAAATTTATTTAATTATATTCTTTATCGCCTTTCCCAATCAAAAGCTGTAAGGTTAACAAAAACCGAGACATTTTGATGCTACTTAAGATGAAAGCCCCTGATCGTGTTTTAGAAATTTCAAAACACCACTTTGAGAATATAATGACAACAATCCCACCTCATAACAGCACGTAAAATATCTTTTTGATGGTTGAGCTAAAGTTTCCCTTTACTTTAGGGCCAAAGTTACCCAATATCCAGTACTTTCTTCAAGTTTGGATTGACGGAAAGAGAAAATACCAATGTGCAACCCAATCCCAAATATTAGAAAGGATGATAAATTTTACTTACCAAAACTGTTCTTTTCTGATGAGTCAACTTTGGAAAAACAGTCATGTTCAGATCCTTCAAGACCATGTTGTCCGCACCAAATTGACTGGAGTAAGAAATGTGCTAAAACTAGATTTTAGATCAAAAACTTGAGTCGAAAAGTGGAAAACACAAAATGAGAGTGGCGGTGATAGGTAAGCAACAATTATATCAGCAAAAGCTCTGATGTTTTTAAAATAAAGTTTAAAGGTCTTCTATAATCAGGGCGCTAACTACAAAGAATGTTCTAGAGAGAAGCCTGATATTTTGTGAGGACAACTTGGACACAGTCGTTAACACCAGGCGACACAAGTCCAATATAACAATTAGAGTAGAGGTCACAAACGTATAAGGATTACATAATTTTTATCTGTCCAGGAAACACGTGAACGACACGTGAAAATTTCTTTGTTGAGTTCTATAGTGAAAAAATCGTGCATAGTAACCAGTAGATCAGAAGTAGCTTCTATTATGCAATCAGCCAATTAAGTATTTGCATATCCACCATATTTGCACAAATATACTAAGTAGGAGAAAACTCCACATACAGATCCTAACATGGCATCATAGACCACAAGAAACAAATTGCTTACAAAAGTGCTGTCAAACTATGATTAGGATAGGAGCCAAATATGCTTTTCAGTAATACAATAATACCATGCTAAGTCTATGGCTGTACGAATACTTGTATGAGCTTTTTCAAATATCTTCATTTTTTTCAAAAACAATATTTTCTACCAGCTTTGATACTTTTTTTTGGTGGAAACAAATAATGAAATAATGTTGGATACACTATATGTTAAGATTTAATGTTTGATCTTGCATACGGAATATGCCATACTTTTTAAGCATGTTTGTGCAAATTTGGTGGGTGTACGAATAAATACTTCACTGACTAACAATATCAATGGTATTGAGACAACCCGAGAGGGTAGCTTTGAATAATTATAATGCCCACGAGATTCATCGAAATTTTGTTAAATATGGTTACTCATGGGATATTTTTGTTGCTTTGTAACCAATAGAGAGCAGTAGTGATGTGGGTCGAAAAAATTCCAATATGGAAAAATTTCCACTGTTTTCCCGCTATTTTTTTGCTTTGTTTTATTAGTTCCATTTTGTATCCAATTTGTTTCTCTTACAAAGAAGTAAAATTAGTTTGATATAAATTTAATGTTATTGTTATTTTTTTTCCATTGAGATCATTGTCTTTAGTGACTTTCTTTGTGGTATGTTGGGACTCGAAAATAATAAAAAATCGATTAATTTTTTTTGTGAGAAATATGCCCCTGCCAGTAATTTTAGAATACTATTTTGTTTTCATTTCAGTTATTCATTGGTTAATTTAGTAAATGAAGTAATTTCTCCTTATGTGGAATTTTTTAATTGAATATGGAGGGGCATTTTGTATACATTATATATAGTTATTTCAATATTTATTATATTATAACATTGAATGCGATTTAAAAATTTTAAATCATGATTTCAATGCTTTATTCATTAGCTTTTTATTGTGTCTTACGTTTTGAATGAATCTCAAAGGAACATCATCCAGAATTGATGAAAATACTCCAATTTGGTTAATTTGTTGCCTCCAGTGATCGGAAGTTTAATTTAAAAATAATTTATTATAATTTAGTGACTTGGAAAATTTTCCGGAAAACCCACATCTCTAGAGAGCAGGTATCCCTCATCTCCTAATAGAACCTAGAAAATCTCATTCGCCGCACGATCTTACATTTTAAAATTATTTCATATCCATGTTGCCAAGTTTGCACCGTGACGATCAAATCTTCTTTAACTCACAGAAAATTTACTTTGTTTCTATGAATGGAGAATTTGATGCGAGATTTCAATTCATTAGGTAATAGCGGTATATCGAGAAAGTAGTTACGTTAATTTTTGCTCACTAAAGGCGTGCAGTGCATCTCTTTGTTTCTCATGTTGTATAGTAGAGAAACATGAAAATAAGGATGGTCTCTGAAGATTTTTTTCAAGCAACAATAATGATAACACCGCTTTTTCCACTGGTAGTTCTGAATCATTTTTAAGAAGGGAGGTCAGAAAGCCTTATAGGGGAAACTTCCATAAGTTACGTGAGGTGTTTTTCCCAAATTCTGGACCCTTCCCTCCCCCTTGGTGAGATTTTGCTGCTCCCCCCTCAAATTATCAAGTGAGATTTTCTCAATCACTTTTAAACAAATAATAAATTTCTTTGAAAGGTCTTTTTTTGTCTTATCGACATTACACTTTCAAAAGATTTGATGGGGCTGTGGGGAGCCTAGTGGTTAAGGCATCGGCCTTGGGATCGGAGGGTCCCGGGTTCGATTCCCGACACCGCTGAAGACCCCTCGAGTATATGCGGAGTACGTGCTCGTTAAATCTGTGGGTCCGAAAGTCCTGAGGTCGGTCATGGCGCAGTTTACCTTGGGTCCAGGTGTCTGGAGACTATTTCCCTCCCCTTCAGATGCATGGCAAAATTGTGGAGGTGGCGATAGATAGTGGCAGCATCCATCATCTCATGAGGCAGAAGTCGGACTCCTGCCATTTATGGGCCTCACTTTCTCAGGAGCCGCACCCCCTTTGCCTTGAATCCTTGTGAAGCTTGGGTATTCCTCCAAGTGGCACACGACAACAAAAGATTTGATATAATGCGTGTTGAAACCAAAAACATGGTTATAACTCCGCTGTTTTGACTAATCTGCGCATTTTTCCTGAAGTTGTGCTAAAAAATATAAAGGAAACCGTATATTTTCTAAACTAAAAGCTGACGTGAGATTTTAATTGACTCCCCCCAGGTGAGATTTTGCTAGACCCCCTTCCCCCCTTTTTGACCTCACGTAATTTATGGACGTCCCCTAGAGAACAATCCAGGGAAACAATCATTTCCCAATTATTTAATTCTTTCAGCAGAGGAAATATATGCAGCAATGTTTAATTGCAAACGATAAAATTTCCCTCTTATTTTTTATTCCATTCAAATCGGAAGCTATACTAAACGTTATCGCTCTTTGCATTCATTCTCTATACTCAGTGGATTTCCTCTATTGTGCTGTTATCAGTAGACACTTGCTTTCAACTTCATCTGAAGAGAAACGCTTTAATGTAATTTCAAGATAAACAAGAAGGCAACAAAATAACTAATTTAAATTTACCCAGCGAATTAAATCGAATTTAGATATTTATTCATGGATTGGTATTCTTTTCCTTGAAAATTCTGAAGGAGCAAGAGGGGAGCTATCCTACAAAAGTATCATCCCAAATGTTCAAAAATGAGTTGAAACCTTTCTTTTAAGAGTCAGATTTCAAATTCTTCCCTTTTAAATGAGATGACTGTTAGTGTTAGCCCCACATTCCAATTCCCTAAATATATACACTCCAATGTTCAGAACTTTTACATTTTAATGTTCTAAAAAGTTTCATCTAACTTTTCATAATGCGCGGATAAGGTCAATGAAAATAAAACCTTGGTTTTGAAACCGCCTCCCGAAATTTAATTAAAGTTTAGAGATCTGCCCATTTAAAAGGACCAATCTTTGAAAAATAAAGCTATTTCTTTTACTCCTTTTCATGGCTGCTAGAAAACTTGAAAAAATTGGGCTTCCTGTCTCTAGGGGAGATTGTTCTAATTATAGTCAACTCAAATGTTCGTTGAATTCGTAACTTTAATTCCTTATTAATAATTGCACTTACTGATGATAAATGATAGCAGTTATCAATTCCAGATATCAAAAATCAAATCAGAAGAGTTCATTAAGAAAGTGTAACTCGTTTCTTTACGACCGACCGACAGCTGGGAATATCAGATGTAACGCAGAGACCTGTTGATGAAAATCAATCAACCGATCTGATTTATCACGGAAGTTCATAAACGCACTTTTTAGCAGTTCATAATGAATGAGTCATTATCTGACTCATCATTAGGTCAAAGTACGATTTGATGATGGTTACCTCTTACATTTGTAAAACTCAAGAGGTGAAAGATGTTGGGTTAGGCAGTATATTTCACAACGTATGGGGCGTGATTAGATAGAAAAGATGAGCAGTTGTTTGGCAAACTACAACAAAAATAGTTTAAAACTTTTTTAAGAGTTCATTAGCAAAATATTTCTGTGGGAGGACCACCAGACCTCCTCAAGAAAGTTAAGAACAGGGGTTGGCAACTGGCGGACAGCATCCCGACCGCGTGACCCGGACCGCCAAAACGTTTTGAAAATCATTGATAGGTATTTTTACACTACAAAAATTAGTTTGACCCGCTTTTTAAGAGTCAAATTTCAAAACATTTCCTGGGGGAAAACCCCCATTTTTAATGGGAAGACTTCTAATAATATTAAATTTAACAATATAACTAAGCAGGTAGCGTACTTAAATTACATATTTGAAAAACATACATGTGTATTTGAAGGTAATAATTTAAAGTGGTAATAAGAACCTATTTTTCTCCGGACCTCGATGAAAATTTTCAAAATCATTTGGATCCCAAGTAAAATTGCTTGCCTACACCTGGTTTAGAATGACTTATGGGGCATGACATAAAAAGGTTGAGAAGGTACCGTTGAACCAGCGATAGTAAAAGGGTCACGTGATTTTTTGCTTCAGTATTTTTTATTTTATTTAAAATATACTGATTTTTTATGTATATAGACATAGAGGGTATAACTAAGGTTAGAGGGAGTAAATGTATCTTCCTCTTTCGATCAACTGCCCCTCAGCTTCTTCCTTTCTCCCCTCCGAGTATGTCAAAATCACGTGACCCTTTTACTATCGTTGGTTCGACAGTAGGTTGTCCATTTAAATTGTTAATGTGAAGTCTAATATTGTTAATGTCGTATAAAACTTTCTGTTATGCTGGCAAAATTCTACGCCACCCTTTCCATATAATTTATCGATGAATTTTATCTGATTAAATATAATTGACAACAATGTTTCAGGCCATGAAAGATCCCTAGCGGGTCAAACGCGGCCCGTGGCATATTTTAGGCCGTATTTTGCGCAGGCCTGGGGGGGAATCTGAAAACATTATTGCTAACACATTATATCAAGAAGTTAATTTAAAAAGATTTCCGTACAAGAGTAGGGTCTAGGAAAAACGAGAATATGTATTGGATACATTGGTACATTACAAAAGCATTTTTATACTTTTCTTGCACTATTCCTTATAATTCATTTACTTTTAATGTCCATAAAAAAGCATTTTACTAAGTTTTTATTATATAATCCCTATTAACTTTAAAAATAGGGCTTTTTTCTTTTCTTACTGTCGCAAAATCTAAAAGAACATTGAAATTAATCTAGTTTTTAAAACTGGATGTTACGTTTCTATCAAAGCTGAAAGCTATACCACAGTTTTATCTGATCACCCAATTCTGTCACTGCTTTCTACGTATAGCTCCGCTATGATTCAGTACACTCAAATAATACCGACGTGAATGATTTTTACTTAAAAAAAGGGGGTCTTCTATTAATTACGAGAGCAAATCGAACGAAATCTGGTGGAGGAGATCATGAAAATCTAACCCCATCTATTTATATGGGGAGGATAAAACTATTTAATGATGTGACAAAGGGGAAAGTGATATTGTGAAATTTGATAGATATGATTGGGGTCACCAATTTTTAATAATTTAATGAAATTAACCTCGATAAAACACTGAAAATAGGACAAAATCGGTAAGCGGATTTTCTTAAATTAAAAAAAAGACTGAAAAAATTAATATAGACAAATAAATAAATAGGGGTACAGGATACATACGAATATTCCTTTTAAGTTGAAAATTTTTTAAATATCAATCAATTGAAAAATTAGTTTTAAAAATTTGATAATGGAAAAAATTAAAACACTGCTAAAGACCACAAAATATAGCTGCCAAAATAGTAATTCAAACGGCTATGGATTTTGGTTTACTGGGGTTTTCAGGGGGGCACTCTCCGAATATATAATAAATTGAAGTGTTCCTTAGAATAAAAAGGTTAAACATTGCCCCTTTGATGGCAAACATTGTCCTTTAGCGGACACAGTTTACATTTCCGGGCATGAGTTACATTTCCGGGCCCGGAAATGTAAACTGTGTCCGCTAAAGGACAATGTTTGCCATCAAAGGGGCAATGTTTAACTTTTTTATTCTAAGGAACACTTCAATTTATTATATATTCGGAGAGTGCCCCCCTGAAAACCTCAGTAAACCAAATTTCATTAAATTCTGCCAGTAACTAGCCGAGAAAATTACCTCCTTTTTCACTTTCAATTCCAATTCAATATTTTTTCAGACCGTCTTGAAATTAGAAATCGAGTTTCTCAGCTAATTACCAGCACAAATTAACGAAATGGAAGGGTTTTCGGGGGTGCTCTTTCCGACTAAGTAACAATAATTGAAGTTCTCCCGCAAAATAAAAAAATTTAAACATTGCCTGGCGAACATTGTCCTCTAGCGGACAGTTTACTTTTGCACACGAGTTCCTATAATAATCTTGTTTGTCAACGCAGACAGGCCTGCATGTTAAGTTCGGCACCAAACCTTTTGAGAGAGAGACACCCTGTTAACAGAAAAACAATTGTGATGATTTTCAAACTGGTGGGTCATCGGTCAGTTTTCGGTGAGTCGTTACATATAATTACATTTCTCTAACAATATTCATTGATGTTTTACAACATTTAAATTACTAGTATGTATGTAAATATTATATTAGTCACTAAAACTAAAAACTTTTGGCAGTCCAGGATACAACCTTACGCTGTCTAGATGTGAACCGCAGTCTGCCAGTATCCTTCCCTTGCTCTATATTGATATTTTGATTCAATTTTCAGAAAAATGTTTTCAAAACATGTAAACTTTAAAGCTAAAAGAGATTGGAGATACTTTAAGTTGTAAAACAAAAATCAAGGTTGAAAAAAAAACGTGTTGTTTTTAATAAAAAACAAAACACGTTTTATTTGGTTTTTTACCTTTCACACAGTAGTGCTAAAAATGATTTTTAAAATTGAAATTATATTAACAAAGCTATACTTTCTAAATACAGCACAAACAAGTCTTTCCTTTCAAATGATTCTCATAAGTTTTCATCACAGAATAATGCTTTTTATCAAGCAATGTTGTACACCTATTTCAAATTTCATATACCATAGCCTCCTACTTGAAACAAAATTTTAAACTCTGGTTGAACCCCCCATGATAAGGGCCACTTTGTTACATAAATAAAGTTAGTAACATGTAAAAAAATGCATGTGTTTTAAACAATGTTTTTTTATAAGTTTAAACATGTTTTAAACGTTACAACCCTGACAAAAATCAATTTGACCATAATCGTAACAAGTAAAAACTTTATTGTTTCTTTACAGTGCAGTTATTTGTACATGTAACAGAATTCATCTGCATCATAGTTTTGAAGGCTTAACTCACAGAAGATAGTGCATACAAACAAGCTTAAGTGTTGTTGCTCTTTAAAAACTTCCTACAGAAAATAGGTACTTTACACAATCTTTCAATCTAGACTTTAAAACAAAAACAAATGCATCTAATATGCAAAACAAGCTAATGTCCATGAATGATAAGTATCTACACATGGCACACAGATCAATATAACATACCAACATTCCTCCCAAACTGAAGGGATACTTTGAGGCACATAATTTGATGATTTTTTTTAAACAAGAGAGCAGCAGCTTTCAGATTAATCTGTTTGGAAAACTTTACAGAGATTTTCTCTTTTATGTAGGGACATTGGTGTAAATACCTTAAAATAAATGCAAAATTACGAGAAATCATTCCAATTTATACCAGTGTTGGAAAGAAAGAAATTTTTCCATGAAACATTCTTCTTTGGCTTGAAAGATCGGTTTATATTTATAAAAAAGGCAGAGCTAATAGCATTGGTAATTACATTCATTTTTTATAGCAGCTTAAATTGTGAAATTATCAATTTATTTGAAAGTTGTTAAACAAATTTAAAAAACTAAAATGCAGGATTAAATAACTAATAAGGAAATGCTAATGTTTTGAACATGGATTATTAATTAACCTAAGGCATATTGCTTTCAAATATTACATGCTTTTATTTCTTAGGTAATTAAATGTTAGTATCAAACAGAAAATCTTACTTTAAGGGTTTGAGAACATTGGATAGATATTACAAAAGAGGTGCTTGAAGTAACAGGCTAACACCAACATCTTTACATTGGAGTCAGCTTGTTATTGCTCAAGTCCCTCAATTGTTAACAGAATTAAATTTGTACATGCACAGTTGACCTCAAGAATTAAGTTTGTATTTTAGCGACTAAAGTTTCTGTGATGGTCTTTGCCGAGTACTAGTTAGCAAAATCAAACATTACACTTAGTTTGTAGCATTAAAAAACCTTGCGACTGAAAAAAGAACTGGGTAACCTGTTGAAATTTGACATTCAATCTATGGAAGAATTCAGATCAGAGCATCTTAGCTAAAAAAAGGTTAAACAGTTTTCACAAGTTTCCTTGGTTATTAAAAACATAAATAAAGCTGCCAACTCTACGTTTGAAAACAGCCTTTGAAGCTCTTAAACATATTTAGCGAGTCCTTTCAAAACAAGTTCTTCAGATACATCAACATCTCGACTACCGGTGGTATCCATCAGTTGGACATATTGCACTCTGCTCGGCTGTTTCTCTCCATTCAGGGGCTCTTTCTGCTTGGGTTTCGCCATGATCATCTTCCACATGCCCTCATGCACCAAAACAGCGAAAAGTTCAGACGCTTCATCACTCCACGCCTCACCCACCGGCTCCACATTGTAGAGGCTGCACTCGATCGCTTGGAACGGTATGGAGAGAAAGTCGGGCTTCAGAAGGCTGACGAGATCAGGGGAGAGGGTGGAAACATCGCCAAAGTCCAAATAGAAGACGGTAATTTGCTTCGTGCTGCTCTCGTCTGTGGAGACGTGAAGAACTTCTGCTCTGTACCAGCTGTTGTCTCCTTTGAAGTAGGCCGACACAATGTCTCCAACCTTGATAGAGTCCAGCTGAAACCTCTCCTTGTTCTTTTCATCGTTGTAAAACTCTGTCATCTCAGTCGCGAGTTTGTCTATCTGGATGGATTTCGAACCACAGATTTGGACCCAGAACTTGCTCGGGGAATCGACGGCAGAGACAAACACCTCGACGTATCCGTCAGAACTGTTTGGGATCAGTTTCTCGCATGGGAGGGATCGATTTCCCTAAAAGAGAAGCGACACGTCAATCAAGTCTTGAAAGAAATCTTCCAGTATTTGTCACTTCTAACAATATCAACCAATTCGTTTTGGACACAAAATCGAAATTTATCAGTAAAAGGTCAGTAGTGAGCTCATTAAAGGTGAGTTGAATTATATTAGTTAAAAATATCTATTAAACACATTACAACCTCCTCGTAGCAAGTTGATTTTATGAACTTTATTAACCCATTAATGCCCAACTTTTTATTTTTCTTAAATATTTGGTAAAAACATAGTAAATAGCACAAAAACAACTGGAAAAATAGTGAAAAAAATTCCAGGTTAAAATTTTAATTTCTACACAAAAATTAAAAAACGTCCCTAAAAAGGGACGTCGGGCACGAATGCCCCCGTTGTTTTTCCCTATAGTAAACGCATGGTAGAAAACTTTTTTAAAGCCTCAAAAACATCTTCTACCTTTTTAAGTGCAGCAAAAGTGATCGGAACCATACTGTAACATGAATATGAAAAAAAAATATTAATTACTTATCCAATTAACTGTAAAATTAACCCTAATTAACGTAATTTGAGCATTTTTTATTCCTCCCAAATCTATGTTAATTGCAAATTAATTAAGGTTTTTATTTGAAAAAGGCATTCTTTGTTTATGTGTTAGGGGCCATTCATTAATTACGTAAGGATGATTTTGGCAATTTTTGACCCCCCCCCCATGTAAGGGTACGTAAGATTTTTCAAACCCCTCCCCCCTATTCTTACGTAAGATTTTATTTCGTTTAATCAGTTTAAGCTCCAATAAAAGATACATCTGATATACCTTCATTTTTTAAATTAAAGCTTCGATAATATACCGAGATCATCAGCATTTTTAAGTTTTTCTGGGGTTATTCAACAGTTATTTGATTGGAATTTGTTTACATTAACTTGGAAAATCTTACGTAAGAATTTATTTGACCCACCCACCCCCCAAGTAAGGGTATGTAGAGATTTTTTCAACCCTCCCTCCCCCTCGGGACCCTTACGTAATTAATGAATGGCCCCTTACGTAATATTAAGTATTAATTACTTTTAAACACCTCAAATCCATCAGAATATCTCAATTTGTGAAGTTTAAGTCTTTCAAATGCCCATACTTTTTTCATTTTATTTAACTTAATTGTGCGGAACACGAATTTCTCCCCAAAAATCAAGCATTAGTGGGATGTGCATTAGCAAGCCAGATGATATAGATTGATCTGCAGTATAGAACACAATGATTAGCGACATCTAAGTAGAAAAAAAAGCCGAAAATTTATCACAAAAGCGACTTTATTGGCAATTTTAATGACAAAAAGCCATTATAACTAATAATTATTAAACTTTTAATTAAAATATAACCAGAATACATTTGCATAAGTAATAAATATAGTAAAATAATTAATTTATTCCTTTTAATTAATATAAATTAATTAATTCATTATAATTTAAGACTTTTTATTCCATTAATTTGGCAGAAATAACAGTATTTTCAAAAAAAAATAAACAAAAATAATAAATTTATTAGCTAAAATTAAAGTAATTTTATAAATATCAGTTATTTAATTCATTTCATAAGAATCAAACGCGTTTTTATGAAAAAATAAAGGAAACACTAGCATTTCACTATGGGGAAAACCACGGGGGCATTCGTGCCTGACGTCCCTTTTTAGGGACGCTTTTCGAGGGTCCAAAATAAGGTCAAGATAAAATATTTTGGAAAAATAAAAAAACACCCCAACTGATTTAATGTATAAACAGTAATATATATCGGAATTGAAATTTTTTTAAAATAACAACTAGGATTTTTAAGCTTTTTCTTTTAAAATTTTTAAAAAAGCACTTTTCTGAAAAATTCTATCTTCCAACTTTAAAAAAAGCGAAATTTTTTTAAAATTCTGCTTTCTTCTTGTGTTCTTTATGTTCTATGAAGATCAGAGATACATCAGTGCAAATTTTGATTCAAAGGAACAATTTTTGTAGAAATAGGAGGATTTTAAAAAAACGTCCCTAAAAAGGGACGTCAGGCAGTAATGGGTTAAACAAGTGGGGGGAAAAGCAAACCATTATTACCCCATTAAACATACACAGGGATTATTGTGATAAACACGAAAGCAAAAATTGTGAAATACCACTAGTGAGTGTAGCAGGGTTGGAAAAAACATGTTTTTTTTAATAAAAAACAAAAAACATGTTTTATTTGTTTTAAACGTGTTTTTTTGTTTAGAACGTTTTATTTGTTTTTTTTACCCTCGACATAGAAATGATAAAAAAAATCCATGATTTTTAAAAATTTAAATTTGACTTTTCAAATTGAAATTAGATTAATAAAGCTATACTTTTAAATACATCACAAACAGTTTGTTCTTTTAAATGATTTTTGTAAGTTTTCTTCACAGCATCATGCTCTTTATCAAGCAATGTACTGCCTATGTCATGGCGATTTGGTGGTTTGTACCCAAGCCTTATACTTCGCACTATCTTTTTAGGCTCTGGGTGATCTATACATGAAAATAGTGAATTTGTTGCCTAAATAAAGGCAGCAACTTGCTAAAAACTACATGTGTTTCAAACAATGTTTTTTTTGCTTTGTTTTAAAGATGTTTAAAACAAGTGTTTAAAACAAAGTGTTTTAAACGTAACAACCCTGGAGTGTAGTAGATTCATTAACTAATTTACTACTAATAAAGACTATCAAAGCAAAGACTAATCCAGAATTTTAAAACTTAAACCCCATTTTCGTGAAAAACTTACACAGCCTTTTAATTTTTGTGAAAAATTGTAAGATCTTTTTAATTTATGTGAAATTTTTTATAAATATTTTAAATGGGAACTATAAAGTTAATGAAAACAGCATCAAATCACTTATTCCTACAGTTTTATAGCAATTTAAAGATTAATTTAACCATAAACAATTCACCTATAGTTAAAAAATAGTTTTACAATTTTGTGAGTACATTTTTTGTGAAGGTGCCGATAAACGGTACCAAAATTGGCCTGCATTAGTCCCTGCAAAGATATTACTGGTATCTATAATATTTTTTTGAAAGTAATTAAATATAACAGTACGCTTAGCACACCATTGTATTGAGTAGCAAATCAATTTAATCTTCAGAAACTGATGTTGCAATTGATACAATAAATTCTTTAACTGGGGTAATAACCTGTACATCAAATAAACCTGTAAAACTACCCTCAAATAACAGTACTTTTGCACCATTGGCAGAGAACACACACTCAAAAACCG
The DNA here is from genome assembly GCA_024610705.1 of Tetragnatha versicolor. Lineage (NCBI taxonomy): Eukaryota > Metazoa > Arthropoda > Arachnida > Araneae > Tetragnathidae > Tetragnatha > Tetragnatha versicolor. The sequence continues at coordinate 4,300,363 of JANDEH010000019.1, forward strand.
AAGTAATTTCTCCACATATGCCGATATCAGTAGGTACTTACCTACTTGCATTACCTAATGAGCGCCTGTAAACCGAAGCCACAAAGGTGAGATACCATTGCCTATGCCAAACACATTTGCATGTAAAACCCCCATTTCAAAGGGGGCAGAATTCATTATCAGGCCGAGAACTTTTCAGACTACCCTCGTAGAATCTATATCCACAGTAACATTAAAATGAACAAATAGAACCCAACACAAAGCCCGATTGATAGAAGCAAAAAAAGTACAGTAAAATTCAGGTAGATAAACTTGTCTGCCAGGCCAGCCTATCTGATAGTATTTCCTTCTCATGTTACGGTTGTCATAGAAAATATTTCTCGTGATAAACTCTCTTTCCTTTCGTTTCAAATTTTTCAATTACCTCTCATCAGAATACTGTCACTTGACCTCTATGCTGACCTAAGTGAGAGGCAGGTGTATTGTTTGGAGTTAAATTTTAATGAACACTGGTCATGCCTGACAGTCTTACAACCTTTACAATTTTGCAGACTGGTGTGCTTGGTCTTACATTTCTTTCTTTAGCATTAATTAATAAAACTACTCATGCATTACTGCATAATAACTTAAACATTTTATCAAGCATATTTGTGTAGTTTATGGAACATTATACAAAATATTATTAATTACTAGCGCAAAAGCGCTTTAGATTTAGGTTTTAAATTAATTTAAGGTTTGGGTTTTATATGAATTTTTTTTAGGTTTTAAATGAAAATCATCTGGAGTGTTATAGACGGGCTTTGCCAGTCTAAATGTGTAGCGCTATGTGCTAGGCCAGGCGTTACCCAGACAATATGCCCGGCAGAGTGAGGAATAGTTAAATAAAGGATTGATTTTTATGTTTATGCTACAACAATTGATTTTAAACTACAACAATCGATGTTATATCTACAACAATAGAAGTTTTATTCCTACAACAATTAATGTTACATCTTCTCTTGCTATGTTTACAAAAATTGATGGTTTCGCCAAGATGTTTGGCATGAAATGTGGATTTTAAGCAGAAAATAGACCAAAAAAGTTTATTTTAAATTATTTTTCTTCAGAAACCTTTCCCTGAGAGAGTAGATCAAAGTGGTAAAGTTTAATAGTTAATGTAGGTTTGAAAAGTTTAAAAACAAAAAGGAAATATACAAACAGTAATCCATATATATAGATATATATCAAGTAATCAAATCGATAAATTTAAATTTCCCCTGCTGATGTTAACTGTAATTTCAACTTTGCTAAATAGCATTATAAATTTATTTTTTAAGCTTCCATAATTGGTTTTTGGTGTTGGGGCTTAATGTTGTTCACCATTTTGATGGTCAACATTCAGAAACACCCCCCTCTGTCCATGTCCAAGCCCCCTGATAAAGAGGCATGGATAGAGTTCTTTAGTATAAATTGTTCAAGTTTTCCAAATTTAATAATTTTTAAAATAATAATCGTTAAAGTACAATAATATTTTACGGTACAAATAATAAGGGTGAAAAAACAAAAACTCAAACTTACAAATGCAGTAGAGTGCAAACCGTTGTTTTCAGGCAGAGCACGTCCAGCAACGTGAATCTGCTTTGTCGATCCCACCTCTGATGCAGAGACAAGCTCATCTATCAGTTCAGCAGCAGACTCCACCTCCTCCTTCCTGCCCTTGAGGGTGACCTTGACATTGGAATCTTTGCCTCTCGACGGGAGGAAGTCGAAAGTGATTTTGGCTCGTGTTAAATCACAGATTTGCCTGAGAGAACACATGGATTAGAACTAATTGAAAAACATAGGTAACTACAAAAAGAAAAGAAAGGCCAGTTTTTTTTAATTATGAGGAACCATGTAACTTGTTCAGGGGCCGCGCTAACCATTCGCCAATTCGCCAAATGCGAGTAAATCGCGAAAATGGCGAGAAAAAAGTAATTTTGGCGAAAGTACTGGCGAATACTTTTTCCGTTTACAATAACGAAGCTTGTAACGTAACCTGTTCTAGAATTTCATAAAAAACCTAGTATAATCTAATGAACATAATTAAAAAATAATCATAATTTTATGTTATTAAGATTCCCAGGTTCTAATACTCCTTTAACATTTAAATACTCCATTGAAAATTTCGACGATTAAAAAAGATTGCGAAAAAAGAATTTTGTTTAACGAGCTGCCTCATATTGGAAGGCATACATTTATTTCTGAGGGAGCATTATTATTATTAAGTACTTATTGATAATAAAAAAATAATCGATCTTGAGCAAAAAGCTTGCTGTATAGATTATGTAATGTACCGGTTTTACCCGATATCCGATTACGCCGGCGCCAGCCACGGACTGCCCGCGAACGCTTTAATTTTTGGATGGAGTAACTTAAAAAAATCATGCAATTAGATTTTACTCAAAAAAATATGGCTAATAGCTAATAAATTTGGCTAATAAATTTATGATTTGGCTAATTCACTGGCGAATGTTTTGAAAACCTTAGCGCGGCCCCTGTTGTTTAGCTATCTTTGTAAGAGAAACTAAAAACATAAAAATTTTTTAAGAATAAAATTTCTCTTGACACAGTAAATTTTATAAGTTAAGGAAATGTGACTATGTGAAAACTTTATAATCATTCAAAATATACAACTGTACATGTACAAAAACTAGATATGCATGTTATGACTCATTAAGTTTAAGTTTTTAAAATCTATAAACAAATATTTTTCATGAGTTTAGCATACACAAAAAATTGAACAAAAAAAATTCAGTACATCTGAAAGAACGAATCGATTAGGCCACTGAAAATGAGAATGCATAGCCAAAGCCCATTAACCCCTTCATGTTTGGTGGCATATGCCATATGTCCTACACAAACGAGTCCATTTTTGTAATGGTCGCACCTCATGCAATGGGCTGAAATCTCCATACACTGTGTTATTTTGTTGTTCTTGTCATCTTAGAATATTTTCTCAGCTCATTACACATTCATTACCAAAGGCAAAGAACTAAGGGGCAGGGCACAGTGGCCTGGAGAAAGTAAGTATAAAAGTAACAAAAACTGTCACAGGGTTCCCACTGAAACCTCTTGAACCTGTTTCTTCCTTTGCTTTAAACTGAATTTCAATATAAAGGTCAAGGGCGATTTTCTTATATAAATTTTTAGTCAGGTTTATTGAGAGAAATATTCTAAGATTAATAACATAAGCTGAGCTTCAAAATTGTTGAAATAACATATTTATTTAATGTACTACATTAATTTAATAAAATTCATTAAATTTTATAAGAAACTGCAGTAAATTTTTGCACTTCACCCACCTTTATAGAACAGACTATCTAAAGTAACTAGTTAAAGTAAACTAGTTAACGAACTAGTTAAAGTAAAGTAACTAGTAAAGTAAAGAACTAGTTAAAGTAAAAAAATGTTTTTAGCAAAAATTTTGGTATTTCCATATAATCCCGTGGGTCAACCGTCCATGCTACACTGAAAATGAAAATGCTACTCATGTTACTACTCGTGTTATAAAAAAGTTTCTCAAAATAATTTTCTGCAAGAATTTACAAATTTATTTCTTACACAATGACACATTTCTTTCTTAAATACCCTTTTTCTTTTTCTCAATGCCTTATTTCTTAAATTTTGTTTTAAAATCGAGAAAAATGACGCAAGGCCCGAAAGAAGCAGTCACGGGAAAATCGTAACTTTTGCGAAAAAATCGCTATTTCACGACTTCCAGAACACTGGACTTGTTGGCTTCTGACCATGTTAAGTTGTTTTTTTCTGCATTGCAACAACACTGTGAGAAGAAGCCGAACTTCAAATTGATATCCGCGGCCAAGAATGGAACAAAACGAAGCTTTTTCGAGAAGTAATGATTTTCCTACTTTTTTCCATGATAGCTTAAGATTTTTCTTGAAAATAATCCGGAAAGTAACAAAAAGTATGAATTATTATCTGAAAAATCTATATTAGTTCACGGGCCGCGAATTAATGAAAATGCTAAGCATGGCGATTCTGTGGAAGAAACTTATGCCTGCTGGACGGATGCATTTGGCGAAAAACAAGAGAAAAATTCATCAATTGAAAAAAAGCAGACAAATTTTCTACGAAGCCGTTCGCATATATTATATGCTCACCTGCTGATGGTTAACAGGATAATATTAAGAATCTCAATTTTTTACAATGTAGGTAAATGAAACTTCTTTTAAAATAAAAAACAAATTAAAAAATCTTGAAAATGCACTCTATCAGTACATATACATTCTATACATACTAATGGAAATTTTTCAAAAATTAAAACAAAGAAAAGTATTAGAATACTTACTTTATGCAGTTGACATTTTTCCAAACTGAGTCACAGATGTTTTCCTGAAGTTGAATTTCTTTGACAACACATGCATGACGGTTTGAAATGATTTGATTGATGAGATCAATTGCTTCTTCTACACTCTCAGGAGAACCCATGACACTGGCCATAGTGAATTCTTTATCTGTAAAATTTAATATCTGTGTTAAAGTCCTTAATCTGAGTAAGAATCCAAACAACTATTTTTTACCAACTAGTAAAAACAGGAATATGCTATTGAGTTTCCTTTTATAGTTTAAAAAGTGAAGAGACTAACTTCCTCTTTTAATTTTATATTCCTGCTAAAGATTTTGAAACTAAATTAACAATGAATTATTATTCCGTATGGTATTCATTTGAAAAAAGTTTGGTTCAGTTTCATTATTTTTCCTGCAAATTATGGCCAAAAAGCTGTTTTGGTCACCGGGCCATACCATGAAAAAGTGGACATGAGGGTTGAAATTTCAAATGGGTGTTATAACTATAAATTATACATCAAATTAAAGGTAAAGATATGAACCAGAAGAAATTACAGAGAGCTAAGCTTTAAAAAATTTTCTTGTATACTTTTTGAGGGCTCAAAGTTAGAAAAATTTAAAAACTTTTCAAGTAAGTAAAATTGGGTATTTTCATCTTGACCTAAACAATACTAAAAGCAGCTACATTTTCATTAAAGATGCATAATATCATTATTTGTGACCTTGTTTATCTTATAAAACCTTTAATTTTCAAAAAATATTTTTAAAACTTGATTTTTGGTGCCTTTGAATTTATGTTGTCCTTCTGTCACACCCGTCACAAAAAAGATAGAAAAGTTATTCTACAAGATTCAATTTTCAGCATAAATCCTTTAAACTTTCAGATGTTCTGATTGTTGCAGTTCTGAACACATGTGATGTAGTAAAAAATTTTAAAATTTTTATTTTGTGTGATTTTTAGTGTGACGGGTGTGACGAAATTCCTGTGACGGGTGTGACAACATTTAAAATTTTTTTTTAAATAGTTGAATGATTTCTAAAAGAAATAAAAAATTGTATCATTATAATTTTTAAACATATTAAGACGGTCATGGCTAGCAAAAAAATTAATTATTAAACAATAAATAATTTTATTAATTATTTTTTAAAATGCCAGTTAATCAAAATTTTATTAAACTTTTTGTAGATTTTTAAAGAAAAGACATTAGTTAACATGACATTTAATGTACATAAAAAATAAAAATTAATAAAAAATAAACTACTTTAACATTTTTTTAACTAATCATTAATTGAAAAAAAATTTATAGTTAAGAGTTTTATAGTTGACTTATCAAAATTTATTAACACTATTAAATTGTCCAGTACTTACTATTCTAGACTCATTCTCAAATCATTATGATTCCCATTTTTATATGTTGTAGTAATCAGTGATAAATTTGAGCAAATTTTGCATTTTAAATATCCTTACAGCTAGTCGGAAAAGTTTTCTCAACTTTAAAATAACTTGTTGTTATTTGTGGGTTGAGCATCAAAGTTTAAAAACAAATATCATACTTAAAGTATATGTTACTTTCTCATTGGTTTTAATTTAGAATGAAATTTTACACTTTTTTACACATACCAAGCATCTTATGAAATTAAGGTATTCCTAAGTCTAGACGTGCAATGTTGGAAAATTACGGAAAGAAACATAAAATTTGATATGGAAGGATTTATATGAACCCAGGAAATAAGGGAAATATAAACATTGCTTTTTACACCACATTAAATGCTAGAAAATAAACTTATGCTGATATAAATAGATGGAAAACTCATCAAACCCAACAAAAAAAATAATCAACACTAAAAGTTTTAAAACATCATAAAATGTGGTCAGTTTTATAAATTTATGTTTGTATAGTAGCTTTAATCAAGTTAACTGCCTATATTGATTCTAGTTTATTTAGTAAATAGCCTTAAAATAGCATAATTCACACTGTGTCACACCCGTCACAAATCCTGTCACACCAGAAAAAAAATTCTTATAAATTAAATTACATAAATATTTTAATAAATTTTATGTATTATTCTTTATTTGAATCTCCTTTATTAGAAAAAAAATGTTTCATTCATCTAACATTCATAAATTCACAGGAATTTTAACAAATGTGTAGGTAAGTGAAAACTCTTGTCCCGGGAGCGTCACACCCGTCACAGCGTTTTAGAAATTTTTTAAAAAACATTTTAAGTTGTTGAAGTTTTACTTTTGCTTCTAAAATTAAGTATAAGCATAGGACAACATACTAAAATACTTTTTAGAGATTTAATGTTTAATATATACCCCCAAATTTAGATACAACCTCGAAAATTTTCTCTGATTGTCACACCCGTCACCATGGAATGGCCCCACCATATATTACGTAACTAAAATTTTAGGGGTCATTAAAATCTTGGTTAAATTTGGTTAACTTTTCCACTAAATACCACCATGCTCTTTTGGAATGTTTACAGAATTGAACCAAAATATTAAATAATAATAATAATAATAATAGCTATATTGACATGACATTAAAGAAATATAAAAATTTTCGAAAAGGAACATATTCATCACCAAGGGGACTGCGTCCTGTTCAATGCAATTTTTGGGGAAATTTTTAATCTAGGACGACAAACCAAAACAGCCTAGCTATATTTAACAGGACTGATTATGATTTTGAATCTAAAGTTTACCACAGTTATGAGACCAAACAATGCATTAAGCATTGTAATTTTTAAAACGTAAAAACCGGTCCTTATTTAATTTCAAAGAAAAATTAGAAATAGAAATCATGTTTCAAGGTTAATTTCATAAAATACTTGGCTAAGTACGTAAGACAATTTGCAAAGGCAGAGATTCACAATAGCAATAGACAGCACATTCATAGATATGTGGTTTATAAAAACTGTTGGTATTCTCATTTACGAGACAATTTGTGAATTAAAATGTTTGTAATATTAAAAAGTAACAAACTTGTGTCGTCAAATGTAATTTTTGCCCTCGTCTTCTCACGAATTCCTTTGATAACACTTCCTCCTCTTCCTAATACATGTCCAACAAAACCTTTGGGTATTTTTAAAGTTCTGGTAATTCGATTAGAGTCAGTCGAGATAATTTCAACTTTGTTTTGCCGGCGTAACACATGAACTGCACAGGTTACAACACCTACTCCAACTCCGATTCCTATTATGACAGATGGTTTTTGTACCCACTTGATCATTTTGTTTTCATTAAAGATTGACGAAATAAAGCCAATTATTATGTTCTAAATCCACATGAACTCGAACTTGTTTTTGTTGTTCCTTCGCGCCTTGGTTCGGTTTCTGTGTTGTTGTACAATTTAGGAATTAATCAAATGTGCTCATTGCCAAATTGTCCCATTTTGGCGACGATAATTGATCTCAACAACAATCAGAAAACTTCATTTTAATCACAAAATCCGAGCAAACTCAGAAGAATATCAAAAGCAAAAGACTTTTGCAGGGTTGGATATCAAAATATACAAATAAATTATTAATTTCTCGGCGTCACCTTAATAAATTAAAGTAAACCAACAAGACATTAGAGACTACAGCTAATAGTCACTTATCGCTTAAAATATATTGCCAACTTAAGCTTCCTTCGCCAAATCAAGTTCAGGTTTCCACAAAATCAAAACGATTGCCACCCCATGGACAAAGTATTGAAAAAACCTACAAACAAACCGATTAACACTCCTTGTCGTTAAAAAATAAACAACAAGAAGCGCACCGATGAGCACTATCCAAACTAATGGAGGTTTGCGACAGCGATTCCGCGGTTTTCGGGAATTTCGACAACCGCAGTAACTCAGCGACCTCTCGAAAGATGGCGCTGTTCAATTAAGGGAAGAGGGTCAATTTTTGTCGCGAACCGCATGTCGCAGAATCGCTGTCGCGAACCGCGTGGTCTAAAGCAAGACCCTCTATATCAGCGGTTCCCAAAGTGGTCCATATGGACCCCCAGTGGTCCACAGCGACTTCCAGGGGGTCCACGGGCATGAAAAGGAAAATTGGGGGTCCACAGAAGCTTCTAGGGGGTCCACAGCGACTTGCAGAGGTTCACGGGAAAAATTTCATTAAAATGTAAAACTTTGATAAGTTTCAAAAATTGTGACTTTTTTATAATCAAATTTTAGTATTATGTTGGTTATCACCAAGTCTTAGCAACGCGAGCAGGGGCGATGGAATCATTTCTCTTTTATCGCGGTGTAAAGCCCTCGACCAGCCCTGCATAATTCAATTTCATAAATTAAAACTCAGTTTCCGTAATGTATAAATTGACTTCTTTCCATAGTTGAACTTAATTAAATATTGTGAAATTTTATCATTGGGTGAATGAATAACTCACTCATAAACCATTAACTTTGACAAGTTCGCGACCAAAATTTTTATTGTTAAAGCTAAAAGTTTTTTTGCCTTGAAATGTAATGATATTAAAAGTTTAGATTTTTTTAGTTTCAAACTTTTTAAATGTGATTTTTATAATTTTATTAAAAATGTTGTGTAACCATATCAATGGCAATTTGAATTCTTTTCATAGTTGAACTCAATTAAATATGTTTGTTAACATACCATAAATAAATTGTAGTTATTTCTGTGATTTGGCTAATGAATAACTCACTCATAAGCCATTAACTTTGACAAGCTTGCGTCCAAAAAATATTGTTAAAATTAAAAGTTTTCGTGTCTTGAAATGTGGTATTAAAAGTTTAGATTTGTTTTTATTTCAAACTTTTGAAATGCTTGATTGTTATAATTTCCTTCAAAATATCGAATGAAAGCAAAAACTAAAAAAATAAGTTTTTAAAAAAATATGTAAAAGTGTGAAATCAATGCACGAAAAAACATTTGAAAAAAAAACACAAAATTTATGCGTGGTTTAGAATTTTATATCATAAACATAAGATTTTTAGCTACTTTTTGAACGGTCCCTTAGATAGGGGGTCCACGGGGTACGAAAAATGTCGTCAGGGGGTCCACGGGCCAAAAAAGTTTGGGAACCCCTGCTCTATATAAAGGCCTCCCAACTCGGCCGTGCAACGTCATAACTTTCACTCATCTTTGACGTCACTCCATAGACTTAACATGGCAATTTTCACTCACGTTTGACGTCATCGTCCGGAGTTGTGTGGCCATGTATATAGAGGGTCTTGTCTAAAGCCGCCTTAGTGACAGTGGTGTTGCCAAAAGGCTGCAAAGGACATATGAAAGCTGTCCCCCGAAATTGCAATTGTTCTTTTATTCTTTATTTGAAAACATTAAAAAACCTAACTACCTCTCTCTCATCCTCACCGGGAGGGCAGAAGAAAGTGTCGTATTTAGGGTATTCGCCACCTGGGCTTAGATGTTTTTGAAAAAGGTAATTTGATCAAAATTTCATTTGATTTGACATTAATTTCATCAGTACAAAATAGGATTCTGTGAGATAGATGTAGCCGTCAGTGACGGAATGGGACGATTCGGCACGGCCGTTTCGGCGCTAGCCGTTTGATTTGGTTTACATGTACCAAAAAAACCCAGTTCTATTTTTAGCTTTTTAGGGTCAAATTTAAAAAAAATTGGGGGGGGCAGACCCGAAATGTATAGAAAAGCTATATATTAAGCCTACCTATATGGATGGAAGGGAGGGGCTGACGAATATTTTTGGGCCCCAGCGAAAAATATACTTTTTGCGACTTTTGGATAAAAGAAGTGATTGGGCGCAACATTTTTATTCACACTTTTTTATAATATTAAGTTCATTGAATTCAAAATCCTACCTAAAAATGCATTTCCAAATTTTGGTTTACGTGTTCCAAAAACAGTTTAAAACCCTGTTCTTAGGGTCAAATTTTCAAAATTTTTCTGGGGGAGAACACCCAGATCCCTCTTTGAAACTTGAGCCTTTATTACTAAAAACGTTTAGTATATAAAGTTCTCTTGGATGCAAATTCTACCTAAAAATGTGTTAAAAAGCTACATTAAACCTATTAATATGGATGAAAGGGATTGAAAAATAATTTGGCCCCTCCCGAAATAAATTTCTATATTCGCCAGCACTGATTAAAAATTGAAAATAAGAGCTTCCACCCATGGCCGTATCCAAAGGGAGGTAGGGAGTTAACATCCATTCCAAAATTATTATGTCTATAATTATGTTGCTTTTTGCCTTAAAAATTCTGAAGATTTATACAAGTGATCCACCTCGAGTGCAACCTAAATTGTCCCTAATATCCTAAAGGGAGTCACAAATCTTTTTTAGGGTCAAATTATAAAAACTTTTACCTCAAAAACAAAAACCATCTTTGTTTCCACGCAACCCACAAAATTTTTATATTAATTTCATTAAGGTAAAAAAAACATCTCGAAATTTTCTCGGGGCTTTAAAATTGTTCTTCAGTCTCCACACACATGAAAAGGTCAATCCTACTTGCCCCCCCCCCGCTAAGTGGAACCCTCGCTCCACCCATGGAGATGAGATATACCGTGTCATCCTTATAGACATGGGATAGTGACCAGTGGTCAAGGGTAGCATAATTGATATGAAGCACACTGACCCGGACAGATCTAGTATACCAGAAAGGGAAGAGAAGCCCATTAAAAAAATGAAAGTGACCAGTGGTCAAGGGTAGAATGTAGAATATTATATTAAGCATAACTGACCAGTCAGGATGTTAAATATCAAGTCCAATGGTCTACCATGTGTATGACATTAAATATCTCAACGGGTTGAATACCATGTTAGCCAACAAAAAACAAAGTGATCAGTAGTCGATGGTTAGAAATGAAATATCTATTCCAACGAAATCAATACTTTTCGAAACGGACCAAAGAAGAATTTTTGATTCAGAAAATTAAAAAAAACTCATTGAATGCTATTTCTCATCAAATTACTAACGAAAATTCGTCAAATGAGACTATTTTGGCATAACATTTTGTTTTCAACTTACAGGGGGATGCCGTTTAATGCTTGCAGAGCTAGGAATATAGTAAAAGGATCACGTGGTCTTGAGAGACGGGAGAGATGAAGTTGGAATAGTTTGAAATTAGAGTTGGAGAAAATTTGACGGAGCCTTTTATTTTAGGTTTGGATGGTTGTATGAAGTTGCGTCTTTGGATCCCCGGGTTAGAAGACGAAAGTAGGCTAGAGACCAAAATTTATGGTCCTATCGTTAAAAAAGTGGCATGTTTTTCAAAATTTTTCCAATAGGAATAGATTTGCGGTCAGATATTGGAAGTGAGCCACAAATCGGTGTTTTCTTTTTAAAGATTCGTTTAGCGAATCGATTCACTAAAATAATTCGAGTCATTTTATTCATCGATTCATTTTCTCTCCCATCTCTAATTTTAATTCATTTTGTGTATAGTCCTACACGATACAGTAGGGGAAGTAATTTCAGTCTTAAAATGCGAAAGGTTTTGTTTGTAGTTCCTAAAAGGTTTGGGTAAGTTAAATTTACAAACTAAAATATACCTGTTATGATTATTCATGTTCATGTTATTCACTCGCATTTTAAATGTTTTTTTTGTTATTAAAAAATTTATAGGGAATTCCATTTATTCATACAACGAGAAGTAGCATTTTTTTGCTTACTAAAACCAAACAAATAATGAAGGCTTCATAAAGTAGGCTTAAATTTCAATGAAAATATTATATTTACAATGAAAATCTAATTCAAATATCCTTTTGAAATCTCTGGTTTGTCGCTCAAATTAACAGAAAAAAATGAATGATTATTTAAAAGCATGTAATTCTTTTTAAAGTAATTTTTTAAACCACTTAAAACACACAAAACTAAATATTAAAGAAAAAATAAACACTAAAACGTGTGAAAAAATTACACGCAAATAAAAGCTAGAACAAAGAGTCGTAAACTCCGGCACACTTCGACGAGGGCTTTCCTGCCTGTCTGTTTCTCGTTCGCACGTGGCGTTGAAGGCGAAAACTTCGTAAACAACTGAAAGATCTCAGAATTTTTGTGATAAATTTTCTTTTTAACATTTTGAATAGAAGAGGTTGGAATCTCATCCTGAATAAAAGCATAGAGGATAGAAGTTGAAATAGATTTTATTACTTTTGATTAACTCCTTTTTGAACGGAACTTTCCCGGTCGACCTTTAGTGGGGTTCATTGGAAAAGTTCACATTAGAATATTAATTAGTTTTTCGTCATACGAGTTCAACTGTGTGACTTCACAGAGGTGTCGAAGATTTCCGGCTTTGACGTCACACAAACGTCATAGCGCCATTATTTTCACTTTCTAAATTATATTATAACATTGAATTTGAATTCATAAAATAGGAATATTCGCCTTTTTATGTTAAAAATTTAACCATACAAACATTAGCACTTGTAGTATACTAATTTTCAATAGTGATAATATTTAAACTTTCGCTAACTATGTAGTGAAATACTTCAATTAAAATTCCTGAAAAATGTTGTGTATGAAAGGGTAAAGAGGGAAAATTATTTCATTAGTTTATTTTCAGAAAATAAAAATTACATGGTAAAAAGTAAAAAAATATCCGAGGTACACGATTTATTACATTTTTTACTCATTTAATGTCAACTAAACTCTCATGAATGTACTCTCCTGTACTCTCTATAAAAATACTATGAACATTTACCACCATGTAATGAAAAACCATGAGTAAACTTTTAAAAACCAGCTGACTATTGTATTGGCAGTTCCTAGAGATGTTCTAAAAATTCTTTAGATATTTTTTAATTCCTTATAACATAAAGGAAATCTTCAGTTCGTGGCCCCTTAATATATTTTTGTATAAACAGCATTCGTTATTATTTTCAAATAAAAGATTTTTCATAAAATCATGAAAACTTCCACGGTCTAAATAGTAACCATTCATTGAATCCTTTTCCGGTTAAGCCATGGCCTACAATCCCCGAAAAGGGTTCAATAAAAAGAGTTTTCACTTTGCATTCAGTTGAAATTTTTAAGTTTCTGAAAAACAGGTAACAAATTGAAAATAAATACAAGTCTAAAACATCCGTGAACCGAACATTTGACCCTTGTCTCTTTGAATTTAGTTTCCATCATATTTTATCTTAGCTGGCTTTTAAACTCTTGTCCTTCTTGATGGCCTTGGCCATGGCTTTTATCCCGGCCCATGTCTCTTCTCCAGTTGGAATGATTTGGTCGGAGGGCAGGAGAAATCCGTGCCTGCCCGTGTCTCGCAGTTCCAGCGTGTAAGCGTACTTGATACCGGCTACTCCATAGGCCCAGTCATCAGCACCCCCTGTTGCCACATCTGGAAAGAAATCTGTCGTGAAAATTTTTACTCAAGAGCGTATTTTGACGAAAGAGCAAATTCCTTATCCTTACTCTTTAGTCAAAGTTAGTTTTAGAAAGTTTCATCAATTGTGTAGGAGGGATACTAAAGGTAACAGAAGGGTTTCAGATTGCTCAAGTCTCGATTTTGATAAGTATTGCCCCAAACATACCTTTATGGGAGTTGGGATCTGTGCAAAATGCTAGTATGTGCATTGCACATACAGTATTGCAGAAATGGATGGAGAGTAGAGAGGATATTGAAGAGAAGAAAAAATAACACCCAAGAATAGAGGATTAGAGAGTCTCCCTCCCACTGACTATTTTCGTTTAAAGAAATATTACTCTTAAAAACTGACACTCGAGAACATTCAAGTATTTCATTCATTAATATGTGATAATATTTTTAAAGTTTTTTAACATCTTAAGGAAGTATAACATCAAAAAAGAATCCTAGCGGGAAGGCAGTTGACCTTATTGCCCTTAAATGACGCACTGGAAAGAAGAATACAATTTTTTATTAATTATGCACACAGTTTGAAGAGCTTTTATTTCCCTAGCAACGGCGGGTATATCAGATAGTAATTTGCTGCTGTACAAAATACTTACACAAAACATTGGTTGATGAACCAATTTTGTACTTCGTCCCATGAACCTCTTGCAAAGCATCTACTGCTTCTTGAGCTACAGCTACCTATGGAAACATTGCACTTTACATACGATTTCATTATTATACCAAAACTGTCAGCATAGAAGAATGAAAATTCTGGATTTTAATTTTGCATGGAAAGATTTCAAGACTAAGAAAACATGTAGCGATTTTGCGTAGGGATCTTTAGGTTAAATTGAGATTTTTTTACAAAATAAGCAAACTAAAAATGAATTATTGGGAATAGGATAAAAGTTTTATAAAGTCATGAGCTGTATTATTGCCGGTATCGCAATTCGTACAAAAAGCAAAGAAAATACCATTCTTTGACTAAATTATGTAAGAAAATTCCTTTCAATAACATTATTTAAACTGGGTAAAATCCTTTTTTTTAGTTAGAACTCATTGTTTCTTTCTCGCCTGCAAACAAATATTTTCGAGACATGTTTAAATCTGAATGAAAACAAGCACGCATCAAAGAATAGCGATCGCTCGGAAACTAAACAACTCGCGAAACTAGACGATTTCGAAACGCGCATGCGCGAGCGTCGCAGGTTTCGGTTTGAGGCGGGAAAAAAAAACGTTCAACACGTTTCCTTCCACTTGACACTATTTATTGACACGAGCCCACGAGCCATGATTCAGTTCCAAAATGTTCTTTCTTTTTCCACACACACTCTCAAGGACGCAAAGCTTGGAGATAAGATTTTTTTTTCAACACAACAACAGATCGATCTTTTTTCATTCGTTGTTACCTTTCATCCGGGTCTCGTTTGTAATCCTGACAGCTGACAACCAACTGCCTGACAGCTCATAATACCGAGTACGTTTCCCCGACACGTCATTTTCCCGACAGGTACGTTAGCCTGACAACTCATTTGTCCCACATAGGAATCTATTACATTGTTGAAATATGTGGGGGCTTAATATTTTAGGTTTGGGTGGTTGTATGAAGCTGCGTCCCAAGATCCCTGGTCCATATGACAAAATGGAGCTATTAACCAAAAATTTGAGGCCCTATCGTTTAAAAAGTAGACCTATAGGAATAGCATTGTATGAAGATCAAAGAAAAATCAAACATACTTGCCACCATTGCTATTCCTATTATGGGGCCCCCTTTTTAACTAATAGTACTTCAATATT
Source organism: Tetragnatha versicolor (assembly GCA_024610705.1). Classification (NCBI taxonomy): domain Eukaryota; kingdom Metazoa; phylum Arthropoda; class Arachnida; order Araneae; family Tetragnathidae; genus Tetragnatha; species Tetragnatha versicolor. The sequence continues at coordinate 4,315,768 of JANDEH010000019.1, forward strand.
TATGAACAGCATTGGCTTTCTCAAATGCTATTCCTTCGGGGTCCCTTTTTTAACGATAGGACCTCAATGTTTAGGTTATAGCCCTCTTTTGTGATGGCCTGGGGATCCTGGGACGCAGCTTCACAGAACCACCCTTAACCTGATATATTAAGCACCCTCATGTTTCAACTTTGTAATGGATTCATATCCAGGACAAACACTAAAAAATAAGGAACGTTACACAATAAAATGGTGGAAAGAAATTACACCATAGTGGGACCTTCCTCCGGGTCTAGGTGGGAGGTCCCTCCGCATCATGGTGTAACATATCTCAATGATATGATGAAAATTTCTTTCCTCCACTTTATTGTGTAACGTGCCGTATTTTTTTTACGGTGAATGACTTGTCGGGCATGTATTCTCCTTTTCATTGGGGCCGAACTAAATAGAAAGGTGACTAAACTCGACAGCAGCAACGTTTCCTGAACCCAGTACGTCACTACGCGGAAGGAGAAAGAGGGTAAACACAAAGCTTGTTGGGTTGCTAGGAGGAGTTTAGGTACGCAAATCGTGAATAAAATACACTATATATGTATATATGTTACGGGCAATGTGATAAATCGGGTATTATTAATACTGCCCGAAGTGGAGGAGGGTAATGTGATAAATTCAATGGCATTTATCAATGAAATTTATCACTTTGCCCGACTCCACTCTAGGCATTATTAATAATGCCCAATTAATCAGTTTGCCTATAACATATACATGGGTTTAACGGAATAATCCTATTTTAAAACTGACGTTCTTCGTTTCACTCGAAATTCAGACACCGCGACGCGACGGGAACTAATACTTTGTTTGTTAGTGACGTCGTAGGGTCAACTAACGTTGCTGTCTAAGTATAGAGAAGAGAGGTTTCTCACCATCTTCTCATAGTCGTCTGGCAGCTGGCTGGTCCATCCCCAAGGGGTGAGCCACAGCTGAGAGTAGGAGTGCACCGCCAGATACGCCACGAACTGATCCTTGTTCTTGAAGATGAAGTCGGACACCGCTTTGGTCTCGGGCTCAGAGAAGGCTTGGGCACCCGCGTACGTTTCGCTGCAGGGACTGGCACTGGACCCTCCCTCTGGAAATAAACATAATAATCATCGATTTAACAAAAGGAGGTTTGATTTTTGATATGTTGCAGAGTACAGCATATTCAAAGCACAAATGAAGCATGAGAAACCGAGTATATAGGGCTGTTTTGGGGGATTCCTGAATCCTATTTGTCTTGGGGAATACAGGGAAAACACTCGGGTATAGCACCGAGAACAGTTGGAAGCAGAAATGCTTAAGTTTATGGAAAACGGTCGTATTTATACTCAACCAATAGGAAAAGACATGGTTTCGATAGTTTTTATAACAATGAAGTTGCATATAGGAGAGAGATCATGTGGTTCCAATTTTTTCAGTTCAAGATCCAATTTACTATTTTTCCGCAGTCTATACTAGACGCAAAAAAAGTTTCAATATCCTCAGAACCCCCCCAAAGACAGCACTAGTATCATACATATTTTAGGTATGAACTGGAAAGGTAGATTATCGTTTTGAAATTGTGATGCCCCAGACATTAATTTTCTGAATTACGACACTCTAAATTGATAAAAACATTTCAGAAATCATTTAAAATTACTTTTTACATGCGCTTGAAAAATTTGATTAATAAGAATAGCGATCAAGCATTACCTCTCCAGTGAAATCCAAAGTTTCGATTGAGATCAACTCCGCGGCAAAATATACGAAGACCTCCCCTTGATTTTCGCCACATTCTGTTCTAAAAAGCAAGAAATGATGTTTAAGAGAAATGTTATACGAAAATGTCAGTCGATTTTTTAGTATCTATAAGCTCTTATCTAACTCTATGGCTCTTATATTCTTATAACTTAAACTATTATAGTTCTACAGCCGACCAAAAAAAACATTTTGTGGGAAAACTCTATGGGACAGCTGAAGTTAGAAAGATGATTTTGATGCCATTCATCATTTTTAATGGAATTTGCACTAATTATAAAATAAATAGGTTTTCTTTCAAAGGCCTCTTTCTCATATCGTTACCACCAAGCCAAAACTCCAATCTGCTTTTTCCTAATTTCGAGAAAAACGCATACGGAGTTAGGTCAGACTGGGCATTTCCATAGATATGTGCACCTGTTTATTATAGTTTTTTACCTTGAAAAATGATAGCAAAATCATATTATTACCAAAAGCCGTTTTCCTACAGTAGTTTTTTTTATGGGAGGGCACTATATTAATTTTATTCTAGTACTAGAAAATTAGTTGATCCTATATGATTTTATTGCATTAAAAATACACAACTTACCAAGGAGTGGCTGTAAAGGTAGCCATCTGGATTCACCACAGGCAAAATATACCAATCAAAATTATCAACCAGGTCTTTGACATCTTCGTTGGATTCGTACTCAGAGACAAGCTAAAAAATAAATACAGTTTTAATAACTTGCCAAAAATATCATGAAAATATCCACTTAAATTCTTCTTGTCTTTCCCCTTGTATTACGCACTAACTTTTATGTAGTTAGTTACTTCATGTCACAATTCAAGACTATTATGTATCTCTCTCATTAGCCTTCAAGAATAAGGAATATTTTTTAAAAGTTCATAATAAGTTTAATTTTTATTTACATTTTAAATTTATGAAATACAAATTCCTCAAACACAAATAAGAATAATTTTTTTTATCATGAGTGAATAGCATAGCTTTTAAATGTTCAGGAAAAGTGTGCTCTAAATTGATGATGAAAAAACTTACGCTATTGGCAATGAATGTAACTGTTGCTGGACTGATCCATTCTCGAGCATGGATCCCACCATCAATCCATATTGCGGGTTTTGTTCCATTGGAAGAGGGCGAACCAATCTGAAACGGTATTGGATTTTCATAAACTTATCTCACATTAAGTTTATTTTTATGAAAATGCGACAGACCTTAGCTTAAAATCCATTAAGGACGACTATAAATAATGGATATAAATGATTTTTTCTTTCTTATTTTGTTCATTTGGATCGAATAGAGTAATAATACCCATTTTCAGATTTTTCGAAAAAAAAATTATGATTTTTTGACAGGCAGCTTTTCCTGCCAACCGTCCTTAGTGGAGTCTAAACTCTGACAAATGAAAAGTCGATAAAACTTATTGGATAGTAACTCTTCAGTCAATGAGAATTTCAATGCAGATTACTTATCTAAAGGGCTTACCTTGATTGCTTTTAAATCGTTGCCTTCGGTTGATGTTCCTATCGATATAATAGACGATATGTGGGGACTTCGCTCTGCAAGTTGGTCAAGAAATCTGTGAATCTACCAAGAAATTAGTCACACAATGCGAATTAAAATAGACTAAAATTGTTTTGAAAAAGAGTATGATAAAGTGTAACAAATGATGGGCCTCCATCTCTCTTTTTGAGGCTCGACAAGTTTTGAATTATACTAAAATTAAAAATAATATTAAATTAGGTTTTGTTTTTAACCTACTCACAAATAAAGGTACAGCTTTAAAAATTTGAATAAAACCTGTGTAATGGGTTTATTCAACTTTGTAACCATCTTATTAGTATTCATCCTATGTATTAGTCTAAAATTGAACATAATTGATGGTGAGTTTTACAAATAATTATACATAAAGGGATTTTATACCTCGAAGAGTCTTCTGTAACCGGTGAAAAATTCGTTTCCATCTCTTGGCACAAGGAAGGGTGGAATTATCATATCCATTCTTTCTTGCATTACATACCTGAATGTGGAAAAAAGCTAAGTTAGTTATAGTCACAATTCAGTGACTTTCTTGACCATCAGATAAAAAACTTGACATCTCTTCAAATTACTGAAATTAAATGAAATTAAATTAAATGAATTATATGAAATTTTGAATTAGTGTTTTACAATAGTAAGTTCATTAGCACTAATGTTCTGAAACCGTTAGATTTAATTGAGCAGAAGAGGGATACAGGGGCTATGGGGATATTTTCATTTCTTGACTATCGAAAATGACTAAAACTATTTCATGACGAAGAGATGAAAGGGGAAAGAGAATAATCATCGCATCTTCCTAGTGTTTTAAAGAATTTCAGAGATGCCATTCCAGTTGGAATGCCATCGAGTTTAATAAAGAAACATTTTAATGGAGGGAGACAGGTGACAAGATGTAAAGAATGCAAATCTACACTTGAGTATTCATTGCCTCATTAAGAGGGTTCAAAATGACAACAATTTTACAAAATTAACGGCTCATTACATATTCCCCTCTTTCAACTTGAAGACTAATCTAGACGCCTTTCAACTAAGCTCCCATATAGTAAAAATACCCCAATTTTCAAGTTACGCCTTGTTTGCCCAGGGAGGTGATAGAATAGGAAAATGAGGAAGAGTTGGGATGGAAAATTGAATGAGATAATACGTAGAAATCCTGACCCAGTATGAAGCAGTTATATGAACTACCTCTCTACATCGAATATCATGACCGTTCTTGGGATTTTCTTCTCCAGCAGAAACTGCTCGAGGTAGATGGCTTTATCAGGAGGAACCATCACATCAACTGGTTGATTGACAGACGAAGGTGCCTTCCAAAAGTCTAGCTGAAAAAATAATATGAGGGTTTAAATTAAAAAATATAAATTTTTAAATTTAACATTTTTAATTTTTCTTCATTTCATTGAAGAAATAGGATAATAGTATCTTACATTGAGTTCTTCTCTCTCCATCAAATATCGCAGATTAGAAATATCTTCGTCATTTGTTGGAATCATTCTGAAAACAGAATACCTGGAAGAAACAAATATGTAGCACCAGTGAGATTTAATTGCTATCTTACTTTTCTAAATTGTGTACAGGTGCGGCCAGTCAGTTGCTTGATTTTGATTTGATTTAGTTTAGTACAGTAAAGCACCGTTTATACGTTTCTCATTTATACGACTTTATCATTTATACGTCGTTTTCGCGGAGTCCCAATTCATTTCTATTCTTTTTAATACAAAAATTCTTCGTTTATACGACGCGCAATATCGGTTATACGTCGTTTTCGGCTGTCTTAAAATTCTAAAATATCCAGTATCAGTTGTTATTCAGTGGGAAAATTTCCCCAGTAGTCTAAGCGGTACAAGTTGAAACACTGCACTTTTTGATGATGGTAAGCCACTTGGTACACTGATTCCATGGACCATAAGAATGAGTTTTCGATCAGGAGTCCGCCGAAATTTCCCTTAGAATTTAAAATATTTAACTTTTTGTGAAATTTTTAAATTCGCGTTTTACACCTTAACTATCAAACTTTTCAACATGTAAGGTGACTTTTCTATACAATTTGAGGTCGTAGATTACAAATATGAAGTCGAAAATTTCAAAAAGATGCTATTTGATATGTTTTTTTGAAAAAAACTAAATTTTAAAATTTAAAATCTTCAAAAACACAATGTTAAACATAAGTTGGTATCATGAAATTTTTACCAGTTATTAAGCTATTTATAACTAAAAAATATCCAAAATTTCAAAGCTTTACCTTTATTATTCACCGAGATATGATACTTTAAATTTGGAAAATTTTCAAAATGGCGGCCATGCTTGATGCGACTACTCATCGAAAACTTCCCATAACTCGGTAAATTATTGTTCAAAATGAACAGTTAAAACCCTTTTTGAAAGAAAAGCAATACCACTACACTATTAAGACATTAAAAGAACAATTAAACCACTTTAATTTGGTTTTAAATAAACTCCAAGACAGATTAATACTTTACTATGACAAGCATGTTAAAAGCTTTAAAAAAATGCTTTCTTGGTGAAAAATTGTTTTAAATTTTTTATTAAATGTTCACCCTGATATAAATATGCGACATTAAACCATTTAAAGGAAAATTTTGCCTTACAAGGGCCTGGGCGCAAACGCGAAAATACCTAATAAACGCGCGCTTCAAATAAACTTTTTCTGTCAAAGAATCACAAAATCGTGCTTCCATTATGATTTTCTAACATTATTTTAACCAAACCATGCTTTCTATTATGATTTTCTAACAACATTTTTACCACTTCAGGTTTAAAAAACAAGCATCCCTTATCTTTTGTATCAGAAAAAAATGCTTAAAATACAATTTTTCAGGTTGGAAATTACCTTTCAAATGAGTATTTTCTAGAAAAACCTTTACTTACTGCGTTAAAACATAAAATATCTATGAGATTCATAATGTATTAAAATATGTTATACATTTAAACTTACCGAACATTTTTAACAATTAGTAATCGTTGTGTATTTGCTGTTTTTATTAATTATTTTTAAAAATTAGAAAGCATAGAAGTTATGCGGAAATAGATTATGCAAGGTGTTCCTGCAAATCTTCAGGAATACCATGTACACTAATGTGCCTGAATTGTAGAGGTGAATGCCAAAATTCAGAGGAAGACCTATAACTTAACCTTTTACGTTAAATTCAATAATTAAATCAATACTTTTGAATTTGTGCCAAAAGAATAAATAAAATAATTTGAAATCCTTAAAAGGCTATTTAATACCTTTAACTCTTTATATAATTAATGAAATTCTTATCTTAGTGTTGTAATTACCTATTGAAAGGAGTATAGACAAAGTACATGCTTTATTTTTTTAAATTTAGCTAATATAGAAAATATACCAATTCTCAAGAGAGGCATACGTTTCTTAAAAGAAAAATCTTGATCTATAATGCTACACATTTAATATGTTTTTTTACAGGAAAAATATATTGTCTCTACTACTCTACTACTCTCATTTAAAATAAGAAAAAAGCCTTACTTATTAACTTATCAAAACCAAATATTTGTACGATGATTATTAATGAAAGATTTGGATGCATTTGACTTTCCCGATATTCTTAATTTCTAATAAATGTAAAGATATTGAAGCTAATAGTAAAGTTGTAGGTAAGTAAACAAGCACTTGAAAATACTATAAGTTTCTACTAAGTTGAAAATACTATTATTCATTATAAGGCTGCTATAATTTAAGTAAAGCCCTGGATACTCTACCTAAGGTAGAGTATCCAGGGCTTTAAATTTAAGTAGTCTTGTAGCAAACTAGCAGGACGCATACAGTCTCAATTAATTCTGTATACCGATTAAAAATAATTGCTTAAAGTTTAAATGGTGTTATGCATTACCATATAGGAATTGATTAGATGTATTACCCTTACTCGATTTTCAAATACACAACGATTACTAATTGTAAAAAGTGTTCGGTAAGTTTAAATGTATATAACATATTTTAATACATTATGAATCTCATTGATATTTTATGTTTTAACTCAGTGAGTAAAGGTTTGTCTAGAAAATACTCATTTGAAAGGTAATTTCTAACCTGAAAAATTGTATTTTAAGCATTTTTTTCTCATACAAAAGGTAAGGGATGCTTGTTTTTTAAACTTGAAGTGGCTAAAATGTTGTTAGAAAATCATAATAGAAAGCACGATTTTGTGATTCTTTGACAGAAAAAGTTTATTTGAAGCGCGCGTTTATGAGGTATTTTCGCGTTTGCGCCCAGGCCTTTGTAAGGCAAAATTTTCCTTTAAATGGTTTAATGTTGCATATTTATATCAGGGTGAACATTTAATAAAAAATTTAAAACAATTTTTCACCAAGAAAGCATTTTTTTAAAGCTTTTAACATGCTTGTCATAGTAAAGTATTAATCTGTCTTAGAGTTTATTTAAAACCAAATTAAAGTGGTTTAATTGTTCTTTTAATGTCTTAATAGTGTAGTGGTATTGCTTTTCTTTCAAAAAAGGTTTTAACTTTTCATTTTGAACAATAATTTACCGAGTTATGGGAAGTTTTCGATGAGTAGTCGCATCAAGCATGGCCGCCATTTTGAAAATTTTCCAAATATAAAGTATCATATCTCGGTGAATAATAAAGGTAAAGCTTTGAAATTTTGGATATTTTTTTGTTACAAATAGCTTAATAACTGGTAAAAATTTCATGATACCAACATATGTTTAACATTGTGTTTTTGAAGATTTTAAATTTTAAAATTTAGTTTTTTTCAAAAAAACATATCAAATAGCATATTTTTGAAATTTTCGACTTCATATTTGTAATCTACGACCTCAAATTGTATAGAAAAGTCACCTTACATGTTGAAAAGTTTGATAGTTAAGGTGTAAAACGCGAATTTAAAAATTTCACAAAAAGTTAAATATTTTAAATTCTAAGGGAAATTTCGGCGGACTCCTGATCGAAAACTCATTCTTATGGTCCATGGAATCAGTGTACCAAGTGGCTTACCATCATCAAAAAGTGCAGTGTTTCGCCCTTTTTCGTCGTGTACCGCTTAGACTACAGGAAAGGTTGAAGAACACTGCATTCCTTGGCCGTTGTTGGGGGCATGACCAATGGAGTGGGGGGCAGTTAGTTGAACTGATAACGGGATGAACTACACTACAGTTTTATGGCCCTTATCTCTGGTTAGGGGGTCTCCAGCACCCCCTGCAGAGGAGAAGAATTCTTTTGATCGCTAAATGACCCCACAAAGAAAGCGGGACTATAAAACTGCCGTTATACTGTCTGTCTATCACATTTTTATGACTTAGTTAAATGACTAAAAATGTTCTTAGATCATAAAAACAAAAATTAAAAAAAAGCCTTATCACTGCTTATGTGAACTAGCGACTGCCAGGGCTCTTCTTGCAAAAACAAAAATTAATAGTCATTAGTCATCATCAAAATTTAGTCATTTTACAGTAACCCTATCACTATAAAGGTAGGATTTCTTTAATTTTTATGTTAAATGTTTTAATATTTTAAAATATTTAATACTATTTTAAAGTTTATTAGTTAATATTTTTCAATTTATAGACTGTTTTGAAGTAATTTTTTTTCTTTAGAAAAACCTAAAATTTAACGTATTTTTGTAAATCTGCATTAGGAGCGTTTTTAAACCTAATATTAAGGACATTTTCGTTTATACGTTTTTTCATTTATACGTCGATTTACGTCGGTCCCTTGAAAGACGTATAAACGGTGCTTTACTGTATATGCCTAAAATGGCAAAACATAACGTGCATACAGTTTTAGAAACATCATTTGAAATCCGTGGCATTTATAATCGTAAATGCCAATGTATAAAGTGGAGAAGAAAATAATACGAAAAGATGCTAAAGAGAAAAATATTTGCAGGAAAGAATAATTTTCTGGAACATCTTTTATTTTACAATGCTTTAATAAACATTTGAGTTTAAACTGAAGAAGTCGAATGTTAAAAGTTATAATGGAATAACATTAGGGGCCGTTCAAATATTACGTAAGCACCTAAGGGGGGAGGGGGGTTTGCTCTTTGCTTATTTTTGCTGAAAATGGGGGAGGGGGGATATGAGTGATGCTTACGTAAGATGGTGCATTTTCGAAAATATCTTGCTTCTTGCATAAATAATTTCAAAATTCAACCAAAAATAAATGTAAGAAAAAATTGAATTAGGAAATCTGACGTAAGCACTTTTTTCTGGAGATGGACCACCCTAACATTTTGAAATTGTAACCCTGAAAAGTAGTGTTTCGACTCATTTTTGAACCTTTAGGGTTACACCCAAAAAGAACAGCTCCTTGTACGAGTCACCTAATTTTCAAGGGAAAAAAACAGTACTAACTAATAGGGATGTAAAAATTTCGGGGGGGTCCGGGCATTTCTTATTTAATTATGGTGGGGGGGGGTTTGAGGTTTGCTTATCTTTGCTGAGAAGGGGAGAGGGGGGGTTAAAAATGAACAAAAAAGTGCTTACGTAATATTTGAACGGCCCCTTAGAAACAAGAGAGGAATTTGAATACAACATCGAATTTTCCCTCATTTATAGTGGTGTCCTTTAAAAAAACCCACTTTTTCACTTTTCCTTCATTAAAAGCTTAAAAAATATGATAATTAAATCGAACAAAATGGTGTTGTAACGGCTCATCCTCCCTTACATTTTAGTGCTTATTATTTTTAATTCCAACACTCAGTTACAAATTGGCAGACAATTAAGTAAGAATCCAAAAAAAACCAATTTTCCTAAAAAAACCCATGTACCCTAAAAAAAACCCACGTATGAAAATACTCAAAAATTTAAGAAAAAATATGATTGAAAGGTTTATTTTGATAGAAAAGAGAATAATTAAGATAATAAAAACCAAATTCATTACAAATTATATCTAAAATTAAAATTGTGAACAGTTTTTCTACTCAAGAATTTTGCCTTCAAAATACAACGACAATAGCGTTTTTATTGTTGTATTTTGATGAAAATGACCTATTAAATACAAACACTTAATACAATTTTATAAAAAAAGATTAAAAACGGTAATTGGAACTGATATTTTATTTTAAACCCCCAACTATCAACTCTCTAAACCCATTTTCGAGTAAAACTTGGTAAAATGCTATATTTTCACGGAAAATGGCTGTTTTTGGTATCATTGAATATTAACAAAAATACTGAAAAAAACATCGAGAATTACTGAAACAACTATTCTATTTGAGTAATTAGTTGTATATCATGAATAATATTAAAAATTTTGCATAATTCTTTATTTATTTTATCATTTATTACAAAAGGAAAAGTGGGTTTTTTAGGCACCCTATGGGTTTTTTTCACCCCTCATTTCAAAGACTGCCGTAAGGTCCCTAATTGTCGGACTGAGCTGAAATTTTAGTATTTTATTCTCATAATAACGGGATAACACAAAACCACGTGAAGAATGCTTTAAAATGTTTATAAGATATATTTTTACAGCATCAAAATCTGCATAACTAAATCCTATTTTTAGCCCAAAATCGACATTTTCTATTTATTCAAATAAATAAGTAAATAAACGGTTCTTTGACATGCTTTCAAGTTCCCTGCCACTCTAAATGGCTTAGGAAGACAGGGGACATGATAATTTAAAATTATTTAATTATTTATTTAAAATATCTCGATGGGTTTTTTTTAGGGTACAATTTGGAGTGTGTTTTTTTTAAAAGGACACCACTATACTTAATCCAACAAGTATGTATCACTTTAATTGCTATTTTTATTGGAAATAAAATAAATGTGTTATAATTAAAAAGTTAGAAAATGTACGATGAAATTTTTTACATAATCCAAAAAGTATCTTCCTTACTAACAACTTTAAAAATCTGTTTGCTCCTTTAAGCAGCATTAAAAATAAACATACAGACAAATGAACTTTCAGTATTTTCAACTAACAAAAAGCAAATAATACTATTTAGATCACGGGTTTTTTTTCAACATAATAAAGATTTTTCTCTGAGCGACCACCACTAATGACAGCTCCCTATCTTGCTCTTCTCAAAAGACAACCTAAGAAGAAAAACAAAGTCACTCACCCTACGAAATGCTTCTGGTTGTCACCTGTTGCATAATTAGTGCTCTGGACGTAATTGATCCATATCAGCTGGGCGAGGAAAAGCCAAACATTCGTGGTCATCGTGTGGTGATGTTTTGGAACCAACTGAACGAATTTTCTCTATGTGAGAGAGGAACAAGATTCTGCTCAAAGTTATTTTTGTGCGAATGTTTCTGCTTTTCTTTCTTGTAAAATAAGCGTAAAAAGAAAAGGAGCTCAGTGAGAATGAGAGGCATAGCGGTCTAAGTCAGGAGAGATAATTTTATAAGGGTGGAAAAGTATAGACCGAAAAATTTTTCAGATGGTACAAATCGAATCCTTTCCCTCATTGTGTCTCACCCATTTCTATTGCGAAATTATTTTTGTTTCTTTATTGCAATTATAAATTTAAAAATAGGCATGATTACCATCGTTGGAGTGTTCGCACAGGCAAACACAGTTAGACTCAAACGAAGAAGTTCCTCAGCTAACCAAACACAGATCCACGAACATCGTTTTGATATCAGGACATACACAAACATGAGTGCTTATAACCGCGAGTAATTTAGAGCTTTGGTTTGAATTTAGGAGAATCTAAATTTCCGACTTAATTTTCCTTAAAAAAGATGAAAAGAGATGGGGATGAGAAAGATATATAATACGAAAAGAGATAGTGAAGAGAAAGAGAAAAAGAGAAGAAATGAAGGAGATGTGAAAGAAAAATGAGGGAAATAGTAAGAAAGAGAAAGATGGGTACACAAAAATCAGAAAAGAAAGATGAGATTCTTTTTTCGTCTTTCTATCTTGTCTCATTATTTCCCTTGCCTTCTTTCTTTCATAAATCCTTTTCCACAACCTTCTTCCCTTTCAAGAGTTCCTTCAAGAGTTTCAAGAGTTATATACAATTCATTTATCTTTTTTTTTAATTTCTTTCTCTCCTCTGTTTCTCATCTCTATTTTTCAATTCCTCATTCTTCTCTCTTCCTTTTCTTCCTTTGATTTTTCTTCAGGAACACTTAATCAAGATTAAACATTTCAAGTCACCTCACTACCTCAATTGAAACCCCAGCTCTAAATTACCCGAGGTATCCCTGTATTTAAGATGTAAGATTGCATGAAACCAGCGATATGTATATACTCTACTGCACATACTGTTTTGCGTTTTCAATCACATTGATATCCCAGTCCTAAATGCAACACACGGAATCTCACCATTTACTTGTTCGCATGTCAAGGCCTGCTCTCACACCACTCGCCCTCTCAACTCGCCCTTCCATCCCTACACCCGTCTTGAATAGCGATGGCCTCTCAGGGACAGGTTCTCATTTTTTTCAAAAGCAGGTACTTTCTCTGTGCAGAGCAATGAATGTCATTGCCAGAGACTTCCAAAGGGTGTGTGGTTGGAATGACACCCTCACGGGGTGTCATGACCTGGGTGGTATGTGCGGACCTTATGCTCTGCTGTCTCTGCTCACGTAACGAAATAGCTGGTTCGTAACGAGTAGCTAACGAATAGCTCGAAATTGTTCTTTTTGGTTGCTCTCACCAGGACTCTTCTACAAGGACCATGTCCAAAGGGAAGTTCAACCAACCTGAAATTTTAACGTCTGTTTTTATATTTTTTACTTGAAGATTCTGAGGCTTACATGAAGAGATCTTCATCGGGTGTAGTAACCCTAAAGGTTTCAAAATAAGTTAATAAAACACTACTTTTAATGGTCAGGTCTCAAAACCTTTTCTTGATGATAAATTTTCTTTGTGAAAACACCCCCCCACCGAAATTTTTACCTGTTGTAAATATACTTTTTTACATTCTGCGGATTACAAGGAGGGGTCTACTCTTAATGTAACCAGATGGATCTCAAACACTACTTTTCCGGGTTGTTTCCAAAACTTCTAGAGTTTATGGGGGCTTATAGGAGGTGGACCTTTAGACACCCATTTATGGGCTTCCTTACATTACACACGAAATTTTGACAAGAAGAGGTCTCGGTACCATAAAAGTATTTTTGTAATTAACTGAGTTTTATAATATTTTTGAGTCTTTAATCACATTTTACACTCCATTCTAATCAATTCAGTACTTTAGCACCAGAACTGAAATCAAAGTGCGTTTTATAAAAAAAATTGCAAACAATTTGCCCTAAAGATGCACATTTTTAAGCTAACTCTAAAATACCTCTCCTTATTCAATATTTACTCCTTTGGCTTGATTTTTTCTCCAAAAAATAAAAACATGCTATACTTTTATAAATGGCCTTTTTGTAGTTTCAGAGTAAAAAAAACCTCGCGACTACTCTGAATTATCGTATTTTCCTTTCCAACTTCTAAAAGCTAATTTCTTCTTGGAATTTTCTTATAAACTTTGAATTTAAATATCTTGCATTTTAGAATGAAGTTTTCTCCGTTGAAGTGCGTTGAAGGACGTTTGGTTTTTGGTGCTTTGGATTTTTCCCGGCGAAATTCTGGACTAAGCATGAGTAAACCGAAGGTTTTTGTGACAAGACCCAGTGTGCCAAAAGAAGGACTCCATTTGTTGCAGAAAAAGTAGGTACATTTCGATCTTTAGGTTTTCAAATTTTTAGCAACAATAAAGCTCGTGAATTAGGTGAATTACTATACTTGCTGATGAATTAATGTATACCTATACTAATATAAATGTTTTCACTGTGCATATAATTCAACTTTTTAGAGATTTTATCGTTTCTAAACTCTTTGTTAGATATTTTATTACATTGATATTTCTAGGCTGCGGAATCGGGTTTATTGTTTATCAAAGAATATAAAATGAAATTAAATTTTCTTCCTCTTTTTGCCACATAAATTAAAAGAGAATTTCTTTAATTATTAAAATTACAATTTATTTAAAATTAGAATTTAAATTCAAGTGGGAAATTGTGGAGGAATGATCATTGGAAAAGAATTTATCTTCTATATTATCAATAAAGATAAGGCTGTATGAAGATACCCGAAGATCTAGAATGCTCTCTAAGTGGTTTAATAATAGGGATTTCACACCTTTTCCATCAAAATATCTTTTTACACCTAAGCTATTTTGGAAAAGAAGTTGCGGCTGTTTATCAGCAGTTGACAATAATGGAAATAATCGTTTTGTGGACAAGTGTTATTTAGAAGTGGGAAAAGTTATTTTTATGAGAGAGAATGCAATGGGTATGGCTCGTGGCTCGAGAATGGCTTGTGGGTAGTTCTAATAGGAGTTCACAATTATATTTTGAAAAAGGAATTAAGAATTGAAAGTAATTTTATTGGAAACTCAATTGACTCATTCAACGAGAAGTAGCTTTTTACTTCGCGAACCAAACATAAACAAATAAAGGATTCTTAATTTATTCGGTGCACAAGTATTAAAATCTAGTTCATATATTCTCTTGAAATATCTGGTTTGTCGCTGAAATTGCATTTCGATCAAAAAATCCGAAATACTTTTCCAATGATTAAAAAAATTTAATTCTTTATTATAACTTTATTTAAATATCTTTTAAAAATTTTTATAAGTTCTTCCGTTTAATTTGATTAAAAGTTCAATTAGAACATCTAATGCATGCATGCAATTTATTATTGTAACAAAATAGTTCGTGACCAAACAAAGTCTTGTAGGGGGCATGGGAAAATTAACTGAAGATAAGGTGGATCGCGTTAGATTAAGTTAAAAAAAGTGGGTCGGTGATTTTAAAAAGTTTGAGAACCCCTGGTCTATTGCATTATCTTGTTCGTTCTAACTGAAGGACATTGAGTAAGGGAAATCGTTGAATTAAATATGAAATGTTTAAGAAGTAAAGTAGAAAATCCACAAGTTTAGGGACTGAATGTGTATTGGTTCTTTTCCAGATTCGACGTAGAAGTTTATAATCAAGAGAGGCCCATTCCCAAAGATGCATTGATAAAAGGAGTGAAAGCGAAACATGGGCTTCTATGTATGCTCACAGATACCATTGACAAAGCAGTTTTAGATGCTGCAGGTGAATTTAATAATTATAATATTTTGAATAATTGATTAGCCAATATAGCACACTTTTAAACTGTCATAAATTCTATTTGAAAAGTTTTGTTCAAGTTTGGCATTTAACTAATGAAACATGATTGTTTCTAAAAAATTTAATTTTTTCCATGGTAACCACAAAATATCAGGAAACTCGTCTACTTTGACCAAAAATGTATTTACATTTAATGTTCTTCATTTAACATTTTTCAATACTTTATTACACGTAGAAAACTATTTTTAAGTTGATTATAAAATTTTAATTATGATTTCATAAATGCTTCGTTAAAACTATTCTTAGACTAGCGTCAACCATTTAAAAAAATAAAGTTGAATGAGAGAAATATTAATGTTGCCCTCAAATGTCCATTTATATTTACGTGAACCTACTTTTAACCTCGAAATGTATTAGCCTCTTTGTAAACTTAATTAAAAGGCAGTTGGTCAATATGGACAACTTAATAATTCTTATTTGTAAACTATTTTTGCCGTCTAAAAACATTTTCTACCTCTTTGCTTACCATAAGTTGAGTTTTTTAAATGGAACGTGTCTCTCATGGGATTATTATTTGGATTTAGATGTTTTTAAAACTGACTTTATTACTCAATGAATTTTCAAATTATTGGTTAAGAATGTTTGAAATATTGTGTAAAATCCTTCTAAAAACTTTTAAGGTTCCCAACTTAAAGTGATTGCAACAATGTCAGTTGGATTTGATCATATCGACATGCAGGAATGCAAAAAAAGGTAAAGAAGTTATTCATTCAGTTAAAAGCTTGCTTTAACTTATTGATACCATAGTTTCAAAATCTGATTTGAAACACCTTTTGCAGGAAAATTGGAGTGTCAAATACCCCTCACGTATCTACAGATTCTGTGGCTGAGTTTACAGTTTTGCTACTACTGGCAGTGGGACGAAAGTTGTTGGAAAACGCTGCAGCTTTCAAAAAGTAAATTAGTTAGAATTTACTATGCATTTTTAAGGCAGTGTATTTTCTGTTAACTTAAACCAATATTACTGGGATTGCACGTTTTTTTAACTATAACAAGTATCAAAACAAAATAAATATGATGACGTGAAGAAAATTTAAACTTTAACAAAAAGTAAACTGCCTGCTCCGTTCGTATTCTTTCATCTCTGATTTACCTGTACCTGTCAAATAATGCACTTGCACGCACACAATGGTAAATGTATGCCTTCATTCAACATTGCTTCTTCTCCATAAATAATAGAGTTCTCAAGATTATCCAACCTTTTAAAGGAGTGCTTTGCGGCTAGGATCGGGATGCAATTTCGTGGGAATTGATTCGAAATAGTTATTTGGTATCATTATTTATTTCTCTTGTTGGTTAATTTTTGCATCTAAAGTAATCTTCACGATGAAATTTCTACGTTAAAACATTTTCCCTTAATTAATTTTTTTTTTCAAATTGTGATAATTTTAATGGCATTTGATTGATGTTATGTTGAGATGAATTGCATGTAAAATACGTACCGGCAGTCTTTAGGTCCTAGCGGGGTGTTTTTCTTCGAAACAGCTTTATGCTTGATTTCTCATACATCCTTTGTGTATCCGAATTCGCTGTTTTTTTTTAAATATTTCAGTTTGCACAATGCAACTGCTTATATTTGTATGTGATTATTTTTTTTAACGAAATTACATCCGATTACATCATGAACATTAACTTCGCTTAGAAAGTTAGAATTATGAAGAGTTGTTAAGGGTTTATTATAATGCTTATAACCACTTAATGTGAATCTGAAGCAAAGTATTCAAGTAGGTGTTTTATGGTGCATTATCAGGGACTAATGCAGGCCAATCTAGGTACCGTTTATCGGCACCTTTACAAAAAATGTACTCACAAAAACGGCACCTTCACAAAAATTCTAAAATTATTTTTTAATGATAGACGAATTTTTTATGGTAAAATTAGTCTTTAAATTGCTATAAAACTGTAGCAATAAGTAATTTAATGCTGTTTTCATTAGTTTTATAGTTCCCCTTAAGAAAACTTATAAAAAAATTTCACACTAATTAAAAAGCTTTTACAATTTTTCACAAAAATTGAATGGATGTGTAAGTTTTTCCACAAAAATGGGGGTTAAGTTTAAAATCCTGGATTAGTCCCTGATTATACGACATTAAAGTATTCAGTTCTCTATATGAAAAGTGGTAACGCAAAGTTTTTCATGTGACTAAATTTTTCTACTCGTGTTTATTGCACATAAGGAAAAACATACAAAAATCAAATAACCACACTATATTTTAACCAAAATTTTCAGAGGAGAGTGGATCTACAGTTGGAGTCCAATGCTCTTTTGCGGACAAGGTCTGAAGAATTCTACAGTGGGAATAGTTGGAATGGGAAGAATAGGTATTTTCTTAAAATATAACCATAATATTTTAAAGCATGTCATCAGTTATTATGAAATCTTATTAATATTTTAATATTTATTCTATCAGGTCAGGCCGTTATGAAAAGGATTCAGGCTTTTGATGTAAAGAAAGTTTTATACCATGATATGTTCCATCCTATCAAAGAAGGTACGTAAAAACGTGTTACTTACGAGTTGAAATAATGAGAACCATTATTTAAAATATGGGTAGTATAAAAAAGGATTTACCATCTTAATCTTTTTGAAAATAATTGTTCTAATATTATAATCACTATGTGCAGGTAGGTATCTTTAGTGGATTTTACAATCAACCTATAGGAATATTTATTCAATAATTTGTCTAATTGTAAGCTTTTTTGGGAAGTTTTAGAGTACTGGGGTTTGGGAAAATTTATGTACATAGTTTATATAGTACTGTATGGTTGTGGCTCGTAATAAATTTTTATTTTAGTTTACTGTACGCCACAATAGATGGTATTTTATTTTAATTTGTTTAAATTAGCTGAAGAAAAGGGTGCCATTTACACAGAGTTTGAAGATCTGTTGAAACAATCCGATTTTGTGGTAGCCATGTGCAATCTGTCAGAGGAGACCAAAGGTATATTCAACAAGAAAGCGTTCGAGCTTATGAAACCTTCTGCAGTATTTGTAAATACGAGCAGGTAAGAATGTTTTTGCCAGATTGGAAACCTCACTCTCCTGTTCAAATTTTGATTTTAGTTGTTGACAATTTATGCTTTTAAATAAATTGTTATAAGGAATAAAATCAGTACTAGGTTAAATCAGGTAGTAGCATTTCTACTCTTCAAAGCTTACCATTTTACGTCGTCTACCCAATAGGCATATTTTAGTTTACATAAAAGTGTAAGAATTGTTGAAAGAATATCCTTCATTAAGTATTTTCATTAAAAAGAACTATTTTAATACATTATAGAGGAGGAGTGGTAAATCAAGACGACCTTTATGATGCCCTAAAGAACGGTCAAATTAAAGCTGCAGGTCTTGACGTCATGATTCCTGAACCCCTGCCAAGAGACGATAAACTGCTTACTTTGCCTAACTTAGGTAGAGTTATTTTTTTATCTGGTATATATTGTGTGTGAATCAACATCTCAAAAATCACCAGTTTAAATGGATTTAAAGAGCAATTGAAGATTGTCTTTTAATTTAAAGCTTTTTTGAGGCGTGTGCAGTAGATACAATTAGAATAAATTCACATAGTTGTCCTCTAGATAAATTTTATGAGACGCTTGGGTCCTTGATTATACCCCCGCTTTATACGTGACCTTCTTCCACGTAACGTAGCTTCATCCAGGGCTTTAGTTAATACCAGGTCTTGTTTTTATCTTACTGAAACTTAACTGTATATTATCTTGGATCTTTTTTTCTCCAAAAAGGTGGCATATTATAGTGGCAACGCATGCACTAAAATATGCCGGCCGTAAGATTAACAAGAAATTTAAATTATTACAACAATGCGGTTTCTTACATTTCGAATAAATATCAGCCTTATAAAAACTAGTTCATGTATATTACCTACTAAAAGAAATGTTTTAAATTCTGATTCGGATTATTCATAAAATGTTTTTGGTAATAGCAAAATCAAATAAAATTTTATTTTAACGAATACACATAAAATACACACGCACAGAAAGGACATACAGCGAAAACAAAGAAAGTACAACAAAAAACACAAAGTACAAATAACTCATAATTTGATTAACAAAAAGAAACCCCCCCAAAAATATTTTTGGGAATCATAAGAGCAAAAGCTCGCGCCATGATATCAACAATGCAATGTGTTAAATTTTTACTGTTTACGTATTAAATTTACTTATAGGTACCATATAATATGTATAAAAATACAAAATTAATTTCAAGCTGAGGGCACTCCGACGTTAATTTAATTTTATCCACTTCTATGCACTATCAGCATTTTTTGCTTGCTGGTTGTAACCTCTAATACCTATTAAAGATCTTTAGAAGATAGTCTTAAAAGAAAAACTCCATGATTTAATTAGAAATTTCCTAAGAATAATACATTACAATAACATGCAACATAAAACTTACGAAAAGCAAGTGATATAAGTAGTGAAATGGATATTTTTTTATCCTTGCATTCACTTTGAAACTAAAGAAAACTTTTTCCTCTTCCAGTGCTGTGTCCTCATGTGGCAAGTGCCGAAATTTCTGTCCGAATCTTGATGGCAGAAATGGCAGCTAGGAACATCATCAACAGTCTTGAAGGCAAAGCATTGGAAAGTTCAGGCTATTGAGATACCTACTATATTTGTCTTTTAGTTGGTCTACTTAAAACTATTGTTTATGAGTATTGTTATTGTCATGTTGTTATTATTATTATTATTGTTATGGAATTTGTTGTTTTGGTTTTTTACAGTTCTTTATTAAAAAATAAAAATCTTGATATGGAAAAAAACCCTGAAATTTTTGTTCTTTACTCAATTTTTTTTTAATTTTATTTAATGTAGTTCTCAAAATAACTTTTTAGAATGGGAAACTAGAAGACGAGAAGGAGATTTTACTAGAAGATTGTTATTACAAAATAATTTTTTTGTCTCTCAATTACACAGGTCTGCAAAAAAAACTTTTTTCGAGTTGTTTTGGATATTTCACCTGAAGTTTGTTAATTTTGGTGCGTTTTTTGACAATTCAGGTTTTTAGGTTTTATTATTAGAGAAATGCATTAAAATTTTGTAAAATTAACTCTTTATATTAAATTTTTTATTAAAATTTTTCCACAAAATCTTTTATTATGTTTTTTGATGTGCTGAATCTAACATTGACCTCCGTTTTATCATAGGACTTCACCTTTCTTCACAATTTAAGTAAAAATGTCAATTTTTTAAGAAAATAAAAGTATATATTTAAAAAATTATTTTTCGACTCAAACTTTATTTGAAAATAACTTTTATGTTTTTTGGTGCGCTGAATCCAAAAAATAACTCTTTTGATTTTTAAGACACCACATTTTGTAACAAATTGAGCAAATATAGCAACATTTCACATAAAAAGTAAGTACTCTTAATTAGTAGATTTTTAAATCCAAATTTATTTCTAAGGTCATTAGTTTTATGGGTTTTTTTGTGCCCTGAGTTCAAAAATGGTCTATGTTTTGCCCTAGAATGTCATGTTTCCTGACAATTTAGGTAAAATTGTAAAATAAGTTATTATTTAAATTTTCATGAAAATAGGTTCATAAAATAAAATTATTACATATTCTTCATGAAAATCATTAATAACTAAAATAAACTCCTTTACACACTCTAAAGCCAATTTTTCCTCCTCATGAAGCTCCCCTTGGTACATTTACCCTTGTGAGTAGCAAAAAGAACGTTTCTTTGAACTATAGAACAAAAATCCTTCATTATTGCCCGATTAAATCTTCCCGAATATTTTCTTTCCATCTCTATAATGTCCTGATGAGATAGTTTACTATGTGCACTATTCAAAGCTCCTAATTTTTAAAAATAAAGGAGCTAGAAATGTACAAAAACTATGAAAATGGGCAAATTCGAATATAATTTTGCAATTTGTGAAAAATCCCGAAGTATAGGATTTTTTTCAATATTTTTTTCGTTATCAGCACACTAAAATACATAGGAAATCGCTAAAATTATTCAAACAGCTTTTTCATTGTAGACCTGTGTTATCTATCATTCCAATACTATCTTACAAAATAAATGCTTGAATAAGCTAAAATAATTTATCTAAATAACATAGTTTTGTATTTTTTACGAAGTCAGATGGGTATAGTACTGGCATATTAAAGTTTGTATAAAGTCTATAAAAGTAATACATTGTAAAAAAGAATTAAAATGGAAAGTGTCACAATGTTTTTAGTAACAAGTCTTTGAACACTTGAAAATATTGTATTGTGCTTGGTTTCCTTGTAATTCTTTTATAAATGCACTTTTGACACTATAGGGGGCACCTTGGGACACTCCACTTTTCAGGCGCAATTTTATAGTTATAAACTCGTGCTTGTAGGCACTTATACTTATGAATGACCCTAAAATTTACTCTACAACGTGTTCTGGAATCGTTGCTGAGTCTGGATAATTATTTAAATCAGTTTTCTTGTTTTGCGTGGTGCAAAAATACAATCACTTGCAGTTTCAAAAGCATTTTTTTTTTCAATAAAAGAAGAGTATTTATATAATTTATATTATGTTGAGATTAAAATATGGAGTATTCACTAATATTTTAGAAAATATAGATATTTTTTTGCTGAACTTAAAGGAGTAATTAAGTTTAATATCTATGGGACTACAAACGTAGAGTGGATTCAGATCAAAGTAGATATCCCGCTGTGCTCAACTGCATACTGAATAGGAATGATTAGTTTTATATTTTTTATTGCTAACTTTCTATTCGATAAATATGAGAAGTATGAAATTACTGTATATTAAAAAGATCAAAAAATGAAATTTTACTGGCAACGCATTTTATTGGTTTAAAAAATAAAATATTTACATCTGTTTAACTATTTATTATAAAAATTTTTATATATTTAAACCCAAAATTAAATGAGTTTTATATTTACTATTTATTGATGCATTTGCCGTGATCGTAGACCGTGGCTTTAGGACATTACATCCAAACGTTTTTCGAAGGGACAGAAAAATCGTCATTAACAGCTTAAAGATAGGCCAAATTAAACAATACTTATCACAAATAATACGAAACAAAAGTCTGGTTACGGTCCAGTCCCCAAGTGTATGTGAAAGTCTGGTTATAGATTATACTCAAAAGGGCAATAGCTTATAAAGTTATGCAAAGATGTGATAAAATAATGACCCCACTTTAAAATTGTCTAGAGACGAAACTATTGGTAAAAAAATCTAAAATTTTAAGGAAGGCAATTTGTAGGGATGGGATTTTTTTAAGCAAAAAAATTACCCTATTAAATTGAACCATTAATTTAAAAAAATCCCCTCTCATCAAAATGGTCCCTTTGGAATTTCTGGTTATTTTACCAGTAGTTTCATCTGTAGAGAATTTTAAATTAGGGTCGTTATTTTATGACCAAACCATCTATTTAAAAATGTTTGACAAGAAAAGTCGGTTATCTGCCTCAATTACCTAAATCCGATTTCTTTCATATATTTTTGCATGGAGCAAAGGGTCGAAAACCCTTGAGGTAAAATGATGCCACGCTTTGGTCATTTTTCAGCATGGTATTATCATGATCCCCTATTTAGAAACTGATGCAAGTATGTTATATAAGCCCTCCAGTTTCAGAAAGTATGACAAAGAGCCATCCCGAATATGAAAAAAGGAACACGACCGTCAAAAATCTGACGCAAGGTCTCTCACGATGCGGGCAACATGAAACTCGTCACGTAAGCTCTCCAACCAACGCCCCACTTTCTACCACAAAAGTAATTTGCATCCAAGCGTGGCCGAATACTCTCTCCATTATACAACAGGTAGACTTCGCGACGTAAGAAGAAAGAAAAGCTTATTCCAAGCCATTCTCTTTCAGGAATCGGCTGAAGTTGCATCAGGTCCTCTCAAATCGATTATTATATTGCATCATCCCACGGAGGGGTCTCTAAATACGACCCTTTTGAAAATCAGATGTGACGGAGTCTGGTCAAAGAGCGGCGGCTGTTTTTAAGAGTGGATTTATCCCTAAAATATTCCCTCAGGGAAAAATTGCGTGGAGAGTTTCGGCTAAAAATAATTTATTCCTTTTTTTGACCGGCATTTGAAGTGCTGTCAGCGAGTAGACAGACGTTTGAGCTTTTAGTAATCGAGCTACTAGAGCTACCAGCTACCAGGCAAGGTAAAGGACTAATAATTTTTTAGATTACTGTTTTAACCTGTCGTGTTTAACTGTTCGTATGACTGTCTTTTTTCAACTTTGAATTTAAATGTCTCGCATTTTAGTAAAAAGTTTTCTCGGTTGAAGTGCATTTAAGGATATCTGATTTTTGGAACTTTGGATTTTTTCCAGGCGAAATTCTTTTGATTAAACATGAGTAAACCGAAGGTTTTTGTGACAAGACCCAGTGTGCCGAAGGAAGGACTTGATTTGCTGAGGCAAAAGTAAGTACATTTCGATCTTTGGTTTTTGAATTTTGTGCAATAATAGTTAAGTTTTAATGCATAAATACCATTTTATATCAAAATAATTTGTGAAAATTGGGGGGTTTGTTGAAATTTTTTTTTCGAGTTCGGTATGAGGTAAAATAGTTAAGAACTGTTTTTAAAAAAATAATTAATTTAAGAAATATCTATTGTTTATTATTTGGTGACTTGGTGCAATTTTGGGGGACAAGGTTTCAAGGTTGGTTGCAAGGTTTGGTTACAAGGTTGTATTCTCTTTGAATTTTCAGATGGGGATTCATGATAATTTTTAGTAAAGAGTCTCGTAGTTAACATTTATAAAAGCTCTTTATATATAAAATATACGGAATTAGTTTAGCATGTAGGTTCGATCATTAAGTAGGGAAGAGTGGGGGATAATTGATTCTCTACTATTTTCTCCACTGTTTGATATTTTTTTTTTGTTTCAAAACTTATGACATGTTAACATATTTATAGTTTTGCACATGTGATGAAAAATCACCTCAGTAGCATTTTGAAAGTACTGTGACCAATTGATGCTTTTTAACCATCTGTGTAGAATTGTTTTTCCATATTTTTTGTAAACAAAGTTTTGTTGGTTCTTACGTATTATGCCGTCGATCGTGCCGCTGAATCCGAAAACGTTATCAAATCCTATAATTGACTATTCTATAGCTGTGCCACTGAATTTAACGGCTGCTGAACGGTCGACGGTATAATACGTAAGTACAGTTTTGTTTTAAGCTGCAACAACATAGATATAATTGATACAATATCAGGTTTATTTTGAAACCAAGTTCAATAAAATTTACTTGTTATTTTACTATTTAAAATGTTTTTCTTTATATTTAAACTACTTTTTCAAAGATTAAATATCATACATGGTTGAACAACTGATACAATGTATTTAATTTAATATGGTGCTAAATTAGCTAAATTATCTATTTATAATTTTAAAAACTTTATCTTTAAAAATTTAGAAGTTTTGCTTTAGTAGGCATATTTAGTTTCAAGAATATCTCCACCATGGCTCATGTATCCCCCTTATAGGTTTTAAACATAGAGAGATGGTCCAAGTAATTGTAATTACCAATAAGTTTTCTTGAGGAAAATATGTAAAACGTTTTATACACAATTATTTTTTTCTGAATATTAGTTTATTGTTTAAAACTAAATTGTAAAAAGGGGCTTGGTTCAATTTCGTTAGTTCTCGCTAAATATCGCCATGTTTTTTGAATGCTACATTATATTCAAATATCGACAATTTTCTGATTTTTATGGATAAACTTAACATTTATTGGTCTAATGAAACATTTTAAACTATGACTTAGAAATTAGTTGGCAATATTTCTACTTTTTTGCTTTTAAAAAGCATGGCGATATTTAGAGGGAACGCTAACAGAATTGAACCAGGGGCTTAAGTATCCCTACTCTCCCTTACATAGGTATTTCAATTCAATTTCTGTATATATCATTATAAGTATTTGTACTGCTGTACAAAGCATTCATCTTTTAAGGGATTTTATCGTTTTAAACGATTTTCTGGATATTATATAACATTAATAGAATCGGCTGTTGTTAAGTAATTGTAATTAATCGTAATTTGCTTCGAAATTACGATTTAAATTCAAATGTGTAATTGTGGAGGAATGACCTAGATCGAATAAGAAAAGAAACACTCAGTCTATAAAAGATAAGGATGTATGAAAGTTCCCTAAGATAAAGATCTGGGATGCTCGTGGAGTGGTTTAATAACAGATTTCCCAACTTTTCCATCAAAATTATCTTCTTTCATCCGAGAGCTGTTTTGGGAAAGAAGTTACGGTTTACCTCTCAACTTATCAGGAGTCGATAAGAGTTGAGGATAGAAATAATCGTTTTTTGTGGAGCAGAGATTAAGTTGTCTAGGCCCTATAAAAGTGGAAAGTTATTTTTATGAGGGAGAATGCAAATAACTAAAATTCAAAGTATATAGAAGATAAGTTAGGGTACATGTAGTTATATTGTTATATGCACCTACACAAACCAACCAAGGTATTAAATAAAATTTTTTTCTTATTCAGAAAAAAACATTAGTAATTATGAAGGTTTTTTAATGAATAACGTTAAAAACGCCGTTTGCTGTTGTGTTACTCTTATTATGATCATTCAAAACGTAATGAGTACATCCGAAAGAGTTTCCTGTATAATATGTCCGGATTCGATTACAATTCGGACGTGTTCCATATTTTTTTATCAGTGATAAGCTTCTGGTCATCCCGACATAGATCTTGATGCCAGAAGCTAAATGACATTAATTTATTTATGGAATTAAAAATTATTTGTTGAAATGGCAGTAAGATTTTCAACTGTGAAGAAAGGGTTGTTGCAAAGTTTAAAAATATCCGTTAATTCACAGTTCCGTACGCACCCATTAAAATTTACATGAAACAGAAACGCAGAAACCATGTGTAAAAGACGTAAAATTTATTTTATTTAGGTACCTTACAAATTTCAGTTATTTATTGGGATATTTTTCTGTTATATATCCATTTAAACATCTCTTAATATTCAAGTACCATCAAATATTGAACAACCTTGCGATTTCGGTCGAAATATATATTAAAAAATATCTCAACTATACCTTTCTTACTGGATTTGTATGAACGGAACACTCTTAAAATGTTTGGTCATAAATATTATATATGAAACCTAACCACTGGTGTCTGAAGCTTTATATAACTAATCTCCACAACAAATTAATGTTTTCTGCATCAAAAATATTAAATTTAAAGCACAAATTAATTTTGCATTTACAAAATTCTCGGTTCAATTTCGTTAACTACCCTTTAAATATCGCCAAGTTGGTTTAAATATCAAATCTTTCCAACTTATGACGTGCAAAACAGTTCCTGATATTAAATGGGACAGTGGAATTGAGCAACAAATTTCATATCGAAGTCATTAAAAAAACACAATCGTAGTTGCTACCTCCTTTAACTAAAGCCCTAGATACGAACTCTTGTCTTCTTTTAATACATTATCCTGTTTTTTTACAATTGAAGGACATAGAGTAAGGGAACTCGTTGAATTAAATTTAACACGATCAAATAGTTAGTTCACAGGGACTAAATATGTATTGGTTCTCTTCCAGGTTCGATGTAGAAATATATGATCAAGAGAAGCCCATACCCCAGGATGCATTGCTAAAAGGAGTGAAGGGAAAAGATGGGCTTTTATGTCTACTCACGGATACCATCGACAAAGCAGTTTTAGATGCTGCAGGTGAACTAACTAAATTGCTAATATTAAGAATAATTAATTAGACATTACAGCATATTTTAAACTGTCATAAATCAATGTTTGGTTGAAAAATAGCAATTGACTATAGTGAAAGAATTAAACCTAATTGTTGCTAAAATACTGTTTTCTTAATTTTTTCATTCTAACCACAAAAAATCGGAAAACTAGTCTTTGTCAAAAAACAATATTAACATTTAATTATTCGTCTTATTGACGTTTTTCAATATTTTATTACATGTAGAAAACAGTTAATTTTAAAATTTAATAAGAATTTCGCATAACATGAAATAAAGTTTAAAATAGTTGATTTCAAACATTTTAGAAAATGGGACGTGTTCCCATGTGTTTAAGGAGTAGGATAGATTGGTTTAAATTCAATATTTAACTAGAGAGGTATTAAATTACTGAGTGTTTTACTGTTCTAACTAGAAATGATCTTCAACATAAAATAATACAGCAAGTTTATTTAGTAGCATCATGTATCTCCTGCCGAGGCACCGGCAGGCAGGGTTTATACAATCAGAAAGGCTTTGAACTGTTGCCACAAAATAAGAATATGAACATACAATTAATAAACATCACAATCCAGTTACAACAATTACTCAATGAATTTTCACATTATTGATTAAGAATGAATGAAATAAAATTTAAAATCTTTCTCAATTTTTAAGGTCCCCAACTTAAAGTGATTGCAACAATGTCAGTAGGTTATGATCATATCGACATAGAGGAATGCAAGAAAAGGTAAAGAAGTTAATCATTCAGTAAAAGCTTTCTTTAACTTATTGATACCATAGTTTCAAAATCTGATTGGAAACACCTTTTGCAGGAAAATCGGAGTGTCAAATACTCCTCACGTATCTACAGATTCTGTGGCTGAGTTCACAGTTTTACTACTGCTGGCAGTGGGAAGAAAATTGTTGGATAACGCTGCAGCAATCAAAAAGTATGTCTGATAGAATTTTTTATGCATTTTTAAGGCAATGTTTCGTGTTAACTAAAACCACTATAATTTGGGTTGCACATTTATTCACTATAACAAGTCATAAAAAAAGAAAATGAGGACAATAGAAAATTTAAGCTGGAGCAAAGAGTAAACTGTTGGTTCCGTTCGAAAGTTTAGGTCTCTGGTTTCTCGGTATCTGTCAAATAGCACTATCAAGTACACCGGTATTTGTAGTGCCTTTATCTAGCATTTGCTTTTTCCATGAATAATTTAGATCCAAAGTAATTTCATAAGTTCCATTAATAATTTAAATCCAACGTTTTAAAAGAGTACTTTCGGCTGGGATCGGGGTGCAATTTTGTAGTAATTGATTAGAAATAACTCTTTGGAATTATTGTGGTTTCTTCACATTTGGGGGCCCTTCAAATATTACGAAAATAACCAAGGGGGTTTGCTGACAAGGGGGAGGGGGCAGGGGTACTGAAGATGTTTTAGGGCCCAAAATTTCCCCAGAACACAATTTGTTTTCTACAATATTTCCTACAAATGGAGATTTCCTTAAAAGAAGTAGTTTTTTCAATTATTCAACTTCTTTCGGGTTCAATAATTTTCACATAATCCATAAATTTGAATTTTAATTATCTTTATAATCTCTTTTTTAGTCTTTCTTACACGCTTATAATTTTAGCTCAGAAGTGCCTCTTTTCTTAAAATATGAAAAATTGTCTATTTCTCAAATTTAAGCTACCTGTAAATTTCTCCTTAATTAACTCATCTTTTCTGTGAAGAACATGAATGTGAGAAAACAATAACGCTATTTATTTGTAGAAATAACCATCTAACCACGAATGCGTTGTTTTTCTAGCATACCAAACAAAAAGCAAGGAAAAGCCAACTTTTAGGTATTTACCCAGAAAACTAGGATTTTTTGCCCTGATCCGTAGTTTTCACACTTTACATCCGCAATCCCGCAGTTTTTCACCTTATTTCCATTTAAATTGGAGGTTATGGTGCAGTCACTGCCCAAAATATTTGTTTTTCAGCTATTGATTATTGAATTTTTTTAGTTTTTCTTTCAATCTGGGGCAAAAATTTCCCCAGATCCGCTTGAATTTCCCCCGAACATCGTTCGGACATATTCTGCACCCATGGGAGGGGGTATGAGGGATTCTTATGTAATATGACACTGCCTTTTCGAAAATCTCGTTTCTTACATGAATACAATTTCAAAATTCAACCAAAAACTATGTTTGCAAAAAAAAAATTTCATGCATTTTGATTCAGATTCACTAGAAAATTTTAAACATTACGTGAAGATTCATGGAGCACAATATTTATTTCAGTGAACTCTTAAATTTTTATATTATAGGGGAGAGTGTTGTACCTACGGACGGTTGTACCTTCAGCCACCTCATTTTAAAATTCGGGAAAAAATGTAAATTTGAATTTGTGGTCGATTTTGAATGTAAACAGATGCTATCTAGTTGCTAACGTGAAATAAGCTCTTTAAAATATTATTTAAATTTTATATAATAAAAATACTGTTTTGAGGTGCTCAAAGTTTTTTTTAGTGCATCACTACATTAACTCTTTTCTTCCCCTATGATTATGATATGATAAAATGGAATACATGGGGGGAATCCCCAAGATTTTGACTTTTTAGTTTTGATATTAAAAATCGTCAGATCTCAATTCTTTTATCTTTTATAGAACTTTGAATGCAAAAACACCTGATGTTGTACCTTCGGACACCATAAGTGCTGTACCTACGGACACGTTCTTGTGGGTGTGTGTAGCTAATCGGCGTTTTAGAATCAGGTTTCATTCAACTGAATACATTTTAATAAATGTTCACTTAATTCTAAATGGTAATCTATTTGTCAGCGATTATTTTCAAGTGAATTTTAGATGAAAAATCAAATATTTTGTTATCTAAACTACTTTTTTAAATTTATGATTCTACTTGGAATTTAATGTAAAATATGGTGTAAAATCCTAAGCACCCTATCGCATTTAAGTATGATGATTAAAAAAACTTGAAATTTCCACTGAAGAAAATTTAATTTACCACCAAATAATTATTGTTATTACCACCAAATGCTTGCACAACTAAGTGTTGATCGAATTGGTTTTTTTGGGATCAGTGAAGTTTTCAGATCAATCAGCATGATTTATGAAACTATTATCTTAAATTCTGATATGAAAATACCATGTTTTATTTGTGTTTTTGGTAAAAAATCAAGACTTTTATCATTCAACTTCGTTTTAATGATCATTTTACGATCTAAAACTACATTACTTTAAAAAATCTATTTTCAATTTTAAAAAGGCTTGAAATAGGTTATTAAAAGGTAATGCATCAATAAAAATGTTAATTCCTAGCTTTTTTCAACTAAAATTTCCCTTTTTAAGGGTGTCCACAGGTACAACTGGGTCTGTCCATAGGTACAACAGGTTGTTGTACCTCTGGACACAAATTTTTCCATGTTATTATAAATGATTAAAATTCCAATTTTCAAGATTTTGGCTAGTAAAAAATATCTCTGTACTCACAAAGGTTAGGACTATAGGTTGGGCACTTTAAATGGTCAAAATGTCATTTTACCTGTCTTAGAAAAATCCAAACGTGATTTTTGTCCAGAGGTACAACACTCCCCTACTATTAGTCCAGTAATTTTATACATCACCGGATGCGTCAAATCCGGTAGTTCTGATTTTTTGCAGACTTGTTTATGATGTTGGCCTAATGAATAATTTAAGTTTTAGACCTCGAGCGCCGAACGCAACTTTGTCAAAAATCGAAAAAACCACGGAAAAATCGAGTTTTTTTCAAATTTTGGTAATTTTAACCCTAAAGAACTAGTTTTTGAAAAAACTTTCTAATTACAAAGTTAAAGAAAACAAAATTTCCCACAAAATGCACCAATCAACTTTGATTTTCTGAAGAATGGTTTTGAAGCTAGAGCGCGCTGAAAAACATCGATTTTTTTGCCTTTCCGCAAAAAAAAAGGAAAACGCGCACTTCTACCCTCTACAAAATGAAAACTATTCATGTTATCAATAAAAATTTTATACGACGTGAAAGAGCATTTAATTTTCTATAAATAACAAGCTTTACATTGTTATTTTTTAGAAGGGGGGAGGGAGGGAAGCAAAGATCGATAACGAAACTCTCACGCCTCGCAGACCAAACGGACTTACGCGGTTGTTAATCTGCAATCTGCGCTTTATTTCCGGTATATTACCAATAAAATGTTTTTTTTGGATTCATTGATGACTAAGCATGCTTTTAATTTTATTTATGAAATATTGGGTGTTTTAGGTGGAATATCGATCAATATTTTAAATTCATATATTAAATTATGAGAGTGTTTTAAGAAACGATTTTATATGTTTTTTGCATCGCTAAATCCGAATTTTAAGTTTATTTTTATTTTCAAAGTCATCTTCACATCAAAAATTGCAAAAAATCTCAAATTTTTGCTCTTTCGTTAGGTTTTTCATCGATTTTTGAAACAAATATTCCTTTTACGAAAAATATCACGAAACCAAATTAAAGAACGTAAAATTTCCTATCAGATACATTGGTTTATTTTTCATTTGCGGTGAGCGGTGTACGTTTTATAGCGTTTTGAAAAATGCAAGTTTCCTGTTTTTGTGTGAAGTCAGGAAACAGCAATAATTTAGCGTGCTCTAGCATCAATACCTTTCATCATAAAATCAAAGTTAAATAGTGCATTTTGTAGGAAATTAAATGTTCTTTCTTGTGGTATAAACTATTTGTTGGTTACTTGTATTTATGTAGATCTGTAGTGGGGTAAATCGAGCGTTCACCACTTTTTTGTAGAAAAACAAAAAAATTGCTGCAATTCAAAACGCTATAAAACGTACACCGCTCATCGCAAATGAAAAATAAACCAATGTATCTGATAGGAAAGTTTACGTTCTTTAATTTGGTTTCGTGATATTTTTCGTAAAAGGAATATTTGTTTCAAAAATCGATGAAAAACCTAACAAAAGAGCAAAAATTTGAGATTTTTTGCAATTTTTGATGTGAAGATGACTTTGAAAATGAAAATAAACTTAAAATTCGGATTTAGCGATGCAAAAAACATATAAAATCGTTCCTTAAAACACTCTCATAATTTAATATATGAATTTAAAATATTGATCGATATTCCACCTAAAACACCCAATATTTCATAAATAAAAATAAAAATTTATTTTTTTAAGCATGCTTAGTCATCAATGAATCCAAAAAAAAACATTTTATTGGTAATATACCGGAAATAAAGCGCAGATTGCAGATTAACAGCCGCGTAAGTCCGTTTGGTCTGCGAGGCGTGAGAGTTTTGTTATCGATCTTTGCTTCCCTCCCTCCCCCCTTCTAAAAAATAACAATGTAAAGCTTGTTATTTATAGAAAATTAAATGCTCTTTCACATGGTATAAAATTTTTGTTGATAACATGAATAGTTTTCATTTTGTAGAGGGTAGAAGTGAGCGTTTTCCTTTTTTTTTGCGGAAAGGCAAAAAAATCGATGTTTTTCAGCGCGCTCTAGCTTCAAAACCATTCTTCAGAAAATCAAAGTTGATTGGTGCATTTTGTGGGAAATTTTGTTTTCTTTAACTTTGTAATTAGAAAGTTTTTTCAAAAACTAGTTCTTTAGGGTTAAAATTACCAACATTTGAAAAAAACTCGATTTTTCCGTGGTTTTTTCGATTTTTGACAAAGTTGCGTTCGGCGCTCGAGGTCTAAAACTTGGATTATTCATTGGGCCAACATCATAAACAAGTCTGCAAAAAATCAGAAGTACCGGATTTGACGCATACGACCCCATGCTTTCAGGCGACAAAGTCACTGGACTATATAGGAGCTGCTAAACATTTTGTACAAAAAAAGAGCAAAGGGGCTCGGGCAGTTTTCTTGCTTATACTCTATTCATTTAGAATTGGCGCTTGAGAAATAGTGCTTTCCCCCACGCTAGAAGCGTAACCATAGTTACGATCTTCGCGCAGCCAATAGTAAGCCTTCTTCGTCACTTTGACGAGGATAGTTGCTATGGTTACCGATTGGTGGTGGGGGAAGGAAATATTTCAGACAAGGGAGGTAAAATTTGTCTACTGTCGGAAGGCGGAGAAAAACCGGTTTCTCAGCATTGTGGAAGGCACAGAAAACCGGTTTTCCTCCGCCTTCCGACGGTAGACAAATAATAAGGTGGGTTGAAAATGACCAAAAACATGCTTACGTAATAATTAAACGGTCCCTTTGGTAATGTTTCCATGTAAAGTTACCTTAATGATGAAATTTATAAATTTTGAAAAATTCTCCTTTAATGAATTAAATTTGGCAAATCGTGTTCATTTTTCAAAGGTATGTGATTTACATGTTAAGATGAAGTATGTGAAACATTCCGGCAGTCATCCGGCCGGATTGTGTTTATCTTAGTTCTTTTTTTGCACTGAGTTAAAGAAAACATAATGAAATCCAATAACCACAACTGAAATTTTTCAGGGGAGAGTGGGTCTACAGTTGGAGTCCATTGCTCTTTTGCGGACAAGGTCTGAAGAATTCTACAGTGGGAATAGTTGGAATGGGAAGAATAGGTAATTTCTTATAAAATAATCATACTGTCATAAAGCATGTCCCCAGTTATTATGAAATCATGTTAATCTTTTAATTATTTTCTTTCAGGTCAGGCCGTTATGAAAAGGATTCAGGCTTTTGATGTATCGAAAGTTTTATACCATGACGTGTTCCACCCAATCAAAGAAGGTAAAAAAAACGAGTTACTTGCGAGTTAAATGTGAGGAGTACCATTATTTTAAAATATATAAAAGGATTTTACTTTCTCAATCCTGAAAACTGTTCTCAGTGGCGTAGCCAGAAAAAAAAATTTCGAAAGGGGATATGGGCGAATTTTAGTGGTTTTCTATGGTCAAAGATATTTTCTGAGTTTCGGGGGGATACATCCCCAATTCTCCCCTCTGGCTACGCCACTGACTATTCTAATATTCTCATTACGTTAAAATAAGTAAAAAGCAACGTTGTTACTATGCACATATTTATATATGTACATAGTATAAACGTTGCCCTTTTACTTATTTTAACCTTTTTTTTGCACAGTAAATTTTTAATCATTCTCATTACGTGTCGGTAGGTAGCTTAATTGGATTTACCATCTACCAATAGGAATATTTATTCAATAATTTGTCTAATAAGTTTTAAGAGTGAGCTTTTTTTTTGAAAGTTTTAGGGGAATATGTAGTTCTAGTACATGGTAGTGGTTCGTTATAAATTTTTATTTTAGTTTACTATACCCCATAACAGTTGGTATTTGATTTTAATTTGTCTAAATTAGCTGAAGAAAAAGGAGCCATTTACACAGAGTTTGAAGATCTGTTGAAACAATCCGATTTTGTGGTAGCCATGTGCAATCTGTCAGAGGAGACCAAAGGTGTATTCAACAAGAAAGCGTTCGAGCTTATGAAACCTTCTGCAGTCTTTATAAATACGAGCAGGTAAGAATGTTTTTTTTGCTTTGATTGTAAAGCTTACTCATTCTTTCTAAATTTTTGTTTTAGCCGGTGACTGTTTTTTATTTTAAATAAATAGTGGTCACAGCAATAAAATCGGTACTTTTAATTATTAAAAGTACTTTAAATGCCATCTAAAAATACTTCATTTCAATGTATTGATAAATACTAAAAAGTGTAGGTTTACTCATAACTAGTTAATTAAAAATTAATGCCAAGTATTTGGGTGAAACTTAACTTCCTACACCACACGATTTTATAAATTAAATGCTAATCCAAAAGTTGGGTAGTTCTTGCAGCAATCTTCTGAACTTACCCTTTTACCTTGTCTACCTTTGGAATGTTTAATTCTTGAAAGTGTAAAAATTGTTGAATTAATATCTTTCATCGTGTCTTTTCATGAAAACGAACTATTTTAATACTTTATAGAGGAGGAGTGGTAAATCAAGATGACCTTTATGATGCTTTAAAGAACAATAAAATTAAGGGTGCCGGTCTTGACGTCATGGTTCCTGAACCCCTGCCAAAAGACCATAAACTGACCACTTTGCCAAACTTAGGTAGGATGATTTTTTATCTGGTATCAAGTACTATATCGAATCAACGTTACAAATACCACCAAAGACCAGTTTAAACAGATTTGAAGAGCAAATGAACATTTTATTTTAATTTAAAGCTCCTATCGGGAGTATGCAATAGACACAATTAGAATTAATTTACTTTAGATGTCCTCCAGAGAAATTGTATAATGAGACGCTGGTGTCCTTGGCTATCCCCCGGTGACCTTGTTGCAATTATTTTATATCTTTTATTTGTTTTGAAAAGGTTATTAATGATGCGACTAACAAGAAAATTAAATAATCTCAACGATGCAGTTTTTACATTTCGACTAAAACTTACCTTATAATAATTACCTATACCTCAAAAATAAAAGTTACTTAAAGTTGAGGTAACTCGTGACCTTTATAAAAATTAACTTCGGGAGAAGCCCACATATATCCTTTAAAAAATTTAGTCATCAGGCCCAAGCTATATTTTTGCACCTGGGGAGAGGTCCCCCAAATTATTCCTAAGCACCCTCCCATGCATAATATTAAAAATATATTTATAATATTTAAAAAAAAATTGTGAAGATAGGGTACCAAGTCCACACAAAAGGAATGGTAGGGCTTGGGGGTCCTCCCCCAGAAAATGTTTTGGATATTTGGCCCAAAAAACAAGGTTTTAGAGGCCCAATCCCTTATATACGGTACCCCTTATATACGCCCCCTGTTTAGAAGGGAACTTTAAAAGAATAATTTTTATGTTTCAATTAGAAATGTGACAAGATTAATAGATTACAAATAGCAGTACAGTACACAACTAAAACTAACGAAAAGCAAGTGATAAAAGTATGGTAAAAGGGATTTTTATCCTTGAATTAACAGCAACTTTTCCTCCTTCTAGTGTTATGTCCTCATGTGGCGAGTGCCGAAGTTTCTGTTCGAATCCTGATGGCGGAAATGGCAGCCAGGAACATCATCAACGTTCTTGGAGGCAAAGCTTTGGAAAGTTCAGTCTATTGAGAAACTATATTTGTCTTTTAGTTGGTCTACTTAAAACCATTGTTTACTTCAAGTTTATTGTTTCAGCTTTTTACAGTTCTAAATTAAAAAATAAAAAGTATATGTGAAAAAAACTGAACTTTTCTACATTTAAAAAAAATATTGAAGATAGTTTTTATAACCTTTTAGAACGGAGTTCATAAAGAGATTTTACTAATTATTTCAAAATAATTTTTCCTTCTCTGTTATTTATCATTCCAAGGTTCTCTTACCAAATAAATACTTAATTAATTAAGCAATCTGTATGATTATCGTAGTTTTGTATATTTTACGTTGTCGGGTAAGCATAGTTCATAGTGAGGGCACTTCGTACTTCGTATAACATCTATAAAAGTAATACATTTTCGAAAAAAATTTACATGGAAAATGTTTCATAATATTTTCAAGTGTCAAGACTAGGAGACTCGTTTCCTTGTTATTATTTTACGAATGCAACTTTTCCCACCGTATCCTACTTCCTTTTATTAGAATCAATATACTTTCCTACCTTTTACTAGAATCCAATATTAGAAAAATATTTCCTTTACATAAACTTACTAAAGTTTGCAAACTGAAAAGTGTGTTCTTGTAGCTAAATAAGCAAATCATAGAATTTAAGTATCGTGGAATTGCACATTTATATTAAAAAATCAAACAGGGAAATTTTTTGGTAGTGTATTTTTAATGGTTTAAAAATTAAATATTTACATGTGTTAAACTTTCTTTTTTTTATAATAATAATTTTATTTGTGTGCTATGCGATACAATCGAAAATAGGGGAAGAAGCATGTTAAATGAAAATTTCATGTGAAAATTTTGAATTATTTAATCGTAAAATTAAACAAGTTAAATTTTTATAAAATTTTACCGTTTGCTTCAAGCAGAGGCATTGTTTTAAAATAAATGTTTCATTACTATTAAAAACTGGTTACCTCCAAAAAGTGCGAATGCTTCAAAGTGAAATCAGTTTTTTAAATGAAAGTCTGTTTTGTTAACTTCAGAATATACTTTACACTTTACATGAAGAACAGCTGTGTATAGCTGTAATCCTTTTTAAAGAAACTTTTCAAGTTGCACTTGCATACGTATGGTTCGACATCGACATTCATCACAACTTTTGGCATCGCTTTCAGGATAAAACAACACCAAATATTCCCGAAGAAATGTTTTTTAAAAAACTGGCGTTATTGGTTGATGACCCTGCAAAACTTCAATGATATTTTCAGCCGTCAAATTGCTCTGTATTTCCATCGATAATTCTTCCGATCCAGCTATGTGTGGAGTCACAACTGTAGGAAAACAAATTATTTTTATAAAATTAAAAAAAAAAGAATCGGTTTTTAAATACGGTTAAAACTGAATATGTCTGTATTTGAATAGTTCACAGGTATCAATATTGCAGGATACATCCTTAAAAATACAGTAATCTACGACTGAATAAAATTAAACTGAAAATATTTTTTTGTCATCAAGAAGATATGGATACTAGAAATTTTAGTTGACTTGTAACCTGTGTTAACAATACTTACCTAGATTTGGAATATCGGTAAGTTCGTGATCTTTTGGTAGAGGCTCTGGGTACATCACGTCAATCCCTGCTGCTTTGATGACACCAGTTTTCAAAGAAGTAATCAACGCATCTTGATTTACTACCCCTCCCCTATAAAGTGAAATTAGTTTACTACTTAAGTAAAATAGTTATACGAGTTAAATAGCAGGAAAAGCGATGAGTTTGATTTTGTGGGAAATAGTAATTTATTTATAGGTTCAAAAAATGGAGAGTTTATCTCTTTCGAATGTACGTTGAAACTGAGATGTTTTTTCAGACTTCGATTGATACGATTTCTCTATAATCTTAACTACATTCTACATACACTACCCTAGGAAACATTTTTGGGACAACCTAACGAGACATTTAAGGAATGGGGGACCACGGTCAAAATCTACAACTGAGATCGCAATATATTCCGCAGGTAGAAATGAACACTAATTTCCCAAACAGAGTACCAAAATATTGTTGAGAGTATGCCTAGAAAGGTCAATATTGATATTACAGCACAAGTCAATCACTACAAATTAAATAGTGTATTTTTTCAGTAGAAGCATCACACCTTGGTCCATTACTGTAGGGTAGTGTATATTCTGAATAGAAATATGACACAATTTCCCTACATAAATATTAAAGGGGTTTTCTGGGGCAGAATAGCTTACAGGATTTCTTTATTAAATCAACATGGTTTTTTTAAAGTGCAATCTCGATCATTTCGTACCTACTTGTGTTGATAAGGACAGCAGTCCTTTTCATCAATGCAAAGGCTTTAGAATCGAACATGCCTCTACTTTCATCAGTCAAATTACAGTTGACAATCACAAAGTCAGATTCTTTTAAAAGGTCTTCGAAAGTTGCGAATTGAGCACCTTTGGCTTCGGCTGTAAGGAAAAAATGTGTTCATTTTGTCCTTTATCAATTTTAAAATTATTTAATAATTCCATACAATAACGTTTTTTTATAAAGGGCTCATTTATTATTTTCAATAAGGAAGTTGCATGTGTAAGATTTTCAAAAACAAACAAGTGTTCCGTATGGTTTTTTGTATGGTAAAATGAAATTACTAGTCAATTTTTCAAAAAAATGTACAGGTAATTAAATATTTTAATTTAAAAGTAGAGAAAAAAACACGTGACTGAAAACGTTTATTGTTTAAAAAGTAACGATGAGGTCAACAATCATACCATCAACTCCATTGCTTTCCAACAATGTTTATCGCACGATGACGTCACATCCCAAACTCTTGGTGTTTTCGCGCGCTTTTAAAAAGGGGATTTTTGTTAATTTTTTTGGCAATCAAAAAATTTCTCGATCGGCCTCAAATTTTGGGTAGTTGCTTATTTTTGCAAGAAGAATCGATTGAAAAAATTTTAAAAAATCATGCAACTTCCTCATTACTGTAAATCGCTTAAAAACTAGAGCTAGCAAAAAATGAACCAAAGCATACAACAAAACAAAGTAATATATCTAGAAATGTCATACCTTGAGGAATGGGATGTTGTACATCATAATAAAATACTTTGGATACTCCAAATGGTAAAATTCTGTCAAGTACTGCTTGCCCTGAAATGAAAAAAAAATCAAACAATATCCTTTTCCGATTTAAATCCGCTTCAAAGACTATTAGTACTATCGATTGATTATATCAAGCGTGTCACACTCATTTCAGTAAAGTATTATTTACTTCAAATATGCTAGAACGTTCGATGATCCCCTGACTAGCTTTAGTGAGGCTGCAATAACAAATTTTCACAAAAATTTGAAGTTAAACGCATGAATACTGGTAGCTTATTAAAAACTCAATGTAAGAGTGATTTATTTTACAATATAATTCGATTAGACACAGTACTTAACTAACTTTAAAAAAGAGAAATAAAAATTAATAATTTAATAAACTCCACCCCGTGCAATGCGGGACAAATCAGCTAGGATATGTTCTAAAAGTTTCGCAGGGCCACTGCAAGAAATTAACGTCAATAATTTCGTAGGGCCCAACGTCAGTACTACTAAACTGACCGATTCTTCCCATTCCAACAATGCCGACCGACGATCTTGTGAGTCCTCTGCCTCTATACCAGTCAGGCTTCCAAGAAGCGACCCATTCTCCCCTGAAACGAAAACCTTTGTCATTGGATAATATTTTTCATTATTAGGTTTATGTAAGTTATTGTGATTCTATGAAATCTTTCATTTAATGCTATACTAGACAGCAACGTTAGTTGACCCTACGACGTCCCTAACATAGCAGTTTCCATCGCGGTGTCTGAATTTCGAGTGAAACGAAAAACGTTAATTTTAAAATACGATTATTTCGTTAAACCCATGTATATTTAGTGTCTTTTTATCACGATTTGGGTACCGAAACTCCTCCTAGCAACACAACAGGCTTTGTGTTTACCCACTTTCTCCTTCCGCGTAGTGGCGTACTGGGCTCAGGAAACGTTGCTGTTAAAGTAAGTAGCAGGACAAAAGATGCAAGGACTAAAAATTTTTTTTTAAAAGGAATTTTGAAAATTTTCATCCCAGCATGGGAAATCCTCTATTTATTAATATTGTTTTTTTCTTTATACTCTTTAATTTTTAGGTCCAGAATTAGAACGTCTGAATATTTGATGCCATCTAACCAATAGTTTTGATTTTAATCATATTTTTATCTCTTCTTATCCCCAATAATTATTGTTGAGCAAAAGTTGTTTTTATCAGTTGAAAATTGAAAGAACTTTTAACCTTAAAGTAAAATAATTCTCCTTACCTTTTGATTGCTCCAGAAGAGCTAACAATCTTCCTAGCAACTGAAAGTAGTAAACCCACTGTGAATTCTGCTACAGTTGAAACGTAAAGGGCATTTACGGTGTTACATACATATATATTCCTGTAAGAATGCATAAGTTATAAAGCGTCATAAAACTTTTGAGATCTAAATACTTTTATTAAGATGAAGTCGTACAATCCTTTTCTTCAAATACATGTATAGAAGGAATTACCTTTTAATACCATTCCTTTAAAATTATTAGCTTACCTATTTTTACATTCATCTATATCGATGTGCTCTACACCTAAGGACATAGTTGCAACAATACGCAGTTGGGGACCTAGAGAAAAAATAATGCATTTTGAAACGTGTTTAAGAATTTTCTAATTTAAAAAAAATCAGGTATATGTATAAGAATTAGTTCATTAAAAATAGTTTTGCTCTATAAGCTTCCTGTTTACAAACAGTTAACGAAAGAAACGGAATGACTTATCATTACTAAGTTAAATGAGTTACCATCTGTCAGTGTAAATAATACATTTTAGGGGCTACGAAAATTATTTACTATCGTTAATCTTATCGTGAGAAAAGCTGTCAATAATACTCTTGAGATTTCCCTCCAGATGGCAGCACCACAATTTTCAGCGGGTCGGTTTCATGAAGGCCGTATCTTCACCACTCATTTTCCACTTGTTTCGTTTTCTTCAATCATTTCACGAAAAGTACGTTTGTTCAAGGACTTGTTTTTGTAAGAAAGAAGAAAGTGTAAGTATTACTCATTAAAAAGTGTGGCAAAGATATTGAATTTCAAGCTCTTTAGTATTGACTAAAAGTTTAACAACTTTTTAAAGAAACCCTTTTTTATCTCATATATACTCATAGATATTAACACAATTTTTCAGGTGTTAATATAGATGGCTTAAAGTATTTATTTTAAGGGTATTTTTGAGAAAGCTTGTTAACAAACATTCCCATAAGGACGATTTCTGTAATTTGGTATCACTATCTGTTTCTTTAGGTAAAAAGGGAGATCTCAAGATGGAAAATTTACTCATATAGTTTACGAAGGGTCTATTTTACAGGTTATATTTTTTGACGCGATAAAGTTTGTTTAATATTCGAACGGCCTTGTATTTTAATAATATTATATCATTATCTATCATAGCCTATATCACAGGAAAAAAAAGAAATGCACGTTAGAAAGACTATTGAATTGAATGTTCAAAAAAATAAACTTTAATTGAGTCTATATTTCCCCATATTTAAAAAAACGTACGAATATTATCTGTATTTCCCATATATGTAATATTTATTGAAAACTCTTCATTTAAAATGTGCGAGATGTTTTTAAAACACCTGCACATAAATTTATATAGTATGAAAAGCATTTATATGAACGCAGTCCAGGTAAAACTTGTGGAAATAGTTAAACTAATAACGTAAAAACAACGTTTAATCCAGAATAAAACATTTAAAAAGCAGACAATTGTTTCGAGGATCAAAGGATCCCAAAATATATTGCTGTTATAATTAAGAATTGCAACTCTGTTGTTGATCTTGATTTTTTCGAGGCATATTATATAAATAAATATTATGAAATTTTAATTAATGATTTAAATAGTGTACCTTATTTTTCACCTATTTGGAAATCTTAATTGTTCGTAATTTAACCATGTTCTTTTTTATTTTTCCTCTGGTAATTCGATTTAACTGTAACCTATTTGGCTTTCTTGTTCCTTGTCTAGAGGTCGCTTTCTGTTTGTATTTATACCGATCGCCTGTCTATAATTGTTACTTTTAGCACTGATGAAGGGGATCCTTTGATCCCCGAAACAATTGTCTGCTTTTTAAATGTTTCATTGTGGATTAAACGTTGTTTTTACATTATTAGTTCAATACTTACATGTCTCAATAAAATAAAAAAAGTTGAATTTTAGAAAGTCTTCCCTATATTTAAAAAACATTTATGAATTAATAAATTTGTCTTCCCATACCTGCAGCATCCAAAACTTCCTTGGTTATCTTATTAGTTGATGAACAAAATATGGCGCTGGAACCTGGGACATTTTCTAGTATATATTGCTCAGTAACATCACCAGGATGCGGATAACACATTACATCAAACCTGGTGATTAAACAATAATTGTATTAAATACACTCGAATCCTATATAGTGAACGTTGGCTAAAGTGAACTTTTTTTACTTTACCCTATCTTTTACTTTTTTAAAATAACTTGATTATAGTACAGGGTGTATTTGAAATCTTGCAACAAACTTTGAGGGGTGATAGGACTCATCAAGAAGAACAAGAATTGGTATTAGAATGGGGTTTGATGGGTGCAAATCACAAAAATAGTTAAGGTAGTGAACCCTCGCAAATACGTTCAGAAAAATACATTTCTTTTAGGAAAACTTATCATTTTATAAACCTAGCATTATGGATTTCATTATGATTGGAGACAATGCCTTTTTTGTCAACAAAAGTTTCTGGAGTTTCTGAGAATTTGAGAGTATAGCGTTTGAGAAACATGCATACGTTTACGCATCCTCCATGTCTTTGGAAGAGGATTTTGGCACGTAAAGACGAAAAGAGTTCTTGGTTTTCCCACAAACATTGACGATGGAGATGTCATTTGCAGAATATTTTCCAGCAAATTCAATTAGAG
The DNA here is from genome assembly GCA_024610705.1 of Tetragnatha versicolor. Lineage (NCBI taxonomy): Eukaryota > Metazoa > Arthropoda > Arachnida > Araneae > Tetragnathidae > Tetragnatha > Tetragnatha versicolor. The sequence goes on from JANDEH010000019.1 coordinate 4,358,932, forward strand.
ACAAATATTTCATTGATAATGTAAAAAATACCGTGCATTGCTCCCTATAATAAGCGAAAAGAAATTTTCTTGAGTGAGCCCGGGTAAATGTCTGAACGAAAAATGGCAATAAAATAAAATTGTTGTTTCTAGTGACACTAGGAATATTCAAGCTCTATATCCAGAAAGGCGTACAAGAATTACGTCAAAGTGGAGCGACTCCTAAAAAAGTGAGGTCTATGAATTGCAGGAGTTCGAATTAAGCCTTCCCAAGCAACACAAACGTCCATTTTTTGTCAAGTAGGGCCTAATTTCGTTTACTTCCACCATCCATCGCCACCCCCACAATTTTGTCATGTCTCCGAAGGGGAGGAAAATAGTATCCAGACGACCTGGACCCATCCATACAGGACATTAAAAATTAGAATTTTTAAAACAAAATTTGAATTTCATATTAATTCGAATATCATCTTTAAATGTGGCATACGTCCTTTCCCTTTTAAACTTGGTCCCGTGAAGAGTTCTAAAAGAAAAAAATAAACAAACAGCAACCCCCCCCCCCCAAACTTGAGCGGCCCCAAGATTTATTCAAACAGTAAAATTTTAAGAAATGTTGGAAATCTCACCTTTCTTGCAACAACTTTATTCCATTTGCAGGAAAATCGGACCGAGTTACGAACACCTTCAGTTTACTCATTTCTTCGATGCGAAGCCTCCTTCAATGAAAAGAGCAAGAGTGTTGTGGCAGTTGTTTCTTTTACGATAACCAACTGCTTAAAAAAAATGAATTTGTGCTTTGAGCAGATAACATTACCCCTTATCAGCAGCGAAAGAGCTTATTCACCCGACTTGCATTTAACTTAGTAGGTTAAGGTTATCAAATACTAGGTTATTTTAAAATGAGCTATCCACAAATTACGTAACATTTATCAGGTATTTTATATCCTCATGTCACCAGGCGCTGATCAACCCAGGCTCCAAAAGGAGAACAGAGGGAATCACCTTCTCTATCTTTCTTCCTTTAGGGGTAACTAGTGAAAATGTCACTGGGGCCGTTCAAATATTACGTCAGCACTTTTTTGATCATTTTTAACCCCCCTCCCCCCTTGTCAGCAAAGATAAGCAAACCTCCAACCCCCCCACCATAACTACGTAAGAAACTGCCGGACCCCCCCCCCCCGAAATTTTGACATCCCTTTTAGTAAGTACTGTTTTTTTTCTCCTTGAAAAATTAGGTGACTTATTCAAGCAGCTGTCCTTTTTAAGGGTTCAAAAATGAGTCGAAACACTACTTTTCGATGTTAAAATTTCAGAATGTTTGGGGGTCCCCAGAAAAAAGTGCTTACGTCAGATTTCCTACTTCAATTTTTTTGTTAAGTTTATTTTTGGTTGAGTTTTGAAATTATTTATGCAAGAAACAAGATATTTTCGAAAATTCAGTTCTTACGTAAGCATCTTTCATATCCCCCCTCCCCCTAGTCAGGAAAAATAAGCAAAGAGCAAACCCCCTCCCCCCCCTTAGGTGCTTACGTAATATTTGAACGGCCCCACTTCTTATTAGATGTATTAGACTAGGCACGCACTGGAGACTTCCGTCACAGTGACTGGAACATAGCTGTCACTCGAGAGCAATGGATCTCTATAAAGAGATTTTTGGCAATCCGCCAAGAGTATTGTCGCCTAATGCGCGCGCTCTAGCTTCTGGCCATAGCCCGAGTGACAATTATGTTCCAGTCACCGAGACAAAAGTCTCCAGAGTGCGCGCCTAGCCTAAGTCTGTCAAGATCAGAGAACCTTGTGTATTGTGTAATGTTTGAAAAGTGCAATTCTTTTTTGTGAGTACGATCTTAAATTACTCATTTTTAATCAGCCCAAGCGCTTGATTAACATACAACTTAAGTCAAAACAGTTAAAATGGAGGTTGGATGCAGTAAAGTTTTTGTTAATTAAAGCTCTGAAATAACTGGCTGTTTAATCAGAAAAACTCGTTGCAAGGATTCGTAAAAGAGAAAATTTAACAATTTAATTTATATACTATCTGAAATTTAAAAAAAATTGTGAGTAACCAGGGAAAAGTGCCCTTCCTCAGAACTAAATGTGTGGTATAAAGGGTAAAGAAAGGGGAAAAAGAGGAAGGGTTAAGAATTTAAGGGGTTGAAATAGGAAACAAAACTTTTTTAAATCACTGAAGGAAAAATTTTCTTTCAAAATGTACTTTCTTTCTTTTTTTACGCTTTCTTTTTTTCTATTTTGCCACCCAAGGAAGAGGCACTCTCCAGAGTGCCCCCCTTAATCCGCGCTTGCATGTCACAAGTACTATTTCAGTGAATCTTAGTTTTTAAAATGGTAAAGCAAGGGGACACAGAGGGACTAGATTTCAATGCAGGTAATAGAATAAGGGGTCACAATTTCAAATTGAATAAAGTCAAATTTAAGACGGATTGAAGAAAGCATTATTTTTTAAAGGGTAGTGGATAGATGGAATGCGTTGCCTGAAACAATTGTAAATTCAAGTGGGGTAAACGAGTTCAATAGGAAAATTGACAGATACTGGGATTCCAGTAGTTTGGGTTAAAAAGACTGGACCAACCTTGCTGGGCTTATGCCTGTAGTTGGTAGACTTTATTTGTATTTGTATTTATGTCAAACTCTTAACATTCAAATTTTACCTGAAATGGATGATTTTAAATTTTTCTTAAGTTTTTTAATAGCCCGAGAATTTATTCATTAATACTTAAATACCTACTCATCCTCCTAATACTTTTATAGTGGTTCCAAATTGCTGGTGGGTTATAGTTAAATTAAGACAAATTTTAGTTGAAAATTCAAAGATAATTACAAATTTGTGAGCTCTATTTATGAGGCCTGAAAAATTGCTTTGTTTCTCTTGCTATTATCCCTTAGTGATCATTGAAGATAATTTCATGCAATTGTTTGGTGTGTTTATTAATACAGTCGACTCCGCTTAATGTGATCACGGTTAATGTTATCAATCGGATAATATTATCGATATTGGCTGGTCCCAATCACCCCTATTTGAATTAACGCAAAACTTATCGTTTTATGTTATCAGTATATCGTTTAATGTTATCAAATTTAGGTGAAATCCCTTAAAAACCTGCTTTTTTCCCGTTGGAAGGGCAATTTCAATGCATAAACAAACAATTCGAGTTATTAATGTAGTAGTGTTACTATAATGATCCGCTCTTATATTTTCTTAATGAATGTTTAAGTTACAAATGGATTTAACAACTTCAATTAGAACTACACAGTTTTGATTTTAATGTAAACACTGTTGTTACACTATTTAATGCAAACACTATTGTTACACTGCCACTTTTTATCATAGAACCGCTTATTATTATCAATCGGATATTGTTTATTGTTATCATGATGATCTTGGACAAGTGTGATCTTATTAAGCGGAGTCGACTGTAAACAATTTTGTTTTAACTCTTTATTTTTAAATTATTTTTAATTTCTTAATTTTCCAACTACGAGTACTGTAAACCCTCTTGATAGACTCACAATGATCACATCTCAATGATCAAAGAATAATAACTTACTCCCATGACTCCACGAGACATTGTTGTAAATCTATATCCTACTACTATTATAATTGTGAATGTTTGTCCGGATGTTTGTTACTCTTTCACGCAAAAACTACTGAATGGATTTTAATGAAATTTTACCATAATGTAGCTTATACATCAGAATAACACATAGGCTATAATTTATAAAGAGAAAATCAGTCCTTCATTCTTTTTTTCCCGTTTTTCCTGCTTTTTTTCACTTATTTTTCCGTGTTTGAAAACCTGTTTTACCAGTCATACAACGAGTTAAAAATAAAACATTGTTTCAAATGAGACACAGATCACTAGACTTTTTCATTTACTAGATCTTTTATTTTAGTTTTAAACACTGGTTTTAAATTTCTTAATTTGTTCACTAGACTTTTTACTACGGTTTCAAATTTGTTATTTTATAAAGGTACCAAGATATTATTAAACATTATCAGAAACATCGGAATTGTAAAAAGTGACAAAAACACCGGGATTGGAAAATTAGCGAGAACATCGGGAAGGAAAAATTACCGAGAACACTGGGATAGGAAATTTACCATAAAGACACCCAGAATACCGGAATATAAAAATTACCGTAAACACTGAGATAGGAAAATTACCAGGAACGCAGCCGGGATTAGAAAAATTACCATGATCACCGGGCAACGGGATAAGATTACCGGGAACACTGGGATAGGAAAGAGGCGCCTGGGATACCGGGATGATTTGTAATATTGCTAATTTACAAAATTATAAATGTATTTTAAGAAATATTTTAAAAAATAAATTTATACACCCCACCCGTGCAAGGCCGGGTATAACAGCTAGTCTGAGAAATAAACTTTTGAAACTCTGTAAAATAAAAAGTACACCCAGCAGGTTTTAAGAACCCCAATAAGGTTAAAATGAAAAAAAAATGTGAAAAATATTAAGTCCCTGATAAAATTTTTTTATATTATAATTAAAAATGTAAGATGCTTTTAAACTGCAACAATTAAATTCACTGCTTTGTCTTGAACACGGATTTCCATAGTTTTAGCCCAAGGGACACATTGTCTAGTTTTCGTATTCTGCATGCTACTCTTCTTAACTTAAGGACTGAAACCAAACTAGCCCTTTTAAGAACTCTTATACTCATGCGTTGCTCACAAATTGTGATTTTTTACTTAAGCCTAGTCCATACCAAATATTGCATCATGTTAGTAAGTTATTATTTTTAATTTAAGGCATCACTGTAATGAAACAAATAAACATTGTTTCACCAGATGTCATTGAAGAAACTAGCAGATCAGATTTTTTCCACAGGTCTGGTCTAGAGGTACAAAAATTAATCTCAGAAAGTGTAACAAGTGTTCTTAAAGTTAATCATGAAACTTACTGTTATTTGAGAGTTTTTATTAGACTTGTCCTAAAAATATATACACATGATCTTCAAAACACAGCTAGGAAAATTATTTCCAATCACTGATTTCCAATCACGGCATCAAGAGCTTTTATTGCCTGTTTCTCTTTTTCAATCCAGGCTAGAGCCTCTGCCTTTTCCTCCTTAAAGAGTTCCTGTTCCTTCTTCAGCGATTCATGGTAAGCAGCTCTCTTGTCAGCGATTATCTTTTCGCAGTACTCTTTGGTCAGCTGTCTCATGTCATTCTTCCTGGTGTACCTTGGACGCGTTGGAGGCCCGAGGGTGGATTGGACGAGATAGAGATTCAACTCTTTCAGAATCCAGTTGTATCTGTCTTCGTCTATGAGCCACAGTTTTTTCAGTAGGCTGTTGCGCTTCTGAATTAAGATTTGCAAGACATATCTGCCGGTGCGACGGTCCTAAAATTCAAAACGAACGTAAAGCTTAAAAAAATTTGTAGAGTATACTTTGTGCTAAAGTAATTAGCTGTTTTCAATATTGTGTCTAAATCGATTTCAATTTTTAGATGGAATTTTTGTCGTAGGTTTTCTATTTAAATGAAAAGTAAAATTGTTTATTTTTCTATAAAATCCATGAATTGAACTATCTATGAAAATTTCGACAAAATAGTATGAAAACTCTATAATAGATAAACAATTAAAAAATTGGTAGTACTTAAGGATTAGGTGAGTGCAAATCTGGCCAATTGGAATTTATTAGCAACATTTTACACATAAAATCATAAAATATTAAAAGCAATAGTTTGATGGTTATTTGTTTTGAAATTTGCTTATTGGTGATATATCAGAACCCTTGGCACATGCCCCAGGGTAATCTTACAAATACATTTCTTTATAACATGATCACTATCTTTATATCTTTATAATACATATTTTACAAAGGCCATTTTAAATAAAATATACATTTTAACACCAAAAATAAAAGTAAGATAAAATTATGTGGATGAGTTTACAAATTTCCAGTTAATTTAATGAACCCTTAAAAACGAATAAAAACACTCATTTCAGTAATAAAAGAATCCAAAAGTCAAGTTTTTACAAATGAAATGCTATCAATGCCACTGAAGTCTGGCAAATAAGCTTCATAACCAGTGGCGGCTCCTCCATAGGGGCTGCAGAGCTGCAGCACCCCTAAAAAAAATTTCCCAAAATTCCAATTTTTATTTGCTTTACACTATTTAAAAAATTATCTATTTCCCCCTTTCATCTTTGTCCTTTATAATTCTTTTTCAATTATTAATTCTCTGCTATGCCGTCTCGCCAACAGATTTCTTTCCGGGTCGATCAGCCCCCACAGATATACCAATCGTGATATAAAACACTAGCTCTATCATATCAAATCAAAATATCAAGAATTTAGCACGCGAATCTGTTAGGAGAAAAGGGGCTGCTTTTCAGCAGCCCAGACCAAAAGAATGATAGCTTTTTCTCTTGAGGGAGCCTTGAAAAAAAAAACAGGGAAGAAGAAAAATAAATGATTTCTACTACCAATAAATCACATTGGCTTTTTAGCTTTTCTCACTCCAACATTGTTTTAATTTTTTATTTATAGCTTCTTTTTTTTCTTTTCAACAGAGACAACAAAACACAGAGTTAGGAAAGAAGAATAGAGGAGGAATTGAGTTCGATTTCAACGGAAGCGAGCGATCCCAAGACTGCCTAACATGTCAAAGCTACGATTTATGAGATTTCACGCTATTTGGCGAGGTTATCGCGCTGTTTGGCACGGCGCTCAGAATATATATTATTTTTGTTGCCTTATAAGTTTCGTATTTTTGTATCAATGCTATCGTATTTTTTACAGTTAAAATATAAATTAGTGATAGCTTGTTTTTAAAGGTTACATTTTATTTAAGTAATTTTAATTCCAATATCTGTTATCTGAAACATAAATGAAATTAACACTACTCTATATCATATTCTAATTCACAACGATAAAGCACACGTAATATTTAAAGGAAAGCAATTTTAAATTGATGAATACCAAAATTAAAGTAAACTGTTACTTTAAGTGGTTAGAAAGATTAAAAAAATAGTTAATTAATTTTGCTTTTATATAGAAGTGCATAAATTGTGTAATTTGAATAGCGAATTACATCCGAAAACATACAGGGAAGAAGTTTATGGATTTGTGAAGTGAATTATCACTTTGAAATTTGATGGTCTACTTTTTACCTTATTTAACTTGGAGACTCTTCCCCTTTCTCATTAAAGCTCGTTAACCCCCTCTATATAAATTCGCGATCTTAGCAAACAATGTTGCAAAAACTGAAAAGGCACCAAAAAGCTTGAAACTTCAAATTTTAAATACCCAAAAACTAATAGGAAAAAGAGTGACAGTAATCTTCATTCATAAGAGTATGTGGCTTCAAGATAATATTTTTCTGAAAATAGGGGGGGGGTCTTATGCCATAAAACCCCAACCAACCAATCTGCTGATTAGTTTTTTTAATGGCAAACTCGCAACTGAAAAAATATTTTCGAATTAAACATTTGATGGCTTTTGAACTAGTAAATTAAATTAATAAGATTACATTACTGATTAGGTCTTGTGTTATGAAATTTCAAGGATATCAAAGCGAAAAAATTTTTAAATAGCCCCTGTGATGGCGACATTAATTATTATTACATTATTTTATTGAGGTATTAAAATTCTAAAAGAAATACCCAAATCTTGTGCAAATAGGACATAATAATATTATCAACAATATTGTGACAAAATTACATAAATGTAAAAATTGGTAGCTTATTTTGATACATTTAGCATTAATGTAGCAGCAATCTAAAAATAGTCTTTACAATATGGCAAAAAAAATCCACAGAAACTTTTAAAAAATCACAATTATATAGACACTGCATCTCAATAATTGGAATATGCCTTTATATTATTCCTTAAAAATTATAGGAAATCATCTTCTAGAACAGTGGTGCCCAACCTTTTTTTTTCATGAGGGCCAATTTGCTAATGAAAATTTATCTCGCGGGCCACTTAACACACTTTTAAGGATTTTTCTAAACATTAAGAAAAATTTAACGTTTTCAATGAGAGGTTTGTATCTGTTTGGATGATACTAGTACTTGTAAATTCGGCTCCAAATTTGTAACATTTATCCTTAATATCCTTGTAGCATTTATCATTAATAAACTTAATTAATTCGTTGTTTCTTGGAAGATTTCTGAAAGTGGTTTTTGTTTTTAAGATTTAACGAGTCTGCGGGCCGCATGGAACGGCCTCGCGGGCCACATTTGGCCCGCGGGCCGTAGGTTGGGCACCACTGTTCTAGAATTATTTATTGAGAAAGAGGCAGAATAAAAAATAATAACGCGCTAAAATTAAACCCGCACCAACACAAAACAAGCGCCAAGCTCGATTGTCAACGGCCGCCAAAGCTCATTGCATGACTTAACGTCGTAAAAAACAATTTTCAACCAGAAATATTGATTGGAATGACTCAAAAGCACATCCAATCGAATCATAAATCTTCATTTTATAATACAAGAAGTAATTTTACTGAAATTCTGTCAAATATAATCGAATATAGCTCGTGAAAGTCGAACGAACTCGGCGCGAAGTTTTTAAAATCCCATTCAATAAAATGTTTCGGAGATAGTATGAATTTTTAAGCTCAGAATAATTAGTATTTTCCTTCTACATCATAAACAGGTGTTTTTTTTCTTTTTACGATCATTTTTCTGTGAGTTATTACGATTTTTCACCTTCGAAATCGACGTGTCTATGGGAGCTCCAATGTTAAAGAATTATTTTTGCCTAGCATTGATCTTTGGAACACAGGGTTGCCGCCCATGCCGTCTCTATTATTCTTATACCTCTATGCAACAAAATCTTTTCTGATGTTTCGGCAAATCAATAAAGATTTATGTTTACTTTTTTGTAGCTAAGTTTTTATTTCTTTTTATAATGAACAAATTGAATTCGAAATGTTGATTTTAGTTTCATTTGCTTTTGAGATACTAAATGAAATAGACTTCATCTTTCATTCTTCATATTCGTAATAAACAGCTAAATATAGGTAAGTGACAGTTTTGGAATGCTTATTAAGTGTGAAATCGAAATTTTATATTGTTCCCATCTTTTCTATTTGATTTTTTCCACGTTTTTGTTTAATAGAAAAAGTGAAGCGTGGCATTACCTTCTGTTACTGTCAGTGAACTAAAACATCTGGCACAGGTGTAAATTTGAATGCAGGTGTAAATGTAAATGTGATTTTGTTTTTCTGCCATAATATTATTTACTTGTCTTATTTCAATTTTAAATTAATATAGTTGCATTTAATTGTAAAAATACAAATTAAGTAAATGTATGATTTTGTTCTATGATCTTTTTATTTTCTTGTTAGTGTTCTTTTACTTAGTTTTAAAATTTAAAGACTTTGAATCAGGTTTAATAATACTTTATACTTATCAAATCTGATTAAGGCATCTTTACACAATTTACAAGTTTTATGGAGATTTATTTGGCATTTTATCGCTTAAAATACGTTGCCAACTTCTGCCGGAGCAGCACCCTTTATAATTTTACCTTCGAGCCGCCACTGTTCATAACACATTTTAATACATACTTGGCAACTTTTGAAGACTTTCATCCGTAAAGTTTTTTGCGTAACATTACAAAACTACAACATAGAGCTTTCTGCGCTAACAAGCCTGAAAAATATCAACCCAAATTCCAATCTCAGAAAAATTATTTTTTCTGCATTGCGAACGGAACATGAGAAGGAGCAAACTTTACAGGTGAGTGCATGTCAAGACTCGCCGGAAAATCCAAAAATAGCCAAATAGCCTAATAGCAAAATAGCCAAATTTCACTTAATAAAAGGGGGAAAATTGAGAAAATAGTAAGATCAAGGATTACAGGAATCTGGATTTGAAGTAGAAAGATACAATAGACAATATGCACTATGTCACGAAACATCCTAAAACTTACCCAATTTACTAATTCGATCATGAAAAACCCAAAAATCAACTTTAAAAATCAGAAAAAGTTTTAATTTTAGCGCAAAAAGTGTTTAAAAAAAGCCCTTAAGTCACCTGACTCAAAACGGGGCGTAACCTTGTGTGACGTCATACTTCAAGAGATTTGTTTCGGGCAATACTGTTTTGAGCACATGGAGCATAAAAACGTACTTTTTTGAATTCTCCCGTTATGCATCTGTTTAAGACTGGATAACACTGTTCTTGAAACTCAAAAATGTTCTTTTTAGAATTAAAATTTTATTCCTTTTGTACAGATTTCTTGTATTTTCATTCAGTTTCTTAGCATTTGGACTAACTTTGGAAATTTTGTAAATAAATAATGAATGTCTTGTAGGTTCTTTCTCACAATATTAAGTTTAATTATAGTCAGTATAAAATATTTAAAATATCACTAGTAAAATAAAAATGTAAAACACATTTAAAAACCAAAAAATCTTTGAATTTTTGAACTGTTGCAACAGTAAATAATTTATTTGACTTCATTAAATTCTTTCGTTTATTAATTTAAACTGATGATAATCAAGCATTCCATTTATAGCAATGGCAATGTACTAGTATCACAAAAATTCTAGTTTTCTTTTGCTATGAATTATTACATTTTATGCAGCTGACATCACGTTTTTGTTTGTTTCTTTGTGTCTCTAAGCATAAAGTTACACTATGACGAATTCTTTCATTTTTTGGTACTGAGAAAAACAATTCATCCGGTGTTCTAACACTTGTATTTTTGCACATAGGTACTAAACATCCTTTATAGTACTTTTTTACTTGTTTAGGGCCGTCCATAGCTGCCGAAATAAGAAATTACAGGCTACCAAAAAAACCCCAACATAAATGCAAACACCATTGCTTTTCAATGGATGCCTTTCGCGCGTAATTTGAACTTGAAGTATCAAGTCACAAGTCAGAATCGTCAAGCACTGAAGTTTTTGTTGATAGTGACGTC